>SSOS01000002.1:2384960-3588469 GCA_004849945.1 Aspergillus ochraceus
TGAGTCAAGGGAATTGGAATTTCTGGATCCTCGTCCATTTTGTTTTTGAAATCACTTGATAAGCGCTTGGAAGGCGATTAGGTAAAGGAGGAACTAAAATAATTAAGGAAATGGAATGAAAGCGGGATACAATGTAATTTTATAATCTCGCGCGAGTTGTTCTGCTTAATAAGCATGAAATCGCGTGAGTTCAAGCGGGAAAAAAGTGGGGTCAACTCACGCGAGATATTTTTTCAACACGCGTGAGCTGTGTACACCAGGTTTATCTCGCTGATATCCGATATCGTAATCGCTCAGTGACAGGTGGACCTGGTGGGGAATGTAGACTATTCGATTCGAACCACGGTGGATGATTCCTAGGAAAGGCACATGCAGGAAATGCCATCCTGACATTAGACAGCTGTCACTGGCAACAAGTGACATCTATGGCTTCCTTTCTACATCCACAGTTTCCCTTGGATCTCATTAGTCAGCGCTGGCAGCCGCCACATCCTTACATCTACCAGTCTTTCACGAGGCACATCGGTTGTCGATACCTTCCCTATACATCTTCTGACACTCTATCACATTACACAAATTGATAAGTTCAACAAACTTCTGTTCCCTTGCAGCTGCAAATGCCTCTCTTTTAACATACACGGATGGTCACCGCGTAATTAGACTTCATATGCACATGTTGCTTCTTTCGGCCAATAGTGCAGAATCCCAACTATTCAAACAAAGAACAGTCATTATAGATTTAATTGCCAAACAGGTTCATATGGGGTACGGCAGTAGGGTTTATGGTACGTTGCACGGGCAAAATCGCCATCTCGCTCTCTCCGATCGATTAAGTATCACCTCTAAGCTAATAATAGAGCCCATCAATAGTCTATTGCCATCCAACCATAACTCTTATTCGTAACTTGTTCCTAACCCAATCGCCCTTCGAGAGTTTCCGGTCAATTTAGCTTCTCGCCAAGACATGCGCGTGGTATAACTCTGTATTTCCTCCTGACTTCATATCGGAATCATCTCCACCCTGTTCTCCGTTCAAGCGTCCAATTGAAATAGGATTTCTGCCCTTCCACATTCTAACATTCCGATAGTGGAGAACTTGTGATACACATTTGGCCTATTTAGGTAATAGTCTAGACACACGTCAGAGACGAACTTTAAAAGGTTGTCCGATGTCCAACCAAATGAGCGATTTCAAACCTATCTGTACACCAGACACTATAGGATTAATCGCATACTCCATCCCTTCGAAGAGGACAAAAGTTCAGGATTGCCACAATCAATGCGTTTCTGGCTCAATCTGCATATGAATAGTGGCGAGCTGAGGCAAGAAAAAGACCGAGGGATTTTGGCCCTTCATATGCTCGATGCATGTGTTTGCATCTTATTAGGCGAGCTGAGAGATATAAACCCCATCCCGACTCGAGTGACTTGAACAAACCATGAGACTATCCCCCGTTAAATGAATGAACTGTTGTGACCCATTAAAGACGAGCAACCATCAATCATGACTGATTTGAAGACCCTCCCTCCTAAGAAAGTCATCATCGTGGGTGCCGGCTTCTCGGGCTTGGCCATGGCATGCCAGCTGAAGCAGAACCTACGATGTAACGACTTTGTTGTGTACGATCGAGGGCCAGGATTTGGTGGAACCTGGCGTGCCAACACGTGTATGACTTAATGATTTGCTTATCATATATTCCTCGAGCTCGGGCTAACGAACCAATGCAAAGACCCTGGGTGTGGTGTTGACATCCCAGCCGTGTTCTACAGCCTTTCCTTCGCGCCCAATCCTGACTTCACCAATCTCTTTCCCAAACAGAGCGAGGTGCTGAAGTATATCGATGGCGTGGCCTCGCGGTTGAAGGTTTCTCGACACATGGTGGGACATACTGATTGGACTGGAGGCCACTGGAACGAAAGCACCAAAACCTGGTCTGTCAAACTAAGAGACCTCAAAACAGGCCAGGTGTATATCCAGACCTGTAGTGTACTGATCTCCGCTGTTGGGGCCTTGACAAATCCAATGCCTTTCAATGCATCGGGGAAAGACAAGTTTGCCGGAGATATCATTCACACGGCAAGATGGGACCATGGTGTCTCCCTGCGCGATAAGAATGTTGTTGTCATTGGGAATGGCGGTATGTCTTTTTCCCCCTTTCAACAATCATCAGCTAATATCGTCCTTAGCCTCGGCCACACAGGTAATACCTGCCGTAGCAGAAGAAACTCGCTCGATCACTCAAGTTATGCGGGTATGGTCTTGTGCACTACACTCCGGACGACTCGGGGCTGATAGATTGTCGGTAGTCACCACAATACTTCCTACCCGGTGGTGGGAACACCGACATTACTCCGCTGTGGCAGATGGCGTTTCGATATATCCCCGGTATCCTATTCATGCTGAGGCTTTTGACCTTTTTGTACTTGGAAGCCTCAACTCCACAGTTCAATCTTACGAACAATGGCGCAAAGATGAGAAAACAAACGTCAGATATAAGCTCGTCTTATATCAAAGAAAGCGCGCCCGGTAGGCAGACCCCGAGCGACGCAGTCAGCCATCAAATGCAGCTAACGTTGGAGTCAAAACAATAGCAAAATATTGGCACTTGTTGATGCCCAAGGCTGAAGTCGGATGCAAGGTGCGCTCGTGTAGTGACCGTTATAGATATGATGATACTAAAATTATCACTACAGCGAAGAGTCTTTGACCATACTGGCTACGTGCCCAGTCTGCAGCGGGACAACGTTCATCTTACCAATGATCCTGTCGAGCGCCTTGAAGAGGATTCTGTTTCAACAAAATCGGGCACGAAATACCCTGCCGATGTCATAGTATGCGCCAACACCTATACATTCTAGACCCCCCTACCCAGACCTGTTACTTAACATCTTAATGAACAGGTTCTAGCCAACGGTTTCTCCTTGACGCATCACGACGCCCAGCTACAAGGTCGGCACGGACGCAGCCGGTCCGA
Source organism: Aspergillus ochraceus (assembly GCA_004849945.1). NCBI lineage: Eukaryota > Fungi > Ascomycota > Eurotiomycetes > Eurotiales > Aspergillaceae > Aspergillus > Aspergillus ochraceus. The sequence continues at coordinate 2,387,936 of SSOS01000002.1, forward strand.
ACATTGGAACGACATGGGCTACATCGAAGCATTCAACACCGTCGGCATGTCGGGTTTCCCTAACTTCTTCTATATTTTGGGGCCCAATTCCGGACGTGGGCATACTTCAGCCGTTCATTCTATTGAAAGGTAACGACCCTTTTGGGTATAAGACAAAAGGTTCCAGACAAGCTAACATACAAACCAAAGTTACACGGTTCTAATTACTCGAGTCATCAAACCCATCATCTCTGGATCAGCACTCTGTGTAGAACCAAAGCTGGACAGCGAGAAATCCTACAACGAAAAGCTTCATAATGCATTGTCTCAAACTGTATTCACCGACTCCTGCAATAGCGTGAGTCAATCCTTATGCCCTTATATAAACCCTCTTTTATCGGAGGATGATGCTAACAAACCCAAAGTGGTACATTGATAACAAAACTGGTCGCAACTGGGTGGTCTATCCCTGGAGTTCATTTTACATGTGGTGGACAACTCAAATGGCAGGATTAGAGGACTGGTCTTATGAGGTCAGTCTCCCCTCTGCAGCGATGTGGTTACGCATCGGCTTTCTAACAGGCAAAAACTAATTGCTGAATTCATGTTACAGTTCTCCACCAAGCCAAAGGGAAGGGATTCTGCCTTCATCATGCTTATTGCTGCTTTGGTACTGCTACTGGCTTTCAGCTTGTGGTTGTACGGGCTTCAACCGCTGGCTGTTACCGGACTGGATCCGGACGAGTGGATCACACAGATCCCGACTTACAGGTCATTTGGTTCGTTATATGCAAAGGTTATCTGAGATGACAGACTGCTGGATCTCTGGGTTATTCTTTTGGGTCATCCTTGCCGAGATTGCAGGTCATAATGATATCGCAAGGAAATTTTGTATGGGACAAGATATATTGCGAAAACAACGGGGAGATGGAAGATAAGAAAAGCAGAGACAGAATTGCCAACTAGAGGAGGAATATAATATGCTAGAACAATTAAATAGTCAGTTTCATCTATCTATAATTCCTGTTGCGTTTGGACATAATGAGCACAAAGCACAAAGAATGTGCAAAATATTCAATAGTTCCAGGCAAGTCTTTTGTAGTCTTAAAAGTCTAGCGTTTTATTTAGACTTGTGGGTGCAGTGTCACAACATAGCATTCAGCAAAGGCACCAATGATGTGTGGCAATGAGTCGTTAATAAAGAATAGGAAAAGAACTTGTCTCATATTGGAAGGGGATAAATCAGGTATCTTAATAGATATTTGCCATAATGAAAGATCGAATATATGAGACTATCTATGGTTGAAAAGCAGAGGAAAATCACATAGGACATCGTCTAGTAGTTCATTCTCGCTTGCTGTGCAAAAAATGTTCAAAAAGCAGGGGAGATATATCATGTCTGTGTTAGCAAGACGCAAGAACTGTTCTTCGTATATATAGCATCTCTTGGCTGTCAATGATGATTGTCAATAGACGCATTTAGTGATAGGGACTTTCAAGGCGACTGGGTTCGGATCTGTCGGCCAAAACAGACGGTCGCTCATAAGTCGCACCGATAGGGTAGGTTTAGTCCAAGCGAAGGGTTCCGTCACGGTGCTCAGCCTTGTCGAGAGCATCCGTCACGCGAGAACCGTCGCCTTCGTAGAGAACGGAGTCGTAAACAGTGGCTCCCACGATGCAACCAACAATCGGGGCGAAGATCGGCACAACAAAATAGTAGTTGGCCGAGCTGAAGACCTCTCTTCCATAAACAATGGCAGAGAAAAGTCTGGGGCCCAGATCCCTAGCTGGGTTGATAGCCTGGAAATAATCAGCCTGATGGAATCTCCGATCAGTGTTATCTAAAGCGCATCACTTACGTAGCCGGTCTGCCAGCCCAAGGCGGCACCGATGGCGGTCATGAGCAAGAATACAGAAACCTGCTGAGACTGGAAGCGAGCGCCATTCGCCGGATCCGAGATACTTAGGGACCCGAACATCAGGACCGCAGCACCGATCCATTCCGAGAATGCGGCCTCCCAGTTCGAGGAATAATGCGCGGCCGGATAAGTCGAGAAGATGCCCGCAGAGTGGTGACCAGTGGGACTCAGGATCGATCCTCCGGGGATAGTATACTCAGGATCCCAAGCTTCAATGGCGGAACGGTAATTGATGTACACCAAAGCAGCACCGACAAAGCCCCCTAGGACCTGGGCGAAGATTTTACCCGGCAGATTTTTCCATTGGCCGGGCGTGGGACGAACAAGGGCCAGGCAGATGGTGACAGCGGGATTTATGGTGGGACTGGGATCGGAAAGGTAACCGGAAATACAGACGGCTGCGGCCCAAGCGATGTTGATCGATAGCCAGGTGCCATATTGATAATCGGACAGGAGACACTGGGCGACCACACCATCTCCGATCACGATCAGGAGAGCTGTGCCGAGGAACTCAGCAATGTATGGCTTCAGCTCTCTCCTTGAGAGACCGAATCTGTGAATAAACGACATAATATCCCGGTTCCGGCGAGAGAAAGGCGTGCGAAGGGGGTGTGTTTGTTGACAGGAGGTGGGAGATGAGATCACAACATTCCCGCTCACCGCCTCGGGCTTAGCGCATGCTGACTCAACTCTTAAGGTGTGGCTGAGCGCCACTCCGCTGTGGGGCTTCCCGGCTTACCGAATTGGGCAGTCCGTGGCTTTGCTACATAATATAGCATGTATTGAGTAGATACAGATAGCAAAGTGACAGAAAGGACGTTAATAACGCTGCCATGCTCTGAATTGGGAATAAAAATTGGGGACGTCGCTTCATCGACTCGGGAGCGTGGCTCGGAGAGGAGATCATACGGGTTAGTAGTGAAATTCCTCCTCCTAGATGGATTATGATGTCTGGAGAATTGGCTCGAGCTGCACACGTCTCCGTGGGAGGACCCCCAAAGCCGTTGTTTCAATCGCATAGTTGCGAAGTATGTAATATTCAGCAATTCCCCCCGTTAAGATAAGTCGTGGAGCTTCGGTGCTGGAAACGATAGATTACTAGTTGTCGGGGCGAAGTTATGGCGACTGCTGTAGGTTGCATGCCCTCAACATGCCATAGGTTTCAAGCTTTTATTCTTCATAACCTTCAGGCGCAGCAAATGGTTGTCTAGTCGCTGATGGTCTTCTCTACCGACTAGCTTACATTTGTACTCACAATTCACTGAATAGTTTGACTCAAATGAATTCAAATAATGGCGATGTTCTATACGTTGGTTTCGCCGTTCTTACTGATACCTCGTGTCTTTGGCATATCGCCGGGAAAAACAATTTCTATAACCACAGTCACAACAAAGTGGTCATATGTGAGCACGATCCAAACATCTATTATGTTTATTGATGAAATCCTTGATGCCCCGGACCAAGATCTAATTCTAGGGGCACTTGACCATGGCTTGCCGTCATCATGGCTTTGCACCTTTCCTAAGGACCATCGGAAGCACCTGGGTACCACATAGCTGGACTCCGATAACAGACCAATCAACTATTCGATATAGTCGTTTTCTCGCGCTGGGGCCGAGGATTGCCATAGAAATCAGAAATCCCGCGTGAACTCCAGAACTTTTCCCGGCGACTTCCTGTTAAATGATATTCACACCGGGGATCATGTCTTTGATCTGGAAAATACCACGGATTTCTTCTTGAAGCGGGAAGTTCTTATCATAAATCGGCTCTTCCCTTGGTTATACAAGTCAACTTCACTCCTATGATCCAACATCCAGCCTGTCCATAAAAGCAACCTCCACTCGATGAGAAAATGTTCTCTGCCTCTCCAAGAATGCCTACACAACTATCCTTGGGTCGAGAGCAAAGTTCGTCGGACTTGAGACAGTGCACTCTCACAGAGGCTTGGAGTTACGCAGATATTACCATCTTGGTGTCAAGCAACTAGAGGAGTCTGTATACTATTTGTGATATCTTTGGATAAACAAAGCCGTGAAAATGAGTCGTGAGCGAGCGCCCCCTCGAAGCTTTCACGCCAGCACGCAGTACGTATGGAATGAGCATGTGCATATGACAGGTCGCTCCAGGAGCCGCGACGTTGTTTATCGTTACATGTTTGTGCGAATTCAAACGGGAAACTACGATACTCTGGAACTTCTTCGCATAATGATTCGGGCCGTCGACCAAAGAACCGCCATAATAACCCACCGGGCAGACTGGCCATGGTATGGCGGAATATACTGGATCTGTGCATTCTATCACTACGAAATTGGTGGTGGAAATATCAATGAGATTTATGTCAGATTTCGCGAGGAGATGTACGATACCTACAGGGCATGGCAGAGAACGGGCTACGGCTACAACGCAGGCCCGCCCCAGCACTTCCAGCCCCAGCGCCGGCAGCAAAACCATGGACAGGGTTACATTCAGCGCTACCAGGGCGTGTATCAACAACAACGTCCAAGTCGGGAGCATCAAAGATATCAGCATGACGAAAACTTTCGCCACGATCCTCCATCAGGGGGCGGGTATCCGCGCGGGTATGGCCGTGACCGTTATTAGGTCTATGAACTGGGCCAATTTTTCTTTTTTGGAAGAGGCTCAAGGCAAGGGAAAAGTTCTGAAAGAAGTTATCACTAAGCGACCAATACAATTTGACATAACGTCGCTTTATCTATATGAGTACAGGTGTAAATTCTTCTACATGAACCCAATTACATCACAAAATCACGAAGACAATAGTTGACGACAAGAATAAGTCGTTATATCTTTTTAGAAACACGTTTCGCCGGTAGCCTTCTAATAGTAAGAAGGTTGATCTGGGTGATGGAAAGAATCACCAATCTTCACTCTCCTTGTAAATACATCTTTCAGACATCTCATCCTCTACAATACTTTATCTCGTTATGGATGGGCCATGAAGTTTAGAACACAGATATGAACCAATCATTCCATATATACGAGCGTATGAAACTCCATTGGCTCTGAGATTCGTATTTCATAGATGCTATGAAAGACGTGCCTCGGCTTGCAATGAAACATGATGGGCCCACTGCGTCAGTCACTGCTTCTATTTGAAGAATGATAATTGGAACCAAAATTCCTAAACCTGCGCTTAAAAAGCAGCTGCCGTTCTTTCATGTCTAATTTCTGTTCTAGGGTTCGCTAAGAGTAACCCAATTGAAGATCACTTAGCTGGCCAGTACATAGTAGCCTGGTCGACGCCTCTACAATCACTGACAGCATTATGTGAGCCGTATAAATGGCCCTGGCAGAACTGGTCCCTGCACTACGTGGCCCGGTTAACGGGCCCTGGTATTATGATCAGCATTCCACGCATTAATCCAAGAGAAATGTTGTATTACTACGCTGCAGGATACCACCCCATCTCCTGGCGCGGCCTGTGCTTGGCTTGAAAATGATGCTCCGCCCTGAATATTATTATTAGCTACTACTGCAATAGCGCACTAGCGTCTTACATACAGTATGAATTGGGCTTGGCAGCCTTACGCCTTGTGACGGCGGTTGAAAAATGTGACACCTGATTCAGCTCTATCCACGCCCCTGAGAGTGTGTAACAATCCGAGGAAGACCGTAGTTAAAGTGGGATTTTCTGTTTGTAATATTTGCTTTTAGAAACCCCCTCTCCAAGCCCCTCGGATCATTATGTGTTTATAAACCCCGATCAAGCCAAATTATCTGTGAAACAGAGTTTCTTTCCTGCGGTGAGGGCCAATATAGTTTACCACTTTGATCATCCTACGACGTATGGCTCAGCTTGCTGACATATGACATTCTATTTACTATTGATTATAGCCATACCGTCCTGTACCCTGTAAATGGGGCGGAGTCGATGCTGGACATTATTTGATGGGGGCGGGAATACATCTTTAGCCGCTGGAATTGTCTCAAACTACCACTAAATACGCTACCCATGCATCTATTCCCGTGATCATTGGCAGAAAGAGATGATACATGGGCGGCTCGCCGGCACTAAGCTAGCCACATAGTGTTTAGACGATTTAATTGGACTGTAACTCGACTAAAGCCGACGGACCCTGGTGAGAAGGGGCCTTGCTAGGGAGTAGGGACATCCCAACAAACGCCTATCAGCCGGAGCTTCTAACCGCCAGACAGGCAAGGTCACCCTAAGGCTCCAAAAGGATACTGAAACCACATCATTTTCTCGATATTCTTTTGTAACCCTCTTCTGTGTTCTTAACATCGTTCTCCAATGCTCTTAACCTCACAAAATGAGCGACTCGTACAAGGAAGTAGTCGCACATGATGGGAAGCAAGTGGTGCATGACGGGATTCAAGTCGTTCAGCCGGGGTTGGAGACCGTTCCTAATGGACTTGACCCCATTTCTAATGAATATCTCTCAACTAAAAAGCAACATCCGCGGCGCAAATTGATTATTGGCATAGGGGCAGCGGTCGCAATTGTTGTAATCGGGCTGGCTGTTGGCTTGGGAGTTGCCCTTAGCAGTATGTCCTTACGCTCTATTGGGCTTAACATCCTCTTTTTCTGACTGTTAAGGATCACATTCTACCCGCACGTCGACATCAGATGAGCCAGCCTCCCCGGCCCCTGGCGCAGAATTCACCTCGTCTGCACCATCATCGTCCACAGCAGAACCATCTACATCCACGTCAAATCCGACATCGACAATATCAACCGCGTCAGAGACTAGAAACGCATCTCCCACCTCCACAGCAGAGAAATACACATGTCCAGGCGTGAACAACACGGAGGTTCATATGGGTTCCGGCAATTCCGCAGAATCGAGCTATTATGTCTTTTGCGATGCGGACATCCACGCCACCAACAAGAAAGACTTATCTTCCACGGTACAGGAAAAGTTTACGGGATGCCTGGGGCTCTGCGACTCGATGAATAATTACCAAGAGCGCGCAGATGTTGCTCTTACGTGGAACTTCGAGGGTACAGGGCAGCAGAAACCAGGCACTTGCTGGTGTGTGACGGGCTCGAAGAAGAGGGTTATATCGAACCCTGGGAATATGGTGGCGATTCTCGCAACAGAGAACTTTGTGCTTGATCTATGATGAAATGTATTTAAATCTCACATATCTACTCCAACCAGGTACTAGGGAAATTAAACAATGTATCCGTGGCTCTATGAATGTCAGTTGACCTGTGCGATGACCTGCCCGAGAAGAGGAAAGTAATGGTACATTACACTAAACAATGACCCGTAACCGAGAGGATATAACACATCCCGGAGTTGATTCCCAATTTGAAGACTGCAAATCAAGAGCACCTTTCAACTGAAAAGCTATGCCTTCTCGGTCACCATATGAACAGGGTCAAACGCAGTTCTCGTTGAGTTGCTACACCTGCCGGAAGTACGATTGGGATCAGCAAATTGATCATCAATAAAAGAAAGCCAATCGACAGCGCTGGCCGGCAACATATCAGTGTGATCTAAGCCCTCATAAAGTCTCAGTTGGGCTTCGTTCCCGTTGCGACACGTATCTCTGTAGGCATCAACGGTAATATCAGGCAGCACGGCGGTGTCATTCAGCCCTTGGATGATCATAGTTGGACCAGTTGCTGTGGCACCTTAACCAGGAGCGACCGAGTTCTGCCATGCCTCCAGATAACGGGTAAACTCGTTGATCCCCGTGCCGCTATACATACCAGATGGTTGTAGACCATGCGCCAGCGACATGATGCCGTGATTACAAGATTGGGCCTGCGTGGCCAAATGGACTCTTTCCATGAACTTCTCGCCAAGCACTGGAATTTTATGATTGGGAAATGCCCGCTGGAGAGCAATAGGGAGCCAGGGTATCTCGTAGAAGATATTGTATGAGCTGTGTTCTGAGGCGTTCAGCAGGACTTTCAGGCCCAAGGCGGTCATGTCATAGATCTTGATAGTGGGTGCTAAAGCCACGGTCCCTATATATCTTCCAGCTGGCCCGATTCTATGAAGAGGGCTTTCAGATAGTTTCAAGGCTGCATCTCCGCCCTGGGAATGCCCAACAGACACCCATTCCAGAGTGAAGAGGTTGGGAAACGCCTTCCGAGCCGCGACCATGCTATAATACAGGTCATTTGCGTGGGCAGGAAAGCTGAGATATTCGTGGTCGACGTAGTCGTTGCCGAGGCCGGCGTAATCCGTGGCGACCACAGCATATCCTCTATTTATGAGCAGACTCCAGCTGCCGTAGTCGTAGAGAGTAGGTGCCCTGGATGGAGGACATCCTCGGAACACGCCGATTGTTCCATGTGCATATACAATAATTTTGTACTTCTTGTCATTGCGGAAGGATGTGTATGGGATTCCGATAAAGCCGGTAGCCGGAACCAGCGTGCCATTCAAAGAGTGAGATGTGTATTGGAAACGGTAGGCACTGACGCCAGACACAACGTCCAGCGTAGTGGAATCGACTAGCTCAAACTTCAAAAGATCGCCCGGGCGCGAGCCATTGAAATGAGGGCTGGTTGTGTAAAAGTCGTAGTCGAAATCGGTTCCGAACAGACTTCTATCTTCGGATTGTGCGAGAGTGGATATTTTCTGACAATCTCTGCCAGCCGTATTGCTGGATAGTAGAAGAGGGGAGATTGAAATTGGCAGCATTTAGTGCATATGTGAAGGTGGCGGCCATCAGCCCCAGAAGGGTCACCTTCTTGCAGAAAAACATGGTTGAAAAAGAGCAATGCAAGGACAAGAAGGGTCAGTCCAGAATGAGACAAAGGGAAAGGCGGTTGAGAAGTGGATCTCAGATTAGCGTGGCTATATATATATACGATAGTAAGGATGCTGGCTTGCTCATCTCGCCGTATTATTTCCCTTTGGAGACATGGCTGCGGGAATCTTGGCTGTGATGTATACTTCGTAGGCATCCACGATGCCCCATGGATGTTTCCGGGACTCTAAGCTGCAAGTGGAAATAATGTCGCGAAGTGGACACTCTAGTGACTACTAGTGCAGCCGGTTGCCTTCTTACTGCTCCGGTGCGGAGAAGGCGCGCTTGCTCATCTATACTAAATACATTATACCATTTCAATACGGGGACCCCCTTTTTTCTTGAACACACAATGGCATAAATTGCAACATGCTACTTTTAGCGAGCTGCGGGAGTCCCAGTCCCAAAGCGATCGCTTGAATGGCTTTTTAGCTAGCTCACTTCTCAGCCTGGCCGAGGTATGACAATGTACGGTCTCATATGGAAACGCAATATTGGCTGATATTGCTAAACTATATACGGTGTAGCTCCTTACAAACCCATCAGCAAACTCTTGGCGTTCTTCCATGAACACAGTACATTCGTCTATCAGACAGCACGATACCAGGAAAAATCTTTAAGAAGGCTGGTACGTCTATTCTATGCTTACACAACCCTATGCCTAGAGGAAGACATCGATGTTGACGTAACATCTCGCTTTAATACATTAGGGTCTAGGACGGAATGTCTTCAACATATAAACCACATTGCTGATCGAAACGTCGAAAGTCAGATGTTGGAGTACTTTGTCGAAGATTTGGAAATGTGGGCAAAGTTGCAATCCTGGCAGCCTAGCTTCTAGCGGCAGTCCCTTCTATAACTGACCCTGTGCCAAGGATCCTCACTTGGACGAGCAATGGCCAGGGCGATCTGTCAACCCCATTATACGATACCTCTTGCTATTATCGACTGCGGAGCCTCGAATTAACAGACATCGCATCGCGCTTTCAGCGTGATATTATTGCCACTATTAATCTTCACTCTCACTCCATTATTGCCACGAGCATGCTGCCTCTTTACCATTCTGTCAATGTGGACATATCAAGGATGTTCTGTGACCCAAACTGGCCATCACTGAACTGCTCCCTCCCCTATATGTCCCGGCAGATGCGACATGATCAAGCTATCAGGGCTCTTCAATACTTCGGAGCCCGGGTTCAGTACATGCATCTTGAGGCAACCATTTACGCCCCAATCCTCTACGTGGCTGGTATGGAAATGAAAAGCCGGTCTGAGAGGGGAGTTATTACCCGTATTCTTGACAAGCTAAGGCACAAGGGCTTCTCAATGACTGAGAAGCTTGAATCTACCATTAAAGAAGCGTGGAATGGGCTTTAGCCATTAGTCGCTTTTCAGTGGCTTTACATTTGTGCTGCCTGATATTATCGTCGATTCCTAGAACAAATCTACAAATCTGAACTTATATAGCTCTGTTGTTCTTGTTTTCAGAGTGCTTCTACTGCAGTACCCCTTCGATTTCAATCCCTTCAATTCAAAAGTTCCATGGCTGCATATCGTGACCTTGGTATTGTCTTTTGCGATATGAACTACATCAATTGATATGACTTACTTCGCGATTTACTCGTTAAAAGATGGATAACATCTGCGAGGTTTGCTGGATGGTCAAATCAGGCGTTTCCGGGTGAAAGCAAACGCTAATCTGACTCTATCCGGCGATGGTAAAGATCTAGATTTTCTTTATCACTTTTTCTTATTTTTCGTTGTTTGCAAAGTTTGACACATATTTAAGCATCACTCATACTTTACATAGTAGAGTCTGGGGGTTCTGAAACCGAGATAAAGCAATCCATCATCTGGCAGGGCTCGAATCCCCAACCTTCCGTATAGCGCAATCACAAGGATCTTTGAAAGATGCTTCGAAATAACACCAAAGCACGTCTCCCCTTAGCAAATCTAGGCACTCAATAAGAGCTCGGATAGTCGCCCAATGACTATGTCCACGTAGTCAACGGATTCCTGGGTCACTGGCAATTGTATTGACCTCACAGCCTCGCAAGAGTTTCCTTTCGCGAAATAGAAATTGATTAGCCTCGTTTCTGCGCAGATCATTGCTTAGCTTTTCTTTCGGCCCCGGATTTAAGGTGGCAACTTGACTCTTGGCATTATAGTTTACCCGATCGGGAAAAGTCTGGTTGATGCTTGGCATAACAATTTCCTAAATAGGACTGTTCATGATGAAAGGATTTGATGTTACTCGGTAGTGAGCATGCAAAAATGGGGTATTTAAGCATTCAGCTGGAACCTCTATCTGATCACCAAAGGCTTCCAACCTCTTCAGCAACCATGCTTTTCAAAAGTCTTCTTTTCCTGGCTGCAGTGCGACCAGCCTATGCGGAGTGCAAATGCGTATGTTTTCTGTCCTATTTCTCTACCCAACGTTTTCATTCCTCTAACTTACACTAGACAGACCCCAGCCAATGACTGTTGGCCCTTGCAGTCTGACTGGCGCTCCCTGAACAATACCTTGAACGGAAAACTTATTGCAAACCAGCCCATCGCCAGGTCATGTTTCCAGGGCGTAGGCTACGACGCCAAGCGCTGCGAAAATATCACTGCAAACTGGAGCAATTCCTGGTTCCTTGAAAGCTCTCCTATTGGGTATAGCTATCCATTAATCCAAACCTGTACCCCCTCGAACTCCTCTTTGGATTCGGTGTGTGACTTAGGACCGGCGCCGGCTTACACAATCAATGCGACGAGCGCGGACGACATAGCCGCTGGGATCAAGTTTTCCAAAGACAACAACGTGCGATTGGTGATCAAGAACACAGGTCATGATGTTGTGGGAAGGTAGGTTGTTCTCCGCAATACAACAAACACCATTGCTGACAGTTGACTGTCAGATCCCAAGGCTACGGTAGTTTGTCTATTTGGATCAAGCATGTAAAAGACGGTATTCACCTCCACAAAGAATATACCTCTTCTACGAAATGTGAATCCAATTGGACTGGAAGCGCTCTTACCGTTGGCGGTGGGTACGTTTGGGAAGACGTTTATGCAATGGCAGCCGAGAACGGTGTCATTGCCGTCGGTGGTAGTGATAGGGTATGACAATTCCAAACATCAGGACAATATAAGCTAACGGTGATTAAGAGTGTTGGGGTAATTGGTGGTTACCTACAAGGTGGTGGCCATGGTATGGTATCACACGATTTCGGCCTCGCGACCGATCAAGTTCTCGAATATACGGTTGTTCTTGCATCCGGAGAAATCGTCAACGCCAGTGAATGCCAGCTTCAAGATCTCTTCATGGCTCTACGAGGTGGCGGTGGAGGCACATACGGCGTTGTCGTATCAGCTACTATCAAAGTGTATCCAACACGTCCGGTACTAATGCACACTCTGAGCATTGTGCCAGTAGAGAACAAGCTCTCGGCCTTCCAGGACGCCATTGGAGACATATTATCTCGCTATCCACATTTATCCGATGGGGGATTCTCAGGGAACGGGTTCCTACAAAAGGATGTGTACCAGCACACTTTTTCGAAACTACTGGACGACAATAACACCCACTCAGACGTGGAATCAGGCAAAAACATTATGAACAAGCAGATGATCAATCGCCTGAGCGCGCTAAATGGGACGAGGCTTCATGTTCTATCGACGTTCAGGTATTTCCCCAATTGGCATGCATTCTTCCAGGGCAGCGGAAGTCATATAAGCGACACGGGAACCAGCGCGGTTCTGCCATCCCGGTTCTTTGACAAGCGATCTCTAGTTTCGCAGCAGGAAAAATTGAAGAATCTGATACGCATCTTTTTCACCACCCGAGCCTCCGAAACAAAGCCACGAAATGCCCTCCTGGAGCTCTGCCTTGTTGGCGGCGGCAAAGTCCTCGAGCCGGCACCGCTCACATCCGTCAACCCGGCATGGCGCAAGACCTACCTACTGATGGAGCTTGTCGAAACATGGTATGAGAACGATATTTCAAGAGAATCTGTTCTCAGCGCGGCGACACACCAGAAACTGAAGGCAATGAAGGATATCACGCCGGGCATGGGCACCTACCTGAATGAAGCTGATCGGAATGACCCCGATTACAAGCACGATTGGTATGGAGACATGCATAACTGGCTCAGTTCTGTCAAAAAGAAGTATGACCCAGAACAAGTGTTTTGGTGTCATCATTGCGTCGGTAGTGATGATTGGGAGGAGTCGACTGGTGGAACAGTCTATGGGCCCTTGTGCAAGACGAACTAATGTTGAGATATGGATTATTTGCGATCTTATACATATATGTATCACTCTGTTCCGCCCATTAATCTGTCCAGCGACGAGTTTACTGAGTGACATTTTTACTTCGATAATTCACTTAAAACGGTCATTTACGTATGATAATATCACCCCTTGCATATCTCAGTCCCACAATGTTTTTGACTCTTCCGTCTTTCTCTCGCTCTCACTCTCACCCTTCTCTCTTCTCTCTCTTTCTTTTTGTTTCCTTTGGGCGAGCTCTAGATGGTCTAAACTGATTACATCTACCGTTACGGCTAGATACCTAAGTAGCAATCCGCCCATCATTGCGCGGTTTTCCTTTTATGTATACTAGATCATAGAAAACTTCTCTTTTTCGGTCATTCGATTTCCCATTCACTTTAATTAAAAGCTCTTATAATCGACAGATGTGACCTTCATCGATCGGGTAGCATTTATCACCCAGAGCTACTTCGTTCATGCTTTGAACTTTCGGAAATATGTTTTGGAAGGCAGCATATCCGGGAACCCCAAACATTTTCGCAAAGAATATAGAGTGTGGAGAGCTCAGTGGGAAGAGAAATTACCAGATAATCACGAAGCAAATTCTACAATTCAGCCCGTATTGCTTGATATTAATTCCTAATTCCTAACATAACATTCCCATTGGGATGGTTATTGCGTACTATACGAAGTACTGATTCTATTTATGGAAACCACAGATAGTCACGTGAATCTTGGCGTGCTTACCACTCTTTGTGCCTGCATGCCTGAGGCAGCCGTTCTTCGACGCGCCCGGATTTTCGGGGATTCTCTGAATTCCGGACACGCCTGACGTCGCGTCTCCCTACAACAACCAACACAATGGAGCCCCAAAGGCCTTTGAAGCCTGTTTCGGTAAGGTTAATCTTTGTGCCTGCAGGACTGGTACTGACATCACAATAAGTGTAATCGTTGCAAGGCAAAGAAGGTATTGACCTCACAACCCATCCCTGAATACTACTTAACGAGGGCAGATTAAATGTGACAGAGTCGGTCCTCCCTGCGACCAGTGTGAAGCGCTTGGAACCGAGTGTATCTATCTACCTAGGAAAACAAGGGCCAAGCAACAACGGTATGATTTTCCTTTCAGAGTCATGATCCCCTTGAACAGGCATCTGACAATGACATAGGTCAGCGTCACACAAGAATGTTATCGTTGATATCCTGAAGCGTTTAGAGCGTCTAGAGAATCATGTCCTCCTGGATAAGGAGTCCGATGGGAGAGATGATGCGTCTAGTACAGCGTCATTGGCTAATTCGGTCATGATCGAGTCCACCGCGTCACGCTCTGTGGACCCATGTCCCCCGATCTCGCCAAGATCGGCCTTCGGAATATTAGATCGATTAAAGGAGAGCAAAGTGAAGTCGCAGCTTTCTAGTATACTCTTCCAGCTTCGATATACAGGATTCGGTCTTTTTGAAGATGAACAATTCGTCAATGCGCTTCAAGCGGCATTGGAAGATCTTGAAAGCTCTGACACTACGAATGAAGGAGACATACCAAATCCACGTCCTTTCGTCACCAAAGAAATGGCGAGGAAGTGGTTGAATCGTAGGTTTTCCTTCCATACCCCAAGTACCTCAGCTAAATCGCCCCACCAGTCTTCTTCGAAACCCACCAGTTTGGGGCATTCCAACTCGCTTTACCGAAAGATTTTATTATGTCCATTCCTGAGCTGTTGGAGATACGCCATGTTCAACTGGACAATTTGTCTCTCATAATATATTATAATGTTGTTTTTCAGGGCATGTTGTTGGATCACGACAATCTTGCGGATAGAAATTCCTATGTGCAGTACTTCTACCAGACCTGCCTGGACTTGGTCGAGGGGTGGTTAGATAAAGTTAAAAACACGCCGACAGATCTCTACGCCACCTTCCTCATGGTACTTCTAACATTCAGCTGTTATGGGATGTCGAAACGAAGCTAATGGTGCCATAGTATTCGATGTCTGTCGAGGCCTTCAACAGTAATCTGGCGTGGGAGATCTTTGGGAAATCATGTAACGTTGCTCGAGCTCTAGGCTATTTCACTGTCGACTCAAGGGCCCAAGATCCCAACGAGAAGCAAATGGGCTTTGACCAAGGAGCAGAGACTGAGAATGAAACGGAGAAAAATCGAAAACGGTTTGAATTCTGGCACCTTTTACGAACGGACTGCATTTTTCGCCTGAATTTCGGCAAGCCAGCCCTCATTACCCAAGGGTCCTGGGCTGTGAATTTTCCCGATCCGAGCATTGGCGGAAAGGTCGATGACACTCCGCGCTTTGTTCAGATCCATTTTCTTGCTTCGATGCGGCTTACCTTTGTCTTGCTGAAATATCTCGACCTGATGAACACCGAAACGCTGCAGGATACAGTTCAATACAACGAGGCCCTCGGAAACCTTGCAGCTGAGGCCAAATCAATCATGTCCGGCTGGAGAGTAGTAAGTTATATGGCTATTGGTCCCCCACTGTTTGAAAACGATATAGACCGTTTCTGACATGGTAAAGGAGGATCTACTGAATGATACGACGAATCAAATCGACTTGTGGGTCTGCGTAGACATATTGTTCAGCGGATACAAGCTTCTCATTATTTTGTATCAATCAAAGAAATCAGATCAAGGCACCTCGCGTGAGATTGTCGATATTGCGAGAACGTCTCTTGCCACGATGCAGTCTCTTGTCCATTCAGCCCCAAAAATGTACTGGGGGACAAGGTAAGTCCGTTGCCAACTCGAAACATTCTAAGAAACCGTATTTTATTCTCACTGAACGCCAATTGGTTAGTCTCATCTTGATGTATCAAGTCATCCCGTTCCTTATACTGTGCTCAAACGTTATTGAGTCTCCTGAGCGTGGCCAGGCCGAGAATGACCTCGCCCAGATAAACTGGATGTGTGATTTTGTTGACGAGGCAGCGGAAAATCGCATGGAACTGGGCCCGATCAGAATTATAATAAAGGCACTAACTGGAGTCTGCCATCAGTTTCATTTGGGTCCTCTTTGATACAGACCATCTGGTTGCCTGGACATTCGGGAGTCCAAGAAAAGTCCGGATTGATGCCTTGATGCCTAGTGCGACCCGTGGGATCCACATGGAAAATCCCCAAGACCCATTCTGCATGCTGGGTTCATCTATTAAATGTCCCATTGTCCCTAACCAACCAAAGGAGCGATCCAAACTGAGGTGAATTTTTTATTTTCTGCGGATCGATCTACCATATCTCTCACGCTCTCACCTCCTCTCACTCGAGTTCCCTCCGGAATGCAAACTTTTCGAGTTCTAGCAAGATGGCGCCCTCTTAGCTCCAATGAAGCAGGACAAATGGAGATCGAGCGCGAGTACACACACCAGGACTCTCACCCATCCTCAATCTCCATTGCAGCACCTCTCCAATCACAACCCGTCCCCAGCCGAGACCGTTCCTGGCAAAGCGGGCCATCATTTACAGAGATATTCGAACCCGACGACAATAACAAGACAGTCTTTGATGCAGTCGTGGCACCAATCCTCCCTCGAGTTCTGGAAGGTCAATCGTGCAACTTCTTCGCCTATGGACATTCAGGTAGTGGAAAATCTCACACCATTATCGGGTACGACTACGAGCATCCTGACGAGTTCGGACTCTGTCTAGCTGCTGCACGGTCTTTACACGAGACGCTTGAGAAGAGCAATGCAGCTGATACGACCGGAACACAGCTTGGAATTGGAATTCGCATGTATGAACTACGAAAAAATAGCGCGTTTGACCTTCTCAGTGGCCGTTGCGAGTGTTTTGTCCGCGAGGGAGCCGACGGTCGCGTAAATATCCGAGGCCAGACAGAGATGCTAGAGGGCGGGAAAGTCAGAGTGCGGCCTATTGTAACGAAGGCGTGCTGGAACTTTGAGGACCTGCGTCGTGGGCTGCAGGTCGGACTAAAGTTACGTGCGACAGGGACGTCGAGTATCCATGACCAGAGTTCCAGGACTCATGCTGTGCTAGAGCTGGAGATTGTGACAAAAGCGCTGCTTGAGGCACGCGATGCTGTTGTCGAGAGACAGTCGGAGCTGGTGCCAGTGGGGAAGCGTGCGACAGACGTATATATCGAAGAACACATGCGAGCTCTGATGCAGGACGCAGACGGAAAATATGTTCCCAATCCCGACCGCCAATTGAACCAGGAGGCGATCGATGCCGCAGAGGCAGAAAAGATGGAGTTCGAGGCCCGCGTGAAGAAGGCAGAAGAATACGAGGAAGAAGTGTTCAAGACAACGGCACACCGCCATCCATGTATTGGGGGTAAACTTGTATTTGTGGACTTGGCCGGATCGGAATACTACGACAACAAAAATGGCCTTGGAACAAAGCAGACGTCACAGGAGAAGCAGGAAGGAAGGCAGATTAATACTGATCTCTTGGCTTTGAAAGAAGTCATTCGCGCTCGAGCGCTGAATCAAGCTCGTATTCCCTTTCGATCGTCGCCACTGACCATGGTCTTGCGGCACCATTTTCAGATGTCGCAGGATAGCTATTCTGCGATGATTTTGACTGTGTCGCCTTCAGCTGGACAATTTGCAGCTACTATGAACACTTTGAAGTATGGGAACTTGGTCGGTGCGGCAACAGGGAAGGAAAGGTGAGGTCACACGATGCGACAACATGGATCTAAAGGTTAGGATCCTGAAACCAAGTTTTGGATGAAAGAAAGCATATCTACGCCAGGCTGTTACACGACATGCTGCAAGGACTGCAACCATTTGGTAAAAGCTCGTCATGTAGTATTCTAGTGGCCAATATACAATCATCCAAATTTCGCAGCCTGCGCTAACACTATAACACGTAGCGGAATGCCTTGTTATCAATCTCGGTTTGATCCTAAGTCATCAACATAGATTAGCCTAAATTTCTGGATCTGAAGCAAAGGGCAGGTCAGTACTTACCAGCATTCCATTCTCGATACCCTCTGCTTCCTCGCTATTCTCGTCAAGCGCTGCTCGATCCCTCCGCTTATTCTCAAAATACATGTACAGGTAGAGCGCAGTGATGGACACCAATTTGACCGAGTATCCGACCAACATCCTGTCTGTTGTCAGTAAGGTTTCTCTAGCGCAATGATATCTTCAGACAACTCACGCAATATAAGCACTATGATATCCTGGCGCCTCATTATCCCGGAAAGTCTGCGGTCCAATAATATTTCCCACGCAGTATCCAGTGAACAACAAGGCTCCCGTGACCTGCTTCTTGGTATAACCAGCGATATTTGAACTGACAAATGTCAAGCTCATACTGAAGCCGAGGCCCTGGAAATAACACAGCCAGAGCGCCACTAAGCGGCCCCATTTGCTCGAATTAGGCAACCCGACCAGCAAGCCGGATCCAATAATGCAGATTGTGTTGGCAACGATCATGCAGGCGCTGCGGGAGTGAAACTTGTCGCCGTATTTTGTGGCGACAATGCCGCCGATCAAGAGAGCCAGGAATTGCACCGCACCACCGGGGATCTGTAGGTATTGGGTGCCGAGGGTGTCGAAGCCGAAGGATTTGACAATGATTGACGTGAACTATCTCATGTGAGCTTTTTAACCATAACTTTCAGGTTGGAAAAGAGACCTACGCTTGTGAGGGCTGAGTTGGGAACCTGCGCACCCACAGCCATGATGAATAACAGCCAAGTCTTGGGGTCCCGCGCGGCCTGCCAGACCTGGTACCATTTAAACTTGTTGTTCTTCACGCCCTGGCGGTTAATTGCGACTCGCTCCACAGCAATTGCTCGTTCGCGCTCGTTTAGGAATTTTGCGGTCGAGGGGAGATCCGGGAAGAGAATCAGGGCGATTATACCGGTTGCGACGGAGAAGGCGCCGAAGATAAGGAACACATACATCCATCTCGGCAGTCCGGTCGTGATGTGTCCGACGGCGTAACCAATCAGTCTATCCTCTTGTCAGCCCGGAATTTTGGGGGGTTAGATTTCTGACTCACCCTCCAAACATAGTGGCAATGCCGTTGGTGCAGTAATAGGCTTCCAGACGCAGCGGCTGTTCAATCGCCGTATACCACATGCTCATCATCAAGACGAATCCGGGGTTCACGATGGCTTCGACAAAGCCAAGTAAGAAGCGATTTGTTGCGATACCGGCAAAATTATGGCATGCCGGCGTGGTCATGAGAAGTGCGCCCCAAACTATTTTTGTAAGTGTGCTGTAACCATATTTTCTAGGCGAAGGGGACTTACTAAGAGTAGTAATACTGAGGACCTTCCCAAGGGGGAGCTTCTGCAGAGCCAGTCCAGCTGGCCACTGCGCAATCAGGTATCCGAAATAGAATATCGAGCCTTTGTCGTGTTAGTGATGATTTGGCGTCGACTGAGAAACAGACATACCAAGCCATGAGTATTGGGAGCCTGTGATATGCGTCCCTTGTTTCAGGCCGTAAACTGACGCGAAATTGATACTGTTTTTGTCCAGGTACTAGGGCAGTCAGGATCACTCAAACTCTCGTCGGACAAGATATCTTCCATACCTGTAGCATATAAATCACAAACATCAAAGGGATCAACCGAGAATCGACTTTTCGGAGCACCTTCTTCGCTTCCTCCGGGGTATAATCCAACCCCCGGTGCTGTTTGTAAAAATCATAATTTTCATCGCGATCCGACGACGCCGTTGACGACAACGGCGGTGAGGTAGTCGCCTCAACTTCTTTCTGCGACAAAGCCATCTCACAAGAAGTCCTCCAGGCAAGATTCACCAGACGACGAACAACGACGATCTCAACTTCATTCAGGGGAAGACCCTAGCTTTTATAACCAGAGACATAACCCGAGCCCCAGGAGTCAGTTATATCCCGCGTGGAGCATTATGGAACGATAAGAGCTACAACCCCACAGCTATGAGGACGGCCGCATCATCCATGCCGCGCATGAATGGCTGGCAAAGACAAGATGGAGCCGGGGGTTGATTTCCAAGCCGGAAATCTCACGCATCTTATTTGGCAATCCGCATTGGCAAGCTTGGCCCGCTGCTTAACCAAGCAGCAACTCGACGCCCAACGCTTTGTACTCGGCCGCTGTATGGTGGATGTTGAGCATTCTGGGAGGCGAGTTCGTTGGGTTGGACGTTCGGTTGATCACGACATCGGACCCATGATTGCGTCTTTGGCAGACCTGCACGTTCTGGCGCGAGTCGGACAAATGCCGACGAGTGAGAAACCGGATGTCTTGCGAGGGGGGCGATCATGTCTCCGAGGAGAGCGAATTTGTTTGAGAACAGAGAAATATATGAGGATATCAGATCCCTTCTTGCGCGAGTCGTAGGTGTTTGGTGACGGGTCTTGGCGTGTTTGTATAGGGCGGAGATTAGTTGGTCCGTTGCGACATGTCAACACAATGTTGGAGAGGTCTATATTAGACTACCATTCTCATATTGGGCTATTGAGCCATGTAGGTGGAATGTCATGAATTCCATCGATAGATCTATTTGCAAGAAACTGAGAACTTTAAGGTTGATGAGGTCGGAACAGCTGTAGCCCTGCCGCAGATCAACAGAATACGACACCGTTACTCTTACATATGCTTGCAGCGATCCTACATTTAATAGTCCAGTACAGTCGATATGTCAAATTTAACACGGTGACAAAGCACTTGGGAACTGCTTCGAGCTGGCTATTAACTGCCTTAGGTTCAACTATATCACTAGCCATTGTGCGGAAATATATAAGCCGCTAGAACACGAACTAACAACCGAGGCTCTGGTACTAAGATACGATTAGATTTAGGTTTGGAACCGGGTGCTCCGATTAGTCGGATTTCTCATGCCGCTGAAAGGTACGCGGAAGTATTTAGTCTAAATTCAGTTTTATACTTGAGAGGTGGCGTGAAACGTGATTGCTAGTCAAGTGAAGCATACGGCGGATTACTCCCGTTGAACTTTCGAATATGACGTTTTAGTATATCCTTTCATGATAATAGCTACTGCTTGTCTTTTTGATCTAATCAGAGTCTCCCGGTATAAAGTCGATGAACCAAGGTATTGTTCACAAGGCCGTGTTTTTGAGAGACGACTCATGACTCGTGAGATAGCGGAATAACCCATGAGACTTATTTAACCCTATTGTTTGATAACCCAAGACCTAATGATTCTATGGAACGGGGTCTTGCCATAGTCCTGAGGAGTCATGAGGATCATCGCGATGCTCATAATGACATCAACCAGGCGTATCTGACTCATAGCCCTAAGTTATATTTTACAACTATAGAGCTCATACACTCGCTACATCGCGATACTATACGCAAGAGTAACAGTTTGCAAACCCGTCAAGATGTACTCACCACCCACAATCCGGACAAAGTTCCTCATCATCTCAGACACTCACGGGCGGAACTCCTCCCTTCAGCACCTGAGCACCGAGCCCGCAGATGTAGCCATCCACTGCGGCGACCTAACGATGGACTCGACACTTGCAGAGTTCCGCTCTTCCATCTCCCTGCTCTCCAGCCTAAACGCGCCTCTGAAGCTCGTCATCGCCGGAAATCATGATTTCACACTCGACACGCCGGCATTTCAGAGAAAGCTCGCCAAAGCACGGCCGCCACTCGACAAAGCACTTGTTGGACAGAAATACGGCGACTTCGGGTACGCTAGAAGCCTCTTTGAAGATGCGACAGACCACGGGATCATATTTCTTGACCAGGGCACGCATCACTTTGCTCTGGCGAACGGCGCCTCGTTGACCGTTTACGCGAGTCCGTATACCCCGACCTTTTCCCCGGGGAAGAGGGGATTCGAGTACTCACGGTTACACGGTCATAATTTCGAATTCGAGCACGTTGATGTTGCCATCACGCATGGTCCGCCAAAGGGGATCATGGATTATACTCTATGTCGAGAGCGAGCGGGCTGTCCAGGACTATTCGCCGCGATGAGGCGAGCGAAGCCCCGAATGCATTGTTTCGGGCATATCCATGAGCAGTGGGGTGCGAAGCTAGTGACTTGGAAGAAGGGAAGTCCAACTCGAAAGCCCTGCTATTTTGGGGATGTGGATTATGAAAATACGTCTATGATCGAGAGATGTTTGAACTTGCAAGGAGAGGAAGATAGTGTGTATGAAAAGTTTTGTCGGACGAGTCATTGTACGGGAGATAATAGACCACTGAAGTGGGAAGAACAGACGTTGTTTGTCAACGCAGCGGTTGAGGGAATAAATGAAGGGATCCAACCTGCCTGGTTGGTGGATATAGAGCTCTTCAAAGCCTTTTAGG
Source organism: Aspergillus ochraceus (assembly GCA_004849945.1). Classification (NCBI taxonomy): domain Eukaryota; kingdom Fungi; phylum Ascomycota; class Eurotiomycetes; order Eurotiales; family Aspergillaceae; genus Aspergillus; species Aspergillus ochraceus. Next base: position 2,410,113 of record SSOS01000002.1, read on the forward strand.
ATAGAAGGCTTGCTCTTTTGCTTTCAATATGAGCTGTCAACATGTACGGCCTCGGTATATCTTGGGTGAAATCTTTGAGTGAATGAGTTTGGTTTGATGGAGCGTACGATATTTTTAGCATACTAGCGACTGCAATCTGATTGAACTTGCTTCTACCAAAATTCTTCAATCTCTGTTCACCGACTCTATTTCTATCAGAGGTTAACATATAGTTCGAGTTGATTGACAATGTCAAAGCCGTCAGGGCCGTACTCTGTAATTGTACTAAAACCACAAGTCATCTAGCTTTCCGAGTCTCATGCAAGCCTTATATCAATGTGCTCCGTCCCATTCTGGTCCAGCGGGATCTCTGCCTCGATGATCCCCAGCGCATCTCCACCACGCGTCCAGAACTTATTCACTCGCAGACCCACAGACTCCAGCAAGCTTAACCATCGCTGTCGTGTGCGCTCTAGACCGGCACAGAACACCATGACAGCCATGTCCGTCATTCCATTGACCGTGCGCGCGTTCCTGTCAGGAAGGATATACTCCTCGATCAACACTTTGGAATATCCAGGCACCATGGCCTTTTTCAAATGGTCTAATATAATATGGGCTTTCTCGTCGGACCAGTCGTGAAGGACATATTTAAAATAGTAGACGCGGGCACCTGAAATTGATCATTGTAAGTCCAACCGAGAAAAGAAGTAGAGTGGGAGGAAACAAACCAAGGACTGGCTGCGATTCAGCAAAGAAGTCATAATTCACCGTCTCAATCCCGGCAGCTTCAAGATCATTCGCCTGCCGAACCTCATCTATCACCGACGGCAAATCCTCAAGAACCAACTTTCCCTGCGCATCTGGGAATCGCGCCTTGAACTCCAGCAAATCGTGTCCCCGACCACCACCAATATCAACGAGTAGAGGGCAATCGGGGCTTAGGCCCGGTGAATCAAGGATCACCTCACGAACGGGGAACCAGTCGCCCCAGAATGCACGGTTGGCGCGCTGGCCTTCCATAAAGCTGTTGAAGCGCGACAATGCGGCAGGGTTCTGGCAGAGCCAGGCAAACCCGTCTCCTTTGATGTTGTTGGTGTATTGGAGAGGTGCGTGTAAAGGGTCCTCTGGGTTGCGGTATCCGGTGGATTGTAGGTATTCGGGCGTTTTCTGGATGGAGGGGAGGAACTCGAGGAATCTGTCGGATATCTCTGTTAAACCGGCCCTGAATGTCGGTAATCAGGGGACCACTTACAAAGATTCCACGACTCCAATTGATGTTCGTCGGGTCATTTCTTCGGATAGCGGAGTGGGAAGGTATTTGCAGGGTTCTGGCTCTTCAGCGAAGCCGTTCGAGACGAGTAGGCGCATTATACGTTCTGTTCGAAGTCAGTCGGTGGACGTCATCACAAGCACTGAATCCTAAGCATGAAAGACTGACCGACTAACAACGGATCCGCTGGCTTCGCGGCCGCTAGCTCCTTCACAGATACTTGAATCGTTGACTTGGTGAGTACTGGGAAAATACCCATATCGTGGGCCACTTTAACGGCCATGAGCACCGTAGGCTACTCCCTCAAGAAGTCAGAAACCCCCGTAGAACACTGGCCACAAGAAACTCACAGAAAATGACAGCTTCAAAATAGCATCCCTCGGTTTTTCCAGCGCCCGTGCCAGCTGCAGAACCTTTTCGTGTGCTTCGATGCGGGTGTCTTCGACGCCATTAGACTGGAATTCATCAATGGAGGCCTTTGCATGCGACAGCAGATTGTTTATGAGTGCAAAATCCATGATCGTTGTTTGAAGGAACGATCCTCGAACAGAAAGCCTGATCGATGGGATAAATGCGGCGGGGATGACACGCTGTATGCGAATTCTAAAATGGCCTAGTAAGGAGCCATCCCACCTTATGGCCACTTTAGAAACCCGGACAGGGGACGGACCATTCGATGCACTGTTCCCTACGGAGTAAACTAGCCAACTATTGAGGCCATGGTCGTCGCCCCAACAAAGAGACTACTGATGCATCCGCCTTGCTAGCACTCGATGCAGTACCCCACTACAAAGCAGATCCCAACAGTAGGAACGATGGACCTTGCTCTTTCCTGGTGTTTAAAGAGGGACACACCTTTGCTATATCATACCATATTGTTTTCGGAATGACGATGCATGATTGTGTTACAGTCTGGAAGCATTAAGTCCGATACATGGATTTCCACCACAAGAGAAATAGAAGGATGATTTCCCCTCTCTCCACGAGCAAAAGTGAGAACACAAAGAAAAAAATCAACAATAAGAATTAATTTAAGTTACATGAAGGCAGCTGTTAATTTCATCTGGCGTGGCCGTCCGTTCCGTTTCCACTAATTACCCACCAAGAAACGCCAGGCAAGGCCTAAGAAATACGATATGCAGGCCATTGGGACATTATTCGTCGGCTTGGGAAGCCATGAAACTTTTCGGCCACTCCGGACTACCTACTCCGAGAGGGCTTTGTCTTTCAAGGATCCGCAGCGCTAGTCTAGCGGGCTAACGCAAGCCGCCATGACAGGGGTTAATCTTTCCAAATATCCCTCTCGCATGTGAATCCTACCTGCTTTGTACCCTTTACAGGGTAAAGAACAAAGCAGTTAGATAACGCGTTTCTGTCATTTGGTGGGCGAGCGGGACAACGACCCACAGTCTCCATCGTGCGGAGCCGCTAACTTGGTGTCTATCGACGACGGGCAGGCGGTAGCACGGACTATGGGGTATGGTAGCATCCGCTCATTTATGATCACTGTTAGGAGAATCCTGCGACGCACACAGGAGAAGTTAGAAAATGGGATTTTGGCCTTGTGCCCCGAAGCGTGGTCTGAGGCAATGGAGGAGAGACATGAATATTGGAAAAGGCGTGGACAGTCCACCTCCCGGCCGGTAGTAGTAGGTACGGTTTATACGAGCATACATTTTATCTTACAGATATAACGAAAGTCGTTTCTTTCTGTTAGCATGTCATTTTATGAACTGACGATCGATCAATGCGTACACAGTACACACGGAGCACACGAGTGCCGGTGTCCCCTTTCCAAGAGCCACGGTATTATAATGGAGAATGGCGCCACATACACCGTGTACACAGTATGTCGCCTCTGAACTACGACGGACAGGGTTCACCTAATCCCAGTGGATACCATTCATCCATGTAAGCCAGATAAATAGCCCTGAGGATTTCATTTGACGACCTGGTTAAGTCTCGCGGCGAAATGCTCTCGTATGCTCCGAGGCGAGCTCTTTAGGGCAAGCCGACAGGATGCCAAGACGCGGAAACAGCGCCGCGGCCAGTCCCGACTCCCGGCCCACCGGATCGTGTCGTGCTATTTACTCGATTGGTTTCAGATTCTCTCGTGGGGACGATGCTCGTGTCTATTCTAGTACTCCGTACTTTTGACAGTGCTAATAGAGTTTCTCTGTGCTCCACGGATGTGCACTCGCTCGTATCCCTCGATTTTTCTCCATGGGGCCTGTGTGGATTGATTGCTTAGCTTTTGGTCTGCCTGTTCAGATTGTATTCTTAAAGCCGTTTGATAGTACAATGGAACTGAATTTGCCTATGATCTGGCTCAAGTTACAGTGGGGTGGGAATCCCATCGTGATTAGATTGAAGCCCACATTAGATCGAGGATAGCATTCTTCTAGCGTAGCAAATAAATCGCAGAACTAGGGTTAACACTAAGGTGTACGTAATGTCGTGACTACAGGGAATTGCTCGCAAACCTTCCAATCTCGTACGATTGCCGTTGTAAAAGATTTTAGCTACTGAGCGATACACCGGAGTAGGTAATCTACATGAATAACCTCTAGCTGTGTGTAACAATCACCGATATCCTGCATGATGATGTCTGATTACTCTACGTCAAGCTTGAAATTTACTCGCATTCCCACATTTAGTTGACGGCCTCGGTAAATGTGTTCGAAGCTAGAAACAACTTGATCATTCACCTAATGTACCACTAGCGGTTACTCTCAACTTACACGGTGTACGGAGTAGCTCCATAAGGAGAAATTGCGGCATTTGCGGATCTCTATGATTTCAGCTTAGGACCCACTGTCCTAGTAGGATTAAACAGGCCCTGAACACAAATAACTGGTACTCCCATCCTGAACCATGGATTTTATAGTGGCTTGGCGATGAACACAGGAAAGGAATAAAATCGATCGGCGACATCGCCTTTAGTCGATCCCAGCGTTCAGGGCCTGGGTCGTGGCCCTTGTTAGATTCGGGTATTTGGAAGACTCGTTAGGGGTTTACTGACACTCACTGTGCCGATTTTATTTTCTTTCTCGTCGATCTGCTATGGAATAATTTCAATATGAGTACAGCAGGGAATCCTCGTTTCATTCGCCTTTCTTAATCTGTGAATCGAATCTTTCACTTATCGCAGACGCTCGGAGAAGACATCTTTGGCTTTATCATTGCAATGTCATAGACTCACCATGGGTTATAATGGTTCCGCAGAGCTGTTCGCGGAATGGGCCATCGGGCTCGTGGTCGTGGCTGTTCGAGTCTACGCACGATGGTCTGTAGGTAAGAGCCGTTTCTATTGGGATGATGTTTGTCTCGGTCTGGCAACGGTGAGTTGATTAAACATTTTCTAGCATCAATCACAAGACCCTCCCTTGCATTGCTTGACTGACCCTATATAGATATTCTGGACACTCCACACAATATTTCTATATTACTGCACCGGTATGCTTTTCCACTTTGCCCTGGGCAGCAACATAGTTTCTAACTATACTAGATGTTTATGGGTCTAACATTGGTCTGACTGAGAAGACAGCGATGGAGGTACCAGATGAAGAAGTGCCTATTCTTCGAAAGGGCTCCATCTATGCCTTTGTGGCTTGGCTGTCTTACATCTTCATGGTGTGGTCATTCAAAGGAGTGCTCATGTTCCTATATGGGCGACTAACGTAAGTTATCCTGTTAGCGAAACCTATACCAGCATGAGTACTGACATCGAGGCAACAGAATGGGACTCTGGCAACACCGCCTTGCCCAGGCCGTGGGCGTTATGTGTATCTGCACCTTTCTTGCATCCCTATTCTTCCATTTATTTATCTGCCATCCGGTGCAGAAAACATGGCAGATCAAGCCATACGCAGGAGGTTCGCTATAATCATCCGTCGCAAATTCCCCACAACATCAGCCATCAACTGACAATAACACAAATAAAATAGACAACTGCACGATCCGGCCCCTCAACTATATCGTCATCGAAACACTGAGCATTGTGTATGTCCCCGTCTCCAACTCACACCATTCCCCCTTCGCTAAACCAAGACCCAACGCAGAACCGACCTCGGCGTCATGAGCATCCCGATCCCACTCGTCCTGGCCGCGCGCATCCCCACCCCCCAAAAGATCTTCCTCAGCATTCTATTTTCCTCCGGTGTCTTCGTCATGGTCGCTGCATTTCTGCGCGCCTACTACTCCGTCAAAGATATCACAACACTGTCCACTGCGCTAGGATGGGCGTCTCGCGAAGCACTCGTCTCGGTCATTATCGTCTGCGCGCCGGGGATCAAGCCACTATTCACGAAATGGGGATGGTTCCGGTCGTATGGATCGTCAGGAAGTTACGAATACAGTTATGGATATGGAAATAGTCAGGGTCGTTGTCGGAGTCAAGGGAATGGCGACAGGTCGAGGGCCAGGAGTACGGTGTTCAGTGGGAAGAGGCGGAGTGGTGCGCTCGGGACTGAAAGACACCCGTACGAGATGGGAACGTCGGTGGGGAAGAAGAAGAGGGACTCTTCAGGGGAGAGTCGGGAACGGATTGTGGATCCGGAGTTTGAAATTGAAGGGAAAGGAAATGATGCTGATACTGGCCGCGGTTTTGAGGGAGGCATTGTGGTGACGACGGATGTTACTTTTGCTCATGAGGATTTACATGGGAGGCAATCTTAGATGAATCCGTGCAAGAATAATGCAGTGGGAGGGAGTGAATCTACTCCAGCCATTGCAGTATTGTAACATAATATATCACGGACTGATTGTCCCAAATACAGTGTCATAAAAAAAGCTTTCTAGCATCTCAGACGCCTGCTATAAGGGAATATAAATCTTATGTTTGCAATTGCAGACAGGCAGTTCTTTGTGACAAGATATTTCGGGAGCGCTTCCATAGTGAAATGCCTTGAAGCTCCCTTCACAACCTCGGCTGTCCATTGATACTAGCCCATGTTAATACAGGGTCCGTCTCCAAAAAGTCAAGAACCTTCTTTGGCTGCGCTATGCGAATTTCCCACGGTGCGTCCGAAGCACAGTTTCTTGCAGGTCTGATAATGCTCTGGCCGTGGAGGTTGGAATCTACGAAATCCACGTCCCTTATAGGACCAAATGAGCCTCCGAAATCAAGACCGTAAAGAATGAGCTTCCGGAGGCTGGAGACTGATACGTCCGCAGGGGAGACAGTAAGAGAGTCCCAGTCTAATGAGGCTCGCAGTGTCGCGAGAAGCTCTCCAACGTGATTTTCATCTATGCTTGTATCAGCTGATTTGATGAACCAGGCCAGGTGCGATAAGTCGTTTATCGTCCCACGAGTCATGTCTGGGGCGGCTTCGCATGCCACATAGGGGCCATGGTCCTTCGATGAGAGCTTATGCACGTTGCAGTGGGATTTGGCGATAGCGACTGTATTCCCAAAGAAGGCAGTCGAGAGAGATGATCGCAAAAGCTTGCGTACGCTGACATAACGGATAAGCGCTGAGTGAGGCACCGAAAAGGCCTTGTTGCGTGCTTTGGCTACAGAGAGCCAAATGATTGCCGTGACTATATCATCACAGCTGACCCTGAATTTGAGCGACTGCCCAACCTCCGCCAGTCGCGAATTGCACGCCTCCCTGAGCGTCTCGATCTTTCGAGAGCAAAAGACAAAGCCGCGCGATATTTGATCAGTTTGGTAATGGCTCCCCGCGTAGTTATAGGCATCGTAAAACGAGGCATGATCCTTCGTTGATCCACCGATGTTGCTAGTTTGCCGACGAGTGGCGTTCTGTATCGGAGAACTGGTCTTTGGTGTAGCCCCAGCAGTCCCCTTCAGCCGGCAGAATTGCGACAGACCATCAAGCACAACCTGACACCCAAGCGAATCCATGAAGCGATGATTCCAGGAAACCGATAATATGATGCCGTTTGTCATGATATTGGCTTGAAAGCGTAGCGCTGGCGTTGGGTACGGGGTCGGTGACTGGGGCTTAACCGCGATTAAAACCAGCGGTGTCTCCTCGGCCCGTTCCAAAATCGAGATAGGTGCGCCATGAGCTTTGACCTGTAGCATGGGACTGGCGTGAAGGTCTGAACTCGAAGGCGGTTGAACTTGATATGCCTTGTGGCTCGGGCGTTCCGGTCGGGGCTTGGCGATCATACCCGCTAGAAACGGCCGTTCCTGGATGAGGCACGACACTCCATTTTCCAGCAGTGCGATATTTTCTTCAATATTGGTAGTCTCAAACGTCAGAAATAAATGCATGTACGCGGGCATTATCAGATGGTCAAGCTCCGTCAGCGGGTACGGTTCGAAGTAGACCATTTTGCCCTGCCTCTGGTGCATTGGAATCCCGTGAGTATAGCCCTAATAGACACATACGACTATGAATTCAGAACTATGCGGCCTTCTTATTGTTTGGGGAAAGCCATAAACTTCCTTACATAATTAGCTTCATGCGTCATAATCGTGTTATAGGAAGTTTCGAAACAGGGTTTTGGAGGGTTCGTTAAAGTGTATGCCCAGGCAAAGCATAAAGTTTCCATCTGAGGATACATTCCTTCCATAAAAAGTAAGAGTAAATATCTTCCATCTTCGTCCGATCAGCTCCTTAGATTATGTGTTACATGGTGGGCTCCTGTGTTGCTTATACAATAGGTCCAAACAAGTCTTTCTTTTCAATACTGCTATCTATCTTGTTCGCTCTCAAATCTCACTAAGATATGCTTACACCGGCCTGTAACAATGACCCTTGCACTTAAGGTATTTTTATGTAACTACTAATACCCTGACTGATTTATCTATACCATAGAGATACTGTAGTGAGCAGTGTGAATGCTTTACATCCCAGAGCTCATCAGGAATAGTATCATACAACTTAGGGGCAAGCTCACCCACTACCTAACCTTCTCGGTCGCAGTGAAGGGCACCTTTAAGCACGTTGAGATCGCCTATTTCATAGAATATTACTATACTGCTCTGACTATAAATGATAAAGATTTCTGGACACCGGCACTTCCCGTTAAGATATGTTTGGAAAGGATTAGCCCCCCTGACAGTTACAGTCTGATTGCTACAGCTCTCGTATATTAATAAAAGCAACCGGGAGTCTTATCTTTTATTTTTTTTGCCCCTCTTTGTTATCATCTTCAGCGTCATCACACTTCGAGGATCACTTGCAAACCAAAGCTGTGTAACTTGTTTCGCCACGTACTATTGCGAGAATAACAGGCATCCTGTTCCAGCTTGTGTTCTTTGTCTCACGCCCATAGGGGAAAAAGAAGGGGAAGCAAAAAGAAACGAAAGGACCACAAAAATGCAGCTTCGCGAACAAATTACCTCTATTTCCATCCGCTCCGATACGTTCAAGGTCTGGGGCGAGAACCGTGAGGATTACAATCGTATCCGCTCCACATGAGGGCTAATAACGCGAGTTATGTTCTTTCCTATTGCTCCAGGCACGTATACCCCATTGGAGCTTTTGTACAGCATGGCAAGCGTATTAAACCAGGGACGTACACTAATATCTTCGAGAACAGACTTCTCCTGGGCCGGCGGAGTTTACATCATACTCCATTTTGCACAGACCCCGACTGTGCAGCCGAGCTCTGACTCTATTCGTCAGCTACCTATTCCGTGACTGGGTTTATGGCGATCTGTATTTGGTCAGTATACGCGAGTTCAATCTCATGCTACGAGCAGGAGGTACAGCATTATCGACCAGATGATAGGGGTCACAATTGACGACATAGGGTAGACTATCGAGGAGTTACTTCAAACCCGTACTATTCTAACCCCAATGGTCGCGCTCGTTTCGACGGTTTGTAGTCATTGGACTTGACTCGGTAGACTGGGTCTTTCCAGTCCCAGGTCCATTATTCAGCAATCTTCACCTGGCCGGGGGGTTCCGCTGATCAGGTCGCCAGGCAGGTTGTATTCCTTCAATACGTACAAGTTCCCCAGGTGATAATTTAGCATTTTGATGATAGACACTCGCCTTGGAACCTTCCCCAGTCCATCAAAGGGCTCAATCAGTCTAAGCCTTCTCACGGATCTTCGCTACATTTTCGGTTTTGAGCCAAGTTAAAGTTAGCACCATTGAAATCGCCTGGCTCTTTGATCTTTGGGCAGATTGTCCGGTAAAGAAGGAACTGCGTTTGGGTGGTTTTGGATCCTGACCTGAGGCCCTCATAGCTTCCTAGAGTTTTTTGCACAACGTCGGCAGCTGTCGCTGCTCGTCGCCAGATCGCCTCGGTCTCAGGCACGACGTCAAAGTAGCTCTGGGTGGTCATCTTGAGAAATATCGGATAGATATTGAAAGGGGGCGATGTTAGAACAGTTAGATGGAGATGGAATTTGTGGCTTGCGCTTCAAGTCCTGCTTGGAATTCTGGGAGATGATGTGTCAGGAAAGAAATTGAAAGTATGAGAGAAAGTCAGGAGTCATGGTAGTCTGCAGGGTGCCAAAATTCACTGGCGAAGCTGTGTAGCACCTTTTCCCAACGATGGTCTACACTACGTGAATGGAATTTGGGTAAGGGAATGGGCACTGAACCATCCAATTCTTGGGGTGAATTGTTTGGAACTGCTCGCTTTGCTAGAGGTACCTGCGCTTGTAGAGATCAATTGCCTGGCAGTCCCAGGGAAGAAAGAAAAATCCACTGATACTCGCTGTTATAGCCTTGCTACAGTGGCCACCAGCTCGCAACAAAAAGGAAAATGTATAGGTATAGGTAGTATCGTCGTACTCCAACATACTAAAAACTCGCAACCCCCTTATTATCTCTACCTACTTTACCAACTCTGTAAAAGTACGCTCAGCGTGTTCCAACTAGGAGAAGGCCGGACTATAGTGGCCACTCGGCAAAACCGATTTTTGATTTTGAATCCTGCCCATAGTATTCTTACTCCGTAGCCATAGTATTAATACCTCTACTCTACGTATATAACTCATACGATCTACACTATCTATACATCGTATCTTATTGATCCAAATTATCTCAAATAGACAAAGTAGAGAGTAAACAAGGTAGGGAGTGTAGGCAGTGTAGGCATGATAGGGAGGATAGGTAGAGTAGACGTAATAAGGATTACTGCTATATCAGGAAGCAAGGCTGATATATCAGATTTCAATCACTATAGGCCCTGAGATGAGATGAATTGAATAAAATTGTTTTTGTCGGGTGACCACTAGAATCCGCCCTTATCTACTCAACGCAACAGCCCAAGTTCTTCGCCTTGCGGGACTCGAATCACCATGACGGAATATTCAATTCATAACTCAGGAAAAAGTAGAAAAGAAGCTGACAAATTACCGTACGGGAGTGCTCGGCCATCGTACCATTTCCCAAGTCCAACCCCTCCATCCCTCTAACCCCACACATCAACTTCTCGAAAGTCACCTTGAACGATCAAATCAGAGAACCTTACAGCAAAGGGCAACTACTTTTCTCTCTCTCTCTCTCTCTCTCTCTCTTTCTCTCTCTCTCTCAAGATGCTTAGCGGCATAGTTCGCGAAAGGATCAAGGTCCTCAAAAAGGAAATACATCACCCTACCTTCAAACTGTCTGACGATCAGAAAGTCAGCGATCAGGAACTAGGGAAGTTAAACATCCGCCGTATCATATTTGAGCCAGAAGAGCTTGACTGCAAAACCCCTAACGTACGGGCACAGGACCCGCCTATTCTCTTCCAACCAATGGCCCCTGAGGAGTTTGCTCGTCATCCCATTGACCTTTCCTTTGACCCTGATAGCTCTATGGAGTTCCGAGACTACCACCCGATTCAGGATCAAGCACACTGGTGGACTCCATTTTATTGCGCCCTTAGGATCTTGAGATAGTTGGATGATTATGCTTTTGGCGAGTACGGAAAGAGAAAGAATATCCGCCCTAAGGCCCTGAGCTTGGTGGGCTTGCGCGGGCTCGAGCACGTGAGGTCAGTATTGCGTTGACCATACCAGATAGCACTGCTAAATCATATTTTAACTTAGATATCCAAACCCGTTGGGGCTCTTCACAACCTTTTATGGCAGGTACTCGCTTACGTCTGGTGCGTGGTCCGCCAAAATATTCATTGAACCGAAAAGAATCGACGGAAAACACGTTCACCCACACCTTACACTCGGAGTTTTACAAGACGTCAACGGACGCGAGGGCACCATGCTTTACAGCGAGTTGGACCCGATAATTACAATGATGTATGCTCGGTCCCAGCAGCCCGATGTGTCCCAGGAGGAGGAAGAGGCTCTTTTTGAACCGGAAGCTATGCCGGAATTTGAACCAAAGGTCTTCAAGAGTGAGGATAGATTCCCCATACTGCTCCTTTCCTTCCTAGGACCCCAACATGGGCGTGCCTTCTATGCGTGCATGAATGGGGACCAGCTTGTCATCAGACAATCGCGGCTGTACGATTTCTGGAAGCTGGAAAGTGCGCCGTTCGATCTCTTCTCTCGTCTCTTGTTGAGTCAACCGCTCCCAACTTCCTGAGTGGAGCCTGCGCCCCTAATTTGGTTTATTTTTCTCTCTTTTCATGGGTACTCTTTCTTGTTCCAGGGTCGTATGGAGACCGGATTTTAATTTGATACTTTCTCAGGTCGCTAGTTGACCGAGTAATACCATCCTATGAGATGGAAACCAGGTCGAATGTAGACTGGTGGATGATTCTTTCGTTGGAGGTTGCGTGCAAATTGTTTCAGACCCAACTAAATTGAGAGTTTTTTTTTTCCTTTTCCATGGTTCCTTTAAATATCGTAGGCGCGTTGAATAGCACGTTATGATTTACGGATTGCTACTCGATTGCACAGGTGGAGATGCTTCAATTACAAGCAGGGGCGCCAAGATGTGAACTTTCTATACCCGATTATCTGCTCGTGTCTATTAAGTGACATCTTCATGGAGGGAATATTGAAAACGGTGACGACTCAAACATGCCCAAGTACTTCATTGAATCACATCCTTAATGCCTTGGCAATAAGACCAACTCTATCGGCCATAATGATATCAATCCCAGCCGCTGCTTGTATCTGCAATTGTTTAGTCACTTCCACTTCGTTGCCTTTTCTGTAATACTAGATCGAAAACTCACTTTTACATTCACCGGGACGTTGTTCAAAGGCCCATAAGAGCCACAAGTTAGTCCAGATCTCTTCACGTAGGAAATAAGCCTCGGACACATGACAAGTGTCTCTGAAGCAAAGACAATCCCAGCAAGGCTCCAATGTTTCGCAAAGCGTACGGCAGCTTGTAAACTGCTGGCCCTCATATCCATGTCCGTCATCGGTGGCTTGCCGGCATTTGTAATGAACATGACTGGGTACTTGCGCTGCTTCAGCGCAAGTAGAATGCAAACTTCAGGTGTGAAGGAAGATAGGATGATATCGCGGTGGGTATTTGTCTCGGAGCAGAAAACACGCTCCAGTATCTTGTCCACGAACGTGTTGATCTCAATGGCGATCGGACCAACGCCCGCCTCGGCGGCTTCGTGGAGTCGTGGGTATTTGACCTCGACGTTGAAGCCGATCGACTCGGGAAGTTCAGTGAGTAGCTCATCCAGCGTCGTAAAAGAGTCTTGGATGACATCGCCGCGGGTGTTGGGCTTGAAACCTTTGTTCATGAAGTCCACGGTGTATTTCATTCTGTGGTGGAGGGATTCAGTTTTGCCCTGGTAATCTCGCGACAATGATCGTGATCGAGGTCTTATCTCAGCTTCCTTGCTGCAATGTCTCCCAAGAACCGATACGGGATTTCCTCGGGGTGATTGGAGGTGGCTAGCGTGCATGAACTGGTATACATGAGACCACAGCCGGGCACTGGGATTGGAACACTGACCTGATCCAATGTCAAGTCATGGACAGGAATGTCAGTTCCTGATTCACTAAGGGAGAAGTCGTGAAATATTATGGGTACGAGATCCCTTGTTAACTGTGCATCTGTTGTATTTCAGTGCGTCAATTCATCTCTAGTGGCATAATTCTTCTTACCAAACTAAAGAAAAGGTTAGTAAAATTCCTCGGAGAAAGGTGGTTTCTCACCTCAACATGTGTAGCGCCATGCTTTGCGGCCGTAAGGAATGACTACAGTCTAGGTCAGCAATAGTTTCACGGCTATATTCGTTCCTTATACCTCGACTGTGTTCTCTCCCAGCTGAAGGTAGTTTCGGCTAGCTGTGTTCTGACCCAGTCCTACAGTTCTATTGTCAGTGTGAGGCTGGCGAGGATAAGGCTGTTGAGTTACCCCTATGTCCAACTAGCTGCAAGCCTTTGGTCTTAACAGAAGGCCGAGGAATGAAGGATGAGATGAGGTTTTCCATTGGCCTAGCGATAAGGAAAGTGAAAGTTATCGTCCCGATGACGTCCATCGTTTCCTTCTGGATGATGGGTATAGTTCGCTCTCTAACAAGACTCTCCCGGTTCTCTCCAAAACAATCGTTCTGCGCTTGCAAGAGAGCCGTCGCGCTGCCGATGAGTGTGTGCGACGCAGAATAGCCAGGTACCTGTTGAGAAAGTCTGAAAGTTATGGACGCTGTCTTGGGGTGAGTAATTGCGAAAATAAACGGCTCGTTTACTGTGTCTGCCAAGAAAGGCAGTTCAGTAACGTATGTTTCTCTCTGCTTCTCGCAGGCAGATATCTCTAGTGAAAGCCAACTGTTTCGGTCGACGGCCTTGTCTGCGAAAGGCCTCAGATCCACAGCGTTGGCGCTCTTGCCATGTTGTAAAACCCCAAGATTGACTATTAAATGACTTTTCCCGTCCTCTAAGCTTGACCTAGCTTCAGAAATTAGGTTCAACGGTAATTCAGCAGGGCCGCTGGAATGGCTCATGTCGTTGAATGAATCTAGCTCCTCAGCCAATGCGAGATGGCCTCGGAAAGCGGCGTGCTCTTTGGCGAACCAGCCGTTGCGGTCCTGTATGTCTTGTCCAGCCCCAGCTTGTAAAAGGCATCTTACAATAGGTTCATAGCCATTCACACATGCAATGAATAGCGGAGTCCAGCCGTGTACAGCCTCCGGGACATTCATACTCGCCGCTCCGCCGTTTTTGAGCAAGGTTTTGACGTAGCGTTCCCGTCCGGTTCGAGTTGCAAGATAAAGCGCACTTTCTCCTTGTAGGGACGTTATCCTGTGGTCAAGTGGATATTCTGCCAGAAGCTCGACTATGTCACCGAACCCATATGCCATGGCTATCGAGAGAAGCGTGAAGAGTAACTTCTGATTTACGGGAATTCCATTGGCTTCATGAGTTGAGTTGATGCTCTCCAGGAAAGTCTTGACCACCGCTGGGTGATTATTTATCACGGCATAATGCAAGGGCGTATACTGCAGAAAGTCCCTTGCCAGAATAATGCTTGAGAGGCTGTCTTTCTTCGAATCCTGGCAGGAGGCTAAGATCTCCCGACACGTATCTGAGAGGCCGTAGATTGCAGCGTAATGAAGAGCGATACGGTCCAGTATATCCCTTGTTGACAAGGTTACCAACTTAGAATTACCAAGTAACTGCACCACTCTGTGGAATAAGCTAAGCCTGACATTATTTGAATTGTCATCGTTTTCATCCCGAGTGCTGTAGGTCAGGTGGTCGGGATCTGCCAAGCACCGACTTTGGGCTGAAGCGGTGATGATGTAGCTCAGGAGATGATGGTTTGGTTGGACATCATACTTAGACATTGCTTCGAACAACAAAAAAAGACCGCACTGTCTAGAGCCGCATATGATTGAAAGATACGCCAGATGATTTAAGAGATCTATCAAGGCGCAGTCATCCAGCAAGTTAGGGTTTTCGAGACCCTTCTCCAATTCCTTACCCAGGTCTACTGCTCGATCTTCCAGGAGACACACTAATATGGTTTGAAAATTCTCAGACAAGCACAGAGAAGAGGTTGAAAGATCGATACAAGATTTCGCAAGTGGACGCTTCAATGTCTCAGGTGCCCCTGCGCAATCGCGAGCCTGGGACACATCTTTCATCAATGAATCGAGCTTTTGGGTGAATGGTGGAACAAAGCTATCACGGGTCTCGGTGAGTCTGGCCAGATTCGATTGGATGCTTTGATGTTTTGAGGCATCCCTGACAGGCGACCTTTCAATCTTTCGACAAGTCCGAGTCAGGGCTTCGTAGTTGACCCTGAAAAACCACTGCAGTTTGTTGAAACCCTCTTGGAGATGCTTCAATTGTCTCGCAAAGCTATCAAGCGCGCCGGCGCTCATAACATGACATAGTCTTGACTGTTCACTAAGATCTGCTGCATGTAGGCTCATCATTACATGGCGTTCCTCGTAAAATTTCGCGACCGAAGTTACGCTTTGCTCTAGCGCAATATACAGTTCTAATTCATCATGAGAAACGCCTATGGGAAGAGAAGAAAGGAATGACAAACCACTGAAATCTAATTGATTAGCTTTTGTCTCCCTCACAGCCTTCCTATAGAGTTGTTTCAGCGTGGAATAAGGTGCGTATGCATCAGCCCATTCCGGCACCTGGTGCCGATGAAAGTCGTGAGCGTATCGCATATTCAACGATAGATGCCAGTCCAAAGATAGTTTTATGTATCCCGAATAGCTAGATGAAAACAAACGGCATGGAGCTTTGAAATCAGGAGAGGGGTAATTGCGTTGCATCGAAAGAAGAGTACTCCGTACACCGTAGTCAACTATTATGGGTCTAGTTCCACTTGTCAGCCGCAATAACAATAATCCTGAGAGGCACAACACAGCCCCAGATGGGCGCTGGGGCAAATCAACTCAATGCTTTGAAAATGTATGGCCTGATTTAGCTAGTGTAATATGTATGCACCACTCAGTAGCCATATATTTGTGGGGTAGCCATTTAGCGGCGCCTAACCTGTGCCAATAAATTGTGATTCCTAATCGAGCCTTTCCGACTTTGGGGTTTTTCCTACGGAGTTGACAATACAGAGTAGATAAAAGGATCGGGACTCATAAATAAAATGAATATCTTTTCAAAGAAAGAGGAAGAAGAAATAGACCAAGCGTTAGAAAAGACGAGAAAGTGCATTAGAAAAGGATCGAAGCCACAACAGCATCCGCAGTATATCCCAAAACAACCACGATTCTCTTTGTCTTTGCTCTAGCTTCTAGGTCAATTAATTTGTCATGAAATCCAAATTTGCCAGCATAAGACAAGTAACACGAGGCACTCATGTGAGGTGGTTTGCACGCCAGGGGATGGCAGGCAAAGAAAGGGGCCAAGGTAGAGAGAATGTTGCAAGTACTCAAATGATCAACAAGCAATATCGAGAGCAATCCAAGATGTTGTCCTTGAAGATTGACAAAGATCCTAGAGGCTTCCGAATCGTTTAAGTTCACATGATGCTACGCTCCTTAAAATAAGTACACTCAACCGCCCTGGTTATTTCCACGGAAGCGCCCACGCCGGGAAGCGCCGGGCCGTCTCCGAGCCGTGAAATCAGATAAAGCGGCAGCAGATAAGAAGCGGTTAAGTATGCCAGCCTCCCCACAGCCTCCTCCCAGGTCGACTCCGGTACAACTCAAGAGCGGACCGCCGTTGAGGTCCAGTCGCCATCCCCAAAAACACCATGGATCCACTCTCCATCAGTACAAGTGTGTTCGCAATCGCTACTCTAGCTGCCCAAACATGCTCCGCTTTTTCAGACCTGCGGTCCCTTTGTCAAACTTTACCCGGTCGGCTTCATGCGGTAAATAATGAGGTCGCCGACCTGAACTATGTTCTTTTCCAGATTTCCCTACTCGTAAACGACCGGGCTTGTTTACCGAAAAGCAAGCTGTCCGCTATCCCGCACCTTCTAAAACAGGCTGATAATAAGTTGGCCGAGATAAGGGACATTGTCAATCAGCTGAACGCGGCATGTCGCGCCTCGCGAATCTCCATCTTCCGGGCGCACGCGTGGCGCAAAGAACAAGGCAGGTTGCAGGCACTCCAGGAAGATATCAGGACTGTCAAGGCAAATTTGAATATCATTCTTGGTGCCTCAAACTCGTATGTTCAGAACGTGATGGCCAGAAGATCATGGTAGCTGAAATGGCATGATGAACGATGTGCTGACTCGCGACAGACAAGACATGATGAAGATACGACTAGACATAGAGGCCATCTCCACTGTCGCGATTGAATCTTCACATCAACAAGTTGCCTTGCAGGAAAACTTTCTCAGAGGTCTTGCCGCAGTTGATGAGCGTATTGCTCGAGTCGAAGAGATGCTTCAATCACAAGCAAGTCAAGTTCAAGCCAGTCAACTGAAGCAAGTGGGCTCAACATACGACATGTCTACTGCTCGGAAAGAAAGACCCCCGCAGTATACAAAAGAGGTCTACACGACGCCAACTCAATCAGAAGGCATGGGAGTTCGTGTTACGCCATTTGTCGTAACATGCCGGTCGGGATGTCCATGCGCTTGCCACCTGCAACAAAAGGCGAGTAGTCCAGCTCTGTTGAATCGTGTCCTCGGGCGGCTCTTCGTTGGTTATGCTGGGCTGCCGCTTTTCAGCCCGAAATGTAGTGTCACTGCATGCAGGAAGTCACGCGCCAGCCAAGTAAATATGGAGTATTGGTTTCCGTTGAGCTTTTTGTCATCGGCCATTGTGCGTCTTCAGATCGGTTACCAGCCCAATATTGGAACTTTGTTGCAATTAGACACCATGAGACGAGTCCCGGATACGGCACAGTGTGTTAGCTTTGCACTAAATGGCGATATTGATGGCCTGAAATATCTTTTCGAAAAGGGACTTGCTTCTCCTCGCGATGTCAGCACTACTCGAGGGTACTCCGTCCTGCGATGGGCTCTTTATGGAAAGCAATATGAAACCTGCAAGTTCCTAATACATGCAGGTGCCGATGCGGATTACCGACCAATTGCAGCAAGTGATAATAGCCCACGGAATAAGGCGTGTCACTTTCTTCTGGAAGGTGGACTTTCGGACGCTGCCTCCGACGCACTCCATACTATTACAAAGGGCGGCTATTACGAAGACTTTATTGATGACGCTGGATATACTAAAACTCATAAGATTGTCCTGGGTTTGTCAATGCTCAATCTTGAGGATGAAATTGCTCAGAGCCCAGGCGACATCAACATACCAGACGCAATGGGTCGCACACCGTTGGCATGGGCAGCCGCCAAAGGGGACACTCGTGCAATCGTCACCTTGCTGAGCCACGGTGCAGATCCAAACATCATGGATGTTCAATTATCTGGTCCCCTGTCGAATGCCGCATCCCAGGGCCACACCGTCGCTGTTCGCCTATTGCTAGAAGCCGGTGCACTTACGGACTTTCGAAAACCCGGGTGTGAAAAGAAGGGTAGCCCTCTCAACTGTGCGGCACGCAATGCCACTGACGTTTTACTTCTCAAGAGTCTGCTAGACTTTGGCGCGGATGTGGACTCGAGTGGAACGGATGGCAAGACCTCACTCATCCACGCGGCGCGGACCGACAATGCTAGCTTCGCCATGCTATTACTCGAATACGGTGCGAACATCAACGCTGTTTCTGCCGATGGATCGAGTCCTCTAACCACCGCGATCACATATAATAGCCACAATGTTCTGCGGCTGATTCTGGATCGATGGCACGAGTATTCTGTCTGTCCGCGGCTGAAGGGACCACATCTACTACAGATCGCCGCGCTCTATGCAGATCTGGAAACGATTCGCATTCTGGCGGCCACTGATCATTTCCGCATGAAATATGACAAACAATATACACTGGGAGATTTCGGTAATCGCTTACGTCAACGACCTGATCTGACAGAGGACCTTGCCTTTGCTTTTGACGACTTATTGAGTATCATCAATCAAATGCCAACGGAGGGAGAGAGCTCGGTGAGGCTAATGGAATCTGGCTTCATCCCTTGTCTCTCCTTACGTGTGAATTCCGACATGTGTGAGTCATACAAAGAGCCCAATAGTGGCTCTAGCTCTGAAGATAGCTTTTGGGATGCGCCTGAGAGACTTTCTCCTGCTACGGATAATATGCCCTTGCTGGAGAAGGTACCCGCGGTATATTGATTTTGTGGCGACAACGGTCGGTATGCGGGTGGGAAAAACTGTTCCAATGTAATGACTTACGATTCAATTTTTTAAACTGCCACCGATTTAATTCTTGGTCATAGCTAATTGACGACCAACCTGATAACATAATACCAGACTCTCGTTGTATAGCTTGTTCAAGACTTTGAAAGCCCTGCGCCCGCGGGATATTTCACAGCTTATACGTATGTTACTGAGCATGATGGGTTACAGGCGGGCACTTAACCCTTCACTCGCAAGCTGCTTTCGCCCGAAATTCCGATAATAAGTCCGAACAGTTTCAGCCATCTTAGGATTGTTCGCTGCCATCTGATCCATGATGGTTCGAAGATGCTCCGTCCGTCCTAACAGCTGTCTGCCCATGTGAACCGTCGTGAAAAGCTGTAAATCCGCGCAGTCTCCGTTCCGGACTAACTCCTCACTAATCGCCAGAGTTTGGTCCTCGGAGAAGCAGAATGAACTTCCGAATGCCACCCAAAGCTGAGAAATCGGATGCTGATTGGGTGTTTTCCAATTCTCGTATATCCATGTGCGCTTCGGCTTCCAGGGGATCTGACGAAGCTGCATAATCGACTCCCACCACTCGAGATATTTCATCCGCGCTCGTTCTCCGCTTACTGCGTGGACGCAGCCGGTTGTTCCGGCAGCTAGATGACTAAAAAGGCGATCTGCAACAACGTCGACGGGGACTTCGTCCATGTAGATTTCGGCATCGGGATCCGGGCTTCGGGTCGTGATCCTCATTTCTGGATCTGTGCTCAAGAGGATTGCCGCTGCGGCTGACGTCGATGGTGTCGAGCTTGGAAAGCAGTATCCGGGGTAGGGGACCTTTTGTGCTGGGCCAACGATCGAGGGTCGGATGATGAGCAAGTTTTCTGCTGTGCTGGTGTCACCGAACCATTGAGACAATAGTCTCTCGGTGAGATGCTTTGCATAGGCGTATGCCCACGGATAGTCCTCTGCTTCGTATACCCAGCTGGTGCCTATCTTTAGCACGTCCTTCCACTCGGTCAGAGCGGTGTCTTGCTGGCAGGGATTGTAGACCCTCTCGTGAACTGGGACGTCGATTGCCTCGCTGCGAGGACCTAGGTGTGCGTTTGCATATGCACTCGAAACGTAGACAAAGCGAGTCAAGGCGCGACATGTGAGGGCAAACTTGGCTACGGTTTCTGTGGCTCTGATAACCGTCGGTATTAGGGTGGTTAGGTTGGATCTGAGGTTGATTGAAGATGCCGCATGGATAACGATTCTCACATCTTGTCGAACAATATCGACCTGGGAGTCGGAAATTCCGACATTTGGCTTGGTTATCTCGCCATCCAGAACGATCAGACGGTCCGATTCACAGATTGTGTCTGCGAATGGCGTTGGCAGTGATTTCCGCCACTTCGAATAGAGGGCTCTATTACAAATGACCGTTAGTCTCGTTGCATCAAGCAAGAATCTTGAACAGAGAGAGGAAACTGACCCTCGTCCTCCCCTGCACAGTACGTAAATAGGAGAAGCGGCCGTGCGAGTCACCAGCCGATATACAATGGCCGTTCCCAGGAAGCCAGATCCCCCGGTGATTAAGACGCATTTATCATCAAAATAATTCCACATTTTGGCAATCTTCGATGTTCCAGGGCGTCCAGAACGTGGGCTATTTGTAAGCAAAACTTTCGGACTTGAGACATAGCGAACAATGCATTGCCTTTGGTGAAAACTCGATATCTTAGTCCATTACCTCCTCCCTTAAATAAGATGATTCCGGGCTCTGCAAATAACAAACACCGACTGTCCGCTTTTGGTAAGAGATTCATGGATCCGATTATCCGCGGTTGTGGCGCCCGGTTTAGTTCAATGTCTACCACGGTTCGTTAGCAAATGCCGATGTTGTACAATGCGCTCATGGTATATCATTTCCAAGTTTCAAGGTTTCTTGTATTTACTATTGATGTCATGAGAGACGATACTTGAGGCAATTCCATTGCAAGCTGAATGTAACCTTGAGACTATCGGAAGCGTCGAAACTTATGGACATAAGTTCGGTTCAGCTGACACAACCCCCTACAACGGCTTTGATTTCTGTCCATACCCATATCTCGGTTTTCCACTCTCTCTTGCCACAACCCTGTCCCCGGAAAGTGCCACCCCGAGCTCGGTGCCACTGGTCACTTTCCGTGTTTAGTCAGTTATCCTTTTATGGCTGGATTATCCAACTTCCATCCGGCGGCGGCCCTAAGATACTGTCAGCAGCGAAAGCTTCATTGATATGGTCAATCAGAATGGTACATACCTCGGCTCGCATGCCCCAATATAGCTCGCAGTTCCGTTGGTTATGGCCTCTCTTCCAACAGCAGGAACACTTGTCTCTGTTCCTCTTCTTTCGCAACCAGAGTCAGACAAGCAATGAGAATCACCAAGCGAACGCTATATACGCCCTTAGCCAGAATGGCTCATACCGTCGGCTCGACTGCCGACAAGTTCGACAATCGAAAACATTTGTTCTTCGTTAGAACATTTTCAACGCTTGGGCGACATTTGCACCGTCGCCTCGACTTTCAAATAATCTTACAGAGCATCAGCCATCTCGCACGATGTTTTATAAGTGCATATGTATGCACTTACCTTTTCATGCTTGGCTGGACGCCATTTGGCAAATATGCCAACGAAATGAACTTTCGACGTGGGCTCGCTGCCCGACAAGAGAATTTCAAAACCGCGAGCTCAAACGGTTCTAAAGAGATTTTCATGGCTTTCTTTTTGGTTGTCATGGGCTATATAGCCCGCTAAATATCGTTGGATGGAACTATGACTTTATTGGACTGATCTGAAATTGTAGTGATGATCGTGAGATGTAGAAAAGAAGAGATTACTGGACAAGACTCGAAGGGGGGAAGAGGCCTACCACTAGACTACGTTCGGAGCTTAGGTGAATGAATCAAGAATGGAAACTGGATGAATGGCTACATGGCAGGAGTTGGGAACGCCAGTGAAGATATGCGACTGCTGTATTCACAGCGTTGGATGATGCAATTCTTCTGTCCTTCCCCTATCTATCTGCGAATGTTGTTTTTTAACCGGTAAAACCCGTTCGCGTTCATCGCATGACTCCCAAGATCAGGAATCCAGAGGATTTGTGACGAGGAAGGCTGGCAAAACCCGCGCAGATATAGTTGATATTCAATGATTGTGCAGATGGTCGGACTTCACCATGCCATGTTCTCTGGGTTGCTCTACGTAAGGAAGATATCATTCCTGGGAATAAGACTACGCCGTCAATTCCCTATGAAGGATGTAATTCGAAACCACCACGGTATACTTGCGCATTGACCAGGGAATTCGAACCCTGAAGGTTTTCCGTGAGATGACAGACATCTTTCCCACGTGCGGCAACAAGCCCTAACGGAATGATGTCGATTACAATGTGATCATATCACTACTTGCTATGTCTCTCTCCTAGAGATTCTCAATGCCGAAATATTATATTCACTGTTCTGATCAAAGTTCCGAGGGATTAGAGACGTGAAAAAAAAAAAAAAAAAATACAACTACATTGTCCGAGATCGTGGCTTACGGATATCCCAGAAGCCAAACGTGCAGCAAGGGGCGGGCCGCTTAGGCGGTGATTAGTCGGCGGTCGCTCGCTGATGAGAAAATGAAAAAAGGGATTGTGCTTAAGCAGTGCTATTGGCGGTCATGTCGCAAGTGCCGAGGTCTGGCTGGCGGTGGGTCTCAACATTTTTTCTCTGGGGCGTTCTGGAAACGTTAGCCGCTGCTCATTCTTATCGCGCATGCTATGAATATAGACTGTCGCTCCTACCTTCTTTTTCTTTTGTATATTCGTTCATTCGCCTGTTTTTAGACTACACATACAATAATAAACCGATGGAGTCCATCTCCTCGCTCGTATCCTCCATCTGGGGGTCCCTTGGCTTCTGGAAAGCCGCGGCCATTTTCTTCGCTCTGCTGAACTTGAAGACCTTTCCCATGGTCTGGCATGTGCGTTCTCCCTCCCTGTCGCACTAGCTATTTCTCAGTCCGATTCAATTTCATACTAACACTCCCGCTCTGACCATGTAGATCCGCGTCTACCGCTACTTCTTCAAACATGGTTACTTGATCACCCCCGCCGTGGAGCAACCCGCGCGACCCAGCACCGAGCTCCTCGACCCCGTCAGCATCTACTCGCGTGCCCCGATCATGGAACTCGATTTCAACATGCACAAGTCCAACTCGACCTACTTCTCCGATCTGGATGTCTCGCGAACGGCGCTCATGTCCAACATCGTCGTCAAGGGCGCCGCGCTCCTCGAAAAGCAGCTCGCCGCCAACGGCAAACGCGGACCTCTCGGCTTCATCCTCGGCAGCGTCTACACCAGCTTCAAGCGCGAAATCCCCGCCTACATGAAATACGAGGTCAAGTCGCACGTGGCGAGCTACGATAACAAGTGGATCTACATTATCACGTATTTCCTGAAGCCCGGGAAGAAGGGTCGCGTCTTGGATGCCGAGGCCTTGAAGAAGAAGCTGTACGCTATTTCGATTAGTCGCTACGTGTTGAAGAAGGGAAGGTATACCGTCCCGCCGAAGGACGCGTTCCAGGCAGCTGGGTACACGCCTTTGTTGGACATCGTGGCTGCCAATGGCAATGGACACGCGACCGCGGTGGAGAATGGCGACGCGAATGGCGACGTCACCCAGCGCAAGGGCGCTGAGGCTAAGGATGAGGAGTGGGACAGACTTAAGGAGGAAATCGATCGTGGATTGAACGTTGTTCAGCCGTTCATTCATCAGGAGGAGAAGCTGATGGAGGAGTATGTGCATAAGATGACCCTGCCGGGGTTTGCCTGAGGCTTGTTGATTAGATTTGATTAGATAGTATTTATAGATTGTACTTCATCATATACATCCATAGAGCCATAGACTATGTTTAAACACTGAATTCAATCTTGGCATCGATAAGAATATAGGGCCTTTGTACACCTGTCCCTCCATTACGTTATCGCATGAAGAGTTGCAAAGTAGTGGACAGCGCTTCCCACTCCTTCACGCCCACTCCAGCATACTGTCCCTGCGATCCGGAAGCGGTCAGGATAGCACGAATCGACTTGGTCTCCAGCTCTTCAAACGTCACAACATCAGGACTATCCGTCACCTCTAGGGGATATGCCGTCTTGTTGACAGCCTTAACCCACTTGCCCTCCCCATTCTTATACTCAACATACCACTTCTGCGGCGGCGCAACCCCTATATCCGAGCCGGCCGGCTGGTCCGCGAAAAACACCATCGATGTCCCATTCAACGTGACCGTCTCATTCCAGACATAGGTCAGGGTACTCGTCTCTGGCGAGTCTGTACCAGCGTATGAGCTCCAATAGTCCGGCGGCAAGGGCGTCTCGCGCACGATTCCATCATTCAACGCTTTGATCCAGTATTGAATAGGGGTGCCATTCGCGGAACTCGCGACCGCCTTTAACGCCGCATTATGCGTCACCGGGGCCGCCTCCTTCGGCGCAATCGTTTGCTGAACGGTGTTGATTTTCGGTGGACTCTGACTATCGTCCCAGGTCAATTTATCAAACGCGACGCTGCGGCGGAAGTGTCCGCCTCCTTCGGCGTCTGCGGTATGATACACAAGGTACCAATCTCCGTTGAGCTCGACCGCGCCGGGATGCGATGTCGTCGAAGACACGACCGGAAGAATAACATCTTGGAACGTCCACGGACCAAGCGGAGACGAGGCTGTCCCGTATGCGAGACAAGCGTGGTAAGAGGTCGGCGTGCAGGGAGAGTCCTCGCCCGCATTGTTCGCCGCGAAGAGCATGTAGTATGTGTCTTTGCGCTTCATGAGCCACGGTGCTTCGAAGAACCCCGTGAGACTTGTGACGCGAGTCACATCGCCTTTGATCGTCACCATGTCCGAGTCGAGTTTGTATCCGAGGAGTTCTCCGAACGTGCCGAAGTAGATGTATACCTGTCCATCGTCGTCGACGAACACCGTTGGGTCAATATTCTGGATCGAGTTGCCTGGTGAGGGAACCGACTGCGAAATGATCGGTCCGGACGGGTGCGCGTCTTTGTACGGACCTGTAGGTGAATCCGCTACGCCCACACCAATCGCAAAGGGATCTTCGTTGGAGGAATCGGCCTCTTTGACTGGCGCATAGAGATAGAATCTCTCGTCGGCGCCTTGAACGACTTGGGCGGCGTATGCGGATCCCGACTCGGCCCAGGAGAAGACGGATTCAGGGGTGGCGATCTCCGGGTAGAGAGTCCATTCGCTACCCTTAGGGTCTGGGGACGAGGAGACGAACATGCCCCATTGGTTCATGTCGAAGGCGTTTTGGTTGGGCGGAGCAGTGTCGCGGCCCGTGATGATGTAGAGCTTGTCCTTGGCGACTAAGGGTGCTGGATCTCCAGAGTACCAGGAACCATTAGACCAGATGGGGTTGCCATTTGACGTGAAGGAGATGGGCGAGGAGCCCTCGACTTGCGCAGCGAGTCCAGGGACGTACAGGGCCAGCCCGAGGAGTAGGCCGATCATTCTTACGTGTTGACCAGAGAACTTGCGATTCCCCAGTTCTGCAGAATGGTTGAGCTTGGGCTCTCTTATGTATTCAGAGTCAATTTAACCGATTCTTCAGGGATCTACCCGAATTAATCAACTATAAACAAGCTAATGGCTTGGGTCACAGCGTGCACTCCGCATTGTTTGTCGGGCGTTTCAAAACCCACCAATGATTGCCGGGAAGTTACCGTGGTTGATCACCTGACGCACGCCCCCACCTGACGCACGAAAATCGATTGCACACCGATATTTTGACGATTTTTAACTCTGAATATCTCTACGAATATGGCTCTAATTGATGAAGCAATTGCAGAGTTAGAATCGCTGACGTTTAAAGAATAGCTTATATTAACTTTTATAATAAAAAAGTATAGAATTAACCGCTTAATATTATCTCGATGTTTTCGCGGTATCTAATATTTAAAAGATAATTAATATTAGGATTAGCGATTGCTTAATAATCGGCAGGCGAAAGTACTTATTTTAAATATTAATAAATTAAGCGAGCGAGGCCTTTATATTTCGCAGGAAATACTATAAAATCTCGCTTATAAAATTAGTAAAAATTAACCCGGAAAATAGTAACCGAGCTGCTTCTTAAAGCGATATAGTAATAATTTTATATCGCGCTATATAACTAGAATTGATTTATCTAGAAAGCGAGCCGATTTAGTATAGAAATATATCTTATATTTTAAGCTTTTATCTCGCAAAATCGATAAATACGACGTGTAGCTAGAAGATATTTATAATATAAATAAAAAAAACTTTTTAATTAATATTCTTACTAAAAGTAAAAGAATCTTCTTAAAAAAGATTTTTAAGTGAGATAGAATAAAATAATAGCTTTAGAATAAGAATCGCGAATAGATTACTATAATTACTTATATTTATATAAATAGAACCTCGCTATCTCTAAATCTTATTTATTAAACTATATCTTTAAAACTTTAAGATTTCTAGCTATAAGATTTTAAAGCTTCTTAATATAAGTATTTCTTTATATTCTCTCCTTCCGGCTGGACGAATGATAAGCTAGAATACACGTAATTATATAATATATTTGATCGAGAGACTAAGGCGAAGATAAGAAAATATTAAAGATTTTTTATACTCGATAATTATAGCTTATATATTAATATAAAGTTTTTTAACTACTATAAAGCGAATAAGATTCTCTTAATAATATATCTATTTTATTCTATATATTTACTATAGTTATTTAATATCGGAATATTCTCGCCGCTTTTAATCGCGTATAGTAATAAATTAAAATAATTTCTTTATACTAGCTTAAATCTCTATTATATTATAAAAAAGAACTTTTTCCGTCTCTTTTAATCTTTATAGGAGTACGTTTTATCAGCTAAAAATATTACTTTTTTATAAAAATTAATAGAAATCTCGCTATAAAATCTCGAGATTATTCTATTATAATTTAATTAAAATAATAATAATTAGTCTTTCTTTAGTAAGTCATCTCGCTCTATACTTAGTGTAGAGGATTAAAGAAAGATTAAAAAACTTTTTAAGTATATAGTTACTAATTTATATAATTAAAAAGCTAAAAAATTAAGTTTTATAATATATTATCTCTCTATAGAGAATATTATCTTAAAACTATACTACTAAGGCTTTAAAGAAGCTCTAAAGCTAGAAAAGAAGAAGTATTAGTAAGAAAAATCTTTTTTTTTTAAATTATAAGCTTTTAAGAATAATTTCGCGGTGTTTTATTCTTCTAAGAAGATTTAGTAAACTTATAATCTTTAAACAGAGAAAGATAATACTCTATAGCTTGCAAAGGTCTTATAAGAAGAGGAAAAGCTTTATAAGTAGTAAAAAAAAAAAGATAAGAGGCTTTTAATTAAAGAACGTAAGCAAATTCGTGTTTTAAATAAGAAAATACGGCTTCGTAAAGTAGAGGAAAAGAAGCGTAAAAAGCAGGATAATTAGCTTACTAAATAAGCTGATATATAGCTTTAAAAAAACTTTAATTCGGTTTAATAAGATAGGAATAGGCTCTCTAACACTCTAAAAATAAAAAAATCGATTGATATCGCTCCTATAGGCGTTAAGGTCGTTAATGAGGTATCTCTAACGCTTAATCGTAGAGATAAGCAAATCTGCTTTTTATAATACTTTCGCGAATAAAAAAAGAGCTATATAACTTTAATTCTACGCATATTTTACTCTGCTTAAAAATCTCTATATAAATCGAATTATTCGTGGTTGTAGAGCTTCAAATTAATATAGGCGTTGAGGTGAAATTCGTGCGTCAGGTGGGGGCGTGCGTCAGGTGATCAACCACGGTACTGCATGTCTTAGAGGGTAGTATAAATGAATCAGGGTCATACAACCTCTTGCAAGACATCAAGTCCAAAGAGCGGCTATCGCGACAATCTCAATTCAAGCATGCGAGTAACCTCATCATGCTCGCCCTATGCTCAGTGTACACTGCCGACACAACTGTTCTTGATTGAGAAACATTTCACAATGGCAACTTATAACTGATATTTGCGCCTGGGCGCTTGCTGACTTGGAGCATACTTTGCAATATGGAAAACAGAAGATTAGCAATTTGTGCTGTAGGAGTTGATAACTTACGTCTGGTCGGATTTGCTAACCTCCAATTACTCTGGCTTGATGAAGGATGCAGAATTATGTAGCTGACGCGAGCATATTTGAAACAGCATGGACTGAACAAGTTCCCTGTAGAATCTGGTGGAACTAAATATATCTCGGGGGACAGGAATTGAGATGACGGAGCCACCTCCCCAAACCTACGATGTCTTATATAGAAGCCTGAAAAAGTGAAGCTACAATGTTAGCGATAGAACAGAGAAGCGAAGAAGTGTTGATGAACTGTTATTGTATCGAATATCCCGAAGAGGCAGGTCAACACGGATCAAAGTTCAGGCAACGATCAGGCAACAGCGGCCAACGCCGACAGCTCCCGTCCCGAATAGGCATAGCGCCTGGATGTTTGGCCCCCAAAGCGTGAGACGCCAGTAAAGCGACGATCAATTTTTCATCTCGATCTCTCGCTTCCCTCCGTTTTCCATCATCGATCACCGCGTTAAACTGTCCCTTTCTTGATGTCGTCATGGGATCCAAGTCACCTGAACACAACGACCACCCTGGCAACGGTATGCGGTCACTCGAGTCCCGCCTGGGCTGTGCTTACTCTCCCTAGATGCCTCGTCCTGCTCGATCAGCAACAACAACACGGGTGGTGAACCCCGCGGCGCCCATTTGTCCCGCGATGGGGATGTTAGTCTTGGGGATGAAAATGGAGATGACGACGACGATGAGGGTGCCGCCACCGCCGGCGTAGAGACCCACGCGGGCGATGGTACCGACAAAGCAACGGCGCAGTCCACCGCGGAAAGCGCCTCTAAGAAAAAGAAACGCAAGAAGTCCAAGAAAAAGACTTCGGCCTCCAAACAGTCCTCACCGCCACGGGTTCCCGTCAGTAAATTGTTCTCGAGTGGCCAGTATCCGACTGGCGAGATCCAGAAATACGAACCCGCGGACGAGAGTACCGCTCGCACGACGGCCGCCGAGACCCGATATCTGTCTCGCCACCACCTTCACGACGAGACCTTCTTTAACGACTATCGGAAAGCGGCTGAAATCCACCGTCAGGTCCGACGCTGGACCCAGGAAACCGCTCGTCCGGGGCAGAGCCTCACGGATATTGCGGTCGGTATTGACGATGGAGTCCGAGCGCTGCTCGACAATGCTGGTCTCGAGCCGGGAAGTTGTCTCAAATCGGGATTAGGATTCCCGACCGGACTTTCGCTGAACAATTGCGTTGCACACTGGACCCCGAATCCTGGCCAGAAGGATGTTATCCTGGACAGGAGCGACGTGATGAAAGTCGATTTTGGCGTCCACATCAATGGCTGGATTGTGGATAGTGCATTTACCATGTCATTTGATCCAACTTATGACAATCTCCTCGCCGCTGTGAAGGACTCCACCAACACCGGTATTAAGGTGAGACTATGATCAATCCCTGTCACATTTCAACATCATCGCTAACATAACTAGAATTCCGGGGTTGACGTCCGTATCAGCGATGTCAGCGCTGCCATCCAGGAAGTGATGGAAAGCTACGAGGTGGAGATCGGTGGTAAAACGTTCCCCGTGAAGCCGGTGCGAAACATCACCGGACACAACATCAAGGCGTTTCAGATCCATGCTGGGAAATCCGTCCCTTTTATCAAAACCAAGGATCAGACCAAGATGGAAGAAGGGGAAGTATTTGCCATCGAAACTTTTGGAACAACAGGTCGAGGCGTTTTGTATGACGGTGTATGTCTCCCCTTTCCGCTCCAAAGTCCCAGTGCTCACACCTTTTTAGCCTGGTGTTTACGGCTATGGAAAAAGCTATTCTGCACCCAGCAAATTTTCGTCGTCTCTCGCCTCGGCAAGATCCCTTTACAAGACTATCAATGACAACTTCGGCACCATTGTGTTTTGCCGTCGCTACCTGGAGCGACTTGGCGTTCAGCGCTATCTGGCAGGCGTACGTACTCACCCTTTTCTCCCTGATTGATCAAGAAGCTTATCGGTGGTAGATGAATGATCTTGTCAACAAGGGCGTGGTGGACGTCTATGAGCCCTTGATTGATACTCCGGGATCATACTCAGCACAGTTTGAACATGTGAGTTGTTACTCATTATTTAAAACACGGTCTGAAACTAATACATATTAGACTATCTTGCTGGGAGAGACAAGCAAGGAAGTTATCAGTCGGGGAGATGACTATTAAATGTCCACGAGACATTGATCTTGCGTTTCATTTACTTCGTTCTGATTTCGTTCTGCTTTTTTGCTTTTGCCGCCATTCATAATGGTTGGCGCATGTAATCCTTTTTGATTGCTTTCCAACCTTCCACCATAGTCTATTTGCCCCTGCAAACGGCCGATTTTCTCGATGTAGTCTATCATTTAGTTTCATGTCGAGTATTGTTCCAGTCCTAAGGCGCTTTGGCCAATCCATTGGTCCGCCGAAAGGTAAGGAACACTCAATCTACTCAAGACAAGGTCCTTGTCAAGAATCTTTATTTCTCGCATGTGTTTCCCGCAGTTCCACAAATTGTAGCTTGTATCACCAAGGGTCTTGCCGTCCGCCAACGTGACACTGTTTGTCTCTATTCCCGGTGCATGTAGTACAGCATGTGTACATTGCCCTTAGTGTTACAATGCAGTAATCTTAGGATAGTGACAACTGAAACCTGACCTCTTCATCGGCAATGTTCTTAAATAACGAATGATGAGGAAGTCGCTAGAGAGCAACCATATGGGACTGTTTATGTTTAACTCCTCATGACGCAAAGGCTAGCAATTTCTCATTTTTTCAAAACTTCATTAATGCTAAGATGATATAACCATGTCTTCTTTTCTCTCTCTTCCTAATATTCGTTTATTTGCTGCGTACTGAAACTAGACCTTATCATGTAATATGCAGACAATGTCCCTCGGTATTACCCGCGCCCGAGTCCAGTGCTGGTCCTGCAAATGTCTCAAAAGGACGAAAACGGTTTCAATTCCTTTCTATAGATTGCATGTCTGAATAACTTCAAGTACATACGACCACAGGGTGTGGAGAACAGGGCTTCCCGTCCGCTCAGCCGTACTTAAGCCACACGCCGGCCGGTTAGTAGTTGGGTGGGTGACCACCAGCGAATCCCGGCTGTTGTATGTTTTTGCTTCGTTTTTGAACTGTCTTTTCTTCTTCTTTTTACGGATTCACAGCTTTATCAATCTAGTCTACCCTGACCGACCCTAGAGGATAGGCTGTTGTTGGCGATTGCGGGTGGATATGGTATCTAATTAGGGCAAGTCTAGAAGGCATGAACCGAGGACTTGCTTGCTAGGTACATTTCAAGATGCTAAATTGAAGCTTAACATAGGCACAAGTCCATAGTAGGATGCAAGGCTACTGAGTGTTTAGGATAGCTTCAAGCCAGATGTTCGCTCATGCCCAAAGCACTGTCTATCCTGTTTAGACATCCGTGGTTTTCAAAACCAAATGCTACACCCGCTACATAAGAACCCCGAGACCCTTGATTGAGGGAAGTGGTAATTTCCCATTGTTAAAATTCATATGCGACGTATGGCGAAGCAGGTTAAAATCGCAGATCCCATAGCTCTGCGCTAGAATCACCACCGAAGAACTTTTCGACGGTAGGTATCCGCGCAATTTTCTCGGAATGAACCCTCTCTATCTCCTCCCCGGTACGCAGAACACGCAATGCCGTGGGAAGCATAAACGCGGGAACAATTTCCACGAGGTCCTCACGGAGACGGCTTAGAGTGAGTTCGAATGCTGAACATCGAGCGAGAACGCCAACCCTGCTGCCAACGGACTTGTCAGTCACCGGCAGCACGTAGATCTCTTCTATGTATGGAAGCTTGGATATGGCATTCTCCATGTATATGACCGGGACGGGGCCACCGACGGCTTTGATGACTACATCAAGGGTGACTTGTTAACATATTCCTGTACTGATGGGACGAGGGAGTGACTTACAATCGCTGGATGTTCGACCGTCGAAGATGTAGTAGTCACCGTCTAGGTGAGCAATATCGCCCGTTATGAAGAACCCTTGCTTGTCGACCAGTTCATGATATGGTGGCTCGTTCCAGAGATACCTAAATTCGTTGAAGTTAGTAATGAATAACACAGCCAACCAGATGGATGTTGATGGATCATTTTTTCACGTACCCTTTGAAGGTGGAATTGCCTTTCACCAAGACAGTCCCGTGGTCGCCTTCAGAAAGCTTGATCGTGTGCGTCGGAAATTGGAGCTTTCCCATGCATCTCTGTCGGTCGGAAATATCGTTGTGAGACTAGAGACTTTAACGAGGAGGGAAAAAGGAATGCCTACCTCCATGTTAATAGATGCCTCGGAATCCGCAATTGTCAATAATCCTCCAGTCTCCGTACTCCCCCATGCAACGCTCAAAGGACTACCGAGTACATCCCTCCAATACTTCAACAACGTTGGCACAGGCATGGAGCCACCAATGAAGCCATTCTTCAAGCTGCTCATGCCTTGAAGATACTCATTCCTGTGGGGGGAGGCGTCTAGATGGCCCCGGAAATACCTGGCAAGGGCGTCATAGAAAGCAACAGTTGCCGTAATGGTAGTCACGCCTCCTTGACGGAATCGCTCCCAGAGGACATCAGGGCCGGGATTCATTCGAACCACGGAGACATGACGCCCGATAAAGACGGATTGAATCATGGCCAATGTCCCGGCTATGTAAAATGCCGGACGATGCGCGATGGTTACTTGGTCGAACTGCTTTGGAAGCTTCGTGAACAGACGGCGGTCGTGAATTGCTCCCTTGGGCACGCCTGTCGAGCCCGACGTCCAATTGACCCAGGCAGGTCTGGTGTCGGGGATTTGAAACGATTCATCAATACCGACAGATATCAGAGAATCTTGTGGCGTGTTGAAAACAATCGAAAGCAGGTCAATCGGGCTTGAAAGTCTCGAGTTGGCGCATTTCTGGAAAGCAGCTGCTTGGTGTTCATAGTTGCGGCCTGCCAAAATGCACTTCAAGTCGCACTTCTCCAAGACCTTCCCATAATTTTGCTCCTCGATAGTCAAGGCTGCCTTGCTGTCAGTCCTCTCATCGTGTTAACTACCGTTGGACTAGGAGTAAACTTACGAAGAGGAATTATCACCCCCCCGAGAGCCAGAGTGGCGAAAGCAGAGACAGCATACTCATAATTGGCGTGTCCAACGTATCCGATATGGTAGTTCTCTTCGATGAGCGATTCAGTCGGTTCGTCCGGCTTTCTGAGATTTCGCAGTAGCTTCAACCGCATTTGCTCGACATCCGTAAGAAGTTGACGATAAGTGGCTTGCACGCCAATCGTCGGATCGTCTATGATGACTCCATCCCTCTCTTTGCAAAGTTCGAACAGCCTTGAAAAAATCCCGTCATTGGGAAAAGCGCCTTCTGTTGCGTGAGGCATTTTGAAATCAGCACTATTTGATGCACCGACTTGGAACTTTTGTGCAGTTAAACAGAAGCCATCAAGTTCAATTGACATCAACGGATGAAATGACTGAAAATTTAACGATTTTGATCGCAGAGGACACATTCTTCGGAGCTCGATCTACGTCGTAATGAAACAATTTTCGACGTACTCCGCAGGGATCTGGTGTATCGCCAAGAGGTAGCTATTAAAAAGATCGACGAGTAGTGTGTGTCGATCAGCCTTACTAGTCGGTTTTATGGGGCCGGCACTGAAGAAAATCGTATTGAACTATCATTAGTACACCTATTTTGAGTGTTTTGAAGTCAGGGGACGAAACAGCAGAAGTCGATCCAGGATCAAAACTTAGTGCTTCCTACAGGTGTCGATCTTCCGACCTAGGAACGCTCATCCACACTGTGATTCGCGAGGTCACATTCATCGGGACCAAATATGTCAGCCACCTAATCTGCGGTAACAAGATGACCTATTCATGATAAGCTGATGTAGGGGGAAGGTTCAGCCAGTGCTTGCGCAAGATGTATCTGGGATCGTCAATCTCAAGCTGCAAGGCCTACGTGGCATTCGATAACAGACGACGCTTCGAATTGGAGTCGAAGAAAATCCTCTGCAAACTCTGCGCCCCCACCATGTGATGTTCACCCCTTGCTTTTGTCTGCCTTCTTGGCAGCGTCGCTTCGTCGTCATACTTTTTCTTGGGAGGCTGCACAAGTTGACGCCATCTTGCCGGTGACAAGAGTTGCTTGTGCTTTCTACACGCAACATCGGCAGCCACGGAGGAAGGTCATGTCTCTGGTGCATAGGCGCTCTCATTCTGCGAAGATAGAAATGGATAATTTTCGCAAGCTTCCAAACACCGAAGCCGTTACGGTACAGAAGGGAGTGAATTATGAAGTTGACTGGAATGGCCCCCATGACCCAGACAAGCCAATGAACTGGCCCAAGGTGCGGAAACAGAGGATCATTGCCGCTGTTTGCGCGATGCGATTTACCACGTATGCTGCCAATTAAATTGAAATTGAGGCACACCCAGAGTATGTATCATCAACTAACGTTGTTGTGGTTTTCATTAGACCGTTGGCTTCGTCGATGATGTCGCCGGCACTATTGGTGATCGGAAAAGACTTCCCGGAGGCTTCAGAAACGCTCCTCAGTTTTAGTGTTTCGATATATGTCAGTTTCTCATCTTGGTGCTGTCTTTTCTTTTGGGCCTAATGTATGTAGGTTATCGGCTTTGGCCTGGGCCCTCTGCTCCTGGCACCATTGTCAGAGGTGTATGGCCGCAACGTAATATATCATGTCGGGAACATCATGTTCACGGTATTCACAGCATGCTGTGGACTGTCGCCCAACATCGGGTCTCTGTTAGCCTTTCGATTGATGGCTGGTTTCTTCGGAGGTGCTCCATTGACAAATGGAGGAGGGACGATTGCGGACTTGGTCCCGGCCGAAAATCGTGGACTGTAAGTTCGGCTCCAGAATTTACAATAAATGATTACTTATTTGCAGTATCATGAGTATCTTCTCTGCGAGTATGCTCATGGGACCGGTCTTGGGACCGGTAATAGGAGGGTTCCTTGCGGAGGTAGGTTGGCGATGGATCTTTTGGGTGTTAACTATACTAGTGCGTGTTTCATCTCAGTTATAGTGTTATTATCAGTGCGCTAACTATAACAGAGTGGCTTAACTACTCTGATCGGCTTCGTCTTTCTCCGCGAGACCTTCGCTCCAGTTTTGCTAGAAAGAATTGCTCGACAACTGCGCGAGAAAACTGGAGACTTGCGCTACCAGGCAAAGGGAAAGTCAGACAAGAAGCTCAGCCAGCTTCTTTTAGGCGCCGTGACTCGGCCCACGCGAATGCTGATAAACCCCATCATCATCGGCACCTCCATATACATGGCCATAATGTATGGGATCATCTACCTCCTATTCACGACCTTTTCCGTGGTATTCCAGCGAAACTACGGGTTAAAGGAGGGGGTCGCAGGACTCGCGTATCTTGGAATTGGGGTCGGAAGCGCCCTAGGAATGTTCCTCTTCGGACGTTACAGTGATATCATTTACAGCAGTCTTACTACAAAGCATGGAGAGGCGAAGCCAGAGTAAGGGGACACCATCTCTATAAATCATGAAACAGGCGCTTACGGTCCACCCTAGGTTTCGATTGCCCCCGCTGATACCCAGTGCTATTGCCATGCCAATTGGTCTTGTGATCTATGGTTGGACAGCCC
Organism: Aspergillus ochraceus; assembly: GCA_004849945.1. Classification (NCBI taxonomy): domain Eukaryota; kingdom Fungi; phylum Ascomycota; class Eurotiomycetes; order Eurotiales; family Aspergillaceae; genus Aspergillus; species Aspergillus ochraceus. The sequence goes on from SSOS01000002.1 coordinate 2,446,170, forward strand.
AGTATAAGCTGCATTGGATCCTGCCGATAATCGGTACGGGCTTTTCTGGGTTGAGTGTGATGGGCTGCTTGGTATGTGAATCCAACCCGTCGATTGAAAAGCCACATAATTCTGTGTCCTTGCTAACTTGACATCTCCGCTAGGCCGCTATACAGGCCTATCTAGTCGACGAGTTCACTTTGTTCGCAGCCAGCGCACTCGCAGCAAACAGTTTGATTCGGAGTATTGCTGGGGGTCTTGTCCCGCTTGGTGGACTTGGGATGTATGACCGGATAGGCCTGGGATGGGGGAATACACTCTTGGCGTTCTTGTCGATTCTATTTAGCTTGCCAGCTGTGGCATTCTACAGGTATGGAGAGAGACTGAGACAGTGTAGGATAGGTTTAGATTAGCGCAGGTGGTGCCTTAGTATTCGCTGCCTGGATTCTCAGTTAGAAAGAGGATATACTTCTGGCAGTCAGGTTGGTTTGCACAGAAAAGATACATTCTTTGGTCGTGGTTCACCTACTCCCGCGAAGCATCCCGAACCTCTTCTACATACATTGCTCATCTTTCCTTTATGATTTACAAAGCCCTTTGAAAATGCGACACATCCTTCCTGGAACAAACTTATGTACCACGCGTATGCTGACTTCACCCTACAGCCATTTCTTCTGGTCCGAGCCCAGGGGTTTGGGCATGATATCCCACCCGACTTCAACTCCTTCAATAGAAGCAGAGTGCCGAATAGCAGTCATTTTTCCGAAACCCGTTTCTCGGGTTTCCAAATATTCTTCCGGAACATCTGTAGTGCATGTGAAGTCCTGCGTCTCGAAGCCCGACTTCCCTTCGAACTGACCCAACGATCGCAAATATTTCATTACACCCGCGAGAGACACGTCAACCTGCCAGGACCCTCCTTCGGTGGCCTGCTTATAAAGCGCTGCTGTGATGCCAGCAGCAAGCAAGTAGCCCCCGGCGTGATCCAGCGCCTGGCAAGGAGTCGGACGGGCCGCTTCCCCACCCCCAAAGTGCTCGGCTTCAGAGACGTTCATACCAGAGCAGGTCTGGATGAGGGAGTCGAACCCACGTTTACCGGACCAAGGGCCATCGGGACCGTAGGCAGACATATTGGCACAGATGATGTTGCGGTCCTGGAATCCCTTCGCAAGAGCAGTAGGCGAGAACCCGCGATCGGCAAGGCCTCCAGGACGAAAACCTTGGACAAAGACGTGGGCGTCGTGGAGCAGTCGGTGAAGCTCGGCCTTGTCGGACTCAGAGTTCAGGTCGAGCTGGATTGTGCGTTTGCCTCGCCCAAAGTCACGATCCATAGTTGGGAGATCGGGAAGGTTGGGGCTTGTGACCCAGAGAACGTCCGCACCGTGAGCGGAGAGCGTCCTTCCGGAGAGAGGTGCGGCGATGACACGGGAGAGCTCGAGAACGCGCAGTCCACGAAGAGCTTTGTCTGGCCGCCCTTGCATAGTTGAAGGGAGGCCAATGGGCCCGTCGGAAAGTTTGCGGAGAATGATCGGGAAATCAGCAATCTGACGGGCCTGAGGAAGTACATCCCATTGAGAATAAGAGCGAAGAGCGGAAATTACGAAGCCACCCTCGAAAGCAGCAGCCTCGAGGTCCACGGAGCACCAGTCTTTCATCTTTGATCCTAGTTCCGCACGAGTGGCGTTTTGCGGACAGCCGACTAGAGCGAGAGCACCGTCACGATGATTGGGAAAGGAGTCATGAACACGCACATAACCGTCAGAAGTCTTGTGTAAACCACCAATAGGGCCCCAAGGCGACGGGGAGGATTTTTCGGCCAGTGTATAAAGTCTTTCGGACTTGAACTCAATTGCTGAGTGTTGCAACGGCACGGTCACTACAGGTGGGGCTGAGTGAGCACGATGAGCGTAAATCTGCGCGGCTAATAAAGCAGAAAGGCCGATCGAAGCCTGCGCGATGTGACCGATTTTGAAGGAGGAAGGCAAGCCGAGTCCCTGGCCAGGGAGCTGAAGTTTTTCAAGAGATGCAGCAGGTAGACCCAGCGAGGTCCATATATAGTCCACGCTATCTTTGGCTGAGAATTCTGACCGATCGGAAGGGGTGCCAGAACCGCCTGTGTTGCGAAGTGTACTGATCCAGACAGTGCTGCTAGGGGTTGCAGGAACAGCAATGGTCAAGAGAGGTCCGTGTTGTTGGGTACCCAAAGTATCGCGCTCCCCTACTGTTCCCTGCTCCCAGGGTCGGCGGATGGTGCACTTCCATGCCAACGCCGGCTCGAAAAACATGTTGACGATGATATCTTTGAGTTCTAGATGATAAAGGGACATGATACGCTCATTGGTCAGGATGTTCGCATTCTTGACACGCTCGTAAGCTTCCATAGTGTCGAACATGATGTCAAATGTCATCTCAAAGGGGCCAGAGTTTTTGGATCTGATGATTTTGGCCACGTCCATCATTTGACATTCGCCTGGCGGAATAGGCTTGACAGATAGAGGTTCGAGGGTTTCTGACAGTAGCGCTTGTCGTTCCAAGTCGGACAGTCCGAGAAGAGTGGCGTCTTCAGAGGGAAAAGGATCGTTGACAATTGAAGTTGTGCTGATAGGGAAGAGCGTGGTTTCCTCGCCGGGTTCAAGATCAACCAGGTGATAGACATTGAAACGGAAAACTGGACCCGCGGCAGTTTCATGAGGCGATAGAGGAGACGCGAAGTTGCCCGTTGTCGCAACTTGGTCCTTGTACGGCATATGCAGAATTGACGCGCGGGCGTTGTTGGCAATTGTATATGATAGTTCCTGAGATGGTGCAACAACTTCTCCTAGAATGCCGAGGTCGTGCCCAGCGACCGGGGTCGGTTCGATCGGACCCATCGTCCCGTTGCGACCATAAAAATGGAACAGAAGCTGACACTGTGGCGATTTGTCCAGTTCGGGGAACAGGTTCTGAGTATAGCTGCGCACATCTGCGAGAAAAGCGTCGATCTGGCCGATGAGAATGGGGTCCCGGATGCCGCCTATAAAGATGGTGCGATACCCTAGTTTTTCAACTCCCTCTAGCTTGACTTGGTAAACAGGCGTGGTATAAAATTCGGCGCCACTGACACGCACAGTCTTCTCTGTTAGTTGCTCGTACGAGGCATTGTCGAGCACTAGGACCCCCCGGGGCCAGGAAGGCGATCAGGCCTTGTCTTCTCGTAGAGTGTATGAGCAGCAACTGACAGGGGTGTACATCGCTCTTTGGGCGATAAGGGAGTCAAATCGAATGAGTCCTCTCGCATGGTAGCGATCATCGACCGTCCCTTAGGAAGTGCGCAGATGCCGCCACACTCCATAATTTTGCCCATGTGCCAGGCCACATCTGGGCGTACACCGTGATACATAGAAAATGCAGCAAAAGGAGCCGGGTCGTAGCAACGTCCACCAAGAACTATATCAGGGCTTGTCTCTAGAGCCTTTAAGAAGCTTGATAGAAAGCGTTAGCGTGACTAGCAGAGAGGAGATGAAATCTCGTAACGTACGGTTCAGCGCCCATCTGCGCAACGATATCGATGGCGCGGTCGGCCCTTTCCTCGGTCAATTGTTCCACAGGACCACAGGGGTGGACTCTTTGACTGGTGATACGCTGCTTTAGAAGGCCTCGTTGAAAGCCTGCGGTAATCGTGGCCACCTTGAACGAAAAGCCTTCCTTCGCTGCAATTGCTTGAACAATTTCAAACATCTCTTGCACATGCTTATCGCTGCCATCGCCACCGACGAATCCAACCAAGACCTGAATGTTCTTGTGAAAACAGGCCCTAAGTATTGGAGTCAGGTCGCGTATGTAAGAGTCACGGCCGCAGGTCATCTTATTCAGGCCCAGTTTGTAGGGCCCGCCATCGGTCGACCCGCTGTCGACGATGATCGCCTTGGGGGTGAACATCTCAATGCCATACCAGAAGTGCTCCGCCTGATAGCCATACCCGAGCATAGCATTTGGGGTAAGGATATTGAATTCAGACGCCATGGTGGAAGAGGTGAGTATAGCTCGTTAAACGGAGAAAATGGATCGTCGACGGTGCATTGCGGGGTGATTTACCTAAGGATCTCGGCGCTCGGCAAGAAGCCGACGGGGCGGGCGGCAACATACCGAGGAGAAACCATGAAGCAAGGGATCGGAATAATGTTTCGAAGTAATCCGTAGTACTTCTATCTTTCTCGAGCCCTGATCAGTAGAAGTTCTCAATAGTGCCCACCTTGAACCTTACTGCCCTTCGGTATGAGCCTCACAAACCTACACTTCCTATCTTTCAGCTGGATCTTTGAGAGAACCAGTCACTCCAAGCTGTTAAAATGCTCAAAAGAAAGCGAGGTAGTTCCGGAGTCTGATATCTCTCCACCGACATTCGATGAGCTACTATTGCGACCGGGTGACCCCAAGGGCTCTCTGCCTGCGGACTCTGGGCGGACCACGATGGGCGCGAAAATTTGAATTTAATCACCGACGATGTGGTGCGCGCCGCTGCGGCGGAAACTATCCAGGGGAAAGTTGTACTGACTATCTCCAAACCTTTAAATGTCCCAGTAAAGCCCATGAACCCTCGCAGGAAGCCTTGCGCGCACATTCTCATTGCCAAGGGAAATGCAAACGATGACGAGGTGACTTATTTGTCCGCTCACAGATTGATCCCCTATTGATCGAGGTAGCTGATCATTTCTCAAGCTGGATTTCAACACGCATAATTCGAGTTACTGGTATAGGCTACGGAATTATCCGTACTCCGAAACAAAACAGTTCTATAATGGAATTTTTCAAGACGGCATCTGCTCTAGTAATAAGATAGGTACCCAGAGTGAGGCCCCCAGTAAATGGCATTGTACGAGGTATTAACGTCGCGATTCTATAATATATTACAGAGAAGCCCACTGTAACCCGCAGGGGCCTGCTCGATTTGTATACATATGCGCAACGAAAGGCCCTAAAGCATTACCTATTCACAAATCAGGCCATTCCTCTTGACGAGCTACTCAGTTGCCAGAAAGCAACGGGACACTTTCCACCGAGATGTTCTGATTATACTAACTGGTTGGACAACAGCATATTCGCAGCTGACTGGCGCCGAGACGGAGTGTCTGGGGCGTGCATCACCGATACCCCTAAAAAAGAAAGTTATCGCCACTCTATCGACATGGCCAACATTCTGTTCCTTTCCATATGCACAATTGGCAGTAATACTAGACTTTCCATGGCTTTTTTCAGTATTTTCACATTATTGAGTTATTCAATGGCTATCCTAGTTCCGGACAACTGATATGTGAGCCAGAATACCTTGCGTGAGACTTCCACATGTATACACTTATGAATAGAACCCACATTCAAACCAATGCTAAGTAGATCCGTTTCGTTCATTTACACCCTTTCTTTAATATGACTCAAACTGTTGACAAAGAAAGGTTCCACTCGGGCTACTTGCAAAGGACAAAGCGAGATGCTCTAAAAGAATCGAATTTAAGGGTTCTTAGTATTTGGTCACTTTTGTATATAGATGAAGTGGTTTGTGAGAGATACGAATGTGAATTAGCTACCATGATGAAGTGAGTATTTATTACATTCTGGACTATGACATGGGTATTGAATATAGTTGAAATTCGGCGATTGAGCATGATTTGTCTACCAAGAAAAAAGAAACAGGGAAGAACTTCTGGTAATGAACAGAGAAACCGAAAACAGTGTCAACTCAATATCGCGGTTACGATTGGGAGGTAGACTTTCTGGTGCCCAGGAAAAAGAATTTCAATGAATAATCTGAATAACTAAAAGGAAATGAGTTATAGTTCAATCTGGGGTATGTAATGGTATACAGGCAGCCTCGTCTACCGTCTCTGTTGACCAATGATACCCGCCATGAGGACACGCCCATATTCCGAGAGCGGCTTTTTCCCATAGAGAGAGTGGTGCCGACTAAGTACATTTGGGTCTCCGACAATTGCCTGATAGAGAATCTTCGCAATTGTTTCCTTGCCTTGATCTGCAGCACGACCCAGCGCAGTCCGACCAGATTTGTCCTCCACATCAACTAGAGCACCTTTCTGCAGGATCATCCGGACAACAAACTCGTCGCAACCAATGACAGCAAAGATTAATGGCGTCTGGTGGTAAACGAAATCGGCGGAATTGACGTTGGCTCCTCTGTCACAAAGTACACGAACTACCTCTTCATGCGCATACATTGCAGCACACGAAAGTGCTGATACCCCATGGTCTGAATATGAATTTACGTCAGCTCCGATATCGATCAAGTACTGCACCACGTCTGTGTAGCCTTTGCAGGCAGCATAATGTAGCGGGGTGAATCCGCGATCGTCCTTGGACTTGGGATCCGCCCTGTACCTGGTGACAAGAAGAGATACAGCTTTCCTGTGCCCTTGACTGGACGCCACGGATAGTGGTGTGCGTCCACAAGAGCTTTTGGCGTCTGGATGCAACCCGGCTTCGACCAACCCAGGAATAAAGTCAGCCAAGCCAAACCAAGCGATGATATGCATACCTGTCATTCCCTTTGGAGATCTTTGGCTGTATTCAGGAAACACAGGCCGATCTTTATCCAGTCTTGCGTTTTTGAGTACTAACCCTTTGGCGTAATAAGGGCCGCTAGAATTGAGAGTTTGAAGTGCGGCCAGAAAGCAAGGCCCACCACCTAGGAACTGTAGAATCTCTTCTTTCAAGGTCCTGTAATCTTCAAAACTGAAGTTGGTCAGATTCACGGGAGTCTGCCGGGAATTATTACCCCAATCAGGTTAGATATCAGACATGATTTGGGTAGCTGTCTGCGCTTTCAGTCCCGCCTGGCTCGCATGATGCCCCCAGTAGCAAGACGCGTACTCATGGAACGAGTTTGTCAACAGTCTAGTCTCGAACTCTCCGTCGGACTGAGCCATTCCACGTTCAAGGATGCCAAATTTCATGTACGCGATACATGCCCTGGCAAGATCCGTTTGAGTATTTGCCATCGCATCAGGCAGTCTTTCGGCAAGATAGCGCAGCGACCTGTTACCAATAGGCTCGAATACTCCGGTAAATTCATCCAGTACCAATAATCCCTCCGAAACCTTGTGCATCAGAGCAGGATCTGGTACATCAACCAGTCGGCCCTCCTGAGAATTTGGGTCGATTGAAACAGCATGCTGCAGCTCCCAGGCCGACAATTTTCTTTTGGCACAATGAGTCCAAACCAGCATGCGCTGCAGTAAAAATTCATTGTCTATTCTTTGTACAGCGTTCATTGTTCGTAGAGATTCTTGTTTGTAGAAGAAAAATGTTCAACTAAGGATTGAACTCCCAGACAAAGAAGCTGGCTTATCGTGTCGCCTTTCAAAAAATCCCCGTGAGCAGCTCTGGCAAGAGACCAGAAGCTGCGCATGGGAAAGTGGACATTGTGCATTCTTTGAAAGGGACTTTTAGTGCTATTTATATTCTCAACCGCATGACCTGAACGGGATATCTCCGATAACACATGCGCTCTCTATACATTCTGTGGTGTATGTGCTTTCTTTGACAATCATGTCGTTTGAATAATCTATCTGGGAAAACCCTCTAATAATCAGAATGTACAGTGTCTGTCAAGAATAAAGATGGCTCATTCATTGTAGATATAACATCAGATAGCTGGTGCACTTAAGAGTAGACCGTTACCATGGAGCTTAATACAACACCGGGCCGAAACTAAGTTACTGGTCAATTCTATGAGACCCTCTGGTTGGAACTGTCCCGATCCTAGGCATATACACTAGATCTATTATTTCTATTAGGGAAACAGAACTTATCGTTTCCCGTAGCATAGGATGCTTATCTAGAAGACGGAGCATCTGAAAAGTCTATCATGAAATATAGAGACGCAGAGGTAATGGTATTTGCGCATACTTGTCTTTTATCAATAGAGAACTACGATGTGAATCTGTGAGATCATGTTATTATTTCGGGATTCTTAGCTTGCTCTCGTAATCTTGCATACACTGCATTTATGTTATAAAGAGTATAAAGAGTCATATAATTAAATCAAAGGCCTGGTTACTATACGGACCAGAGAGTAAGGAGAACTATGGGTTTACATACGCAACTACTTGTAGCTTCTCGCACCCTAATAACGTAGGTGCCCTCAAAGAAATACAAAATCAGTGCTGGTAGAGTCGAGGCTTTTACCTTCTGGCAGCCTTCAATACTTCCTTAGCCACCTGAGTGATACAATCATTGGTCTCATCGAGTTGCTCTGCAACGTTGTCTTAGTCAGCGAAGATGTCGAATTGGTAGCGATCCCTCAGTCACGAAATACGGTCTTTGTAAATCCCAGGGGTTATCATTTTACTGACAATGTTGAGTAATGCATCAGAGTTTTTGCTGTCCGAAAGCGGATTCTGACATTATTCGTCGTGCAGGGAGGTTGAAATGTTTAATTAGTTATTAGCCGCCTTTGCTTGAAGAGCAAGGACAACAAAAGTATTTACAGAGGGTGGTGGCGCAAGCCTCAATGACAGCAGCTCAGCTAGAAAGTATACGTTGATTTCCAGCCCGTTGTTCTGAGATATTTCTGTATCTAATCGGGATTCGGGGGACTGAAGCATGTACGCATAAGCTAACTCTTGAAAGGTTCAATGAGCCTTAATGAGACATATTCATCGATGCTGTTCATCAACGAACTTGTACACCCAGTATTCCAGAACAGTCTTTCCCAGCATCCCCATTAGACTACCTTTTTCTTTGGTTCTTTTTGTTTAGTTTCTTCCTTTTTTCTTCCTTAATTTTTGTTCATTCGCTTATGTATCCTGCGTACTTCACCAGCTCAAGCAAACTTTCTTGAGCTATAATAAAAATTCTCTAGCCTTCCAAAGACTTAGCACGGTCCTCCTTCTCTTGCTCCAAGTTCTTCTCTAGAAATTCAATCAATTTGGGAATAAACCCGTCAACCTGTTCATCGATGTCACGGCTGGCGTCCACATAGATCGAATAAACACGATAAAGTTCATCCCGGGATAAGTCGGGCTTTTGCCGGCAAGTCTGGAAGGACTTGCTCTTCAAGAGACCGATAATAGTTTCGAGGTATTCCACGCAGCGTAGATTGGGGCTCAGAGAGCCCATGTACAAGAAGACTTCATCTTTCTGGGTCGCAGTAGGAACGGAGGACATTTTGGTAAACGTGGTCTGGAGCGTACAGTCGATCGTGGATGCGTCTGTTGCTCTGTTGTTCAGTTTGATGAGAGGAGACACACAAGGTGGAGATGATACTACTCTGTCTCATCAATGGCCATCAAGGAACTATATATGGTTTATGTCATATATGATTTAGCGATTATATCCACTATATGCCGGGATAGTCTCTTGTGCCTAGCGGAATCTTCCATGAAGGAAGTAACGTACTAGCTTTTCTTCGTTTCTATTCCAAGCCCCCTCCACGTTGGTTAGCTTTAGTACTTGAATGGCCTGCTGCTTACATAAAGGATCCTTTTCATTCAGATCCACAAACCCAATGCAAAATCCTGTCATGGTAAGCCTATACCCATTTCCCTGACCAGGGTCAACCGGACGACCAGAGACTTAAGCCCAGTGGTAATCGAGACCGACTCGTGGATTGCATGGAGGAGTTTGTGAAATATACTATTCTCATGCGTCCTCACCTAGAGCTTTTTGGCGATCGGTTCAGTGAGCGGGAGGAGAAGAGGGTGAAAGAGGAAAAGCTAAGGGTGGCGAAAGCAAACGCAAATTCCGTGCAGTAAGTAGGGTGGGTTATTTCCATAATGTGCGGCATTGAAGTGGTCCAGACTCCAGGAATAGACTTGTTAGAAGAGTGCCTCCGGGCAGTTTCATTTCATTTTGGCAACTACTAAACGTGTATCTATTGTGATATTTGTACGGGTAGTAAACATGCCTGTTAAGGCGCTCAGAAACAAAACAGTCTTGCTAAATGAGAGCCCTTTCAGCTCTCTCTCTATGCTATAGTGTATCTGCGCTGTTCTTCGCGAGAGCGACATGTCCACAGTACATGACCACTTGACGGGGCGTTAAGATGGCGCAATTATTTAGGCTTCTGGATCTTGCTCTCAAGGGCTCGCTAAAACTCGTGACATCCAAAAATACCTTTGTTATTGAATAAAAGAACGAAATATGCAGAGGCTAAGCAGCGTTTCAAGCCCGAAAAGCACGTTTAACTAGACAGCCGAAGTTCGGTAATGAGTTCCTCAACGCGAGAACGAATTTCGTTGCGGATTGGACGGACAGCATCAAGGCCTTGCCCGGCTGGGTCGTCAAGTTGCCAGTCGAGGTAGCGTTTGCCGGAGAAGAAGGGACAGGCGTCCCCGCACCCCATAGTGATTACGACATCGCTAGCCTGGACAGCAAGGGTACTAAGGATCTTAGGTTTCTGGTTGGTAATGTCGATACCTTCTTCGCGCATGGCTTCGACGACGATCGGATTGACGGAGGCGGCTGGGGCTGAGCCTGCGGAGCGAACCTCAATAGCGCCGCCGGCAAGATGCGTGAGGTAGGCAGCGGCCATTTGGGAGCGACCGGCGTTGTGGATGCAGATGAACAACACGCTGGGCTTGTCAGCCATGATCACCATTAATGGTTGGCTAGGTGGTTGTTGTGGAACGGTTGGTGAACGTGAACGGGTGAATGATGCTGGTGTTTCTACAACCATTAAAGACTGCAGGGAGGTAGTCTTTAAGAGTCTCGATTAGCAACCATTTAGCTACTTAATTCCATAAGATTCATTCTCACTGACCGTGCTTAAGGACGTTGCTCTAACAGTAATGTGTATTATTTTGAGTTTCCCCAGTGATACTGGCGTTCCCATATTCATAAATATACGATTCTAAGTCAGCCAAACACGAACTACAGCCCAGCCTTGAATGTCACTCCTGTGTTCTGATTGGTCGCAGGGGGGAACCTACTACGGGTTCCCAAGCCCAAGTGATAAAAAAGATCTCGGGGCCGATGATCTCTTTGACATCTCTTGCCCAATGAATATCTACTAGTGACAACCTAGTAGGCTAGTACAATACTGTATGTATCTCTGTTCACTGTCAAGCCATAAAAGAAAAAGAAAAGAAAGAACCAAAGCCCTCACAATATGCCGCAGAAAACATCCCCGGAAGATACTGGTGAGCCAAGACTACTTTCTCAAAAGTAGCCTCCAGTTTCCCTAAAATGGAAACCTAGATTCCCGCGTCCTCTCCTCAAATAACTAGATGGATATGAAAAGCACTGCACCTATACTGTATGGTATAAAATCATTTCAGCTTGGTCCCAGCTGTGTTATTATATTGGCGCGACAGAAGTTTCACATGTAAACCTCTGTCAAGCGATTTGTCATTAACCTTGCTGGCTGCGTCGTACCACATCAAAATAATGCCAATTGGCTTTAGTTCACAGCCTGTGATCCTGTAGGGTAAATGAGAAGGCTACATTTCATCTCTAATATAGCATTGGTTCGAGCTAAGTTCGACAGCGCTTTCAGAGTGTAAACCCCCGAAGCATCCGGTATTTTGTAATGATAACCGCATGCGGGTTGTGTGGAGCAGTCGGAGTCTTGTTTTAGGGCTATGGTGCCGACACGTACGCGATATCCTTAGAAGGTAGATAATTTTGCACCATCCGAAACTATAATCGAGAGTTTAGAAGTTGTATCCCCCATGTCTCTTTAGGATGGATGTCATATAGATGTCATGTTAATACTAGCTTCGTGGTGGATGAAAGAGGAGTACACCACGAGTCAAGCTCACTGAACAGGTCTAGAGCTGTAGTCATATTTCTCGCTATCTAGAGAGTACTCATTAACATGAGAAGCAAACGCATCATGCTATAGATGACTTATCTAAAATGTATGATACGCCATGTTCATAATTCAAGAATTACCGCGAAAGCAAAAAGCTGTATTCTAGAGCAATACACTGTTGTTAGATTATCCAAGAGTCTAATTTTGCAGGTGCATCCACTAATATAATAACCATCGCAATTATACATAGGGTGCGATCCAGTCCGATGTACGCAGACATCAAAATTCGGCGTTCAATGACGTATTCATAAATGATGCGCGACGTCCTCGCAACTTGGGCAATGTCAGAATGTGTATGATGTCAATATTACATTCTCCACTAGAGTCTAGCATATCATCTTGTCCTACTAATGTGCATCGTTCTGGTACTACCGGCCATTCTTGTTTGTAAAGGATGTTTCTTATAAAGCGAGCTTTGGGACTCTGCTACCAATGCCAACTGATGGCCCTTACGTCAACCTAAGACCAACACTTTCTTGAGATAGCCTATTCATATCTCAGACAAGATGTCATCGCCATGCAACGCCTCTCAATATGAACCCCAGCACGGAATCGTCCGTGACCTGCGCCATTACATGTTCCGCTCACAAGAAAGAGCTAGAGCTTTCAGGTTTATAAGTTCATTAGCTCGCGTTAAGAAAAATAGCGGAAAAGAGAAAATAAATATAGAGAGATATCTATAATCTAGATAATGATCTGTCTTACTATAATAATCTCCTTAAGTGGACCCCGGACGTTTCTAACCCTAGTAATACACTATTTCGTAAGCTGCTTATCTTCTTTGATTCTTCGAGCAGCTATCTATTAGAAATCTTTAAAGTTCTATTCTTCTATTTATCTCAAATACTAATATATCCTGGCTTTTATACTGACTCGTTAGTTATTCCCGCGAAGTAGATTACTAGATAGATACTACTAAGTCGGCCGCACACGTTAAATTATTCTACAATAATCTAAACTATAATCAGGATAAAGGCCTCTGGAAGAAACTATCTTACGAAATATAAAGATTATTTAATAAGTTCTTTTCCCGCCGCTAAACCAATATTAATATTACTTGTCTAATTTCTAGCGAAGGAGATAATTTAGTTACTATATATAGCGCCGACTTAATATTTAGTAGTAGTTAAAACATCCCTGATAGATATATTAGTATTAAAGACAATGCGCCTGTTACTAAAAAGTCGAGTAGTTTATTAATAAACTACTCCAGCGGATTAGAATAGACTTCAATAATAGTAGCCTAATACACGTATTTCTATTATTATATATTTATCACCGCCAGCGTACTCCCGTAAGCGGGAAGATTATCAATATTAAAAATATCTAGGATCAGGTCTATCTTCAAGTTACAAAGAAGAAAGACGGGAATAAGCTTATCTCTAATAAAGAAATTACGCGTGATTCTAAAGAAGTTTCTTAATAATAAAAAAAAGAGAAGAAGGGGTTTAGAGAGCTAGATACTCCGGATAATAGGAGCTATTAGTAGTACTAGACCTATGACTTTATCATTATCAACATCGTTATTTATAGCAAATTCGCCGTACTACTTATTAGAATAGCCTATATTTCGTCGGTTGTCAATACTACCAAGAAGGACTAATATATTAAGAAAGAGAATAAGATCTTCCACTTTCTATTCAGAGGTTCGGATATTATACTTGTTTTCTAAAATAAAGTGCAATACCGTGACAATCTTACGGTGAACGAAATTAAAATCAATGTGACAGACAAGCTGGCCAGCTTTAAGTCTGTTCAAAGCAGTTAGATGTGGATTGTGCATACAAAACTTATTTATGCTTTAAAAATCGTAGTATCAGTACTACATCGAACGGTGCCTGCCTGTTTATAATGATTGTTGATGCTTTCTCACCTATTCAGCTATAACCTAGCTACAACATCTTTTGGAATTTGTCAATGCGCGGCCTCCATGCATAGGAAGTTAACATAAACCAGCCCCATAATTATGGCAGTGTTTGGTTGTTGGTTCTGTATATATGACGTCACTACATAAGACCCAGTATCATCATTCGGCACTTAAATTTACGGGAACCCGGGATTTTGCCGTTGTCTAGTTCTGGTGCTAAAGAGATTTGGTCGGACTTGGCCGGTGTTAATTATTGTATCAGAAGTGACAAAGGATTGCACAACTACATGTCTCCCCAATCCGGCGCAGCCCGCTTGCGATCTAAACACCCAAGCGGTGACTACTGTTGGATCTAGCTCAAACAGGCTCTTACGACGAGACGGCCCCGCGGTCCCGCGGCCTTCTGACTTGACAACTAGAATCAGGGCAGTCGAGGGCCAATATGACGCTTCGCGACTAAGTGCGGGCAGTATCTCCACACGCTCCACTCTCTCCAGGCCATTGCCTGACACCGTCATCGGCATCCACTATCCCGCAAGGCCTTCCCCGCGCCGTTGCCTGTGTTGCAGTGGTGCAAAATGCAAATACCAAACCAAATCCCGTCAGGCCGATATTCTCCCGGTACTGTCTTTAGAGTATGGCAAGGTCAAGGGATCTCGAGACGAGTCGACATCGGACGTTCTCCGAAGACAAAGAAACGTCTATAAAAGCCCCGGTGTCAAGTCATTGGATTGGAACTTTCTATTCATGCTAACAAGTCTCGAGTGAGTCAACAACATGAAGGTCCTCTCACCTTTGGCCCAGGTTGCTCTGGTGCAGAGCACGCTCTGTCTTGCTGGATACACCAATCAATCGGAGGTTCCATACTATGGCCGGAGTCCAGCTGTCTACCCCTCGCGTAAGTCCCTCAATACATAGGGGCTTTACTTATGAGCCTTTCACTCACTTTCGGTAAATTGCTTCGCTAACTGCGTCCGCAGCCATTGGAAACGGCACAACGAGTACCGCTTGGGAAGAAGCCTACAAGCGTGCCAAGACCCTAGTGTCCAAACTGACCGTGGAGGAGAAAACTAACCTGACTCGCGGACATGACGGCCAATGCGTGGGGAACAGCGGCGCAGTCCCCCGCCTGTCGATCCCTTCGCTTTGTTTCTCCGATGCCCCTGACGGCGTGCGCGGCCAGGAATTCGTCTCTGCCTTCCCAGCCGGCATCCACGTGGCTTCCACATGGGATCGCTCGCTTCTGTATCAGTATGGCCATGCTCTCGGCGAGGAGTATCACGACAAGGGTGTTAATGTAGCCCTGGGACCTGTTGCTGGTCCGTTGGGGAGATTAGCCCGCGGTGGAAGGAACTGGGAAGGATTGGGCGCGGATCCCTACCTTGCGGGAGTGGGTATGGGCGCAATCACTAAAGGTATTCAGGAAGCGGGTGTCATTGCCAATGCCAAACATTGGCTTCTCAATGAAGAAGAGTGGAGACGGAACCCAGGGGACATGGGCGAGTCGTTGAGTTCTAACGTGGATGATCGGACATTGCACGAGCTGTATGCTTTTCCTTTCATGGACTCTCTTAGGGAGGGCATCCGCAGCGTGATGTGCTCGTACCAACGAGCGAACCACTCCTATGGCTGTCAGAACTCGAAGCTCCTCAACGGTATCCTGAAAGCGGAGTTGGGATTTGAAGGGTTTGTCGTCAGTGACTGGGAAGCACAGCATGCGGGCGTCGCTTCTGCAAATGCCGGTCTCGACATCGTCATGCCGGACGGTGGCTTCTGGGGCCGGAACCTGACTCGTGCCGTCAATAACGGTAGTGTTACTGCAGACCGATTGGACGACATGGTAACTCGAATACTCGCCGCTTGGTATTTGACCGGACAAGATGAAGGCTTCCCTGCTCCGGGGGTCTACTCGGAGGCCGAGAAGCACGATCCCATTGACGTCCAGCGCGATCATGCCGACCTCATCCAAGAAATTGGTTCTGCCGGCACTGTGCTGGTCAAGAACGTCAACCACACGCTCCCTTTTACCAACTCCACCAGATTCTTGAGTGTGTACGGCTACGACGCGACTGTCAGCGCTTCTCCGTGGGCTAATCCCTCCCGGTATGGCGGTGGCTACGAAGTCAACTTCGGCTGGACGACCTTCAACGGCACTCTCTTCACCGGTGGTGGCTCTGGTGGCAGCACCCCGCCGTACGTTGTGAGCCCATTCCAGGCTCTTCAAGAGCGCACCGCTCGCAATCGTGGAACTCTTCGCTGGGACTTTTACTCGGAGAACCCCACGCCTGCATACGTGAACAGCGACGCTTGCCTGGTGTTCATCAACGCGTACGCATCCGAGGCCTTCGATCGAACTTCCCTTCAGGATGAGTTCAGCGACAACCTCGTCAAAAACGTGGCAACTAACTGTAGTAATACCATTGTGGTTATTCATTCAGCCGGTAAGTAGTCCCATTTTCTTGACATTGCAAAGGTTGCACCCTATATTAACTCACGGAAACAGGCATCCGCACCGTAGACGCCTGGATAAACCATCCAAACGTGACTGCCGTACTCTATGCCGGTCTCCCAGGCCAAGAAAGTGGTCACTCACTTGCCGACATTCTTTACGGCGACGTCAACCCCTCTGGCCGTTTACCCTATACAGTTGCGAAAAACGAGTCCGACTATGGCTCTCTCCTTAACTCCACCGTGTCCTTCGATGCTTTCCCCGAGGTCAACTTTACCGAGGGCCTATACATCGACTACCGCGCTTTTGACCGCAAGGAAATCACCCCTCGCTTCGAGTTCGGTTTCGGTCTATCCTACACAACGTTCAAGTACTCTGACCTGCACGTGAAATCCACAGGAAATAGTACATCAGTTCTGGTTGACCCAAGTATTGCTATCGTGCAAGGCGGACACCCGGAGCTTTGGGATACTTTGTTCGAGGTGACTGCGTCGATCACTAATACGGGGGACGTGGCTGGCTCGGAAGTCGCCCAACTCTATGTTGAGATTCCAAACGCGCCGATTCGACAGCTTCGAGGTTTTGATAGAGTGCCGTTAAAGGTTGGGGAGACGAAACAGGTCACTTTCCCTTTGACCCGCCGGGATCTGAGTATTTGGGATGTTGTTGCGCAGCAGTGGAGACTTCAGGCGGCGGTGTATAATCTTTTTGTTGGCGCGAGTAGCCGCATTTTGCATTTGAATGGAACGTTGCAGGTCGAGTAAGGTGGAGGAGATTTGTTCTATGGATTCAAGAGAGGTGATGTGTGCGGCATTATAGGGCTTGGAATGTCAGATCACATTTCTACTAACAATTGGGCGTGTCGTGAAAATGAACACATGTTTTATGTACAGAGCAAGGGATGATGTTTCTCGCATAATGAAAAGGGATAAGTTGCATTCAATCTAGATAGGAAGAGTCTCGCGTGTTTTTGCCTCTACGGGTTCGTCCCTCGATATTATGCTGTAGCGAAGTGAGGTCCGTTGGCCATGAGGTCGTGCTAAGAGAACAGGTAGAAAAAGGCTACCTGTAGGTTTCTATGATTCGAGGCTCATTTATAAAAACTCTATCTATGCGAGAACCTTCCTTGATAAATTCTGTACATCTATACCACAGGTTCCGCGCGCTCCCAAGCGACCAAATGCGACTCGCCCACCGCGCCCTTAATAACCAATACCAACTGATCAACGGTATCCAGGAACTTAACATAGGCACTAATACCAACGCAATACCGGCGGTAATTCTCATCCCTCAGCATCTCCGGTGACAAGATCATATCCAGAGAATGCGCGCGCCAATACTCCATTGATCGCTGCACCAGCGGAGTGGGCAAGAGCTCCGGCGGCGCATCACCCGTTTTGAGTGCCTGTTCGCAAACGCTTAACACGGCCATGACCTCTCCGATGCAGCGGTGATCGAGCAGCCCCGTCAATTTGGCCAGCCGGTCTCGGTATTCCCGGGGTAGGGACGCAGAGAGGTAGAGCAATCTGCCGAGGTTGCGGTTCAGGCCATGGCAGAGCCGTTTCACTTGGTCCATGGTGTCGCTGTCGAAGCGGGAGCTAGAAAATTCATATCGAAGGAGTTGGATGGGGCCGTCGAGCATGACTAGGGATTCGGCCATTCGAAGAGATATCGGCTCTGCGAGGAGCTGGCCATTTGCCTGTCCCTCCTGATTCCAGCAGGAGAGGAGTAGAGCGTAGTGGTCTGATATGGTGCGGATAGTGGCGGATAAGGTCTTGCTGATATGTTTGGCCGCAGAGGGCGGATGGGGGAAGAGTTGAACGATGATGCCAGCTCCGATGCCTATCAGAACGAGCAGTAGTCGGCGCCAGAAGACGGTATAGCCGACACCGGGGTTACCGTAAGCTGGAATATGTCTGATTTGAAGTTAGCTGCCGTCGAGAATTGTATTGGTGATTCCTGAAGACTCACGTATCATCGAAGCTATATGCAACCACGAGCAGGAAGGTGGCACCTCCCATGATACCCCCTTGAAGAAGGTTTGGAGGTAAGTATAGACGAACCCATAGGAATATAACGAGCATTACTCCCATAATAGCTGCGAGTCCGTATGGATTACCCGGGCCGTTGGCGGAACCGATATACCATGCCAGCAGGCCCAGTACACCACCCGCGATGGTCCCTATGACTCGCGCAATAACGGAGAAGGTAAAATCAGCCATATAGGGCACAAGACCTGTTTGCGCCATGATCAACGCCCACATGCCTTTCTCGCGGTAGTAAAACCCAGCCGTACTGGGGATGGCTGAGACGATGCCAAGAGCGACCGTCACCACGACCGTCCGCAAGGCGAATAGTCCTTCATCGGAGGTGAACCAGTGGTATGTTCCCAAAATCACTCGGCTCACAACACCCCGGCGCTTGGTGCGATATCCTCGGCTAATTCGCAGCTTCTCTTGCACCGTTTTTGTCTGATCCGCCTCCTCCTCTGGGTTGTCATCGGCCGCTTGGGCCATTGCAGGGGTCTTGTTTCCTTTGCCTGCTAGCCATGTGCCGAATGCTTTGAGGCTTGCCGGCCACCAAATGCGAGTCTTCTCGCACGTCTGGAAAACGTCCAGGATTTGTGTCAGAAGCACTTCCGTGCGATCCATCGTCGAAGACAACACCTCCTCAAACACCATGCCAAACACGATAGCCCCGATCCGGTGGTTGCGATATCCTCCATCGTCGTCTGATGCGCTGTCAAGTGACGGTCCAAACTCATCGAACAAAGTCTTGGTAGTGTTCTCAATAAATGTTATGCGCATTGCGCGAAGATCCTCGAGGGCTCTTTGGGCTTTCTGGCTCAGCTGCGCCCGGTTGTCAGATGAGGGACGCCAGTACCATGTTTGGCTATTGGCCATGCGAATGCAGTCCTTTGCCGCTGTAAGTGCGACCACGCAAGCTTCGATGGCTTTAGATGCAGTGCTGGTCAAAGCTTGGATGGTCTCCGCCGGAATCGGATCGGATTCAGAAGTACGCAGTCCATCGAGTAGACGAGCTGTTTGTGATAGCTGGTGTCTTCCCACTACGCGTGCTTCCTTCGTCTCCCCTTTCTCCGACTCGATTTGGTCCACGTATCTGAGCAAGACGTCCTTTGCGCGCTCTCGCCCCGAGAGCCGGTTGATGTGGAGTTCAAGCAGCGAGAGAGTGGCAGCAACAGTCTGCCGGAGAGGTTCCTTGAACCTTCCGACGTTCTGGGCTCCCCAGCACCCGACGGAGAAGTCCAATGGTAAGAAAGCCAGAGCCGGTTCCATTTTCCGATACTGGCCGATGATACCGGCCTGAGTCTTTCGTAATTGCCCGACATTCAGGTCCGGGTCGCGTTGGCCCAGAGTGGCCATTGTAAACGCGAGGGGATGCGTGAGCAATTCGATTATGTCGCCCATGCTATCCAAAACAACACGGGATGTTGACTGCGGAAAGAAGAGTACCGAACATGCAAATCCCAGGCCGATCCCGACGGCTGCCGGTTTGGCCAGTGTAAGGGGGAGAGTGCCCGAGAACGAGGGAAGCAATGGGGTGAAGAGAAGAAACAGGTCAGAGATGATGATTGCGAATATTGCCGTGAACGTGGCTTTGGGATTGCTGGCTCGGAGACGAGCCTAGGGAGGATGAGTGTTGGTTCTCAGAAATTGCTGGATATAAACATACCATGAAATAGATGAAAGTGCAAATCATACAGTAGGTCACGGCAGTCACCCGTGCATCCAGCATGTGCCCATCATAGATTAACACCTGTGCCACGCTGGCGACTGGTTCCCCGGTCGCGTTGGCACGTTGCTGGGCGGTTTGTTGCAAGGCCATCAATTGGGCTTGAGTCGCTTCTGCCGGCCTGGCTGCTAAAGCGGCCTTCGTCGTGATGACGCCCCATGCCCAAGCTAAACAAATTCCCAGATACAGGGAAAATGATCCAAGGAGGTAGATGAATACCACAGTACTCGGTGGCAGCATCAACAAAACCAGACTAGAGAGAATTGGTCAGACCGTAAAGCACTGCAGACGGAAGGGCGTCTTACCAGGCAAAGAAGGTCGCAGTTCCCAAACTTGACAAAGAGGGCATAATGAGAAATAACAAGCAAGCCACCCACGCTGCTATCCAACAGCGACATAGGATCTTCAAGTCGCGCGCGTTGAAATGGTCCAGAAATGGCGGCAGGCGTCTCTTCTTCCCGGCCAGGACTGTTTGTTGAAGAGTCTTCATGGGGCCTTCATCCCCCGTGGATGAGGAATTGGACGTGTTTATCATGGGTAGGGGGCAGATTCTTTCACATAGACATAGAGGGGCTTGGTGAGTGAAAAGAAAATTCACGTCGATCATCAGGCAGATGGTTGTTAGACAGGGATAGGGGCTTTGTGCGCATAGGGGTTTATGCACGGTTTATGCACCTGCTTTGTGCCGCATGCGTCACCCATTCGGCTGAGGTAATCACAGTGCGGGGGATCGCCAATCTTCCATCCTGTTTTGTTTCTATACTTGCCACTCTCTACAGGAAGTACATCTCCCTCCTGTGATATATTACGGCGGATTGCAGATTTTCTTAGGCCTTCTAGATATTTGAGCAATTACCCTGTAGGTACTTCTGCGCCATCTTCTAGACCAATAACCCATTCTATTTGTGTCATCAAAGCGGGATTCTATTATATATATATTATGTGTTTCTAGAAAGCTACTCATGTCAAGGTAGCGACAATTGTTGGGACAACTCGCAACTGTTACCACTTCACTACGACTACTACGACTACGGAGATCTTACCTATGACCTCTCGGCTCTATGATTCACTCTCTTGCTACAGAGAAAGGTCGATGTGAAGCTCCTAAGAATCTGTCTATAGACTATAAACTTTGCGAGGATAGTATCGATATCCAAAGAAAGTAACTCAGAACCCGATACTCTTTCTGCTCATGCTGATCGGACATCAGGTCTTTGTCGCCGACCAGCATAATACTCTCGTATTTTCATCATACCCGGGAAGAACATTCTTCGCCTTCCCAATGGTGTCCTCGGCAAAGAAACTAGCCTCAACCTTCCATCGTGTCTGCGTGGCATCTTCGACGTCTTTCCAGAGCCCCTTTAGTGTCTCTACATTATGCCGATAGTGGAAAACCCCTGAATCGACACCATGCATCGGGTAATGACCACCTAGTAAACTCCCAACTTGTCGTCCAGTGATCATACTGCCTGGTTTGTCACGACACAGTCTGACAAGTCGTATGGCAGCTAAAAGCCCAGTGTCGTAATCCCACAGGTGGAACAGGGAGCTCGCGAATATAACATCCATGTTGCCGGTCATATTCTGCGATAATTCACTCTCTCCAAACTTGGGATCGTTTGCCGTGAGATCTCCCGTGGCAAACGTCGCTTCGAGACGATTACGGTCTCGGAAGAGTTGGTAGCCCAGGTCGATGAAGGGCTGCTCCAGATCACATCCGTATAATTGGTTGCTGGGAACACCCTGGTCAACAAGCGAGCGAATTTCTTGTCCGAAACAGCAACCAGCGTCGAGAAAATTGGCGGAGGGGTTCTCTCGAAGGTAGCTTAGGACCTGGTTGTAGAACGGCATGCGGTAGAGGTTGAAAGCAAGAAACCGCATCTGCCCTATACACGGATAACGAAAGACTTGGAAGGCCTCATCACGCTAGGAGGGAAGTTAATACAAGAAAACGTTTGATGATAATAAGAGGATCATTTACTAATGATAGGACATGCGGAAGAACCTCTTCGGGCTTGAGCCCGCTGTATCTTTCTAGCAGGCTTTGAGCATCCGCATTTATACTTTGTACGTCCTTTTCGTACCAGCCTGGCGTGTTTTCGTGTGAACCCATGACGATGGCTCGAGTGTGAGGGTTTGCAATGATGTGAGGAAGGTTCTAGTTCATGAACTGTCCAAAGCCCGGACTTGGAAAATTAGCGGGGTTATATAGGTGCGGTGATGTACGGGACTCCTGGATTCTTGGGCTCATGCGTCAATTAAATACCCTTTTGACAGGAAATGATGAAGGGTGGTCCTTGAAAATAAGCCGCAATGACGGTTCACTACTCCACCAGTAAGTGGTTCTTACCAATAAGGCAGGAAAGTCTTGTGGGGGCTGAGCTGCGATCCCCGTCATCCCTTACTCTGCGTGGACAATTTAGAAGGCTTGTTTCCATGCTAAGCATGAGGTGCCAATACAGGACAAATATAATGGAAGGCCAGTATTGCTAGTATTGGCAACCTAAAATCCAAGACTTTCTGCGCCAACCTCCAGTCACAGTCCGGGAATATAAATCTTAGTGGAACTGCTATAAACAAGATTTTTTCGCAGACATATTATTTATGTGACTAAAGTGTTATCACAAAGGCTGCTCTATGTAGACGAACTCTATCACTGGAATGGCAGCATCTATGATGCAGTCGAACACCAATCAAGCCTTCAGAGCGTGTGCATTCATTCCCTCGGTTATAGGCGCGCCAACAAAATTGATCGTCGGGTTCTATTACCACATACAGGCAATATGAATGCCAAGCAAAATAGAGGCAGATCCTTTGTTGATCAACAACAAATTCGTGATTCCAAGACAGCTCGCCCTTCATAGTAGAGAAACCATTAACAGGGCTATTTCCCAGTGCATCTCTACGGAGTAAGTGAACCAAACAAGAAAAATTGTGAAATTAAGGACTGTAATCTCTAGTCTTCCAGTTCTCCGCGTGGATCGCGCGACGATGGGTAAACCAATCTCATCGGATTTGAGAAATTTCTTTGATGGAAATTAACGGGTCAAGCCAAAGAAAAAAACAAGCGATAAAATGAAATCAGACCTTATTATCTTTACGCCTTCTAGACTACGTATTGTAATAGCTTTTACCTCTACGATGATATAGTAATTGTCTCTTGGGTGACTTTGTACCAAGAGCATGACATGAGCCACCATCCAAGGTTCTAGTCGCCTTTTCGTCTAGTATATTAAGACATATTTTATGCTACCTAATGCACACCTATCACACTCCAAATTCTGCTCAGGTTCTAGCGGAGAGCATACAAAAGTGCATTATCTTATGGATAACGGCCGTCTCAACAGGAGAACCCCCTCTTGCGCCTCTTGTCTGTCTATAGGAATTAATTGGTATTGAAAAGACGCTAGTCCGCGGATCTCGCTCACATTTACTGGTCGGAACTGAATATAATAGTTAATAGCGTACTTCTGACACCCACCCTGGCATAAACGTGGTTCAAATACCTTGGCCTTTCGTACTGGAAGAAGTCCCTGCCAGATTGACGACTGTAGAACGGGCAAAGAGTATTGATAGAAATTCGAACAGAGTCAAGACTTATCTAGAAGAATTTTTTTCCCCCCCAAAACGATCGTAGTTAGGTAGAATTGGAGAAAAAGCCACAAGGATATGGCCCTGTGACTAACACAAACTATTGAACCTTAACAGAGGCCAGACCAGCCCTACGGCCTTATCTCAGATCCATCTGAACCCGTGACCGGCCAGGTACCGAAACTCAACTGTTAATAATTGGAGTTGATGCAAATTTACTTGATCAAAATCAAGGAATGGTTCCGGGATAGGCGCATTGACCGATGAACCAGCGATCGAACATCCAGACTAGTCATTTGGTCCGATCATGGCTCTAGATCTCCGCGGTCCTTATCTCCACTCGACTAGGTAGTTACGGAGACTCAGAGCACAGACAAAACAATAATAGGCTGCCACTGCAATGTCCATTGAACGTGACAAATACACAAATTTGGATCGTGGCTGTAGTATAATGCGACTAAATAGATCGTAGATGCGATGTGGCTTTCGAACTTTTCGATAGTCATCCATCGTCTGGCCCTAGGCCTCCTGTTATTGTTACATAACTACGGAGTAGCTGCGGTCGACAACTTCGGATCTAATCCGAAGGACAGAGTTTAAGAAAATCCTTTGCCTTTGTTCTATTTTTGCTGGTGCCTGAATCGCATTGTTTATATCCAGTATCTACCCCTGACGGCTGACAGGAGTTGGTATGACTCGTGTAAGCTGCGTTTCTTAGCTCCTGAGGCTTGACTCTTATATTATCGAATACTCTCTTGGTCTATTGAACAATGTAGATTGTGTGCGGTTATGATGCCTACTCCGTGGAAAATTGTAGTAACTAATGTTCGCCTCTCATCAAGAGACCATTGCTCATTTGCTAATATGTTCTTTTAATGTCTGACAGAAGACAAGAAGGCAACCCAAGATTATTCACCCGCAACAGTGGGCAGTTGAATCCAGGAAGACACGAGAATGGCCAGCCAGCAGCCCAAAACCAAAAAAGGCAACGATGCACCGAGGAAAGTCAATGTAGAACGGACCACCAAGCCCTAGTACTCAGTAGTAGCCGCGGCCATGGCCGTTAACGCCATATCTACCGCCGCCATGACCTCTTCCTCCATCGCCATTAGAATATCCGTTGGAATATCCATTACTCCCACCATACCCATTTGAGCGAGCATTTCCGTACCCATTCGAACGACCATTACTGTAACCATTCGAACCATTCCCATACCCATTGGCCCGACCATTCCCATGCCCATTCGGCGCCCCATTCTGCCTCGCAGACTGTCTCTGCCATTCCGCATTAACACTAGCCGCATACTGTTGGGACTCGTGAATATCATTCTGGAATTGCCGAATGATTCGCCTATCGTTGTTCACATCCTGTCGATCGATAGCCAGGGCCCAGGTGCTTCCGGCCCTGCTGCCAGAAGGGGAGGTGCTTATGCGCGCCTCGCCCCGGTCGATGGCTCTTAGCATGTCATTGTAGAATTGAGATACGGTGCTCCTGCCGCGTTGCACGGGGACCCAGAGGTACATGTCTTGGAAGTATGGGTCTCCGCGGCGCGTGGGGATGTAAGCGTTGACGATGGGGCTGTCTGCGTATCTTTGGTGATACATTTCGATCGGGTAGTATCTATGAATAGCGCTGGGTAGGAATTGTCTCTGTCACTTTGGCTTCACACGCGGTATTGATCTCGAGATAGGTTTTGAGGCTACACAGATGGAAAGTGAGCAGTTCCTAGCTAGCTACCCATTTCTTTTATTTACTTATTGTCTTGGGCTAAGCTACAACTACAGAGGTAAATTCCATCTTCTTAACGGTGTGTTGAAGACAAGATCCGATTATCCGGTGGGACTAGCGACATAACGCTCTATAATCTGCGTTTTGTTCCGTGATAGAAGATATCGTGACATTCCGGAAGGAGAGCAAGGTAACCTGAGCCGTATAACACTGGAATGCTCCATGATGCCACATGTAGTATGACTACCAGACAGAACTAAAGGATGAATACTCCAGGGATAGAGATCAACAGACGGATGTCAATGCCACAACTACCGCACAAATCATTGAAGAAGAATCGTGCAATTCATCAATTCTATCTACATAGTATTACAAATCCTATACACAAACCAACCAACCAACCATATACTCCATCTCCAACCAAGCAAATTTACAGATAACCACCAACAGTCCTGTAAACCTTTTTCTATACAAGACCTCCCCAACCGCAAAACCCAGAAAACCACCTACTGCCCCTGATGATTCGTAACCGAAATCTCCACCTGCTTCGTAATGCCCGGTTCCATCCGCTCTGACGAATCCCTCCGTCCACTAACACTCGTATTATGCGTATGCTGCGTACCATGCGGCTCAAGTATCCGCTCGACGCTCCCCGTCTCGGTCTTTGCCCACTTCCGCTGTCGTCTTGACTGCGCAGTTTCGTTTCCCGCTGTGCGACGGTTCCCGCTGAACGGGCCCGTCAACTCGTAAGAGCGCGTGAACCCGCCGCTGGAGATCTTGCGCACGGAGGAGATGATCAGGGGTCGGATACAGGGTATCGACGATGTGATTATGATCAGGGCGTTTTCGACATAGCCCCAGCGGATGAGCTCGACTGCTCCTGTGGAGCCTAGGTTCGTGACGCTAGGGACTTGGTTGAGTTTGGTGGTTTTGACGATGGAGGCCACCATTGCACTATGTGTTGGTTAGTGGTTGTGAGCGAGAGGAAAGGGGAGAGGATGGTGGAATGGAACATACACGATACCCAAACTCAGCAGGACTATTAGACTGATCTTGATGCGCATTTTGAGGTTGAGGTTCCAAAACACGGCGGTGGGGAAGACCGCAAGGAACAGGTCCGTGAAGGAGTTGAAACCTAAGGTACATCGTTTAGTCGAGTCCTCTCATCACGAAGTAACCACCCAGGGAGACAAACTGTTAGAATAATAGGCGAAATTAACGACCGCTTTCTGATCAGCACACGTCGTCTTGACCGTCGGATCCCAGAGAATATTAACATTGCGACACATGCTAAGCGGCAACACGGCCGAGGCGATATTGCCGGCAAACTGAATGATCAAGACCGTCCATAACGCAATCTGGTACTTCTTGTTCGGACTGAGGATCGGAAGGAGGTAGACGATAAAGGCAGAGCGAGCGATAGTCGTGCTGATAGTGACAATGGGGATCTGGATAGCAATGTATTTCAAAACGGCCATGCGATCGTCGCTGGATATCGTTGTGAGGTCTTTGCCGAAGCCACGCTGGACGGAGAGGGTTAAGAAAACGGTGGAGACAATGGCTAGGATCTGATCGAATAGATGAGAGTTAGATAATGTACCAAAATAAGGTGTGTAGGTAAAAATGGAAGAGCATACTGCCGCTATCACCATCAGAACATCGTCTACGCGAAAGTGGTTGATCTTTATCTTAGCAAAGACCCTTAGGATGACGATCAGCGCGGCAATCGCAACGGCGGCCCAGATGCCTCTGTCTAGCTCGGGCCCATGATTATCTCTTGCATGCAACTGATGGGGTGGCATTGTTGCCGCGCTTTCGCTCAGTGGGGAAGCGAAAACAGATGAATGAGTCCCTGGGGTCTGTGGGGGATTGACAGAACTCATAAGTCTATAACATTGTTGAAACAATGACAGCGGATTGAGAGGAGCGAGAGGTGGAATAGGAATTGCAGCCGGGACAGCCGTTTTACTTAATACGGGCCACTGGAAGAGCGCATCAGGTACCTCGCAGAGCCTTGGAATTTAGACTTTTGGCACAAAGTTTGGACGAAGGACATGAGAATTCCTGTTGGCTCGTTCAAGTGGAAAAAAGAGCAACAGGACGAAAAGAGAGCGAGAAAAGGGACAGAACCATTTCAAATCGGCAGTCTATAATGCTCGCTCCAAGGGTGGCTGTCAATAGATCGACTTTGAATCCCCGGATGAAGGGCTTGACAAGCCTCCTCTCGGCAGTGGTTGCGTCGGCCTGACTGGCTGGTTTGTCATGGTGGCTAATAATTTGGACTCAGAAGGACCTTGGAACGTGAATATAGCAGACGGTGGTTTATGGTTCACCGATGCAGAAGGTGAGAGAGTGGAGCCACCGGATGGAGAACAAGAGTTAAGCGACCTGAGAAAAAAGGCAGCGAAAACGCCGAAAAGCGACTGCCGGAGATGATGGTGGGGCCCCTGAACTTAAACGAGGGGATGCGGGCGAATGATAGGTGTGGAGGGACCCACTCGCGGCGCCGCAGAAAGTCAAATGTGCCTCTCAAGGTTTGGTCTTCGATGCAAACAGCAATTTGGGATCGTCTTATTCTTAGATATTTTTTATTCCACGGTGGTCATGGTGGTACCTGCAACGGCGAAGATTCCCCAGTTGATTGATTCGCCGTTGCCTTTGATCAGATTAACTTTAGCATGCGATGTGTTGTCAGCCTCGTGGGAGAAAAGATCGGCAGACTATATTCCACATGATGTAAGGCCACTCTCTGGTACCTTGTTACGGTGTGCTCATGAGTGGTGGTACCTGAAGGGCGGTCGGAGCGCGACTATCCCCCGCCAGTCAGGAACCCTTGGCTAGGGAGATTACCCTCCAAATATTTCGATTCCCCTGGACAAGGAGCGGGAGTGCGAGTGCGAGCATCTCCGAGACTCGTGCTAGTGACTCAGATGGCCTTGGCCGTTTCTCGTATCCGGTCACTAGCCGATTCATGTAGACTAGATGCTGACCGCCGCTGGCCGCGGAAAAGGCAGCAACAATGAGAAGCCTCCGGGTCTAGCGGCCATTATTATTAGGAATAATAAAGCCACTTCCGTATCAAGCAGGCTAAGAAATAAGCCACCTTCTGAACGGCCCTTGGATTGATACGGAGTACTTGGGTGGTTTGCTCCGTGTTGCTCTGGGCAGGGCCTGTGGATATCACCGAAAGGTCGGCCGAAGACGCTTTGGCTTGAGGACTTCTAGATAGAGTCCCACCTCAGTCATGGCGCTATCTAAATGAATTAAAATTAGTCCTGACTGTAGTCAAGAACGGCCAGTCCGACTCCTCGGTAGCTCACGATAGCCGATGCTGTCCTTGGTCCTGCCTCCGTAGACCACGTTGTACGGTCCTATTCAGGCACTCCGTTGTCCGTCTCCGATCGAGTAGACCGATCGAGGATTTCCGACCCGAAGAATAACCCAGTTGCATGCTGGTATGGTGGGCAGCGTGACTCGGGTTGTGGGGATCAGATTGGTGTGAAAATAGAACTTTCGGAGTGAGATCTTTAAATCCAGCCTGCTAGTATGTACAGTACAGCTGCCTAATATAAAAGGAAATTAAGGAGAGCGCCAACAGAGTTGGATTCTAAATTCACGTGGCGTCACAGACCCCTGCGTAGAGAGTACCTCGTAGAGACTAAAGAGGGCTTGGGTGATCAATCTCATACTCTAGTGTCAGGCTGCAAGGACGCAAGGGGTGACACTCAGAGAGGAAATTAGGGCTCATGGCTGGCTCCTGCGCATTCCGGACGGCGCCGGAACGCCCCTAACGGAGGCCACAGTTAGCGTCGGTGGGGAAGTGGCGGCGAATGAATTCCGTTGATTCGAAGCTTGGAGAAAGGCCTGCAGGGGCCAAAATGCACGATTCCCAATGGACCAGTGACCGGCTGGCTGCGCGTAAGACATTTTCCTCAATAGTCAAGTGGAGCTGGCCTTGGGCGCACTGCTCACACGTGGATCTGGCTTTTTTCTCGGGTGATCCGGAGTTCGGCCAGATCCTTCTCATCTCTCCTCTCTGGCTCCCCCCCTTGCTTGTCTTGGAGTTGGGCGTCTTTTTACTACACGCGCTAGACGCTCTGGGGAACATCTCCGGATGCGGTTGTTCCTCCGACTCCCTTCTCAGATACTCTCCCGAACCCAGTCTGGGGCTGCATTTATGGAAATCGTCCGATGATGGTCTAATCCGAGGTCCAGTCGTTCTTTCTACATTTCTTCCTCTCGTTGCTTTTTCTTCTCACCGCAACACCATCCTGGGTCCTCGACTTCTAATGATATAAATAATTAATGACCTGCACATGATCGACAACGTTCTTTCCTTCATTCCTTCCACGATTTAACTTTATCTTCCTCTTTTACCTTCCTACTCCCGCGGAACCATGAAGGCTTCTTGGGCTTTGGCTGTCGCCACGGCCGCTCTCTCGCCGGTCGCTGCGGAATGTGCAGCTCCTTCGGACTCAGACTCTTCGTCCTCGACCCAGTCGCAGTGTCACTGCTTGCCCGGTGACAGCTGCTGGCCTTCGACGGAGACCTGGAACTCCCTGAACAGCACCGTTGGGGGTCGTTTGGTGGCGACTGTCCCTGTTGGCTCGCCATGCCATGATCCCACCTACGACGAGGCCGCCTGCAAGACCTTGCAGGATAACTGGCACCATCCTCAAGTCCAGTATGTTTTCTGCTTATCGCATCTCGGGGCGCATGTTAACATATGAGCACAGCCTCGAATCGTCCTCGTCGGTTATGCAGACCTTCTTTGCCAACCAGAGCTGTGACCCCTTCACTGCGGAATCTCGCTCCTGCAAACTGGGCAACTACGTCAGCTACGCTGTCGATGTTTCGTCCAGCGACGATGTGATTGCTGCCATTCAGTTCGCGCAGACGAACAACATTCGCTTTGTCATCCGCAACACTGGCCATGAGTGAGTCTTTCAATGACAAGGTCTTCTGAAAAAAGTCGCGCTAACAAACGGTCTAGTTACTTTGGTCGCTCTACCGGTGCCGGTGCCCTCTCCGTTTGGATGCACCACCTGCACGACATTGAATACCAGGACTGGTCCGACTCTAACTACGAGGGTCCTTCGTTCAAGGCCGCTGCCGGAACTATGGGATACCAGATCCTCGAGGCTGCCTCCGAGAAGAACCTTGTCGTCGTCACTGGCGAGTGCCCCACGGTCGGTGTTGCCGGTGGTTTCATCCAGGGTGGTGGTCACTCTGCGCTCAGCACTAGCTTCGGTCTCGGTGCTGATCAGACGCTTGAATTCGAGGTTGTCACTGCCGACGGAAAGCTTGTGACTGCCAACCGCTCCCAGAACTCCGATCTTTTTTGGGCCCTCAGCGGTGGTGGTGCCGGTAACTACGGTGTTGTTATGTCCGTCACCGTCAAGGCTCACCCCGACGTTAAGGTCTCCGGCGCTGGCGTTCAGTTCGCCGCCACTGGAATTTCCTCCGAGACCTTCGACCAGGCCGTCTCCAAGTTCCACTCGCTGCTCCCTCAGATGATCGACCAGGGCGTCACCGTCATCTACCAGATGACCTCCGCCTTCTTCGCCATCAACCCCGTCACCGGCTACAACAAGACCACCGATGAGATCCAGTCCATCCTGCAGCCCTTCCTCGACGAGCTCTCCGACCTCGGCATCAAATACAAGGCCAGCTGGACCGAGTATGAGTCGTACCATGACCACTACAACAAGTATATGGGCCCTCTTCCCTGGGGTAACCTCGAAGTCGCGACCTACCAGTACGGTGGCCGTCTCGTGCCCCGCAACGCTCTGGACAGCAACCCGTCCGGCATCGGCAGTGCCCTGCGCAACCTGACCCAGCAGGGCGTGATTGCCGTGGGCGTTGGCCTCAACGTCTCTTCCCCTGGCGACGTTTCCAACGCCGTCTTCCCCGAATGGCGCCGCGCCGCCGTCACCGTGCAGTTCGGCACAAGCTGGAACGAAACCGCCCCCTGGGCTGCTATGATCGCCGACCAAGACCGCATCACCAACGAATACGTGCCCCAGCTCGAGGCCGTGACTCCCGGCGGCGGCACCTACCAGAATGAGGCCAACTTCCGTCAGCCCAACTGGCAGGAGACCTTCTTCGGCGACAACTACTCCCCCCTGCTCGAGGTTAAGCAGAAGTACGACCCCGAGAACTTCTTCTACGTGCTGAAGGGCGTGGGAAGTGAGGCGTGGACCGTTGCCGAGAACGGCCGTATGTGCCGCAGCGGTAACTAAATGTGAGATGCGAAAAATGGTGATTTGGATGACTTGTTGTTTTCTTTTTTATTGCTGTATTAGTATATTAGACCATCGTTAGAGATACCTACTATGCGATAGATATTTATAATTCTAATGGACACTACGTTCGGGTTATTGTTATTTAGCCTCCTATAGTTCAGACAGGTTTCCTGTAATACTTCTAGAATCGAGTCCGATGATATACCCCTCGAGGCTCGGAATGAACCGTGGCACGTATCAAGGACACCCAGAGGCTATGAAAACACATGGTTGACACCTTTCATTTCTCAATCCTACTCATCCCAGCTATTTCCGCAAACGGACACCCTCCTGTCGCCTTGATTTGCCACTCGCATTCTCCAAACCCACACTAAGTCGACTCAAGAAAAGATATTCCAAACCAGACAAAGATCATTATTGAATCAATAAGCAACCAACTAAGCAGCGAGGTATACTCTCACTCGCCAACCTCGGCCTTTTCCCGCAAAGATTCCCGCCACCACAAAACCATCCTTTCAGCTCGGGAATATAATTATACCATAACCACCCACGCGCCTCGAAACGGGTAAAACAGCCGTTCACCCAGATTTTGTGCGACCCAAAAGTTGAAACAGGATCAAACGCCCGCTCTTTTAGCCCTGTTCGACTCGAATCCAAATTTGGGTTTTGCCTTTTCGTCGGAGTTCGGACCACAGACGATCGGCCTGATCGGCGGTGGGTCAAACGTGTTCGCCGTTCGTTTCTCGCTTCTCTGAACCATTATCCATAGTCCGTACGAACTACGGAGTCCGGATGCTTCGGAGTGATCGGCGGATTTGTACTGGGCTAAGTTGATCATGAGTTTAGTGTAATGTGATGATTGATAAGGACGATCATGGCGGATTAACGGGGAATGAGTCATGTAGACTTGATTTAGTTACTTGCCTGAGCTACTTGCATATTTACGGGGATATAAGTTCAGTATTCAGCTCACTGGGTCTAAGCTCAACATGTGAAAAGGCGTAGACAGCATGACTTGTCTTGCATTCTTTGGCTGTAGATGCAGAGCCCAAGTGGCATGATTTCATGTCTGGCGATCTGCGCCTGAAGGTTTCTACCCAAAACCGAGCTTTTCCATCTTGATTTCTAAACTTGTTTCCTACTCTTCCCTAAGATATATAACACCAATTTAGTAAGACCTCCTATAGAAATGACATCACCTTCAGTTCTCAGGCACACGCAAAATAGATTAGGCATCGACCTCGTATAAACCCAGCCGGACGCCATACCTCCCAATGCCCTAGAATATAGTAGAACACGCCTTAAATAGCTACTCGGCCAGTAAGCACCATTCCGTCTCTTCCTGCGTGACACAGAAAGCTCCAACGCAACGCTTAGCGGGGCTCTTGCGTCGGTCGCCAACTCACCACGCAGCAAACAATTTAGTCATACATGGCCAATTATAGCATCGGCTTCTCGGCGTCGCGTTGGCCAGATGCGAGAGGGATGGCAGTCGTAAGCGCCCGAGTGCGGGGTACTCTGTGTGCCCGTTTCCAGCAGGGTTGAGGGATAGATGTGGGATGGATAGTATATAGACTGGTTGGGACCATCGTTTTTATACTTCAAGGCCCGACAGGAAGAGACAGGAAGAGCAGAGCAGAGCATCACAATGAAAGATCGAAAAAGGCGCGCCAAGAACCGGACGACAATTCCAGCACCTGTCGAGATGGACGATCCAGCTCCAGAACCGGTGCTAGCAGCACCGTATCCCCAGTGGGACGATATCCCTGAATACCCTCAACCGGAGATAAGGTGACCCCCACCCCCTCGTATACTTCCATTGCCATGACCAGCCCTAAATCCCACGCTCAAATAGCCCCTACACCACCAAAGCCATCACCATCACGATCGGCGACCGCAACTACGCCGTCCCCGAATACTTCCTCCGCCCGTACCCAGCCTTCGAAGTAAACCAATGGACCCGCATCTTCCACCTCTCCGACATCCACGCCGACGTCGGCCACACCTTCATCCACTACTTATACACAAACACCTACGAGACGACCAAACCGATCACACACGTCCAAGAAGACATCGACAGCGCGCCCCGCGCCCGTGAATTTCATCGCAGCATGCACACGTACCACGCGGCGCGTCGATACGGGATAACGGGACTAATCGACCTCGCAAAGACATACATCCGGGTGTTCGACATCGATGTCTCGATGCTGTACATCCTGTCTGTTGCACGGGAGATCTCGACATCCCTGCCAGGGGACGAGGTGTGGTTCTGGGAATACATCCGGGAGAAGTTGGCGATTGCTTTCGAGGATGACGAGGCGGGACTGAGACAGGATATTGCGTCCTATGGGGTCGGTCGAGATCCGTTCGATGCTTTTTTAGTGAGCTCGGTGCTGGATATCTATGCGAGTGCGTTGCCAGGGAAGGTACCGCTAAACGGGCACCCCCGTGACACGGAGACGCAGAGTGAAGCGGACGTGTCGGAGGCATATGAATGGGATTCAGACCCGGGTGAGGAACCGGTCATTGGAGAGCCGCATGCGATTGACGGCCCTGTTCATATCCCTGAGAGTCCAGGGTATCATGTTGACGGGGAAGCGGTTCCGGAGTTGGAGACGCCGCGGTCCCCTGACCCAGTTGCCTTGTCGCCTTCTTCTCCCTCTCCTCCGCCTGCGTCGCCTCCAGCTGCCGCGCCCGAGGACTACGATCCGTGGGCTAATTGGCCTGTTCAAAACCGATACAACGGTTCCTATAACGGACCAGCGACAGGCGTTCCGGCGCGGCTGACAACCCTCGTGGAACAGGAAGAGCAGTCAGAGGCAGCAACTGCAGGACCAGAGATAGAGGTAGAGGTAGAGGCAGAGGCAGAGGCGGTTCCTGCAGATGATACCAATATCAACAAACCGACAGATGAATGGGACTTGGGGTTCAGTGTGCCGTCGAAGAAAAAGAAGAAAAGGGGCAGGTATTACGATATCGCCCCAGCGGCGGAGTATCCGGAACCAGTGATTGAGGAACCGCCGCTTGAGCTGGAACCAGAGCCGGAGCCTGAGCCTGGTATACCGCTTCCTGAACCGGCTGTTCCGGAGAGGACTTTAACCTCTTCAGAGTCCCCGGTGGGCAATGCTCATGAACTGAATGGATTCGGAAACCAGGACTTCCGGTTCTATTCGTCCGCACAGCCCGTCGCGACGGCTGAATAGTATTCTTGGCTCTATGGGTTTGATGGTACAATTAGCGGGTTTGTTTCAGTTGGCAAGCGATGGGCGCATATTGAAAAAGTGCGTAAAAGTAACTGTTGGATTTCGTTAGAAAATGTAGATCTCTGCTCGATCTTCGGGGATTGTTTTCCATCAGGTCAGATAGAACTTTAGGGATGGAATGTCTGTGATACTTATCGTGATCACAGATGGTTCATTATCACCTCGGAAAATACTTCCAGAACGCTGGCGACCCCGGTATTCAAGCACGTCATCTTAAGTCGCTTGCGGTATTTATCTACAAAATGGCAACTTTCAGTGAGGAATGCTGTCTTGAAATACCTTTGCCAAACTAGGATGTGAAGAGCAGCAGCAATGAACGCCAAGACCCCTGGAATGGCCGATTAGGAAATCATTGTCGAAACCTTGACAGCGAGAGGAATTCCAGTAATGACTCTTTGACTCAAGAAAGATGAAGATTGTCATGGGAAGAAAGATCTCTCAGCTAGAATGATAATCAACCCCGGATCTAAGCGAGATTAGATCGGTTCGGTGAGTTGTGGGCCGATGCCGACAGATGAGGTAATGCATGACAGTATGGAATGTAGGGCTTCACAATTTGAGGGTCCGCCGCTGTCTGTATCAGATACCTCCTGGAATGTTCGATTGAAAATGAGCATTTAACATGATTATTCCCCATCTGCTGATACTCCCCTTCTCAACACACCTCAACTTCCCCATTGAGACATCGAATTCAACTCAATCTACGATGAAAGCCATCATTGTGACCGGTGCAACAGGGAAGCAAGGGAGCGCCTTAATCCGCAACCTCATCTCCAAAGATCCTCCCTATGAAATCCTCGCAATTACTCGAGATTCGAACTCCGACTCCGCCCAACGTCTCGCCAAACTATCCCCAAAAGTTCGGCTAGTCAAAGCCAATCTTGACAGTCCCGTTGATGTTTTCGAAAATGCGCGCACCGCCAGCGATAACCCCCTCTGGGGTTTTTTCAGCGTCCAGGTATAAACCTCCCACCAGTGTTCATTTTTCTTGGTTAGCAAATGGCTAACTCAATAATGACAAACACTAAAGGTAGCCATCGGAAACACCACCTCGGAAGAAACACAAGGCAAAGCCCTCATCGACGAAGCAATCCGCCAAAACATCAAATTCCTAGTCTACAGCTCCGTCGACCGCGGTGGAGACGCGACCTCCTACGACAACGCGACCAACATCCCCCACTTCATCAAAAAACACAATATCGAGCATCACCTGGTCCAGAAAACCAAAGACACAGACACAGAATGGTTCATCCTCCGACCCACTGCCTTCTTCGAAAACCTCGTCCCAGGCTTCATGGGCAAGGTATTCGCCACGTCCTGGGACATGACGCTGAAGAATAAACCGCTACAGTTAGTCGCGACGAGTGATATCGGCTATCTAGCCGCGGAAGCGTTCATGAATACTGAGAAATACAAGGGGACGGCGGTGTCGTTGGCTGGGGATGAGTTGACTTACGAGCAGATGGCGAAGATCTTTAAAGATAAGACGGGACAGAAGGTGACGACTACTTTTCGGCCGGTTTGTTCGGTGTTGATGGCTAGTATGAAGGATTTCGGGCTCATGTTTCGGTGGTTTCGGGAAGAGGGGTATAAAGCTGATATCGCAGATTTGAGGGCGAAGCATCCGGAGTTGAAGGATTTTGGGACGTGGTTGGAGAAAGAGAGTCAGTTTATGAATCATTGATTAACTGTTTTGCCTATGTTTGGTGTTGCAGATGACATATTAACGTACAACCGATAACTAGTATTAATGTGAAATTAGGATGATATATTTTCCTTCTTGAGACAGGAAGGAATAAGAGCAAGCTTTCTAAAATAAAAACACAAATAAGAGATTTGATCGCCTAATCCAGACTATAGCTTCCCCATAGCACCCAGCTGTGATACCAACCCAGTTGCTCCAAAAGACCCCATGGTCGTCGCCTGAGAGACCGTCCTCATCATCGTACCACAATCACCCATTGCAAAGACGCCGGGGACGCTGGCCTCGTTGAAAGGCGCGTTAACCTTGATGAAACCTGCCGGATCCACGTCCAGGCCTAGCTGCTCGTGGAAGGGACCGTTGACCTTGACCGAAGGCATGGAAGCCTATCATCATACCTGTCAGCTTCTGTACAAGGTGGGCGAGAATTGTTAAGTGGATGACAAACTTACCAAGAACCCTTCCTCTCTGCTCTCACCGTCTTCCAGTTGGACAATGACACTATTCTCCCCCTTGCGTTCAACGGACGCGATTCTGCGCGACTCAATCGTCAAAGGCTTTCCCTCGAACTCGTTTTTCAGTTTTGTAGTGAGCTCCTCGTCTCCATTCGAGTAGATGGTAAGTTGCTCGGCCATTGGAGCAGCCATGCGGGCAACGTGCAATAGCATGAAAGGCTGAGTGAGCGCGCCAGTCGCTAGAATCCCCGCAGACGAGGCACCGCGCTCTTCGAAACCGTGGCAGAATAGACAGTGGAATCTGCGTAGATGTTAGCTGCCTCCATCTCTTATTATTAATAAAGAAGACTTACATTAACTTCCCCCATAGATCACCAAATCCCTTAATATCAGGAAACACATCCGTAACTCCAGTTGACAGGGCAAGCTTCTTGCCGTGATACTTGTTCTGCTCTTTGTCTATTAATTCAAACAGCCCGTCTGCTCTCTTCGCAGCCGATACGATAGTCGCATCCTTGAAATCAATGGTCTTATATCTAGACATAATGTTTTCTCTTGCGGCGCCGCGAAACTCTGCTGGAGGCTTATGGTCCCAAGACAAGACGTTATGCATTCGGTCTGCCGGGGCATTGCGGTATTGCTTTGAGTCGAAAACGAGTGCCGAGTATGTTTGGCGCGCGAGACCAAGGGCTGTTGAGAGGCCTGCTGGACCGGCGCCGATTATAAGGACGTCATAGATTGCTGGGGCTGCCATTCTTGCTTTGCTTCTTCTCAACTAAAGAAAATAAAAGATGTTTGATTTAATGAAAGGTCATTTTCCCCTGATCTGTTCGGCCTTTTTATATTCAGAGCCTTGTACATAGTTTGCGCATGCACTCGTGTTGCTCTTGGCGAAGCTAAAAGTCTCCGGAAATGTCTCCGTTTGGGTCTCTACATTGACTTCAGCCTTATTGTGTTTTACGCTGTGATTTGCCCCAAAGACTCTGCGCCACTCTCCCCCTGAAGTCTAATACTTATTCTGTCCTATAATTCGTCATTATTCTTCTCGAAACCTCGCGATGGTCAGCTTGACTCATAAACTGCCCAACAAATATATTTTACTGGTTCCAATACGTGCGCAATCTCTCCGATATGTCTCTATGTGGACATAGTCAGGGGTTGCAGACGTCATGATCGATGGATCTGTAGATCGGAGACTTCGCGGAGACTTTGGTGGGTCCGGGAGGCCTATCATCTTCCCTGCTCATAGGTTTTGGCATCGTTCGCTTCTCTGTGCTTTTAACGGTTACTAATTCCTTTTTTTCTCGTCCCCTCGATTATCAACGATACATTGTCTAGATCACTTAGGGAAAAGTTATTTGGTCGAGCTTCGTGCTCGCAGTGTTGGCTTCTTGCTTCCCTTTTTGTCGTCCTCAGTGCATATTGTTTGTTGTCAAACGGCATCGCGAGACCCCCAATCTAGAAGAGGTTTAGATAATGAGATTACGAGAGAAAAGCGACATAGAAGCTTCAAAAAGCAGATTTAAATAACCACAGGCTCCGTCTTCAATGACAGAAACCGAATCAAGACCAATGCTCGGGACCCGAGCGATATTCCGTCCCGTCATCTTTATAAT
Source organism: Aspergillus ochraceus (assembly GCA_004849945.1). Lineage (NCBI taxonomy): Eukaryota > Fungi > Ascomycota > Eurotiomycetes > Eurotiales > Aspergillaceae > Aspergillus > Aspergillus ochraceus. Next base: position 2,484,622 of record SSOS01000002.1, read on the forward strand.
CAATCTCATTCGTACCACTACTAGGCTCCAACTATCCAGCCACATCCTGCTGTTACGGGCTTTTGGCTGCTATTTCCTGCAGCAGCCCTAGCTCAAGGGAGTACATATCCAACGGTGTCGGCTCTCTTTATTGAACGCCGAGGGTACCTATCAATGAATGTGGAGAGGTGGTTACACAGATTGCGTCGACTTTTATACGGACGATCTCTCCTTCTCACTGGTCGAAATAAAATGACAATTCACCGGAGTTCACAGATGTTACATCGCTGTTGTTTCAAGTTACGCGTCATCCCCATCTTCGGGTTGTTGCTTTTAGGGAGTTCAAAGGTAATCTACATGCGCGTCATATCGACACGTTATTAGTAGATCTCTGCTTGTATACCTTTTGAATGGAAATTCAAAATGCGCATTAAAAGGTTACAGATTATATCGGACCCGTAATTATGATTTAAATCAAGGCGTTTTAAATAAAACGTGCGGGGTTTCATCAAAGACATATACCTTCATTTGAGCCATCGTGGTAGGTGCGTCACAGACATTACTCTTGCACAACGTCTGTCTGTCCATGAATTGCGGGCGGATGAGGCGGCTTAGTACCAACAGTACCATCAGTCCGTATCTGATTATTTTCAACCTGAAAGTTTGTTCTGGTAGATATTTTTATCAAGTCGATATCTCTGTATCTACCCTTGTTTTACGTAGACATTTTGATCGAAGACACATCGGCCCATCTCATAAATTCACGTACAATGAAGTTTTAAATCTAGCTAAAGAGAAGACCTATCAAGCGGACCGAAGTTTTGGCCGCAACCCGGAGTGCATTCTATTCCTTGTATCGGGCGGTTTCTCAACTCATCCATTTTCGCGCAACAGAGTCGTTAATGTCACTGCTAAATGGGCTACTATTCCTTGGGCTCAAGCTAGCTCCCAGCTATCTACACGACTAAAGCACAAGCCTTCATTCGACCCTAGTTAAAAGATGGGACCAATATGAGATAATTCGCACAGGCCTCTCTATGACAAAGTCGGCAGATATGACAGTAGGTGTACTTATTACATCTCCAGGAAAGAGGAAGGAGGATGTCTATAAAATCCAGCAAGATTCCCCTCGTCGTTGAGCTCAGGACAGCCCAACGATTTCACCCTCCGAAAGTTGGATCACCTAACTTGTGCTTTTTTCTGGAGGAACATAACCTCAGAATCAACCCAACACCTACTACACTACCAGCTTTCCTCATGAAGATCACTCATCCAGATGGTAGTGGCACCGTCGACGTCACCCAGAAATGGGAGATCCGTTGGGAAGATGTTGCCGAGTATGTACTGCAAGAGGGCCCCTGCTCCCTCTAGATTGATCGATTAAAAGGCTGATTACTTTCAGATCTGAGCCTCAGTATGCCAAATTCTGGCTCACCCATTCCCACAGCCCTCCTTATCGCAACCCCGTGCAACTTACCGACGCGATAAACATTCACGAAAACGGCCATGTCCAGATTGATGGAAGAAATATTGAGAACATGCCTACTGGGTAGGATTGGTCATTTTGACCATCATCTCCGGCACATGGCGAAGGCTGATTTTTTTTTTTTCGTTTTCATTTAGTGGTGGCTACCGCATCTGGGCTATGAGGGTGGACGAGGACCCTGGTCTTCAACCTGCCCCGATTACCGAATCTCCTGATATCGACATCAAGAATGAGCGGAACGAGTTGTTCTCCGTCCAAAAGTAAGAGCACATTGGACTTCTGAGCTAGGCTTTGCAGTGTTCGAGCTTTGTGAACGATTTCTTGAGCGTCTGTCAAACTATATATTTTGCCTCGGTATGGGTTTTCTCCTGCTGTAGGTTTCCCTATACTGTGATGCAAATGCAGAGGCAGGTCTATGGTTGTTTGCGGTCCTATCATATCTTATATCAAACGTTTCTTTCCCAATTCCCAATTCCCTATTCTCTTGACATGGCCATTAAGGGCCTTGCAAGTTAGGGCTTCTGCTTGAAGTAGGCGGTGGGTGTGCTTATGCGGCGGAGATAATCCGGCGGTACAGTAGGTACTGCCGGCAGTAGGATCCCCGATCGGGCCATCCGTGATCACGCCATCGAAAAGTAAACCAATAAGAGTAACCTAATCCAGGCGGTCAGAAACTGCCCGCTTGCAACAGCCACACCGCCCGAGTGCCTTGTAATTTCGGCCAGAAATCGGCGGGTGAAGGCGGACAAATTTCCCCTCCGAAGAATGGATTGACTCACTGATTCTCCCGCCCACTTTCATTCCATTCCTCCCCGCCGTCTACTGTCCCCCGCAATTTACTCAGTAACACAACCTAATTGACAAAATGAAGAGAGAAGACGTTGTTTACTTTGGCGCTGGGCCCGCTGCCCTACCCACGGATGTGCTCGCGAAGGCTGCCGATGCTCTGCAGAACTATGACGACACCGGACTGTGAGTCTAATGCGCTAGCTAGTGCGGGAGAGGAATCTTGACTGTCGCGTGCGATTGAACTGACGGTTTGGATTTGATTAGGGGTGTCGCGGAGCATAGCCATCGCAGCGGTATTGCGAATGATATCTTGAACACTATGAAGGCCGATTTGGTGTCGTTCCTGAATGTTCCTGAGACTCACGATGTCTTGATCATGCAAGGTGCTTTTTCTCTCATCCGGTTTCGGTGACAAATGGCTGACGCTGCGAAGGTGGTGGATCGGGACAGTTCGATGCGACGTTGTACAACTCGGTTGCGATCTGGGTCGAGAACCAGCGCCAGAAGATCCTGCAGAACGGGGAGATCAGTGAGGAGGAGCTCGTCAAGCAGCTACAACAGAAGGTGCAGTCGGAACTGCGCCTGGATTACCTGGTGACTGGATCGTGGTCGGCAAAGGCCAGCCAAGAGGCCGGTCGCCTGCTGGGCACAAATAATGTGAACGTTGCGACCGACGCGCGGAAGATCAACGACGGCAAGTTCGGCAAGATCCCCGAGGAGTCGACGTGGACGCTGAGCGAGAAGCCCGCGCTGGTGTATCTGTGCGAGAACGAGACGGTGGATGGTGTCGAGTTTCCCCGTTTCCCCAAGGTCCTGGAATCGAAGGCCGCGGATGACCAGACGGTCGTGGTGGGTGACTTTTCCTCGACGATTCTCTCGCGTCGCATTCCCTTTGAGCACTTTTCGATTGTGTTCTTTGGCGCCCAGAAGAATTTGGGTCTGCCGGGTATCACGCCCGTCATTATCAAGAAGAGCCTGCTGTCGATTCTGGGCCAGGTTAAGCCCGATATTGTTCGTCGGGTGGGACTCCCTGTTGCGCCTACGATTCTGGACTACGCGGTTACTGCTAAGAACAATAGTCTGTACAACACACTCAGCATTTTCGAGTAGGTCTCCTCGTCGCTTTTTCTTTACCTTCTGCTAACGATCGGCAGTGTCTACGTGGCCGGTCAGGTCCTGAAGAAGCTTCACGCCACCTTTCCCGACAAGGTTCAAGGCCAAGAGGCCGTGGCTGGAAAAAAGGCCAACCTGATTTACGATGCGCTCGATGCGTACCCCGACGTGTACAAGGTCGTCCCCGACAAGAGCGTTCGTTCGAGAATGAACGTCTGCTTCCGGGTCACCAAGGTATGCTTCACCATCATGCCGCTTTCATGCGACAAAGAAAAATGCTGACAGTATCAGGGCGGCAACGTGGACGAGGCCGAGAAGGCTTTCCTGAAGGGCGCCACGGACCGAGGATTGCTCGGTCTGAAGGGCCACAGAAGCGTTGGAGGTATGCATCCCCTCACAATGATAAACCGTAACATGCTAATTCGGGACAGGTATCCGTGCTTCGAATTACAACGCCATTCCCGAAGCTGGCGTTCAACAATTGGTGGCATTCTTGAAGGAGTTCGCGACAACTGCATAAACGGCGTCAACAGTATGTTTGGTTTAACATTTTTGGTACAGCAATGGCTTCAACACTGGGATATACCAAGTAAAATAGAGATTTGAATGAATGACGTATTTATTATCATGCACACATCAAAAAGCTTTTCTAGAGCTTTTGCCATATAACAGGATTGACATTCCATTTCGATCATAACAATGATGCTTTGCTTTCGATTACTGATCTTAGTTCAACTCTTCAATTACTTAGGGAGCAGCAACTCGTCAAACTCTTGAAATGTCGTCTGAGCGTTCACCCGAGAAAACGTCACCAGGCCATAACCTCGGCCGACTTTATGCACTCTGCTATCTCCTACATACTTGCATGGCTTCTTGCGATTAATTCATTTTTAACCTTGGCGGCCGAGCCCCAGCGATGAACATGTACCATGCAATGCCGGCGAGAGAGCACCACGTGGGACACATTATGGGCCCACAAAGGGCATTGACGGTCGCAGCTGTCATTGTTGTCCACTCGCATCTGTATGTGCGGCCAAGACCCATTGAAAGTCCTTTATGTCGGGCGAGGATTGACAATGCGGTGTTTCAATTAGAAAGGAAAACTTTGGCACAACTAAGTTCTAAGGGGAATAAAGACGACCTAGATTATTGTTAGTGATTGGAATGTTCATTCATCGGGTGTATGCTTTTTGATTTCGTCGTAGCTATTGGTGGATGTATTACAACCTATTCTCACATTGACCAAACCATTGTGCCAAAGACACAAACTCAGGTTTCAGATTGCTTTGTCTGTATAGCATTATCAATTCTTTCTGGCTCCATATGCCGTGGCGGTGGTATGATGATAAGCTCTATTGTGGACTTTGTCGTTCTTGTTCTGAAAGGTTAGAGGATCTTGATACACTTTTGTTTTACTTGTTTCCTAATAATGGAGAGTAGAGGTGTCTAGCAGGATAATGAGTTTTGATTTAGGCAGTGATTGATACAGTTCCATATCTAGCCACATGTCATCCAGCTGCATACACTATGGCAATATTCCAAAGCTGCTAGTGTCGTAGATAGGAACGCCTCCAGAATCTATTATGTCTCAGGCAAGAGTTCGCCTAGAGCCCAGGTATCTGTGGATAGAGATAGCAAACTAGATTTCCAAACATCTCTTATTAATTATAAAGAAAGGACGTCGTTTGCGCCGTTTGAAGTAGGGGAACGCAATGCATTGTAATCTTTGGATAGCCTTCACGCCTTTATGTAACAAAGTAATCTGTCATTCAAAGAGTTAAATGCATACAGTAGGCAGATAGCTAGCTTTGCAGCAAGTTAATGCACATAAACAAAGAAGATCCGCCTTTATTAGATGGAGACCCGTTTCCCCAAGCCCGGGATAACATCATCTTTCTGGTCTGAATACGCAACATCAATCTATCCGTGCTGAGCCCCCCAAACAAGAACCCTAAAGATGCCTCGTCGACTAACCCCCCGATCCGCTAAACAACGGGAACGACAGTTCTGGAACTGGACACGACTCGGATGGACAGCGAGGCAGAGAGAGGAATTTTTCGAGCTATTGATAGAAAGACTATATGCTTCGGGTATCCTCGTACTGGACTTGCGAACACTCCAAAGTCGACTCAGCCTGGAATTGTTTCTCAGAAGACAACTCGACAGTATAGGAACAGAGCTCGATGGAGAGCCAGACGGCTGGGATGAGCTATATGAGGCCAAAGGGAAGGAATTACTGACACGTGTTCGAGTAGCGCTCGTCGCTCGAAAAAAGGAATATCTGGCCCAAATGAAAGCACAAGGGTACCCGGTGAGGCCTGACAGGCCAGAAGAGGTTATACGTAGAGAGTTCAACCAGGCTTATGAGACGGAGAGCGACGGCACTAGCTCACCGGGGAGCAATTTGAGTCATAGAAAAGGTGACCCGCCAGACCGTCGGAACGGGACGTGGATTTACCGACAAAATGAATTTCCTACCGATAGCGAGTTGGAAATGCAACCTCAGTCATATCTCGGGGCTTCGCTCCGGAATGCCCAGGTTGCCTATGCGCAAGAGCCTAATGCTCAGGAAGAAGAAGATAATCAAGAAGTGGCTTCTTCATCTAGCCGCGGGGTCTGGAGCGATAGCCAAGGAGGGATTGACACTCCGGTAGAACGAGATTCTCCACCACTGTTCCCCCCTGAGCCTGCTCAGCATTACACTGATCACGACGAGATCCCGGAAACACAAGGGTCTGGGCCTCCGGCAGAGGAAGTTGACCCCTCCGAGTCTCCTTCATCTGTTTCTCATCATAATGAGATCCCCGATACCCAAGTGTCAAGCTCTCCCGCAGATCAATATAACGTAGAAGAAGATGACTCCACCAAGTCTCCTTCTGCTTCTGGCCCCGACGAGATTCCGGATAGCCAAGGGCCAAGTTTTTCCGCAGAAGGAGATGAGGCAGAAAATCACTTACCTGATTCTCCTTCATCTGTTTCTGACCACAACGAGATCCCAGATACCCAAGAGCCGGGTCCCCTGGAAGAAGAAGATAGTATGCAACTGATTGCCCAGCCGGAGTTTGGGCCGGGTGAGTCTTCCAATACACAACAACTACCTCGATCCGGTAGTTCCGAAGCTAATCGATTGCCTGAGAACTATAGCAGATTAGGGTGGCTTCCAGCGGAACTGCTTGACATGATTGGACAACATCTCGGGTTTGGCGACTTGCATATCTTCAGTACGACCTCCAGAAGAATACGAACAGTGCTTACATATGAGCGAAGGAGACGTCTCGGCCAGGACGCGCTGCCACCAACAGAATATTATCATCGGTACCTCACTATGGTCCGCGGGTTCGGGACTGCGCGTTTCCATCTAGAATATGATCCTGAAGCACCATACGTTGAACAGCCCATGTTGTGGGCCGTTGAGAATGGATGGAGTGGAGTTTTGCGAGCCTTCCTGGCCAGAGGCTTTAGCCCTGACAGCTGCACGCTCTTCGGCAATAACATGCTTCATGTTGCGGTGACGCGCAATCAGGTAGATTGTGTGAGAGCCTTGCTAGACTATAAAGCAACCTTGAATGAATTAGATCCGGGCACACGCATGTCCCCAATACTTGCGGGCCTACTCGCGCGGTCTGACGCCACGTTTGAAATCATAAGCCGGTTTCGGTACAGTCCACCGGTGATGGCGCTTGGGGAGGCCGCAATACTGGAGGAGCATGTAAATAATGACCCAACGTTACGGCAATGGTTCTTTGTGTTGGGGGTTTATTTGGAGGATATTATGAAATATGAGTCCACACATCTGTTTACTGAAATGTGGCCGTCGTATCTCCGCCCCGAATAAATGCTTCTCCGAGACCACATGCTCCCCCCACCTCTACAAGTCTCTGTTCCAATCCGATGATCAGGCTGGATAGATGGTTGATGCTGATTTTATGACTATGCTAATGTCTTTTCAAAATCAAATCATGTACTAAATGAAACGTTAGAGTATCTGGGTATATTGCAATAGAAGATAGATGCCACTCCCCAACCTATCAACCAGCTGATTTCTTGAATTCATAAAAATAATAGATAGATTTGTCGTAAAAGAGATACTCGATGATATGCGGCTTACTGGATTTCGTCTATACCGCTATGTCGAGCTCTGGCAAATGAAGCAATGCGCCCTCATTCTTCCAACAACCAACGGAACAGATTATCAAAACCGCCCGCAGAGTATAGATACTCAATCAGGCCAACCAACATTTTGTTCCTGGCACTGACACGTTTCCAATTTTCCGAGACTCTATACCGGAAGGGATCAACCTACAAGGCTCCGTCGAGACATGTGACTCGATAGCCCTAACTGGTAGCACCAGTTCAATTCTCCAGTGTTATACATAGGTAACCAAGGTCAAACACCAACTTCCAATTTCGCCCTTGACTCCCCTATTATTAACGCATATGCGAAACCATCTACCAACACAGACTAGAGGAGAAGTGCGGGCGCATGAAATCCTCCTGGATCATCACGGCGTTGCAATTTCACATCTCATGGACCAGCGCAATCTACATACCACCAGCAAGATCTAACGCATTACTCTATCACTCTCGAGCTTGGATATTTCGGGAAGCCATACCAGAACTGTCGGCTTTGACAAGTTGTGTAGTCTGTGATTCCAACCTCCCCAGGCTCGCGTCGTCCGTTTCCGATGGTTCCCAAATACTACCCGGCTGACCCTAAGGCAGATTGGATCTTATTCTTCAGCCTAAGATCGACAATCGAAAGATATAGCATGTAACCACCTCCTATCCCATCCCAACAGCGGGGCATGTATGTTCACGTGACCGACGGAACAAGGAGTAATGACGTCATTACTGTACGCCATCAGCCAGTATAGCTAGTAAGAGAGACTCGATGTTGCATTTATCTGAACAAGGGTTTACAGAGGGTGCTCTTAAAGTTTGAATTTATGTAGTAGTTCGACTGTATCGTACATACACAGAATGGACCAGTCCGATCTACCATCACGAGGACGCAGGAACTATGTACTTTGGACTCCCGATACCTATTCAAGTTCGGGATGGATGAAGAGAAAAAAAAAAGCCTTGTCCTATATATGGACCTTCACCCTTCCGCCCCCCCTCTCTCCTTCTATCTCACCGACTCCAACACTCACTCACCCTCCGAACCTGATCTCCTCCGTCGCAACCCGACCAAACGAAGCATCTCCGTCCAGAACCCAACAGGCGGGGTAGTGATCGAGTTCTCATACGCGTCGATCGCAGGTCTCTCCCAGACAAGGTCGACCTCGTGGGGTTTCACGTACTTCGTTCTCTTGAACACCTTCCAGAAGATAAAGAGACAGGGGGCGACGATTTGCATGGTATAATTAGAGAAGAAGTTCGCGACGCTCCAGGGGGTAAAGGACGTGTATCCGTAGAACAAAAGCATCATGATGTGCATGCAGATGCCAATGTAGGCGCCGTAGGGCTGGAAGTAGCCGTAATACGGCCTGGTCTTGCGATCGACGCCCTGAACCTTGCAGGCGTAGTAATAATTGAGGAAGGTGATGGACATGACGAGGAAGTTTATCATGCCGCCGCCGGTGACCAGATTGACGAACCAGGTGATGGCGGTGGCGGAGGAGCTGCCGACTTGGAGGAAGGAGAGGAAGGGGAAGATCATGACGACGCAGAAGCAGTAGATCGGAACGCCTTGTTTGTTGCAGTAGCGGAGGAAGTGAGGGGCGCGGCCCTCGAGCGCGAGACTGTAGAGCGAGCGCGTGGCGCAGTAGGTGTAGGTGTTTCCGGCGGAGAAGATGGAGGTGAAGATTAGTGCGTTGACGATATCAGGAAGCACGGTGATGCCGAGATTCTGCATGGCCATGACGTAGGGAGAGCCGGCGGCGCTGCTGCTGTCGCCGCCGGTGCCGAAGTAGAGTTCCACGAGGGCCGGGTCGTTGTATGCGACGACAATGCTAACGGCGAGTGAGCCGATTATGAAGAAGATACAAAATCGGTAGTATACGGTCTGGAAGGCGGCTTTGATGTACACGGTGGGTCGCTTGGCCTCGGCGGAGACCATCGAGATGTACTCGGGACCGACGACGGTGAACCCAGCGCTGAAGAGCGCGGCGAGAAAGCCCTGAAACCGCCCTAGGTCGCCTTCGTTTTGAAATGTGGCGAATGCGCCCGGGTTCTTCCAATGGCGGAAACCGTAGGCGTCGTGTTGGGGATTCCCTCCGACCATGGTCACGAAGGTGAATGCGAAGAGGATAAAGATAAGAATCAGTTTGCCTCCGGAGAGCCAGAATTCGGCCTCTCCGTAGAATCGGACGGCAACGATGTTAAGTGCGCTAAGAATGCCAGGGTCAGTTTATTATTCTCAGAATAGCTTCCAGCCCATCCTAAAAGCGGTCAGGGAAGGGGAGGAAGAGGGGAGAGAGAGAGAATAATTCTCGGAGAGCCCAGCGCTATGACAGCAAGCTTGGCAAAGAGGCGCAAAGTCCCCCAGGAAGTCGTTCTTACGCATAACAAGCAATCACCGCCGCACAGACGCCAGCCGTCGGACCGGGATTCGCGACCTCCGAGTTCCAGAAAGACATGACCAAACTGAGAGCGGTGATCTCGAATGGAATGAGCAGGGCTTCGTAGAAGAAGAAATTCCATCCGGCCATGAAGCCCAGGGCATCGTCTACCCAGTGACCGGCGAGACGGATAAATCCGCCCGAGACGGGCATATACGTATTCATTTCGGCGATGGAGTTATTCACGAGGGCAAGTACGCCGGAGTACAGGGTATAGGCGATCACCAAGCTGGCGGGGCCACCTTTGGCGAGACCACCACCGATACTGATGAAAAGGGCTGTTCCGATCGAGCCACCGGCGGCGATGAGCTGAATCTGACGGTTATTGAGTCGGCGCTGTAGGCCTCCCATACTCTCGCCGACCTCGACGCTGACGCCATCGGTAGAGGTGGAGGGGTGGGATTTAGGGTCGATCTCCTCTTTGGGTGCCATCTTGGCGAGAGGGAATGGGGTTCTCGAGGCGACAAAGCGGGCAATTGACGGTCACAGCTCTTGGGGGGTGAATCGCATTGGATTAGTTGGGAGAGCGACGCGTGGGCAATTATGGCGCAAAGGACAGAGAACTCGGACGAGGGGGAAGATTCGGACTGCTTGTGGAATAGAAAAATGGGCAAGAAAGCTATGAAGAGAAACAAAGAAATAGGAGGAAATACGCGTGGAATTCAAGCGCTTCTCTCTTATCTTGTTCTTTTTTCACGTTCAGAGGGATTCTTTATCCCAAGATGGTGAAGATCCAAACCAAAAGTGGGAGATACCGCGATATTTATCCATGCATGTTTATGTACGCGACGCTAGACAAGGACCGATTGAAATTTTCCGCCTCCTGCAACTAAAAGATGAGTGCAGTTCACGGCGTCGTATTCTGAGGTAGGATAGGTCGACCGAGCCATGGCCCAGCGTTGTTAGCCAAGCCCTAAGTCCGTCCAGCCAGTCATCCCGCGACTGGGGAAGGCGCTAACGTTCCATGTGGCGGAGCTTTGGACCCGGGGGTTTGGGGGTATTTACTTTCAGTTTGTGGTCACCCATTTGAAATGCCCCTCTCTGGTGCGGGCAGAATGGTTGCTTGCATGGAAAATGTCCTGTTGACTGCAATCCAGACATCCGTGCCCGTTCAGAACAGAGAAAGGTGGCAAGATAGGTGGCACAATTGGCGAAAGAGACACCCCCAGCCAAGACGCTTATCGTGGAAGCCTGTGAGCCGAGCAATCCCAGTGATCCAGAGACAAGGACTACCGTTGGCTCTTCCAGAAAAGCCCAAGACCCCCGTCGATATTATGACTTCCGCTAATTCATTTCCTGTGCCGTCCCAGCCTCGCTAGCCCCTTCGAGGTAGCACGCCACATCCCCGCCTATACCAGCAGCTGCTATTAAGTTCAAAGAACATGGTACGTAACCCTGCGGCGTCCACGGTGGCTCGGGGTGTGAAAATCTCGCACGCTCCGAGTCCGTCGCGTGAGTGTGCCGGAGAAGACCGCCACGGCATAAGGGGCGTTGACTCGTTGACAATGACGGGCGGGAAAAGGGCGCTAGCGATACGGGGCAAACCCAGATAAGAGAAAAATAAAAGAGAAAAATAAATGTCGATTAAGCACTGTGTTCCCCTGGAAGACAGTGGCTTCTGTCCGCCAAATAATAATTAAATCCAGCCTGCTCCAATATCCACGGTACATCGACCGCAATCAATCTCCGAACAAACCACTTCTTTGACCCATGACAATCAAAGCCATGTTTATCTAACTGTCAACTGTCAACCGTCAGGATGTTCGAGGCTTTGAGCCATCTAGCCGGGATCGAGATCCGGAGATAGCCGATTACCTGCAAGATTTGCATTTGACCATCTACTCTTTCTAACCATCGATCATCGCATGGCTTCGGTATTCGAGACTCGGCCTTAACCTCCGATGGGCCGATCACATTCGCGCCTTGAGGGCCTTATTATCTCCATTCAGTCCTCGAAGAAATGTTCCGGTGCAAGAGATTTTGAAAATCTCGTCTCACGTTAACGGTAACTAGGAGAAAGGAACTGCCGTTGCTAAGCGATCTTCGTGTGAAAGGGCTGTTGCCGTTCTCGAAAGCTTCCACCACAGATTAACATCTACTTCATCTCGACCCTCGCTGTTTCTATGGGAAGGACATAGGCTCAATTCTAACTAGCACGGACCAGTCTGGTATCGCGTCTCACATGACTCTACCCAAAGATACTATGGCGGCGTAATTCCTTTCATGGTATACATGAACTTGAGATCGTAGTTCAATAGTCAATACAGACGCAATAAGGGCCATCTTTTCACATCCTTGTGTCCTAATACACAATTCTACCTTTATGTACAGTTCAGGCAGTGCATACCACACCCACGGGAGAATAAACAACAGTGACCAGCTTCTAAACACCGCTCTTCAACATGCAAAATCTAGGAAAACAAGAAACCATCTACCCAATTCGTTGCTTCCGCCTCACCCAAACTTCCTGATCACCCGGCTCATGAGTCCCGTTAGTCGCACTCGGATCACGCAGCTGGACCTCCCAAACCTTCAGCTTGTAGTTCCCGCGATCTCCCTGTCCGGAGAACAGATCGAACGACCAGTCATGCTGAGGACACGTGATCCCCGCACTCAGGGTGATGCCAAAATCCTCGATATCAAACAAGCTGCCCCGTGAGAGCGGAAACGCCGAGTGGGGGCATTGCTGGCGGCCAAGCCCGGTCAGCCTTGTTAAGTCTTGCCCTGCAGGGTAAGGGTGCTCACATGATCAATGGCATGGAATTTGCCCTTGAATTTAAATACGAGGACTTGATCCTTCAGCTCCCGGCCGGGGCGATCCAGGTTCGCTGGGATTGGCGCCTTGTCGTCGGTGCTGGGCCCATTATTGGTCTTGGGGATGCTGAAGGCTTTGCAGTGTGGTTTAATCAGGGAACAATCACCCTGCGATTGGATGTCCGGGAATGAAGAGGCGAGGCCAGCGAGATGCCAGGCTCCCCCTCTGGACTGCTGCACGAAGGCGTTCATTTGGGGAGAAGAAAGAAGCAAGAAATGCGGGCGCGAGTTTGGCTGGTTTGCATTGCCCCGGGATTTAGTGCTGACTCAGCGACTTTGGGTGGGCCCACTAGTGGAGTCACCACCAATGGCAGCTCCGTTCATGGTCAGCCTTTCTGCCTGAGGCTCCATCCTTGTATGGCTTCTTAACTAAGTGATACTGGGAGCACCCACGAGAGAGAGTGGTGTAAATATGGTATAGAGGAGGGGTAAAGAGGGGAACATACCCATATATGGAATGCTGAGTTAGAGCTACCACAGTCTGTCACAGCTCGGAATCGCCGCTGAGGTACCACAAGTTGACCTATTTGGAAAACACAGCATATGGAAAGGGGGGGGGGAAGCTTCCTAGGAATGGGATACTCTAACGACTGGCAGAGAGGCTGACAGGCTAGCTCTGTTTCCTAAGGCTCCGCATCTCTCGCTATGGTCGGTTTGATGTCTGGCAAAAGATGAGGGGAAGTTCCGCTGCTGTCTTCTCCAACCTCAGGACCTAATCGATCAAACAGGACCATCTACTCATTCCATAACCCTTGAACTATCGATTATCCAAGATAGGATATCGCTCCAGGAAGGTGTGGAGGCGTTGAATCTAATACTAGTATCTGCGTTAGCCTAATACCCCACTATCTTATCTGAACCGGATGGTTTTGCCATTTTGGGGATGCAGATACGCACGAATGGTTGCAATCCGGGCCGATCCTGTTTCAGCTAGATAAGCATGTCGAGTCTGACGTTTATTTTCCATCTCATTGATAGACGGAGAAATGAGTAAATGACCACGCATTCGCCGCACTAGTGCATTAGGCTCACAAGGACACTTTCGAGAAGCGTTGTACTTGCATGTATGCATGCGAGTCTGTTCCCATGTCCTAGAAGGCTGCCGGTTGTTGAGGTGCTAAAGTGAAAGACGGTGTAGTAGTGATGGTACCTTTGCTCCTTGGCCATCACTGCTACCCTTTCACTGCGCACTCGTACCACCTTATTCTGCAAAGTTCATGTCTTGTGTTTTGTGTTGATTATAGCTCAGAGGTCCTCTGTTTGTAGTCATAGCATGTTCGAATCTTAATGCAATCCAACCATACCCATTCAATCCGCAAACGCATTCCCAAAAACAACGTATTGTATTATACAACATGTATATAATTTCCTCTAAGTGACCTACCCAACTAAACTTTTCAGCTTATATACAACAAACACCTGCACATGCACCTCCAATGCAAAACGAACGTGAACGGCCCTCCCACGGAGCCGAAACGCCTCACACCATCAAGGTTGGCGATGATAACGAATATCTGGGTACTCAAAACAACAAAATGTAGCATCCAGCCGGTAGATGCAACCTTCATCTATCTCATCGAACATCATTTATATATCTATTCAGGTACTTCTCGCGTGAAATTATGCGGAGTTGGCGCAAGACCAGCTGCTGGAACTTGAATCGTCGTGGATAGCGGCGCCAGAGACATAAAGACCCAGTCCACACTAGAATATTGGGTTAGCTAGGTGTTCAAATGAAAGAGCAATAAAAGATCAAGGGGATATCTGTATGAGGGAGCAATGGAACAAAGGGCCTAGGTATTAACGTACAATAGCGCATGCAATAGCCAAAATGGCGATATTGAGAGCGGTCAAGAAGATCTTCCTCGCGTTGCGGGTGTATTCGCCTTTGTTCATGTGCAGCCAGAAAATGGCGGGGAAACCAACTAATGAGGACAGGTCAGTATATAACAGGCAAAACGAGGGAGCAAGATTAATCATACAGCTGAACCAGCTTCCGAAAAGCGCACTCTGTGAGAGGGGGATGGGTTAGCAGGAGATCTTTGGTCGGAGAAGATATTATACACCATGGGGATAGACATACAATCAAACTGAGCAGGTCGTTGAATACCGGAATCGACTCCGCGACAACCCAAGACACTAGCCAGACGAAGAGGCAGATAGCAACCCAGGACCCGATAGAAACAAGGTCGCGACGGTGCATCTTGTCCGATCCGCGGAAGAGCCGCACATAGATGTACTTGCACGCAACGTGTCCTAGAACGACACCAGAGAGGATGGTCTATTTGTGGTCAGTGTTTGTAACGATGGCAACATGTCGCAAAAAAAGGGAATTTAACGAACCGTGGGAATGGCAAGGCCCCAGGCGATCTTGCTCATGACAGGACTCAAAGACGAGATAGCCGGGGATTTGACGTCGGGGCCGATGTAGTTGTAGATGATCATCGCGCTGACAAGGTACAGGACGGTGTCGACGATTTGCAACATGGCCAGGGACTTGTTGAAGGTACGCGGGTCCTCCGTCTCGGACATGAAACCGAAGTAGGCAACATGGGCCACTGCGGGAAGACATCAGCATCATTCACCTCAACGACCAAAAAGGTGATCTTGGGACAACGGATTGCTGATCGTGATCGTGTTCGTCCAACGTACAGTAGGCAAAGATAATATTGGTCACGGCCAGAAAGCCCTCGCGGAAGCTAACGTCCGTAGTGGCATGAATAGTAATGTGCCCTTTGCTCTCCACTCCGGCAGAGACCATGGTCACTATTGTGGCAACGAGAACACTCAAGAAGGCTGAGCATAGTGTTAGTCATATGGTCCTATTCAACAAATACCACGGCAGCGTGATTCCGTTATACTCACAAGCAACAGACATCCAATACACCTTGTCCATAGTACGCGGCAAGGCACCCAGGAAACAGATGACCAGACCGACAACACCGAACACCAAGGTACAGGTGCCGTGATCCGTCAGGACATTCATCAGAATGTTGAACGTCAGGATGTTACTAGCCATAAGGAAGATGAGTAGTAGCAGCTGACCGAGACCGAAAATCTCTCGGCCCGCACGACCCATCAAAAGTTCGCCAGCGTCTCCCATGCTATGGATAGCAGGATGACGGAGTTTGAATTGGCCAATGGCATAACCCGTGTACCATGAGAGAGCCGAGATGAACAGGATCATGATAGCAGCGCTTGGTTCCCACGTCAGCAAGAGTGCGTCATGTGGAACTTAGAGCAAAACGGAGTACATACGGAACCATCCCAAGAGTGGCCACAGCAGAAGGCAGCGAAAGAATTCCCACCGAGACATTCTCAGCAATCATGACTGCCAGCGGGTTAGAACGTGAGATCAGACATGTTTGAGGGCCTATAAAAAGCCAAACTTACGCATGCCACAGTGCCTTGTATGCAAGGGTTAGCCAGATCGGACATCTCATCCCTATGAGGAAAGTAGACACTCACCACCACTTCATGGTGCGATATTTCACCTCCGCCGTCTCCTCATTGCCAAACGGCTCGAGATCCTGTGCCGGCAATTGCTTCTCCGCATCTTTCCTATCCCCCGCATACGATTCCACATCACTCATGGTGGGTAAATATTGATGTGATCTCGGCCCGACTGCAGAACAAGTTTTTGTCGGAAGAAGAACAAGCCAATTGAATAAAATTTACGCAGATATGCCAAGCCCAGCCATCTTGAAGATTATGCGATGAGCCATCGGCCGTTTGCAAAAATTCTGATCGAACATTGGGTGGAGCTCCGCGGTAAACCCTGACCGCCTGCCCGTTCCTGATAAAATGATCGGCGGTTCCTACCGTTTCCCGCGGGGAAGTAAGGGGGAGTGGTAGAAAATTGGGACTGACGCGCAGAGACTGGCCACAATTCGGTGGAATGTGCTGGTTCAGCCTAATATCTTGCAGTTATACAAAGCTTAATCTTAGGGGAAGATCTGTACTTTATCTTATATCAAATCTCCTCCTCTTCGTCGGATTTTAGCTTATCGGGAAACTTCTGCCCGCCAATTGAACAGCCGCCGACTATCTTATCTGATGATGTCATGACAGGGTGGTCTCATCCGCGTTCGGATCTTCGGATAAGCACTCAAGCGGGTAAGAGAGGCCTACTCCGGTGTATGTTGGTAGGTGCCTAAAACTATCCAGGGAGAAAAAATGAAAAATTGCGACCAAACATATATGCGTGCAACAGCATCTTGGTATCTAACTGACTAGCTTATGTCTGATTCGCACTCTAGCAATGCAATCGAATGTTTAGCCTGTGAATATATATATTTTAATTCATGAACGTTGATTAACATCATAAAATGAATAATAGCATGAGGTATGTACAATCGAGCGAGTCTACTCTTACTTAAAGTACTCGGACTTTTTCGGCATTTTCTTTTAATCGACGTTTAGTCCATTAATGAATATTTCAATCCGAATAAGGAAGGAACCCATCAAAGGTCGCACAACATCTCAGCCACGCTACAAGGACAAGAACATTCACGAGTCCCCTTCTATGGATGCGATTAGATTTCCTCATAGTTGATAAACGGCAAAATAGTACTGTCCACCCTTTCTCAGTATAGATGACCTTTGCTATTGCTACGCTCGGTAAGAATTGACATGAAAGATCTGCACAATAAGTTCTTTCCCAAGTTGGGAGCCAAAATAGGTGGAATTTGACGTAGGAAGTAAAGATTACCGTAAAAAAAACACATACTCTGAGTGATGTCCACCTTTATAGATAAATGAGTAACTAAGAAAATGGCAGATCTCTGCCAAGAGAGTCTCCAGACTCATGAAATTATGTTACCAGCCCCGGGTATGATGAACCAATTCTCTGAGCTAATCTTGTGGATCTGGATTCCTAATAGAAAATACACGAGATAATGTACTCCTACTACTACAATGAATACGCGACAAGAGAGGGATGATGCTAATAGCCTGTCTGTACTAGATCTTACAGAGTCACGCAAAAAGCTATACAAGGAAATTTCAGCTATCTGAACTCCGTGCTAATACAAATAGTCTATGCATACAGTTTGTAAGTCGGTCAACTGACCGTCGGCTACAATACGTATCCCTGGCTTCGGACTACTTCTCCCCTACGTAAAAGAGAGCTGCGTATATAGAGCATGAGGCAAAGACAGGGGTAGTATACTGTCAAGATTCACAATGACGATAAGAGCAGCCACACAGCCGCCCGACGAATGCGTCGTCCCTACTTTGCTACTGGGATTGGCTCTAGATTAAATTATAGATCGCTGTGGATACCATCATTCAGAAAGTACTTGGACGTTCTTCGACTTCATAAGATTTCTTATGGAGTACAATGCAGTCATTCTCGCCTCGAAAACTCTATGTTGATGCGTGTAAACCGAACGTTGAATATCTGTAGAAGGCTTCAGGGCCATGCTCTTTCCGGATGTCTACACCGTACCTTGCCACATTGCATCATGCGGCATGTCATTACAGAACATGACAGGTACCCTGTTGGTGAGATTGCAATATTTAAAAGGACTAAGAGCGACTCGAGGATCTGGCATATCTAGATTCTACTGTTATCTACTTTCGTACTTTACGAGCACATCTTCCCTTTCAAATCGAATCGCCTTATATATCTGTCATCCGATATGGTATCGAAATCAGAGTATCAATCTATTGTCGAAGGACTTATTTCCGATATGTCATTGACACAGCGCACCGACTCCAAAGTTGACATTGCGATTGAGGACAGTATCATTCAACATTTCGCGAGTTACGGCCTGACCTCTTAGCGAATGGTTGCTATTGCTCGGCGGGGTGCTGAATGCGGTGAATGGTTCTTTCCTTTCCTTCATGACAAGAACAAATTCGCCGCCACATTATATACATCAATGTTCTTTGCGATCGATGATCTCAGTGCGGAGATCGCCGAGCCTCTCGGCAGCTTCTGCCAAAATCTGCTGATCGGCCGGCCACAAAGCCATCCTGTCCTCCGATTATGTTTCGACGTTACTTCGGAAATGAACAAATTCTATGGCCGATTTGCATCGGACATGATGCTTAAATCGATGGTTGAGTTTCTAAGCGCCAACCTGATCGAAGTTAAACTACCAGGAAAGATTACGCCACTTACGAGCACTCCGAGCTTTCCTCGATATTTCCGGCTCAAATCAGGAATGCCCGAAGCATTTGCCTTTTTCCTTTTTTCATTTCTTGATAATGGAGAAGATGTTTTGGACGAGTATATCCTCCTCCTACCCGATCTGATTGATTTCATTGACGCCGGCAACGATATCTTATCCTTCTACAAAGAGTCCATCTTGGCGGATGACAGGGATAACTGCATTCACCAGTACGCCGACGCACATTCAGTTTCGCCAAAGGAGTCGCTTGTTCATCAATGCGAGTTACTCAAAGAGTGCGTGAGTAACCTACGCGCTTCTCTGTTGAAGCATCCTCGTTGGAAGGACAATGTGGAACAGTTTATTCACGGTTACCTAGTGTTTCATATTGCATGTGACCGCTACCATTTATCTGATTTCGCATTTTTTGACTCTTGATTGGGTCTTTCCTTTGCGCTTGACTCATTCGTCGATAATTGCGTTCAAGGATTTTTGATTTCATACATCTGGGCTTGGGTTTTATTGCTAGCTGTCAGGCACTTTGCCTGAGGGTCGCTCTCGCTGATCACGAGATTTAACCAGCATTGACACCATGATCAATGATCTCTCTTAGATAAATACATAAGCTATCGGGCACTGGGGTCTGCTTAGAGGTGTTCTTAGACCAGAGCCTATAGTAGATAAACAATTATGGCCAATGTTAACGTTTTCTTCCATGAGCATAACATGCCACCTCAAAACCCAGGCCCTGTCAAGTGTAAAGAATAGAGCTCCCGCGTGAATCTGGCATGGCTTTATATTTCTAGGTCATATCTAGAAACTGGCACTTGTACCTACAACTCAGCCTTGTCGGTATCTATTTCACATGTTTGAAATTCGAGAGCTCTAATTTCCGAGCTGCAAGCGACGGCATCAAATGAATAATCAAAGATTATTTCCCATCTTTTTTAATGTATTTTTGCTCATTATCAAGCCCATGCAAGGAACAGGTCAGGATAAAATATCCTGTGGTTGCCTTGGATCCTCTCTACAGCCGCGCCAGGCTATTTTATGGCGTAAGCTATTAGATCATCAACCCTACAAAGCTACCACAAGAGAAGGGTGAGGGGAACCAATTTTATGAGAGAAAAAATTTTAAGTTGTTCTACGGTCCGAATGTTTTATTTATGGAAGCCCTCGCATGCATCTTTAGTAACATCCTACCGGCTCAGGCCTATTGGGCATTAATGCATGATTCCAACATGTACTATCGTGGTTTGACCGACTATTCAAACACAAAACTATAATGCAGATAGAATCGGCAGCAATTGGTTGGAAGAAGAGTGTATTGGCATCCACCACTGAAATGCCAATACTGCCATTTGGGGACTAAATTATATCGAAATTCTGGGTATCACATTGCTAGAGGTAACTGATCTGGACTAATCTTTGAAGGCAGCACCGATAACGCTTCCTCAAGTGCAAGGGATATGCAAGGGTGTGTCATTATGAAGGTTTGTGGACAGCTGGCAATAAGTTAATCTAAACTGACTTGCTTGTAATGCGGTACTGTAATTTTAAGACATATCCTGTTGAGTTCTGGAGTTAGATTAGTCAAAACTGGTCCTTTGTTACCTAGAATATCGTCACCTTGTCCGTGGTAGCCTATTTAATATACACCCAATTGTTCATCTAACTTAGTTCAAGCTCCATCAGCCTTCCGCAAACGTGGGCATCGAGCAAAATAACATGAACAGGGTACTTTGACCTACCTAGACGTGAGCAGATGCATACAGTTCCGACGAATGTTCTGCCGCCGTTCTGACGTGTCAGTGAAATGCCAATTGGATCTCATGGCATTTAAATAGATCTAAATGAGCTCATAACGCCCCAATATCTTTCACCTGTGGAGCAAATCGCTTTGCGTGTGTTGCAAATTGGATTCCACACCAAGCATGGGGTCTCTCGAAGAACTATACCCACTTCCATCAGTTAGCTACACGGAGCTGCTACACGATGATAAAGACACTCGAGCTTCTGCAGGCGCAGAACTTATCAAGGCTCTGAATTCCTATGGGGCTTGTCGAATTCGGGACCATAGCGTCCCGCAGAATATGATAGATAAATGCTTCGCAAAGGTTAGTGGTTGCTCCCAACTTGCCTTGGTGTCTTTTTTAATATCCCGGAGATACTAACTATCCAACTAGAGCAGTGGCTTCTTTGAGAGACCCCTTGAAGATAAAGCTGCGGACTACGCAAATTCGGGTGCAACTAGCAAATCCCGATTCGTCCCTTACGCCAGCGAAAAGATCCGCGGAATGACACACCTGGACGAAACACTGGAATTCCAACACGGTGTTTATGAACTGGCTGGGAAATGGTCTGTACCAGGAAGCGAGCTGATAAAAGCTTCGAAGGATGTGCACGAGGTAAATATTGCTCCTTTCAATTCCCTGAGCATCCCATATAGAGCAATATGCTGACTATCGGGGTGCGATATCAGGAGTGCAATCGCATCCATGTCAACCTCCTCAACTGCATCTCTGCGCAAATGAACCTGCCTCAGTCCCTGAACTCCATACACAGCAAACGAAACTCATTCTTCGCTCCATACTACTACTACTTCGAGGATGACAAGGACACCACTACTCTCCGTGTTCCTCCCCACATCGACCCTACAACCATGCTTTTTTGCTTCCAAGACTCGCATGCAGGTCTCAATGTCGCAGACATGAGTGATTTTACGGGGAACATCTCAACCACAACCGTCGAAGATACTGCGCGCTTCGTTCCGGCCAATTGCAAGCCGGGCGAATTCCTCCTTCTGGCTGGTCATATTCTGAGGAGACTTGTCGCTGAGGTTAAACACTCGGTGCATTTTGTAGAGCGCCCGCTGGGCTCTTCGGGATACCATTTGAATTATTGGATTATCCCTGATTTGGATACCAACTGCGACTTTGGGGAGAAAAAGGAGGACGTGGCAGAGTACCTGTCGAGAGTATTTCCAGCGCCATTGCGGAACGGTCAAGGCAGTTGACCACTGATATTTGTCCCTTGTTGGTATTTTTACATGACCTGTTTTTGCCTTGCTACGTGAGTTATGATAGTCATCTGGTCCCCTTTTCTTTTTCAACCCATTTCTTTTGAACATGCCTACCATGATATTTTATACCAAGGCGGCTTTATAGTAGAGTTAAACTAATTGCTTATCAAATTCAATCAAGCTAAAATCCAAATCCCACAAGATGAATGAAATTCTGACCATCGTGTCTGTAGGTCTGTTCCTACTATTCAAGAAGGCCGAGAGCTTCCCGTCGACTAGTGCTCGACGGGTCTAGATACGGACGTTCACCAATCCCTGAAGCCCTATGACCTACACGTTGGTCATCGATATCAATATCCTGAGTACCCGTATGGAAGACAGAACGATTGTCCCAGATGGCTTGTCATGTCCTGAATTAGACTTAAACAATGAATTTCTCGCAAGGCCACAACTTACCAACATCGTTCGGACTCTGCCACCTATGTCGCACCTGCAGATCGTGATTTTCCGTCATCATCTCCATAAACCACCGAAGAAGATTCTCGCTCTCGGTCGGCTCCAGGTCGTTGATTCGCCGTACATGGCGCCCAGCTGTAAAAAGGCTCTTCCAGCCCGTGACGGGGTTTGTACGAATTACTGGATGGACCGCTGTGGACTTGGTATTCTCCGGAGACCCTCGAGGTTCGGGATAAAGTTGATGGTTCATTTGCTTTGCAAGTCTTTCGTAGCTCGGCTGGGAACAGGTGGCCGTCAGGGTCTCGAGGAATCGCTGATATGGTTTCGAGATACGATCGTAGATTTCGTAACCTGAGGCCCACAGAGTGTCTGTTGCGAGTATCAGCTACATTCATGGTACATTGGGTTAAATTCATCACTATACCCCCACCTCCACCCTTTGGTAACTCCACGAGACGCAACAAGGAATAATCACTAGGGATTGCTTCGTGGAGTATGTCTGTGTGCCATTCCTGACGAACGGTCTGTCTCTTGACAAACCTTTTCGGCTTCCCGAAGACCAGTTGATCCTGCGCAGTGCTTATAATATTTAACTCGTCGTCATCACCTCCGAGGGGCAGTTCGGAATAGAAGAATGGATGGATGTGTAGTTTGGATGTTTTCGGTTTTCCGGTTAACTCTCCTAGTCGCTGGACTAAGGACTTTTGGAGCTCATCAGTCAAATCGTTCTGTCTGCGGAAGAAGACAACGCCTCGTTGGGATACTAGACGATTTAGCACGGTAATTGTAGCTAAAACTATCTATAACCACTTACTTGTAACTGCTAGGTCTTTAAGCAATGCGTCTGAGTCGGGCGACTCTATCCAATCCCTAAGACTGGCATCGGGAAACTCCCTGCCAATGATCGGGGTGACATCAAAAGATATGTACTTTTCTAAGACACCCGAGAGTTGCAGTGGCCCTTTGAGCAAGCGCTCATTGTTATTCCTAGTATTCAGACCGTTGTGTGTCTGTTCTGAATCTGTCACAGTTCCCATTTTCGCATCCAGACTACTGACTCTCGGATATAAGCTTGGATCGCAGATCAAAGATACGACAGGATATCACTCAGATGGCTCAATGAATATGATTCTAAGTCGTTTGCTGTTACCTTTCGCTGCTAGGGGTTGAAACTCTGGGTATGTTGGCAGCATGGCGTTATCGAATCAATTCGTTATACGTGGCTATGCTCAGATGACTGGGGAGGGGTACTTGCAGATAGTCGGTCAGTTTTTGAATGTTATTGCAGCAATACAGATGCATCCCAAAACCATCATTACACGAGATCATTTTTCATTTGGACTCCAATCATAGTGCTGGATTGCGCGCCCTAATTCCTTGGGCATGCCCTGTTAGTAGTTGAGTTCTTCCTCGGGTTGAGAAACTGGTAGCTAAATATCCTGTGCATGATCCAGCATAGCTTACAATGTGGAAAACCTAAAAAACGAAGTTCATCATTGATGGATCCAAGTTAATTCCCAAGGCAGGTCATGTGCTGGTGCCGGCTTCGCATTTCGCCCATCTTTGCGCAGAGCGAATTACACCTCCTGGCCTTGGCTGTTGGACTTGCTTTGTGCTAAATTGCTAACTCAGAATCGGGATTCCACGAAGCCGAAGTGGGCCTCAGGAAACCACCACTCGGATCGGCATCCGAGATAACAGCAGCCCCGTCGGCCAATCCCGAGGCGGGTGCGGGGTATGTGGTGGATCCAGGATTTCGGTCGGTGGGCTCGATATGGGGACGGGGGAAGGATCAATGCGCCCGTAAGGGGGTTTGGGTACAGTGCTGGCATGATTGAAGCTCCTTCGAAGCGAAGGTGTGCTGGGAAGAATCCTTGATATGCTGCCCTGTTAAAGCTTTAAAAGATAAAGAATCATTAAATACGATTCATTTCTAGAACTGCCAACTGGAAAAGAAACTTCTCAGAACATGGCAAGTTGATAAGAGAGACATTAATATACATCGTGAAGCTAAACATTAGCCTGTGGACTACTCCGCTAGCTAGTCGAACGCCGCCCAGCAGGAGCTTTTCGCGTCAGCTTCCTTCCACCCAACACACTTCCAGCAATGCAGCAGGCCTTCCGGGTCGTATTTCTGCTTCAACTTGAGCAGCTTGCCGTAGTTCTCCGAGCCCCACCAAGCTTCCTGCCAATCTTCGGTGAACGGATTAGCCTCGGGGCTGTAGGCCCCGCTACCGGGACTAAGATCCTCAAGGAGGCCTGTCATGTACTTGAGCTCGTCCACTTTCTGCTCACGTGTCTGTAGCGTGCTGTTCCAGGCCCAGAAACCGTCGGCCCCGAGAGACCAGATCGCCTCGCGCCAGGCTGGGGTGGCAGATGTCGACTTGGCGTCTTTGTAGAGAAGGGGTCCCACAACTGGAATGTACACGCTTCCACCCTTAGACAGGAGCACAGAAAAGAAGTTCATCAGGTCAGCGCGACCGCGTGCAGTTTCAAACACCGATTGCGGGATCAGTCGCGTCGCCGCGAAGTGAGTGTTACCCACCGTCACGGCGTTCGCCGCGACGTATTTCTCGTAGAATCCGTACCAGGAGGAGAATTCTTCGATAACTGCGGTTCCGCCTTGCGACTTCGCATACGTAACCACATCCGCGAGCGACTCCTTTGCCTCGGATAGGGAGAGCAACGGGGTAACGTTGATCAAAGAGTTGCCGTTGATGTGGCCACCCCAGCCCTCGTGGGCCCATTTCACGGTGTTGTTCACAAGGATATCGAGGAAAGGGAGAACATTGCTCGAGTTCGACTTGAGAGGGAATTTGATGTACGCCGAAATCAGACTCACGCGTGGTTCAACGCGATGGGTGCTTTCCAGGACGACACCGAAAGTGCCACCACCGCCACCCCGTAGAGCCCAGAACAGGTCCTGATTTTGACATTCGTTGGCGATGCGGTAGTGTCCGTCGGGAGTGATAAGCTTGTATTCCACGACATGGTCGATCCCGAGCCCATATACGGGTGAAAGAATAGAATGACCGCCCGTCTGCACCCATCCACCTGAGACACCAACAGTGGGAGAGTAGCCACCGATGAACGTCACGTTATGGGCATGCGCGAAGGTATAGACCTCGTCGAAGTTCACACCGGCTTCGACGGTGATTGTGTTGTAGGTCGAGGCATTCCGGGCACTGCAGCCGGTCGGTGTGAAGGAAGAGTCGTAATGCATCGACTGAAGGTGCCGAGTCCATAAGGAAAGAGTGCCCTCGCCACTACTGCGACCCAGGAAGTCGTGGCCACTGTTCTTGATAGAAAGGCGCGTCCCCGAACAACGAGAGAACTTGAACGCCTCAACCACGTCTTCAGGGCGTTGAACTTCGAGCGACAAAGATGGGACATTGCCTTGTCTGCAATCGCCCTTGAAAGCCTGCGAATTTGCAGTATTCGTGTTGTCGAGGAGGCATTGGTTGGAAGGGTCGGAGGCGCACGTTTCCACCTGATTGTACATGAATCCATTGGCGGAGTTCGACCTGAAAAAAGGATCGCTGTAGTTGCTTTGAATCACTTGGCACGCGGCTTGATCCGACGCCACAGCCGTGCCATCATATTGGGAGAAACATGGCAGAGAGAAAGGCCTCAATGGCTGAACGCGACCGCCGAGAGTTGCATTGAAGCTGCTCAAAGTACAGCTCTCCCGCGCGGAAGCACAGCCCAGGAGATGGACAGCAACGAACAAAATGATCGAACTCTTGGAATGGGCCATCATGGGGGCCGTTCGACAAACATGAGACAATAGAATCTGCGAAGAGAATTTTTCGGACAGGGAACAGGAATCCTTGGAGCTTAAGAGAGCAAACAAGCCCGCGCGATTCGGAACCCCCGGGGCAGATCGTTACCCGTCAAGTTTAGTGTCGCTGTAGATGGATTCTGAACCCTGCCAGAGGTTGCATTGGCGCATCTCCCAGGTCCCGACACGTTCTGTTAATTTAACAATTAAATTAATCGTATCCTTCCAGGGGAGCGAAGAGAAAATGTTTTGTTTTGACTTCCTTAACTTCGGTGGTGCCTGCCAGGCTCGGACTATCGCACACCCCCAGACTTATGTCCGAAGTAAACACAACCGACACTCGTTTCTTTCGGATCGAGTTTGATTCCTGTCTATAGACTCTTTCCATGGCTATTCGGAACGCCTACTGGGGAAATGTTGTCACTATTGTCCCCGTGGTGGGGGCAGCGGTCGCAACATTCGTATACATCCTACGACTTGTCGCATGCCGAATGTCCACGTTCGGATGGCGATTAGAGGAGCTACTGATGGGGATCGGATTGTTCCTATCGTATGGAGCGACCGCCTTTGTCATTTACAGTCAGTAAGTGCATATTTGTATGTCCTATCCCGAAACTTACTGGTCGTGCAGCTGCATTCAATGGTGTGGGTGTTCCAGGTGACGAGCTGCCACAGGATGAACGAATTCGCCTCCAGTTCGTAAGTTTATATGTCTCTTTAGCTGCCAAAATTATGCCAACTCTTTCCAGGGATCGTGGATGATCCAGAAGTTCTGGCCACCTTCAATGGCTTTTGTCAAACTTTCTATCCTAGTGTTCCTGAGGCGATTACTAGGGACTCTCAGGTCGATCCGAGTTGGAGTCACCTGTCTTATGGTATTCACCGTCTGTTGGGCCTTGACCGAATTGTTCGGAAATATTTTTCAATGCTGGCCGGTCCAGTACTACTACGACACGCGAATGAACGGGCACTGCATGGCCGGGCAGACGAAGCTGTTTCAAACATCGGCCGCCTTGTCTTTGGTAGAAGACATGGTTATCTTGATCTTACCTATGCCGGTCGTCTGGGGACTGCAAATAACTACTCGGCAAAAAATGACCCTCACGGTAGTTTTTTCTCTCGGTGCATTGTGCGTCCTTCTCTGCATGTCTCCCATTCTCGTCGCTGAGCTGACATTTGTGCAGGGTTTGTATTTTCAGTTTATTGCGAGTCATTGAGTTCAATAATTTCCATACGAACGACCTTGCAGGTGCGCCTCCCTCATGAACTACTTCTTTTTCGGAAAGTTAACAACTCTCCTCACTCTAGCGTCAAGCGCCAAAGAGTCCATCTGGACCACCCTAGAACTCGACGTCGCCATCATCTGTGGCTGCCTACCATTATTCAAACCGCTTATGCACGGCTTCCTTGGAAAGGTGAAAGGCCAATCTACCCGAACCTCCCGCACGCCTCGTTACATGCACAGTGCAAGCCAGACTCCAGACGGTTTTCATAAGATCAGCGATCCTCATAACCTGAGAGCGAACAAGAATGTGACGGTGACAACGGAGCCAACTGGGAGATGTAGTTCGGACGTTGAACTCCGTGGGATCACGGTCCACACTGCGATCGAGCAGGACGTGGAGAGTCGATCACTTAGTGCAAGCTCTGGTGCTGTGGGGAGATCGTGGCCGCGTTGATGAACGGGGATATACTTTTTGGTTAGGTAGTATGATATAGATCTTTATGGCGTAGCTGTTGGCTTCTGCTTGTTTTCTTTCTCTGCGAATACATAACCTAATAATAGATATTACCACAATATAGAGACAAGGCTACCACTAAATGAGTGTCTCGAAACCCCTGAACAAAAGTCTTGAACATATAGTCCGAAGAAGCAGAACAGTATGAACAACCCAGAAGGGCCATATGAAAGTCCAAATCTTAAACTAAATTCCAGAAGGTTCAGTGGGAGTATGTTCACGTTTATAGGAAAATACAGCAGATAAAGTATCTAACCTGGGGCCCACTCGAGTGAGAACTATTTCGTTTCGTTCTCAGCTTTGCTGTCCTGGCGTGTCCTAGGTTTCTTGGTTGGAGTCTTCTCTTGGCCGGAAGTACGTTTGGTCCCAGCCTCGGCTTTCTGAGTGTTTTGCTTTTTCTGGTTACGTTGATTGCTTTCCCCCTTGTGGCCCTTTTGAGCCTTGTAATCTTTTTCGCCGTCAGAATTCCCATCTTGTGCTGAAACATCTTCCCTGTGATTCTCGCCATCTTCCTCGTCATTACCATCAGACCTGGATGCTTTCTCATCTTGTCCCAAACCATCTTCTTCCTGATCGTCGCCATCGTCCATCTCCTGGTCTTCAGATTTGGATGCTTTTTGATTCTTTTTCATGCCTTCTTCCTTTTGATCATCGCCATAGTTTTCCTCATTGTCATCAGATGGGGACGCTTTCTCATCCTGTTCCCCCTGCCCGTTTTGGCCTTCACCATCCTCTTCTTCCCCTCCCTTTTCAGTCTCCTCCGTCGCCTTCTTTCTCTCTTTCTGCGCTTTGTCGGTATTGGAAACAAACTGCTTTCCTTCCTTCGACTCTTGTTGCTTTTTATCATCCGTTTCCTCCTTTTCCTTGTCACTCATCTTCTCCCACGCTTTCTTCGGCAGATAGCGCTTCTCCGTGCCATCGTCCTGTTTCGCATGCCCTGAGCCTTCCTTCGTCTGCCAGTCTTCTTTTGTCCATTGATTGAGACTCCGTTGGGACTCGTCCTTTTTGTCCCCTTCTTCCTTGGAGGTGTTGTAATCTCCCCCGCGCTTTTTGTACTCGGAAGCCATGAATTGTGCCTAGATGATGTTAACCCATGGACAAAGAGCAAGGTGGGTTATAAGCAAGAAAGATGAAGAATTCACCTTTCTCGCCGACCATTGTCCCGGCGCTCCGCCCTTATCGCTCTGCTTGACTTCTTCCTTGACTTCGTCGCGGAGTTCGGGATCGGTGTATTTGTCCTGCGCGGACATTTTGCGAGCGAAGATGCGGTAATATGCGAAATTGCGTCTTAGATACCAGAGACCAGAACGAGAGAACGTTGATGCTTCCTCTAACAGAACAATAAAATTCAATTGACATTGATGTGCGACAGGAAATTTGAGGGTTCGACATTCATACTACGTTGATCTTGCAGGGTTACATATGAGCTGCCGAGTCACTGACATCATCGGCTTCGGGCGCGTCATGATGACTGCCGACAATCAACCCTCAGTTAAGGTCGCCCTGATCTTGGTTCCGAAGGGCTGGGACACAGGGGATCGAACGCCTAGATCATCTGCACTTGGGTGATCTTCAAGGAGGTGCCTATCTTCCGTCATGTTTCTGGGTGAATAAATCCGTTCATATCATTATATTGGTAATCAAGGGATTATGCATTGCACAATTAGGTATGTCTTGAAAAATCAGAATGTCATATTCACGGTTCATTCCAGCCTGTCTCAAATATAGATTTTAGTTCATGGGCTCATTATTTAACTGATTAGACATTAATTCACACTGAGTCACTGATATCTGTTGCAGTCTTTGTTTTGAAAGGTCTTTATACGATTGCAGATCGTTACAGTATTTCAAGAGGGCAAACAATACTAGTGATGGATTGATAACAGAACTCACTCGTACAGTCTTCTGTTTTTGACTGTGGCTATGTGTTGCTTTTTTGTCCATTTATAAAAGCCTATGATGCCTCGCCGCATTCTTAGATACAAAACCTTGAAATTGGAAGATATATATCGCATAGGTGCTCGTGCGGAAGAGGAAAGGTCAATTGAGTGTTCTGAGCAAAGAAAGCTAATTTCTAGACGAGTACTGTTTCCGAAAGCCCTAGCTGAGTCTTGGAAAATATTTCCTGTCTATAATGGCTTTGTTGGCGGGTGTTGGCCATTTGCAACGAAGAGTGCACGTGGAAATAGTATAACGCACCCCAAATAAATCCGGCATCTACACCTTTATGCCCAACAGCTTCAACATGGTCTCGCTACACAGTAGCGCATTCCAAACACGAGCAAGGGACCAATAGTTCCCTAGCGCATGGAAAAATCTCAGCAATTTGGTGATATTGAGCCTAAAAATGCATGTCTTGGCAGCAAATCGGAAGCTAGTGCCAAAACGCGGTCGATATAAGCCATTCGGAGCGATTGGCCCACAGATTCAGGGTTCTATCGGTGAGCCATAGGTTAGATTGAATTAGATTGACATGTAGCCTGGGTGGCTCTGAACGGATTTTAATGCGTTAGGGCTCGGAATGAAGGACACGGCTTTCTCGTTCCACCAATCAACCACGGCAATTGGGAGGTGGTGCACTTTAATAGACTCCGTTAGATCTTACTAGGGGACTCACAATAAATGCCAAAAATCAGAGCCGATTGTCGATGGATATTTTTTTCGAGTTGTCATTTTACATTTGGCTTCCTGATCGGTCGAAGGGAACAGTTTCGAAGAAAATAAGACATGCACTCTGAGAAACAAAGAATGGAAGTTAATGTCTCAAAAGGGTACTTTAAATCTGCAGATTCCAGAGTTATATTACATTTTTGTCCTGCGCCATCAAGTTCAGGCTAAATTCTTATAGCAGTCATGGCTGATATAGGTCCATGATCCCGCTCCTGTAATGTAGTCCGTGCGGTTGGATGGACTCAGGAAGAGCCTTTCACACAGGTGAGCAGGTCAGCTTATAAAAGCAGAACCCGCCGTCGACATTTTCTCGACTGCTTTTGAGACTGTGACTCCCTACACGCCATCTGCAGTTAAATCCACTAATGCGACAAAGAATCATGCGTCTATCAGCTTTATGGACGCTCGCGGCATTCGCTGCTGTATCATCAACAGCGCCCTCCCAAGCTGACCCCTGGGACGCCCTCGCAGCGAAGTCTCTAGCGAAGCAAGCTCACTACCATAACTCAGACCCCAATGGTGGCAGCAGCTGCAACCCTCGCACAGCGAGTGTCAGACGGGAATGGTATATCTCCTCCATTCGACACCTTTGCATCTAGCACGTCACATGAGCTAACATCGAAGAAAGGGGATCTCTGAGCAAGAAAGAACGAAAGAACTACATCGATGCAGCATTGTGTCTGGCAGCTAAGCCATCCAAGTCTCCTCGTTCATTTGCTCCCGGTGCACGGAACCGCCACGATGACTTCGTTGCCACGCACATTAATCAGACGTGGTATATTCACGGGACGGTATGAATCCCCCTCAATTCAATTAGTATCTTCGATTACTGAGCGTTGACTGATAAAACAGGGCAACTTCCTCACCTGGCACCGTTACTTCACTTGGGCTTACGAGCAAGCACTGCGCAATGAATGCGGTTACAAGGGCTACCAGCCCTACTGGGCGTGGAACAAGTATGCCGACGACCCGCTGAGCTCTCCGCTGTTTGATGGTTCTCCGTACAGCATCTCTGGTAATGGAGCATATATCCCCCATAATGATACGGAGATCGCGCCGGGGGTGTTTATCCCATCTGGAAGCGGTGGAGGGTGTGTTGAGAAGGGTCCTTTCAAAGAGTGAGTCCTACAACCTTCATTGGCACTTATTGGCGAGGTCTATCTCAACTGGCTAATTGTTTGTGACATTAGCTGGGTTGTAAACCTCGGTCCTGTCTGGTCCAGCCTGAAGGTACCCGGAGTTGAACCTCAGAACGGATCCGGACTGAACTACAACCCCCGGTGCCTCCGACGTGACATTAATATCGCAGCTGCAGAGTGGACCAGAACTGAAATTGTCATGGATCTATTCAAAGAAAAAGATATCTGGGGATTCGAGACCCTCATGCAGGGCATGGTCGCTACTCCCGGATACCTGGGTGTCCACTCAGGAGGGCATTTTACCGTCGGTGGCGATCCTGGAGGAGTATGACCCCTTCTCATTCACATATCCTTTTGATGCCTTTCTCTACACGCTTCAAACCAAACATCTAATACTTTTACAACATACAGGACTTCTACACTTCCCCCGGCGACCCAGCATTCTTTCTCCATCACGCCGCTATCGATCGGCTCTTCTGGACTTGGCAGAACCAAGACCCCGCGAAGCGCACGTACCAGGTCAACGGAGCGACTGGGTTTTGGACGCCAGATGGTGTGCCTATCAATGCTACTCTAGACGATGTCGTGGATATGGGGAGCTTTTTGGCGCCACCAAAGACCCTGAAGCAGCTTTCCGATACCACGGGGGGTCCGTTTTGCTACGTTTATACCTAGGTATGGAGCATTTGGAGCCAACTTGATACTTTTGAGTCTATCGCAGGCTGGAGCTGGCTTGTAGAATCAAACCTTAGATGAGTGGGAAACTGTCTACGTTGTTTGACTATTCTGTTCAATTGGCTTTGCAGAATCCTCTATTTCTAGCCCACATGAAGGCATGTCTTGTTTTCTCACTGAACTGGTATATCCATGTCATCTTTTTCTATTTCCAAATGAATTTGTTCAGATAAATTATTTCAACTAAACTGCCGGTGTTAATTATCTGAAGCACTCACCTAGGCAATTTTGATGGTTTGATAACTCCAGCCCGTGCCTTCGCTTTCGCCAGTAGAGATCGTTTAAGTATCCTTCTGAACAGATACAGTTGTCTTTGCGACCTATGCAGCATCATCATATTAGAGGCCGTTCAGTAAGGCGACCGTCGGGAGTTTCTCACCTTATTATTTTCTTCATCATCGCATCCTCCTTGCTGAGACCTGACGTCTCCCTCTCCTACCGATCTATCTTCTCTCTGCTTTGAAGAATTGAGTCGTCGCTCCCTCACCGCTAGAAGCTGAATGACTACGATCAATATAAGCGCAGCGATAACAAAGGCGAATGTGGCAGGAAAGCCCTTGCCTAAACGGCAGAGGATGGTTAGCGCGACCTAGAGACACCAGGAGCAATGACCGTAAACTTACGGAATGACGGTGCTTCAGTCTGCGGGAAAATGACAATTGGAAGCCATGCAGCGACCTAAGGATCGCAAGAGACGTTAGATCTCATCATAGGACACTATATTGGCCATGGCTTACTTACCGCATACTGGAACCCATTCATACTGCTGACCACTAGAGCTCGTTCTTCGTTGTCGTCGGCACAGACTTCGTTGGCCCATGTGTAGCTATTTGAGGTCCATGTTAGTTATACACTGGCAGGACGACAAGAGCAGGAGACAGGAAATTTGTCTCGCTTACAAGATAGCTGTCATAAGCTGGACTCCATCTGTTAAGAAGGCAAACTCCTTCAATTTGATGCTAGCGGGCCATGCTGCCAGAATGCCGTTGGGAATAAGACCGTATGTCTGGGGGCCGTTTAGCGATGCCAATTAGGAAAATAGGATATCATCGGAAGGTTCTTACCAAAGGCAAAATCACCAGCGCAAACCTATTTCCGGTGAAATCGGCCAGGAATCCCCACTGCACTGAGTCAACAACCGCAAGCTTACTTAGCATATGTAGGTAAGAAGGACACACGTACCATAACAACACAGAAAGCAGAAATGAGATTCGTTCCGGTAGGAATAATATTTCGGTCTGACACCGAGAAGCTTTCGGACTTTAGCCAAATGGCAAAGTAACTGCTCGCTGCGCAGGATGAACCATATAGCACGTAGCCTAATGTAAAGGCGTACCACCCTAAAATCATGACGTTAGACCTATCTGTATCTGTCTGTGGGCTTGGGAGCCATACGCCATTTCTTCGCCACACGGCGGAAAGTAGCCCACGATAACTTGGCTGGAGGCGCCTTTCCGGATCGCTCAACACGGTCAAGACACATTTGAACCTCCTCGTTTGTAAGAAACCAGGCCTTGGTGTTGTGTGGAACATCTGGGAAACAGAAGAGTGCGAGCGTGCCGACGGGGATGGTCATGCACTGCGCTCAGGTCAATATGGAGATGTAAATCTTTCTGGTGAGGAGGGATACGCACCCCACACACAATGTAGAGCCATCGCCATCCTTCAAGACCATGGTTTCCGTTCAGATTCTTATACACGGCAGCTTGCTATAGATTGCAATCTGGTCAGGATAATACGTTGAACCACCAGGATAGCCGAATCTCACCAGATAACCACTGAAAGCGGAGCCCAGTGGAGCAGTCATGTGGAGGATGGCGATGCGTTTTGCTAGTTTGCCATCAGCTGTCTGTCACAAAAATTCACCAAAGTCCTTACCCAATTCTGTCTTGGTATACCTGTACGTTATTAGCCTTTGTTCCCCCGTATCCTATTCTAGACCTAGACCGAGAAGAGAACTCACCATGATCCTAGCACGAATAGCATGCAAGGGAAGAACGAACTCTCGAACAAACCGACAAGGAATCGAAAGGCATATAATTCTCCAACATTATGCATACCGGCCTGTGCTATCGTGAAGACGCCCCATCCGACCTCCATCGCCGCAAGCCAATACCGTGGCCTGACTCTCTGAATGATCAGTGTCGAGGGGATCTGCATGATTGCATAGGCGACTGTGTAACACGTTTGCTACTTCTTGTAAGCGAACAAACATGGAGTCTCAAGGGAATTCATGAGTATCTCACGGCATAAGTGTATTCATTCCCGTACATTCCAAGATCCTCTTGCATTCCACTGAACAGGATATTTAGCCTCGTTCTCATTAAAAAGCCTCTGGCAGTCAACGGTCTGTAAGTACCTAACGTATGCATTTGATAGATTGGTTTGATCGAGATATTTCAGCTGGAAAGCGTCATATATATCAGTTTCTTGTTGAGCTTTCTCGTCGGACAATCGCGGGTTGCGTACGAAAAACCCCAAGCATCCAGTGGTGAGAAGCGCAATATCTAACTTTCTCAGTAACCATCGCTCCTCTGGTGATTTGAGGTGGGAGTCTGTATCCCATATAAATGATCGAAACTATGCGACCGGTTAGATATCTTCTCTGGTATAAGATGAGTAGCAGAACGAGCAGACCGAATGCCATGGATTCTTGCCCATCTTAAGCGCAACAGGGCAAATAACAACAAGAAGACCAGATTAACCGGAACACAAGAAACAGTAAATAGAAATTCAAGAGAGACCTTTTATTCAGACCCTTAAAACAGAAAGATATTGTTCTTCCACCCCAAACTAAATATCATCAACCCGACCTATCTCCCAGTATCACGCGTGAGTGGTGTCATATCACGAAACACGGCATCTCCAACAAACCCCACACGAGATAGTGTCCATTGATATTTACCGACAGGCCTGTTTAGCTTGAAACGGATCTATCTCCGATCCTTAGATTAGTTGGACCAATAATTGTCAGCGGTGCTGCATGCCAGAGAGCAAATTTGGCGCGCTAAAGGCATCTAGGCAATGCTTCATGCGGGAGAGCTCTAGAGCCTAGATTTCCATTATATTAAGGCTAAGACGAATATCTGCGAGACAGTGGTCTTCTGTTGAACGAATTAATCACGTCAACCCCGCTAATCGAAGTCTCTCCAATCCCACTTTGTCGGGAGTTCTTGATGCCATATTAAGACGGCGTTGGCTAGGCATGTCTGGTTCAGTACTCTAGCATATCTAAAAACCGTTTAAAATTAATGAATAGTTCTCTAGATACTCTCTGGATCTACGGGCTCTAAATACTTTTGAGTTTCCCCTATCCCTCCCCCCCCCCATCTTCGCAGAAAGAAGTAAAGAATAAAAACTTATAAAAAGAAATAATATCGGAAGCTGAGATACAGCAGCTACTTGACTCGATCCAAAGTCATGTTATTAGATCTCTATATTTTTCCCGATCCTTGCAAAGGGCAACACTGGAAGAGTGCCCCAAGTCCTATTTTCGTATTCTATTGTCTCGGAAAACTTTCACAAGTCCCGTTAAGACAGAAAGTAACGTGTCTGGAGAGGTCTCACCAGTCAGGTCGATATTGCATGTATGTATGGTCAAGATAGCCACACTTATAACGACCTTAGGCCTACAGCTTTCGCAGCGGCATCTCCCACAAAAGTGTCAAAGCCAGCAGCTGTGCAGCCGAGAACCCAACAACCATGAGCAGCCCGGGTTTATACCCATCTGCCAAGTTGGCAACAATGAGTTTTTGTTCTGGAGCCGGGAGCGTGTGAATAATGGGAATATCTTGCCCGATGCGCTCCATTGTATCTGATGGTAAATCGCCGCGCAGTCTATTCAGCGTACTGCTTGGAATGTTCGTGCAGATTGAGACTCCCAGGGTACCACCTAGGATTCGTAGCTGTGTGATCGTACCTATGGCGATGGCTTTCGACCAAAAAACCGATATTTGGGTCAGCTTACGTGTTGGCTGATTATGATGCATATGTATAAAACTCACATAAATCTTTTCCCGTAACATGCGACGGCACAATGGATATCGCCATATTCAAGCTCGCGCCGATTCCAAGTCCGGAGAGGATCTGGTAGCCGTATAGTCTTGCTGGCAAAGGAGTGGTCGTTGCTGGGTCAACAGAATATAGAAGCCTAAGGCCTAGTATCTGTAGAATAGCGGATGATGCGAAATCTAGAAACGGCGGTACGAGACCGCCAGTCGTTAGACCATCGGCCAAGCCCGCACCAAGGCCTAGTGTTGCCGTGAACGGTAGGATGCGAACATCTGCGTCAAATCCGGATATGTTGTTCAGGATCTGGAACCTGGGTAATGCCACCACGAGGGTTGTGTATGGCACACCTGATAAGAGAGTGTATCTACTCACCGGGTAAGTATGGTTAAATCACGACTGGCAGGCGAAGAAGCGGGTCTTACAGACACGTTCTCATAAGAACTCTATTCTTGGTAAACTTCCATAGAAATACGGGCTCTCGGCTTGGTTGAGAGCTACCAAGCAAAGGTCCCAGCAGATAGCTGAGCGCAATTGTCAATGATATGGCAACATTGTATGGTCCATACTAGCCCCACCACAAGCTCCGGAGAAAACCAGGAAGAAGACCACGGCAATGACAAGCATGAGCTTTCGGCCGAGCAAGTCGCTCGCTTTTGCCCAGATAATCATGAAACCTGTCGACCGTTAGTCATAAGCAGACATTTAGGAGCGGTGTGGTGGGCTTACTGAAATGGCATGTTAAGTAGCTGGACACTATCCAACTACTCTAATTAGAGGCATGTAGGTCCCTTGCCATGGTCGGAAGAGATGTGGTGACGGTTATAGCGTGGAGCGCAGAGAGAAAGCAACAAATGCAAAGACTCCAGAGGAATTAGCGAGGGACAGAAGTTTGACTATCATTGATACTTATCGTACCCGATTGTCAGTAGCTTCAATCGCCATCTAAACAGAGTAGGCTCGTCATAATGTGCGTTAACAACGAGTTCTTTTGCGGATTGGAACTCTAGGTTCGTATTCTCACTCGGGGCTTTTGCCACCTGTTTTGATAAAGCCATTCTGTCCATGTTAAGGTATATACTATTCGGTATATCAAGACCGTTGATGGGACGGTGCGGGACAGAGTCTATATCTACGAACCGCCGCAAATGCAATTTTTCAAAGTTACTAGTCATTCTACTCCCTGTTATTCGAAGCATCTCAATACGATACTTCTCCCTTGTTCGAAAACTTCAGGCCAACTGCTATGTTGAAATCATGCAAACTACACCTTACACAAAGAAGCTCAAGGCGTCTCACAGAATGCCTAAAGGCTCTGCGAGACGTCATGAATTCGTGAGTTGGTAGGAGGGACCCAATATTAGGGCTGTGGCGAGGTCTAATCTCGCCGCCGGGTATCGCCTTGATATAGTAAATATTATAATTTAGGCTATATACGTACACGGTGCTCTAATCGGTTAACTGCCTGAAAACGGGCGATTTAAATAGCGGTTTGAAGTCTCAAAAACATCACTTTCTTGTATGTAAATCAGAATTGCATATGGGCGGCATTGGCCGCGGAACGGCTGGCTCGCTCGGCTGCCGATTACGTTATTATAGATTTCCCCTTTTATCTATGTTTGCAGTGTTTTCAATCCCACGGGAAGTCCCACAGGGGTCTTAGTCCCACTGGTGGGACTAAGTTTGGTCCCAATGCACTCCTGTACAGTCCCGTGGGAGTTGAAGAGGTCTAGGCCTTGATTTACAGTTTAGATAGCTTTGGCAAGTGGTATTGGTAATTAAACATCTTGGTGTTGGTCCTTCTAAGGTGGCCGTTTGCAGCATGCGCCCGTCTGAACCGGAGAATGCCTAAAGTCCAGGTGGCTCTGTGCCCTAAGGTAGTTTTAGAGTATTAAAAGAACCGCCACTTCCGCTGCTCCGAAGTCTAATCGAGTTTTGCACGTTCAAAGCTCAAAGGTCCCATGGACATCGCCGCATCATCATAACGGCCGCCAACCTGTATTTTAGACATTAATAACTAAATACTTTTATAGTTCTCACAATTTAAGATGATCTCATGTTTAGCTGGCTGGTATTATGAACATCACAAGCCATGCTGAAAGATAATGTCACCGGCTGATATCTAGACTGGTTCAGGAGGGTTGCGCTGGGGCTAGAGTTGCATAGGTAACCGACCCACAAAAATCGGACCCAAACCTCACCGAACCCGGAGGGGGTTGGGTTCAGGGATAAGCCTAGGGAACTGCTTCAGGTTTGGATAGGCTACCCCAGACCTGAAACTGCAACCAACCCAGATTGGGTTTGATTTGGATTTGATTTCTAAATTTTTAACTTGAAATTGCAGCGGTTTGGTTCTAACTAAGGTTGGACTCACCCAAACTCGCACCAAATGCAACTCTAGCTGGGGTATCAGTCTAATACACCTATCGGATGGAGGAGGAGATTAAACAGCCTAATGATGTA
The DNA here is from genome assembly GCA_004849945.1 of Aspergillus ochraceus. NCBI lineage: Eukaryota > Fungi > Ascomycota > Eurotiomycetes > Eurotiales > Aspergillaceae > Aspergillus > Aspergillus ochraceus. The sequence goes on from SSOS01000002.1 coordinate 2,523,495, forward strand.
GGGTTGCAATAAAGTTATATGTCAGATAGACACTGGAGATTCTAAGCTAAATCAGATACCTTAACCAGGACACGCCATTGCTGAATGACAGTAGAAGTAGCAATTCGCTGTTCTCAGTATGGTTTTTAGCCATAAAAGCCAAGAAAATATGGTCCAGAACATGGTCTATCAGGCCAAAGATGAAGAACGATGACCAGCCTGGTTGCGTCCATGGATATAGGGGGTAGAGAGCAAAACGTATGACGCAGACGAAATCTATTTCCACTTTACTATAGGACTTCTGGACCTCAGCTGAGCAATCATGACAACTTCGAGGGAGAAAAAGAGATTAAATCAGTTTAGTACAGTATGCCTCCAAGATCCTATAAATTGGGAGGCACTGTGCTTCAGCAGGCAATCCTCCCTAGAGTCCTTAATTCCACTGTTGGCACTTCTGCATTGCCAGTGTATCCAAGTCACTGAGCTGAACATTTAAAATATATAACTAGGCTTATTATGCCCATCCATATGATTCCCGCTCGTTTCCCGTTATTTCCCATCTCCTTTAGCTTCCCCACCAACGTCAAGGCTGTCAGAGGCCGCCGCTGCTGTCAATGAATGACCATTCAGCGGGTACCTGGATTTAGCCTTTCTGTTCAATAAAACAGCAGCACAACAACAACAACAACAACCACCACCACCACCATCACCACTTTGAAGTCTATGGATCGGGGCCATTTGCTGGAGTGCCAACATAGTTAGCCATAGACTGAAGGTGCATGAAACTACAGGGGTTGGAGGATCTGGGCATTCCACTAAGTCATTAATTCTTCACTGAAGGTGTTTCTGCTGTCCGGATTCCGGAAAAGTACAGTCGGCGTGGCGGGCGGGAGACCCTCTCTCAACGCAGCATCGATAACTCACGCCATAAACAGTGGTGTGCGTCGAGCAGAGATGAGCTGGCTACATCCAGACGCAGTGCCAATGCTATGGCCATGTCACGCACGTCTTGCCTTGGTGTGGGTGGCATTAGTGTGTCTTTTCGCCGGGGCTGCCGCCTCATGCACTGGTCAGTCGGACAGTTGTGCCGCCAACCCAAACCCCCATTGGCGCTTCAATCCCTTCAACTATCACGTCGATACGTGCAACTCTAAGTGGCGGCAAGGATGTACCACCTTGGACGACCACGGCAAAGTGCACCAGAAACCACCGCCCTTCTCTCTATGCGATGCATTGCACAAACCTGCAGGGCTGCTGCCTACTGACGCCTACACGCTGGCGTTGCAGCAGAATGACTTTGCCCCGGCCTCACCTAACGTCACGCTGCACGGACTATGGCCTAGCTCCCAAGGTGGGCGCGGATCAAAGAATCAGCCCTATGGCTGTGAGCATGGTGAAGAATTCGACGAATCGTACCTCACGACCTTTGGAACCCTGTTCAGGCACTTTTGGCCGACCGACTCGAGGTTTCACAACACCATGGAGTGTTTCATCCTGTCTGAGTGGATGAAACACGGCACGTGCGCTGTCATACCTGGTGCTGATGGGAGTGCATTTCGCCTGCCACAGGAGGCATACTACCGTACAGCTTTCGTGCTGGCCAATGAGTATAACGCCAACCCGGCTCTGCGCGAACGGTCGCAGAATATGGAACCACTCATCAGTGCCAGCTGCGTGCAATGTGGATATCTCGCCACAATCAACTGGACGGACAACACAGTGAATAGTGTCCCAAGAATGTCCAGCGATTGCATTGATCAATGCTTTGCATGCGGTGACTCCTGGACCACCTGCCCTCCCGCCAATCTCGACAGCACTGTCTTGCTTGACCCCACCAACACACCCACGCCACTCCAGAACAATATTCGTCCGGTATGGTTTGCAATGCCAGACCCGGCAAGTGACATAATCTCCCCATGGCAAGGCATATGGCGTTCGTTTGGAGCTGAGCAGCACGGGTCTGGCAAGTTCGAATTCGCTCAGACTTTCACGGAGGACACTCTGACAGTCACCACCGACAGTCCTTACCCAGAAACGTGCGCTTATGAGCTTCGATCCGACCGAGAAATTGTCTTGCAGAAATGTGGTGCGAATCGTCACTTGGAAGACTGCCTTGTGCAGCGACTGCCAGACATCGGTGGCCTCGAGGCGGCCTACTTGGCGTGTAACCACAGCGGTGCCCCGGCACCTGTCGACTTCTACGCTGCAATGGACACTCCCAACTGTGGCAACTACCTCATGTTTCGCTGCAAGCCATCCTCGGCCCCGGGTTGTGCCTTCTCGCCCGTCATCACCCCTACCGCCGCTCCACTGCAGCATTTGCCCGCGGTCAGCAAGGCGGATGAGCGCTGCCCTCTGAGCCCCTATCAACCGGGCATTGCCGGAGTGCCTCCGGCGCTGCTGGGCTCATGGCGCTCGCTCCAAGTATCCAACTCCTATCAAGTAGGTCTGGCTCGATGGAACTTCACTGCCGACGGCCAGGCATCGCTGGAATGGCCGAATTACCCAAGTCGCGGAGTGCAGCGCTACGCAGTCACCCATGCACAAGATGGCCACCATAGGATATTCCTTGCCAGCGCCAACGGCAGCATCACCACCTGCCTCTTCCAAATTCAATACCATCCGGTATATTCCTACGCTGTGCTTAGTTGCGGTGCGACGAATCAACTGGCGCCCGATGATTTGGCGGAAAGCTTCCTGCCGCCGCACACGCAATGGGCCATGGGTCGATGCAACCCCTGCAGCTTCCACTGTACCTACTCCTGTGGCCCTGAGAACGACTACTGCGGAGCCGGATCCTGCGACCCGGCCAACTCGGTGCCATCCACTCCCCCCTCACAGCCACACGATGCAACAAACCCGCCCAGGCTACGCCGCAATTGGTGCACGCCTGGTGACTCCAGCTGCTGGCCGACCAAGGCAGCCATCCAAGAGCTGGAGCAAAAATTAGGTCCCAATGAAGCACGGCTCGGTCTCCAATGGACTAGCTACCCCCAGCCACAGCCGGCACCGGTGCCGACCGGCTCCATCAACAACCAGTCCTTTTACGGCCTGGGAGATACCCGGGCTATGGGGTTCAAGGCCTTGTATTATTACGAGGATCTGGATGAGATGAAGCGCCCATGCTTCAGGCCGTCCAGCGACTTCACAGCATGGAATGACGTGTCGTACATGTGCAAGGCGGCTCTCCATCAGAATGAGTACCGAGATTGGAATCCATTCATGGTGGTGTTCCCTCTCAACGAGCGACATATTGCTAGCGCCTTGAGGTTCGCCGCCCGTCACCGCTTGTGCGTCTCCACCTCCGGTGCAGGCCACGAGTACAACAGCCGCAACTCCTGCCCGACCGGCGGAATCCTCATTCGGACCATTCTGCTCAAAGACAAAACCTTCATCCCCAGCTGGGAGGAAGACCCAGCCCTTGCTCCGAGCGGTGCATTCAATTTTGGCGCCGGCGCAGTCTTCGCCGAGATGCACGCCTTCGCCGCGCAGCACAACCGCGTCATCGCGTCGGGCTGGTGCTCCACGGTCGGCATGGTTGGATTTCATCTGGGGGGCGGCCACGGCCCCTTTGCCCCCACCATGGGACTCGGTGTGGACAATCTGCTGGAGATCGAAGTCATGCAGATCGGTCAGGCCGCGAACGGTCAACCGCTAGTCCACAAGAAGGTGGCCAGCCGACGGCACAACCCGCAGCTCTTCTGGGCCATGCGCGGCGGCGGTGGAGGCGTGTGGGGTGTGGTTCTCTCCATGACCATCCGGGCACACGCCGTCCCTGACGGTGGTCTCAGTCACGTCTGGATGACTCAAAGCGGCACCTTCTGTCCCGATTCAAGTCCGTTTGGCTATGAATGGCTGAGGGCCATGTGGCCTCAATTCTCCGCTTGGACGCTGATGCTGAACCACAAGGTCAGCACGCAGGCAGCATTCTTCATCGACACCTCCAACTATACGACGGGCGGCCTATGCGCAGTCACATGGCAATTCAATATCGAATATTTCTACGCGGGGGGCCAAGCAGAGCCGGATTACCGTCTATTCCGCGACCGACTCAAGGGGGTGCTGGACGCGAGGACCGTTAGGGAGCGTAACTTCAACTCGGTCTTTGAATATGTGCTCACCATGCCGGCCGACAAATTTGTGCTAGGCGTCGGTAACCCCCTACCTCCTCCACACCAGCCTTCTGACGCTGCTACCGGCTCCCAAAACTCGGTCTTTGTGTCGCGACAAGCCATGGAAACGAAATTCGCCCCCACGATGATGGAGGTGCTGGATATTTGCGTGGCATCCTTGATGAACCCTGACCCAACTTCGTCGGATCCAGCAGGGCATCGCTGTGGCTTTCACTACCTCTACACTTCGTTGACTGGCAATCTGGGGAGCCCACGGCCAGACGATACGGCCATCTCACCTGGCTTTCGCTCAGCCGTGATGATGTGGAATGCGCGTACCTTGTCCACCCAACAATCGGTGGACACTTTGTATGGCATTGGCCAGAACAGCTATTTCTCTGAGAGCTCCTATGTCATGCATAACTGGACATCTCGCTATTGGGGCCAGGCATTGTACGAACAGCTGCTGGCCATCAAGAAAGCGCACGACCCGGGCGACCATTTCTGGTGCCATCACTGCGTCGGAGACAACCCAGACGATGCCTACGGAGACCAACTCAGTGCTGCAGATGATTTGGTCTAGATCACTCATAGCATCCGCTGGACGTTCTTCCCATTCTCTCCTGTATCTCATGATCCCATCCGAAGCTGGTTGATCAGCCTGCTTCTTGCTGCTGTTCTCTCAGTCTCCCCTTCCTAGTGCACCAATGTTTCTCTCCCTCTATATAGGGAGTCATGGGTTCAGGTTAACACCACAACCATGGCTAATCTTTATGATACCTGTACGTTTTAATAGAGCTTAAGGAGAGTGTTCTAATAATAGTACTTCTAATCAGAAATATTAAGGATTAGTAGAGTGATCCAGGGCGAAAGAAATATAATAGAAATTAAAAGATTGTCACGATGCGAACCCAAGAATGACCACCGCATAGACTTCCGCACAACCCAACATAACCCGGGCTGGGTTGGGTTTTGGATTGAAGACTCCGCCCCAGCGTTAGATCCAGATTAGGCTGCGGCATGACCACGGTTAACCGCGGTTAGCCATCACCATAACCGCGCGGTAAGGTGATGATTATAATATTCTGATAATCTCGCTCTGCGGTAAGATAATGGCTGTAGCTAGACTATAACTATATCGGTCATGACCCACGGGCTGGCGAGAAGGACTTGTCTGATCTGGATATACACTTTGTTCTTGACGCCTGCAACAATCTACTGGCTGTAAATGAAGAGACTCATCTCTGTGAATTCTCCCATTTCTCTGTGCAGGAATACCTACTTGAACGCTATTATCATACAGCTGGATCTGGCAGCGTTGGAGTATTTCATGCAGAAATGGCTGCCATGGCACTCAGGATTATCTTGGGAAACAACAGGTGTCCTACCTCTAATGACGTGAACACATTTCAAAGCAAACCCTCACCCGGTATAAAGTACGCAGCAGCCTTCTGGTACCGTCATGCGCAAACAGCATTGCATGATTGTGCATACCCACGACTTGAGGAGCTTATTGATAGGCTCCTGGCCGAACAAGACACCGACATATATACTAACTGGTTGAGTGTCTGGAATCCTGACTCTTCGGTGCGAGTCCAAGGAAACACGGGCTTCCCAAGTCCTTTGTATTATGCATCTCTGCTCGATTTCCAGTCCTCGGTGGCAAAAATGTTGAAGAATAAAGTTATGATGAGCGAGGAATGGAGGCTCAGGAATGCGCTTGTTGCATCGGCAGTTTGCAGCCACTGGGAAAGCACGGAGGATGTACTCGTGGCTGCTGCTGGAAACTCTGGAGTTGGTGACAAGATAATGGGGGTTATAATTGAGGCCTCCGGCGAGGTCACTCTAGCGGAGGAAGTTGTGGAAAAGGCAGCAGCAAACTGGGCCGTCGGCCACAAAGTACTCGCGCTACTAGTGAAGAGCCTTGATGAAAAATTGATCACTGAGCTTGTCATGATGAAAGCAGCGGATAACTGGGGCGTGGGAGACGAAGTGATCTCCTTATTGAAAGACAACTACGACAACCTGCCTGTCACTTCGAATGTTGTTCGGATTGCAGCCAGAAACACCGAATGCAGGGAGAGGATATTGAGGCTCCTGGAGCACAGCCATTGATTCAAGTCATGTCAATATAGAATAACATCTCACACATTGACTATCCCTGTTTACTTGCCGAAGCCCCTAGGTCTACTATGGAAAAGAGATTCTTGCAAACGCAAAATGTTACTTTACTGACTTTGACTCAGATAATACTTTGTCTGCCGGGTCATCCACTACTGTCATCCGCTCATGTCAGCAGCAAGAAAGCCAAATCGAGCTTTTCATCCAGTCTTAGGAGCCTGACGTAGCAGTAGCGGGAGCCGAGAAAACTCATCTCGTATCTGTCAAGTGGCGCTGGTCTGGACAGTTGGTTGACCTCGTATAGCCACTCTAATACCCCGCCTTTCGAGTTCTCGACCGGAGACCGTAAGGATATAAGTATAGATCCAAACCCATCTTCTCTGCAAGTTGTATGCGCTACAACAGAAACAATTTTCAACATCGACCTAACAATGTCCTTCGATCCGAGCAGCGACTTTATCCCCTCCAGCAAGATCGACCATGTAGGGATCACCGCACCGACCGATCAGTTCGAAAGTTTGGTCGAATGGTACAAGAAGGCGTTGGCACCGCTTAACTACAAAGAGCTGATGCGGTTCCCGGGTGCAGTTGGTCTAGGGGACGAAGTTCCTGATTTCTGGATCTCGCAGACGGAATCGAATACGCCTCAGAATGTTCATTTCGCTTTTGCTGCCACGGGTAAGTTCTAGCTGCAAGGTTTAGAAACTATTGCTCTATCGGACGAGATTAATCAATGTAATAGACTACCACACTGTTGACGCATTCTACGACGCTGCCATCGCGGCTGGCGGGAAATGCAATGGGAAGCCGGGACTCCGGACAGAATATCATCCTAACTACTACGGGGCTTTCATTGTGGATCCACGAGGCAATAACGTGGAGATGGTGAGTTGCAGTGTCTACATACATTTCAAGTACCCTTTAACGAGATTATAATAGGTATGTCATCATGGATGTCCAGGGAAGGAGTAAGCGCGTGGCAAATGGCATCCAATATTGGCATGGGATATTGCTATATGTTCATTGTCATATTTCGGGTGATAAATACTAGGCTTGGTATAGTGCACTAAGTCTGTGATATTACTTGAATCATTTCTCTAGGTTCTAAACAGTATTGTGCTTTAACGCAAATTGAACAGAGCTGCGATGCGTCCCGCCATATCTCTCACTGTATAGTGCAAGGTCCAATTCTCCGATGACCTACGCTCCAAAGATCCACGTTTGAGTAAATTAGATCTTCAGTTAGCGAGCGCGCTAGCTAGCATTTACCAGCACTTATCCGCTCTTCTCTGAAAGGTTGATAGATGCTCATCAAGTAGCAAGATAAAGTGCATTTCAAAGAAGGTATTAACAAGAGCTAGCACAGTGTAACATAGATCTCAATACGCCACAGGTTGAAGAGACTCTAATGAAAGTTCCGTCCAATTCATATTTCGTCCCAGATTCTTTATATGCAAGGTCAGCCACGAAGAACGGCGGAATATGCAAGTTGAATAGCTCTCGAATAATGACACAATGAGAAAGCCATTCCGTGGCATACTGTACAAAACAAGATGCGGATGGCAACTCCAATTAATTAATCAGTCGCGCTACCTTTCCGGGATACCAGACTCATCCGAGCAGCACCTAGTATCGCTCCCCCGGAAAGTGTCAAGACGCCACTATACACCCAGACCATATTGGCACCATGCGCATCCAAAATGGCGCCCGCGATGGGGGTTCCAATCAGCAACGCCACTCCCAATAAAGTGAAACACATACCCATTCTTGTTCCGGTGACTCCACGGTGCGGGGAAAGCATGACGAGGATGGGGCCCATAAGGGAGACAAGGGACCCCGAAAAGAACCCATACAACGCGCAAATTGCTAACAAGGATCCTTGCGACTTGACTGCGATGATGCACAGGACGAGGATGCCAGAGAGAATAGCGCAGGGAACAAGAATGGTGAGTGGTCCAGTCCATCGGGAGATATATCCTGAAGCCAGCCGGCCGAACGTCGATGTTGCATTCAGGATGGGCACCAAATAGAACGCCAAAGTCGCTGATGTTATAGCATTCTCAATTGCCACGGACTGAATATAGTAGAAGGGTGTATAGAGACCCATGAAGCAGAGGAACAGACCGATGTTACAAAGCGTGTACGGGGGTTCGCGGAAAGCCGCCCCATCAATTAATTTCCGGCGATTGGCAGGAACAGTACGCACTCTGAGGACTAACGCAGAGATGCTAAGTCCAAACAGGGCGACAAAGCCAGCAACGCGAGTTGCCCATCCAAATCCAACCATGTTTAGTAGCCGGTGGATCAGGATGGGGTGAATAACGCCGCCGATGCTCGATCCGGAGGCGGCGATGCCGACGACCAGGGGTAATTTTGTTGTAAAATATGTCGAAAGAATCGCGATGCTCGGAACGAAAATGAGACCGCCCCCGATACCCACGCAAAATGCCTGTGCCAAAAGAACCTGCCAAAAGGTATGACACAAACTGAGCAGCATGTGGCCGAAGACTACGAGAAACGAACCAGCATACAGCAATGGCATCGCATATCCGGCGTCGTAGATCGGTCCCGATAGGACACCGAGGAACATAATCAGGAACGATTGCAAAGAACCGACCCAGGAAATCGTTGATGGAGCAGTACCTTGGAGAAAGTCTCCCTCGTAGAATGCCTGAAACACTCCGTAGGAATTGATGATACCCCTGCGGATGATCAGCATTTTTTCGAAGCCACTGCCAGGGAAAATATCGAGCTTACCAGGTATTAAAGAAGAGAAAGAATGAGCCAACGACCTGCAGCCAGGCCCGAATTCCTCCATTTGGTGGGCCGACCTCGGTGGTTTTCGATTCAGAAACTGCCATATGCATCGCTTCACTCGATACCACAGTGTCCTGAGCGGTGCTCGGGGACTGATCTGATGGCGAAGTCGCCATTTCAGAGTCACAAGTCGCAGCTAGTGAAGGTGAGGTTCGTATTTGGTGAGAAGTTGAGATATATGAAGGTCTTAACAAGCGCCAGCCCCGCTTAGGGTGTTGGCCAGCGGCAGGAACATAGAACTTCCATGATCAATCACTTTCAGGCCTATAGGTAGCGTTAACCCTAGTTGGCTGTGGCAATAGAATCAAACTATAGAGATATAAACTGGATATAGCGCTTACTAGACTAGCCCGAACCGGCACAGACGACCCACTCTCATCCGCGGAACCAACAATGACTGCGTATTATCTTCGGTCCTTAAGTCCATACAACTGTGCCTTTACCCTCTCGGAAGGTTGACTGGCTTACAGATGGGTGATTGATAAGGGACAAGCTCTAAACTATGTCAAAAAAAAAGTGACTGAATGGAGCACGTCTGCCCTCAGCCACGGTGGAAGCTGTCCTGATCCCTATCGGCCTCTTCCTGTTCGCATGGACCAATGCTCCCTCGATACACTGGGATATTTACATGGTCAGCATGATCAATAGCTAGGTGACCTATGCTGCCTCGGCGTTTGCCGCTGCGACGGGAATGCGATCCCTTTGCGGGGCGGCGTTCCCCCCTGTTCACCACGTACATGTACTAGGGATTGGGAATTCACTAGGCAAGCAGTGTACCGGCCTTCCTGCCTCTGGATTGTCTGCCAGCTCCGTTTTTGTTGTCCAAATACGACTCTCGAATTCGTCAGCTGCCTGAATCTGCCATAGCCATGGACCAGGCGAAGTAGTGTTACAGAGGTAGCTTGGAATAATTTCTCACACACCCTCAACCATGCGATACCTTAAAGTATCTCGGTAAACCCAGTTAGACAAAAGGTTGATTGTCTTTTTTTTTTTTTTTTTCGCTGAAATTCGAGGCAATTGTGAATGGTGAATGACATCTATGGAGATAAGCTAATTCCGAGATCTTGGATCCGCCGGCTAAGTGCCGGTCAGCTGTAGTGATTTAGGAAGGAATTGGCAATTTCCTGAAATATGTAAAGTATCACTTACGTTGGTGGAATGTAAATAAGAATAAAATATGATTTAGTATAGTGAATTTTGAACAAAGAATGTGGTCATATTAGTAGGGGAAATAAACCGCTAAAGTGGATGAAGCAAAAGCCTGCTAAGCCCACTGCCGCGACCACAACAGGTTAGCTCGGTCATCCACTAGGCTGCCCGCCCCCTCTACCGTACTCTCTACGCTTTACTCCGGACTTCCCCTTCACTCCCACATTATTCTATTCCCCGAAGGTTCTCATCTCATCATTTGCCTAGCCATCATTATCCCCGCCATCTTCGCAAATGTGCAAATGGAGTTGCTCAGATCCACCAAGTCTGCACGGGGTGATTGGTCGCCAGCAGCTACACCGGCAGAGCGACGCAAGCTCCAGAACCGAATTAATCAGAGGCTATACCGTAGGCTATTCTCGACAAAATAAATCTGCTGGTCTTCTACTCACCGAGCATTATCTAGGGCAACGTCAGCTCAGCAAACAACCCGAGAAACAGAACTCCTCGCGGTGGAAAAAGATCGGTTCGCTTGTGGACAATAAGACCCATCCATCACAATTGAGCAATATCACCCCCGCCTTCGTCCTGCCTCCCAGGGGTCTTTTGATACCTACAATCCACAACTGCAGCATAGCTCCCGCCGGCGCACGAGAACTCTTCAACGAATTTGAAATGGCTGCCTATCACAGCTACTGTAGTAGACTGCCGGTAGCCGATCATCTCCTCACGCTGGTCAAAGTGAATGTATACCGTGCCTTTTTCGAAAATTTCGCCGCCTTGGGCATGGATGGCGGCTGGATGAAGGCTGATACCGTTTCCCCATTTTGCATGTCAAGGCCCAATGCGCTTGTTTCGACGCCGCCGCCAACTCACCTGCGCCCAACTGTTATTCAACTACAAATACCTCATCATCCGTGGTTGGATTTTTTTCCTCACCCAAAAATGCGCGATCATCTCATCTTGGCAGGCGATTTCGACGATGATCAACTGTGCGTTGATATCATGGGGTTTTGGAACACTAACCACCCGGATGCCGGGTTAGCTGTTTGGGGTCCTCCCTGGATGCTACACAATTGGGAGGTAACGGAAGGCTTCATCCGTAAATGGGGGTGGATGCTCCAGGACTGCCCAGAGCTTGCGAGATCGACCAATTATTGGCGTGCTCTCCGTGGCGAGAAAAGGATACAGTTTGTGTGTCGATTGGGTGACTGATGGTCAGATCCTCACCAGAAATCTCCCTCCAGTGTCAGGTTTTGTGCAATGAACCTCCATATCTAATGTTATCGTTGAGTAGACGCGAACCCGACCGTTGAAAGCACTCGACACTTCCTGAGAAATTCTCCGCCGAGGAAGGAGGAAGGATGCGATGGCGATCATCGTGCCAGGACCCACCAGGGTACACCGGCTTCCCGTACGCTAGGGCGGAATGGGCTAGTCCGTAAGCAGTGGCTTTAGGCACCAGGCCTAATTCGATCAGGACCATACATCTATCGATACAACATCCATGGCCAAAGATGATCAAGTACTGGCTGCTGATCTTAGATTCCGTGCTTTACCTCCGCCTTATTCCCGGCTGACACTAATTACAACATTGGACCACCTCTGCAGATGGGATCGGTCGCATCACGTACGGAGTACAAAATCACTGCACGTGAACTCTGTACTTCTCTCATCGCCAAGATCCTCTTCTGCCTTTGATCCAGCGACTTAGCAGATTATGGTTAGTGTGTCAGCATCGACACCTAGAGTCGATATCTATCGTGTCCAATGACTTTTAAGGTATCTGCCCGCAGAAGCAGTGACGGCGCCAACGACTTCTTGGCATTGTCTATTCCTGTCGAGTAGATTACCGCGGCTCGGAGTCCGTCGCGGGTGGACGGCGAAATACAACTGGCCAGAGAATCATACATTCTTCAGACTACCCCTCTGGCCACTGACGACAATTGATTACGGTACTAGCTCTAAAAAGCAAGCGCGGGTCCGGAAATGCTCCCGTTGTACTGAATACTCTGATAGATGCAGGCCAAGATGCCAACTGCCATCTATACCGTCTGCATAAAATAAAATCATTTTAGAGAGCGTTGTCAGTTCTAGTCTGCCAAGCCTCAACCACAAGATATAAATTTCCTAAGTGTCCCGGATACAGCATGTTGGCTCAATCCGCTATTCTGTCCTGAATATAAATATCCTCAGTCCCATCGATACTTTTTGATCAAATTTCTTGCGGCGCCCATCTAGCTGTGCAGGATGAAATATTCAAGCGTCGTTTCCAATGCCTCCGCTCTGATGAGAGGGGTGGTGTGGACAGGAAACCCCTTCAACGTCAGGGTGGTGGATCTGCCCATTCCTACCATTCAATCATCTACCGACGCCATTGTCAGAGTGTCGATGGCTGGTATCTGCGGCACAGATCTCCATACCTACCGTGGTCACTACGGCAGCGCTGAAGTCCCATGGCCCATGGGGCACGAAGCCATTGGCTTCATCACCGAGCTAGGAGATGCGGTCTCGAGTCTTCAGGTTGGAGATCGTGTAGTGGTCTCTGACACGGTGCACGCATCCGACCCGGTCACGGAAGCTGCGACATCCTACGCTTTTGGCATGGGGCCTGATCGGGGTGACCTGGGTGGTTGTCAGAGTCAGTCTCTTTTTTCGTCACCTTTTTGTTTTCCTGGTCGGATTAGACTGACTGGGAGTTGTTCCCATGGTTAGGCGAGTATGTGAGAGTTCCCGTCGCCGATGAGAATCTCATTCCCGTCCCTGGCAACAATTCTCGTCCTTCTAACAGTGATGCCGACTATCTTTTCGTCTCCGATATCTTCGCGACCGGCTGGGGCGCCCTGGACTTTGCTGGGTTTGAAAGGGGTGACACCGTGGCGATCTTTGGTGCCGGTCCCGTCGGCTTGTTATCGATCTACTCAGCCTTTCTTCGCGGCGCATCTCGCGTGTACGTCGTGGATTACGTGCCCGAGCGACTCGATCTCGCTCGATCCTTCGGCGCTACGCCGATTAACTTCATGAATTCGGACCCGGTCGAGCAGATCCTCGCGCACGAGCCGAACGGGGTAGATCGCAGTGTTGACTGCGTTGGATTCGAGGCCGTCAATAAATCCTTGCAAATGGAATCTGACATTGTCGTTCGCCAGATGGTCAACGTCACCGCGCGGTACGGCGGAATCGGCGGTGTTGGTATATACGCAGACGTCCACAACAGCACCGGTGTGCCGCTCGGGAGTGCCGTGACAAATATCGTACCGTTTCCCATCGGCACCTTTTTCCAGAAGAGCCTTCATTTCCGGGTGGGCGCAATCTATCCGCCCGACTACGCTTCGGCCCTTTTGGCGCTGATCCACACCGGCCAGGCCCGGCCTAGTTCTATCATCAGCTCCTTCGTCGATATCGAGGAGGCGCCGCAAGCTTATCGCCGTTTTAATGATCACCAGGAGACAAAGGTGGTTATCAGATTTCCGTGGTCCTAGCTCTGAGGGTTACTCCCGGTGGGCGAAATAACAAACTTGCAGTGTGGCAAGGTTCAATCAGTTACAACTGTAATTGAACCTTTGCTTCGCTTCCCAAAAGGCATGTTGTTCGCAAATGACCCAATTTGACAATTGGTTTTGTAATTCAATGTCTCTATGAACGACCTCCATACAGTTAGATCCCCAAATCAGCAAACTGCAGGTATATGATTAATACAAAGGCAGATTCCAAGCTGTATATATAAGTGCCGATGATCAAGCAGACGGAACTATAGTAGAAGCCGTTCGATGTAGGAACAAAGGTATTGCTGCTTGCCTTTCACATGCGTTTCCTTATTGTGGTTGCATTATCAAGTCCATAGATTGTGACCTAAATTTGAAGTTGAAACGCTATCTACATATCATATAACTCATAAAATTTATGACAACACTTCAGTTCCCTGGAACCGACACCCCCGAAACCTCCTGACAGATACTCAACAGTTCCTCCTGCTTGCTCACATTCCCAGCCGCCGAATCAGGCGTATCCTGCCCACTCGGCGTGAAGAACGTGCCGCTCTTCAATTTCGCCAACGGCCCCTCCCCAGCGGCCCACTCCGCCAACGCCTTGGTCGGCTTCTCTAGTCCCCCCGGAGCCATCGAACCCCCCATCTTCGTCCTCACCCAACCCGGATGCATGCTAACCACCTGAATCTCCTCACCCCATCGTCTCGCAAACGCATTCGCAAGCATCATATCATGCAACTTACTATCCCCATACGAATGCGACTGCGTCACGTTCCGCAAGCTATTATCCCCGCCATAGTGACTATCCGAGCTCATGTATAGCAACCGCGCCGTCGGCCGCTTCATCGCACAAGTTAGGATGTACGGCGCTAGCGTGTTGACCGCGAACACGGCGGAGATCTTATCCGAGGTGATCTCGCGACTCGAGGTCCCGCCGAACCCGATGCCCGCGTTGTGGATGACCGTGTCGAATGGGGCGCCGTTGTTGAGCGCGTTGGCTTGTTCGGCAAGTTTTTTGGTCTCGGTGATGGAGCGCAGGTCGGCGACGAGGACGGCTTCGGCGTTGGGAACGGCTTGTTGTGTGGAGGTGGCGCGGTCGGCGTTGCGCGCGTGTAGGACGACGGAGTGGCCCTGTTCCGTGAGGCGTTTGGCGGCTGCTAGGCCGATGCCGTCGCTGGATCCGGTGATGAAGATGCGGGCCATTTTTATTGTTTTGTTTGCGGGGGGTAAAAGGTCTGTCTTAAGAAACAGTGTTTGTTCAAGTTTTGTTTGAGAATTTCTAGGAGGCATCGTGCTCGGTTCATATACGAATTCACTTGGATGATATCATACTGGAGCTAGGACAGGGCCTGAGAGTATGACGTCAGGGATAAATCATCTTCACAGAACTAATTGCAATGCACAATTACAAATCACAAGAGATAAATCTATTTTTTATATTCCAGAACTGCTAATAGAATTTCGGCGGCCGCGTTTGGTTAAGCTGCCGCATTCCGGCGGAAGGCTTGGGCTTAGACCGTTGTAGTAACAAAGCCATTCCATCCTCGAACCAAGCTCTTCGGCCTTCTTTGCAACTCCTTGGTGTATTAGCCATGGATTATCCACTAAAAGATATTCTGGTATGAACTATAACTAGTTCAAATCCAACTTCAAACACAATATAAGCGAGATTCGCGCTTTTGTAGAATCAACTCTGTTTAAGGACAAGGCCAATGATAGGCATAGTTCGAAAAAGCAAGCCGATAGGAAGTAGGCGGTGTTGACGATGGCCTCCACCCATGTTGCGGATCCCTTTCTCTTGTGATCTGTGCTTTCGTCCAACCATGTCAATGATGTACGGAATAGATCTTTGTATTGAAGATGCAGCGATCCAAACAAACGCTATGCATTCTAGCCGGTATACTTGGTTCCTGATAGTCATGTGCCATCATGTGCCTTCCTGACGCGCCCCACCAACTTCTCACCAGCAACTGCTTCATCATCCAGCCACCCACCCATCCATCCATCATGTCATCCGGAGTCGAAATTATCAATGGCAAGAAAACATTCATCCCGATCGGTATCTTTCATCCCCCTGAATCCAGTCAAAAACCCACTAACCGACCCAGAAAACAACCCCGAAGTTCTCTCCCGACTATCCCGCAACCTCGGCGTCTCCACAGCACTCACATTCCACGACATATTCGACTTGAACATTAGCAATGGCGCGTCCGAAAGCTCCCTCCCCCGTCCCATCAACGCCCTGATTTTCCTCTGCGTCTCTCCCATCTTCGACCCTGTCCGCTCGCACCTGAAGACCACCCTCCCCACCTACACCGGCCACGGGCCCTCGGAACCGATCATCTGGATGAAACAAACGATCGGCCACGCCTGCGGGCTGATGGCGCTGCTCCATTGCATCTTGAACCTTGATGCCGGGAATCATATAACGTCTGGTTCACAGCTTGACGAGCTACGCAGGAAGATTATCGAGTTGCCTCCCATGGAACGCGCACAGTTGCTCTACGACTCGCAGCTCCTGGAAGATGCGCATATGGATGCCGCTGTCCAAGGCAGTTCGAGTGTTCCTAGCGCGCGAGAGAACCCGAGCGGGCATTTCATTGCGTTTGTGAAGGACGCGCGGGGGAAGGTGTGGGAGTTGAACGGGGGGTTGCCGGGGCCGTTGGAGAGGGGCGATCTGGGAACGGACGATGATTTATTGAGTCCTGAAGGCGTCAGATTGACGGTTGGTGAGTTTATGGATGTTGCGAAGACGGTGGATGGCGGGTGGGGTATTTCGATCGTGGGTTTGGGGGTGGATGAGGTTTAGTGTTGCGCCTTCTACCCACAATGATCCGGTATGTGGGGTTGAGGAACAGATGGCAAGCTTGATCTGATTACTGCCGAGTTCATTAGGCTATCTGCTTCCTGCTGGAACTTAATGTTTCCGTTGTGATCCCTTTTTGGCTCCGGTTCATCACTTGAGACAGAACTTGACAAAATCATGAGAAGGGAGTCCTGGTATGCATTCTACCAGCTGCCTGTCAGAACGTTGGTAAGATTTCACCAGCTTCAGCCGCATCAGCTCCTGCATATTGAAACTGCAGTCAAACTCATCCTGCAACGCCCACTGAATATCGGATCAACAACGCCAAGACATTCCCGCCCAATGAGGAAGGTCGCATTCAAGCGGGACACTACCGCCCTTTGCCGGTCCGGCGACATGGTACCAATGGTGTCGACGAAAAGTCTTCAATCTTGTTGATTTGAGTTTGAGAGTCTCTGCTGATGCATACGTCAACCGACTCTCCGACATGTACGGAGCTATCAAATCATGACCACGTCAGAGGTCATCAAAGCCTTCGCATTGGTCCAATACATTACGACTATTTGTCGTCAATACACCAAAGGCAGGAAGAGATGAAGGACTAATAATGCAAATGCATAAGGAAACAGTCATGTCATGAGTACATCCAGCAGAAAGCCCGATCCCTAATATGTAGGAAGGCTCTTATCAAACAGCGGAAAGTAGCTAGAACAATTCGAATCCACACTTTCCGTTATCACACTCACACCGGTTGGACTCGAAGTACACCCCAGGCAGCCAATATCCGTGGTTCCATTATTGATAACCGCAGGCCATCCGGGCGCCTCGGGAGCGAAAGGGTCCTTGGCGAAATTCGCCCACGATCCCTGTATGAATTTACTCAAAGCGATTTCGTCGTTGGTCGCATTTCCACCAAAGATGCCATAAGTCCCAAACACCAACCCGATTTCCGCCGAGTGGTAGGCACCGATGTTGGTGATGTTTAGTTTAGGATACGTCCGGGGCTGCTGCGTATCCGCAAAGGTCGCGTTGAAATAGTATCGGTAGGTGGAGCTTCCAGCTTGAACATTGGCATGGGAGACGAGGTTCGCAGGACACTGGAACAGTAAGTATGTAATGTACTCTGCTATGTAAAAGAACAGGGCCTTGGGGCTTTGTGCAAGAGCAGCCGCCAGTTTCCCCTGCATCGGAGCCACAAGATCGGGCGACAAAAATGCCGTGAGACTTTGGATAATAGCAGGCAACGATACACTTCCGTTAGGCTGTACAGCGAATTCGAAGTACGCCGCTGACAATAAAGAGCCTTCATAGGAGTTGCTTCCTATTATGATCGGAACGTCGGCCGATGGCTCTTGGCTGCGGGCATCCACAAGTGGAGTTGCCCGTTGAGTGGTATTATCATTCACGGGCAAGAAAGTTAGAGCAAGCTTTTGGACAACCTGATTGATCAGGGACCCATTGATGCTTTGCATGCATTTCAATTCATCTGCCTCGTTCGTTGTCCTATTGCACCCGACAGAACCGACAACTTGTTTCCACTTCGGTAAACCCGGAATATCCATGGCGCTCACCGACGCCTGTCCTGACTGTAAGATTGCCGCCCGGTAGGGAACCGGAACCGGAGGCGAGGTTATCAGCCGGTCAACGGAAGAAGCGCCCGAAGATTCGCCAAAAATAGTGATTTTTGAAGGATCTCCACCAAATGAAGCAATGTTGGTATGTACCCAATCAAGCGCGAGACGCTGGTCATACAATCCGACATTATGGGAGTCATCGTTGATGGCGGGGGAATTGGAGAACCCAAAGACTAGATATGCAGTCAGTCTGAGTCGCGGGGGTGATCTTGAGGCTCATCAAAGCACTTACTATTCGTCCGATAGTTAATGGTGACCAAAATCACATCCTGGAATGCAGCAAATCCAGAACCGTCATAGATGGGCTGTCCAGAGTGGCCGTACTGCAATGCGCCTCCAGGAATCCAAAACATGACTGCTTTATCTCCGTCGCTGGTTGAATTTGCTGGCGCATACACATTCAGGTACAGGCAGTCCTCGCTGGCTGAAACCACATCGTCCCCGGGCGCTGTAGGCGAGCCACCTATGTTCCCATTAGCTCGAAATCGGGTAACCACAACATCCGGTCATTGCACACTCGTCATTTCAAAGCATCTGTCCCGCCACTGCGTGGCATGGATTGTATCATCCGAATCTTCTACTGGTTCAGGTGGCTCGAACCGATCCGGAGGCGAAATTGCAAACGGAATACCAAGGAACTTGTTGACTACGGCTGTTGCCGACGGCAGAGTGGTCGTAGTGCCGATAATTGTGGCTTGAGGGATAACCACTGTGGGAGCAGGGTTTGTTTGGCAGACTGCATATTTGGTGAATGAGAAAAGGAAGAAGAGTAGGCTGAGAGTAATAGAGTACGGCGTCATATTGAAAGCCAGAGTGGGGGCTGTTGGGGTGAGAAGTTGCAAAAGCTGTTTCAGCAAGCGGCTGCACTCCCGGACTCGCTGACTGGTTTTTATAGGATCTATAATACATTGCGGCAGTGACGATGCAATAGCTCGGAAACCTACGGCTGCCCGGTCTGGTGGAGATCCAGCAGTATAAAGTATAAACTATGGCAGGTGGATCCTTCCCTGGCCATCCGCGGATCCAACGCCGCGGTGGGAACTGAATGCGGAAGAACACGGCTACCGTCCAGGGTGCATAATGATGCAAGATGGCCAATAAGTTGCATTGGAAGTCTTCGCCTCTGCCCTAACTCGTCATGCCAAGTCTCACTCTAGCTTGTTGAGTTGTCAATCCCATAGAAATATAGTTCAATAAAAGTGGACCGACGCAAGGAGAAGGCAGTTTGCCCAGCCTGCATACTGTGCATGCGGGTGCCAGCTGTGACGAATAAGCTTTATAGGACCTCCCATGGCTTCATTTTATTACGTCGTGTAGGTCATCTGTCCAACTCATCCTCTCGTGTACAAAAAACTTCTGGTCTTTTTGTATTTATAGCGTTTATCACTTCCCAGTGACATTTCTTTAGCCCTAGGCAGCTTCATTTAATCAGGCTGCTATGCATTTAGCAACCTGCAATTTTGTTTTCGGTTATATCTGTCTGATCTAAGCTTACGATAACCTAGATGGTTCCTGCGGATATTTGAAAAGTTGGTGGCCCTCAATATCAGGCCACTGGACTTCTCTTTCGGAAATCCGCGGTCAGCCGACCCTGCCGGATACCTACACGGAGGCATGCATCAGTCAACAGTATTCTACATACCGTCAAATCTCCGCATTGCCACGTTGCCTGTAGAGTAGAGGGTGGACGCTATGTCCACGCCCTTTCCCGGTTTTAACTCTCCGATATCGCCAATTATTGTCAATATTGAATGTTGCTTGGTTCGAGCGCACATACCTATTCCTCAACCTAGTGGCACAGAGAAAGCGGGCAGATGTATTGCCACAGGCAAGGTACTAATGAATTTATTACAAAAAAAAACATTTTCTACTCAGTACTCCGTAGCAGTCTCCCACATTTGATGCTCAATTGCTGAGCTGCAACTCCTTCTGAATCCCGTGACTCTATACTTCGGCCCCACCAACCAATCACTGCGCTGCCCACCGGTGCGGGGCAGTTGATAAGGCCGATAAGCCACCCCTCACTTTTCTCTCTAACTTTCTCTATCCCTTTGATCTCTCTCTCCTTGTCTCCATCACCTCTCCAATTCTGCCATGAATCAATCATCATACGGAACCGTCAAAGGAAACTACACTATGGCCTCCCAGTCCCCCAATCCACCATCCGACAGCCGTCTCTCCACCCGGATATCAATCCGCTGGATCCCCGAATCCGCCTGCGAAACCACCGACACCGTCGTGATGTCCGTGAAAGGCTGGTATGTTGATCTCCGCGTGGATAAAAGCTCAGGTGACATCGACTGGGCCATTGCGGGGCAACGGATCGTGGATAATCAAGATTCCAGTATGTTTTCATCACACGAGTCCGCACTGGTGTCAAAATGTTGAGTTACTGACCTCGTAGGTCGCGTCCAATTCACACATGAGATCGACTCGCATAATTCGTTCAGCGTGGCTGACTGCGGGACGTTCACCGCCCTGCCGAATGGCGATGATCTTGAAATCGGGTCGATGCCGAGGCCCGATAAGCCCGGTGCGCCGGTAACCGACTACGAGGAGGTGTGGAGGGAATTGCCCTTCCGAGAAGGCCCCGAGGGTTCAGGCAAGGGTGTCTCGTGGGTTCTTGAGTCGAAGCATCATATCGAAGAGGGCGATGAGAAGGAGGTGGCTAGGACATTTCTGGCGAGGGTTTGGGGTACCTACATTGTTATCCGGCAAATGCAGGTTATCGGACGATCGCACGGTTCTAGTGACATATCTGTGAAGGAAGGCAAGGGTGTCAGCGCTCGACGAGAAGAATGGGGTCCTACCGCGGGATGGGTCGCGAAATACGTGCTCCCCGGGAAAGGGGAAGAACTCCCATCCATGAAGAGTCTGGAAGGGGAAGGCACGGGCGCCTGGCGCATTCCAGGGGAGACAGTGGCGGTCTGTGGCGACGAATATACAGTTCGATCATTTGAAGAAATTTTGTAAGGTAGGTGGGGCATCTCAGTTCATTCGTCATACTCTATCTCTATTATGTCTATTTACAAAAAGTCATTTCTGGGTATCCACGCGCTTACTGCTCGTTGACGAGCACATAGCGGTAGCGGGCCTTGCCAGCGTCCATGTCGACGACAGCCTGGTTGGCGTCCTTCATGGGGCGCTCCTGGACCCAGGTCTGGACGTTCTTCTCAGCGGCCAGCTCCAACATCTCACGGATCTCGCTGGGGCTACCAATCAAGGAACCACCGAACTTGACGCGCTTCATGATGAGAGCGGCGGCGGGGATGGCGAGAGCACCGTCCTCGGGAACACCGAGCTGGACGAAGTTGCCGTTGGTCTTGAGGAGGGAGATGTAGTCGACAAGGGGCATCTATGAGATCGTTAGCTAATTTGTCCAAGATGAAATGCGTGCATGTGGCAAGTACATACCTTGGAAGAGGAGACGGTCGAGACGATCAGGTCCAGAGAGCGGGAGTTGTTCTTAACCCAGTCCTTGTCGTCGTCGGTAGCGATGTAAGCATCGGCACCGAGCTTGAGGGCATCCTCGCGCTTGTTGTCCTTGCGGGAGATGGCCACGACGCGATCAGCACCCAGAGCCTTAGCAAACATGATACCGAAGTGACCGAGACCACCGACACCGATGATACCGACGGTCTTGCCGGGGCCGCAGCCGTTATGGCGGAGAGGCGAGTAGGTGGTGATACCACCGCACATCATGGGGGCAGCGACGGAGGGAGAGATGTTGTTGGGGACCTTAATAACAAAGCGGGAGGGAGCACGGTGGTACAGAGCATATCCACCGTAGGCCTGGCCGCCGTTGAGATGAGTGCTGTTGTACGTTCCGACCATGTTGTTGGGGCAGTACTGCTCCAGACCGGAGGCGCAGGCCTCGCAGTCACCCTTACGGCCCTGGCAGGAGTCGTTCTGAGCTCCAACACCAACAACGTCGCCGACCTTGATGTTTCCCTCGGCCTTGGAGCCGACGCGCACGGCAGTACCGACGATCTCGTGGCCGACGCAGCAGGGGTACTGGGTAGGGCCCTAATTCTTCGAGTCAGCACATGGTTGTATATCCACCTTTAAGCGCATGTTAAGCGCATGAAAAGTGAAAACCTACCCATCCGCTGCGGAGAGTGTGCAAGTCGGATCCACAGATACCGGAGTGTGTGATCTTGATGTCGACGTCGGTTTCCTCCCAGGGCTTGGGCTCGAACTCCTTCCACACCATCTTGCCCTCGACGGCCGAGGAGTCCAGGCCCATCCAGCCCTCAAACTTGTAATCGGTAGCGGCCATTTTGAGTATAGTCTCGGATATGCTAAACAAATTGAGTGACGATCGAATCTGGAGAAGGGTTTGATTCCCAAGGGGTACTCAAGCAGCTTTATAGTCAGAGAGTGTGGCCACAAAACAATGACGAAAAAAAGGGGGGGGCAACACCCTCTTGGAGGAATACCAGAGAAAAGTCGGAACAAGAAGATTAGAAATTCAGGTACTGAGGTGATCCACATACCCCCAGAATTAAATCCATTATTTCCGTGATGACAGTGGACCGTGTCTTGCTAAGTTCCCATTCTCAATAGGATTGGATTTACTTCAAGACTGCAAGGTTCATGACAGACAAACTCCTCTATACTAATCAGGTCGAGATATCACCTTTGACCACCATCTCCGGCTTATCCTAGGTGTAAGCCAACGGCTTTAAGCTTACATTCCTTCAGCATAATCCCTGTTGAACCTACAGTCCTACACCGAATCCTCCAGCCGGAAGAACGGGTCGGTCGCCATGTGGAGCCCTCTACCGCCGTATACCGTGGACCCGGTGCCCACCACGCCCATCGATTGGCTAGAAGATGAATAAAGGGTTCTTTCGTCTTCCACCGACTTTGAAAATTCGAATGCCGCGGTTGGCACTGTGTTATGCTGATGTTGGCCGCTTTTGCGTTCTCCACCCGGTTCTGGTTGGCCCAGCACCACGGAGCTCGGCGCCAGTTTCTAAAATTTCTTAATCAGGGCCGATGACGCCACGCAACGTGGGCGCCGTTCTACCTGCAGGAGGCTGACCGGGGAGGTTATCTAATTAAAGTTTTCTTGATCGTTGGTCTCGGCCATCGGGGTAATTCGGAGACTTTCATAGTGGTTCTTTTAGGCTTACATTGTAGTCCGGACCTCCGGATATTGGAGTTATGGAGATTAGATGATGGCATGCTAACGGTCTAGCCGTTGCATGATCTGCTGATACTTATCTCGGTTTGCGAGTATGGGAGTGGTGGGACTCCGGAATGTGTGATCATCTTTTTTTCCTCTCTTTGATGCATCATTGTTTAAACTAAACCACTCATGGGCAGTCTCACCCTTCTAGATGACTCTCTAATACCGAACACCGCGTTTTCCGAGCTCACAAGCCCATCGATAC
This sequence comes from Aspergillus ochraceus, assembly GCA_004849945.1. Classification (NCBI taxonomy): domain Eukaryota; kingdom Fungi; phylum Ascomycota; class Eurotiomycetes; order Eurotiales; family Aspergillaceae; genus Aspergillus; species Aspergillus ochraceus. The sequence continues at coordinate 2,547,003 of SSOS01000002.1, forward strand.
CTGCAACATCTCACTGTTCGGTTGGCTCTGAGCGGACTCTGAACTGATCTTATCAAAATTGACACCCGTAGGTAGATCATTTATGGCTGAACTGAGTCGCTGAAAGTGAGCTGGCACCCAGTCGTTGTACAAAGCCATGACGAATTTATACGATGTCCATCTCTCCCTACCATTTCGCGCTTTGATGCTAAATGCGTGAACAGAATGACGATAGTATGTGGTCCTTTCCCGATCTATCACAGGATAGTGACCATATATCTTTACATGGTCATGATTATGGGAAATAGAGAACCCCAGTATCTGTCGGTGGAGCTCCTTCTCGCGTTCCACTAGTCGAAAGATGTCCACGACGCCTGTCAATGCGCGAGACATACTGTGGGCATTTTGCCGGTCCGCTAACTCGAGAGGCACCCTACCGCACTTGACCTCGACCGCCAGGAACGGGAAAAGCATCTCGGCGGTGCCCTTGAAAGGGGATGTACTATAGAATCCGCCCAGGAATGGAGCAAGTTTATCAATCTGACTTTTAGTGAAGGCTTCTTTCAGAAACCCCACCGAATAGTCGGGTTGTGGGGTTGGCATTTGGTACTGCCCACCTTTGAGCTTGTCGGCTTTCAGTTCTTGCTCATGTACGGCTTCGTCGAGGGAGATCGAGCCATCCCAGAGTTCTTTAACGCTGTCAATCAAGCACGTAAATGCCACCTGGCCACGACTAATTCCGATCTCCGCCCAAGGAACTATTAGCTGACCAGTCACCTGGGTGACTGCAATTTCGTTCCTTTCTGGAAGTATGCGTTTGACGTAGTTGAAAGAACCACCATCTTCGAACATTGTGTCTTTAGGAATCTCACATCCTCTTTTCAACAGCTTCGTACACATTAATGCATCTTTTTTCGGGATCCCATTTTCATAATCACTCAGGAAACTCCCCCTAGAGTTGAGAAACCCTTCCATCAGCTTGTGTTCGAGTTCAACGTCCCCAGTCAGTTCTGTCGGCGTTTCGTACGTCAACGAGATAAGGTCTTTCATATTCTTTTTGGGGTCCGCTTCAAAGAATATTTCCGGCCATGTCTCATTCTGGATCCAGTATAGGATTGAAGTTGACTTGTTTATTTTCAATCCTACCTCAACCGGCTAAATACAGGTCAGCTTCGTTCTCGTGATGCGAGGCCCACATTCTAAACGTGAATGTAAATGTAAACGCACCTGCAATTTAACTATATCCTTCGATGTGATTGACCTCGAACGTGATAACCTTTCATGCACCATCTTCTGCCTCTTCGAGGACTTCGGCTCCGTCTCCGTTCCTCGTTTTCGTTTACGGCTTGCTGGATCTACCTAGCCGTGAAAAGTTCAGTCTTCTTCTGGTTCTTCGAATACTAACATAATATAAATCGACAACTTACCTTCTGTTGTTGTACTTCCGGGGAGGGAGGCCTTGCCTTTGACTTCACTGACTTTTCTTCTTTCTTTCGGATACGTGCACTTCTTCGATGGCCCGGTTGGGCTTTTTTCTTTTCCGATGTATCTGCACGTTTGGCCATGGTGATATTTGGTTAGACTAGATTCTTGGATTTGGATAGTCCTGAGTGCTAGATGTTTTGCTACGGAATCGAGGGCAGGATGGGAGAGAAAGATATCTAATCTACGGTGCTCAGATAATAAAATGGATATAAAGCCCCGCAAACAAAGACTATCATTCTTTCCCGAGTGAAGGAAATGGGGTTGGCTAGGTTAGACAAAGCGTTATAAGGGATAATTCGTGAACGGGATTATTGGTCATGGTTCGGGAGTATAATGGGAGCCATGAACAATAAGTGCATAAGCGGAGCACTCTTAGAAAAGAGCCTAGTTCCCTGTATCTTTTGAGTGGCAGATGATAAAGGATGCTGAAATATGGCGGTTTTTGTAGGGTCTCAATAGATATCTCGAACAAAGGTGCTTTCCAATGGTTCCATTGTGTGTTGTTTTCATTGTCGGTGGCTCTTTTTGATATGATAGCAATGTTCGTGAGATTTTATCTTTCTTAAATTCTCTGGCCTTTCTTTTCTTCTCGAAACTCTTTATGTTGATTCAAACTATGCATTTATAGGGACTTAACTTGCACAATTCAACACTCGCGGCAACTTTATATATTACGGATGTGTAACACATTTGATACCCGCCAAATCACCGAACCCCATGTCTCGGCCAAAAGCGTAAGATTAGGTCTGGAGCCTTTGCTTTCTGATGGACATGACGGGACTATATCAAGCCGAACCAAGTGGTTGTTGATCCATCCCCTACTTATCATGCGAGGTGGCAGCAGGTTGTTGCCAAGTAATTGTCCACTTCCGGTTTAGCAAGTGTACAAGTAGTCGTCTTGGCAGCAGTATGTTAACAACATCCGATATGGTGTAATGGTTAACATCGCCGTCTCTCACACGGCAGCTCGGGGTTCGATTCCCCGTATCGGAATAACTATCTCACAATTTCTTTTTTGTTTCTTATCGATCGAGTTCTCGGTCAGGAAAAGCAGTTGAATCCTTTTTGTTTTCCTTTTTATTTCAATTAGCTGGGTTATAGGTGCTTCTAATGTGTATCTTGTAGTCCAGACGCTGACTAGGCGAGGAAGTATAAATCTTTTGTTTCCTAGAAGACGTTTTGTTGTTAACCAATGCCAATGAACTGAACTGTATTGGATCAGTACGTTCAAATAATCCGAAATTTAGGTAGCAGGTTGATTGTATGTACGGAATACTATAGAGTACCCTCCTGCTACAACCCCGATGTTCAAGACTACCCTCCCTAACAACTCCTTGCAATGCAGTTCGCAACAACAAGGTGAATGACCAGGCTGCGATAAAGCCTTACTTACTGCGATCCTTTTTATTTTGAACCTCTTTCCTTGGAACGTATACCCGCTCTGTTCAAACCCGGAGTTCTTTATCATTCGTTTCCGCAATTTTGGACGCAACGGTCATCGGCATGGCACTCTCACTACCTATTGTAGATATCGGTCTAGAGCAACGACATAACTACTACAACAAGAGAAAGAAACAAAGCAGGAGTCTCTCCAGGTCAGGCATAATATTCGGTAATCAAGTTATCAACATCAATACTCCGTATGCACATACCAACTGATAAATAAACCGCCAACACTAACTAATACACATCTAGCTTAGCATAAGCGCTAAAAAGTCGACTCATCCTGCATCACCCTCTCATCTACCAATAAGATTCCCTCTTCTCGACTCATCCTCACCTGTATCCGGGCAGGATGCACGCCAAATTATATGTCCTGGATATGTGTAGTTGGACAATTGCCGAACAGCATGGCGCTGGATTTCAGTAACTAACACAAACGGAAGAGGAATTGGCGCGAAGGAAGACAAGTCTCGTCTGACAAATATAGGTCTCCTTCCTGAATCGATGCTTGATTTATAATACATGCTGAGCGGATCTGGTCATGGGTTTCTGTGGGAAATGGGATCATGCGGAACCGGGAGGAGTGAAGAATATAAATATTGCTATCGCCCCTTCTTTGCAAGGTGCGTGGAAAATAGAGCTCGTATCAATCTAGAATTCTATTTACAGTCTACAGCAAGATCAAGAGGCTTTGAAAACAATCTATCTTTCCTTCTTGAATGTACGTATATCTACTTTCTCTCTACCCATCCTCACACATCATACCAAACAACATCCAAGTAAAAACCCCAACAGGTCCCAAACAGTTACAACATCCCTTCGAAAATGTCCACCACCCCCGAAATCTACACCCAAACCCTCCAATGGCTCCAAGCCTACCACGCCTCCGGCGACTCCATGAACCCACGTACTTTCGTCCCCCAATTCCACACCGAAGACTGCGAAATGATATTCCCGGGCCAAGAGCCCATCAAAGGCCACGAGCAGATCATCGCCTTCTACGGGCAGCAGTTCCAGATCATCGCGTCGATGAAACATACCATTGGGCATTTCGACGTAGTGGAGGATCGCGTCTATCAGGAAGCGGATATCGAGTATGTATTGAAGGGGGACTCGGAGGGGAAAGTTATAAGAGTGCAGGGGTTGGCTGTGTTTGGGAAGGGGGTTAGAGATGAGCGGATGAAGTTTTTTAAAGTGTTTTTGGACCCGAGTGCTATTTCCAAGAGGGCGGGCGAGTTGCAAAAGGGGTCTGCGTGATTGATTGTTGGCCGGCTTTTGGGGTGTCATGAATGTTTTAGATTGGGATTAGATTGATTAGCGGTTAGGGATAGGTTGGGCATTTCATATATTCGATACTCGTTACTGTTCGTTCATCGTATGTGTATGTGTATACGTATCCGTATACGTAGTTAGAATATCCACTGGTCAAACACCGCCCCAAAGTCCACGCTATCCAGGACTTTCAGATCACCGGAGATATCGAACCCGTCGAGAACAGATGGCATAGTCTCCGGGTCTGGTGCATTCGACGGAACAATCTCCCTCGCCTCTAGGATATCGTCGATGATACTCGACATGACTCGACTGGCTCGGGCGAACAGCTCATGGTTCGCAATCCCAGGTCTTGCCATGGTTTCTAAATGTGCGATGAAGACGCTTAGGTCACGGATGAGACGGGATCGGGAGCCACTGTAGGGGATGGGAAGGCCTGTTCGGGCTTGATTTTGTAGGGCTTTTGTGAGGACACCGGCGCTGGGAAAGCCGTATAAGAGAACCTGCGATGGTTAGTCTGCTTGGGAGATCTGGAAAGAAGAAGAGAGGCACACAGTCCAAATAAAGTCTCGCTGAATATCAATCACGTGTTCACGTTGGATGCCGAAGGATAGGACTGTGGATAGAATGGTCGAGCTCACATCTAGCAAGGTGATCTGGGCCTCAGGGTCTTGCTGGACAAGTAGTCTCTGAATGAGAAAGTCATTATAAAGATAGGCTAGGTAGCACACCGAGAGCATCAGACAGATGTCAATAGAGAATCCACTGTCCCAGCAATTTGAGGTATACCGGAGATGACCGGGCAATGAGTTCCATGCTTGATGACAACGAAAGGAAATGTCCCTAGCGAGGTATGAGTATACGATTTCGCTGTAATGTTCTAAAAGCAGGGAACAGCTCACCTCAGCTGGTCGGCCATCTCACGAGTCGGTCCTTGTAATGAAAGTTCCAAAATCTCCTCTCGGAATGTACTGATCAGAAAACGGACCCTAATCCAGGACGCTCGTTGGAAGACGCTCTGCACATTCCATCCTTTGCTGTCAACGGATGTCGAGGCAAGGTCGAACTCCGAAGGACCCCCAACCAAGGCATCGTCAGCAAGATCAAGCGGAAGGCTGCAATCAGAATGACGCCACGATATCCTGGGTGGTCGTCCTAGAAACGTGGCAATGCTTTTGTCGAGTTGATAAGCCGCGGCGAAAATGCGTCGGCGCGACTCCAGAATGAACACAGGGAGATCACTCAACTGTTGAGGATCCCGATGGATACCTAGCTCGAACATATGGCTGGACAAATCACCGAGTCTATGCCACTTGCCGGAGCCTATATATCGAATTAGCATCCATATCGTTACATTTGAACGATGGAAAACACTCACTCGAATCCCCATGCACCACACTTGCCAGCAACAAATTCTCATACATCAACCAGATCGTCAAATCGTTCACTGGCGTGAGGATCCTACATATTTGTAGAATAACATCACTCGCCACCATCATCCTCCTCGCGAACTTCTCCCGAACAACCAACCAATTACTACTCGGCAATCTGTCTCTCGCCAGCGAGAACATCGATGTCCGACCCGCAATCGCATAGATCACGCCGACAATCTCCAATCGCAGCCTCGACCTAGTAAACAGCTCGTAGAACTGACTCGCCTCCACTGTGGGTGGGATCTGCAACGGCTGAGCCGTGTTCGCAAGGATACTCATCGCCTGGTCGCTCGTCTGGCACCCATGGACCTGCCACTCCTCGACCGCGGCTTTGACGCGGGCTAATGGGTTCAGAACCAACGGGGCAGGTATAACTGCCGCCTGGCTGATGTTGTAATATTCTTCGACGAGCTGCGCAATAGTTGAGAAATCTTTCAGGCAGTTGAGCACCTCCCCAGCCTTGTGGACCCAATACGGCGACAGGCCAGGCAACGCGGCCAGTCCCTCCGCGCCGTCCTGTCGCAAGACATCGCTCGGACTAGACACAAACTCGCGATCATCCTCGAACGTCGCGACGAAGCTCGTCGGCCCTAGATATCCTGTCGGCAGGGCCTTATCAGTGGCCGACGCACAGAACGGCTCTTCAGTCTGCGAATTGATCCCCTCGGGACTGGGCGACGTGGTGGTCGCAGGGGTATAATTTGCTCTAGCGGGTGCAGCATTTGAAATTGGTGCCCCTTCATCTGTCGCATACGCCGTGGGCCGTGTGAGAGGCGCAGGATGGTAGAAACATCGACTGGCGATCTTACGTCGTCGACAGCGCGAACAGACGGGGAGGACGTGGTCGCAGCGTACTTTATCCTTCCGACAGGGCTCGCAGGACGCGGGCTTCCCATTCCGACGCCGGGAACTCATCGTGAATGCCGAATGTGAGATCGATAGAGATTAGCATTTTGGGGGATGGTGGAATGCTGATGCCGCGATGGATGTTCGGAGTTGGGCCGCGGGGTCGGTGCTCATTTCGGAGTTCGGAGTTCTTTGCGCCATCGACGGCGGTTACTCTCTGGATGCGGTAGGCGGTGGGACAGATAGCTGACAGTAGCGGCAGAAAGGGCGGCAGGGGTTCGGCTACGATCGGGATCCGCCTGCATGCTCATTCCCGGTCTAGGCTGAGAAGTATATATCCAGAAAGAATTCAACTCTAGAGATGACCCCACTTCAGCTGGGGTCCGTTACAGATTTAGGTTGTGTCTGGTCTCAGTGGGTATTGCGATAGATCGTGTATCATTTATTTCTGTTATAATGCTCACCCCATAGTAAAAACCGACAAACTACAGCTCATTTATGGGAAGTTTTTACGTGACAAACAAGCCACCTACCTATCTCTACGCACTAGATTTGAATTCAATATACTTGCCGAAGCCAATTGTGCCTAGCCATAAATTCATGGGCCTCCCACACTCACCCACAATGAACTTGAAGAGAACCCCAAACATAAAACAACTATCTTTAGCCCAATCCTGGATTCAAAAACAATGAAGTACCCTAGTCGAGAATCACTTCAGCAGGTTCATCTTCAGATGGGCGATGATGGCTCAATGCCAGTAACCTTCCGTTAAGATGAGACCTCCTTCTATGAGGGGGCATACGAAGTACTGCAAGCCAGAATTTTTAGAGCTGTGTCCATCACAGCTGTGGCACCAGGAATCTCATAAACTCGCTTGTCCAAGACCTATCCTCATCACAGCGCAGCACAAAGCGCAGCTTTCCCTACTCCATGGTGCTATAGTTACTGCGATTACAGATCGAACGCTGGTGGACAGATGCCGATGCTAGGTTTCCGTCGCGCATGCCTCTGGCCAAGGAGGAGGAAGATTTACTACGTGTTTGTGGCCCCGCCCTATTCCCCTCTCCCGATGTTCATGGCACAGGAGGCAGCGGGGATAATCACTGGCGCTAACGTGGAAAGCTCCGTGTTTATTGACCTATAGAACAGTAGGTAGACAATGAGCGTCTCCCTTATCGGAGTCAGCTTGTTTCCTGGAGACCTAACTTTCTTGTCGAAGACAATACCACGGAGGGGGAAGTAGCCGAGAATTTCCGTATAACTGAGATCAACGCTCGTTTCTTCTTTAACGGGTTTATGCCTCAAGCATAGGGACAAGTTTGCTTGGAAGCCTGGGTGTTGGAGAAAATGGCACCATACCCGCAACCAATCCATCCGATGTAAGCGCCTTTCCCACCGTACTTGATTCTTTCACTCATCGATGCTTAATCTACATAGGCCTTGAGGGCAATGCCGAAGCTTTTTCGTCCAGAGCTGCCCATCCACTTGCTGAAAGGACAAGAGCCAGGAATTGTGATCCATATGGTTATTGACTTTCTGCACAGAGAACTGGATATTAGCCCGCGACTTGTAACCCCTGCTGACTTGAGGTTGCTCCCCGACTGTCAGAGCCCGGGAAAATCCAAGCTCTATTGCGTGGTAAAGACGACTAGCCCGCTGTGCGATTCTGACCCCCCGCTACGAATTACCGATGACGGAAAGGCTGGAGAGGAGGTGCACCAGATTGGTCTAGAATTGCATCAGCATGAGCTCTTTGGCATGTCTACCGAGATGCTACGCCAGATCAGTCTACGCTGCTTCAACGACATGCGGACCGCCCTCTTGGTTCATGACAAGAGAGTGCTCGGCATTGTCAAGCAAGAGACTCCAGACCTTAGCAGGAGGGACATCTTGACGCCTCCTCAGACAAGAGCACTCGAAAATGGAATAGCAGACACCGTCATTTCTGGTTCACTACAGCTGAACGACCTGATTCGACAATCTATTCTCGAAGGCACGGAGCTGAGAAATGAATACCTTCTCAAGCCTATTCGAGGCGGCAAGGGCGCTGGAATCATCTTTGGCGACGAAATGAGGCCTTCGGAGCGCATCTGTGCTTTGGAGCGTCTTTGCAGTCCCTACCCTGTCCCTGGAGCTACCACTTACGTGGTCCAGCGACGAGTACATGCCCGCCTACACGAAGTGGCCCTAAAGCCATGCGGAGAGCTGAATCGGTACCCACTCATTGGAACATACCACTCGGTTCATGGCCAGTTTTGGGGGTATGGAATTTGGCGCAGTAGCCCGCAGAGAATCTGCGCTGTGAGCAATGGTGGAAGTTGGATGTGTACTGTGATGAAAGAATGCTTGTCCAGATCACCATGTGATATCTCTTTCCATCGGCGAGTACAATGATTTCAATTCACCCTTTTCTCTCGTTTTACGTAATGGGAATCATCGTGAAGATCAAAACAAGTGGGGAGGATAACGGAAGCACACATCCATGATTCTCAGTGCCACAAGCAAAAAGCAGCTCTCTCCCAGAAAGGAAGGTACTGGGCTACGCAACGTAGCAAACATATTACATTGCCACTTGTTTCAATGAGTACCTAAACCGCCCAGATAATTTGCTGACAACATTGGAATGCCCTAGACCAAGCTTTCAGCATTGATGATCATGTAGCAACCTTTCGCGTTTTTGAAATTAATGAAGAACAGGCTAGAAATCGACAGACTGAGACTGAGCTAAGCTCTGAGCTGTTGCTAATACATGTAAGACCCATTGACAGATATTGCCGTCGCGGTGGAGTTATTGATCCTGTTCAGCTCACAGCATTGTGAACTGGACCAGCACGCTTCTACCTCAGCTTAATCTGTGGCACAGCATGCAGAGAGTTCCGTGAGACAGATCTAGCAGCTGCATGACGTATGTCATGTTCAGCTATCCTACCAATTTCCATTTTCGATCGCTCGCCCCTGCGCCTGTAGTAACACTGCAGCGCAGATGCGCCGGCAGAATAGACCACGTACTGCAAATGCCCGTATCCAACAAGGTATATAAAGGAATGACGTGAATGGATAGAAAGTATACCTAGAATCAGTCAAATACTGAACCGGTTCTTTTTGTCCTAACATAATTGTTGTCACCAAAATAACGAGCCCGCCGAGATGCAACGCATCGAAATGTACATCCACCGCGCCGTCTCCAGACGCGGATGTTACTCAGGAGCCCCGACATTTTTCCACTCTCGCATACGAGGACTGTCCACAAAATCCAGATCCGATGCTTCTCCGGACCTACCTCACACCAGTGCCGATGGGCTCGACTGTGCCCAGCATACCGACCACGTCCGCGATGTGAGTGAGCAGCTCGAGCGCCATGGAGTTCTCAAAGTCAGTTTGCACTTTCAGGACGATGAAAGTCAGTAACTTCAAAACTTAGTAGTGAGTCTTCACAGACAACACGGTCATAGGCTGCCCATCTCTCATAGCGCCACCAAAGGCTGGCTCTGGGGTGTGCGGCCAAAAAGCATCAATTTCCAGACCAAGGGCCACTAGGCTAGATCCGAGACGATGCAGGAGTTTCCCTGGCACACGGATTGCAGCTACGAGGAGTGCCCACCTAGGCTTTTTGCGCTTCATGTACTCCAACCGGATCGTTGTGGTGGCGGCACGCTCTCCAAGATGAAGGTCGAGAGTTTGTGGGAAATGTTGCCCCCAAGTTCCAAGACTCATCTCTGCTGACCTCAGTACACGATTCGCATCCCGTCGGAGTTCGTCAAGCGGCACGATCAGCGTCATATTATTGGTAGCCTCCTGGCCGCGGGTCAAAAAGGCGACTCGGCGAGGATTCGCTTCCGCGGGGAACTCCTGACTCCGCTGAACAATGCGGCAGAAATGGCGCTGAACGAACTGAAAAAAATATTACAAAAGCTGAAGACAGATTCCCGGCATGTTCTGCATCTCACTCCAACCGAACTACCTCGCAACTCAATCCTTCTGATGGATAATTATCGGTGTCTGCATTCCCGGAATCAAGTCCGAACCCCGCTCGTCATCTCCGTCGGCTGAGGTGGGATGCAAATTCGTTTGCCATGACCCTTGAAAGCTGAGATGTAGCTGTGTTCGCTGTCATTTTCTGGATCGGGCTGCCAGGATGACTAGCTGCATGATTTGTATGCAGTAATGATATTAGCGCAATGTACCCCACCGTATCAATACAGATGATTTTGAGAGGCAGAGGAGCGTGGAAGAGGAGCGTAAACGTAGAAATTATTGTGTATCAATAGCGGCAAAGTAAGATATGCCCTGCAGTTGTGTGCGCGAGCTGTCACACAATATAGAGATCTGGTAAGAGCAGGTGTTCACAATAAGCATTATGTAGGTAGTATCACTGCATCCTCCGAGTGGCGTTTACCGTGGAAATACTGTACTGTAGATTGAATTACGGTGTAACAATCAAATCCCTCGTTTATTTATGGTGCTGAAATAAAAGATACAATTTACTGGCTAGACCACACTTTTCTACAGCTGTGGCTGAGGGTATTCACACCGTCGCATCTTCTCGGACATAAAAACACCTCGGAGTGACTTGAGTCCTTTAATACTTACTTTTCGAGCCATCTTTCTCGTGTTTCCAATATCCCCGTAGCGACAACCAAAATGAGTCCAGAGCGCTACACATTGGCCGAGGTACTGGCAATTGCCCAATTGTATCCATTCTACCATCCTGAGATTGAATATCCCCCTTGCGAAAGTACCACCAAAGAGGTCCTAAGAAAGGCATTGGCAAACCCAAAAAAAACTATACCCTGTCATCCCAGCCTCTGCTACAAAGAACTTCAATGTATGTGTGCAAGCTTAGAAGCTAAATGTGATGCTAACCGAGTGCTAGATATAAGGCTGTGGAGAGACTGACGAATGATGTCGACCCGCGAAATACCTACCGCTAGAGCTCATATTTGAGCATCACCGGTGGTGGTAGCGGAGGCACTCCTATGATGTTTGCTGTGGATGTGCACGAAAACCGCCAGCAGAGGATGCAAACGGGAAATTTTATTCGCCTTTGTGGTGTTGTTAGCCCGGGGGACTGGGTCCTGTCTACACATGCCTCCGGAGGATTCTACAGGTCTTTGGACCTCATGACAGAGATTCTTGAGAATCCTGGAGCCTCGGTGCTCAGTGGAGGGAACTCCATGGCACCGGATGAAATAATTCAAACTCTACTTCGCTACCACGTCAACGTCTTGGCCGGCGATGGAAGTCAGATTATCCGCGTGATGTACCATGTATCGACCCTGTCGCCTGAAGTTCGGGGTCGCTTGAAACTGGACAAGGCCATCTATACATCCGAGCCGCTGAGCGTCATACAACGAGCCTTCATCCACAAGACCCTTGGAGACGTCAAGATATGCTCTGTTATGGACAGTGTAGAGGCTGGTCCCTGGGCAATCGGCAATTCCGACCTGACCGGCGAGCACGCGCTCATCCACGAGGACAGCGACAGCGTGGCCGATTTCATCTTCGATACGCGCCATATGCTGATCGAGATATTTTCCACCGCCCTTCTAGACGCCCAGGGACGGTTCTCTTTCGAACCGAACTTAGACGTTCCTACTCCACTTCCCCTGGGTCAAACGGGTCTAGTGGTGCAAACATCTTTGCAACGGCTTCGCAATTCTCTAGTCCGCTATATCACTGTCGACGTCGGATCCGTCCATAATCTCCCGGCATCTGTGGGTGCTTTTATCCCGGAGAGCGAGCGGAAGCATTTGCGCGTTTTACGTATGCAAGGACGAGACCGTCGTTTCAGTTTTGAGCGGTTTGCGACATACATTGAGTTCGAGAGGTTAAAGGCTCTCATGCAGACTCCAGAATGGGGTGTCCTGCACTGTCAAGTCATCTTGGACCGGTTGGATTCCTCACCGCAGGTAACGCTGGAAGTGCGATTACTTCGCGCGCCAACGTTTGATGAACAGTCACTGCTAGACAAATGTCTTGTCAGAACGCTACGGGATTTCTTCTTCGTCCTCCCTGAGAATGAGCACTTATTCCGAATCGTGTTCCTGAAGAACCTGTCCGGCTTTGAGAGAAGCTCTACTGCGGGGAAGATCATTAATTTTGTTGACCGACTGCATTGAAATCTCTCTATTCGTAGATTTCTTTGGAAATACTGTCCCTATGGAAATCCAAGCATCATCTCCTTAAGTCATCTGGGGCTTATAGCTCAGCGTGGGTAGGATTCTGCTTGGCGCTTACGGTGAGATCCTGGGATCGGCAGAGCTCAGCTCAGCGTGGAGCAAAATCTTACCCACGCTCACCCTTTTTCTACCCACGACGAGCTACGACCCTGCCTGTCTGGTATAGAGCTCTGACACGAAACTGTTAGTCATGCGTTTAAATGACTTGATAGAGCTAATCTGCGCCGTATTAGCGTGTCGAAATCCGAGACTGGTATTGGTGTGAGCTAACATTAAACGCCGCTGACCCCATTCATATTGGTTCAGCTCGCCACTCTGGCCTGCATACCTCAGCTGCAGGAATAGGGGCTGATGAGAGCGAAGGTCTTGGCGTAATTTTAAGACATCGATAGTTACCCTAGTTTTTGCAGCTGAGTTAATCCCGCAAGACCCGTGGTTGCTGGTGCATTATCTAATATGTACATTTCTAGGGGCAATGGCTACACGTCCTTGCAATCGTCATGTGGAGAAAATCTAAAATGCACTTGCGGACGCAGTTCTCGGCGTGCATAGTTCCAAGGCGTTTTCGGTACCATTCTATAGTGATCGTGGCCATCTTACTTCATCGTGGCGACGAAGTGGACTGAGCTGAGAGGAGTGTGATTACAAATCCATGACATGCAGCACAGAAACATCCAAATGTGGATGAAGCCCTCTCATAATTGAGAACTATACATGCTGAACGCCGCGCTTCGGTAAAGCAGGGCGGGCAGTTAGCTGGCCCGGTCCTGTAGTAGTGCTATCGTGTCTTCCCCGAAATAGAGATCTTTCAGATAGCCACTTCTAGAGTATGCTACGCGCCATCATAACTTCTCTTCCAATTTATTGGGTAATTGAGTCCTCGACTACGGAGTACTCTTGGCTGCAGGTTTAGGTCTTCGCTAGGGTTGTTTGCGGGCCGCCACGAAGCTGATTCGATCGGTAAGATCTGCGACTCATTTCAATTACCATTATTTCAGCCATCTGTACGTGGGGCCATAGTTTTCCGATCGTGTGTGACGAATTCATGAGTTGAGACGGTTTGCGCGGCCCCACGTGAACAATTAAGAGTCGATTCCGAATAGTAATAGCATGCCAATTCTGGACCTCGTTCTCAGATCTTTGATGTCGCTCAACATTTTTACAAAGCCCATAACTCATACTGCGCCTTTCTGGGAGCTTCTGACAGCCTTACGTGGTACATGGGACAATGCTGGGGCCTATAACAGCCAGCGATAAGGCCACTATCAACCTGCCGGCAAATTCTTTCCATCACGCCTGGACGGGCCAACTTGCGATCCAAGATCCCTATGGGGAGCCAGTTATCACGCAGAGCAAATACGATGAGATAGGCCTGGTCAGCAGCCTTCTCAAGTATAGTGCAGCCAATATAAACCAACTGGTTCGCATCGCGGGGATCATCGGGTTGCTACTGGTGTTTAGTCTTAGTGTGTTTGCTCTTCAACATATGGGCGTTTGGGTCGTGCGATTGATTACTGGTAAACATCAGCCTATCTCACCTAGCTATAGCGACCGGGACGGGGTAGCAGCACCTAAGACATCTAGAAATGCAGTCGGGTGGTCCTTCCGTGTGGCAATGTTGGCCGCCGTAGCTATTGGGACTGTCGCTTCGAGCTTGCAAGCAGCCCTATTAGCTCAGCATTCGGCCATACTAGCAAGATATTGGTGTTGGTCTCGGGTGGGAATATGGGTATGGGCTCCCTAGAGATAGAAGATACAGGTCTGAGGAATTGCTGAGGAGAAGTGCTGATATCTTGTCGAGATCTAGGTCTGTATACTGCTTCAGTCTACCGCGCTCGCGATTAGCTCTTCCGCTACAGCTTGCTTCGCTATCTCCTGGAGAGCTGGTTTGAGCACTGTCCTGATGCTAGTTGTTCTCCCTGCCCAGGTCTACGGAATTCTTCTCTCTGAAAACCCGAGGACTACCTTGTTTGTATTGACTGGAGTTGAGGCTATGCTCGGAACGATAGCGGGCGCTCTCTGTTTTATGATCCCACGCCGCCCGGATGTGTTCTACAAAGGAACCATTGTCGACCGGCAATTCACTACCTGCCTTCTGGGATGGGTCAGTTTTTCATGGGCGGAGGCAGTCTTACGGATGGCAGAGCGCTCGCCTTCATTGAACGTCGAGGACCTACCAGAACTTGATCACTACACACGAGGAGAGACAACTTACACTGCGTGGAAATCTGACCTGCGAAGACGCAAACAAAATCAAGTTAGACACCTATGGTGGGCAATTTTACGCTCTCACAAAGCCTCGATATGCGCTCAAGTGGTCATCACCTGTCTCCAGTCGATCCTCACGTTCGTACCACAATTGGCAATGTTGCGCATTCTAATTATTCTGGAAGGAAAGAGTGGTGAAAATAGCAGAGAACCGCTCTTAGTTCCAGTCATGGGCGTGGGGCTGTCTGTCATGGCGTCTGCCACTCTGGAAACATTCAAATACTGGATCTCGTACAATAAGCTGGTGATCCGGGTGCGACAGCAGCTTTCACTCAGTATATTCGAAAAGACCACCAGACTGAGTTGTTCTTCGGATCACAGTCTGTCGGTGACAGCCAAGCCAGTTGATGAGACTTATAGTCCGGTTAATCTAGTCGCTGTTGACGTGCAGAATGTCGTTGACTTCCTTTGCTTTTCATTTCTACTTTACGAGTCCCCATTGAAGCTCGGACTGGCTTTAACATTTCTGGTACGTCTCCTGGGATGGCAAAGCGTGGTCGTTGGAATTGGCGTGTTGTTGCTTCTCACACTGGTCAATATCCTGGCCGGCAGAAAGTATGCGCGCCTTCAAGGCATGCTAATGCGATTTCGTGACCGCCGAGTCCGAGCCATAAGTGAGATGCTGCAAGGAATACATCAGATCAAATTCTCGGCTCATGAAAGCCGCTGGCAGCATAAGATCAACCAGCTGCGGGATATGGAGATGCGTGCCCAGCGCACCGTCTGTCTCTGGCAGATCGTGTTTGTTTCGATGTCATTGATCAGCCCGATAATGCTATCTGCAACCTGTCTCTCTGTGTTTGTTTTGCTTTCTGGTCATCTCTCTGCCGCTACGGCCTTCACGTCCGTCTCCGTTCTGGCTTCTATTGAAGTAGCCATGACTATTCTCCCTGATGTTCTTTCACTCTTGCTCAACGCTCGGGTGAGTATACAGAGAATCCAAACGTATCTGGCTCAGTCAGAACGTGAAAACAAAAACATACCAGCCAAAGAGATCAGCTTCGACAACGTTACTGTCGCCTGGCCTGGATCTGGTGAAGGACGTGGAGTTCTGATAGGACTCAACTTGCGTTTCCCCAAGGGTGCTTTGAGCATTGTGACCGGATCAACCGGCTCTGGGAAAAGCCTCCTACTGGCATCCATTCTAGGAGAGGCCGATGTGCTAGTAGGTCGACTTGCCGGTCCACGAGGAGTTGTTTTTGAGGAGTTATCCCAATGTCCGGAACCAGACCAGTGGTTAACGGACTCGGCCCTTGCATTTGTCTCTCAAACTCCCTGGCTTCAAAATACGACCGTGAAAGACAACATCCTATTTGGACTGCCACTTGATGAAGCGAGGTACACGAGCGTGATATTTGCATGCGCTCTGCACGAGGACTTTCCTAGTCTGCCCCAGGGAGATCATACCGAGATCAATAGCAAAGGCTCTAATCTTAGTGGTGGTCAGAAATGGCGAGTCTCTCTTGCAAGAGCTCTCTATTCCCGGGCACGTACATTGCTCATGGATGACATCTTCAGCGCTTTGGATGTTCACACCAGAGAGCATGTCTACCGCCATGTCCTGTGCGGCACACTGTTACATGAACGAACCTGCATCCTGGTTACCCATCACCTTGATCTTTGCCAACCACACGCGCAATATGTTGTTCATCTCGAGAACGGAGGCTTGAAGTCGGCCACTACCATTTCGCAGGACTTACGCGCAAGTAAAGACGTTCTAGTGAGGTGCGACGGAAACCCACAGCCAGAGCAGACTCACGCCGGTGTGCTAGAATACAAGTGGAGGTCTAGCGGCCTATCTACAGGCAGACTATCATCGATTACATCTAGTGGTGCGAGAAAGGAAAAAGAGGGAAATAGCTCATTTGCTCCTTCACGAGGTGCAACGTCCATATTCCTCAAGGAGGGAGCCAATCCAATCCAGTGGTTCTTCTTGGGAGTCGCATTTCTGGCATATGGAGGCTTTATGCTTTCTAGGGTAGGAGATTCGCCAGATTCTTTGTACGCTGACAGATGTGTATGCTAACGATAGCAGGCATGGTGGATCCACCTCTGGACCGATTACTACAAAGCAGTCGTTGATACGAACATTTTCGGCGCTGATCACCAGTACCCTGTTTATTATTGGCTCGGTATTTATCTTGGCTTGTCAGCATTGGCGTGCATTGTTGGAACATGTCGGACATACCTCTCCTTGTCTGCTGCACTGAGAGCATCTCACAGTCTGTTTCGAAAAATGCTTTCCGCGACGCTCCAAGCGCCACTCCAATGGCATGAGCAAGTACCTCTGGGTGACATCCTGAGCCGGTTTACCGCGGATATCAGCGTCCTTGACATGCGAGTCGGAGACGATCTTCGTGCCACGCTCGAGTACACAATGGACGTGGTTCTGGCCATTGTTGCAGGAGCCATCGTTAATCCGTTTCTTCTTGGCATTTCTGCCTTGCTTTTGGCCCTATACTTCTGGTGCGCTCGACGCTTCATTGCTGCGTCCCGGAAGCTTAAGGTTCTAGAAAACGCCTCCAAGGCTCCTCCTCTAGAATATATCGACAACATATTCAACGGCCTATCGACGGTCCGCGCCTTCGGGCAGGAGAACATTGCCATGCAGGAATTTTGCACCAAAGTTGGTCATCACGCAAGAGCATACTGGCACCTTTGGCTCCTAAACCGCTGGTTGGGGTTCAGGATCAATGTCCTCGGAGCGACCTTCTCTGCTCTTTCCGCGGCGATGGTGGTGTACACACCTGGAGTCAGTCCCTCGACGGCCGGATTCGCCATAACATTTACGATTGAAGTCTCTCTTACAATGGCACTCAGCATTCGTCGCTATGTCAATTTGGAACAAGGGTTGAACAGTGTTGCGCGGATCCACTCATACGCTATTGTACAGAGAGAAGGTGGCCCCGACCCTACCATTCATTCAGGTACTTTAGAATCATGGCCACATCGAGGAAAGCTCGAGGTTTCCGATCTTTGTGTGACACATGCACCCCATATTCCCCCTGTGCTGCATGGGGTAAGCTTCACAGCCATCCCAGGCTCCCGGATCGGTGTCATTGGACGCACGGGAGCTGGGAAATCATCCCTTGTCCTGGCCCTGTTTCGCTTTATCAAGGCCACACAGGGGAAGATCGTCGTCGACGGCGTCGATATCTCCCAGGTACCGCTACATACTCTGCGCAGCCGCCTAGCCATTATCCCGCAGCATCCTGTGCTCTTTCGCGGCACTGTTCGAAGCAATCTAGATCCGTTTCATGAGTACGATAATGAGACGCTTCTGAGCGCTCTGCAGGCTGTTGGATGGCAGGAAGTGAACTCTTGCGTCTTAGTTCTCTCAGAAGACGTATCTGCTACACCGGAATCCTCATCCACTTTGTCAAATAGCACCGAGACCCGGGCAGCATGTGAAGACAGCCCATCCGATGCGGAAGAGAATACTGCTCTCCTGGAAGAGACGCCCAACAACAAAATTCTATCTCAACCTGTCACCGACTGCGGTGACAATCTATCTCATGGCCAACGACAGCTCCTCTGCCTTGCGCGGGCTATCGTCCGTCAGCCCAAGATCATGATTCTTGACGAAGCAACCGCATCTGTGGATAAGGCGACAGACCATCTTATTCAGCGTAGCTTGCGATACGCCTTGGGTAACGGTCAAACGACGCTGTTAGTCATCGCACATCGGCTGAAGACAGTCGCGGACGCCGATAAGGTGCTTGTTTTGGATAACGGGAGTATTGTCGAGGCTGGGAGCCCCTTGGAGCTTCTACGGCGTCGAAATGGGCATTTCAGAGGCATGGTTGAGCAGGATCCGGAAAGGGAGGCCCTTGAGGAATTGACTTTGGGTGAGATGCCTCGGAATGGGTGACCTGCCCCTCATACAGGGGGCTTAGAGGCGTCCAGCCAAGGTCTGTTGTTTATTCACTACCAGGTCTAAAAACATGTCATCTTCACTTTTGCCCTTTTTTTCAGGAAGTACAAATTCTATGTAACCCGGTCAACCACACTTGTAAACAATACACTTTACGAAGGTATAACAAGTAGGGACGCCATTCCACATCTGATACAAGGCAACTCTATACCTGGAAACTCATGAAGATAGTGTTTTTCCAGTCAGTTGAAAGGGCCCATTCTATCACCTTCTGGAAAGGAACCTCCTAAGCCATGAAAGGGGGGAGATCTACGCTTAGTAATCATTGCTCTGAGAAAGTCCAACATTTTCCAATACATTGATATGATATTTTGGGCCAATAGATCATTGGTACGTGTCGGATTAACCCCAAAATATATAGGCCATTCCTTAGAAAACATAGCTCATGCTTTGTACTAGTTCACAAGAAGTTCTGAAGACCTGAGGTTGAACTATCCTAAAAGATGCACCAAAGCCAAAACAAGCTCCGATTTGCTGAAGAAACCTATTACTTCTTTTCTTCCACTGCAGTGCACAGATAGAAGTACACTTATGCATTATGTCCTACATAACCCATTTCTAAAAGAAAACAAGTACATACGACCACAGGGTGTGGAGAACAGGGCTTCCCGTCCGCTCAGCCGTACTTAAGCCACACGCCGGCCGGTTAGTAGTTGGGTGGGTGACCACCAGCGAATCCCGGCTGTTGTATGTTTTTGTTTGCTCTTCGTTTTTGTCGAAGTTTTTTTTCTGGCCCGTGAAGATCATACATATATTTCTTATCCAGTTCTGTCGTCTCTCTGAGCTAAATCAAGTTATTCCAGATGTGATGTCTAGGCTAGTCATCGTGCTCCTTCTAGAGAGCATATGGGACTTGCACGCTGAATCTGCCAGGTTCACAGGGTATACAAAGACATTCGGAAATTACTCCTATATCAAGACCCATAGAATGAACACGGACGGTAGACAGTAGTGTGTACTCCATACGTCTCCGAGAAAAAGAAATCGGTGGCTCTAACA
This sequence comes from Aspergillus ochraceus, assembly GCA_004849945.1. Taxonomy (NCBI): domain Eukaryota; kingdom Fungi; phylum Ascomycota; class Eurotiomycetes; order Eurotiales; family Aspergillaceae; genus Aspergillus; species Aspergillus ochraceus. The sequence continues at coordinate 2,566,842 of SSOS01000002.1, forward strand.
GCAAAGGCACTATTGTCTGCGAGAGTCAACAAACTACATCTCTCTTGATATGATATCTTGATTTGAATTGGACAAGACCGGCCGCTGGTCAAAACTTTATTCATCGCAAGTTCTCGATTTGTTCAATTGTGCTAATGTTCTCCGGAACTTATTCTATTTCAGTACAAATTCAAGGTCCCGCAAAACAAATGGAGAATTTGGGGTTGATTAAACTACAAAACTCCGTTGCCTGCATTCGTTCAAGCTATGAAATAACAATTCAATTCATTGACTGTTGCTATGCACGTGGGCGGACGGACCGTTGCGGGACCCGCGGATCCCGGTCCATGTAGGGGTTCTTATCTGCAGCCGCGCTTATCATAGGCATGACCGAGGTATGCATTTGCATGGTTGAGGTCATTGACCCAGAGTTTTGAACCTTCTGTGACGATTACTTGCAACATTGCCATTTCTGTGCTCGCCTCAACTATTTGTCTATAAGATCACTGTGGCCTATCTTTCTTCAATAGTTTCTGGCCCTACACTTCTCGTTACTTTTCCTCCCTCAAATTCTTTAGAGCAGTTTTCAAACAGGTCGTACCCTCTTGCACTATGTCTCTGGATAATCGTGCGCAAGTAATTGTTATTGGTGCCGGCCTGTCTGGTCTCACAGCTGCCGCAGAACTGAATCGTCAAGGGATAGATGTCATTGTACTTGAGGCAACCTCCGATATAGGTGGTAGAGTCAATTCGGCCACTACTAAACTCGGGTCCCACCTGGATCTTGGAGGACAATGGATTGGATACGGACATCATCGCATCACTGCTCTGGTAGACAAGGCTAGAGGTACGACATATCAGACGTTCTCACGCGGCTTACCGACGCTTGTTCGCGAAGGTCGCACCGTGTCTGTCTTTTGTCCGTCAGTGCTTCTTGCGACTATCTATCTCGTTATTCTCGAGCTAGCGAGCAGAATCTATGTTCCGCATGACTGGATCACGCTCTCGGTGGACAAGGCTATTGCGACATATGTCCCTTTGGAAATTACTCGACAACTCCTTCGTCTCCTCGTTGCAGTTTCTTCTACCGCGGAATTGAGCATGTTCTCGGTTTACAGCTTTGTGAAATCGATTTCTCTATCAGGGGGGTTATCCACCATGTTACGGACGCAAGGCGGAGCTCAAGACCGTTTGGTGGTGGAGTCTATGGGCATCACTACATCTATGTTAGCCAACGATCTCCCTCGGAAAGTTCTAACAGACATGCCGGTGACAAGCGTGTCGCAAAATCATAGCGACGGAGTGACTGTAGATACAGCGTCAGGCGAACAGTTCCACGCTAGAAAAGTTATTATCACAATTCCACCACCAATGTTGAGAGGCATTACATTTGATCCGCCACTGCCCCCGGAACGCTTGGTGCTTCAAGAAAATACCCGTATGGGCATCGTCTATAAAGCCATTGCTGTTTTCGAGGAGCCCTTCTGGCGTGAGGGCCTAGGCGGAGAGTTCCTCGTGCTTGACGATCCCGCATGTGGTGTCTTCGATTCTTCGTCGCCCGGAGGCCCTGGGCATTTGTGTTTCCTAGTGGCCGGTACCCCTGCACGCCAGCTCGACGCCCTTGAATCGACTGTGCGGCGCGAAATGCTGTTGTCTCGACTTGTCTCACATCTCGGGCGTCGAGCTCTCCAGCCTGTGGACTGGCACGAAAAGGCCTGGCATTTAGACGAGTTTTGCGGTGGTGGGTATCTAGCATATGGCGTAGTTGGCACCAGTGATGGGCTTCTACCGATGCCTCATAAACCGATCAACAACGTGCACTGGGCGGGAACGGAGACGGCGCAGGAGCATCCTGGATATCTCGAAGGGGCCGTACAGTCTGGCGAGCGTGCTGCCTATGAGGTCGCTTGTGCACTTCATGGAGCGCAAGCTGATAATGAAGGAGAAGAGATATGATAAGCGGCGGTATGGCATGCCTTTAGCCGGGATTTACCCTCAATGTATTCTTAGATCATTATCTATAACACGTATCTGTTGCTTGTACCATATGAGCCGCTGTTTATTATTCCCACTGTCTCTGTTGAATTGAATTGCTTCGAGTTAATGAATCAGGAAACGCACCATTGGCGATGACACTTACAGTTAAACGCTAGCTAGATGAACAGAGGCAATTATATTACTTTTTATCTACATTGACAGGCCTGTTCAGCAGGGTTCAGGATACTCATAGCACCTCTATTGAAAATAGCTTCTTTGGCATGATCGTGCGATGAACACTCATCTTTTGCCACGATGGGTTATTGATCCTCGGTTATGGTAGTAACCAAGAACGCAATGTACTGAGATACTAAGAGCGACTGCAGATAAGCGTGGCTCTAGATAAGAAGAGGATAAGGGTCTGGAACACCAGGTACTCGTAAGCAATATTATAGTTCATCGGCTATAGCGTGAGAATGTCTTCATGATCATGATTACCCGAGGTCTTGTTGTCTTGTTTTCGACGAAGCCTGGTTGCTACCTAACTACATACCAAGATACGAAACCTTGTAACTAATCAATGCCTACAACCGTATTCAAAGACGACTCGCAGTCTCCTCCAGCCCCCTCACCACTTCAGCCCCTCCCCGCAGCCCCGAGCGAATAGCGCCTTCCATATAACCACGCCACTCATGAGAAGTCTCGGTGCCTACAAAATGCACATCCCCGACAGGTGTAGTGATATCGCGCCCCACAGCTGATAGGACGCTAGGAGTCGTTATCGGACACGGGGCGCCTAGAAAAAAAGCCTCCTTGGTCCACTCCATTTCTAGCGTGTTGGCTGGTTGAGGGACCTCGGTGAATTTCCCAAAGCTCTGGCTGAACTGCTCCCAGGCTTGTCGGTGGCGGGATGCTCGGGGTAGCTTGGACCAGCTTCGTCCTTTATCTCCGGCCAGGAAACAGGTGATGGACCACTGGTTGTCCTGGGGGATGCTCGTGTCGCGGGAGAAGATGATAGGGCCCTTTTCGGAGTCTAGTACGCCGGATAGACCGGCTTTACGCCACCATGGTTCGTTGAAAACGTATATCATCTTTGTGTAATAGCCAGTGGTGGTGTTGTCACTTAGAATGGTCTTTTTCTCAGTTAGGTGCGGCCTGAATGTGATCTTGTGGTACAGGCTGGACGGAATGGATACAATCACTTTGCGGCATTGGAAGTATTTGCCATCCTGGGTATGTACTACACAATGACCACGTCGGGAATGATCAATTTCGGTCACTGGCATATGAAGGAAGACGACATCAGGCCCTAGTTCTTCGGCCATCTTCTGAGCAATGGTTTGGTTTCGTAGCGTATTGATTAGTGAATAAGCTATTAATAGAACTGGACATCACTAGGTGTGAATACCTTGTCGACATCGCAAGTACTGCCCGCCGTTCTTCTCATCCGAGATAATATTGTCAATTGCGGCGCCGCTCTTGAAGTAAAGAAGCATGTAGAGCGCGCTGACCTCATCACTCTCCACCCCGAGTAGGGACACCGAGAGCACGTAGGCAATGTCGGCCGCTTCGTCAGACTTTACGCTCTGAATGGAAAACTCGCGGAAGGTGAATTGGTCGATTTCCCTGGCGCGCGGTGACTCGGTCGGGTTGTCCAGACTGATCAAGGTGCATCCATCTCGGAACGCCTGCAGCAGAAGTTGAAGAATATGAGGATCTCCCTAGAACAAGACAGTTAGATATCTAATCCTTCCCGTGGGAGGAAAAGGGAAAGCAAACCGGGAGCTGTCCGAAAGGGACTTTCACGACAGTTTCATCAGCCGACTGAATGATAGTATCGCCGCAGTCGCGCTGAGTCTCAGTCTCGAGGCCGTATCGCTGGTATAGCTTGAACATCTCACTCTGGTTGGTCTCATTGACCCAGGATGCGCCTAGGTCGTTGAAGCCCTCTTCGCATGATTTAACGGTCAAAGTCTTGCCGCCAACCCGATCAAAGGCTTCAAGTACACACACTTTCAAGCCCGCAGCCTGGACCGAGTGCGCCGCTTGGAGGCCACTGAGGCCTGCTCCGACCACGACCACATCGTAGGTGTTTTGGGTTTCAGAATCGTTTGCCATTTGCTTAAAGGTAGATACATTAAACAATTGTGTTTGAATAAATCGAAGGCGCGGTATTTATAGCTAGTCTTCCCCTTATGACGACTATTGATTCTTATCTGCAGCCGCGGTTATCAAACAAGCACAGCGAGCCAAGGAATGATCACCACACTGTCACTGTCAGCAAGTCCATCATTGGCTGGTTATATATGTCATAAACATGACGTTGGAAGGCCCGAACCGGCACTAGCATTAGGTCTAGACTTCAACGTAGCCTCGTTGTGTTCATATTACCCCATAATCCAAGTTATGCCTGTTCATCAATAGCCCAAGGCCATATGGCCCAAATGCATGCTCATCAGGATCCTTCTAGAGTAATTCGAGCAGCATGCTTGCTTGAGCCGTGTTCTTCATCCCATACTGATTATGGAGCAACATATGCGAAATGACCGCGCGCTGTTCTTCCTTCATCAGGTACGAGCCAATAATCCTGATTGGCCACATCAAGATGCAGGAGTAATTGGACAGCAAGATCTAGGGTAGGTTGAGTACTGCCACATCAAGCAGGGGCTGTAGATTCTGCATGCGAGCGGTGTCATATTTCGAGAACGGCGAGATTGCGCTTTCTAGGAATGCTAGTAAAGCTATGCGGCATACATCCAAGGTTGCACTGCGCCCGGGCCGTGAATGAATATCGGGATCTTTTGGGAGTGGAATTTCCAAGGCGTTTATTCTAGCCTTGAGCTGCATGTATTTCTCATGGCGGTCTAGATTTGGCTCCTGAGAAGCAAACAGAGATACCGTGGATATGAGTTCGAAGAAGTGATGGCCGCCACTGAACATAACGCCGAATGCGCCCAATCTTGCAAGTCGTCAAATGTTTGTAAACAAGCGTCATAAGTTAGAGTTCTGTTGCGATTCATGTCGAATGGAGTGATGCTGTTGCACAAGACGATGTATGGATAGACCTCCATCACAAATCCGTATAACTTCCGTTCGGCCGCTGACATGCTTTGACGGGGCTTACTACGTAAACTCAGGACCAACTGGCGAAAGGCCCGGAGGTGGATGAATGGGGATCCGTCCAGATTTCCAGACACAACCTATATCCAAGTTAGGCGGGAAGGGCGTAAGTCACCTGAAGACACACCTCGTAGTGGAAGAGTATCAAGATAGCTAATGCCGCTCGAAGCAGAACCAAAGTTTTGGATAACATGCTTGGATCGTTACATGCCTGGTAAAGTGTCTGCACGGCCGATGAATAATGTCGGTGAGTGGCATGATGGACTTTTTGGTTGTCTTCCAGCTTATACAGAAGATGGCCACCGCTTAAGGCGAGAATGGCGTTCATCAGGAGATTGTCATTAGAGGCGACAGGCAATATCCACGATACCCAGGGTATGTCCGGTGCCGGTGCCGGTGCCAATTTGGGCGCTGTATCTTTCAAATAATGCGACAAGAGCATTGAAGATTCTGGCAGTAGCATGCCAGCTTGTATAGTACTAAGAGCGCTCTTGGATTCCAAAGACGACGGTACAATGCACTTTTCTCTTTCGCTCGCCCGAGATTCCACACCTTCTGGCGGTGCAATGAGATCCTTGGCGGCTGCAACAGACGGTATCAGAGGCGAGGTGTTTGACTGTGCTGCAGTTGAGATTCCAAGTTCCTCACAAGCCGGCAAATCATCAGAGTCCTGTGTCTGTTCCGCGTCAAGGCCGAATATGCGGACTATATGGGGAGGCCAGACGCATTGCAGCTTGTTACGTGTGCATGCTCGGCAGTGCGGTTTCGCCTCGTCAAATTTCTTTTTCCGCCGACGACACGGTAGACAGCCCGTCCTGGTGCGTGGATTAACCCGGAGCATTATGACATAAAGCTTTGTTGCGGTGGAGATGGCGCCGTAGAGGTGGAGTGACGGCTGCGGGGACAAGAGGTATTAACCCTATTAGTAAGGCTAAATCAAAGGAAATAACATAATCCACCATACGCACACACTACTTCAAGGTGGCAGTAGTAAGAAATAAGAAGAGTATGGGAAACGGACCAGAAACTAAAGGCGAGGTGCTAAAAGGAGATATGTAAAAAGATAAGAGATTATATAAACCACGGAAGGTGGGAAGCAATGAGTCCAATGACTTCAGGATGAATACTAGGGTTGGTTTCTACTAACAATCTCAACAGTCTAAATTGTTTTTGCTTCGAACTTCATAGTATTATGGTGAACCTGACACCGAATTTGGAGGGTTCCTCTATATATGAGATTGCTTTTGGAAAATGAACAGCATGAAAAACCCTAATGTAAACCCCAATGTAACCAGCAAATGATACAAGCACAGTTGAGTTTCCATGTTGCCATCAAAGACCAGTGTTCATTGTATACCAGTGAAAACTAGCGCATATCAGTAAAATTGGCTGAAGCAAACAATGAACAAAAGCAGTAGAAGCCAAATATGCCGGGGACGATCCCAGGACAATCAGCCCACTACGGTCAAGGCATGAGACAAGTGCGGTCCATCAATGGTATCGTGGGCGGCGACCCTAAAGATATGGAATAGCAAATGGGGGAAAAGGACTTCATCATTAGACATGACGAAACACTGGTCACGAAGTAGGCTAGCTGGCTGACTCGCCGAACCGTGGCCAAGAACAGAAGGCCCTGCTTTCCTCAGTAGAAGGCTGCACCGAACGGCGCAAACCAATTAGATAGACCCGCGTCCATTGCATCTTGGACAACTTCCCCAAACTGTGTCTTTTCCATTACAGGGCGTGCAAGTCACAAGTAGATTTCCGGTCCGATTTTGCTGAAGCCAAGTTCCTGCTCCCAGGCAGCTCAAGCAGTTTTGGTCGCATTGCCCAGCGCCGTTGCAGGAATAACACTATGCCATCTTGGTAGTGCGGTTCCGAATGGTCTGGTGTGAGTTTGTACTCTTGCTTATTCTGATAGTCATCGCATTAGTGAGGTTACGAAGTTTACCTTTGAGTCGTGAAGCTCACGGAGGGTGGGGTATGGGATGCCGCGATAGGCTGGATATGTAGGGAATCAGACAAAGGTTATATCATTAGCCCTTCTCAATTAGACAAGGCTTTGCGTGCAATATATCCTCTCTGGGTTATGAAGATTTAGAGCAGGGGAGTTGCCCATTCAACCGAACAGAATCAAATACCATCCCGTTCATTTACCTCCATCGACAGTACCATATGATAGATCAGGGCGGTCACGACACAGGTTCAGGGCACACTCAACCTTGAAGCTTCTAATTAAGCCTATTTAATTCGGGCCACTTTCGGCTTCATGTATTATTATAGAAGCAGGCGCGATGGAGGGGTGTATTAACGAATCATTAATTGGACATGACACTGTCGTTATCATCCCATATAATGGCGGATAATAAGATAGCATTGGGGAAGCTGGTTCACTTTCTTCATCTGGTAGCCTAGTTTATTTTTTGTTGTTGTTGTTGATTCATACGCTGGCCCTTCGCCTTAGGCGACATGCAGGGATCCACTATCTCTACTCTCCATGTACATCGTTAAACGTGAACCATTACTTTTCTGGTGAGTTTGAAGCCTCGTCAAGATCTGTTTGGCCAGTGCCTGGGTTTGAGACGGCAAGACCCTGCTGGGTGGCAGCCCTCGGTCGATATGGCCCAGGTCCTCCATTCTTGTCCCCTTTTTGGTGAATCTTTCTGCGCATATGTCCTTTGTCCCCGGACAAGACGTGTTTTAAGGTATGCATCTTCTCCACGCCCAGCGCTTCCTTGGCCTGTCGGTCGGCCGCCTTGTTTGCAGGGTCCCAGCAGTGGCCCGGAATCATTGCAGTCGAAATGAAACCCCTCGGGCTTTAAGCTAGCCGGTCGAGCGGTGAATAGCCTCAATGATATACTAGCCTAAGCAGGGGCCATTCTTTAGATGCCTGTCTAAGTTCTATGACGTATTGTAGTTGCTGGAGTCAATGGAGTGGTGTCATAGAGGCAGGTTTGTGTAGAGTGACATTTTAGGGCTTCAACGTGCGCCCGAGCACATGTGGGAACATCAGGCTGCGAAGCCACCTCAGCAGACCAAGCAGATTGCCCAATTACCACACCGACCCCTCTCAGCTGAACTACGGTCTCGTTAACATGGTTTGGTTGCCCCAAAGCTTTAGCTTCTTGGCATCTCACTCGCCCAACAAAACTAAACCAAGCTGACTGCTAGACCCCTTGGGCTTTCCTTTATGGATTTCAGTGGGAAGGCGGGGGTGGGAGGTTGTTCAGCTATCAAACCAGACTGGTTTATCAACTCCATGTGAGGTTATGCGTGTGGCTAATTGTTCTAGATGTCGGCTGTCAACAAGAAATCATAAGTAGAATTATTGTACAACAGAGCTTCAAAAGAACTTGTGATAGAAATAGGCTTCTTGGTGCATTCTGATAGGAGATTAGTACGCTTCATAATTTTGGCTCTACTATTTACCATATTGAGTATGAATTACTTCGCCCCCGCGTGCTAGCCGTAGAAACTCCTGTGGCTGCCGCTAGCCATGTGCCATAGCCAGCTCTCTACCACATTGAAATAATCCCTACCCTTGGCAGAACTATAGGTAACGATTCTAAGTTATGCTACTGTCACGACTAGGATAGCGGGAGAATAAACGATAGAGATCCACATATTCATATGCAATACTTAATCGAGTGGAATGCTACAACGAACAATAGATAGTGATTGGGCCAAGCACGAAGCAAGATATAGTTCTAGCACCTGCTGCCTACTGGCAACACTTCCTCCACCCCAAGTGTCGGACGGTTATGGCGCAGAAAAAAAAGATCGGCACAATCAATGAAGGCAAGTTGAGTTCCATGCACGGTAGAGGTATAGATTTGGCATGCAACAGTGCCTGATCAGCGAGCAGATTCAGACTTCGAAGGAAAGAGGGCCCATGATTTGCATACCAGCCATATCTCTCAGAGGAGGCTATTGGTCAGACATTGGAGGGCCTTTGTTCAATCCTAGGGAAAATCTCGGTACCACCATAGCACGTAAAGAGAGTCCGTATTCTGCAACGGCAGCGATTGCCAGTAACGAACCTGGATTCCAGTTCTGGCGATGCTTTCAAACCCATACAAATCAGTGAAATCGGCGGTGACACCGACTGCATATACCCGAGCTCCTGACTGGCCAATTACACCAGTGTTCATCCCAGCTATGATTTTGTTTATGTCGTTTATCATTCGTCTCTGAAAACTCCCCACGCTCTTGTTGAAGAAATCCTGATATTCTCCTCCGCATTTCAACTCGACACCGATTCTCTTGCAGCGTTCGGACGGGTTGGGGTTTGTGTTTGGATCGTAATATTCTACACGATGCTTGCACCAAAGATCGATGGACTGGCTTGTGTTTTGGAACACGGCTTGTTCTCTTTCAACGAGATAGGAACTCGATTGGGAAATGAATTTGGCTAGCTCGGCCTGCAGCCAGCCTTCCCAGCCCCCTTTCATTCCAGTTTGCTGCCAGATCTGTTGGCGGTTGCGCTCGACAAAGGTGACAATGGCTGCTAGGACATCACTATCCTGGATTTCTCTAGGGTGAGCCCTCGGAATCTGTTGTTGGCTCATATCTGGAGGAGAGGTTTTTGCAGGCTTGCGTATTGCAGGTTACATGATAACGTGATACGCATGCGCGCGGGTCAAGTGATGGCTTGAAATGTGTTATCGTTTCTGTAGAGAAACCAGGAAGATCTTTAACCAGCACCGGTCAAGTGGTTTCACCTCCTCTCACTGCTCGGGCGTCATAAGATAGAGTAAAGTTGCGCCCGAGCTACATAATGAGAGCCTAGCGGGACAATCAAGGATATAAATACCCAAGGCTGCGCTGCAAAGAGGCTAGCGTCGGTCGTGATTTCGCAAAGTCATCTAATTGTCGACGTCCATTGCCAAGGCTGGAGGGGTCCACCCAACAACAATGAGGCCCGTGTTGACATTGGTTTCAAGTGGCAACACGTGATGACAGCAACCCTCTGCGACTAGGTCGAATTACATCTTGTCAGAAGCCGGGGGGGGGGATACGAGAGAGTATTGTGAATTGCACAGACCTGCACTTGAGGCTGAATGAGCCACCCCTTTCAGCCCTGCTTTACTACAACCACACTATACATCACATTCTACTTTGATCCTGTCGCAGATACGAGGTGTGCATATCGACCAATGGGAGTTGTCTAGGCTAGAGCCCTATCCAATCATTCACCGACTCATGCATGCCCCTGATCAGTCGATAATCAATCTAAATGGTCTGAACACCCCGAAATGTCGCCGAGGTCGCCGATGTTTGGTTCAATTTGTCATAGCACAAGGCGCACATTTGCATCGCCAAAAGCTACTGATGAAATCGAGGTCAAAATGCGCCTACAACTTCTATAAGGGGAAGTTACTTCGCCTTATGGTCCCCTCATTCTGCGAATTCGGATGTTGACACTCCGGGCGGATCAATTCTCTGAAAGAGCCTCCCACCTCTTTACGAAGAGTATCCCAGCAATCTGTGTCCACGCATCCAAGTGTTCGAATCCAATCATACAGCACTGCCTCTCTACCTTCAATATGCCACGATATGCGCCTCCATTGGAGGCAAGCCTGTACGATAATGAATGTAGAGATCATGGCGCGTATTCTTTTCCTTTTCTACTCTTGATAAATCCAATGAGCATGGACTGATAAGAAGCTAGATGATGATTGCATGTTTCCTGCGTTCCCTGCGCCGTCTGAGAGAAAATGGGTTCGAGCTACGACAACAGGAATCCTATGGTTTGCAATCGTGACCTTTAGCTCCTACCTTGCAGTCGCCATTGTGGTCGTCGTTCTATTCGCAGTGAACACAGACAACAACGGTGTGCATCAAGGAACCGCGAACTACGCTCTGTATAAAAATACCATGTTCAAAGATTGCTATAACAGGCCCGCACTTGACAACGCAGACAACTGCACTGTCATTGACTCCATCTTGAAAAAGGGCATGCCCGAAGTTGTGTCGCAAGGTATTGGATATGTGGCCATGCTGGAATTGAACGATAAGGCGCCACCAGATCATCAGAGAATTTTCTACAGCTGGTGCCAAGCAGCGGGTTGCTTCCACGATTATAAGGTCGTCCCAAGCGAACCGCGTTCGACGGCATTTTGGGCGACCAGCATTAGAGCGTATACTGAGGTTTCCATTATCTTGCTCGCGGCATTGTGGCAGCTCAAGAAGCTTCACAATGCCCATTACACCAGCGAGACGGAGCCGTGCAAAATGATTGAATGGGATGTTTGGATCATTCAGTTTTGGGAGTTGGTATCGTTTGGTTGGTGGTGGTACGACTTTGGGCGGCACGTCTCCAATCGATCCACATATCCAGCACCTGGGATGCTGAGCTGGGTACCGCTTTGGAAGTATGGCTATTTGCTGAATTTTCATCCTTATTCGTGCGCCCTCAGACAGAGCCCCAACGCAGCATTGCTGGGCATGTGGCTAGTGAACACGTTGGCATTCGTGCAGTGGGGAATTTCGGTGTACATTTGGAACGCCAGCATAGATGTCTACTCCCCGTATCCCACATACGACTGTCTCGCCTCACAGATATCAACTGCACCAGGAAGCTCGACGTGTTCCGTGGAGCAAATTTGTGCCCGAGATCTCCTCTTTCACTCTTACGACTTTAGCTTCTCGAACGAGATTGCGAATATCACCGACCCCAAGGCTGCGATGTATGTGACTTTCGTGCTTTTGAGCCTTGGGGCCGTCCTGAGACTCTTTCTCATTGGCGTATTGCCGGTGGTCCAGTATCTGATCGGCAAAGGATCCCTTCAAGAACTGAAGGCCGAGACTTACAAGGATGATATAGGATACGCTGGAAGCCTGACACTTACATCATTTGCTTGTATCATTGTTGGCGGAATTACCACTGCTGGCGCGATAATAGCCTTCCGAAATGGTCGTGAAAGTTCTTTTACCATTGACTGGACCTGCAAAACGGTGCATGTCAATCTGAGTGCTTGGCGATATTACTTCGATGTGGAGTACGAGCTACCATTACGTTTGACGAAGATGTGGTTCAACATTTGAGGTGGGGGGGCTGCGAGCTATTTGGATTAAATGTTTGCCTATAGTACTCGTGTGTGATAGACAATTATACTCAACGATAGACTCATTTACCGTAGACCGTAGATATATGTTAGACTCATTCTTCCGATTTTAATTTTGTTTCAGAGATCATTCATTCTTATCCTTTGAGGTTCCTTATGGGTAGTCGATGAGACTTCCTAGTCAGGTTTGCTCAGTGCAGCCTCCCTAGAGACTTCTTGTCTCCTTCCATCAATGACCTTGGCTGATGAGGTTGGTCTAGAAGGGCCCGCTCGAACGCCATGATATTGACATTTTCGGTGATTGCGCTCCAAATGCCTTAGACGTCAGGAATCTGTGCTTAAACGCCAAGGATACCTTCTGTCCCTACTTCTCTTGCAATCTTGAACACCTCATTCCCAAAAAGCTGTAACCTAGCCATCATGGGGTTAGTGATGTTTTGAACCTATAAATATCTGTCTCGGTTTCAGATTTGTTGATGGGCACTCTTCTCGATAGGTCGTCGTCCGCCCCACAGCTTACTATCTGTCCTATTTGGCGCAATTTATCCTGGAAAACCGAATCTATTTGTATATTACTTTGTAACTCTTGTCGCAGCTGAACTGATTCTTCCTACTGGTCGGCGTCAAAGCTTCATTACCCGCGATTGCTAGCATCAATTTTTCGAGAGCCTGAGTCAGGGACTCAAGTTCGTATCAGAGCTCACAAAAACTTTCTCTGAGGAGCCTTGAAATGCTTAATCATATTGTAACGAATTCTGCTTGTCTTTGATACAAAGCTAGCCAATATAATCAAGCTAGAAGTAAGAGAGATAACATCCGCTATGAGAGATGATAGTAAATTTGAAAGTAATAATAGATATTAGCAGCTATTCTAAAGAAAAAGTCTATACATATAAGCAGAAGATGAGAATACTGATGGAACTAGTTTTGGTAGAGCAGTCAAAATGCATTAATGCCTGGAAGCGGGCGCTGACCCTGGTAATTGGTTCCTGGTCGGGCAACATAATCCTGCGCGCGTTATGACCTGCACTTTTCCTTCTTTACCCGCACACCGACTTTTATCGCCTTAATAATTCGATAGCCCTTGACTAGCGATCAAAGAAGCCTTAGAGAGCATCACGGTATTAGTTTAAGGGAGTGATTCTCGAGTTAGTGAGAGAGAACTTCTCTCCGTATTGCTCACGATGTCGGACAGCGAGGAATCCAGCAAGTCTGATGTCAGCATAATCGATCGAGACGACGTGAGCAACTATAATCACGAGAATATCCTTCCAGTATCGATAGAGGAAATCGAGAGAATTCGAGAATGGCTGGAGCCTACTTCATACGCCATTGCTGGCGGCGAGTTCCGCAAGCATCTCGCAGCCCACGCGCCGGGGACCGGACAATGGCTTACCTCTACCGATGGATATCGGCGATGGCTTCAAGAGAATGAATGTGGCCTGCTCTGGATCAAAGGCATTCCTGGGTCTGGCAAATCCGTCCACGCTGCCAGATTGATTGATGACCTCGGCAAGGCGAACCCTGGCTGTCCAGTGTTGTTCTTCTTTTTCCGACAGATTATCGCTGCCAACCATAACCCGCAGGCCCTCCTTCGGGATTGGATGGATCAGGTGTTGAGATATAGTCCACCACTGCAACACAAGCTTTTGACGTATATCGAGGATGAGATATCTTTGAGCCACTTGTCGAATGGCGACCTGTTGAAGGATCTGCAGATGGCTTTCCGTGCTCTACCCGATAAAGTCTTCTGCATTGCCGATGCGCTCGACGAGATGGACTCTGGAAACGATAACTTCATACAGGCCCTTGGGTCGCTTAGCCAGTGGAGACCCACGAAGGTGAAGGTTTTGGTCACGAGCCGACCTATTCCCGGACTTGAGATTCTTATGCGCCCGACGCCAGTCCTCCATATCCGGCTCGAGGAGCAACTCGTCGATGTCGACATCTCGACCTATGTGCATACCGCGCTATCAGGATCACAGATTCCTCGGACCAAGTGGGGTGTAATCGTGAATGCCGTACCTGGCCGAGCAAATGGTCTCTTTCTTTACGCAAAATTGGCCATGGAGGCCCTCCTTGAGCCAGGCGTCGACATTGAGAACGTTTTAGCAAGTCTTCCTGCAGATCTCGATGTTCTTTACACCGATCTATTGCGAGAACATGCTAGGCGATCCGGCGTCTCACCGAGCGTCCAGCACCTTATTCTCCAGTCTGTTACGCATGCAACAAGGCCACTACGGCTACTCGAACTCGCTGAAATGTGCAGGGTTACCGATTGCGCTGGTTTGGGCCAGGACTTAAGAGCTATGAAGGAACTTGTTAGAAATGCGTGTGGACCGCTTCTAGAGATATTACCAGACGAGACGGTGTCCGTTATCCACCATTCCTTCACCGAGTACCTTAATGGCGCTACACGATCTGAGCATGTAAATGGCTATCTAAAGCTACTGCCCGGGCCATCGCACGCCAAGCTTGCTCTATCGTGCCTGCGGTATTTGTTGGTGACTCACTGTCTTGATGAAGTCGAGATTACAATTGATGACAGCGATGAGACAGAAGGCTTTGATGATGAGTCATACCCTCGTACGAAATCTAAATGGATTCCGCACTATCTACGCGAGCTACGCATGAAGTTTCCGTTCTTTATGTATGCTACTAGCAACTGGCACGTTCATATCCGAAAGTCGGAGGCGGTGCACCATGCGCAAGATAAGATTAACGAAGTTCTTGAGCGGTTCCTCAGCAATGGAAAGACCGTCAAGGCATGGCTTGAGGTGACCTGGCCCGGGTATGCATCGAATGCGCGAAGGTTTACGGCCCTCCACCTCGCAGGAAGATATGGTCTTGTAGCATATACGAGAAAGCTTGTTGCGGACTGGAATGGCGATATGGACACATGCGACATTACGGGCAAAACATCACTGTGAGTTGCCAGACCTAACCGAGGCAAGACCGATCTAACCCGGCCTGATAGATGGTGGGCTGCTTCTCAAGGCCATGCTGCTACAGTAAGCGAATTAATAGCCGCAGGCGCCGACCCGGATTATCAGGATGGATTGAGTGGACGGAAGCCACTTCACGAAGCTGCTAGTAAGAATCACCACGCAGTTGTGAGGGTCCTGTTGGAGGCTGGTGTCGACCCTTTGGCTTCGGTAGGTCTCACCAACCATGCGAAGACCGTGGGCTACGCAAATCACAGTAATGGGGAGCTAGCCCTCGCACATGCATGCGAAAACGGGCACGTAAAGACGGTTGACGCATTCTTGCCATTTCTTGACCTCGAAGCGATGCACAGCTGCCTTGCTTGGGCTGCGCAAAAGGGGCAGGCCCGAGTAGTCAAGCACATGTTGTCACAGCCAGGCGTGGTGGTTGACGCTGTGGTCCGCGGCAGCACTGCTTTATTCAGGGCTTGCTTAAGTAGAGATCTGAATACTGTGAAAGCATTGCTTGGAGCTGGAGCTGACCCAGAGACGTTGAATGAACTTTGGGCGGAGGAGTTCGAGTCGGCCACGACTTCCAAGAAGTCGAACGGCTTCCATGCCCGATTCACTTGCCTTCATGCTTTATGTGGCCTGCCTGGACTCTCGCACTATTATGGTGATTGGAACGAGGACGACTGCCATGAGATAGCCACGCTTCTCATTAATGCCGGCGCTGATGTTCACCGTCAGGCTGACGACGGAACAACCGGACTGCATCACATCGTCGAGGTGTCTTACTATTTGACTTTCCTTCTCATGGAGGCCGGGGCTTCAACCGATGCGGTGGACTCCAAAGGTCGGACACCGCTCTACTACTCACGGGTCCCAGCTTGCGTCTCTCTCCTGGTGGAACAGGGCGGCACCGACGTCAACGTCAAGGACGTATACGGTGACACACCCCTTCTCGCGGCCCTAGCAGAGCATTATAACGAAGTCAAAGTACAGCTGCTCTTAGAGTGTGGGGCGGATGCCACCGTCCTCAACTTCGCCAGTGACAGCACCCTTCATGTCGCACTCGAAAACTACGCGACACCGGTAAGCTACGTCGCCAGGCCGGCGTTGCGATTATAGCTCAAAACTAACCGGCAGCAGAAAATAGTCAATGCTCTCATTAAAGGCGGCGCTGAGCCGGACGGACGCAATCGCCAAGGCCAAACCGCTTTAATGTGTTCATTTAAGTCCCAGGATGCCGAAGAGATTTGGGCCCTATTGCTGGCAGCGGGTGCAGACATTAATGCGCGAGACCGCGCCGGGCACAGCATCTTCTGGCATCGGATCTCACAGATGCCAAAGCCGAAAGATGAGGACGATAGTCAACCTCGCGACGATGTTCTGTTCCTTCTTGATCACGGGGCCTCTCCCTACTTGCGCGACTTTAGGGGAAGAACTTGTCTGCATGAGGCTATCAAGACGCAACCAATCGGCTTTGAAAATCGAAGGGACACCCCCCGTTTCGACTTCCTACTTTCGATCGGACTTGACCATACTATAGTCGATTACGATGGAAATTCAATACTTCATGAGCTTGCGGCCAGAGAGGGATCAAAAGAGGCCTATGGTCGTCAGTGGGTGAATCCGCTCTGGGAGCGTCTTGTATTCTCCCTTGGTCTCGATGTCAACCAGCAGAACGTAGGTTCTTGTGTTCCGCAAAGCTACTTACGACCAAGAGAGAAACGTTGCTAATCCAATGGCAAATATATAGCACCTAGGCCGCACGCCACTTCACATTCTCTGTGATGCATACTCCGACGATGCTAAACGTTATGACGATGATCCTATGCCCATTGACTTCATAATCGCGCAAATGAAAAATGTTGATACTCCGGATCATGCCGGCAATACAGCTTTGCACATTGCGTCAACTAGAACAGAATATTGTACTATGAAACTCTTGAAGGCCGGCGCCAATCCTCGAGCCACTACCCATGAGTGTCTTACACCACTGCATCTTGCTGCTCGCGCACAAGAGAGCAATATTGTCGGCATGCTCGTGCGTTCGTTACATAGATATTCACTTTGGAAGGAGCCACGTGCAAATTTAGAGGCCCTTCTCCCCAACGAGGATGGCGACAAACTGCGTACCGACGGCATCGATGCGAAAGATGTAAATGGGCTTACTCCGCTCTATTACGCTGTCCGGAGCGGCAGACCCGAGACTGTGATGATCCTTTTCGAAGCAGGGGCGGATGCGAACGCAGGTGGCGATCTGTTCAAAGCTTGCAGCGACTTTGAAGAAGAGCACGCGTTTCGGAAGGCGACATGTCACGTCAATCATGATCCTCTGACTCAAAGGGAGGCTAGGGCAGGTGCCTCAAGCAAGGAAGTTGCGTCCTCCTCTATCAAGCCCCTCAGGACTGGGCTATTCAATAGCGACACTGCTAGGCTAGAGGAGATTGTGGCATTGCTAGTGGACTTTGGTGCTGACCCTTCCGGCCTCGGACCGACAAGGCAGCCCTATGCTCGTGGGATTATAGAGGACTGTATATGGCATGGCAAAGCATACACAGCAAGTTGCATTGTGGATCGAATTCCCCGTTCCCTCTGGGTCGAGCCAGGCAAGTCGTCCCCTTATTCCGCTATCCTTGCCGTCAGCGCTCCTGCATATGATCCTGCACTCGCCTCGTCGGAGAGCTTTTCACAGGTTGAGACCGGCGAACCGAACACTTACGCTTTCAATCTGTTTCTGCGGTAAGAAAAGTCTTCTATATCTGCTTTATCTACTACAATCTAACTCAATACAGGCAAAGACAATATCGACTGGTGAAGGAGCTTGCCAAGCGCGGCACGAGGTTTCTCCCGAATCCTCGTGACAGGTATCATTTCAGCCACTTTGCAGTACTAATCCAGCACGGGTTCGCCCTGCTAGTCAAGGAGATTGGAATGATTGAGGCGAAACGCGCGCTCGGTCGAGGCGATTGGCACGCTTTTGGCGATAGCTCCAAGGCAGGGCTGTGGTGCGCCAACCGGCCGGCGAGCGAAACGCAAGCAGAGGGACGAACTGTGCTTCCCCCTGAATCAGATGTGAAGAACATTCCAAAACCATTCCTCCTTGAAGCTGTACAGCGCGACCTTCCCAATCATGAGGTCGTTGTGGCGCTCGTCGAGGTATTCCACGTTGACGTAAATGAGAGGATGTGGGGTACAGAATACACTGAGCACGATCGCAAACTCACATATAGCGACTCGGCTCTTCATTACGTTGCGCAAGGCTTGCGCTGGTGGCATGTTCACTGTGCTTTGAAATATCTTCTCAAGGTGCCGGGGATCGACATAAACCTCCGCATCAAGGGTGGTCTCACACCTCTACACATGGCAATCAGTGGCGGAACAGACCTCAAGCCTAGACCTCATTCTTATGATGCGGTGAAGCTGCTTCTCAAGTCTGGAGCCGACATTGAAGCCGTAACGAAGAGGGGCAAAAGCTGCCTCAGCATGGCCAATCATGATGTCCTGATGATCCGACTACTGAAGAAGCACGGAGCCAGAATTATGCCTGATGACATCGTATCGGCAGTCGAAGCTGGTCAGGTCGATGCAATTTGTGAGCTTTTGCACGCAAGAGATGATGGAGTATATCCCGACATAAACCTAGATCCAGCGCTGCGCGCTGCGGGCATGTTGTTCATCAAACCCCACCCAGACGATCATTTTTGGAGGCCGACGGTTGACCATGCTATTGTTACTGAGATGATTGCGATCCTCATCGACCACGGAGCAAACCCCCTTTCTACTTATACTTCTTTGGAAGCGAGCACCAACGCAGGTTCAAGTCCAATGTCCGTCCTTTTCAACAAGGGAGCATCACACTTGAACACGAATGTTGATCATCATAAAGCAACCTTATTGCACGAGCTCATTCTAGCTGTCGGAGGCTCTCACCTGCAGATTTTCCTGGTTCCCGGGCTTGATGTCAACTACAGGAATCCACAGGGACTCACTATTTTGCATGCTGCATCCTTGAGAGCAGACTTCATCGATAAACCTTTTAACCCCAATAACTCTACAGCTGACGAACTGCAAGGAGAAACTGTTTTCCAGCGCCTGGTAGCACTTGGCGCCAATCTCACTGCACAAGACGCCCTTGGTCGGACGCCCTTAATATGCCTGCTTAGCCACAGGTGGTCTATCTCACCAGGGTGGATGGCAACTTTGAAGGCTATGATCCACCTAGCGCCCGAGTTGGTGCATCATGTCGACTTCCAAGGCAATACTGCACTGATGCATGCTGTACGCCAGGCCGTTGATTCAGCGGCTGAAACGGAGCCGATACAAAGTTTACTATCAGCGGGTGCGACCCCGTTAGTGACAAACAAGCACGGCGAAGGTGTGCTGCACATGCTGGCAACTGATCTCGGCACGGCGGGGCTTCGTCAATTATTTCGAGATTTTGTCCGTCGCGGGGCCGACATCAACGGACGCAATGTGCTGGGCGAGACGCCGCTGTTCAGGTTCGCTCGCCGGTACCCACAAGGCTCCGGCGAGATGTACGACCGGGACTACGTGAAGCGACAACTCCGGGGTGACACGTACGAGGTGCCGCGAGAGCAAGGTAGTATAGCACTGCTACAGGAGCTGGGCGCCAACTTCTTCGTCATGGACAATGAGGGTAAAGGGCTACTGCACGTCGCAGCGGCCGGCGACGCTCTACGCTTCCAGGAGCTCATGGACGTGGGCTTGGATCCAATGATGGAGAACAACGCGCAGCAAACGGCGATTGATGTGGCAGCGGCTTCCTCGAACAATACTGTACTGGAGATCTTCGAGAAAAAAGGTAGAAAGTAGATGGGTATGGCTCGCACAGCAACATTGCCTACCACAGAGGATGGACTATTGCGGGGGCTAGTATGTAGTGTACAGCACATGACACATGCCAGCATGACCCGTATAGCTCGCAGTTGAGTTTAGTTTCAGTGTCCCTCTTTCCGGCATCATATTTATCGTAACGTTGATGACGGTGCGATAAAGCAAGCCAGCAGCAAGGTGGCTAGAGCAGAAATAAATTGCTTCTAGCTGTACATTTTGCTTAGTAAGATGTACCAATCACGTAATCGGTAAGCGGGCGGAACGCGCAAGCGAGTGGAACGCCCAACCCAGGAAGAGGACTATCTCTCTACCGGCGAATATACGGACTATATAAAAAAACTAGATATATTATAACCTATTATCTATATATACTCGATAATATAATTTCGCCTTATTATATTTCTTTTTCTATTAATAATACGATAGACAGTCCGCCCTAGTATATAAATTAATCTAAAGTATTATTATAAAAAGCTTTATCGCGGTAGAGATAGCGTTATAGAGATAGAGAGCGGCTACGAGGATAAGAGATGGTAGTTCTATTAGTAAGGCTAAATTAAAGGAAATAATATAATCTACTATACGTATACTCTACCTTAAGGTGGCAGTAGTAAGGAATAAGGAGAGTATGGGTAACAGACCAGAAACAGAAGACGAGGTTAGACTGCGGCACTAACCACCAAGACCATGGTTAACCACTAACCAAGACCAAATTTCGTGGTTTTGGTTGGCATTTTGCTAACCACCGTGGTTAGTTGGTTAACCATGGTTATGCAAACAGTATAAATATGCCAAGCCTCGTGATCTACTAAACAGAAATATGGAAAGATATATTGTATTAGCTTAGTTATTAAATATATAAAAGAGATAGAGAGACTATATTAGGAAAGATCTGTATATTTATGCTAGCGTGGTTAACCATTGGTTAACCACACAGTGGTTTTGGTTAACCACAAAAATAGTGGTTAGGTGGTGGTTAGCAAAACACTAACCAAGACCACAATTTTGTGGTGGTGGTTATCAAAATGCTAACCAAGACCAAGACCATGCCGCAGTCTAGACGAGGTGCTAAGAGGAGGGATGTAAAAAAAATAAAAAAAAGCGTTATATAAACCGCGGAAGGTGAGAAGTAATGAGTCTAAGGACTTTAGAATAAATACTAGTATTAATTTATACTAATTAAAAGTCTAATTCATTTTTGCTTCGGACTTTATGCTATTGTGGTGAACCTAACACCGAATTTAAAGGATTATTTTATATATAAGATGTCATGGTTTGACCCCCGGGCGCATTCAGGAGTGCTAACCACTGCACTATTAGCAAAAGACTAGTATGCAAAGCTAAAGGCTTTGCACTGCGCTCGCATATATAAACCTCAGGCAGGAACAGGTACGGGAGAAACAGAACAGAACAGAACAGAACACAGCTTGCACGGTGCCAAGTTTGCACCGTGACATAAGATTGCTTTTAGAAAATGGATAGTATAATAGAATGTAAAGCAGTAAATAATATAAATATATTAAGTTTTTCTATTACTATTAAAAATCAGGGTTTATTATATACTAGTAAGAACTAGCGAATATCAGTCATTGACTGAAGCAAACAATGAACAAAGGCAGTAGAAGCCAAATACCCCGGAGGCGATCCAGCCAGCCAAGTCCAGAGCAGTCGCAGAAAAGGCATACACGACGAAAGTAGTACCGGTCAACACAATAGTTATTAACACAGGTAACGACCGCACAAGGAGGCTATTGGCCTCTCTATTATATCGCCTTTTCGATTCAAGCCCAGAAATCATGAATGAAAAAAGAATACTGCTGAAGATGCAGAAAATCAATACCAAAGGTACGACGCCCCAAGGATAAAAGGAAATTTGTAAAAATTCCTCGTCTTGCATGCCGTTCAACGTACACGCCCGGACGAGACACCAGAGAGAAAGACTAATGATAGCTAAAATTAGCGTGAGGGTAGGTACCGTCAAAGAGCCGGATACGTAGTAAAGTTCGTAGTCAGGATGGTCATTGAAGGATCGACGGGCCAGATCTCGTGAAATAGGCGCAGGTTGCTGACTGAGGTCCTGGAGGTCAAAAGGATTTTCACTTCCGTTCAACGAGAAAGAACATATTATGTCCTGAGACTCCTCTATTTCTTTATGCGTATTAGATTCTTGACAAACGTGTCAGCGATTAGTTGAACATCTCAATTGCGGATACAGTTTGAACACACCCGGATAAAGAAGTTCAAAAACTGATATCAAGGGAATAGCAAGAAGCGCAACAGACATGACCTGGCCAAAACTCCATTGTGCGTCTTCCTCACTGGGAAACAAGGCGACAACCCCGAATAAACGCGCAACACCCCATATGAAACTGATAATGAGCCACCAAACCTGGATCTTTAATAAGCTTTGTTCAAATGTCGAAGGACCAACAGACCCACCTCAAAAAACATCGAATCCCACATGTCTACTAATATGCGTGCAGTAAGGAAAAGGGCTAAAAGAGGACGATACAACAGGAGCCTCTTCGCCCTTTGCAAGAAGCTTGAAGTATCGCATGAGCGCTCAATCACTCGAAGCGGTTTGCGTAACATATAACTGACTCGTCCGCGGACAGTCTGGGCAATAAAGGTTGACGGACTGTGGTATAACTTCAAAACCCGCGACAAAAAGCCAACAGACATCAGGATGACTGAGATAGACATGGCAATGATAGCATGGTCACTGAAGGTATGATCGTTCTGAACCAAAGAAGGCGAAGGGTCCCGAGCTGCATTGAGGCGTTGCACTGGTCTCAGATAGCAGATGGCGTAGTCCTGAGGCGCAGGGCGACCGGTGCTTCCAGCTGGACCATATTGCCATCTATAGTTGGCCGTTGGAAGAAATGCCAAGTTCAGTAATATAACCAATATGAACATACAGACGAGCCGCCAGATTCGCTCGGCCGGCCGCTGATGAAGGTATTTTCGCAGAAGAGTCAAACACGAGAGATGGGTCACGCTAGAGAACCATGCCAGGTAAACCAGAACCTGCCATTGGTATGTCGAAATTCCACATTTGAGCTGTGTCGCACCGCTGATGATGATAGAGATCCCAGTAATGATTTGGATATCGCTCATGGAGAGAATGCACTGTGCTTTCATTTGAACATTGGCGAACATTTACCAACCAAGCTGTCGATTTCTGCAACATACCTTGATGAACGAGTCTTCGAGTCGAGCCCGATTCTTCCGCCCTCTAATACTTGAGCCGAATGTTTTATGATAGAGTTCACGTGGGCCTCGAAGTATTACATCGTCGATAGGGTTCGTTCGTGATCGTAAACATAATAGAGGGTTGGCCTGATTCTCTCGAAAAAGGTCCAGGCGAGGGTCATAGCAAGCACAATAGTGAAATACGATAATGAAGACAGCAATGCCCGCAGTTGCGCAATAGCCTATCAAAACCTTTCAAAGAAACTCAGCATTCTGACTGACAAGGTGACTTCGCAGTCGGCAACACTAACACCGATCCCTGTAATATCATTGTCCCCGTCGATATCGGTCGGGCGCACTGAGCAATCGTAGCTGCACATATTAAAAGCGGCTTGCCAGTGCCCCTCTGAGAGATCTCGATTTATGACCGCTTCAAACCCCGAGCTACATCAATCGGTGGCTCGTAAGTGCCATGTTTCCGCGAATATTGTATTTTCTGGCACTTAGAATTAACAATCCGTTTCAGTGAGGGGCTATGCGTATCCGTCAAAATCTGAAGCGTATTCTCTGATTTCTCCCTTTCGATTTCATAAGGACAGCGACGCAGCCGCAATTGGGGTAGTGCCGGAGTAACCGGTGGCCGTCAATGGAGACAAGGCAGTGACGGAAAGCAAGTTTGCACAGCCTTGTGCAGTGATTCAACAATTAGCAGGGCAAAGGTCAAGACTTGGAAAGGGGTGGGACCAGAATACTTACACCGCATCAAAGGCCTTGTTCGGCAACTGGATCCACCCAATTTTCAAAATCCATCCCTAGCCGTGGGGTTTCCTAGCGCAAATTTCTGTCTACTCCGTACTGTGTAGTGCTACGAGTGATCTGGAAAAGGGGGTTGGGATCAAAGTTTCGTAATTGTGTAGTGTATTACAAGTGGAGAATCATTCTCCACTACATGAACCAGACGTGGCTGATTTCCTCGTGTAACGTGTCACTGGACTACTCCGTACATGCCATGTGGAGCATACTGAGGGAACACACTTCTGCCTGGGAACTTATCGGACTATCATTCGTGCGGTGCTTCATGATACGGTGTATTTCACTACTGATGTCTTATCCCTCGCATTACGGGGACAAAGAATCCCAGCCCTTTCCTGTGTATCTATCTGAGAAGTGGATCGAGCCATTGTGCCACTTTGCTACTTCAAGGTTTTGTACCCTAATATTCTAACTGATATGTGGAGTCCTAGAAGGGACAATAGCATTATACATAAATGAACAGGACTGGTCAGCATATTCAACCAGCAAGACTCGAGCCCAACTCATGATCCAAGTTATCCGGCTGCAATTTTGGTACGAGAAGAGTATAACTACATATAGCACAGCCTTGCCAAATGAGCCGCAGTGGAACCAGGAAATTTGCCTGTGCCCTGCTAAAAGTAAACTTGAGTTCAATTGTCAGCAGGCCAAGACTCGAGAAGTCCTAATGTCGATCATTGCCTTGGTGATCGCATCCCCTTAATGTATAAATTGTGCACCCGTCTCCCCAATAACTATTGTAAGCAATCATAACTACATCCTCAAGCATTTATCAAGTCGATGAAATACTCAGGAATGAAGCCATCTACATTTCTCATCTTAGCTCCCTTCGTGGTCGCCGCTGCCGCTAGCTCTCGACCTGCTGAGAAGCAGCCCACTCGCTTCGATGTGATGGTCGTGAGCGAAGGTCCTGTCCAGTACCGTGCACTGGCTTCGTCTTCCTCCTTCTTCTATCTTGGTAGAGGCGCCGGGTACACAGACTCTTACTGTCCTCCAAATATCGAGAAAGCCGGTCGTTGCCCTCCTGGAAAGGATACCGTCCTGAAAGATGCCCACACATTGGTAAACCACTCTTTCTTCGGATATTTAGCCTACAGATCACTGACATAACAAATATAGGACACTGTTGTACCTGAGCAGATTCTCTATGTCGATTCCAACTACGCTGTTAGAGCCACTGGCCCCAACTTCAGTTATCTCGAAGCCGACGGAGAAGACCATCGTGTCCAGACCAATGGCACTCATGAAGGGTTCAGATACGTCCCCGGCACTCAATACGGAAACTGGGACTACCAGGCCGATGGTGTCGATGGCTTTTTAGCCTGCCCCTATAACGATGATATCTACCAAGTTTATGTCAATAGCGAGAACGCAAAGCCACCCCGTGGACAAAACCTCGATACCTGTTTCCCCTTCAAAGCGGGTGCCTTCGAGTACAACCTGCCTGCAAACGTTACTGCTGCGGCTTGGGGATACTAAAAGCGAAAGACCGAGCTCTATTACTTATAGATTTTCACCCTCTGTCTAAATTCACTACCTTGAAACCTAAATATCGTTGCTGTCATCAACTTCTATGTTTGGCGATACTCTGTGAAGGCTCATCGAATTAGGGAATTTGAATCTTAGATCTTTACACTCATTAGCCGACTTGACAACACCAAGAAAACAATCTTCCCAGAGCTCCAATCATTCTGTAAGCTACTTTCATGCGAACCTAGGTACTCCCCGAAAGGAACAGGTCAGGGTGGAGAGTTTAATCCTTCTGTGGTAATGTGCACCTTTAAGTTCTTCTTTGCAGCGTAAGCTTTTAGATGGCCGGAGTGGGCTTTTCTACAAATGATATTCTTGTAGAGTGCCAGGAGATTCAAATTATTTCCGTTGGGAGTCTCATTAAAGGAAAGTTGAGGCAATGTATGGATAGATGGATTTGGTTGTTCAAGTGAGATGACTTGATGCAGTCACTGTCACTGAGAAACATCATTTCCTAGTAAGCTTCTATTCTCTATTTTGTCCACAGTTGAAGCTTCAATCATGGAATTGATGGTACCCATGGTGTATGTAAGTCTTGAATCCCGTAAAGAAAGCCAAAGATTTAATATGCAGCTTTAATTGTCTATGAAACCCCTACAGAGAAGATGGATAAGAGGGTCCACATCTCTATTCCGCCAAGCGAGGCTGTGAAGCATGATCATTGAACCAAACATGCACTCTCTGAGCTTGACCTGGTTTTCTGTCGTCAATAACTTCGGAAAGTCTACTCAGAGACCGGATCCTGAATTTGTCCAAGTTGGAAGCAATGTCTTGTAGAACTTAGTACATGTCGTCTAGTCATATAATTCCGATCCAATTTGACCTATTTGCGAAGTGAAACCATGAAAGCTTTCCGAATCACTCAATGCCTACTTTTAAGATCAACACGCCCTTCCTTCTCTTTTCAATGGACAGGTTCTTTCCCGACAGTCTCTGGGTTATATTCCCAAGATCCGGGTTACTAGCGCCTGCATTGGCATTGCATAGGTCCACCGTACGTGGACAAGTAAAAGACTAGGACACAATTTCCAAGGAAATATATGCCAAGCCGCAGCTCTGAGTACAAGGCTGAACTGCATATGGCGGATAAGTAACGCAAGCGATCGGCCACGACATCGCCTCATTGCAGGTAACAGTAGGCCTGTCCGAACATAGCCCCAACATCCTCGGCCATCGGGTTGGGGAATTCAATCTATATTAAACCATGACTTTTGCTATTTCCGGGTCCTCTATCTCATTCCAGCCATTTTTCTCTGTATCAAAGATTCATGCTCTACACTCCTACCAGCCTCTATCCTGGATCCATCATGCAATCTATCATTCGCCACTTTTGGTCTACAGAGACATCGGGAACGAGAACCGCATTACGAGTCTTTGATGCTCTTATCGCTATACTTGGTATTATTTGTATAGCAGTGGGATCTTATTCCTCGGCGTCTGGGGCAATATATTACACTATCGTATGGAGCCCTCTATCTGATCTGTCAAGGTAAAGCATGTCTGACTGATTAAAACTGAGCAGCTTGCGGTGGCAACCCTCTGGTCAACTCTCGTTTCGGTTTTCATTCATACCGAACGCACCATGTCTCCATGGTTCGCTATCGTCTTGGATTTTGCTCTTGCAGCAGTGCACTATGTTCTCGGAATAATCAACGCCCTAGCCGCAGGTGATGGCGAATATGGACATGGGAATGCCATAGTTGCAGTCTTCTTACTTATAGTTGGGTATGTGATTCCACTTCAACTCTCAAAACAAGAGAAGATTTCGCTGACCTTACTTCAGAGTTCTTCACACCTTATTCTTCACCTTGGCCTGCCGGGATACGCACGTTCGACGAACGCCAACAATTACAGTCGCTAGCAAGAATCAATTCGTCAACGAGACAGTCTGAATTCTAAGGTACTTTCAATGGTCGACTCGAGCGCATTCATTGCGAAATAAATTATTTTTGACATCAAAACGATGCAGCGAGAAAGGATTGTTAGCTTATAGTCGTCAGAGTTTATTTATCCCAGCTGAATTAGCCGCATTTGTCTTCAAGTGATTCCACTGTACGGCGGGGGCATTTTTCTACATCCTGTGTAATCTTACACTTTTCATTCACATGCACATTGCTTTCAATGCCGCGAGCATTAGATCATTTATATCTTTTGCAAGAGAGTGGTTGAAACCAGTTGCACAGTCACCCATACATCTTCTTTATGTTGGCCCTTTTCACGGAAGTGAACATTGCATTGTGTCAACGCGATCATTGCGCCTGTGGTAGGGATGTAATGGTCTGGGTTGGCAAGCGGGACATAGCCTCGCAGTGTGTACTGTGTGGGTGGGCAGCACCGATGTTGAAATTTTGGAATTTACGTTTAATTTGTTGAGTTTAAAAATCCAGTTTCAATTTTACATCACACTATGAAACCAAACTGGTGAACGAGTAATATCTTGAGCAGTTTTCCAGGTTGGGGCCCAATGGTAGATATGTAGGAAGTGTAGAGAGTAGTCAAATTGGCCAACAATGCAGGAGGCTCCAAGCAAGGGAGGTGGGGATTGGCTAGCATGACTCGTTTGAATGGAGAAAGACCGGGGCAGTGCTTGTGAGACGCAGCCTTGCGTTTGTTGAAACAAGTTTGTTCCAGGCTTGACGTCATGAAAAGTGCTTATCTCTGCTTATCTGACTAAGTTTGCACCTAGTTACAGTCGATGGAAGTTGAAGGGAAAGTTTGAAGGGAAAGTTCACCTTGTATTTGCAGTTTAAATCCAAGAGTCAGACTTCATTGCCAACGTCAGAGCATGGAAATATTTCTAGAAGCTTTTGCAGCTTTGGTGGGCTGCTTTGTAACGAATCTTGAGTTCAAACGGCCGTCAAGATCTTCTCGCAATTATCCGTCCAGTGCAGTACCTAAAGGGGACGGCGGTTATAAGGCAAAGGACAATTGAAAAGTCTTAAAAGATATGTAAGTGACTCTCCAAAATTGAGCACCATCGCGGCGAGAAATGGCCAAAGATTCTGACGGACAGTGACTGTAGAAAACCTTAACTCGATCAAGTACCATGGGAGAACTGGGGGGGCCATTTGAGTGCAAGTGCTGCTGGAAGAAAGAAACATATCAACCCCAATATAATTCCAGAAATTGGTTCATTCGATCCTATCTAGTTTGATGTCCATGACCTTGTGGTTAGATATCAGTGCCAAGACACCTTTGAACAATTATAAACCAGCATGTCTACAAAGCTATTACACTATAATCTACAAAAGAATGGCAAATTCCTCAGACAATGAATTTGACCAGAATAAAGCTAAAGTTCTGTCCATTCCTGAAGCATGAGATGCTCCCAGTATCTTTTCATGCGGTATGACAGCAAGGCATACAATTGTGAGAAAGCGCCCCGAGTCCCTTGACCAAACAGGCTTGATTCAACATTAAATCAAGTACGTAGAGGTGAACCAAAGTCTCATCCTAAAACTTAAGATTTACGCAAAATCATACGTTCTAAGGCCTGAGATGCTGCTTTCGAGTGCCCCTAAGTAGTCCCGTCCAGAACCTCCTACAACAGCCCTCGAGTATCAAGCAAGAAGCGCGTCGCTGGGTGTTACATGGATTAAAAACAGGAAATTAGACTCACAGTTTCGGTTAAAAGGCCAAAAATGAGGACGAGCTATTACAGAACTTTCAACATGCAGTCATATCTCTTGGCGTAAGAAATAAGATTAAGTAGCCCAGAGGGATTATTGAGAAGAGATCTGAAATCAGCCTATATTGACCTAGAGTATTCGGAAATGAGCAAGAATGCACAAATTATGTTGAAATAATCAATTTGCATCTAAAGGCCTATCAAATTGTATCAACAAATTAGATTTCCTTGATCTACCTTCCACGTGCGCAACATACCTTTGGGGAAAGTCAAATAGAAACTGCAGTTTACTCTTATTTTCCTTGGAGCGTAATATCGTTATGCCGATATCTATATTTTATGATAATCTAGTGGGAAACATGTTTATCAAATAATGCCTTAGCCAAAATGATAATAGAATATTCCAGCCGTGTTATAACGATTCAAGGGTATCTTGTGGATTGTTCGTGCACAGGAACTTTTTGGAAACATATATATTGCAAGTTAGCGTGCAAGTAGTGTACAAAATGAGCGGATGAGTTGCACTGCTGTTTATTTTTTGCTTCAGGTTCATTATTTTCCTTGCTAGGTAACCACGCTGCAATAGGATTAATGAATGAGTAACCTGTCTTTTCTGATTGTTATATGTGAGTTAATTCATCGAATGTATTGTGAATTTATGATTTAGTAAAGTAACAGATTAACTAGTTAACATTCCTATTTAGTCGGCCATTCTGCCGCCACAACCCAACTGTAATGAGTTTAGCGTATGATTTGAGCTTACCGTATAGATCGAGGCGGTAAGGCGGTTTCCAGCTGAACAGCCCCGCATCATTCATCATTCACTCCTGCCGGCAGGAGCCAGCGAAGAAACCAGTACAAGGTGCACCAGAGTCAGATTCCCATGGTTGAGCCTGAGAAGTACGATCATTTAGATGTGCAATTGATCATATGCGGCTCGACAGTCTGGTCAAAGTCTCCCAAGGTTGGCAAGGGTCATTCAGGCCAATGCTGAGTTCCGTCCTACATGATTAGCGTCATGTGTTAGGTAGCAATGGCTACAGAAGATCCAATAGACTTTGCGCACACTGCTATCCTCCAGGTCGCGCATATCGCGTCTTCATTGGGAGTGGAGTTGAAGCGACCGGTGTGTGCGCGGCTTGGGGCAGAATTGTTGCTGGTCGCCGACTACATCGACACAGCTGGCCTAGACCAGGAGAATCGACTACGACTCCGGATATCGAAATTGTTACGAGACGTGGAGACCATATGTAACGTGAGCATGCCATATAACAGTCTTTTGCATCGGTGAATCTAAGACATTGGACAGTGGCCGCGCCCAGTACAAAAGAATGGATACCCGCTCCTGGAAGCCATTGGGGAGTCTTTACAGGGAATGACCTCCTATGAGAAGGCCCATTCTAAAATCAGACGAGGCCTTGATAATCTGACTAAAGATCCTCGCAATACGGAGGGAGTCATTGCGCATATTGCAAAGTTCACGAAACGCGATCGCAAAGCATCGAGACGAAATGTTGGTGACGACACCACCTTGACAAAACGAACAGCTCAACCCCAGTGCTCCAAGCATGCCAACGAGATTGTCCATCGGACTCTGAGAGAGGTTATGTGCTGTACATGTCCGATCGAGGGACTAGGAAATTCGACAGCAAAAGAACATCTAGCATGCCTTTTGCTACAGCCACCTTCTCAGCAAGGCACGGGCCATGACCTGGTGCAGTTCGACATGTTGTTCTCGTCAACGCCTTTCTGGCAAGGGCTGCGATTAAGCCACTGGCAGGAAGTGGAACTGCTTGTTCCCAGAACCAACTATACAAGTAACAGAAAACGCGCCCGGTTCGTTGAAGTGGACGACGCGTCCCAAAACACGCCAAGCCTCCTATCGTCTAGACGACTTTCGCGAGTCGACAGAGGGCAGTTTTGCCGCCTTATCAGTGTCGAAGCTGACTCGCGACTTTGTCTCTCGGTCCAGAACGAAGAACTTCAACACTGCTTTGAGCCGCCCAGACAGAACGTTAAGCATGTCCCCGGTATTCCACTAGCGACCATACTTCGCAATCATCATCTACCACCGCGAATGAAGGTTGTATTGGCTTACATCATCGCATATTCTGTCTGGCAATACTACGACTCGGACTGGATGAAGACTGAATGGACAAGCGAGACCATACAATTCATGGAGGAGGCGAAGGCCCCAGGTAACCAAGACAAGGTATACACTTGGAAACCCTATCTTTCGGTTCACTTTAACAGCGATGATCCGGAGTGTAATGAATTCAACAAAACCCTCGGGGGAGTTCATTACTACCCAAGAATCAGAGCCCTTGGGATTATGTTGGTTGAGATCGGCATTGGACTCCCTCTTTTTAAAGAGAATAACCAGGGCCAGCCCTTGGCTGCCCGAATCAATAAAGAGCTACTCACAGCCCTCGAATATACGCGGGATCGAGCGCGTTGGAGAGATTTTGATTACCCAGGGTATATGAACGCGATCGGTCATTGCTTGGAGCCGGACACGTTCAACATGGCGCCATTCGTGGAAGGTGCAAGCTCGCGTGAATGGAAGGGAGGCCTGAAACAACGGAGAAACATACTATACGATAAGGTCGTGTTTCCACTGGAAGAACTGCTCCAGGGCACCAAGTGGATGAATGACTATACTAAAATCGACCCATTGGATATAACTCGCAGGGCTCCGAAGCATGAACAAGCAGCGATGCCCGAAGATACCGAAGAACGCAAGGTTCCGAAGAAGAAGCGCACCCCAACCGAGAAGGCGGCTGCCAGATGGCTTTCGCGCCTCGAAGGATTTCACAAAGAGCTCACTCAAGTCGCATCAACAGTTGGTCTCCGCACTCCAGAGCGCCCAGTGCGCATTGCAATCCTGGATACTGGGTATGATGAGGGGGCCCCGTTCTTCTTTCTTCCTGGTGTTCAATCTCGGTTAAAAGGATGGAAGGACTGGGTTGATCAATCCGATATGCCTCAGGATTGCGATGGACACGGAACTCACCTGGTGTCTCTGATCATGAAATGTGCACCAGAGGCAGAATTATATGTGGCACGTATTGCTAAGGATGCTAAGGTGTTTTCGGATGCTAGTGAAAATATTGCGAATGTAAGTGACATTGACTTTCTCACATTCAACAAGGCCTAGCATCATTTGACTGACTTATGCAAGGCGATCTTATGGGCAAGCAACAAATGGGAAGCCGACATCATCTCCATGTCCTTCGGTTTCGCAGATGAGCAGCCATGCATCAACAAGGCTATCCACGAGGCCCTATATCGACGCAATCATTCAATACTTTTCTTCGCAGCAGCCTCCAACTTCGGCGGAAATGGTAGAGAAATGTTCCCCTCCCGTCACGACGCGGTCATTTCGATCCGCGCAACAAATGCCAACGGCGACTTTGAAGACTCCAACCCCCCCAAAAGCGAGGACGAAGCAAATGTTTTCGGCACATTGGGCGTGGACGTGCCATCGGCTTGGCCGGATCGCGTTGATGAGGTTTACAAGTCCGGTTCGTCAATATCTACGGCTGTAGCAGCCGGGCTCGCGGGATTTCTGCTGGAATACATCGGTTCTCATCCACCCGATAAGCCGTTTTATACTGTTCAGCGCCGAGCATGGACACGTAAAGGAATGCACGCAATTTTTAAGACTTTGGCTTCTGACACTTTGAGGGTCAAGACAGGGTATCTGTACCTGAACGTATGGGATCTGATCGGGCAGTCTGAGGATTCCCGGTGGGCCAAGTTGGGGACAGCACTCTCGGGCCTCTGAACATAGAATAAGATTTATAGTATATCTTCATGTTAAAATAATGCAGCGAACATGGTCATGGCTTTCCCCAACCTTTGAGACAGCGAACCCTCCTGCATCGCGACCGCCTGGTAGATTGTCGGTGCAGATTGAACTGACCCGCACCTCTTCCAGCCCTTGCTCTTCCTCTTCCTCCTCGTCGTCTGTACCATCTTCCTCGTCGTTGCTTAATAAAGCACTCTTATGCCTCAGCTCATCATACGTGATTCGATCTCCTTTCCAGCCTTTGATCTGAATTTTGAGAAGCTGGTAAGCAAAGACAATATCCTCCCCGGCTTTCCACTGATCCGCCTTCTCGGTGCTCGTAGATCGCGCCAGATCAGCTCCACCACCAACCTGTCCGACCGGCGAAGGGGCATTTCCACTAAGCTCAACCTCTCCGCCGCGCCGTTGGGTATTTTCCAGGTGGGCGGAGAACCCCTTGGCAACCATAAGACCCGTAACCATGTAAACGGGTGTCCTGAACCCATGGATCCTACCCGCTTTGGTGACTGCCTGAACCATGGGAGCTCTCAAACGCGATTGAATCTCTTCGAGTGTAGGGTCGTTCACGAAGAACATTGACTGCAGGGAATCCATCGTGTATGTTGACTGCACGTCACTCCCCCGACTGCCCGAGACTTTCGCAGATACACTGCTTAGGAATTCCGCCCACACGCTCATCGAGACATCGCGACTGTTTCCACGAGTGATGCTTCGCTGGTAGTCGGTAAATGTTTCCACCTGCGGATACTTTGTTTGCAATGTTGTCGCATCGACAGTCGTGAGCGCTCGGTGTGGTCTTAGCGGATCTGCGATGATGTTGCCCAACGCGATGGGACCCGTTCCGGGTTTGAAGTGGAAGGTGGGGGCGAGAATATAAGTTGGCTGTTGCGCCATGCTGTACTGTGGAGGGTTATTCTTGTTTCTCCGGGGAGTACGAGTAGGTTGTCTCGCGTTGACCTCGAACAACAATCAGCGTCAGCCTTCTCGCTCGGTGAAGCCACGTGATCTGATCGGCGTGGGGTCTCGAAATGGCGGGGGAAAAGCAATGAGCTACGCACTCTCGACATTTAAGTCGACAGAGATGCTTTTGGGAGTTCGGAACTGTGCGAGGCTGCTGTGATGTGTGAATTACCGAAACCAAGCGTCCTCACTTCCATCACTTTCATCACAACAGTCTCCAGCCGTCTAGGCTCAAAATCATGACCTGAATATTCTCACCCGATCGTGCGACCTGCCCCTCACTAGGGACCCACGCAGAATCACCATGGAGGTTTCTAGTTCCATCGCACAGATGGCACAGCGATGCATTCAGGCCTTAACCGAATGTCTGGCTATCCCGGCCTTGATGGAAAATGAATGGGCGGAAAATCGCCTTGCTGATATGAATTTATGGATTTCAGGAACAGGAGCTTGCGCCCGAGGACGAGCCTCTCTAGACTCAAGACTGGCTTCGAAGCCCGAAGCGCGTGATGTGATTACAAACTTACTGCGCATTCTTGCGACGGTGATTGACGAAAGCAAAGCACTAGGTCAAGCACCCGGACTTGACAACAGCCAAGGATCATCCCCGAGTCTCGAGGAGGCTAGCGGTCGCGCGTTTTCTCCTTGGTCCGATGATTCCAGTTCAGATGACGAATCAGAGGATGGATATGAAGCGAACCTCCCATCTAAAACCCCGCTGCAAGAGTCCATGTACAACGTCGAGTCCATGGAAGATCAGCTTGCGAGGATTGCGGTAGCTATCAGACGCTCTGGGAGGCGTTCTCGGTTACAAAAGGCTGATCAGCGATTTGATGCAACAGAGCATGAGGAATTAGAGCGCCATCTGGTTGCCATGCTGCATACGCATCTACACCACATGCACAAAACTCAAGACGCGTCAGCGCTAAATGAAGTGCAGTTGGCAGTTGAGGCTTATTCGCTGCAACTTGAAGCGTCGAAATCGTTTCCTCTATGCACAGCGACATTCCAAGGGTCTGGACGGAGGCAAGGTGCGACCTTCAGACAGAAGGGCTGCAGCAAACAGAGACCGGAGTGGGATCCAAGACGATATTATCGATCACGGTGAAAATAGAAATATGCCCAAAGTCGAGCATCAGAACCCCAACAGCACGGTGATCACCGGGACCAGCGCCTCGGCATTGTCCGATTCATTCATGATGCCCCAGGCAGCACCCGCAGCTCCTACTGTATCGTCAGTCATGTCAACTACAGTCATTGACCTTGACTACCCTCATCCTCCCCGATTTCATGAGGATGCACACCTGTTTAGGTGCCCATGCTGCTGCGAAGCGATCCCTGTTGCTCTTGCCGAAAAGAATAAGTGGCGGTAAGCCTCCATCCCCTTAGTTTCCCTTTAGCAGGCGGCAACAAGACTAAGATAACCAGAAAACACGTTGCAGGCGACTTGAGCCCTTACACCTGTATTTTGACTGGATGTGATCAGCCAGATGTGCTTTTCAACACAAAGGAAGCATGGAAACTGCACCTTTTGAAAGATCATAGTAGTATGACATATTGGATTTGTTTCGCCTGTGGCAACGGGGCTCTTTATTACAACAAGGAAGATTTCATTCAACACACAAGATCCAGCCATGCGTCATCTATTCCATCCGATCAAATTGCATCGCTTGTGGATATCTGCAAAAAGTCCACACCAACGCAAATCTCACAGTGTCCTTTGTGCAACTGGCCAGAGAAAGGGGAGGAGGTCGAGAAAGATGCGTTGCTCAACCATATTGCAAAGGAAATTCATTCTTTCGCACTCAGGGCACTGCCCTGGGCGGATGGTAATGGTGAAGAAAGCGAGGAGAGAATTCATAATAGTACCCGAAGAGTCCAAAATTGGCTGTTTGAGTGTGACTCTCAACAACTGAATAGCCAAGAAACGCCCTCATTTGCAAAGACAGCCTCAGGATCGGAGTATTTTCAGCAGAACTCTTACTTTGCAGGAAGCTCCAGAGCCTCGTCCTCGAGCGAGCCTGATTCTGATGGATCCAGGCAATTAGAGCTGGAAGAATTGAGAAATTACGGGGAATTGAGGGCCGATGAATCGCAACAGGATGATGAAGCACAATCTGTAGGGCAAAAGGCCGAGCATGATGAAGGTCTAGGCAGTTCAGCTGATTCGAACCTGTCGGGCAACCTCAAACCATCACCCGACTTGGAACAATTCAAAACTCCGCTGGAGAAGATCAACGCGTTGACAGCATGGTTTCAGCAAGAGATGGTCTCGCGTTGTGAGCAATACGTTGCCGACCCGCCAGCCAACCCGAAGAAGCGCCACGATGAATATACGAAACTCTACACGGCGATTTTCACAGAGCTCATGATGAAGGCGAATGGAATCAAGACGGACGGAAACAACACGTCCCTTGTTGCACGCAATGATCTCGTAGAGGAAGCAAAAAAGGCTGCCAAAATGCTAGAAGAATCGAATGCGAAAGAACAGTGCCCTCACCCTGACTGTTTTGGACGCGTTTTCAGAGACCTGGAGGCCCACATGCTCACTCATCAGGTCGACAGGCCAGAGAAGTGCCCGGTTGTGACCTGCGAGTACCATGTCAAATACTTTTCTCGCAAATACGACTGTAACCGCCACGCTGTGACCCACTATAAAGGCACGATTGTCTGTGGTTTTTGTTCCTCAGCCGACTCTCTAGCGAAGAAGGTTTTCGAGCGTGTCGATGTGTTCAAGCGCCATCTTATCTCTGTTCACGATGTAGAGCACATCCCACCAAACTCCGGCAAAGACGTGCTCAATAAAGGTCGTAAATTCGCGAGCGATGCTACTGGCAAGTGCTCTATTTGCTCAATGACATTCAGCAATGCCCAGGATTTCTACGAGCATCTGGACGAGTGTGTCCTGCGCGCAGTGCAACAGTAGTCTAATGGCACCGAGATTGTTCCTTCTTACGATGCCGATGCCGATGCAGATACCATATCCTTTGCCCTAGACCATGATCAAATCGTCTACAACAAAGTGCTCATTCAGATTCTCCCGGCTCTATCCGGCAACGAGATCCTCCTTTTACGCCAGGCATACAAGGACCGCGTGAAGTTGGACGGCAAGGGCATCAAACTCGCTAAACACCTCCAACAGAAATTAGGCACTTCCAGCTTTGGTAAGATTTGCCATGCTACCGCCCTGGGGCGCTGGGAATCAGAAGCATACTGGATAAGTCGTTATTACGAAGAAAGCCCCTATCGTCGTGAACTACTCATTGAAACCCTAGTCGGACGCTCAAATAACGCAGTTCGCCAAATTAAGAAGTGGTTTCGAAATCCTCAATATCAAGGTACTCTAGAGCACTCAATGCGCTCTAGACTCCGTGAAGGCAATTTCCAAAATGCTATATTGCTTGTACTGGAAGAACAACGCCAGGGCAATAACGTATATGATATGAAACTTGTGGATCAAGATGTCACGGATTTGTATCATGCACTGCATCCTCACGAAGACGGAGAGACCGCCATGATCAATATAATTGTTACTCGGGGTAATGCCCATCTGCGTGCGGTGCTAGACATGTATCAGGCAAGCCATGGGGAGGATTTCATGAAAGCCATGAGGGCGAAGTTAGACAATTTAGTGGTATTTCTGCTCCCTCTAAACCTTCGCTAATCAAACTCTTGCCTCTTTCAATAGAAGCGTTTCCTTCGACATTGGCCATGGTACTAATGGATTATCTCTACATAGGGAGAGGCTCTTACCCACATCCTCAATGGCGCAATCAACAAAGCTCTACGTGACGCCATTCTTCTTTATCAAGCTATTCGCGAACCGCCCGTTTCTGACTATCGATCCGACCTCATAATTTCACGTCTGGTTCGGCTACACTGGGAGCCACAGCATTTGGAACAGGTGAAGAATGAATATAGCAGGCTATACAATGAGCTCGTCGAGAAGGCCATTGCGGAGCAGCTGGCATCACCCGAAGAGAGAGATTGGCGGGACTTTTGTATTGAGCTTGTGTGTAGCTCAGCTCCCAGTAAGTCAAGGGATGTATATGGAATCAGGCCCCTAAGCCCCGGTGCCTTATGACACTTTATACGAATGATTATTGAATTTGAAAGCTTCAATTATCGAGATATTATAACAGCATCCAGATTTAGAAGCAATTCCTTGAAAGTTAGAAAATGCAGGAAGTATTAAGGTTAGTATCGGGTGTTTCCCTCTAGGATTTGAGGTCCAACCCTGAACAAAAGCTACCTGATATTTTTTGAGGTACTTTTACATTCCTACATAAGCCATTCCTAACTGACTCCCAGCACATACGACCACAGGGTGTGGAGAACAGGGCTTCCCGTCCGCTCAGCCGTACTTAAGCCACACGCCGGCCGGTTAGTAGTTGGGTGGGTGACCACCAGCGAATCCCGGCTGTTGTATGTTTTTGCTTTCTTTTTTCTTTTTGACTCTGTCTATTCCAGTTTAACGACGTCCCGTAACCATCAGGCCGGATTTGAGTACTACGCTATAAAATTACCTCGTAGTTCTCCTGCTCCGGCGGGCCAGTTGCATGCCGATACGACTCTGTCCATTCGATCCATGATATCTGATATACTTGCATCGACCAGCGAGGTTCTTGGTATTTGCAACGTCTATGCTGTATACAACTTATATAGACTAAGTAAGATAGGAAACTACTATTTTTGACCGTGTCTACCATATTATTCAGACTAAAGAACGGATCAGATCTTGTCAATGGCAACTTATTCTGCACGACCTCAAAGTGGAAATTGGAGCCCGTGCAATCAAGCACCTAGTCGCCTAAGTATCGGCAATATATATATACTATAGCTGGTTTATATTCGGCTACAAGTACGGACGAGTTACATGATTTGGGTGCTCTGTTGACTGTTCAGCTGTGATTACGGATCCTCCGATTTGACTACCAGCGGATCTGGCTAATGAATTATGGGTCGAAACTACAAACAAGCATCTAATTGGCCCGCTGACCCAAATCGCGTACCATAGTTAGGCCGATCTCGCATGGATCAACAGAACTATGGGAAATTATGGAGATGAGCAGGCCCTATTAAGCTTTTATGCACAGTCCCTGGCATGCCTTTTACAAATTCCCGAGCTGCCAAGACCGCATGCAGGCCAGGGGTATTTGGCCTGCCCCTTGCCTACAATTTTTTGAGATTTCCCTCTGCACAAGTTCCCCCTCCAGAGTCCCGTCAATATGGGAAACGCCCCCAGTTCACCGGCTCATACATGCCTACTCAGCGCTGTCGGGAACGACTCGTCTCTCCTGGCCTTCCCGAGTCAGCCGCTTTACGAGTCGCTCGCTGCTAACCCCTACAATCTGAACTGGCCCGTCTACCCGGCTGTTGTCGCAACCCCGAAAACGTCAGAGCAGGTTGCAGATATCGTGCAATGCGCCGTCGAATATGACCACAAGGTTCAGGCGAAGAGTGGAGGTCGAAGCTATGCGAACTTCGGTATGCGCGCTTGCTATGTCCGGCCGACTTTCTTTTCTTATCCTAGCCTATACTAACTTATACGCGCGTTATTAGGTCTCGGCGGAGTGAACGGTGAAGTCGCCATCGATATGAAGCATTTCCGACAGTTCTCGCTGGATGACTCAACTTACGTGGCCACCGTCGGTCCGGGCTTGCGACTCAGCGACATGACGCGGAAGCTCAACGATGCCGGCGGACGAGCCATGCCATATGGCGCGGTCCCCGAGATAGGTGTCGGCGGGCATTTCACGATCGGTGGGCTCGGCACATACTCGCGCTTATGGGGTTCCGCACTTGATAATGTCGAGGAAGTGGAGGTCGTGCTGGCAAATTCGAGCATCGTTCGCGCCTCCAGGGAGTCCTACCCAGACGTGTTCTTTGCCATTCGAGGCGCGGCCGCCAGTTTTGGCATTGTAACCGAGTTCAAAGTGCGTACTTATCCGTCGCTCCGCCAGACGGTCCAGTATAAGTACGAGTTCAGCATTGGCAGCTCCGCCGAGCGGGCAAACTTGTACATGGCCTGGCAGGAGCTGTGCGCGCAGAAGAACCTGACGCGCAAGTTCGACACGCGCATGGTCGTTACGCAAGGCTTGATGATAATTCTGGGCCAGTTTCACGGGACGAAGGCGGAGTACGAGGAACTGGGGTTCGAAAAGCGCCTTCCTGCTTCCAACGCCGGTACTGTGATCGTGGTCACCGACCCGCTGGCCATGCTTGGACACGATATAGAAAAGCTAGCCACCGGCATCGTCGGTGGGGTGCCTTTGCACTTTTATGAGAAGTCATTGTCCTTCGAGACGGATAATCTTCCGTCGAACGAGACGGTGCACGAACTCTTCCATTATCTGGACGCGGCCGATCAAGGGACCCCAACTTGGTTTTCAGTAATCAGCATCGCGGGCGGTGCAACCAATGACGTCCCTGTCCATGCCTCTGCGTACGCCCAGCGCAATGTCCTGTTTTACGTGGAGTCCTTTGGCATCAACCTCCTGGGCCGCGTGTCGCAGACAACAGTTGACTTCCTAGACGGAATAAATGAGCTTGTCACGAAGGCGCTTCCGGGAGCGGACAGAAACGTCTACCCTGGATTCGTCGATCCATTCTTGCCCAATGCTCAGGAGGCGTACTGGGGCCCTAACTTGCCACGGCTACAGGAAATCAAGACTGCTGTAGATCCGAACGACGTGTTCCATAACCCGCAGAGTGTGCGCCCAGCGGGCAAGGAAACATAGCTCGCACGTAGGTTGATAGTCTGCCGTACGCGAGGATTGTGGACGTTACGGACCTTTTTGAACAAGACATATATATGTTGAAACGGTGTTTAACAAGCATCCCAGCAGTCGGAGATCATCCAATACTAGCTGCCCAAGCGAGCGCAGACTTTCCATCTGCGCTGAATGAATTAACATCAATATCCTTAAACACCAGCCCCGCAGTGGCGCGTTCTTGCCCGACCATCACAGCCCAGAGAGACGGGGAAAATCCAGAGATATCAATGATATGTAAATCCGCGCCGTATTTGAGCAAGACCTCCATGCAGTGGATGTAACCCTTCGCAGCGTAATACAGTGCGTTTGATCATTCTTATCCCTATAATTTGCACTTACGCCGCTCTAAAGCAAGGACTCAACCGAGCCTAGATCGCCGGTCTGTACCGCATAGTGAAGCTTCATCCTCATCAAGTTATTCTTATTTCCCAGAGCGAGTTCTATTACTTGTGTAGTAATATCCTCTACGCGGGGTCCCAAATTGCTATCTATAGACTTAGCGCCATTATCTTAGAAATAAAGGTACTCGTCGTCTAGTATACTATTTATAGATACATTCCAAAGCTCCGCCAACCTTATTATCTTCTGACGATTAGTTACTATTAACATTCTCCGCGTTCTTAT
Source organism: Aspergillus ochraceus (assembly GCA_004849945.1). Lineage (NCBI taxonomy): Eukaryota > Fungi > Ascomycota > Eurotiomycetes > Eurotiales > Aspergillaceae > Aspergillus > Aspergillus ochraceus. The sequence goes on from SSOS01000002.1 coordinate 2,608,106, forward strand.
TATCACTGCTAAAAAGCTTCGGCAGTGTAAGCAGAGCAATTTCCTTTATATAACCAGCGACGTGTGACTAAAGAATCTTACTCAAGAAGATAATACTAAATTTAGTCTTTTTTTAATAGTTAAAAATCGTTGCTAAACAGGTACTCTAGTATTTTATTAAAAGCTGGTCTCTATACGGCGTTGCTAAGTTTCCCAACGTGCACTTCAGGCACGTCATGCTCTTTGGTGGAATGCTCCTGATACTGGATCTCTTGGTCAAAGACTATTCGAATTCGACCGATTTTGAGCATGTGCCGCATCGACCTTTTGTATGCAAATCAGTTATTTTGACGTGCGTGCAGCAGGGGAGGTGTTGAGAACGGCTTCAGACACCCTCGCCTTCAAGGACCTTGATCCTCATCTTCAACAACTCGAACTCATGAGCAGTCAGGGCACGAGAGACGGCCGCGGTGGTTGCAGAGGACTGGTCAATACTAACGAGAGTGCGAGTGGTCGTGAAGGCATTGTTAACGCCTGCTTCTTTGTGGCTGAAGGCAGGCTGCCCGAGGCGGCAGCAACGGGGGTTGTATCATTATCCTAGATGAAAGCCTTGGCTGCAGTATGGGGATCCTGGAAAGACCGTTCATCCTCGCTCAAGGTGGAGCTATAGGACGCTGCGCTGCTGGGACGACCCGCTGTGGGCATTCCGACGGTGCCTTGCACGCAGGGGGCCACTAAGGATCGATAGGGGGGCCCTTAGGATTAGGTCTCTGAGGTTCTCAGCCATCAGAAGGAAAGTGGGGCGCGAAGGACATGAGGAAAATCCGGGGGATATGACGTTATCCGAGAATTACGCCGAAGGCCCGCAGTCGCAATATCTATATTTCTTCCAGTAGTTATAAATACCTCGGCCCTCAAAGTTCAATACTCGAATCCTCGGTTGCCAGCCAAAATGCATTTCATCTATCTCTTCGCTATTCTGCCTCTCGCAATAGCAAATCCCCACAAGCGCTCCATCACCTGCCTCCAAGTCGGCTCTACAGCAACAGCCAGCTGGACCAACAGCGCGGGCCAGAAATGCACTTTCAGCGGTGTCGTGGGAAGTAACTATGGGACTAACCCGTCAGGCTCAGGAGAGTACGTAATTCTCACTCTTTCTATATCAAAGTCTTCTAACAGTCTTAGCTACTCGTGTAACGGTCGATGCGGCGCCGGATGTTCTGGCAGCGCACTAGGCAACGTATACACGCAAGATTGCTTCTCCCATGATATTTGCTCTTACTTTAATAGTGCCAGTGGAGGGGCCAGGTACGCCTTCTCTTAGTCAATTGCAGAAAGCAAGCATGGTTAACATTCTCAGTGATCCAAACTGTGGAGCTGCATATAACGCTGCCATCGACGATACTGTCGGCGGCCTTCTAGCTGGGTGCTCGCAGACAAATCCCAGTAATTCTGTTTCAAAGCCCAACTCTAGTCCAGCTTGCCAGTAATAGAGTTGTCATCATGGTGTTGAAAACACCTACCCGTCTCTCCGCCCGACCTATACAATCTCTATTCGTGGCTTTTCTTAGCCTGGCTTTCGATGGGACGAGCATTGCATGATTCTAGTGATCCTTTAGGGAAACCACTTCCAATCAGCTTGGATTCTGGTTGCACTAGGGGTAATCTCTGTACTTATCAGGCCTATATATATCATTACAACCCACAACGGTCCAGGCCCGTCTAAACCCATTTCCGACCGCTCCTTGCCTTACATCCCAGATTAACGAGAGAGTATGTCATTCCAAACATTCTCCCATCTTCTGTAATTCAGTAAAATGTGATGCACGTCCTACCTGGACTATCCCTAGATGTCACCCGTGACTAGGACAAGGCGTCACAATCTAGCATATAGCTTCAAGAGTCGCGAACGTATCCCTAAGTACATAGCGCACCACGGTCAGAGCTTCAATAATAGCCAAACAATATTGAGCTGTGCCATCTGGATCGCATTTATCCTGGGGAACTGCCCTGAAGAGTGGAAACTGTGATCTACGGGGCCAATCTATATTTAGGTTTGTTAATTCCACTTTCGGTTAGTGTGTCAATGTAGGTAGCACGGGGTAGTATTAGACTATCCATCTCCCCATCTAATCTACCCAGGGACTCTCTTTTCACTCTTTAACCATTCCCCCTCTTGCGATAGCAACAACAGCAAGCGCAACCTGTTCATGGCGACCCTACCCCTCCTCAGAGGGAAAAGAATATCCTTGGAAGGCGCCCTGGATGATGACGACAATATTCTACATCAATTGGATCTACCAAAGAAGCAAACTGATTTCTGGTCATACCTAACCTCGCATAAAAGCGATATTGAGGCATTGGCCTCCTTTCACCTCCGCTTGAAGTCCTGCGAAATGCTAGACGAAGAGAACTGGCTGTACGGCAGCTACAATGTATGCATTCCGGTCGACTTGCCATCTGGGGATCGTGTTCTTGTTCGGATTCCTCTACCGTACAAAGTCGGAGAGATGAACAATCCCGGAAACGTCGATGAGAAGCTGCGGTGTGAAGTGGCAACATATGTATGGATTCGTCAACACTGCCTGACAGTTCATATTCCTTCATTGTATGGATTTGGTTTCCCGGATGGACAAATTGTATGCCAATATTACCCCATCTCTTAAAGCTCCATTTAAAAAAAAGGATGCCTAACCTTCATACTCAATCAGTTTGTGGAAGTGTCCTCCATGTCTCCTGTGTCTTCGCTCCGTTGGCGCACAACTCAAACAATAAATTCATGGCTTGGGTACTCCACGTGTCCGTATGTCGGTGCGAGCCATCCAAGTGCCCTCACCACGGGCTATATCATTATCAGCTTTGTTAAACAAGGGCGCATGCTATCTGAGACATTTCCCGAGCATATCCTTGGGGATCCACACGCCCGAAGAATCTTTTCAGCGACCTTGCGAAAATAATGCTATCTTTGAACCAAAAGCACCTCTCTCATATTGAAACTTTGACATTTGGACAATGACACTGTCCATCTGAAAAATCGACCTTTGACTCTTCGACTCCAAACACTTGAAAACGAAGGCATTCCAACATTCCCAAGAGAGACAACCTATACGTCAGTGGAACCATATATTCTCGATCTTTTACACTGCCACAACAACCGTATCCATCACCAACCGAGTGCTATTCACAATGTCAAGGACGGACAAGAGCAACTCGCAGCACTGACCATGATGCATGGTATTTTGCATCGCTTTGTTTCCCGGAAATATCGCAACGGGCCATTCGTACTGACACTTACAGATCTGCACCCAAGCAATATATTCGTTGATGATGAGTGGCATATCACTTCTCTTATTGACTTGGAATGGGCATGTTCTTTTTCGATTGAAATGCAAAAACCCCCTTACTGGCTAACCGGTCGTGCGATTGATACAATGGAGCATGGACCGCATCTGGAGACCTTTGAAAAAGTCATTACCGATTTCATGGACGTATACGAAGAAGAGGAAAAGAATATGATCGGCTCTTCTTTCCAGGGACAAATCATGAAAAAGTGCTGGGCTAAGGGCAGTTTTTGGTATTTTCAAGCAATTCATAGCCCGAAAGAACTTCTTCGCGTTTTCAACGAGCATATCCAGCGGCGATTCTGTGAGGAACATTGCACCCAGAGTATCTTTGATCGGGTAGTCAGCCCATACTGGGGAGAAGATGGTGAATACATCATTAACAGAAAAGTTAAGGATAAAGCGGAGTATGAAAGTCAACTCAGGAGCCGGTTCGATAGCTGAGCACAAATGTTTCCGTCTCTTTACTATGCCGTGAGATTGCTGTTACAAATCATTATATGCAGAAAGCATGGTCAGATGAGAAATTATTGTCTGGGCTCTCACTAAATCTTCCTATGTCTGTGTCTTCGCAGGCGCTTACTTTCCTAGAGCCCCAGCCACAGGGAATGTCGGGCTACGGGCAGTATGGTGTAACGGCAACGGGATGATGGCTCTTGCCAGCACTAAATCGTAATCTACCATAATACATGTCCATGCAAGTATCGGATCAAAGGCATGAGCGTCCGTAGCTTTTCAGTGATTAATCTTTCAAATTAAAAATAGGCGGCCAATCGCCAAAGATTTGAACTAGACCAAAAGCTCCGATCCTGAAAGATAGGCTGCAGTAAGTACCCTTTCTCAACGATATAGTCAGTGGCTGTTATGGAAGGAGGCTAAGCAAACCGTAAAACCTCAGAAGCGGTTTGCATTCTTGGCCACAGGCGCGAATAGCATTTTCGTCTTCCAAACATGGTTTTATTATATTTGATTCCCATCAGCTCTCTGCAGTTTCATAGGTTTTGGTGATTTCACAAGGATAGTCAACACAAATCCCCGCTTGAGGTCGACAGGGCCACGCATCAATAACAAGATTCTCAGCACGTCGACTGCAAAAGAGCTAATGACGACAATAGATTGGATCCTTTCTGTACCGTCATTGTTAATCCAATGCCCAAAGCAGTTAACCAATCTCTAGCAGGCCAGAACCCCGAGCGAATGACCAGTTTGGCATTTACTGATCGGCTTGCCTGCATAATGACGCAGACTATGAATCCGGGCCCCAGGATTCAACTAGTCACACCTGGTAATTCGCTCGTAATCGTATAAGAATCGCTATTCCAGTTAGACATGTGGGCCCTAGAAGGGGGGAGATCCTACTGAAGCTGAACCTAAGCATCGAGACCCGAGACCCGAGACCCGAGCCAATGGTTGCTGTAAAATGTGACTACCGAGGACCGAGCCCCCGTAACCGTCGGGGCCCGAAGCCCTAAGAACGCGAAAATCACTCAGCTGCATTTAGTCTGCGTTGTATGTAATGTATTTCGTGATTTGAACTAGCTGTAGAGGCGGGGAATGCGGAGTTGGAACCCGCTTCAACCCCATTTTGGCCAGGCTAAGTTTCCAGGATTCATCTTTCACTTCCAGTATCCACCGACGTTCACGAAAGCCACCAACAGTCATAAGCATGCCACAAGCATGCCATTTTCTTGTCGATAGGGGTCTATCACATTGGCAGCCCTTCTCTAAGAAGAATGAAACTGTAATCAACTAGCTTTCTAGAGGCTTGGTAGCGTGCGACACATCGAAAGGATCCATAGTTTCCATAGCACAGCTGCAGAAACCGCGGCCACGGAATAAGTTGTTAATAAAACCGAGCCATTCTGGCGCAGAAGCTCCAAACACTGCCGAATGTTCTAGCTCCGGGTAAATACTCAGATGAACGGCATTTCCGGCCTTGCAGCTCCTTTTGTACGCTTTAGTAGTGATGCTCGGGAGTACAGTGGTGTCATTTGCTCCCACAATCACAAGAAGAGGCCTCGAAGCCTTGTCGCCCTGTGCAGGGGCATTAAGATCTTGGAATTCCTTGATGCGAGAGAGACCGGTAAGGTCGTTATTGGAGAAAAGCTGCGACGCATTAAGATCTCTCAGGATGGCAGGCAAGGCAGCGGCGCAGAGCTGGGCGCGCTCTCCCAATTCAATACGTCGCTTGGCCAAATTGGACAGCCAGGGTGCCGTGTAGTTGGGATAAACGGCCCTCAAAGCGAAGTAGACTGAGGGAAGGTATAAGGCAGAACCGGATTCTTGAAGCTGGTCACTGGACAGGTCCTGGAGCTGATCGAGTCCTTCAAGAAGAGCGTCGTATATATGAGTGTTAGGAGCAATCGCGACCCCTCCTAGATATTTACTCTCCTCCCTCTGTACTAGTCTCTTTTCCGACAGCTTCCAGGATGCCCCTCCTCCTTGAGAGTGACCGATAGATACCCATTCCTCGGATAGAACGTGGGAAAACGCTTTCCTGGCTGCAATCACTGACCAGTAGACGTCATTTGCATTAGCACTGGCAGCGATATACTTATGACTCGTGTGGTTGTTTCCCAAGCCCGCGTAGTCAGTTCCAACAACAGCATATCCTGCAAACAGTAAAGGAATCCAGGTGTTGTAGTCAAAAAGATTCGAGGAGGTCGATGGAGCGCAGCCACGGAATACGCCCGACGTCCCATGCGCGAAAGCCACAAGCCTGAAAGGGTTGCTTTGGCGAACGAATGGAAAGGCAATGAACGCAGTAGCGGGGACGGTAGAGTTGTCCAGGTCAACCGATGTGTACTGAATCTTGTATGTAGCGATACCGCCAGGGATTTGCATGAGCTTGGGGTGGGCTGGTACCACTTTCAAAACGTCGCCTGGCTGGGACGCGGAGAAATTGTGGGCTGTAGCATAGAAACCGAAGTCGAAGGGGGTGTCAAAGTCTTCCAGATCCTTAGCTTGGGCCGTATTGAGGTATACTTGACAACTTCTTCCGCAACCATATTGAGCCGCAAGCTCCGGAGAAACTGGGAAATTCGAGGCCCGATCTAGCATGCTAGCATAGGCTGTCGTGGCCGCTAAGAGCAGTGTGGCTAGAGACAGCATCTTCTGATTGACAACAACGGCCATATTGGGAAGATGCACGATGAGAGACCAAATATCGACTGATGATTCTCAAATGTAGCAACAACCAGTCTTGGTCCTTCGGTAGAAGCGGGGGGCTGAAGGCCCGGGGGGGTGTTTTATATTGTCCCGGAGATTTCCCGTTCATATGCGCGGTGGCCTATCTTGCTTGATCAGACCCTATTACTTATGTTTACTATGCTTTATATTATGATTTCGAAAACTCTAAATACACTAGGCATACAGGTACTGGTTGGGATTATCCCAAATGACGTTCCTTCCTGTCTATACGTGATCCCTGGCATTTCAGTTGCTGACATGCAGTCAGCCACCAGCGATGAGCACAAAGAATTATCCCTTAGTCAGAGAGATCTTCCGGAGAGGGTTTCCAATCTTGATTGACCTTCCCTTCTCGGAAAGGCAGCTCTCTTGCTGTTTGTTGTTCGTGGGTACGCGGCACGGAGCCCGCGGACACCCAGCACGCCAGTGATGTAGGATTTTCGGGGTTTGCGCTCTATTTGGCAAGGGGTATCTCAGGTGTCAGGCGACGATCTGCACCCTTCATAGGTGGGTTCAGTAAGTACGTACACCGTACGTAGGCAAGTGCTACGTCTCCCCAATGGTGATAACGATAGGCATTGCGTGCTTACTCTAGGAGAAGAAACATGATGCTGCATACTCACGAATCCTGCTGTTTGCAACCAAACGCCGTGCCGAGGTTCGTTTCCTGGTATTCTATCTATTTATAGGAATAGAATTTGGCGAAAGCGGGGATTCTGAGGAATGATGTCGACAATATGAGCCGGGTCTTGTGCTGCCTTCTCAACGTTGGGAAAGATGTATAAATGAGGGTAGGCGGAACCTGTCAATGCATCTTCTTGCCTTCATTCCACTCTCACAAGCCTCGTGAAGCTCCTCTTCTCTTCGTTTACTGGGACCCTCAAGTATTTAGAATGCTGTTTCAATTTTTACTTGTCTTCCTTTCTTCGTTGCAATCTGTCTTGGGTGCAGACCCTGGCCTCCCTATGGAGGATCCCAACATTTCCTATTGGCAATTACCTCCCCATCCTGACGTTGCGGACCGACGAAGCCCAAACCTGCCGAGCGACGTCGACGTGTTGATCATCGGCTCCGGGATCACAGGCACCGCCGTCGCTCGTTGGCTCCTTCGTGACAGCTCGCAATCGCAACCCCTTCGAGTTGCCATGATCGAAGCTCGCCAGTCCTGCTCTGGGGCTACTGGTCGTAATGCCGGCCACATCAGACCCACTCCCTGGGACTACGTCAAAGACAAAAAGGCCATCGGCGCCGTCGATGCAGCGAAGATTGTCAAGCTCAAGGCAAGGCATTACTTTGAATATGCCAAGGCGGCAGGCGAGGACTTGGATGCCGCCGGAAGGGATGCTGCCGAAGTGCGAGCTATTGATAGTATCGACGCGTGGTTTACCAACTCGTCTTACAATAGCGCGGTCCAGGATCTCAAAATCCTGAAGCAAGAGGTTCCGGAGATCGGAAATGAGTGGGCTGCGTTCGCTGGAGACGAAGCAAGAGAGGTAAGGTAATCAGGGAAATGGAGATTCGGGCAAAGTACTAAGTATCGCCAGAAAACCCTTATGCCAGACGTCGTGGGGATATTCGCCGGGACACCCAAGACTGGAGGAGCCATGTGGCCATACCGCTTCGTGACCCATCTGCAGACGGCCCTGCTCAAGAAGTATCCTAAGTTCTCGCTGGACACCCATACTCCTGCCCTGAACATCACCGCTGGAACCGATAGTGGCAAAGCCAGTTTCGAGATCAAGACACCACGAGGCAGCATCCGGGCGCGCCATGTAGTCCATGCCGAAGGTGCCTGGACGCCGCATCTAGTCAACAACCTTGACGGCAAGATCACCCAAGCACGTCGGCACATGTCTGCGCAAGCCGTGGGTGACAAGATCCCAGACGCGGGCAAGTGGCCTTCGATATTCGGAAACAGTAACATGCCCGGCGGCCGTGGATGGGGTCTTTGGCGAGATTACTACGGCTCCATGCTTCAGCAACCCAAGACTGGCCTATTCATAGCCGGCGGCGGCGTGGCAGGAGAGGGAGATAAGGTTCCTGCATGGGACGATCACTCACCTGTGGAGCCCGTCATCGCTTCGTACCTCAATGGATTCCTGCCCACCTTCTTCGGCTACGAGAACTGGGGTGCAGAGAGGCCAGCAACTGCGCCTCAGAAGGACGTCTACCCGGGCCGATCCAAGGGTTTATGGACAGGTATCGACGCCATGTCGTGGGACGAATACCCTATCGTTGGAGCTCTGCCCGGTTCTACAACAAAGCGGAGGGTCGTTAATGGTGCCGAGTGGATAGCCACAGGATACAGTGGTGATGGCATGCCCGCCGCGTGGTTATGTGCCAAAGCTCTCAGCGAAGCTTTGCTCGGGACTGAGAGAAACCGTACCAAACAGACATGGCCGGAATGGTTCCCTGACTCCTGGATCGTTTCGGAACAGCGCCTGAGCAAAGCAGGGACGAACAGTTCTCAACTTACCAAGCGCGCGCGTTAGCTGATCTAGTCTTCTCTGGGCGATCGCAGGCTCAGAGACGATCCCTTAAGGATCAAGAGAAACACCTCCTTCCTTTCAGCAATCCTAAAAGTCTAGCATCAACTAGCAGTGGTAGTACAGATGTACAACGGAGTTATGAATAGGCCGAGTAACCTGTGAACTGATTGATGACTACATAGTTACCAGCTATGTATGTACGTAAGTTGGAATCAAATCAAGTCTTGTGGCAGGGAACTTTGGTTTATTTGATTGAGTAAAGGCTTCTACAATCCCAGTCACTTCCTTTTCTCTATAAAAAGCCCATGCTAGAGCTTTCGTAACAAGGATGGAAACTTACTTCAGTTATTTCTTAGATTTGACATATATTCGTGCTTAGAGCAAATATTGTACTGATTGTTTACAACGACAGCCCTAGCGGCTACATAACGACCTTACACCTCCTTCGCCCCTCCGTATCCTATGTTGATCGACTTATGAAGGTGGAAATGGCATTGTCAACTCATTTTCATTGGAGAATATCCTTTGGTACATCTTCGGAACCACCTGGTTTTCCATTATGAAGGCAAAATTAGTGACTGCTCACGAGATTGGTTTTACGGCTCAATCAGAGATGGACTCATCATGTTTTACTCTGATAATTTCTATTAACTCACATATACGCCTGATGAATAGTGAGCGGCGGTTCATTTCTTGTGCTTAGTATTTCGCGCGTAGTTCCTCTGTACTGAGTGCTGTCATATCTTCAAGTTCTTCAGATGGTACACTATTGTAGTAACGTAGTTTCGGCCTAGACTGAGCAGGAAGAGACAAAAGAACGTAAATGAGATTACAGCTTCGAAATATGTAGTTGATCTAGAAAGAATAGTCTGGCGGAGGATGATCGTGTCTCGAATAGGAGAAGCCCGAAAACTGGCTGGCATTAATTTCCTCTCTGGGTTTCTTTGGAGTGCATGAGACAATTTCGTAGGCAACTAAAGATGGATGTGGATGCAAGTTAACATAGTGAGTGCACTTATTGAATTGTTATTTTAACGAAAGGTCAAAAATTGCTTTCCATTAGAAACGTTAGTTTGAAGTAGTTCACTATGGATTCCAGTAAATTAAGTGACATAAGAATTCTACTTCTACATAGAATCCCTATACAAAAGGAGGTGATCTGGTTTGAGGCAGTCACATGTACCATTCAACTGTAGTTCAAATATGTAGTCCATGTCTTTTGATGCTTTGAAAGCCTTCCTTCTTCTGAGGGGTAAAATGAACTAGCCATGTACTCTCCATCATACTGGCGCTAATTCTGCGGCCCCTGGTGTGCAGATAATGAACTTGTCTTTCGTGGCCGACGATCATTGGTCTTTCCGGGATTCTAAATTGTAAGCATTTTTTTCAGCTCTTGTGATTGTTATTGCTTTTTCCCATCATCAATCACCTTAGAGGTATGGTCCCAAAGCCACTAAAAATTGTAGACATCTCTGTTTCCGAAAGGGCTTCTCCATACATCTTCTTATCACGTTGATCAACTGGCCAGCTCCTGGTCTCATGACCTTCTGGTCTCCGTTTATTATCATGCCTGACATTTTTGACTTGGAAGCTCTCAAAATAACTCCACCTGAATTTCCATCTGAAACTGCAAATCCTGGATGCAACGTTGACCTAACTGACTTGCCCGGCCTTTATGCACCTTCGCCTTTCACACGTCGGACACACAGTCGAACTCATATAAGGAGGAAAACCAACGGTTCACTTGAGGGTAAGTTGCCTAAGTCTGACCTAAACGACCAGAAGCAGCCCAATAACACGGTCAAGCATCCAAGTACGATTTATCGGAGAATAAACTCCCCAAGATCGATGAAAATGAGCGCAAAGCTACCAGTCAAGCATCCAAACTCGCTCTATCCGGCGATGAGTCTCTGACCACCGTCGAAGAGGAACGAAGAGCACACAAAAGAAGCAGAAGACGCAGAAAGCACCGGGAGCGCAGACAGCGCAAAGCTACTACGGCTCCAGCAATTGAGAACAGTCCGTTTCAAGACGAGCCATATTCTCTACATATGCCACCCCCCTCGCAATTACCGCATTATTCGCAGGCACCATTTTCAGGGCCACCACACGTTATCGCAGAAATGAACGCCGAAGAGAGGCAACAATTATTTAAAAACTCGAAGCTTTCTCAATTGGATTACCATGATCGCTTAGCTGCTGTGGGGATAAAGACTGTTTATCAACGCAGCCCGCCAGGGGAGCCGTTGTCATACAACATTGCCTTGAACTCACTTCAACGGATGGTTTTGTATGACTTGCAAAAGGAACTAGTGGGCATTGTCCGAGATATAGTGCAGAAGCAAGAGGTAACATCGAGCTCAATGGAGACTGCTCGGCAATTATTAGGAAAGTACAGAAGGTGTATCTCAAGCGGATAGTACCTGATATTCCTGCTGACCCATTACGTAGCTGCTGCAATTCGGGACTATGACTTCATGACAGAAAGCCTTGCCCGGACGACCGCAGCTGATGAAAAAGATCTTTTTCTAATCACGACGAGGGACATACTTGGGTTTTGTCTACTGAAAGACCAGCAGCTCATCCCGACCGGTGATCAGTTGAAAGTTCCCGACCGAGGGACATATGGGAATCACAGAGTGGTTCTCCCTGGATCCTCTCGTAATGCACATGCCCAGACGATCCAGTGGTCGCAATTCTTGGAAAGACTCTCGATGGGGGTCTGTGGCGGAGTGGCACTAATCGCGCCCATGCTTCTTATGGTTCTACATGAAGATCAAGCTACTGCACTTGCCACCACCAGTGTAGCTACCATTCTTTTCGCTCTAGGGTTATCCTTGTTTGGGAAGTGTCTGCGAGGACAGGAAGTGCTAGGTGCAGTGGCCGCATACGCAGCAGTTTTGGTTGTCTTCGTAGGAGCTAGCTCATCCTGACCCAGGGCGTCACTGTAATTTGATGAAATAGGGCCAGTCCCTACCAATACTCTTGGATGTCAACTTTGTAAAAGCAATCATAGCACCAGAAAGCTAGAATAGTATTATTCAGAAGCTAATGGTGGCTGATCTCTCTAAAATTGAAACATAATTGATATTCTTAGATATTTTGTCAGATCTAGGAAGGACGCTTGAGAATGCCCCGCAGTCAGCCGCAGCAGGATGCGATACGAGATGGGCGTTAAGCCCCCTGACCTCGACCTTCCCCTCGGCATTCTGCATTAAACCACGCTCGACAACATGCCATTAGGTCCAACCGTTGCTTCTTGATCTCCTCGCCCAATTCGTTGGAACACTGTCAACATGACCGCTCCAGGTGCGGTCTACAAGCCGCCGGAGGCTGGTAAGTAGCACCGCCGGCAGTGTATCTACACCAGTCAAGCACCTAATGACTTCGCGGAAAGATCTCTGGGTAGAAGCGATCGAGCAACTAGACGACGACGACAAAGGCCTGATTTGGCCACACGCGACAGACAAACTAACCGTTCTCGACGATGTCCTGACGAGCGCCAAAGAGAGACAAGAAGAATGTAAGCAGAAAAGATGGAAGTACAAACGGCGAGATGGGCGCGAAGTCGAGCTTCGGGAGGTCTTTGATAAGATCGTTGAGAAAGTCGCCCAGTTCAAGGATCTTGGTGATTCTGTGGCTGCGCTGGATTCGACTCATTTGGCTGTTCCTTGGGCAGCAATAAAATTAGTCCTTCAGGTCTGTAGAGCGATTATCTTCTTCTTGATTGCATTTTGTTTGTTCATGTTCTATGTTAAGGTGTTGGGAATTTGAATTGACCTATAACGTGATGGATAGATAGCAGTAAAAGATTTGGAATACCTCCAAGTCGTTTACGGAGGAATCGAAATGTTGACAGTCTTCATTCCCCGCTATAAAGTCTTCGAGAGGCTGTACCTACAGGGAGATTCTCAAATCAAAATTGTACTGCAGCGGGAGATCGTGAAGCTATATTCCAGCGCTCTGAAGTTCATGGCACAAGCCAAGGCTTATTATGCAATGGGAACCACCAGTATGTCTCCGCATCTAATGAGTCTGACCTGAATGCAATGCTGACATATTCCAGAGCGAATTGCGAAAGGCTTCCTTCAAATATTTAGCACGTTCGAGGGCTTGATAAAGGAAATCGAGAAGCAACAAGTCATAGTGGAGGATCTTGCTCGCTTGGTCGATTCAGAGAGTATGGATGGCTGTTCGAGCTTTCCCCTTATACTGATGCTAACACATTCTAGATGCACAGCAAAAAGGCGATAGGGTACTTGAAAAGCTGGAAGACGTCTCGCATGAGCAGGATCTCTTGAAAGAATTTCTCAAAAGATTTCAGGATCCGATAAAATCGATGACCGATGGGATTTTTGACCTGCAGAAAATATCAGAAGGTATTTTCACGAGCATCCGTAAGGAAGAAAGTATTACTGATAGAGCACAGGTCAGGAAGAAAAGGCTATACTTAATTGGCTTTCTCCTATCTCCCATGGTTGTCACCATCAGAGACTCCGAACAGATCGCTTGCCAGATTCCGGGCTCTGGCTGTTTGACCAGCCAGAGTACGTGACATGGCGGACATCAAACAGTTCATCACTTCTGTGGCTTCATGGATACCGTGAGTGCCCTTCGAGACTTCCATCATGAAAAAGACTAATGGTGTTTCCGAAGCTGGCACTGGGAAGAGCACACTCATGTAAGGCACCCTAACACGTAAAGGCTTGCTCTATCTCTGCAAATCCATAATGACTCCTTTCAGGTCCGTCACAGTCGACAGCCTACGAACTACCGAGCATCACGGACAGACTGGCTCGTTAGCATACGTCTACTGTTCGCGGAACACACTAGATCGAAGGCTTAGTGACCCCGAATCTCTCGTGCGAAGCATTATAAGACAACTGTGCCGACCAGGACCTGGTATGCCAATCGGTGGATTTGTTAGACAGAAGTATAAAGAATCACAAGAGGAGGGTGAGGGTGGCGCAGACATGGCCTGGGTTGATACCAAAAATATGCTTCTACAACTCACAGACCAGGGAAATACGACGATTTGTATTGATGCGATAGATGAGTGTGCTGCAAATAGACGGACCGAGCTCTTAGATCTGATAAAGATTCTGCTGAACGATGTCAAGGGCACAGTGAAAGTTCTCCTATCTAGTCGGCCTTCCTCGGACCTTTCTGCCCGCCTCGGCTTGCTTGGATGTTCTTCCATTGATGCGGGCCGTAACCAGGACGACATTGAGAGGTTTGCGCAGGTGAAAGCAACCGATTGCATTGAAGGGATGACATTGCGTGGAATCCCGGTGTCGGAGAACTTGAAGGAGGAGGTAGCTAGGGGACTCGTGGCCAGTGCGCAAGGAATGTAAGTCATCGAATTCCAGAGTGCTAGATGAGTGGGAACTTTGACATGGAGCTAATAACCCAAGGTTCCTCTGGATCAAACTGCAAGCCGGTCTATTGAGTGATCCCAATCAAGCACTATTCGAGGAAGATATTCTTCAAAGGCCCAAAAGGCTCCCCGAGGGACTACCACAGCTGTATGCAGCGATCTACCGCAAAATTGAACAGGGTGGGCAAATGGCGCGAGAAATAGCGTTCACACTATTTCGGTGGCTTCTGTGTGCGAAGACCTCCATCTCCAAGAATGATCTGGTCAGAGCGATATCTTCCCAAGTCACTGGCAAGCGAGATAATCTCACAGAGCACATGATACTCGACAGCTGCAGAAATCTAGTGATGCCCGATGAAGACTTGAACACCTTCCGATTCATTCACACCTCGGTTAGGGATTTCTTTGAAGACCAGCCTGGGTTTCATTCACATGAAAGACATGCTACTGCGGCCGAGATGTGTCTGAAGGTTATATATGATGGGGTTCCGGCTCTCGGAGGACCATCTTTGGCGCAGAGCTCACTTCAATGCTATGTGATTCTGTACTGGGCATCCCATATTGAGCAGATAGGTCAACAACAACACACCGACAAGATCAAAGATGCGTTGAATGACCTGTGTATCAGAGATGGACACTTCCAGCCCTGGTTCAGACAGTGGCTTCCACAGATTGAGCCCGTATCACAGATCTTGCACTGGAACGACCCATTTAAAGATAAGGTTTTGCAGGCGCTTAGCTCACCAGATACCTCTTTCTTCGCTGCCTGTGCATTCGGATTTTATGACGTGGTTCAACGCCTTAACCGAGCGAAACCCGCACTAGTGAGAATGAAGAACGCAATGGGAGCAACAGGACTCCATTTGGCCTGCGAATACGGACATTCAAAGATTGCAGAGGGGCTGGTAAGACATAGGGCGGATGTCAATGCCAAAGACCAATATGGAGAGACCCCTTTAGTGCGGGCCTCCATTACCGGCCATGTTGACCTTGTCCGCCTTCTTATTGCCCACGGTGCTAATGCGAAAGTCTCAGGTCGACGCTTTGGGACACCTCTTCAGGGAGCAGCATTGCATGGCCACGTCGAAGTCATTGAAGCACTTCTGCAAAATGGTGTAGACTTGGAAGCAGAAGGTGGTCAATTTGGAACAGCCCTTCAAGCTGCATCGCTCAGGGGCCATATCAGGGCAGTCAAATACCTGCTTGCTGCCGGTGCGGATGTCAACACACCTGGTGGCGAGTACGAGACAATATATCAGGCTGCCCCAAGTAAAGACTACGCACATGGTGTCAGAAAGGCTGTAGAACTGGTTCTTCGGGAACAAGGGGAGACTAGTTCCGAGCACGACATCTCGCGCGAAGCCAAAAATGAGATGACGGTGGAATTGCTCCTGAAGCAAAACCTTGATATGAATCTCAAAGAGACCGGTTTTGGTCCTGCAATTCAGGCAGCATCCCGTGCAGGGCATGAGGAAGTTGTTGCCACTCTTTTGGAGGTCGAGGGGGTAGATGTGAATGTCGAAGGTGGCCGATACGGAAGCGCCTTACAGGCCGCGGCAACCTGTGGAGACGAGAAGATTGTGCTACGCCTGTTGGAAGCGAATGCAGATATCAATGCTCAAAACGGGACATATGGAACAGCATTGATAGCGGCATGCCGTCGGTCACACTACAAAGTGGCTGAGCTGTTGCTCCAAAAAGGAGCAGCAGTCAATGTCCAAGCAGGTATCTATGGCACAGCCCTTCAGGCAGCTGCCCGCTCTGGCAATGTTCACCTTGTGCAGTTACTGTTGGACCACAAGGCAAATGTGAACTTAACGGCAGGTGAATACTGTACAGCTTTACAAGCTGCGGCGCGGGATGACTTTGACCGTATCATCATACTATTACTGAAGCACGGTGGAGATGTCAACATAAATGGCGGACGCTTCGGATCAGCGCTCCAAGCAGCTGCTACCGGCGGCAATATCAGATCAGTGCAGCTGCTAGTGGGCAATGGGGCTCACCTTGGAGACGCCTTTATGATCGCATGCTTGGGAGGCTATCAGGATATTGTTCGGTTTCTTCTCCGGCACGGTGCCGATATCAATGCCAGATCAGCTGCCTTTGGCACTGCACTTCAAGCTGCAGCTGCAGGTAAACATCGGTCTCTTGTGCGATTTTTGCTGGATCAAGGGGCCAATGCCAGCCGCGTTGAAGGGCAGCTTTTCGGAACTCCCCTCAATCTTGCCGCGGCGACTGGCGACAAGGAGCTTATGCAGATTCTTCTTCAAAAGGGCGCAGACCCGACAAGGAGAGGCAGCGATCGTGCCATTGATGTTTCCCGTTGCCTCTTTCAAGATGATGGGGAACAAATGGTATACTCTGGAAATTCCCTTCCATTATCTCCTTTAAGATGTGCCGCAAATGCGGGAGATCGGGACATGATCAAAATGTTGCTGCACGCAATGAGGCGCTCGAAGTCCGCAGCAAAGTTTGAGCGATCGAGAGCACTTGAAATTGCGTCACAGTCCGGATACATCGACATCATCCAGCTATTAATAGATGAGGGTGTCGACTCGAAGGATATGACAGGCGCGCTGCGCGCTGCCATCCGTTGTGATCAGGAGGATACCGTTAAATATCTTTTAAACAAAGGCGCACAGCTTGAATCCAGAGAATTGAGGCTTGCATGTTGGCGTGGCTACGAAGATCTGGTGAGGTCGTTTCGAGGAGAATACAGCCCCATCACCCCAGCTGATGGGCGAGTATATCTTCTATTTGTAGCCTCATTCCATGGCCACGTGGATATTGTGCGAGATCTCTTGGATTCCGGGGCAGATATCGACCAAGTAACCTTCAAATACGAGCCTCCCTTGAGCACCAGTACCTTTGGTGGTACCGCTCTTCATGCCGCCCTTATTGGCAACCACCGCCAGGTCTTCAACATGCTGCTCGAAATGAAAGCCAACCTGAACATACCCGACCGTCAACACGGAACTGTGCTTCAATTAGCGTCTTCTAGCCAGAATAAGGAAATTATTCAGCTGCTTCTCAGGCAGGGTGCCGATGTGAATATCAAGGCTGGTGGGTATGGCACTGCATTGCAAGCCGCAGCGTACGCTGGCACGGAGGAAGTCGTGCGCTTGTTGCTTGACAAAGGTGCAGATGTCAACATCGAAGGTGGTCAGTACGGTACAGCATTGCAAGCTTCCGCCTTCAAGGGAAATGAAAGGGTTGTTCAACAACTAATTGAGGCTGGAGCTGACGTGCGAAGCCAAGGGGGTGAACCCGAAGACTGGGAACATTCCAAAGCTCGATCATGGTGGAAAGATCGCATGCAAGAGACTTTGAGAGCTATTAGACAATCACGATCACATCGCCGCCAAAATGGCAAGTTTGGAACCGCTCTCCAAGCCGCAGCTACCTCTGGGAATGTCGAGATTGTGAGAATATTGTTAGACAATGGGGCGGATGTCAGAGACATTGACCGATACGGCCAGACACCACTTCACCGCGCAGCATATCATGGACATGAAGCAGTCGTTGCTCTCCTCGTGGAGAGAGGTGCCATTCCTAATCATCAAGACGCAAATGGATACAGCCCAACATTATTTGCAGCTAGCTTTGGCTTCAAGACAGTTCTTACGCGATTGTTCACAGCTGGAGCAGAACTCGATCTGCAAGACCAGAATGGCAATACTGTTTTGCACCACGCCGCCATGAAGGGTCATCTTACCATTGTTGAGCAGTTAATTACGCATGGCTATGATCTAGAACAAAAGAACGGTGCCGGTAAAACCGCATTGCATGTTGCAGTGGAGGCCGGAAGGTGCTCAATGGTCCGCTTCCTCTTGGACCATGGGAGCATTATTGCCTGCCGTGGATGGAATGACTTCACTCTCCTTCATCAAGCGGCGTCTTCCGGCCACGATGCCGTTGTTAGGACTTTACTCACTCGAGGAGCAGATGTCAATTGGCAAACAGAAGACGGCCAGACCGCACTCCACGTAGCTGCATCCTTGAATAACGCCGAAGTTTTGTATCTTCTTGCAGACCAAGGTGCTGATCTGGAATTGGGAAATGACAAGGGGGAAACACCTTTGCACCTGGCTGTTTGTCAATTGAACCAACATACAGCAGCGATTTTGCTCGACATGGGTGCGAACATCGAGGCTAGGGACTCTAAGGGACAAACGCCCTTGCTTGTTTCTGCTCGATGCCCAGGACCCAAATGTCGTTCTATTCTAGAGATGGTTCGGTTCTTGGTACGCCGAGGAGGCAATATCAATGCTCAAACAACCGATGGAGAGACACTACTCATGGTAATGCGACAATACGACAATTTCGCCTCGTTTCAAATACAACAAATCAAGCAAGGTCTTCTTGACTTGGGAATGATTGATGATGGGCAGAATTCTAGCACGTAGATAGACATCGACCAATGACACCAATGACAATCATTTTCCTTGGCTATTAGATTCGTAAGCTCCTACATTAACATACAAGCGTGCGCGAGTAGGAGAATTATTTCGCCCTTATTTTCAACTTAATAGGATGTTAGAGGGTATATTATGTCATATATGAGCTAAGAAGGGGAAGGAAAAAAGAAGTTGTGCTATAATTGATGCGAACGCATCACACGTGTGCCCAACCGTTAGCAACGAGAACCTGCATCTCGTTGACCAAACAGAACTCGCCTGGTTCGACTCTATCGTCGTCGTCTGCTTTCCAGCGATTGAGTCGATTCCGAACGACGAATTTCTTGAGGAGTGGTGTTGTCATCCATCGTCGAAGTCGATTTTCCCAGAGAGATATAGCTATATGTTGCAACCCGATCCATGCGGCAGTGGGGTGAACGGCATCGTAAGCTGCTACGTTATAGCCGACACGCACGTGATGGTTTAGGTAGACACCCCTGGCGCTCGACAGAGGATTGTCCGCATGAATTAGACAACATTCAGAGGCCTCGAGATGCTGAACTGCAAGAGAGTCTGGAATTCCTCGAAAACACAATGGGCTATCTGACAAGAACGGCTCCGTCGGCATGGCCACTGCGAGTTATGATGATTGCGAATGTCGTATGATGATGTGTATAGGGAAACCTACCCATGTCATTCCAACAACTCTTAACAGGCACCGGAGACATAGTTAGAAGCGCCTTTCTTGAAGCTGCAGCGCGAAAGTAGGGCCATTTCTGCATTATATGCTCATATCCTTCGGCATCACGAAGAGCAAACGTGTCATTGAATAGCGGTGGTTGTGAGAAGTCCAGAGAACAGGCTGCAGCATAGTGACCGTCGTTCGTATTTAGTAATGAAAGGACATCATTAGCCTATAATAGAAGTATAGTTAGGTTTGACCTGTTGCGTGAACAGGACGCTTCATACTTCACGGAGGTCTCACTATAAAGAACACATCATTCAGAAAAAGTACTTTATCAAAAGTAAAGCCTTGACGCGCCAGATCACCTAAGGGCTTCGATGCCAAGTTACGGAGCCGAGAGATATAAGGCACGCGTCTGAGTTCTTGTCACGGGGCGTATAAATCCAACCGTCTTCTGATGGAGGAGCCGAGACCTCGTCCTGATGGGTTATATCGGAAAGCGTGATGTTTCGTCGTACCACCAGCCTATCCAGCTGATTCTCTAGTTGCCGGAGAGCGCCTTTGGTATCATCCCAGCCTCCACTTTAGAAGACGCCAACGAAAACGCTGTCTGGACCCCATGTCTTGACCACCTCCAGTACGGCGTCATTCCAGTGACTTCGAAGAATGGCTTCATTATTCCAGTGCATGTTGGCAATGTATATTCTCTCCTCTCGTCGCGTTGATTCATGCCGAGTCTTTTCGACGGCGGAGATTCCATGGTACACGAACGCCACCTCTAGACATGTCCAGATCACGAGTAGGATGAAAATGCCTTGAGTGAGGCGACGATAAAAGGCATGGTGGCGGCTCAAGCCAGTTTGGAGAAACTGCAGCGCGTGATTTGAGCTTCGAGCCATGTTGACTGAGGGGGAATGGGGTTCTCAAATCTGTTAAGCGCCCATCTCAAGGTCCCAACAGCTTCCGGTCGCGCCTGTCTATTTGTGCTAAATTGCATTTGGTAGCTAGATAGGGAGCTGAGCAGGGAGCTGGCACTAGCTTATAATAAGTCCTGCTAAGACGCTTAGAGTTCCACTATTGATTGAAGAACAAAGGAGCAAATACTAAAAGCATCTAGATGGCTTAAATGTTGGAAGTCCCTTTGTTTGAGATGCTATCGTGTCCAAGGTTTGGATTATGAAAGATTACTTAATAGAGGTATATGTGCCGTGCGCCCTACTCCGGCGATCCCGTGGATCTTCCCGCCTCCGCACGGCTCCGTCCTGCACGACCCAAAGCTTAACAAGAATAGGTTCGAATGTTCGCAGACTCGGATCTTGCATTTAAATGTGCGGCTTGTATCGAGAAGAAGTGGCAGAAAGAGCTCTTGCAAGCCAAAATCCAAAAAGTAAAAGCTATCGTGCCTGACCCTTGCGGAAGAAACAGTATTATTGATTTCTCATACGAGATCCGCCTATTGACTCTAGTCTCAAAGTTCAATTGATCCGCGCATGTTTCTATCTCATGCAAGTGCCCGAATAATGACTTTTAAAGTTGCTGTATATGTATGAAGTTCTCAGATCCATCGTAAAAATAGGTTCCAACATGGTTGAACATGATATGGGTGTGACTAGAGTCGAACGACTGGCACCAAGGCTGACCAGCAGCTTTGATAACCACCAGGGGTACATAACACCCCAAACGCGTCTGATACATCACCGATTATAATTCCCATCCAATCAAGTGACAAGCACATTCGTCTTTGGGCAAGTCAACTTCCATACTGTGGTAGTAAACCTCACAATAATCGTCTGCGACAATCAGTAACAACACTCGGGACACAGACGTGCAAAACCGCGATCAGATGTATCTCACCGCAGCAAAAAATTCCAGATCAAATTCACAAACAAGAAAATGATCCCATGTATCAACACTGCCCAAAGTCAGCCCAAAAACACCATCCATCCCTTAGAAGTAAAACAAACCTTCATTCCCAACATATCTCACGACCTTCAACCGTCGTCCCTGCCCCTTCAACCAGGCCGAAACCAACCCCACCTGACAAGTTTCCCCAAGGATGACGAAACACCCGCCTCTTCCCCGCTGACATTCCAAATGCCGCCGTCTACGTTGAATGATGCGCCGAATGCGCCAATTGCAGAACGACTCATCCGTCCGAAACGAGCATTTCTCCATCGGACATTCGAGTTTCCGCTCGAATCGCTCCACCAGCCAGTCGACTTTCAGATGGACGCCGGTGTAAACGAGTGCGTAGAAGTGCCGACTCGTGTGTTTGAGCGCCAGCGCGTCCGGGTATGATAGGTACGAGGATATCTGCATGTGTAGTTCTGTAGGGAGGCCCATCAGGGGAAAGAAGCCTGTTGGTCGCTGAGGATCTTGGATTGAGGAGTGGTCCATAGTTGATAGCCAGGGTGGTCAATTAGAGTAGATAAATAAGGAGGCTGAATATAGGTTCAACATCAAAGGTACAGCGCCATTCAGGGATATATAATCGAGTCAAGGCAGCGAGGTTGTTGCCTAAGAGACCGACTCAGACGGAGAATAGGAACACGAAGACAACAACAGATCAGCGAGACTGCTAGACCTATTAATACATCCAGGAAAGTCATATATGAGGACGATGTTTCAGCTACTGCAGGGCTGTGTGAGGCCTAGCCGCAAGAAAAGGAGGCTGTCGTCAGTGATTGGGCTTCCAGGTCAAGTCGGGATGGAACGATTGACGACCATGCCGGGAAGGACCATGATGGGAGGCCTGATGATCGACCGATTAATGAGAACGAGAGGGTCAGCTGAACGTGAGCTACCCCGTAGCTGAGGGTCTGGCCTCAATCCCATACGCTTAGGGTGCGGATTAAATGGAGCAAGAGGGGCGAGGAGTAGATCCATCGACTGGCGACAATTGACCGATCAGATCACATGCGGCTGCGTCCAGCCGTCGCTCACCGCCTGCCTGTCCCGGTTCCGCCGCTTTATCGCCTCAAAACTTCCGGAGAAGCTATCGACTAGTTACTCCGTACAAACTACCACAACGTTCTGCTTCCCAAAGGGACATCATTTTCTCCATTTCCCTCTCCCTTCATATCCCCACAGTCAAAAGCTCACAATATTACCATGTCGGGCAACCAATCATCCGCCCCCTCCGACACCGCATTCCGCAAAACCTGGGATCGCGAAGAATACGCCAAAAAAGCCGCCGACGACGAAGCCAAACGCAAAGAAGAGTCGAAAGCCCGGTACGAGGCCAAACTCCTCGGCAAGAAATGGCACGCCCCGGTAGACTACAGCTCCTTGGAAGCGACGACGTCGCGGAAACAACGACTCGATGTCGCGTCGATGGTCGGAAAGACGACGATGGTTTCGTCAGCGTCGGCGATTGGCAAGAGAGGTCGCGGGGCGGGGTTCTACTGCGCGGACTGTGATCTCACATTCAAGGATAATTTGCAGTTGGTGGAGCATTTGAATAGCAAGCAGCATTTGGTTGCGACGGGGCAGAGTGGTGAGGTTACGAGGGCCACGGTGGGAGATGTGCGAGAACGGTTGCGGATGTTGGCGTACCAGAAACGAGCGAGGGAGGAAGAGGAGCGAAGGGCGTGGCAGCTGGATTTGGGTGTCAGGTTGAAGGAGCGAGAGGAACAAGATGCGAAGGAGAGGGAGGAGAAGAGGAGAAAGAGAAACGAGAAGCGACGGAAGGGTGGCGAGAATGGTGTCAAACAGGAAGATGATGGTTGGGAAGGCCGTCTGGGAATCATTGCATAAATGGAGATTTTATTAGGACGCGCTCGGTGATTGACGAGCATACATTGGTGTCATGATCGATTAATGTTGTAGTATACCCGTGGCGTTTTGGCTTTGACATACGTACTTGATTTTCTATCCAGACTGATGGCTTTACTTTTCCGTTGTAGTGCTCACCCCTCGCCGCATTTTGCTCCCTGAGTAGACCTGAGCACGCCCTGAGCGAGTAACCTCCATAATTTGCTCCCCAACCAGCGATCCCCCCTGCTAGACTCTGGGTTGGGTTTTGCGGAAGTCAAATGACGTATAACTGCTCGAAACAGCAATTAGCATCCGCATGGCTGTTATACGGCAACAGCTTTATTGAAGATGTATATGCATTAGATGCTACTGATGGAAATCTGCAATGACAGTGACAATGCCCCAACATCATACTCTGTACACCGTATAGCCTTCCGGGTTCTTCGGTTTAATCATTCCTTACCCAACGTCTATGTTGTCCACATTTGTCACATGTCTGCAGCTGCTCAGCTGTGACTTTGAACTTGGGAGCCTTCAGTAAGTCTTCCAAATTCTCTTGATTGGCTTTCTTGCTTACCGGCCACCACTCGTCCCCTCCATTGGGATATCCGCTGGCATAGAAATGAGGCACCTTGTTTACCTAGTTTCCCGGTTAGCGATAATCCGTCGAGGAAATCAAGGATGCCCTTACTATAAGTACTGAAAAACTCTATAGTTCAAAGAGACCGTTGTGAGCTTGAACTGTGGGGTATACATATCCAACAAAGACTGGCTTCTCTTACAGCACGTCCGCCACTTTCTTCAACTCTCTTGCAATGGTCGCATCTCATAACATAGCGTCCATCAGGCATATCGATCTGAACTATTTGAGCATGGAGCCGAAAATTGCCAATCGTTTATTTTGAACGTACTTCTGAGTATTGCTGCTTGAAACCCTTAGCCTCCCCTTTTGGAGATTAGTCGAGACAACTGTGAAATTCACTTACGACCATCTTGCTGAGCTGGTGATATATCAACGTGGGGTAGCACTGATGTGTGTTTCTTTTGGTTTGGTGCCTCGAAGTATTTTGAGAATATATCTTGACAGAAAACAAGAGGTCAGCGCTTTTATAAGCCAGAGAGGTAATCATTGATGATACCACCAAAGACCAATCCTAGCAGTAAATTCCCACATGATTTGGCCTCATGACTTTCCTCCCTGCTAGCCTTTAATGCTCGAGGGGCTGTGTTGTTCCTGCGGGAATCGAGTGACGTCAGACCTCGTATTCTCAGCCTCACAGGTAGCTTCATTTTCAGCATAGATCTGCTTGACAAAAAGAGTATATCAATCCTCGTCATATCGCTGTTGTAAGTAGACCTTCAGGGCTTTCCCCCTTGCTTTAAGGTATAATGAGCTTCGGGTACAGTATTGGCGATTTTATCAAAGTCATTGAACTCGTGAAGGAGCTTCGATCACGGTTTGTTGACGCACCGCCACAGTATCAGGCAATCAAGGAGGAGTTAGTTCTCTTTCTTTTACTTTTTCCTTTCGCCGGGGACGGGCTTGAATAAAATAGATTCGAATGCTTATCACATAGGACAGACTTCGCGGCTTGTTCATTGTCCTCGAGGATGTCGATGCTATACTGCCCCATCGAACTCTGACGAACAAGCAAAGAGACAATTTTCAATGCCTCACAAGCACATGTCATCATATTGCGGAGGCTTTGAAGGACAAACTCTCTGTGTACCAGGAGATCGACACTGATCGCCCTAGAGCGGGGGATGAAACTCTGAGATTCACCCTTCGAAGGGCATGGAAAAGGATCAAGTGGGAACCGAAAGATATCGCAGAGCTCAGGAGTCGCATGATCTCCTCTGTGCTGCTACTGAAGGAGTTCCATGCGCACCTTAACAGGTATTTCGAACGTTTCTGAAGGAGTAAAAGAAGTAAATATAACACATGCGGAAGACGACTGACGGATTATCCCTACGCTTTACATAGTCAACGCACCTCCGAAGAATCCGGTCTCATCAGAGACGGAATAAGCGAGATCAAAACCCTTCAGCTCAGTCAAGAGCGTTCGAAGGAATATCAGGAAATTGTGGAATGGCTTACGCCCATCGAATTCTATAGCCAGCAGAACGATTTCTACAAACAGCGGCAGGAAGGAACTGGGCAGTGGCTGCTCACCAACCCCGAATTCAACTCGTGGTTGAATGGGAAAAATCAAACGCTCTTCTGCCCGGGGGCGCCAGGAGCTGGGAAAACCAGCTTCACTTCCTTGGTAGTCCGTCACTTGGAGGATAGGTTTGGACATGACCCCGGTATTGGCATTACATATCTCTATGTAAACTACCATCGCCGCGAAGAGCAGGAGCCTGTGAGCCTGCTCGCGAGCCTGCTCAAGCAACTGATACAGGGCCAGACGACCGTGCCAGAGTGTGTCAAGGTGCTCTACAATCGTCATCACTCAAGAAGATCAAGACCTTCGCTGGCGGAATTGATCGACACGTATCCCCTCGTGGCCCGATTATATTCGAGAATATTTGTTCTATTAGACGCTCTCGACGAGTGCGAATGTTCACATGGAAGCCGTCGCTTGTTCCTATCTTCCGTGTTTAAACTACAGTCTGCAACACCACTCAACCTCTTCGCCACTTCCCGTCATATCCCGGAGATCCAAACGGGATTCGAGCGACATGGGAGTAAGGTGTTGGAAATCCGTGCTACAGATTCTGACATCCAGCGATATGTTGTTGGCCGTCTTCCCCAGTTGCCATCATTTGTCTTGTCCAACCATGGCTTGCAAAGCGAGGTGGTCGCCCAGATCAGGAATGCTGTTGACGGGATGTAAGTCTGGGCTGCTCAGTGACATTCAAGTTTCAGAGGCATTTCTGACAACCGATTTGTCCAGGTTTTTACTCGCAAAAATTCACTTCGACTCCCTGGTAGCGAAGAGGTCCCCAAAGGCGGTTCGCGTCGCATTACGGAATTTACCAAAAGGATCCGATTCGTATAGCCGCGCGTATGATATGGTTATAGAGCGAATTAATGATCAGGCGGCCGACGCACGAAATCTTGCCAATCAAGCTCTTGCCTGGGTCGTTTGCTCGCGGAGGCCGTTGTCTCCTCTGGAACTGCAGCACGCTTTGGCGCTGGAGGAAGGAGCCACAGAATTCGACGAAGACAATATCTCCACCATCGATGATATCCTTTCTGTATGTGCGGGCTTATTGATCATAGGTGATGAACAAGGCACAGTATGCCTCGTTCATTATACTGCACAGGAATACTTTAAACAGAACCTCGTGAGCTGGGTTTCCAAGGCGAATATTATCGTGAGCACCGGTTGCATAACATATCTCTCGTTCGACGAGTTCTCGACTGGACCTTGTACAGATGTCAAGCAGTACGATAATCGATCAATGCAGTTCAGGCTATTTGACTACTGTGCTAGAAACTGGGGTCATCATGCCAGTGATGCGATCAGTGCTGTGACGGATATGCTCATCCGGATGCTTCAAAGAGATGGTAACAGAGCCAGTTGTTGGCAGGCTGTGCGGCTACAGGCGGGTCAGTGGCGACAGCAAGTGCAAAAGGACTGGCAGATATCGGCAATGCACCTGGTCGTTGACTTTGAATTGGCCATGATAGTCCAACAGCTGGTGAACGAGGGCTTTCCAGCAGACTCGAGAGACAGGAAGGGCCGCACGCCACTTTCCTATGCCGCATCAAATGGGAATGAAGCAATTGCGTTTGCCCTTCTCGAGCAGAATGTGGCTGTGGATTCTAAGGATGACGACGGCCGTACGCCATTATCCTACGCCGCGTCTCACGGATACGACGCCATTGTTCAAACCCTTCTCCAACGAGGCGCAGAGGTCGATTCACGAGATCACAGTAATTACACCCCGCTATTCTATGCCGCGCAGAAAGGGCACAATCAGGTGGTCTGTATTCTGTTAGGCAGTGACGCCAAACCTCACCGCAAGGACCACCATGGACGAATTCCACTCTCTCATGCCGCATGGTATGGCCGCCAGGACGTGCTGAATCTTTTAATACAAGCACACCAACCCGACATCGAGGACAGATATGGGCGCACCATACTTTCTTACGCAGCTTCCAGTGGCAACGAAGCCATCGCGGGACTGCTGCTTGACCAGGGTGCTGAGGTTGATTCGACAGATTGCATTGGTCGAACTCCTCTTTTCTACGCAGCATGGAACGGGCACGAGCTCGTCTGCCGATTACTCCTGGAGCGAGGGGCTGATGCTGCACTTCAGGATAATCACGACCGAACACCACTCTGTTATGCCGCAATGGGCGGGAACGTCATGATTGTGAAATTGTTGCTTGAGCGAACGAACACAACTCGGCAGATCGACAACAGGGATTGCAGTGGTCGCACTCCTCTATCCTATGCAGCTTCCAGTGGGAATGCTTCGACAGTGGAGTGTCTCCTCGAGCAAGGGGAGGTCGACCCCGCCTCCAGGGACATCACTGGCCGCACTCCCTTATTCTACGCTACATATAGTGGCCACATGGCCGCCGTAAAACTGTTCCTCTCGAAGCCTGAAGTTGATCCTCTCTCAGAGTCGAACATTGGCCGGTCACCATTGTCAATCGCTGCAGAGGCAAGATATTTCACCATCAACGCACTACTGATCCAGGAATGCAAGCGCAGAGGAGTCGCAGTCGGCCATGTGGATCAGCCTGTACCTACTGCGTTCGCTCCACCTCATATACCCCATGCAGGATGCGATTCTTGTATGTCATGGATCCAGGACTTTGATATCGAGTATCATTGTGCTCTCTGCAATAGTGAAGGGGTTGATATCTGTCAAGAATGCTTTGCAAGTGGCGCATCTTGCTTCGATCCCTCCCATAAACCTGTTAAGCGTAAAATTATGAGGGGTGAATGGCTGGTGATCTAACATGAAAGGAGACAAGCCCGGGGGCCCAAATGAAATTAATACTCATGTCCCTTTCAAACAGTGCTCTTTTTTTTTTGGCCATTCGCGCCGCCTATCCAGGCGTAATTGAACAGGTTTTCAAATGCCCCTGATAGTGAAGCTGCATTGTTAACTATTTGATGATTATATGTAACTGGTTTAGGACTTACTTGGTGATGATTGATAGGGCAGGATGATACTGTATCGACCCCACGCAAGGAGCCTACCTATTAAGGAGCAATTATCTTGATAATGATAGAGCTCTTAATTTTCTTGCATAACGATATGTCTCTTCTTCTTCGACGATAGATGGACAGTTTCTCTACTTCAGATTTGATATGTCGGTTGTCATGAAGCTTTTGACAATAATGACTAGTGACTATGACTATGAATATGGATATGACATGATGGTGTATATAGTCCGTTTGTATCATTAATTGATTCTATCTAGAC
The DNA here is from genome assembly GCA_004849945.1 of Aspergillus ochraceus. Classification (NCBI taxonomy): domain Eukaryota; kingdom Fungi; phylum Ascomycota; class Eurotiomycetes; order Eurotiales; family Aspergillaceae; genus Aspergillus; species Aspergillus ochraceus. Next base: position 2,636,713 of record SSOS01000002.1, read on the forward strand.
TCCCAAACTTCTTTCTCTTTTCCTTGTTCATGGAAATTTCTACTTTCTTTTAGGAGGGAACTTTATCCGTGAGTGAATACATATACAGTAGTAGGGTACATTACATTAATCATAGCAGGCATCCTGACTATCATACATATATATCTTTACTGGGCTGTGATTTAGTGGTCAGGAAAACGGCATGAAATAAAGTTGCATATAATGTACTACCATTGCGGCAAAAAATTGTACTCCAGATGTTGCAAAGCACCAATATCAAAGACTTATCCAACGCCGTCCGCCCATATCCATACCCTGCCAATCCGAGAAACGTGAAAATTCAAATCTAATCCGTGCATTCAAGGCCCTCCAAGACACGCATTGCGCGTGCCCCTTCCTTCTCAAATTGGCCAACAATCCTCTCGCACTCCCGCCGCAATCTCTCCTCCCCATTCTTCGCATTCCATGTGATCCACTGCTCCACAGTCATCTTCTTTTCCGGGCTTGTCAAATCTCCTTTCACACTGCTCAGAGCAGTGGTGATATCGACGTTCTCCTTGTCGCGGTTGCCGGCCAACAGGATCTCGTCGATGTCGACCGGTTTCCAGGGGTAGGAAGTATTGAGACCTCCTGTGTTAGCAGTGCGCTTCGATGGGGAAGGCGTGCTCGGTGCTAATGGAACTCGAAGAGTTGGCTGCTTGGACGGCGACGCCGCAACAGGCCGGGATGCAGAGGGCTTCATGGATGGTGGGTGGTTTTCGGCGTCGGATGATTGCGGTGATGGGGACGGGCTGCTCTTCGAAGCAGACGGAATGGGCGAAACAGCTTCGGGCTCGTCTCTCTGTTCATCTTCTTCCGGAGCGGCACGAGCACCGGAACTGCGTGATCCCGCAAGCGACTTAGCAAGCTGCTTTTCCTCCGGGATATCACTGTATCGCTCAGCTGTCTTGGGAGGCACTCTGGAAGATCTGCGTCGAGATGGCTGTGGATTAGGCTCTTGTTTTTGGACTTCCGGGGACTCTTGAGGCTTCGGGGTTTCTTGTGGCTGGACCTGTTCTTCGACATTGGAATCTTCAATGGGCTCCTCGACCGACTGAACTGGCTCAGGCGCCGTTTTCGACGTTTTCTTCGGTTTCTTGGTCGTGTCTAACGAAGACTTTTGCTTCTGTTTCTTCTTCGAGCCCTTGTCACTGGAGTCGGCCAGAGGATCTGGTTCTGGTAGCCTGTTCGGGATTTCCACCGAGACGAATGATTCATGCCGGGAGACGTCTATATCCGTGCCATCGTTTCTATCAAAAGCAGGCTGAGGAGCGGGTTCAGTAGGCTTCGTCGGTTCTGTCGGTTCTTCGATTACTCGCTTAGTGCTACTTCGGCCTCTTGATTTCTCTCGCTTTGTTGATTCTCGTTTCGTTTTTGGTTGAGCGGGCTCTTCTGGGGCGGGAGGCTCGGTCGTTTCAGTCTCTTCAGTGACATCCGGATGCGATTCTTCCACTTGGGGTACATCCTCAACTGACGGTTCTGGGGACGCATCCTTCTTCTTTTTCTTGGACTTAGACTTCTTCGCAGGTTTTTGTTCGACCTCGTCGGTGGACTGCACCGGCTCAGGATTGTCAAGCTCTGCTTCAAGGGCCGCATACATATCTACCTCTTGGGCCTCTTCGGATATGGCAGTCGGTTTAGCGGTAGATGACGCGCTCGATGCTTTCCGCGATTTGGCCGATGTCTTCTTCTTGCTCGTGCCGCGAGCTTTTTTAGGCTCTTCCAGTTCCTGAGGTTTCTGGGCAACATCTTCTTCCTGATGCGCTTCGGCAATCACGACATCTTCTTGCTCATTTGTCTGGGCGCTCTCGCGCGACTTTTTGGCCTTCTTTTTCGTCGGGGCTTCGGAATGCTCGACTTCTTGGGTATTGCCGACACCTGGGTCCTCTTGATCCGGATCGATTTCACCACTAGCCCTCTTTTTGCCTCGCGTGGCTCGCTTGGGTTGGGGAGCGTCGGGCTGAACTTGTTCACTATCGTCAATCTCCATCTCCGTAGGAATCGGTTCGGCTTCGGTTTTCTTTGATTTGGATGTTTTTATCTTGGATTTGGACGACTTCTTCGTGGTTTTGGGTTTCGTAGTTGATTGGGACATGGCAGGGGGGTCGATCACGTCCACGTCCGACACGGGCGCCTCGGAGACGGTGGATTGGGTCGACTGTCGAGAAACCTTGGAGGTGCGCGCTTTCTTCGACCGTGATCCTTTCTTTTTCCCGCCTGATTGAGCAAAGACAAAGAAAGAACAGTCCGATGAGCGGCGATAATGTTCATCACTGGAGACTGTCAGCGGGTATAAGAAAATAAGGATAACATCGATTGTACTGACAAGGGATCGTCCTTGGGTTCCCATCCGTCAAGCGATAGTTTACAGTAGGCACAGCTGGCCAAATCGTCGCTCTCCTCGGTCGGGCAAAAATACCACCCGCCGTCAACCATCTGTCGCCAACTCAACGATCAGCAAGGGACATGCGCAGTGCATGATATTCTATCGCGACAACTCTACCTTTTCAGATTGACAGACCCATCCTCGTTTTCCATCATGTGGCCATAGCTCACCAAATGTGGCCAATCGTGCCTGTCTTATCGTATCGCTTGTTGGGTCTTCAATTTCTGCGGGGTTGGAACTGTGCTGCTGGATGTCCATCATGAGCGCCCATCCGCAGTCTGGAGAATGCTTCAAATGTTCTGTAATCGGGTTGTCTTCTTCCTCCCATCCGTCGAGCGCTCGCCGACACAGGAAACATGTCGTATTATCGGGGTTTGTCTCGTAGGGATTATAAAAGAAACCCGCATGCGCCAACTGTGGAAGTCAACAATTAGCTGCGATATTATACCGTCCACCTTTTCTGAACCATACCTCAGCGGGTGACGGCCTCCGGTGAGGCCAGGCGACGGATTTTGCGGCCTTCGCGCTCGACCCTCGTCGCTTCTCTGGTTGCAGCACCCGGTCGAAGCTGGCAAGGCGGGCGCCAAACGTTTCCATGTTTTGGGTCATAGTGGCCAGCGCATGAGAATCATGGAGTTAAAAAGAATTCCGATCCCGGTAAGCGCTTGGTATATAATGTCAACGGATGTTCAACTGCAGCGGTCGGTTCGGAGTGGAAGCGGTTGCTGTCCAGGAGGGCGCTTGTTTACCCTCTTGTTTGGGTCGCTTCTACGCAACGCGCCCGCGGAGAAACGAGGTCACGTGGCGTGGCTGACGGTGGCGCAGGGATGGCGGCCTCACGGACGAGGCGGCAACGACTCGACGGAGTACGTCAGTCTCGGCCCTTCTCTTTCCTCTCTCGTTGGCCCTTCTCTGTTTTCTCCTTTCCTCCATCTTATCTCGTCGCAAAATATGATCTGAAACTGTAATTGCAGATGGTATCTTGATTTATTGCGTTTCTTACAGCCCTCGCTGTGCAATCCCTTCCTTTTCTTCCTTCCCTCCACCCCTTCCTTTGCCTTCCCTTCATCCGTGGAGCCCCAACGATGCGCGAAGCTACGGTAAGCTATCTCCCCGGAGTGTTCTTGGCCCCGAATAAAATCAAGCAGAACGCTGATCTACGACACTGGTTTGAAGTCCCTCCTTATGAACTCTTCGGGCTCCTTCCGTATGCATTTACGTCCGAACTCTCCGTTGGCTGCGCGCTGCTCTCGCATTCCGATCGCTCTCCGCTCTTTTCCTTTGCAGACCTCAACACATCACAATGGTGGCTCTTTAACCCGAAGCCGGCTTTACTCCGGTAAACCCCATGGCGTCCGTTCAAATTCAGCAGAGCGTCCACTTCTGGTGCCCTCGCCTGCCTCGTTCTCGACCTCGTCACAATATTCCGATCCTGGGGACTGGGAGGTTAACTCGAATCTCGCGATCTCGGCATTTTCGGAACTTCCTTCGAAAGACTTTGGAGTCAATCAGCATATGATCATTAATCAGGAGTTCAAAGAAGCGTTACGCCAGATCCTCTGGGGCTTTCGTGCTCCAATTCGGTATGCATTCGCCTACGGGTCGGGAGTGTTTCCGCAGTCCGGCAGCGCACCCGGCTCTAGCCAATGCCACCCATCGGCGCCGGCAGCCATCAAGAATATGCAGCAAGGGCAAGGGAAGATGATAGACTTTATCTTCGGGGTTTCGTACTCCCAACATTGGCATTCACTAAACCTTAGTCAGCACCGCGATCATTATTCCGGTTTGGGTTCTCTAGGATCCTATCTAGTCTCGCAAACGCAGGACAAGCTTGGAGCGGGAGTGTATTTCAATCCGTACGTAACGGTCAATGGCACGTTGATCAAATACGGAGTCGTGAACCTGGACACGCTCTGTCAGGATCTCAGCCAATGGGACACGTTGTACCTGGCCGGGCGATTGCAGAAACCCGTCAAGATCCTCCGGGACCATCCGCGGGTGCGACTGGCCAACCAGATGAATCTGCTGTCTGCGGTCCGAGTTGCCTTGCTGCTGCTGCCGGAGCAGTTCAGCGAGTTTGAGCTGTACGGCACCATTGCGGCAATCAGCTACATGGGCGACATTCGCATGGCCCTGCCGACCGAGGACCCTCGCAAGGTCAACAACATTGTCTCCGGTCAGATGGCCAATTTCCGGCGGCTGTACGCGCCACTCATTGAGAATCTCCCCAACGTGACGTTCAACGACCGGCGCTGCACGCAGGAGGACTGGATCGACGATCCCGATGCCAACGTGCGGCTAACGCAGGACATGGACCCTGTCAAGCGTGGTAACATGGTTCGCCGACTGCCCGAGTCTTTCCGGGAGAAGCTTTATTTCCAGTATCAATCGCGTTACGAAATTCCGCGCGCGGAATTCAACAAGATGATGAAGGAAAGCAACGACAAGGATCCCGAGATGGTGCGCCGGCGTCAAGGCGGTCAATTCGAGCAGCGGATTGCCAGCGATGCGAGCCTGCAGAAGGAGGTGCGAACCTCGATTACGAAGACCATCCGGTGGCCCAGTTCCGTGCAGTCCGCCAAGGGCCTTCTCACCTCGGGTTTCGCTCGTACCTGGCGCTACGTGCGAGAAAAGCAGGACAAGTACAAGCAGTCCGGCAAGAACCCTCCTCCGAAGAGCGAGGAGTCATCTTCCAAGACCACTAAGCAAGAATAGATACTCATGATTGCAGATACCGAGTGCCGTGAGGACAGATAGGCCGCACGCTTGACTTTTCATAGGCTGTGAACTGTAGTAAATAGGCGTGGAAATTACATCCACGATAGTTATATATCATGAGCATAAATATAACGAACAGTACATAGATCATTTGTATTTTCCTTCTATTCCAACTAGTGGCTCCGTATTAGTTATCGTAGATAAGGCACCCGCAGGAATGACTCCTCTCCGACACCGGTTCCGGTGATATCGATTTAATCTTCCCCGCCACGGTCCCCACCAATATTTCTTCCCTCCTGCAACAAACCACCCCAATTTATCAATCCGTCCAAGATGGCCGCCAGACAATCACCTTTCGATCTATCGACATGCGCGCGCAAGAATATCTTGCAATTGCACCCTTACCGATGCGCCAGAGAGTGAGTTCCAGCTTCATTTCCCCGCGCCGGTTGAGTTGAGTCATCGGAACAAAAAACTAACCTACCAAATCAGTGACTACAAAGACGACGGCACGAATATCCTATTGGACGCGAACGAGAACGCCTACGGACCCGGTCTTGCTTTGAACTCTGAAGGCGCGCTTCAAGAATCCACGGTGACGGGGGGCTCGACTGGATCGTCGAAACCCGAGATCGATTTGCTAGGATTGAACCGATACCCGGATCCGTAAGTCATTCCATACTCTGTCCCCTTTTGATCATTGTACCCGGGGCCGGGGAAAGGCTAATTGTAAATGTCCTGTCAATCAGCCACCAGATCGAGTTGAAACAGCTGTTCTGCCAATTCCGCAACACCCACCACCACACCCAGAAGACCCTACGACCGGAGAACCTCTTCGTCGGCGTCGGCTCCGACGAGGCCATCGACGCCCTGCTACGATGTTTTTGCGTCCCCGGAAAAGATAAGATCCTCACCTGCCCACCGACGTACGGCATGTACGGCGTCAGCGCGCAGGTCAACGACGTCGAGATCGTCAAGGTGCCGCTGGACGTGAACAACGGGTTCCAGCTGCAAGCGGACAAGATCAACGAGACGCTGGCGGCCGACAGCTCCATCAAGATGGCCTATATCTGCTCCCCCGGCAACCCGACGGCGAACCTGATCAGCAAGGCGGATATCCAGAAGGTGCTACAGCACCCGACGTGGAACGGCGTGGTGGTGGTCGACGAGGCGTACATCGATTTCGCGCCGGAGGGGTCCAGTCTGGCGGAGTGGGTAAACGAGTGGCCGAACCTGGTGGTGATGCAGACGCTCAGCAAGGCGTTCGGGCTGGCAGGCATCCGACTCGGCGTGGCCTTCACGAGTCCCCCCATCGCGACGCTCCTGAACAGCCTCAAGGCCCCTTATAACATCTCCAGTCCCACCAGCGCCCTGGCCACCGCCGCTCTGTCGGAGACCAACATGGCCGTGATGCGTCGGTACCGGGAGCAGATCATCGCGCAGCGCGAGCGGCTGGTGCGCGAGCTGCCGAAGATCCCCGGCGTGGGCCGGTTCCTGGGCGGACAGGAGTCGAACTTCCTGCTAGTGGAGCTGCTGGATAAGAGCGGGAAGGCGAGCAACGAGATCGCGGTGGGCGCGTACGAGGCGATGGCGGAGAAGCGGGGCGTGGTGGTACGGTTCCGCGGCAAGGAGCTGGGCTGCGAGGGATGTTTGCGCATCACGGTCGGCACGGAGGCTGAGGTGACCAGGTTCTTGCAGGAGATTCGGGTGGTGCTGGAGGGGTTGTTGAATGGGGCGAATATTCAGTCGTTGAGGTAGGGGGGTCGACTGTTTTAATTTAATCATTATAGTTAGATATAAAGCATACAATGCAAGAATGGTTCATGTTCAACTTGATCATCTGTTAACTTATTGATGACTAAAGTTGACCAGGTCTATACAAACTGAGTACATCTCGGCGCCTCCCGACCCGATATACAGCGACGTCATGCAATCAACTTACAGTCAGGGGCTCTCAAAGACAGACGATAAGAAGGTTGCATCGACATGACCGTTTCTTAGTCTCTCTGGCAACTACTCCGGACCTGAGTAGAAACCAGGCACGTGCCTAGTCAATCAGATGGACGATTTCGGTAACCGGGCGACTCGAAAAACAAAACAACGGAACCCAGCGCCTCTCGCATGGCAGCAATTACCCTATCCATCGCCGATAGCGATCACGAGAAAAAAAGGAAAACCAATCACTTATCACTAATACGACTTGAGGCCGACGGGTTACACTTACGAGTCAGGCCAATCTAGGCATTCTGGCGTCTGAGCCACACCACGACCAAGGAATCGCGATGGTGCGGTCGCATGTGAATTTGCCTCTCCCTGAGTTTCTCAACAGGAGCTAGGTAACTACCTAGATGGTCTCAGGCAGTTTGCTTACTGCTCGTAACTCCGTCCAACTCCAGCTCTCGGCGCGGAGATCGCCCGTCCTGGAGACTCCGTGTCTGTTGTACCTGTACCTTGGAACTTCGACCGACTCGACTCCAACCACGACAGGACAAACTTTCGGAGAATCCGCCTCTACCACACCATCCGGCCAAATTCGTCATCCAAGAAATGACAAGCAACTGAACTTCGTATCCGTCATACTATCAAAGCCATGCGAACGGAAAATGCAAGAACTGGGATTCGCCCTCTCCGAGCGACTCTCCGAGCTCGTGAGCTGGCTGGCAGATCTTTCCGGACTCGAGACTCGAGACTCGAGACGTACTGCTCCGTGCTCCGTACCCTCGAGGAAGCAGGAGCAGTGACAAGGCCATTCATCGATGGCGAATGGGAAAAATGGGGCGTCCCGGCGTTATCGCCCGCATTGGCAGACGGTAATTGGACGCCATGACCCTTGGGGGATATTATTGATGACCCGGAGGAGGATTACTTCTTGGACTTTGCCTCTGGTCAGAGTAAGGGTTTTAAGGTACATAGAAACTGGTAGTTACTGTTAGTGTTATCCCCTCTCTTCGGTTATCTCCACCCACTCCTGATCCATGGTGCCCTCGCACTAAATCATTGGCGCCAGTCCATTATTATTATGATTATTATTATTGTTTTTACGGGGTAATATATGATCTGCCCCCTTTAGGTCAGAACGGCGGTGAATTGGACTCCGACCTGCTGCTTTTTCCCTGTTATCCCTTCCACGTTGTCCAAGCTGGAGGTACTGTACATCTATTAGCTCTCTCCCCTTCTGACTTGTTTGTAGCTATTGCAGCCTGGCATATATCGACATACTGCGATCTGTCCATCATCGATCTTTCTCTCTACGGAGCACTCCCTACCGACTACCGATCGATCTGTCGTCTATTCCTGTCGGTCTTCTCTGATCGCCTCCCCCACACCCGCGACTCCGGGGTCTTGGGCACGTGCGCTCCCTCCTCACCAACGGAGGATCCGCCATGAACAATGTGAACGCCGCAATCAACACCATATCGCTGATTCTCCTGCTTGGTCCCTGACTTCATCCCGGCTTGCGGTCACCGACGGGCCCCTCTGCGGAGGCGGTGCTGTCGACTCAACTATCAGCGTCAGTATGCTGAATCCCCGGCGCATCTACTCCGACATTCCACCAGATATTCGCACCAAGTTGGACGACAACCCCACGCTGCTGGTGAGCTGGTGGACCACGGCGTTCTCGCTGGCCATTATTGTGACGCGCGTCTGCGGCCGGTATGTCCGCATCGAGCGCTTTTTCCGCGAAGATAAGGTCATGATGGCCAGTATCGTCCCGCTGCTGGCTCGCATGGCCCTGGTCCATGTTATCTTGATCTGGGGGACCAACAATACGAAAACGGAGGGCTTGACGGAGGTGGAGATTCGACATCGCGTTATCGGGAGTAGGCTGGTTCTGGGGGCCAGAATCTTCTATGCGATCTTGTAAGATCGGATTCCCCGTGTATATGCTGTCGGACTAACGGGATTTTCTGATATAGTATCTGGATGGCCAAGTTGACCGTCTGCGAGTTCCTGCGGCGAGTGGCCGGCATGATCTGGCGACGATCGATCCGATTGTTCCTGCTGTTCCTCTACTACTTCCTCGCGTCGACGCTCGTGGCGGTCCTGATCGCCACGCTGGCCGAGTGTCAGCCATTCCATCACTACTGGCAGGTCGTGCCAGATCCCGGTCCGCAGTGTCGACTAGGTTATGCCAACCTCATCACGATGGGCGTGTGCGATGTGATTACCGACATCCTCCTCGTGGTCTTCCCGATCCCCTTGGTCGTCATGTCCAACATGCCGATAAAGCGCAAAGTCTCGCTCGTGGTCCTCTTCGCCCTTTCTTTAATTCTTGTCGGCATCACCTGCTACCGCGTGCCCTCCGTCATCCACCACAACGGATCGCAGCAGTACCGCACCCTGCTTGCCTCTCTCGAGATCCTGGCCGCCACGGCCGTCTCCAATGCCGTCGTCATCGGCTCCTTTGTGCGCGACAAAGGCGTCAAGAAAGCCAAGTACAAGAAAGCCCAGGGCTCCGCCTCCGTCAGCGAGAGCCTCGACCACACCACCGTCCGTCGCGCCACCGTCACCCATCACCAATGGGGTTCCGACTCCGACCTCGCCGGCGATCTGGGAATCCGCCTCGACGCCGACCTCCGCTACTCCGAGAATCAGGGACCACGACCTGCCCCGGTCGCCGGGCCCTACCAGCCTTACGGGACACACCCGGGTACTACCACGGCGGGCCTCAACCCCGCCTGGACCTTCAATCACCCGTCCACCATCACCGACGACGACGAAGGCACCTCCACCACTGGCAGTTTGGACATGAAAATCAGTCCCCATGAGTACATCGAAACGAACAAACCGTCTACAATCCCACACCCGTCCTCTTCCCCCGCAAAGGTCTCCTTCTTCGACGTCGGCGGCCTCCTCGACCCTTCGCCTTCTACATCTACACTGCACGTGCCGGGCACAAACCTCCTCCCTCCTCCTCCTCATCCTCTCCCTCAATCCCCCAACCCGAACCCAAACCCTCCCCGTCACGCCCACAGCCGCACCCGCACCCGCTCTCGCACCGGAAGCCTCGCCTTCCTCCAAGACGTCGGCGGACTTCTCTCCTCATCCACCCCGTCCTCGCCAACCCACCCGACCAGTGCCCTCCGCACATCAAACTTCTCCTCCTCGTCATCTGCCTCAGAACGACCCCGACGCGGCTCCAGCGTACATTTCGACCAGCCGGAGTATCGTCATTCCGGCTCGTTTCCGATCCCGGAGGGTCGTGATGATGTAGAACTTCAGGATGTTGGGGGGTTGTTGAGGAGGGAGGGATGAGATTGTTTGGTTGGTTGTTTGTGCACTGTAGGTTTGTGCACTGTAGGTATGTGCATGTGTATGATTATTGGATGAGTTGCATGTGCTAGGTGGCATTGGATGGGTAAGTCGGGTGGTTGTATCATATCACGTCATGTCATTTTACATCTATTATATTTTATTTCTAGGGATCTGGTTTGGGGTTGGATTGGATTGGATTGGATTGGATTATTCATGGCAAGGGACCTTGGTTTATGAGGGATATATACTATCTAGCGATGGAGTTGGTGGGATTGTTTTATGTATCCATTTATATATATTTCATGTTTTGAGCCCTTTGGCTTATTTTGGAAGCACATATGCACCTATCTGCACGTACTTGATTTTCTAGGACTGTATATCTCCTCGGTGGGCGTTCAGTGGTCTGCTCAGTGACTATTTCACATATCACGGATCGTCACTCCCTGAGCATTCACATTGTACCCAGTGAGCCGCTCACCCCCATCTATGGAGGAAGATGCAATACGCAGAAGGCATGACCCGTAATCTTGAAATCAAACAACTACAAAAGGAATACATGGAGCTCTACGAGGCGTCAGGAGGATTGTATATGGCTGCGGATTTTAGTTCTAAAATTATAATTATATAAAGATTCCTGGAGATAATAACTAAAAACAACTTTTGTATTGAAGTGTAAATTGCATTGAAATGTAGCAGATCCGAGCGGAGTGACTAGTGAGCGCGGTCATACCGTAGCCTAACTACCTGGACTCGGTCACTAATCAATCAATTTATGGCATCATTAACACATTAGCACTGTCACTCGGCACGGAAACGACTCTTCTTGGCCGCCATCTCACTATCAAAAATAGTCATGCTCATACTGATCTCTTGTTCGGACTAGTTATTCAAGTTTACTATAATAACAGAGTTACTACTGTATATATGCACTAACTTACTAGGGTCAATATTAAAACCTGACAATCCTAATATAAAACTAACCTTTACCGTCAATAACTCGATAATCTGCTGCATTCGCGTCAGAAAATGTTTTCCGGAGATGAAATCATCAATTAGACAGCGTCCATTGGAGGGATACTTGAAGCCAATAGTCCTTTCTCAATTTTACGCCTATCTTTGCATGTCATGTAGATATTCAATGCCGTTTCGACGTATTATTCAGCCAGAAAGACACGGTGACTATATTCTCACCATCCACAATCTTACTATCCCCATACTTAAATTGACAATACAGCGATTGAAGCAAGGCTCTCAGAGCATTTGACCTTGCTGTGGCCAGAGGCCACAATGTGGCACCGCTCCCGATTAGAGGCTCGCGAGCCCCAAGGGGCTGCCATTGCGGAAGTATCATACTATTGTTCTCTTACCGTCGGCGACTAGCTCCGATATAAACTAGCAGACTTTAATATTATTGTTATTCGAGACCGTCAAGAGAGTGTAAAGGTCTTTCATGATATTTACCGCCGCCGCGCCTATCCCATCCTCGAGAATGAGGGTTCCGGAAATGCAAAGATCCTGGCCTACCGGTACCACGGCTGGTCGTATAGTCTGAATGGCAGACTCGCCAAGGCAACAAGCTACCAGGGTCTTGGCTTTGATGAGAAGAGTAATGGCCTCCTGGAGATTCATACCCAGATCGACGTTAACGGGCTAAGCCTGGGTGAATTTCAACGCAAAGGAGCCGACAATACAAGGAAAGCATATACTATACTTGACTGCCCATGGTTAGATGAATAAGTACCTCCAATTTGGACTTGTTGGTAGGTAGGTGCGCCCTTCGGTGGCCGATTACGTTAATAATAATAATAATAATAATAATAATAATAATAATGTTCCTAGTCTTAATGGTCGCCGACTACACCGTAATCTATTGCCGCCTCCGCACCGACAAGACTTGGTATCGCCGTCTACACCGTATAGTGTCGATCCGATGGGCGTGTCCCCAAACCTACCATGGTCTGAGGACGGAGGCTGTACAGCCGAGGGGTCATCCTGCTACAGAGCCTTTGTTAGGGCCTTGTCATGCGTGCGCAGCCTACACCGGTGTAATTCAGCTGGACGGCTGATGGCTAAAGTCCATTAAAGGCCGAGTGCCGCTGGACCAAAAGGAAACTGTGACCTCAGTAAACATTTATGCCTACTTTGCGAACTGAGCACGAAATTTGACGTTTATGTGCCCCTTTAGGACTTGGTATTCTATACTTCAAGCTTCGCTGGGTTGAAAGCCGGAAAGGCAAAGCAAACCAACAAACGCGTACTATCGTATCATTTACTGTATAATCCCTTTCCGTTGCATATGCTGAGTACTCACCATCCCGTCGACATCATCAAAACCAACCACGATGCATTCAGCAGCCCACGACGATCCCACTTCCCAATCCGATTCCCAGCTCCCAGCACATTCCGAAAAACAGTATACCGACGGTCTACTGGTTTCTTCCCACCCTGGACCTTCCCAAAAGAATCGACTACCGGCACAATGTACCTACAAGGATATGCAAGATGGCCAAATGAACACTGTGTCGCCTAGAGCCAATCCTGATCCACCCGCATTCAGAACATCCAAAACCCGCTCGACGAGTGATGTTGACGAGAATGACTACCCAGAAGGCGGCCTCAGAGCATGGCTTGTGGTCGTAGGGGGTTGGTTCGGCCTGTTCTCTACCTTTGGGCTTATCAACAGTATGGGTACGCTTCAAACCTATGTCGAAAACCATCAGCTGATGGATTACAGCAGTGGAACTACTGGCTGGATTTTTGGCATGTATGCATTTCTCACTTTTTTCTGCGGTGCTCAAATCGGTCCAATATTCGATACCAAAGGGCCGCGGCTTCTGGTTATCATAGGGTCAGTCCTGGCTATGGTGATGACGGTTACGCTTGGATTCTGCCGGGAATACTGGCATTTTATGCTCTCAATTGGTCTTGCTGGAGGGCTGGCGGCTTCTCTAATACTTACGCCATCAGTTTCTGCCATTGGACATTTCTTCAACAGAAAACGTGGAATTGCAACAGGTATAGCTACAACAGGTGGCTCTGCTGGTGGCATTGTATTCCCACTAGTATTGGAGAAATTGTTTCCCATCATCGGCTGGGCTTGGGCCACTCGAGTGGTAGCCTTGATCTGCTTGGTAACGCTTATCCTCGCTAATCTACTAATCAAGTCACGACTACCAAAGAAACCAGCTTCGCATATGTTACCTGATCTTCGAATATTTCGAGAACCTAAATTCACCATCACAACAATCGGGGTCTTTTTCATTGAACTAGGGCTTTTCATTCCAATGAGTTACATTTCATCGTATGCGTTGGCCCACGGTGTATCCAGACAACTCTCCTATCAATTACTTGCTATTCTAAATGCTGGTTCATTCTTTGGACGAATTATCCCCGGGTATTTCGCAGATGTGTGGGGCCGATATAACACACTGACCTGCATGGTTATATTATGTTTCGTGTCTAATGCTTGTCTGTGGCTTCCAGCCGGGGATAAGGCCCCTGTCTTGATTATCTATTGTTTGGTCTTTGGTTTTGCAAGCGGCAGCAACATCAGTCTGACTCCGGTCTGCATATCTCAGCTATGCAAGGTCGAGAATTATGGCATGTATTACGCCAGTTCGTATACAATCGTGAGCTTTGGGTAAGTTCTCTATTGTCACCTTCTTTGTTTTATGGCGCCGTATACTCTATGCATATGATCTGACAATGTATCGCCGCGAAGAACACTTGTCGGTATACCAGTCGCCGGTGAGATCCTTGCTAGATGCAACGGAGAGTACTGGGGTCTGATTACCCTCGTAATCTGCTGTTACGCTCTTGGCCTTATTTGCTGTATTACAGTAAAAATTATCCATCTAGGTTGGAGGCGCTGTTGGGCAATGTACTGAAGGGGCTGACATTACCTGCTAAATTGCGAATTACCTCGAGACGTCGAGACGTGGAGCCTCGGGATCCACTAAGTCGGCGAACTTGGCAATCGCGGAGTGGGCTACTACTCTTCATTGCAAGCCCTTAGCGGCCAAACGGAACATTGGGCTGTGGCTCATAGACTGCGTCGTATTTTGAGTCCAATACTTCTTTGAGACTTGTAGCCGATCCTTGTGGGTGTACTGTATCCCAAATTGTCGCATATTGAAGTGGAAGCGTTCGAATCTCAAGTTATATAGGCACTGGTCCCGCGGACTCTGCTGCTAAACGTGTAGAAAAACCGTAGTAGGAAGGCAAATGCGACAGCCAAAATATAAATAAACTTAACGTCTATAGTTATGTCAGATCTTTGCTTTGCCGCTCTCTCATTATACAAGCTGTACATCGACTTCTCGGCTGCGATGGGCAATTATGTATACCAAATGTGTCTATATAAGAACGCGGATCAACCGGAAACATTTACCTCGGAGCTCGAGATACGCTATGCCTTGCACCGGCTCCGGAGCCCGGAATCAGCGATCTCTTCTGGTTCTGCTGGTGTTGGCACTTGAGACGATGATGATGGTCCACTAATTCGGCGACCCTCCGGAACCAACAAATGGAGTGCCGATACCTATGACGGGGAAGTAGGTCCTTTTTGTCGCTTCTTCAGGATTTCTCGCGTGTACTCGTCGATAGTTCTCACTCTCGGATGTCCTGATTTCTTCAGCCGATTTCATGGAAGATTGGTCATCCTCTAACCATCGTCTCTCCACATCTCGCTTATGATACTTCGGCGATTGGTCTGGCCTTCGAAATTGCAACGCTGAATACTAGAATTCTCGACTCGGAAACTTACTAACATTATGGTTGTGGATACTTCGATCTCTGAAAACAACGCTGACTGAGTACTGGTATAAATAAGTTCCCCCCATCTTTGCAACCATTCCTTGTTCAAAATAGTACACCAGGAATTCATTAGTGAGACGAGATCACCCTCAATGATGCAGCCTATCACCCTCTACTCGCACGAGATCGGTCCCAACCCTTGGAAAGTAGCCATCATACTTTCCGCCCTGGAACTTGAGTACAAAACCGTATTTGTCTCCTTTGAGCAAGTCAAGCAGCCTCCCTTCACCGAAATCAACCCAAATGGTCGCTTGCCAGCCATCATCGATCCGAACCAGGGGATCACCTTGTGGGAATCCGGTGCTATCGTTCAGTACCTCATTG
The DNA here is from genome assembly GCA_004849945.1 of Aspergillus ochraceus. NCBI lineage: Eukaryota > Fungi > Ascomycota > Eurotiomycetes > Eurotiales > Aspergillaceae > Aspergillus > Aspergillus ochraceus. The sequence continues at coordinate 2,652,230 of SSOS01000002.1, forward strand.
AGACCTACGACGTATCCCATAAAATCAGTTACGGGACCTCTCCGGAGAAGTACCATGCCCAGCAATGGCTCCACTTCCAAATGTCCGGCCAAGGGCCTTATTACGGGCAACTAGGCTGGTTCAGACGCCAACCGGAGACTCATCCATCCGCCATCAAACGATATTCTGACGAGGTCCGACGAGTGACGAGTGTATTGAACAAGGCTCTGGAGGATCGACTGTGGCTGGTTGGTGACAAGTGCACTTTTGCCGACTTGTCATTTGTTACTTGGCAGGACTTGCTTGGTTTCATCAGTCCCGATCAAGTGGAGGAGCTTGCCCGCGAATTCCCAAACGTGGAGGCTTGGATGGGAAGAATGAAGGAGCGGGCTGATGTTAAGAAGGTCTTGGCAGAAAAGCAGCAAGCTATGGCGAAGCTTCACAATTAGCAGCACCTCGATTTGCAGATGGTGTGACCGTCTAATTATAGACACAGAAAGAAGGTTTCTCCTCTATCATGTCACAATATTATATTTCTGGACGTGGAAACAAGAAGTCTTCCCGAAGTATCGAAATTTCGAGCATCAATGTCTGATGCCGATGGTCCACCTTTGTGATTAATATTGTAAACAAACAAAAAGAGCCTTGACAGCGAGGATACGAATCGTTACATGGTCTCAGTTGATGTCACTACACCACCATCTTCAGGAGCCTAGAATTCAAAAATAATAGGGTTGCCCTGCTGACGCTTCTTTTGCTCAGTAAATATAGCCTTTCCAAGGCCTTGGCAGCGGAGCTTTGGCAAGATATTCTGTGTAGAGAAATGATGGATCGTAGAGCTAAGCTTCTTTGTATTTTGGTCATAGAAGTCAGAAACAACATCCTTTAGATGCATGTCAATCGTCTGCAATCCTCTGCCTGCAGGATAGAGCGACTTAACTCGACTGAAGAAGGCCTTTCGACATTATTCTTTGTAAACCGTGCCAAAACGACCCCCGAGTTGAATGGCCAAAGACCAACAGATCCTTATGCTGATCGTACAAGCTCTTTAGCCTGTTGGTAGTTAAGAACGCGCTTTGAAAGCCGTCGAGTATGAATATCATGCGGCAGGCGGTGACCTGCGGCAGGTGGTCGTACTTCTCGGCCCGATTCGATGCCGAGGGATAGCGCGATCACGGGCATCACTTTGCTTCTGCATGGCTCCAACTCGAGTTACCCGACTCTCAAAACCGTTTCGAGTGATCTACACGAGGCGTGCATCATAGAAGGAAACAGCAATGCGTGTTGTTTCCCACTAACGCTCGCCATGAATGACAAGAAACGCCGATCCCGGACAGGCTGCCTGACATGCAGGGCACGGCGGGTCAAATGCGACGAGAGAAAACCGACGTGCGAGCGCTGTGAATTCGCTAATGTAGAATGTGTTGGATATGCTGGGAAACGGAGCTTGACCTTTCAGCGATCAACGCAATGTCGGACCTCCACCACTCCAACCGCCTCACCATCAGACCTAGGCCATCCAGAGGACGCCACGATACGCCCCCAGGTCCGACTGGACGGTCTCCCGCTGATAGCTTTGCCAAATAACCCCACCCCATCACAGCTTCCGCATACCCGAGCGCGCGATATATTGGCTTTCCACCAGTTCCTGTTCAGGACTATGCCAATGTTATTCCCACCCGAGAGCCTATCCTTCTGGCGAGACTACGTTTGCCAGGAGGCGTGGGGGGTAGAGCATGTCTTTGATGCTGTCGTTGCACTTGGATGTATGCACAGAGCTACTTTATTGCTGTCTCAACAGACAGAGAACGACCGCAATCATGGCTTCGACACCAAAGTCACTGCCATTCGAATGTATTCAAATGCACTAAAAGGCGTATCGGATAGTTTGGCCAGTACACAAATCTCGATGGCTCTTTTGTTAGGAGTGCTTATCCTCTTTGCATATATCGAGGTGAGGTCCGTCTTGGAGGATTGATGACAGCAGCTGATGAGATTCAAGAGCTTTGATGGAAACGTCCCGGCGACAATACGTCACATTCACATGGCCAACCACTACTTTCACGCAATGTGCTCGAGGAGCACCCGGGAAACAGAGCAGTTTAAGAGGCCGATTGAGTTGTGTCTCCATGACCTGGATATAATCCGTCGTGTGACCTTGCCGGATCTCAAGGTGATCCGAATGATATCGCCGCTATATAGACCAAGCATGATTTCTAGCGCTGCGTCGGCATCGTTGGAAGAAAATCTAGATTTCTCACCAAGACTTCTGCTACAACAACTTCTCGATATGGGCTCCATGGACAGCGACATCAAGGCATTGATGTGGTGTCCAGTTGCAGCTCATCGGAAACTGATGCCAGAAGAGAAGATCGTCGGCTTCATCAAGCAACTCAAGAAGTGGAAGAATACTACTGGAATCTTATTCCACAAGCTGGGTGTTGATGAGGCGCTCTCGGAGCCCGTGAACTTTGACCTGGCAACTTTGGCAAATATTGCTATGCCCCCGCCGCCGCATGCAAACCTGCCAAAGGATTTTTGTCCCATCCTCGCTCTCTATACCTTCTACCGAATGAGGCTCTCCTGGGCACTAAGCATCTACAGTGGCGGTGAGAGCAATCTGGAGCTGGATTCCTATCATTTCACTTATCAGCTATTGCGATTTGTCACGACAGCCCTTAGTAGCCCATCCGCCTCCGATGATATCCCATTCGGATGCGAGGCCCTGAGAGTGGGGCTTTCACCAATGCTATTTCTCGCTGGACAGTCTTGCCCGAGGCCAACCTGGCTTCGATGGATATTATTTGAATTGGACCGCAGCGGCCGAGAAGGGGTTTGCAACAACAAAGCCTTTGCTGCAAGCCTGGAGGTCTTGTCTACTCTCGAGAAACGCGTGGGCCGGGAGCCGAGACGGCCTGATGTGGAATACTTCACCCCGCCACACCGGCGTGTTATTTCAGTCGTTTTCCCGGATTTGAATGGGCGGGGCTACGTCACATACTACGCTCAAGCCCGGCCTGGCGAGGAAATCGATTCGCAGGAATCTCATATCCCCTTGTGTATTGCCAGCTGGGCAAGTTCTGCCAATGGCGGTAGACCTGCCGTCACTACCTGTAATGGGACGGATGTGCCATTCAGTGAATGGGTCATGGATCAGCCTCTCGTGAAGCAATGGGCACAATGGTTGACATTCTCCGAGTTTGACCTTAACCAGACGCTTCATGATCACATCAATGGAAGTCGTCTTTTGCTCGACCATGATAGGACGACAAGTAATATGTGATGAGCATATATTTTGGATTGCTAAAGATCCGCTACGGTAACTTCCACTATAATTGGCACCATGGACGTTGTTCGTCAATAAAAGCCTTCTCGATGGATTTTATTTGGCGAGAAACCGGCAGTTTGCAGCCCGTCTGTCACTGAGTCCCCGAAGGCATTGGGCCCGCAAATAAAAGCATCTTTGCTGCGCGGAATATCCTTCCAAAACTCTGGGAGGACACGAGATCTATGAACGCAAATGTTCTGATTTGGCTTGAGATGACCGGCATCGAACACCGAGTCATGGGTGAAGATGGCAATGGTGATCCGAACGGTTGATGCTATCCTCTCAAGAGCGGGTCGCATCATATTTAGCATGATGTTCGGTTCTCTCGTTGCAAGCACCAGCGTGACGTCGCCTTCCGCTGCAACACCACGCTCTGCCAGTGCATTTAGCATAGCGAGGAATGGCGTGATTCCAATGCCACCGGCGACCCACAGCGCATTGATCGTCTCGCGGTCCATGAAAAAGTCACCCGTGATGCCAACGACGTCGGCAATAATAGGGGTGTCAAAGACAATGGGCTGACCTGGCTGGTCGGACCGGTCTTTCCTCAATTGATCGAATAGAGCGCCGGTCACCGCGCCGTCTTTCATTTCTCGCATGGTTAATTCGAAGCATGTCACATTCTGCTCTTCATGGGCACTAGAAACCGTCCATGTACGGACACGATCATCATTGATTGACCCAGGGTTAGAACTTGCCGTGTGTTGGTACTGCGGTGGTCCTATCCAGTCCATAAAATCAAGCACGATGGCTTGACCGGGGCGGATTCTCAGACCGCCAGCGCCAGGCTTAGAAATGACTTTAAACTTGAACACTGCAAGGTTAGAAGAGACATGTACTGCCTCGTGAAGCTTTGCCTTGTGCTCTGCACTGTCCCTACTCTGGGCACTCGTCTCTTCCACTAGGTATTTGATCTTAGGACTGTATGGGCTGCGTTCAACGGGGGTATTATCTTGCTGTCGAACTGGGAGAGCGTTTCGGACGAAGACGAACCCGGTAACATTCACAGATGTGAGGGCGGCGTGTCTTGTCATGACCTCAAGCGCAGGCGGACCTACTAGGGTTTTAGCGGTACCCGTCAAATAGAGAATGTCGCCTGTAGTGAACGACACGATTGTCAATCCCACCGTCCCACTAGCCTCGACGTTGCCTAAAGTGGACATAAATCGATTTCCTGAGTAGTCTGGCACGACGACCGTGCGGCCGTCGGACGGGCTAACTCGGATAAAGCCCGGTAAGCCGCTGCGAGCGTTCATACCAGCGTGCGGAGGGAACCTGTGCAGATCCGACGGCGACGATTTGTATATGGACCCGACAAAGACCGTATCGGCCTGCAGGATAAACGCCACCACGTCTTCTGGAAGTCGGCCCTGCGGACCGCAACGCCGATGTCGATGTTCAACCTTGGGACACGTATGTGGATGGGGGATGAGCTTTCGAACGTTGATGTACTTGGGACAGTTCCTGCGCATTATCAGCGTTCGCTCCCTAGTTTCCAGGGCTTGTGATCTGAAGAGTGCATACCCTGTTGTTTGGGTGACTCTCAAGTGTAGCTTGTAGTCCAGGTTAGACTGCCACTCCACACTTTGGATAGTCCCAGCGAACTTGTTGCGCCGTCGAGTGGAGAACTCGATTCCCAGGCCAGCAGTCAACGATCTCTGGGCAACAGTGGACAGGGCATGGCTTGGACTAACCCACGCCTTGACTGTGTCAAGGAGTGGGTCTCCATCCCATAGACGAGCATGAATTGAGAGAGTCTGCGAGTCTGGGCTATGAACAAAGCCAGCCTTCCCCGCCGACCCCGCGACAATCGCTGCCCACGGGCGCCCGTCTCCATCCACGGTTGTGATGGGGATGAAGGGCAGCCTGGAGGTATGGAAGGCACGATGCTGCTCAGGCATGAGATTGCGGATCATCGGCCAGGCGTCTTTCACGGCGTCTGCATATCCCAGCTGCCGCTGGATGGATATCTCGCCTGGATGCCATCCGTGTAGCGCTGTGCTCGCCATAGCGGCAGTTGAAGTGTGTAGATTCTGAGCGCCAGACGGCGCCAGTCTTTTTATCTGGAGCAATCAAATAGCCGTACGGGGTCATCAGTAAACCTTCCGATCCAACTCTTTTACAATGTCGTGACCTGAACAATATTAATGATAGAAGGTTGGGTCGGTTGGATCGTGTCGCTCGCGTAGCTCGCGTAGCTCGCTTGCATAGCTTGAATCGCTTGCATTCCTATTGACTCGCCTCGACGTCGCCATTTTGATGATGTCATCATGCTATGTGTTTTAATTAACTGGGGACAAATAAGTAGGCCAGGCTGGACCCAGATGTGATCATAGAATCGTGTTCCACCTTTCATTCCATTGACTCTTTCGCTATTCACGATGGCTACCCCCATGACCGTGCCCGTCTACCACTACTTCGATCTTGGTCGCTTGGGCCGCGGAGAAGTAGTCAAGCTGTTCCTCATGGACGCGGGAATCGAGATCAAAGAGACTCGCTATCCATACGATGAGACCTGGGCCGAGAACAGCAAGAAGCTCCAGCAGCAGGGAATTACCAGGACACGCAAACTGCCGGCACTGGAGTATCAGGGCATGATTCTCAGCCAGCACATTCCCATCCTGCGTTTCTTTGCCCGGGACTTGGGTCGCTATGATGGCCACACTAATGCGGAGAAATTCGTGGTCGATGCGGTGTCGGACATCTATATCGACTGGAGAGTCAGCATTTACCCATTCGCGCTCCTTATTCCTTCCTAGCTAACCCACTAGACAGTCCCGTTGGGTGGCCAATCTGACGGAAAAATCGGACAAGTACAAGAACGAGGTTGCCCCGGAGTACTATAACCTCCTTGATCAGTACTACCGAGACCAGGCTGGTCCTTACCTGCTGGGCGACTCGGTGACCTATGCCGACTTTGCCGTCTACCAATCGATCGATAACGACGAGAGAACGGGTACACTTCCGGTAAGCAAGCCCCTATTTAAGTATAGATGATCTAAAGCTAATTCGGTCCTTCTAGTCGAGCCTCCCAGAATCTCTGGTCAGGTTTAAGGAAGTTTTCGAACGGCGTCCCAATATTGCGGCGTACCTGAAGGAGACACGACTGGGCTAGTATAAGCATCCATCGTGAGATAGCCAATGCAGATACAGTAAAGTCCCGTTAATTCGAACGAAGTCATCCATCCAAAATATAGCGAATTATCGGGAATTCAGCGAGATCGATTATCTAAGGATTGTATAGACCGGTATGGTCGACGTTGTAGATAGTCCAGCAGCGCTAATATTCGGGCTGAGGTTTCTGGGGTGCAAGATCAGTATACAGGCTGTCGGTCGAGAACTAAGAACAGATCTTGGTTGCAGTCATCAGATCAGCTCCACTAAGTTGTTCTAGTTGTTCTATGTAAGTGGGTGTCTCTAGGTCCAAAGTCAGAATGACGGAACTGCTTTGCCTGCGAATGGAATCTGGGATACCATGGTCCCTTGGGAACTTAGTGTTTGTACCTCCTGCTGCGAGGTGCAGAAGCGGATTTTAAAACCCCATATCATGTATGTTATTCACAACCAGGCAAGCCAAAGTCGAGGCAGCATACATTGGGAGAAGATCCTTTTCTTCTTAGACCATTTGTCACAGTCTTACTTCAATTCCTTGGTTTAATCTCTCTATTATTTGGGTTTCCCCTTCCATATCCCTGTCCCCTTGTGTCTATCATTGATCTAAATCGCGGAGTGATACGGATGATGGGAAAGGAAATGATCCAGTACATTTCTTTTCTATACCATAGTCAAAATACATGGCCTTAAATTAAACTCCACACGCTGACCATCTTGTCTTTTTAGATACCCCTGTCGATACTAAAGGGCTATGGAGTGCTTTACCCAGGAAAGGAATGGTACAGTGGTTTCTTTGTTAGGGTGATTGACCCCCAGGCTATATAATGTGCTGTGCCAGTGCCTCCCTCTCCGTTGAATAATTCTTCATTCTATATTCTCTTTCGCCTTTCTCCTTTCGAACCCTATTGTCCCATCTTCCTACTCCTTATTTACTACCGCTCTCCGCCGTCTCGGCTATGAAGTGCACGTCCCCCGTCTTCCCTCAATGAATGGTATCCGCCCTCCAAACGCCGATCTCGAAGAAGACAGTAGCTTTATCCGCACCTAGGTGGAGAGTCTCGTCCCCGCTGGCCGTGAGATTTTGGTCTTACTCCATTCTTATGGTGGTCAGGTTGGTACTAACGCCTTATCCGATGGTCTTGGGATTACTACTCCTCGTGCGCAGAGCCTCCCCGGAGGTATAATTCAGCTCGTTTATATCGTTGGCTTCGCCGGTACCGAAGGAATTTATATGATTGATGTCGTCGTCTCGCATGGCCACAGGGATCTAATGGATCTGGCTCTTAACTTCTCTGCTGATCGGACCTGTGTTTCTCGAGATCCTTAAGAACCTTATAGTCGAACACTCTAAGAGATCCGACAAGAAGCTCGACGCCTATACTGCTACCTTTCAGCGGTGGAATAGAAATAGTTTTAACGCTAAGCTGCAGCACGTCGCTGGGCGGGATGGCGGCATCCCGCAAATCGGATATATCTGTTCCACTCAGGATATGACGGTACCCTTAGAGTACCAGAAAAGTGTCATTAAGACGATGCAAGATGCTGGATGTCAGGTGCGCTCCGGGGAGTTAGAGACAGGCCATTGTCCCATGTTCACCAAGTGTGAGGAGGTGGTGGAAATCGTCCACGAACTCGCAGCGGGGAAAGTAGATCTTGGTATTTTATGTGTTGGGGACTGCATACAGATTTAGAAGACGCGTTCATTTGAGATTCACTGTATGCAGCTAGGCCAGTTCGGAATGTCCTTTTCCCCTTAGGCTTTGATTCTACTCCGTTACCGATCTGTCATTTCTGAGGCCGACGATGCTGCGAACCAGCTGTACTAAAACCAAGCGGCAACAATGATGAACAACAAATTACAGGTTGCTTTCGCCTCATCCCATCTGGCCATTATTGTTAGGAATCACGTAAAGCGTCCTGTAGCCGGAGCAAGGATCTCGATTAGAAACAAGAACAATTGATTTGAGTCTGGAAAGGGAAAACCATCAGCCTGGGTAGAAAATCAAGTACATATATATTATCTAGTTCACAGAATAGGATACAATATATAATGACATCAGAGGAAATATTTTTTCCTATCATTTCTGAACCAAACTTGGATAAATAATATTTAAATTCCATTCAAGTCTATAGCACTCACACCCAGCAATAAGACAATACATACAACAAAAGATGAAAGCTAAAAACATAGATAATACAACATTTGCAAATTAAGTCAAGTCGACCCTACTTCACAAAGATAACCTAACTTAAAAAGTAAAAGTAATATGACAATGACAATGGCTGGCATCAATCAGCCAAAAATAGCATAGCAAAATTTCACACCCGATCAAATGAAACCAACTGTCTTTTCTTTTCGCCGTTACGCCTTGCTGTTCCCCCTATGCCCGGAGTTAGGTTTTTGATTTTTGTGGGACACGATCCATCCTCCGTCGTCGTCGGGTTTGAGTTCCAGATTTTTTGTGTTTTGGTTTTTCAATTGGTGGACGTGTTCTTGTTCTCACATGTTCCTGCTCGCGAATTGTGGTCGGATGGTAGTTGCGATCTTTGAGTTTTCCATCCTTCCTTGTTGTTTCGATTTGGAATCGATAGAATTGGTAGTGAAGCGAGTGCGGAATTTTTTCGTCTTTTTCTGAGCTCACCGATGTCGTCAAGATACAGCCTGATTGACAGACCGTTCGCGAGACAAGAAGATAGGAAAAGTCTGTACCGCACCAGTCGAAACCCACTCCCCATATACCCCAAATCCAACCTTTAAATAACCCAGCGATAACTGGCATACCGACCCGCCGTCTCACTCTTCCGAATAATCTTCACGACCTGACCTCTCCGCAGACCCAGATACCTCGCCACAGGATCGGACACCTGAATGCGCGGCAGCTGCGACTCCTTGAGACGGTAGCGCTCCAGCAAGCGCGCCTTCTCCTGAGGACTCAGCAAAACGTGCTTCGGCACCAGCTCGTGCCGGGTGATGTTGACCAGCAGATCCTGCTCCTGGAAGTGCTCGCAGATGCGGCCAGGGACGCCGCTGAGGAGGCGCACAGCGGAGGGCGAGATGGGGGTCTGGGTGACGAAGACGCCGGTGTGGAAGTTGTTCTCGTCGACCCAGTGGTTGAAAGCGCGTACTTGCTTGGTGCCGACGCCGGACGAGTCGGCGCAGAATTCGACGTAGATGGTGCCGCAGTCGGGTTGGGGGCTCGGGTTGGATTTGCTGGGCAGGGGTGTGTATTTGGTGAGCATGGCTTCGGAGGGACCGGCCGTGATTTTCATTTTGTTGCGGCTGATCGGGAGAAAAAAGAGATGTTAGTTTTTTTCTTTTTCTTTTATGGTGGGAGTGGAGGTGGGTTGGGGGGAGGCGTACTCGGGGTATCCAAGAGGGTCGGCATATTTTCGCTTGAAGTCGTCCAGAGAGAGTTGGAGTTCTTCGTCGGTGATATCGTAGCCCTGTGCCTTTGTTAGCTTTTATCACTATGTCTCGGAGATAAAGACAATGCCTACTCGGTCCGCCAGCAGCTCATGTACTGTCTTGAATGTGCGCCAGAGCCGGGTCATCTCGCGGTCGGCATCCTGGGAGCCTGCAGAGTAGTCTTCATCCATGCTGAATATAGCGCGCGAGGCGCGAACAAAAAAACCGGACGATAGAAAAGGAAGGAAATAAAACAAATGTCAGGAAAAACTGAGCTTCAGAGCAAGCCGAAGTGAAGGTGGGCGGGAGGTGAAGGCGATGCTTTGATAGGGAAGAACAAAAAGCGTCTCGAAAAATCGGCGGACCAGCGCTAACTGCGCCAACGAGGTTCGGGTTAAGCGCCGCCCAAGAAAGAAGAGCAGAGAAAAGGCCAGACCAACTTGTTACTCTTTTTCTTCTCCTTTACCCCCCATCCCCCGTCAAGTCTCAATTGTCTTTCTCTTCTTCCTCCCTCCGCCCTCCCCTTTTCTTCTGGATTGACTCCCCCCTATTTCAATCCATTCTCTTTTGTTTTTCCGGTCCTCATCATGGCCGCTGAGACCCAGTCCGCTCCTCCCACGGAGCCCAAGGTGAAACCTACCAAGCCGAACGAGGAGGCTTTCAAGGCCGATCTCGCCCAGGCCGAGAAGGAGCATGCCGCTGTGCAGGAGAAGTTGGTTCGTACCCATTGATTCAATCCATTGATGTTTTCCCCGTCAGATTGACGATTGCGGTTGTTTGTCCGCAATGTTTACATGATCTACCCTACACAATGTTTTCGCTTGCGATTCACGGTTGAAATTCCCGTTCGCTTGGTTTTATGTTCCTTTCTTGTATTCTATACTGATTTTTCATAACTATCTCAGACCCAAGTCAAGGCCAAGATCGAAGCCGCCAAGCCCAACAACCAGGACTCCCCCGCCGGAAAGAGACAGCAGGAACTCCGCGCTGAACTCTCCTCGATCCGCCAGAAGCAGCAAGGATTCAAGTCCTCCCGCTCCAGCACCCAGGAGAAGATCAATGCCCTCGACTCCACCCTGAAGGCCCGCATCGCGGAGCAGAACAACTCCCGCGGCCGCATGTCGTTCAAGAACGTTGACGAGATTGACCGCGAGATCGCCCGTCTGGAGAAACAGGTTGACTCGGGAACGCTGCGCCTGGTGGACGAGCGCAAGGCGCTGTCGGACGTCTCGAACCTGCGCAAGCAGCGCAAGAACTTCGCCGGTCTGGAGGAGGCCCAGAAGGTGATCGACGACCTCAAGGCCCAGATCGCCAGCCTGAAGAAGACTCTCGACAACCCCGAAGCCAAGGCCCTCAGCGACAAGTACTCCGAGATCCAGAAGGAGCTGGACGCCATCAAGGCCGAGCAGGACGGTGCGTTCAAGAACCTGAACGCGCTGCGGGACGAGCGCACGAAGTTGCACGGCGAACAGCAGAAGAAGTGGGCGGCCATCCGCGAAGTCAAGGACACCTACTATAAGAACCGCAAGGCGTACAAGGAGTACGAGGACGAGGCGTGGCGCGTGCGTCGCGAGAAGCAGAAGGCCCAGCGCGATGCGTTCGAGCGCGAGAAGAAGAAGAAGGTCGCCGACAAGAAGCTGGAGGAGGCCTCGCGCCTGGCCTACACCGATGAGATCCTCACCGCGCAGGGACTGATCCGTCACTTCAACCCCTCGTACGACTTCTCGACGCTGGGTCTGGATGACAAGAAGGACCAGGGATCCAACTTCCGCGCCGAGGTGGGTCGCAAGGTGGACGACTCGAACCTCAAGGGCATGAAGGTGCTCAAGAAGGAGGACCGCGAGGAGGACTACTTTGTCGGTGGCGGCGGCAAGAAGGGCAAGAAAGGTAAGAAGGGCACGGGCTCTTCCACCTCTGCTGCTGCTGCCACGAACGCCGCCGTGCCGGCCGACAAGTTCAACATGAATGTGGGTGTGATTGAGGACTTTGCCAAGGTCAAGATCGATCCTCCCATGAACCAGAGCGACGTTCCGGCCGCGATTGAGAAGCTTGCCGCCAAGATCACGGAATGGAAGAGCAGCCAGGCCGAGAAGACCCAGGAGGTAAGCTACCGGTTATTCCCCATATCGAGAATGCATACTGATTGACCGAACCAGAACATCAAGAAGGCTCAGGACGAGATCGACCGTCTGGAAGAGGAGTCGACCGCGGCCGAGGCCAACGGACGGGCGACCGACGCGGCCAAGAAGCCCGCGCAGGAGAACAGCGGCGTCAACGGCACCGTGTCGGCGACGGCCGAACTGAAGCAGGAGAAGGATGCGGCGGCCGACGTGTCCGAGGAACTCCAGAAAGCCTCGCTCGAGGAGAAGGCATAGATATACATCAACCTGACCTTTGCATGATGACAGCGAATGTGACACTTTAGACCGACTAAAGTCCAGCATTACATTTTGGTTATGCATTTCTTTTTCTTTTCTTTCACCCCTTCTCTCTTTCTTTCTCTGTAACTTCAGTTCCCATTTATTTTCTTTTATTCTTGTGGTTATTTGGCAACGGCATGTCTCTCGGAGACAACTCTCATCTCTGATCTCATCTTCGATTTTGTTTCATGTGTTCTACCAAAAGTGCCCACCGCTGTACGTAACGAACTGATGAGCGGTTGAGCGAGCAATTTGATATCTTCGATTCGAGAATTTATTTTGTTATCTCCGTACCAATTGAGTGGGGTTTATTTTAGTGAGGTCCACTTGCAGCGACAGTTCAACAGTGACAGGTTCACGTCGGGTGGCGGTGCAGGGCGCTTGCAGTGGCGCTGACAGGCAGACGTACTCAGCACTCCGTAGTCATCGTGATTCCATGGGAGGATATAAAAGCTCGGGGTCTCTCCAGTAGGTGGTTTAAAGAGTTAGCGGTCTTTCTGCTGGCCTACCAGGATAAGATACTATTTTGAACAGAACCAAGACGAACAGGCCCAGCCCCTTGCCGAATCCGGACGCCAAGTGCTTGTCTTTTTCTCCTCTTCTTCCTGCTTTCTTTCTCTCTCTTTCTCTCCTCGACCTCTCCACCTCCACCTCTGCCTCCTCCCCGACCGTCGCTCCATCGCCAAAATGTCCTACAACAAACCAGTTCGTCCCCCATCCCTTCCACCTTCTTCTTTCAATCACTAACCAACCTCCAGGACGGCCCACCTCCCTCGTATCCACCGCCCGTCCACGACGCCGGCCCCTACTCGCCTCCTCCCGCCGGCGCTCAACAAGACTACTACAACCAAGGCGGCTACTACGGTCCTCCCGGCGGCGACCCCTACGCTCAACAGGGCGGCTACGGCTCCCCGCCTCCTCAGCAGGGCTATTATGGTTCTCCGCCGCCCCAGCAGCAGATGTACTACCCGCCGCAACAAGGGTATCCGCCTCAACAACCGCAGGGCTATTATGCGGGTGACCGCGGTGGCGGAGGCTCGTCGGGAGGTGGCATCTGCGCGGGTATCTTGGGTGCGTTGGCGTGTTGCTGCTGTTTAGACATTTTGTTTTAGGGGGTGGATAATACCTGGATGTTGTTGTTGATGTTTGTCCGATTATTGCGATTACGACTGCGACTGTGCCTGCGACTCGAGTTTTGATTCGGGGTGTTCGGAGTTGATATGGGTTTTCTTTTTCTTTTTTTTTTCTTTCTGGAGGATGGAAGACGGAATGGAGTATATTTTATTCCGGGTTTCTTCTGCTTCAATCAGTCTTGCCTTGCTTGCCTGGTCTGCTCGGGTCTGGCGTGGTTCGTTTTAACGAAGACAAATGATCGATTGTATTTCTTTTTAACATGAACAAGGTATACTGACTGGCTGATTAATATACTCATAAACTCATACCATCATAACATATCTCGCACAATCTATCCCCTTCCCTCCCCTCAAATCCAAGCACAAATCCTAAAACCTCGAACTCCCATACTCACTATCCTCATACCTATCCCTCCTATACCCCCCTTTCCTCCCCGTCCCCGCCCTCGACGGCCTATGCGACCTGCCATCCTCCTCCTCAATAACCTCGACAACGCCATCATCGCGACTCCGACTCGTCATACTCTCCTCCACCACAATCCGACTCTCCCCATCCTCCGTACCCCGCCTCCCCCCCTCCTCCACCTCCACAATATCATCCCTGCGTCGTCTCCGAAACCGCGATGACCGGCCCGAATGGGCTTCTGAGATCTCGGTCCCCGTGCCGGACGGTGGGACCGTTGATGGGGTTCCGCTGAATCGGCGCCCCGAGGACAGCCCGAGGTAGATTAGGTAGAGGAGGAAGATGAAGCCGCAGACCGAGCCGAGGATTATGCCGGCGACGGTGCCGGGGGTGGGCGAGGAGTCGAGGCGGCCGTAGGAGGCGGGGATGGAGATGGCGGCGTATTTCATTGGTGGTAGGGTTTGGGGAGGGTGTGGTATGTGGGAGGTATGTGGTTGGTGTGTAGCGTTCCTGGTTTGATGCGTGGATGTTTGCTTTCTCTTTTCGATTTCGTTTTTTGAAGGTACGTGGTGTGGTTGATTTGCAGGGTGAAGGTAGTAAAGTAGATCTCGTTCTCGTTCTCGTTTATCATAGACAGTGAGGATGAAGGTACACGGAGGACATTATTAATGAAATAAACTTTATCGATGACTTGCGACAGAAGATAGGAGAAAAGATGTGATGCGATGGAAGTCGAGATGAAAATGCAGAAGATGCGATGCGCTGCGGGATAATCGGGTGGCTGGGATCGGCGGGTGGTTCGTTGGCCTATCAAGGGTTGTTGCTTGTACTGTACGGAGGGGACCAGAGTGGAGAGTTGGTTTGAACTAAACTGTTTGTTAGCCCTTTTATTTATTTATCTTTTATTTACACCTAGTTTAGAGGGTGATGCTTAATGTGACGTCTTTTCGGTAGTCTCCACTTATGTATACCGTTTGTGGGTGGGCCTGACTTTAGATATTGATTAGGAAAAATGGAAACAATATTCTTGTGTTTACCAAACCTCGAAGGGTCATATTTTCGAGGTTGCTCAGGAAGAGTCATAGCATTCCTACTAGTTGTACTAATATGTTATACACCAATGAATAACTTCAAGTGGTCTATGTGCCTATTTTCGAACATCATCTTTATAGGCTCTGAGGTGAGAATATCAATATCAGCACAGTTGTAAGGAAGGGAGCCGGCGAGAAAAGTCCTCATGGGACTAGCGATATAATTGCTTGAGTAATCCATCGGTATATGAGTAATAGGGGTTTGCTCTCATTTCCTAAACTTGGAGACGCGATATCAATATCGAGACATCGTCAGACGGGGCATATCCTCCGTCTGTATTTGTGCTTAGTTCGTTGTTCTTGCTTGCTGACACGATGAAATCGAGTGTGAGATATTAAAATGAATGAACATGAACCGATAGAAAAGCCCTCGGGGTAAGGAACGCATATGCTCTATCGGACAGCACAATAATGCTTTCTGCAAGGGCTATAAGCTCAAGTGTACAGGCGTCCAATTTGAATTGCTTTCTGGTTAATCCCGACAATAGGCTTATGGGCCAAGGGGTACTGTAACCTGCTTGATTGCCGATATCATTTACATATAAGATCGAACGTTACCGAAAAGTTTCTCCACTTTTGCATGGAAAGATAGAGACCTTATGGAGCATAGTTTCGGCCACCAGAAGGTCCACAGAGCGTTTCCTAGGCTTTCGGTATTCCGCAGCGACTGGAATGTGGTTATGACGGTGTTTTCCCCTCCTTGTGATCTTCTGCCATGATCAATTGGCCAGTATATACATACATAATTGGTTCTGTGCTAGTAAACGACTACATTCTCACCCTACCTAGTGTCAGCCCCATGGACCAGCAATTTCCCACCATGGAGGTTATTACAAAGCTCCTCATTTTCGCCTCCTTAATGCTCTGGAACCTATGGCTCTATAAACATGTTATGAGTATCCCATTTAGGTCCCAGTGCATACTACCCCTTCCAGGCAGAGGATCCAGATCCTAATCCGTCTGCGTCAGAAACAACACACCGCTGTTCCGTGCTTGAAAAATGACGCCATGGACAATGCCAACCCTGTCGTGGAATCCTTTTCTCAAAACGGCTGTGTTGGGAGAGGAGACGCCAATGTAGCGGAACAAGCTGACAAAGGAGAAGAACGGTGAGTTGACGTCCGATCGCAAGCACGGGCGTGACCTTAATCATAATGCTTTCTTCTCGATATGATGCCACTGGCTGACTAGGCATAGACACACAAGGCCGCAAAAGAAGCGCTTTAAGATAACAGTCAAGATGGGGTGGAAGACTGCGCGATCAGAGTCCAGGTCTGGCTCTATCAAGGACGAGAAGATAGAAAGGTTCAGTTGGAGCTCCTTTGCCGACCAAGAAGATTTGGAAGACCAGATACGTGATAAGGCGAAAATTTGGCTTTTAGGAACGGATCAGGGCACTGAGATGAATATACGTATTGAAGCCGAGTAGGAAAGCTAGAATACAGTACTTGGTGGGATTGGAAGCATACTTGGCTATCCGTATAGAATTGCCGTTACAAGCCTGGCAGTTTAGATACAGTGGAAAATTGGCTTACTTTGTAAAGAAAACTTTCCTCTAATTGCACATATGTCTTCAGTGTCACGATCATATTAGATTAAGCATTACCGAAAGGTCTAACTACTGTACCTAAATCTATGTTTTTAACAAACTTTTGATATATCCAGATCATATCGCATCACATCGTCATCATCGTGTTCATCATCATCCCCACCAATCTAATCCCACTCCCAAAACTCTTTAACCCGCTCTAAACATCCCCACCCCTTTCAACCCCATCATCCTGATGCTGCCGCGTCATCCCCCGACAAAACCGACTCGCAGCCCTAATCCTGGGCCCAAACACCACAAGCGCAAACGGAATCGGCGCACACACCAAACTCAACAACGCAACAAAGCTCGTCGCCCACTGCACCCCCCAAGCCGCATACATCGGCTTGACCGCCATCGGAAACACAGCCCCCATAATACTCCTAATAATCACCGAGCTGGCCAACGCACTCGCCGAGTAGATCGTATACGCATCCGTCACATAGGTCAGCAACGAGACGAAGATGGTCTGGTATCCGAAGCCGAAGAGGAAGCCGGAGGTCATGGGCGCGGCGTAGTGGATGCTGGGCTGGGCTGTCCAGGCGAGCCAGAAGAGGGAGATGGTGAGGCAGATTCCGCCGAGGCAGGAGACTGGGAGGCGGTGCAGTTCGGGGCTTGAGGTCCATTGGGCGCCGGACTTTTTGGCGCGTTCGTAGTAGGTGTCGTAGGTTAGGGCGAGGAGGCCGACTGCTGAGGCGCCGGCGCCGACTTTTTTGGGTTAACTTTCTTGTTATACAGGAGAATGGGAAGATATGGGATAGGGTAGATGAAGGGGTGGATGGGGGGAAATAAATACCTGGTAAGAAAGCCAACGAGGTGGTTTGGATACTCAAGCCGTACATGTCTAGTCGTGATACAGTTAGCCCTAACCCTATTTGCAGCGGGGGGAGGGAGAGCCCACCTCCAAAGATAATCGGATAAGCCTGGAAGAAAAAGAACACGAGACTGTATGCCAGGGAGATAAAGATCGACGTGAAGGAGATGATGGGCTCAGTGATCAGCATCGTCAACGGTCGTGAGAACACGCGCAGGAAATCGATGTTGCCGCCAGAGGAGGACACGATGACGCCGGCTTTGCGGAGTCGAGAGGCTTCACGTTTGAGGATGGCGGGGCCGAATGTTTCTTTCCGGCCTGTTAGTTGTTTGATCTCACATGGTTTAGGGGGATGGCAGTAAGTAGGGATGTGTGCATGTACGCTGGGATGCATGTGTGTAAAGCTAAGGACACTCACCAGGCATAAACACCAACCCCAACCAACTAACCCCCGCGAAAATCAACTCGATCCAAAAGGTCCAGCGCCATGAATACTGCGACGCATAACCCGAGATAATCGGGCCTAGAATTGGACCGAAGCTAGCTGTCTGAACACATACACATCCCTCTTAGCAAACATCCATGTCAAGAGGCGAGGAAAGAGAACATACCGACATATAACAAACCATGGCCCTCCCCCTCTCCTTCCCATCGCCAAACACATCCGCATAAACACCTCCAATGACCGTCTGGGGCACTGCACCCATAATACCACAAATAAACCTGAACACCAACAAAGCGGCCCAATTCGGCGACAACGCGCACCCCAACGTTCCCAGCACGAACACCGTAAAGCTAGGCACCATGACCCAGCGTCGTCCCACCGTCTCGCTGAGCGGGCTGAAGATCAATGGCCCGACGATGTATCCGATCAGGAAGACGGCGGTGGGGAGACTGGTCTGGGGCCCGTCGGGGACGTTGAAGTCCGGTTGGATATAGGGCATTGCGTTGGAGGGGAGGGCGGATGAGACGCCGCTGTTCATGATGGCGAGGAGAGCGATGACGAAGATGAAGAATTTGCGGCGGAGGGGCCAGTTGTAGGGGTTCTTTGGGGAGGAGGGGGTGAAGGCGAGGGTGTAGGTTCCTGGCGTGGAGGTCGTGGTGAGGATGAAGCCGGGGGTGGGTTCTGAGGCTGTGGTTAGTATGGAGGATGGGGGTATTGTTTGTTGGAGGTAGATGTGTATGTACCAGGTAAAGGAGCTGGAGATTTCTCCGACATGCTTCTTTCTGAGGCAAGGGGCTGTTTCTTGGCCATTGTAGTGGTGATGTTCGATATAGAACTCATTCTGGAAATCACAGATGTAGACACAAACACTCGATCATATCACTCAAAGGCAAGATAACCAAGTTAACCAACTCAATCCAATCTAAACCAAATCAAACGAATATAATCACACCAAAGAAACCTCTACTCTAAACCCAGCCAAGCATACCAACCCCATATATTTATACCCATCTGAGTCATGCCCTCACACGCAAAGCAAGAGCGAAAACCTGAATCCATTACTATAAACCTTCAAAACGCAGAGCCAATCGCGTCAATCCCATTGAGTTCCCCATAATAATTCCCCCTACGGACCAATGATATGCGTAGACTGGGGTAGCCCTAACCGGCCCCGGTACCGGCCCCGGACGACTGCAGAATCCGGACCGGCGCCGATTCCCCGACTTGATACTTCACGTTCTAGATCTCGACCACGATCCTTTGTCTGGGATGGAGATGGTTGTCAGAGCGCTTTGATGTGCTGGTGTTATGCGCGAATGCCTTACTCGAGGGTAGGGTTATGTTTTGGACTGATCTATTATGATACTGAGTGCGAAGTCATTCTATATACGCTATGCTACTAAACCATGGAAGTGTAAGAACTATCTACATGCAATGAATCGAACCAAATACCGTCAGCAACACAGCACTGCCAAAAATGACATAATTACATCCCCGCCATGGCAGGCAAAAAATCAAACACATCCGTCTGGCCCTCCTCGAACAAACCAAACGAATCCGCAATCGGCGTCGACAGCGTCCAGTTGGGCACTTCCATGCTCATGATCGACGCCCCGGGCCCACCTCCTCCCCCGGCGCCGGCGCCGGCATTCGGGTTCCCATTCGGGGCCGCGTGTCCGGTTCCGTTCCCTGTTCCTGCCCCTGTCCCTGCCCCTGTTGCAGAAAGGGCGGTATCCTCTGAGGGTGCGCCTGACAGGTTGTGACTACTGTTGCTGTTGCTGTTGCTGTTGCTATTGCTAGTGTTCTGGCTAGGATCGTGAGTCTCGAGTATATTCGGCTCGTATCGCGTATTGGTGCTTCCGTGCGCGGGGACGTGTGATCTGCTGTCGGGTTGATGTTGGGATGAGGGTTGTTGGCCAGCGGTGTGGCAGGATCCGCGGTTGGCTGATAAGGCGCCGGCATAGCGCACGAAGATGGACACCGTGCGGTGGATGTCCGGGTAGGGCGGGAGTTTGATGAAGTCGCTGATTTGCTGAACGCGGCGCAGGAGCAGGGTATGGTCGATAAGGGTGGGACGCCAGCGCGCGATGCGCACGGCGAATGTAGCTACCATTTGGTTAGGATCTGTCGCCATCCACACCCAGGATGTCATGTTATGAGATAGATCACAGGGCAGGAGTACGTACTGACGAAAGCAATCGTCAAGGCCGGATAGGTCGGTGCCCAGGTCAGCTGGCATCGGTATGCGGTCTCGTGGATGAGAAAGGCGAGCTGGTTCATGATCACCTCGACGAGCGATTTCCATAGGCCCAGCACGACGTCGGACTCGCGCTCTGAAGAATCGGGGTCGAGCTTCTGGATGCGCGCGATGGTGGCGCAAAGTACGAATATTTTGGCGTAGTTGAGCATCAATTTCAGACTGCAGCGTTGGAAGGCGCCGGCGTGGAAGCCATTATCTATACCTGTTAGCTTTCATCACAATCGAGTAATGCAAACTGAAGACCCGCGTAGAGATAGGAGACATACGATCATGAATCTCATCCCACGACGTCCACCAGTTTTGCAATCTCGTCATCACAGCCGGTAACTCAACGGCCGTCAGATCCGCCGCCGACGAGCTCTCGATGATCTGTCGCGATCGCGCCCTTAGCTGATGCAGCTCGATAATGCAGACATTCCGCATATCACTAGGCAGCGAGAGCGGATACTCTAGAAACCGCTTCAACTTCACCACGTCGACCTCACTCAACCGAGACTTCCTGCCCGTCCCCGACGCGACGTCCAACTCCAGCGTGAAACTAATCAGCCACGTCCTCGTCTGCCACACCAGCTTGCGATCCTCCAACGACGCAGAGATATAACTACGAGGTATCTCCGTCTGCTCCAATAGCGTATCCAACGAACGCTCAAGCCCCGAGTCCAACGCCGTGCGCAGAATCAGTGCTGTCGAGAACCACGTCTTCTCTGAGTATGCCGCTAAGAAGATCATGCCCTGCACGGTCTCCAATTTCGTCGGGCGCTCGAAGAAGCTATCCTCGGCGAGTCGCTGCGCCTCGTCCTGCAATACGCGCTGCAAGTGTCCGTCACCACGCAGCTCCGGAACCGCGCGACTAGCCAGGTACAAGATGACAGAGAAACAGAACAGCGAGCGACTGCGAATCGAGTCGAAGGTGTCGCGGATAGGGTCGAACAGGGGCAGGAAGTTCTTGCTGCCCGTGACGAAGCGCTCGTAGATGCCGCGCGCCTGCTCTTCGGGCAGAATGCCCCGGGCGACGACGTCGCTGGCTGGATCGCCGGGTCCGGACGAGGAGGGCTCGCCGACGAAGATCTCGTCTGTGGAGCCGCCGAGGCTCACGGAGATAGAGTGCATGGCGGACTGTGGCGCGATCATCTCCTGGGGACTGAATTGTTGGATTTCTAGCCCGTGGCGGCTGTTGCGGCGCGAGCTGTCCGGTGGGGATTCCAGGAGCGAGGACTCGCCGGCTTCTGGGGAGAGACGGGAACTGCTGGGGGAAAGAGGGTCTCTATCCCGGCCGTATCTTCTATGGATAAAATTAGCTGCGTCTGGGTTGATATAAGGAGCCGGAAGTAAAAGTAAATACCGGTGATGGTCGTCTCGCTGCGAACGCCCGCGCTGGATGGGATCCACCAGACAATCGTGACCGGCCGATTTACAGCGCGTACACGGTACCTGGTGGCGGGCATCGCAGCGCATCTTCTGTTTCCGACAGCGACGACATGCTTTAAACAGTCGGGTGGACGGGCGATCGGGACGTAGAAAGATGTGGGATGTTCGCTCGTGCTCCATCTCGGAAAATGGGGGAATTGATGGGGGGGAAAGTCATCCGATGCCTGCAGCACGGAAAAGTCGCCGCTAGTTTTAGTGTCGGTCGGAGAATGGCCGACCCTGATGGTTTCCGTGGATCGACTGGGCGAATCTGTGTTTTTGTTTACGGGAATAGGATAATCGAACCTGAGGGTAATTGCATATTGTCAAGAAATGAGGTAGAGACCAAGTACTGGCCATTCCAACCAGATTGCTGCACTATTTACAGTTCGACTCATCTATACTCAATAGGCCCCCTTCCGACTCTTATACTTCGGTTGATCCGCCGCCTTGATCTCGCCCAACGCCGTCAACACGGGCGTCGTGTTCACCAACTCCAAGCTCTCGACCTTGGCGCCGTCCGACTCCAACGCAAACAGCGTTAACGCAACGTAGTTGGTTCCGCGGTAGTTTAAGACACCTTCAGGCACCGGGTAGCTGGTCTGCGGACCGACGTTGCTCACATACTTGCCGTACTGGTATCCGTTGACATAGAGCTGCACGCGGTACGCGGCCTCGGTGCTGTTGCCAAAGTTGAAGTACAGCGGCACGTCCCAGCCCTTCGGGATGTCGAGGTCGAATTGGGTCGCGTAGAAAGCAACGCCCGGCTTCGACAGGCCCTTGAAGGGACTACCGGATTTCCAGTTCTTGGTGGGAGGCTGCGGCAGGTGGTAGCCTTGACGCTCAGCGAAGAGACCACCTTCGTTCAGGGGTCCTCGAGCCTTGTCGGCATAATTCTCGCCACCCAGGTTGCCGGTCAGCTTCCAGGTGATGGCGCTGGCGTCCCGGCCGGAGAGCTTGTAGTTGAGGATTCCGCGTGGGTTCTTCATCTCCTCCTGGCCGACGATCCAGTTCTCGTCGAGACCCATGTTGTCGATCACCACGGTGAACACGTATGACTTGCCGCGCTTGAGCTTGGGAAGCTCATAGGTCGCGTTGTAGTCTTTGTTCTTGTCGATACCGGTCCAGGAACCGATATTCTTGTCATTTAGCCAGACGGCGCTGCCAAAGGCCGAGCCACCCTGGGTCCGAATGAACAACTCGGTTTCGTCGCCGTTGGCCTTGAAGTGACCGCGATAGACCAGGTATCCAGTGTGGAAGCCGTAATCAGAAGAGTAAAGAGACGTCGGAGTATCCAATGGGCGGAGAGTATTCTTAGTCTTCTTGAGATCTGCCGCGGGCCAGTCGGAGTCGTCGTAGGAGGACTTGATCTCGGGTAGGGTGTCCAGATACTTCCAGTTCAACTTTTTCAATTCTGGGAGTTTAATCTTGGGCGCGGTATACTTGACTTCGCTGGACCAGATGCCGTTCTTGTCGACTTTGTGGGAGGCCTTCTTGCCGTTGATGACCAGGTTCTTGGCTTTTCTGGGGGCTCCAATCACCTCGATCGGAGTCGTTGCGTTGAAGTCGGCCGTCAGGTGAAGGTCGCTGCCCTTCAGGTAAGCCGTGCGAACGAGGTAGCCCGCGTTGACGATGATGGAAGATGCAGCATTTTTCTGAGTGCTGTAGCCGGGCGAGGTGCCTTCAGCAGGAAGCTGGGGCACCCAGTAGTTATAAGCGGAGTTTCGGTCTAAATCTTGTTAGAACAGTTTCGATCAATACTGGAAAAGTCAACTTACCGAGAAGAATAACCCGCAGGTCTCCAATCTGAATAATGCGACGAGTGGTGGAAACGTCCCAGCCGACCACAACAGCCTTCTTGATTTGCTTGGAAACAATCCCAGATTCAGATCCTTCAATGACCTTCACCTTGGATTGACCCGATACGGCTAACTCGTGGTGCTCGTTAGGCCCGCCATAAACGACCAACGTCTTGGTGTTGCCGAACTTCTTCCAGGTGAACACTTCCGCGGTAGAGTAAAGTATGTTGGTGTCGGAGACATTGTAGTCAACAACGTGGATCTTGGAATCACGTCCACTCAGAGTGAGAGAGCCCTTCAGCTGAGGGATGGTCAGTTTGCCGGCGCTGGTGGGAACGTTCAATTTGTACGACACGGAGTTTTGGCTGCTGTAATCCTTGTGTCTCACCACAAAGAACGAGCCAGTGTCGCGGCCGATCAAAGGAGTCACGGACAGGTCGGAAGTGTCGGTGTAGACGCCCGTGGTGAGGTTCCCAGGAGTGGCTAGCAGGTAAGATGGCGAGGACTTGACGAAGTTTCCAATGAGCTTGAGCTCGCTGTACTTCTCCCGGGTAATGTTGCGGGTCTCCGTCAGGGGCGAGCCATAGTCATAGGATGTGTAGCCTCCGGGATGTCCAAGGTTTCCCCAGTTGGTACCACCGAATGTCTGCAGAGGTTAGACAGTTTCAACGCGAAGGTCCCTGTAAGCCATACCATATACAGGTTCAGAATAGCCGTTCCGAAACTAAGATCGTTCTTGTAGAAGACTCTCTCAAACTCATGGTTCACGAGACTAGCGCACTTCGCAAAGCCTGGTCCACCCCATGGGTCGAATGCGCCAGCTTGGAACTATAAGAGTTAGACGGGATCGTAGATTGTCATCTTGCTCTACTTACTTCGAGAAGCGAGAAGGGTGTCGAAGGGCTCTGCTCGAGATGCTTTTGCCGGAAGTCGGTGGGCAGGTTACCCGAGGGCCACACACTTGGGTTGGCCTGTGTTTGTTAGCGAATGCCCAGAGGAGAGACGGGTAGACATACGCAATCGAATCCGAGCCTGAACAAATTAGCCAATGCATTTGTGACAATGGGACGTTGAGACTCACGGGTAGCTATCATGGCCATAAATGTCCGCCTCGCCAACGCCAGTGCCAGGGGCGTTGTGTCCGCCGGCATAAGCGTCGTTACTGATCATAGGAACGACGATCCCGGCATCACGGGCCTGGTCAATCACATACTGGAAGTATTCCCCATCGGGGAATTTCTCGCCACAGCAGGCACCGCTGTATTCGTTTTCGGGCTGGTAGAGAATCACCGGTCCGCCGTTGGTGATCTGGGCTTTAGCAACGGTGGCTGCCACATTGGCAATGTAGCTAACAAACATTAGCAACCATCGTACACGAATTTCAACAGGAGCCTTACTTGTCAGTGGCTTCCAAATACGCCTTATCCCCAGACCGAAGGGTACCGTTGACTCGCTGCAGCCATCCCGGAAAGCCACCACCCGAGGCCTCGGCGTTGATGTATGGGCCAGGGCGGGCAATCAGGTAGATACCGGCCTCCTTGGCAGCATCGAAGAAGGGCTCCAATGCCAGGACACCATCGGCTCTGTAATCGCCTTGCTTTCCTTCCAACAGGGCCCAGTCGATGTAAATCGAGACGGTGTTGAATCCGGCCGCCTTGATTTTCTGCAGGATATCGATCCACAAGGAGGGCACGGGAAGTCTAGGAGGATCAGTAACAGCGCACTAGGAGAAGAACGGGATTGTGCCTACCTAAACGGGTGGACTTCAGCGCTGAAGATCGCAATACGTTCTCCATTGACGAAAAGAGACTTGTCATCCCAGGTGACCTAGAACAATGAGCTTCAACGTGCCTTCACTATGACCAAGTCAATCGACCGAACGTACGATCTTCTGCAGCAGCTCCCGCTTGACGGGATCCGGATGCTCTGTGAGCGTGTAGCCACTAAGCTTATGCTTGATTGAAGCCCCTGCTGCCTGTGCTGCTAGCAAGGCAAGGGCCCCGACAGACAGGAATTTCATGATGAGAGTTTACCGCTCGACACGATTTGAACCGGTAGGTGTCGTCAGAAGTCAGAATATCGAGGTCAACAGAACGCCGGCCGATCTCCTCTATTTATTATCCCCTTACACGGTGCCCCGCATTGTTTCCGACTAGAGAACATGGTCCGATTGAGTTCCCAGCCAAGCCACGAGGTGCTCAGCATCACATCATTGACAAAAGCACGCAGCGGGGAAAGAAGGGAAGGAAGTGGAACCAGACCAGACCAGGCCATACCATTGCAAGGGTCTGCGTTCTAGCCATTTCTGTACTGCATTCGGCGTAGCAGTGTCTCATTCTCGTGCTAAATGATGCCGAGAATGCAGGAAGAAATGTAGAAAGGCGAAGGATGAGGAAGGCGGGTCGGGATTCCTCCACACGGAGACGGCCCAATGGGGACTAGCGCCGACGATCACGGGGTGAATTTCTCCGCACTGCCTTTTCAGGCATCTTTCAGGCTGTTCATCAGGCATCAGGCCATCCTCCATCTCTCCTGTCGGTGTCTCTCTCCCCTGCGCCCACCCACGCCCACGTCCACGCCCATGCCAGGGGATCTTCGGTTCAAGTTGCTCGGATCGTCCCTTATATCCCGATATGCAAGGGACGCCCTTTTCAGCCCGTATGCGGAGTATACTAGACGATCATATCTGGGGTTTTGCAAAGAGTCCGTGGCCGCCTTGACACCCAGGGCTGGAAGGCTGACAGGCACAAACTTCGCAATCTTCCGGTGACGCCACCCTCACGACTATTCCCATAAGCTAATCTCACCTTCAACTTGGCACTGGATCCATAAAAAGCACTTCCAAGCTTTTCCGAACGGCTTTGGCCGTGCGGGGTTTCTAAGACCGGGCAAACCTTGGTCTTGCTCTCCACGCCAACTAACCCACTATGATATAATACTGGGGTAAGAGGGCTTCCTTTATTTCGGTTAGAATGGACATTGCTCATGGAAAGGGGTTTGGATGAGCGCACTCCTGACATAGTATACACTACCTATGGCCGATGTGATATAGACAAAGCGCCTAGATAATTTCGCTTAAGAAGCCAGAGACGGCACCGCACTCCATAGATAGATTGCATCACTATTAGGAAGGAGGGGTTAATCACCACCTGCATGGAATAGATTAGACTCCTCTGGTGATTTAACCGATATAAGGATATTCTTCTACATTTGTGCCGTTTTGCCGATATTTATCCGGGTCTAGGGGACCTTGCATGGTTTGCCCGGTACTTTGGACTTTGGGCGATAGTGGGCAAGGGTTGAACTGTCAGATTTTGAATTCTGGTTGGCCTCTTGTTGATCTTTTGCCGTGTGGTGGTGGTGCTTGGGTTTTCTAGACAGTCGATGAAGCTGGAGCAAGCGAGGTGGACAGTACAACAATATTTACGAGCAGGATCGATCAATCGCATCCACATACTCGGGTGTCGGAGTAGGTATATACGCATTGCCAAAAAAAGAGTAAGCAAACACCGCCAAGATCTAAACGTCAGATTCTTTTATATTACATTTTAAACGTTTGCGGCATGTAATTGGACAAACAGAGGCGTGACTGGGTATCTATGCTGATTCCCCACATTAGACAGTCGTATTGAACCGGTCCTCCTCATCTCCGGCCTTGGTGTAAGTCTCCCGGACTTCCGCCTGCTCTTGCTCGTCCTGTCCCAATGCAATGTTCTCCTGCTGGATCGCTGCCTCCTCGGCCTCGGCGGGCGCGGTGGCGGGGGTCTCCTGCTCGCTGGCCGTCACGACCGCCGGAGTCTCCGGCGTGGCTGTCTCGGCAGCGTTGGCCCGCTTCTGGGTAATGTTGATCAATGGGGGGTCCTCGTTGAAAAGACGGAGGAGCATGGCGCGACGGTCCTCCTTGGGAAGCATCAGGTTGACGGAGTGCAGAGAGCGCCATAGGGGAAGAACCATGCGCTCACTATTAACGATTAGTTAAAGCTAAAAGGAAAGTGGGGAGGGGGAAGAAACATACGTCCAAACGTCTTCACTGCCATCGGGCTCAACATACAAGATGCAGCAACCCATGGGAATATCCCGCACGCGCTCACCAATCTCGCCGAGGTTTTGCCATCCGTTGTCATCGACCTTGGGGAACATTTCCACGAGAAGCTTCCTCATGGTGGACTTCTGGTTGAGAGTGACGGAGCGGTCAGGACCCAGCATGGGCTCAAGAATGCGCAGTCCGTCGGTCTGGATTCGCCAGCGGCAGACATCCAGGCGCTGCGCGTCCTGCTTGACAAACATCTTGACACCGCAATGCGTGATCTTCATGCCGTGGCCTTCGTTGGTCGTGAGGATGTCACGCGCCAATGCGCTGGTGTAGTAGATGGTTCTGGAGGGGTACGCCTGTGCGTTGCGAACCATGAAACGATCGCGCGGGAATCGCTCCGAGATCTGGTAGAACTTGAAGATGGACTCGACCTCCTCGTGCGCGGGATCCAAGTACTTGTAGGGCTCCTCGATGGGCTGGCCCGGCTTGCGCTTCTGGGGAGGCTGGGCCTTGGGCTCGCTCTTCGCCGGTTCGGTGGTTTCCTGAGGAGCGGGTGTAGAGTTGGCCTCCGACGTATCCATGTTGTCAGACTCAGCCACCGCGGCAGGCTTGTGGACAGGCCGATCGCCCAGAACGATTTCGGTGCCGTCCTCAAGCTTGGTCCTCTTGCTGGGCAGCTCATCTTCCAGGCTGTCCGCATCTCTCTTCGCCGGCGAGATCTGGTTGGTGGCGGAGTAGGGGGGCTGGTGGGTCGATTCAGCAACCGTCGCATTCTTGCTGGCCTCTTCGGCGGCGGCCTGGTCAGGAGTCACCAGATCATCCAACGCCTCGATCTTCTCGAGCGGCTCTCCGTTCCCGTTCTTCTGCTTAGAATCGAGCTCTTCCGTGAGGGCGGCAATGGTGCCCTTGGGGATGACCTTGCTGGAATCCTCGGGCTTGGCCTTGATTTCGGAAGTCTTCTCCAGCACGGTAATGAAGAAACCACCGGTATCCTGCAGGTGAGGATAGATACGGATACACCGGTCTAGGGGTAGGTCCGCATTCTCACCGCTGGGCGGGAACATGCCTTCGGCCATTCTGCCCAGACCAGTAATGCCTTCCTTCTCCCTCCTCTCCTCGACCTCCTTCCAGTTGTTCCAAATGCGGCCCTCGCGATCCATCACAGTCCACGTTTTCAAACCAGATCTCCGTTTCAGGCCAGGCAGCTCGTTGCTGCAGTCGAGGATCTTGACATTGGCCGAGCCGCCACATCGGTCAATGGCGCTGGAGATAACGGCCTCGTTCTCGATCGGGTTCATACTGCACGTAGAGTAGACGACGCGTCCACCAACCTTCAGCATCTGCAAGGCACGTACAAGGATGCGAACCTGCGTAGCATGCAGACCGATCGCGTTGTTAGGGGTCCAGTCTCTCCAGACACCAATGTTCTTTCTGGCAGTGCCGTCACCGGTGCAAGGAACATCCGCAAGTATACGGTCGAACTTCAGGTATCTATTCTGGGGTTTCTTTCCATCGGCCGCAGGGAGAGGAGGCAGCTTAATCGAAGGGTACATGGTAGCGTCGTGGTTCGTGACAATCAGGTTGGGCGAGCTCAGACGCTTCATCTGGTGAATAAGCATGTGGGCGCGCTTGTAGTCGGCGTCGTTCGCGATCAGCAGGCCAGTAGTTCTGCCATCATCGTTCAGGCCCTCGGGTCCCAGAGGCTCGGCGCCCGCATTGCCCTCCTTCAACTGCTTGGACACGTCCTGCATCGACTCCTCTTCTCCAGCATGCAGAAGCTCCATCAGCTGCGCGGACTTGCTTCCGGGGGCAGCGCACATGTCCAGCACGGTCATACCAGGCCGGACATCGATGAGAAGGGGAGGGATCATGCTGACAACCTCCTGACGACTAATGTTACCGACATCGGTCTCGGCGACAAGGAATTTCTGGAAGGATGCGAAGGGTGCGAAACGGCGGATGACTTGCTTGGGGGTGGTCATCCACCAGGCAAGCTCGTCGGGATACCAGGGTACGGGGCGAGGGGGCTCGACCAGGTTACCTTCATACTTGATGGAGGTGATTTCGGGAATGAAGTGGTTCTGGAGCTTCTTCTGAACAGCGAGAGCGTGTCTTTAAAAATGTCCCAACGTTAGCACAACGGATGTAAGCTCAACGACGGCGCATTACGCTACTCCGACCGGACACATACCCTCGCGATCCCGTAAACCGGAAGCTGTTAGGCAGATCTCTGCGCATAGCCTCCCAGAACGCTTCCTTATCCTCCTCGGGGATGAATCCCTGCGCGTTGTAGTAATTCTCCAATTTGGCATTAGTCCTAGGAACATCCTGCCAGTTTTGGCGCTCGCCTCTGGCCGGGCCGCCCTGCGACAGTGTTAATTGATTGGACTCGACTGGGAGATGAATTGCGAAGAGTCATTGGACTATGAGTGGAATCTCACCTTCTTTCCGCGCTTGCCTTTACCCATTGTGACGAGAGTTGCGGGGGAAAAGGACCGAACTGCAGTGATTTTCTCCGCAGCGGAACATTTTCATATCGCAATGAGCGACGATTTTCGGAAAACATCCCACACCGGATTAAGATCGGCCCGGAGATTACGTAACGATCTCTTATCTTATCGCTGCATCTATTGAACAGGTATATATTCACTGCTCACTGCCGGTCTAGTCGAAAACATAAGAGAAGATCACGATAAATCAATGATCTTTTAGGCATCCCTTAAGTTCAACGCCAGCAGAATTGCAGCACGACACTCCCCGAACCCGAACCACCTGCCACTATGGTGATTCCAACACCACCCTTCAAGAATAACTTCATCTCCATCTTCTAAGTAGATCAGCCCATCGCTCCTCAAGACACTCAGCTCGTTCTTGGGAAGAGCTCTCTCGAGTAAACATGCCAGTCCTCCAAGTCAGTCAAGTCTTAGCTTAGGGACTAGCAAACGTACGCTACTCCACAGCGTCCCCGTTCCCAGAATGTCACCCGTGCTTAGACCTTCTCCGGTACTGGCTAGGTGAGTGATCTGCTGATACAGAGTCCAGTATAGTTCATTAAGATCGGTCTTTGTGGTAGGATATGTTTTCCCATTCCCTGCTCAACGAAATTAGTCCACGTATCATTCTTCCATTTGTCAAGGGTAGAGTGCAAAAATAATCATACTCAATATTCTGGCCGATAACTCAACCCTAAAAATCTCCTCCTCAGCCAGCCTCTTCCAAGCGCGATGTCTCAATGGCTCCGGATTCTGCTGGATCACTCTCTCACACGCGACCGGAGCGAGCGCCTCTATGGTGACAATCCACGGCGAAATCGTCGTTCCAAACCCCTTACTATGAAACGGACCGAGAGGGTTCATTTCAAACCCTGGATGTCTCGCGCCGACCAATCGTTCAGAAGGACGAAACCGAAGATATGATCACGAGCATTGCGGATGTCAAGAATCTGTCCCGGCGGA
Organism: Aspergillus ochraceus; assembly: GCA_004849945.1. NCBI lineage: Eukaryota > Fungi > Ascomycota > Eurotiomycetes > Eurotiales > Aspergillaceae > Aspergillus > Aspergillus ochraceus. Next base: position 2,682,905 of record SSOS01000002.1, read on the forward strand.
AGGGGCTTGGATACGTAGATACCCATTTCGAGCTCAAAGTCGAGCCGGCGGCTAGGAGTCCAGATTGCAGGGGAGCCCTTTTCAGGGGGCTAGATCACGCCCCATGGTCGACGGATGAGTTCGCCTGATATCCTGAGGCTGGAGGTGCGGCCATTGTAGCATGTGGGTATACAGTACCAGTTGGGGTTGACTTCGACGCCGATGACCTCAGAGCACTAGAAACATATTAGTTCGCGTATACCATGTCCCGAAGACGTAAACGACAGTGGCTTACATTACGCGCATGTTCAAGCGAACAATAAAAGTCCGTATAATTGGTTGTGCTCATGGGAAGATGGTTCGTGACCTGACTGATCGGGATGGAGTTCTTCTGTCGTTCTTCTTTGCTGATGGCCGTAGATTCGAGATAATGAATCAGTCTCTTTCTGACTTCGACATGGATGGGTCTCGGTAGGGAAGCGAAGCTGTTCAAACTCGGCTAGAGATATAAATCCATATATGTTAGACGATGATTTTACCCAAAAGGAAAACTAGTAAGTGTGAAAGATCACCTGCGAGAAAACGCCGGTGCCAAAGCCTACGATCGAGGCAAAAACCCCGTCGTTCTCCAGCCGGCTCAAATCGACCGCCTGGTCCTCAAAGGCGGTGGCACATCTTGGAATGGGATTATCGGGAGTAGTGATGACCCCGAAAGGAATATTATCAATAGTGAAAGCTGTGAATGACACCTTGTTGAGGGGATCCATGATGGAGTGGGATGGTGAGATATGATGTTACAATGAATGCGGGGACGGAGGTGCCACCCGACTTATATACCTACCACTTCAAAGCGGTGGAATAGCTTTTGCCGAAGTAGTCATTCAATGTTCCTCACCATTTTCATTCTTTATCTCACAGTCCGACTTTTGAACATAAGTACGTGCTGACAATTTTGTCTAGGCTTAGAACTTGGTATTATGCTGAAATCCTTTCCACTCTTTCTCTGCTTCTTTTCCCGTGACAATGTTGACAGAAACAGCAAAAAATCACCCCTTTTTCAGACCAAGGCTCTCATGCTGCTCGAATCGACGCGTAAACCAGAAGCAGAACCCATATACAACATCCAAAATCACTGAAGAGGCAACCAACCAGGTCATCATAACATTGTCGGACCATCCCCATTCCTCCGACCAAGAATATGACCGGATATACACACTAGCCATTGCAAGAATTGCACCGACAAATCGCGACAGCCTACCCAGCACCAGAACTAGTTAGAATACCAGGAGAAGTGGCATACGGAGAATAAATGGACCTCACCATCTGGCGTATGATAACCCACGCGTGTGTCCGCGTTTGATAAGGACGCCGAGCTCACCCACTGCGACTATCACCTGGGATATCATTCCACCCCAGTAAAGGGCCCTGGTGGGCCCCAGATACACAGCAAGCGACCAATGACCGGAAAAGAGCCATGCAATGCCGAGGACGACAAAGAAGGAAGTGTAGCGTGGTAGGAAGAGGGAATCCGATTTCAATCCTCCTGCATTTCTGACCATGGAGTAAATGACAAAGACATTGACGAACAACCAGGACCGAAATACAATTTTATTAGCGAGATGTGGTGGACAGTAGATGAGAGCATATACAAGCTCCCAAGCGAGGTTATTGCAGAGTGGAATCATTGATACGCCCGGTGGATTGCCGCGAAAAGCTGCCCTAATCACGATGAAGTAGTTCGCTAACCATGACAGACCAGAGGCGAAAAGAACTGTCTGCAATAGTGGCCTCACATGCTGGTACTCAGGTGGTCCTCCATTCAAGTTGAATGCTTCCATGATCCAGAGAAAGAGGACTGGCGCGAGCTAGACCGTAGGGTGAGGAACACCCTTTCTAGAGACTCAAAGAGAGTACCTTGTTCTCTTTATGTTGTTTCTAGTCTTTCCAAAAATCACACGTCGCAGCGAGTAACGGACTTGTGTCAGGGGCCTCGTGTTCAGTTGTGTGACCTCAATGTTATAATCGCTGTATCCTGATGATGGAAAGGCGAAATCTTTGTATCCCTGACTGTATGGCCTCGCCTGCCCTATATATCCTAGTGTATGTATGACCTACAGCGAGCTCCAGCTAGTCAGCCTTTTCTGAGATCATCCATTTAAATATTTTACAATTCTATACTTCCGCTAGAAAAAGATTTGCACTCGCTCTTGCAGGGCCAGATATTTACAGTACTTTCCACCCTACCAAGTTCAAGCGATTGCTCTCGCGATAAAGCGATCATGACGTCCTTGACCAATCTCTTAGCCTTTTCTTATGCTGCTGAGTACACTTATCCTATTAGTCTGGTTATTTACCTAGCAAAGGCTGCTATTATTCCGCGGATCCGGTAGATTATTCTTGTGGTCTATTTATATCCAAAATCATCCCGTTGGCTGACTATCCAACGAGTCAAATATGCAAGGAAATTATCTGCCAACCTTGGGAGTTTTCAGTCCTTTCCACAGGTTTAACCCAGGTTTTGCTACCCATCCGAGACCATCCGCTTGGGCAACCAATGCGGCCTATGGCATGCCCGGTAACAATCTAGGCTGTGTGCAAGCTGATTACTACCTCGTGTTTCGGGTTGAGCTGAGAGTGATACGGAAAATACAACATGGTTCAATACATGATCAGGCATCTGCCGGCCTTATTCAAAAGGCCAATAGGCTGACAGCCACTGCATAGACGTCATTGTCTACCTGTTTATTCTCCGATAGGAGATTATCCACTCGAGAATCCGTCACGAGTTGCGGAAACGCTGTACTGGGTTCTTGCTGGTGGAATACTCGTAACTGACTTACCAAGAGTGGTTAAACTGGAGTCATGCGTTATTGGGCTTTTCTATGTTTGCTTCTGTATAAGCTTGAGCTTTATATACTCCATACATATGAGATATTCACGACCAAAGCAGTCCAGATCCTATCATCCAAGCAGCCAGGCATGTAACAAGCCCTAGAGCTACGATAATTGCACTATAGCTTGATCGAGATTCCGGATTACGGCGAAAGTCTTGCCAGCCAGGTCCAGAACATTGTGAGGGCCCCAAAAAGGACAACTGTACCCCACCGGCGATTATCCTCGATGCAACATCCGATCTAATATCGCCAATATATGGCAAGACGAACCTACCCACAAGTCGTAGGAGCAGACTATCGCCTGTAGAGAGCCTTATGACCAGCCTAGCGCTTCGAGATATCTCCTGGGCACGCTTTACCTGGCTCTGGTCAAAAGAACGTAAGATTGACTGCAGTGTATGATACGAGGGGCGAACTGTATTCTGCCCCGTCCTGATTGCTTTGTTGATATAATTAGCTAGCGTTGCAGCGTCCTCGATTGCACTATTCGCCCCTTGTCCTGTGTTAGGTGCGAACTATCACAGAGTCTCTGTTAGTGTGGGCTCAGTAGCGGGTAGGTGTTTAACATACCTTGTGCATGCTGTCACCAATACAGACCACACGGCCATGGTGCCAAGTGGAAAATACATTTTCCTCTAGATTGGTTATACCAACGACTTCTCTATTGACCCATATCTGATTGAATGAAAGGCCAGCCCAAACATCGTCCAGCGCAAATTCTTCCGCTATTTCCGTGGCATCCCTAGGGGACCATTGCGGGGCCGAATGATACTCATATTGCCGGTCAAGTCTCTTGAAAAGAAACCAGTACACCCGACCGTTCTGCCCAGGGAAAACGAGGAGGGATCTCCCATACTGATATCCTGTTACCTGCTCACCGGGGAGAAGGCTTGACACTGCATTTGATATGCCAAATACACAAACATAGTCGACCGTCATGCCTAAATAGAATGTAGAAGTCAGATTATCTCCACGGATATCATATCTCTGTATCAGGGGAGCTCACTGACCATCTTTCTCTTCTTTTGTTATCTCGCCCGCGTACTTCAACTCAGCCAAGCGCCACATTTCGCGCCGTACTCGACTATGCACCCCGTCGGCTCCGACTATAAGATCACCGCGATAGATCGACCCATCCTGTACCTTCACAACGCCGATGTCGTCCTCGTTCTGTTGTACAGATATCACGGCCTTGTCGACCAACACGCGGGACTGGTCTGGGAGGGAACCATATAGAATTTGTAACAGCTTACGCCGTTCCAGGAAGGCCAGAGGGATCCCGAACCTATTGAATATCGGTATGAATCATCAGTCGACCGGTCATAATAGACGGGAGAAGGACAAGCAAAAGTGTACAGACCTCTCAAGGAGCACCTGGGGTGCTTTGTCAGTTTGCTGGAAGCCGTCAGGATAAGAGACATGAGCTGTGTGCAGAGGCTCGATATATTTGCTAATTTCATCAATCAATCCCAGCTGTTCCAAAATCCGGCCAGCATGGGGCATGAGAACAATCGAAGCACCCTCCTGAGGTGCAATTTCTTTTCGCTTCTCCAGAACGACATAGTCGACTCCTAAATGATCCAAGCAATTAGCCAGTGTTAGACCTGCAATGGATCCGCCGACGATGATGACTTTGAACTCCGGCTCCATGCTGTTCCCGGTTTGGCAGCTTAAGAGAATCTTTAACCTGCGACACTTCGACAGCCTAGACACAGTTTGAACTCTGCTTCAAGGTGGATGAGGGGCAGATAAAACAAGATGCATGCTCGGACTTGTAGGAGCACGAGTTAGATGATGCACTCATGTAGTGCCCTTCGAAACTATCATTAGACGTCGATGAGGACACGGATTGTTACACAGTGCCAAGCTGGAAGATTCTATTCGATACGTGGTAAGGGTATCGATTGTTGGGGATAGACCTGTGTTCATCATTGTAACGAGCAAATCCTAGGGATTATGTTTCTCCAAGGTCGTATTCCCACCCTCACGTCTTCTCAGCCGAGAAGGTCTGGGTTCATGCGGCCTGAGTCATCAGATCATGTTATTATACTCGCCCCTCGTATAATACAAGATTGAACTCCGGGACTGTCATCGGTACTTCGCCTCTCTACGGATGGATCCATGAAGAAGGTGGAATAGGCCTCAGCAACTTGCCTGGACAGGATGCAGATCCGTCTTTGTGTAGGGCCATGGGTCTCGAACCCGCGTACAAGCTCGTATAGGTAGTGATGCGCTACTACAAGCTCTTAGATTAGGTCTTTCCTAACCCCTGCAACGATACAAAATAAGCAATGTTGATACATTGACCTTGGAGGCTGATTATAAGCCATATCCCCGACATGGTCCGGATGCTCCAGTCCACCGAAGGGGCTAGGTTATTTTATGTTTCTATTTTCTTTTTCTGTTCACGCCTTTCTTCACTTCTACCCCCCTTTTTGATTTAGCGTATTCTTTGATAGGCGCAGGGGCGACCTGGTCATATCTCTATTTCCTCCATTGCATCCACTTTTCCACAAAACATTGGAATGCCGATAAACGCATGGACGTGCAGAACCTACAAACGCCCTGTTTTATCCTGTTTCCTTTAACTAACTTGCTCAACGAATGGGTGACCATCATGAACTTTTACACGTGCAAATAATTCCATAAAGATGTTGTACTGTCAAAATGCAAAGCTAGAGCAGGGGGCAAGATTCTTGGCCGTGAGGAATGCTTGAGAAATCAGCTACCCCCTAGCCTTTGCTGAATACTCGAAAGGGATGCGCTTGAATTCTCCGCTCCAATCACACGCGCAAAGATCATGTGTATCTACCTCTGGAGCCCGTTAATTTTATTACTTGAGTTCTAATTCCATCGTGTTCATGGTTGTCTCCGCGCTCAATTATTTTGTGCTTGGGGACTGTAGAGCACAGTTTCGGTAAACATGAATTTAGTCGTTTCCAAGCTATTTGTGAGCTTAGATGGCAGGCTTACAATGGGATTGGATGTGAACTGACCCAATTGTTCTTAACAGCTTCTTACCCCCTCTCAAATCGTGAGCCTAGTATCAAGCCCCACTACTCACTGTGCGATTGAAATTCGGGCCTCGGATTCCGGTTCTCCGATTGTGAAGCCCCTAGGCCGAGGAGCTCCACATATTATCTGATGTTGGTCTTCAGCTTGTCTCCAGTGGTGAATGTACAGTACGTGATAATTCGCAGCATATTGCCAAAGCTAAAGAATCGAGTATTTGCTTTTCGGAAGAAGGTTACAGATACTCTGAGGCACTGTCCTGTTCACATCTCGATCAAATTGCATAAGGGCGTTTCCAGCAACATGCTGATAAAGCTGGCTACTCAGAGTATTTGAGAACTCCGAGCTTCATCAGACCCATCAACCCTCCAACAGCCCCACCTCTTGGGGCAGGGAGGGCCCCGAAAGAGCCTTCAGCATCGGTGAAGAGAAAGCGTTCCGATGCTCAGCAATCCAAAACCCACTTTAAAACCCGCCAAAACCCGCTCAAAAATTGGACCTCCCTCGAAGGTCGCTTACCGACAAATGTGAAGGTATTTACGTGTGCCGGTGTCATGTTGAATCTGTTTCGGAAGCTATATCATACGTCTTGCGCGTATAACACATATATACTCTGCTCAATCGCCATTTATGACATGTCATATGTTGGGTATGAATCACCCTGATACTTGCTATCTCTTATTATACACTCAGCTTCTCATTCGGTCTTACCCACAATGTCCAAATACAACAAAGTTATCGTCTTCGGTGCTACTGGCGATGTAGGCTCCGCTGCTGCTCTTCAAGCGCACCGAGAGTGTGCCACAGTATCGCTGGCGATGCGCAACCTTTCGAAACCCACCCCGCAACTGGATGGTCTTCATTTCAAAAGGTACGAGGCAGATTTGACCCAGCCAAACACCCTGAAGACAGCGGTGCGTCAGTCTGGCTCCAACGCGGCCTTTATTTACGGGATTTTCGACGGCCCTGACTTCATGAGACCAGCTCTCCGAGCTCTCAAGGAAGCCGGTAACGATCATGTCGCAGGAACTATTCTGGTCAATGGCGCAAACGAACATATTGTCCGGCTTCTTGGGCCCGAAACAATGACTCTAAGAGATGCAGTAAAGATTGTCGGCAATGTGCTGGGGAAAGAAGTCCGAGTTACCCAAATCTCCAGGAAAAAGGCTGCAGCGCAGATGGAGGCAGCAGGCGTCCCTACACGTATGGTCAATTGGCATCTTCACAATGTCATCGATAGAGCGGGTTCTTACATTGGTAGTCCTGATGCACCCACGGCGCGCAACAATATTCTAAGATATACCCAGCATCCACCGCAACGCTCCGAGCAGTGGGTGGAAGATAACAAGGCAAGATTCAGGTGCTGAATATAGTTTCTTACCTGCTCTAGCTCGAGGAGGGTTGCATTTATATCGGTGATAAAAACCGGATTGTACTTCGCTGTTGAATGCAAAACTCGTGAGTTGGGGTCAACATACCTCATGAGAATTAAATATTATTATGTATTTTCTGCAGGCCTACATCAAACTTGAAAAGCATAAGATGGAGAACAATAGATAGTAAATTGACGCCTATGCATCCTTACCGTCGACCTTGGAACATTTGGGGTAAAAGACAATCCAAAATTCTCTTTTTACTATCTCAAATATTCAATTCTTGTCTGAAGAGACTCGGATGAGCATCCGATACTTCTATTAATATAGTTTGACCGTATTTTATAACGCACCTAGCTCCAAAGCCATCCATGGATACCATAAGTTAGGCAAGCTATTGAACTATACCCCCCCAAATACCGAATAGTTAAGAGATCACAGCTAACTTTATAGATTATCGGTAGTTGCACTAGGTTCATTGCAGGTCCCTGGCTTACACAAGGGTAACAGCTTACTTCTCAATATAGAAAAAGACGATTGAGGATCTAGCCAAGAGTAGAGTAGATAAGTTAATTTTACATAGAATCATTGAAAGTATAATGCCCCTATTTTTGGGCAGGTCTCGGCACCACTCTTCAATTCGCCGTCATCCCTTTATCACTCGGGGAAATTATATACTCAATTCGCGCTGACAGGCGCTGACCAGCATTTTGCTCAAACATGTTGAGAAGCTCTTCCCAGGACAACTGCTGCACTTTTGCGGCACGTACACAGAGTTCATGTTCGTAACCCACAATCGCAGTATCCAAGGCACCCTTATTTTCGACAATGGCATGAGCTAATTGCAAGGCATCATACATCGCACTATTGACACCCTCGCCTGCAAATGGCGTCATCACATGAGCAGCGTCTCCCAACAGTGTCAGGTGTTTTTTATGCGGCCAGCGAATACCGACTGGCAGCATATATGAGGGCCGATTGACAACAGGCTCGTTGCAATTGGCAATAAGGCGTTGCAACTCAGGACACCAATTATCGTATTCCCCGAGAAGAAGGTCCTTGACTGCCTCACGATCAGATAGGTCAACCGCACAGTCTCTCAGCCAAGATTCGGGTCGGCGCATGTAAGCGTAGGTGCGAACAGATCCATCTCCTTGGCGTTGTGTGTGAAGTGCGTTATCATCATTCCCGTACGAAAGATAGGATCCAGGTCCAAGCATTCGGTTCATGTCAGGGTCGATAGCCTCCGGTCGAGAAATCCTGAGCTCCAGGCAAACGACTCCGGAATAGAATGGTTGGATCGTGCTTAGCGCCTGGCGGACCTTAGACCAAGCACCGTCAGCACCGATAACAAGGTCGAATCCTTTCTCAACACAGTGGGCGAAGTGCAGTGTTCCGTCTAGATCAACGCGTTGCAGATGGTGGTTCCAACGGACCTTGCCTTCTGGGATAGAATGCAGTAAAATGTCGCGCAGAGCTGGTCGATCGATCTCGGGTCTCCCGCTTTTGGATCCGTTGGTGTTGTAGAAGACCCGGTTGGCGTGGTCAGTGATGACCAATTCGTCGGCATCGTATGAGGCATGCTTCTGGTATATATCCCAAAGGCCTGCTTCACGAATCGCACGTTGTCCTGTCTGGAAATGAAGGTCAAGAACACCCCCAGTCACACGGCGAGATTCGCGCGACTTGTCGCTTTCGAAAACAGTGAAATCAACATTGGCCAAATAGAGTAATCGGGCTAATGTCAGGCCTCCCGGTCCAGCGCCGATGATTGCGATTTTTGGGCGTCTGGATGGCTGAATCTCGGTCGTCATCTTCGCCAGAACCGTTGTAAGGAGAAAGCCCGGAAAGGCTGTGATAGTGAAAGACTTATGGCAGGAAAAGATGTAGAGAGGTTCAGATATTTATAGAATACCGACTAACTGCACGAGACAGAGTCGGCCTCGGCAGTGGTTATGCTCCGAGAACATGGCTCATAATTTGATGCAATGGTGTTCTGGCTCACTCCGGCTGATCTGGAGAACAGCGGATTCTCAACTGGTTCTACGTAGAAACGAATTTATGCTGAACGTATAGTCTCCCGGAATGAGTGTAGGGACTGCACGAGTGTGGGTCGGGATAAGCAGGTCGGGGAACGCGTTGGATGCAAAAGCCGACTCCGGTGGTCGGCGTCCGACATGCCGATTCAGCTCTAGATTTATATTGCATTTATTTTTCATTTCGGTTCTTTTTTTTTACCACTATAAACGGTGTGGTACCTGAAATGCTGCTGTAGTCACTTGAGACACGGCTCTACATCAGTTGACGCAGTAGTTTCGTTCATAGGCTAAAGGAACTTTTCTTGGGAGATGATACGTATTTCCTGTCTGCTTCATCGCATAAATGGACAAAATTTATATATGAAAGGTTCTGTGCTGAGAGGACCTTATATATGCATCTGGAACCCGATTAATCTCGAAAGTTGATGTTTCTATAGTATTTGTATGTGAAGCTGGCCAAGGATGTGCCATCTGTCTGGCTAACTAACTGTTTCCCTTTCTTCTTGGGACGAAGGAGAGCAGGGAGCCCACCCTACCCAGGCCAAACGGTGCAGTATTCCATGATACATTATCAGTATGAACAGGAGCGCAAGTTAAGTTTTTTTATAACTAGTCAAAGCCTCAGCAGCGACATCTGTAATGCCAAGGTCTTGGCTTCCCGCACGTGCACGGCCAGTGGTCTTGTATTGGACAACCGTAGACTTGGCTCCAGACCTGAATCCATCGCTCGCTCCCCTTTTTATAATCTCGATTGCACACAAGCCATCACTCACTGCCTCCGTTATCTGAGATTTCGGAGCCCAGGCTAATCCAGAATGCTTCTGCCAACCCAATCGCGACTCATCTCGTCCCTACGAGCTCTGAAACTAAAGTGGCGCAGTCATGCAGGAGCAGCCGATCCTACACGCGGGGAAGAGCCCTTGTTTGCTCGCTTGGGAGACGTCATCCGCCATACCTGGTATCTGGGATTTACGTCTTTTGGAGGGCCACCGGTTCATTTTCAGATCTTTCATGCTCGGTTTGTGGAAAAGGAGAAGTGGGTTGATGATCAGACGGTACGTGCTAGGCCTTCTATAGAAAATGGGTGATAAATGACTGATCGGTATAGTACCAAGAGCTCTTCGCCATATGTCAGGGCCTTCCAGGACCGGGGTCAACCAAAATGTTGTTCTGTCTAGCGTTGCTTCATGGAGGGCTTGTCCCTGCTTTGCTTGCATTTTTCCTCTGGTGGTGTGTACACATGAAGAATTGAGCTCTTGCATTTTATATGAACAGTTATGTGCTGATTAACCGGCCAGCCTCCCCGGCGCAATCGGCATGTATGCCCTCTCACTCGGCGTGCAAAAGATTGACGAAACCCTTCCCGCGCCAGTCTACGCTCTTTTGTCCGGCCTAAACGCCTCCACTGTAGGCATCATTGCTCTTGCTGCGGTCCAGCTAGCTGAAAAGGCCATCCGTGACAAGATCTCTCGGATTCTGGTCATTTTCGGCGCATGTGCGGGCCTTTGCTATAGTGCGCTTTGGTATTTCCCTGTTCTGATGGTTGCTGGTGGTGCTTCCACTGCACTGTGGGATGGGTGGGTATATCAGCGGATTCTGAGGGCTAAGAGTGCGTGGAGGAATAGAAATAGACAGCCCGAGCCGGAGGGTGATATGCCTGGGTCCGGGGACGATGAGCGGACAATTGCGGCGAATCCATCAGTGGGAACAGGAGTGGAGATGCTACGGATGAGGAGGCCGGATGCAGTGACTTCTGCACCGCGCCTAACTGATACCTCGGTTTCTGGAGAAGTACAAGTCTCTCTGTCCCATAATTATGTGATCCGTACTCGTGTTGGGGCGGTGGTTCTCGTCTTCTTTTTTGGTAAGCCATATCCGGGGACTTCGGACAGCCCTATAATAGAGATGAGCTGATTCATAATAGTAGCCTCTTTCATCGCCATCCTCGTTTCAAGAGCAAAACTCTCAGCGCCCCCTTTGGCTCTCGACCTTTTTGCAAACATGTACCTCGCCGGCACAGTAATTTTCGGTGGAGGCCCAGTCGTCATTCCCCTGCTTCGTTCCTACGTCGTGGATCCGGGCTGGGTGTCTAGTCGAGACTTCCTCATCGGTCTCGCCATAATCCAGGCGTTTCCTGGCCCCAACTTTAATTTTGCCATTTTTCTCGGTGCCCTTGCCCTTGGTAGGACATCCTACCCTACAGTCCTCGGTGCATTCCTTAGCGGATTGGGGATTTTCCTCCCTGGCATCACGCTTGCCGTCGCAATTCAATCTTTTTGGCGTGTGCTGCGGAAACATAAGTACGTTATTGACTTTCTCCGCGGTGTCAATGCATCCGCTGTGGGATTAGTCTTTACAGCTGTCTACCGGCTTTGGGAGATTGGTTATTTGACTCCTCAGGAGCGTGATGGACAGAGTCTGGCGAAGGAGCCCTGGTGGGTTGTGATTGCCGCTGTTACGTATGCCGAGAGTGCATGGTTCAATATTCCGCCTGCGGCTGCGATTCTGCTAGGTGCTGTGCTTGGGTTGTGTTGGTATGGTGTAGTTAGACCTAGTTGGTGAGGAAAAAAGACCGGAGTACCTAGATCGGAACAATCATGATTGCCGGTGCTATAATCGGGCACGTTGGGGCCAAGTCTATATATGTTCGGATCTTTCGCGGCACGAACAGGATGAGCGAGAAATCAGTCATATCTTATGAGTCCTGGGTTGTAATTGCCCTGTTTTTGTGAATAACTGCACGGGCCATTGCTAATGCGATCCCTGTTGTTCATGACATGCTGAATCTTTAGCGGCAGCCTTTGGGAGCTGGTTCTTTTTTGGACTGGAAGGACTTTTCTGGTTGCATATGAACAAAAAGTTTGACCCGGGACGCAAGACCACACTGGCTGCTCTTAATACATTGATGGTTTTGCTCTGCTGTTTGATAGTAAGTTAAAACCTATGCAGCTGATATAGTAGCTAGTAACGTGAACAGTGTGAAATGTGTCTTTGGGTAACTGGGGAAAGCATTGCGATTAGTGCAAAGTCTGCACATGCTGCTTTTTCCTGCACGGATAACCGTTAAGTGGCTGTCCAAGTCTATGCTAGACACTGAGATCATATCAGACCTGGACATACTCTTTCAGGGTTACCATATTCCAAAGCCCAATACTTCCAAGAAGATGAACATTGTTCACCTGAGCATCCTATGTATCCATGACCTCAATATCTGCTATCGGATGGTAAACTACGTTTTCATTAGTGTGCTTGGCTTGCCTGAATCTACATAAGCATCCAAAGATTCAGTCGGGGTTAGAAGAACAAAGTAACATGCGGACTAACTGCTCTAATTCGGTATAATATCAGGACCGTGAAGGAACCAGTGATGAGAACGATTCAGGCACCGACCGCCCATTTCAAAACACTCCACGCAAATGTCAAAATCGTAGCAGGCACCACATCTCTGGTAGGAGCTACTAGAAAGGATATGACGAGTGCAAACATCGCAAGTTCGAGAATTCCTGTCACCTTTCACATAAGAAGCGTTGGTGGCTGAAACAACCACGTCAAGGTCACTATCAAGGACCGTAGTCCCACTTGCTTGGGCATACTGTCGGACGATTTCAATTATCTTGGCCTTCCCAGTTTTGGTTGCCCACCAGAGCATACTCCGACCCAAGCTATCCTCCAAAGCAAATTTCGGCATTGAAAAGGCGATCAGGTGTTGAACGACCTCTTCATGGCCATTGATCACTGCTGCGGAGAGCGGTGTTAACTGATAGAAGTCTTCGGCATCGACGTCGGCATTATTCAACAGCATGTATTCAACCACATCAAGATGGCCACTTGCAGTAGCATAAAATAGTGGCGTACGGCCTAAGATATCACGAACGCCAAGGTGGTCTGGTGAGGAAGAAAGGAGTAGCCTAACAACATCCAGGTGTCCATTACCCGAGGCCGAATGCAGTGGGGTTTCTCCTCTTACGTTTGAAGCTGTAACATCGGCGCCCCTTTGAAGGAGCAATTTAGTTACTTCAGTGTGGCGGCTGCATGATGCCGCATATAGTGGCGTCCATCCATTGTGGTTTGTTACTGTCATATCCGCGCCCCTTTCAAGCAACAACTTGACCAACTCGGGATAGCCACTCAGTGACGCACTATATAGAGGCGTCATTCCGAGGTTGTTTCGAACAGCAATTTCCGCCCCCTTCTCAAGTAGTAGCTTCGCTACCCCAAGATGGCCACTGTATGAAGCCGCATCAAGTGGTGTCATTCCGTTCTCATCCTTGGATGTGATATCCGCACCTTTCTCTATGAGCAGAGTAACAACTTCCAGGTGCCCTTTATGCGATGCAAGATATAGCGGTGTACGGTTCTGGTGGTCTCGAAAATGTATGTCTGCACCTTTTTCTAGCAGTAGATTTACCATTTCCTTATGACCAAGGAATGATGAATCGTGCAGCGGTGTCCGCCCACCTTTTTTAACAACGTTGATGGCGGCTCCCTCGTCCAAGAGTAGCCTGCTAATCTCAGTCCAACCACTAAATGAGGCTGCATGTAATGGTGTCCACCCGTAGTCATTCGTGATGTTAATGTTTACATCTTTCTCAAGAAGCAGTTTCACAACTTCAAGGTGTCCTTGTCGCGATGCTGAAATCAATGGAATCCAGCCATCATCCGTTGGGATGTGAATGTCAATGTCTGCTCCATGTTCATATAGAAACTTCACCACTTCGAAGTGACCATCAAGTGATGCAGCATTTAAAGGGGTCCAACCTTCATGGGTTGCCGTATGGACTTCAGCGTCTGCTCCATGTTCGTACAGATATCTGACCACTTCCAAATGACCGCGGGATGATGCTGTATGTATTGGGGTCCAGCCTTCATCGGTTCCTCTGTGAATATCGGCGTCCGCTCCATGTTCGCACAGAAACTTGACCACTTCCAGATGACCATAGGACGATGCTGCATTTAATGGCGTCCAGCCATCCTTTGTTGCTGCGTGGATATCGGAACATGCTCCACTCTCGTAGAGAAACTTCACCACTTCCAGATGACCGTAGGATGATGCAGTATGTAAGGGCGTCCAGCCGTTGTTAGTTGCGGTGTGGATATCGACGTCTGCTCCATGCTCGTATAGGTATCTGACAACACCCATATGGCCATCAAGTGATGCTGCATTTAATGGGGTCCAGCCGTTACTATTCGCTGTGTACACATTGCAATCTGTTCCCCATTCCACCAAAAGGGTGACCATGTCCAGGTGGCCATTTTCTGCCGCCAAATGCAGTGGCAGATTCCCTGACTTATCTTTCATATCAGCCATCGCCTTTTTCTGTTGCAGTGTGTCACGAGCACTTCTGATCTTGCACTCGTTCTGTTTGTAAATTTGCGCTTTTTCTTCTCCAGTTGAAATAGATAGATTTTCCCCTCTTTCGTTTGAATTCATGCAGGATTTGTCGATTGTACTTCGCAAAATATTATTTCGCTCGGTTGGACGCATGGTAAGTGAGGTTGTACCCATATTTGATTTCGTTCTGCTTCTGGGATAGCTCTGTGCTGCACCATGAACCGTAGGCTTACTCTTGTGCCATGACATTGACCTACTCTTGGAGGGAGAACCTATCTGCTGTGGTTTCTGGCGAACGATCCTTTTTGCCAAAGAGATAAGCCCATATTTTGCTGCAATGTGCATTAAGCTGGTTCCCTCAAAAAAGTCTTGCGGCAGATCGTAGTCGTAACTCTTGCACACCTCTATCCATATATCCAATAAGTCTTGACCCGGCCAGGCAATCTGTTCTCCGCATTCCTCTCTCTCTGCTAAAACTGCATATGACAGCCAGTATGTAGCAGCATAGCAAAGAAACCAAAGTTCCGCGCAAAGGCCTGTTTCATCTCCTTTAGACGCAGCGCGAATTTCCTTGGTAGACAAGTAGCAAAGGCACGTGTTGGCCATCTGGGAGTATGCATCTTTAGCAAGAGGTCGGGACTGTTCCAATCGCTCATTCAGATAGTGCAAGCCCTTGTTGAGCATAAAATCTTTGATAGTCTCATGTCCAAAGCCTATCAGTGATTGCCCTCCATTGGGCTTTGCGTTTGTTATTTCCACAAGCCCTCTGCTTAAATATATCATTCTCTTTCTCATCTTCGTCTCATTCGGTATCCAGTGCGGGTTGTCTTGGCTTTCATATTCCCCTAGAGATTCCTTCGCACCACTTAGCTGAACATTCATTGCAATCCTAAGTTCATCGAGGGATAATGGTCGAGCGGAGAAACAAGTCCACTGGAACAAGCTGCAAGCTTCTAACAGCTCTTTATCTTCAATCTTCCTCAAAAGGCCTTCATATAGGCCATTCAGCTCTTGCGGGCATTGTAAAATCTCGGACTGGATGGATTCAAAGCTCAAGCCTTTGCTATTCATATCGTGGACCTGGGGAATAATCAGAATGAGCCATAGGAACAGCCCGTCAGCTTTGCTCTGCAGAGTGTTTTTCAAAGCTTCTTCATCTTCTGGTGTCTCATCAAGTAGTCGGAGCTCCTGTTGCACAAAGCTCTCGATATCGTGCTGGCTTTTCTCTTCGAGCCGAATATAGAACTCTGCGTCTATCTGACCATCCGGATAGGGACGGCATGCAAAAAAGATGCTCGGCCTTCTCACCCTCGGTTGCATTCCGCCCTTGAGAGTATGGAAAAATCTTATAACGCGATCCCGGTCTTGATCTTTGCATTCATCAATGGCGTCGACAAATATTGTGAGTTTACGCCTGGCGGAACACTCGAGCACCAGCTTTTGGAGGCCCACTTGCAACTCCTTTTCGTTCCATTCCATGTGCAATTTCTTCTTTCCTCCAGTAATCCACCGGTTGCGGCAAATATCGAGAAACGTGGGTCGGGAGCCGTCATCTTGGTCTAACAACTGGAGCAGGAGCGAGCGGAAAAGTCCTACAATCCCGTTCTGAAGTTCCGTGCCGCTAGCGTAGAAAAAGAAGGACAGCACAACAGACCCTGATATAGCAGCGCGTTCCAGTTGTCTTTCTAGTGCAAACTTTAGGAGCGTGGATTTGCCGCTGCCGGGCTTGCCTCTGATGAGGAGCAAACCGTGCTCAGCGATCCAACTCAAGTATTCTGGCGATTCAAGCAGCCATTCACAGGTGCCTTCTGTATGTCTGTCTATAACCCACTCTCGGTCATTCAATTCTTCCGACCTAAGGGATTGAAGACAGTCTTCGTTCATTAGTTTACGTACGCCAGGTTACCAGGTTCCCAGTTACTACTCACCATCCCAGCTAAGACTTGTACCTGAGCCGAATTCCAATGATCTGTGATCTTCCTCATCGTTCAACGTCCGAGGGATGTTTCTGTGATCCTTGGTGAAAAATGGATATCGTATTTTTCGCTGGTGTGGCGTAGAAAATGAAACAGGGCCGTAAAAGTGGTTGCCATTGAGCTGGTGCTGTTCGCTCCTGTAATCACCGGCAAACTTTTGTGTTTGTGCCATTGTCACCGGTGGCACTATGTGAACCTGTTCCACCTAGGGGCTGGCTGGGGAAGAGAAAAGGTCCTGGTATGTTGGTGAGGCTCTCAACATGCCAACGCAAACACCGTCAGCGGAATGCGGGGTACTTGCGAATCCTGGTAATTTCTAGCAAATAGCAATAAGCAGTCACAAAAAGCAAACACCATATCTACATCACGTGTTCTTTTCGTAGGATCAGATCGTTCCGCATTTTCGAATTATACGGTTCGAATTCACTTATCTGGCTAGCACTTCTATGCTATACCAAACTGCAACCCAGACTACCACTTGAGCCATGTCCAACGAAGCCACTCGACGCCGAGATTGCGATGCCTTCGAAATTGCCATCTTCTGTGCCCTTGGCCTTGAGGCTGACGCTATGCTAGGGCTTTTTGATGAGATCTGGGAGCAAGACGAGCGGTTCGAGAAGACTGATGGGGACATGAACAGCTATACCATCGGCCGGATTGGTCAACACAATGTTGTTTTGGTGCACATGCCACGTATGGGCACAGTATCGGCGTCTACCGTTGCAGCAAACCTTCGATCCAGTTTTCCACGCGTTCGACTTGGCCTACTGGTTGGCATATGTGGCGCGGTTCCTGTCACACGGGACAAACGGGAGATCCTATTGGGCGATGTTATTATCAGTACACACCTTGTTCAATCGGATTTTGGAAGATTATACCCACATACATTCGTTCGAAGGAACTTGCTGCAGGAAAGCTTTGGAAGACCGAGCCCAGAAATCGCGGGTTTCTTATCTAAGCTGCAAGGAAAAGCCGCTCGGCACGGATTGAGAGAACAAATTCAATTGAATCTGGCCAATATACTCAGTTCACCAGATTTCGCGCTTTCGAAATACCCTGGCATTCAAGAGGATAAGCTCTTAGAAGCAACTTATCGTCATATGCATCATGATGCAAAGGCATGTGCAGCTGGGATTTGCTCCGAGGATAATGTCTGTCCTCAAGCCTTGGAGCTATCGTGTGCCGCGCTCGGCTGTGACCTCGGTAATTTGGTACCTCGGACTCGAATCCTTAACATGGTAAAGACAAAGTCTGGCCCCCCATCTTACTGTCCTGAAGTACACTTTGGCGGTCTGGCTTCAGGAAACCAGGTCATCAAATCGGCCCTACATCGCGATAGCATTGCGGAACAGGAAGGTGTGATCGCTTTTGAAATGGAAGGAGGTGGCATGTGGGACACAATACCCACTATCGTGGTCAAGAGTGCGTGCGACTATGCAGATAGTCATAAGAACAAAAGGTGGCAACAGTACGCGGCCGTAACAGCTGCAGCCTGTGCTAAGGGTATGTTAGTGTCTTGGACAAAGACAGCAAAGCCAGTTCAGGGTCATTCTCGAGAGAAAGAATTTGTCGCATCGCCGGCCCCGACCCAGGTCTTCGATGGAAATTTCAAAGCCGGAAAGAATATCCATAACGGTGGGACTTACACGGCCGAGTCAATCACTTTCTGATATTGACATACCTTTCTCTCTCTGCCGGAACCTTTTGCTGAAAAAGGTCGCCACCACACCTGTTGATCACGACTGGGCTGCATGAGCGGCTGTTGTTTGATATCTCGTACACTCGATTGATACCTGAGTTTGAAGGCCATATAAAAGAAAGGTGGGAGGAAGAGCGAGTGAGAAGAGGAGAAAAGACTAAACATTTCCACAAGAGCAACATAGGGATATCAATCTATTAAATCAAAATCAAAGGCTGGCTTGCCTGCAAGGCAACAGGCTAAAATAAGAATAGCATAATTCACAAAAGACAAGGACAACGCCTGTGTTTCTATTGCTCGCCTAGGCACCTAACTGTATCTAGGCGGCGGGCCTTGTTGTGCCCCGCTAGCATAGTATTCCATCGCCAGTCCGTCGCTATGTGGTGCTGCTGGCCCTCCTGGCCCTCCTGGCACTTGAGGTCCCGTTGAATACCCTGCTGGGGGTCCCATTGGCGGCCCTGCTGTCGGTCCTGCCACTTGGCTTTGGGCAAGCTCCTCCGGTGCATAGTCGCTAGGGCTCGGTCCCGTGGGCGCCTGCATTCCAGCGGGAGCCTGATCGAAAGGCTTGTCGCCTTGTGCCGAGTGAATCGTATGCATTAACATCCTCATCGAAGGATGATTAGACGAAACTTTGCCTCGCAGGATGTCTTGGACAGGGATCTTCCGGCCGTAGAATTGCTCGTTCTCATCCATTCGTTCGATAACAACCGTTCCGTCCACCTGCACACCGGCGTAGAACCCTCGACTCTTGACGTATGACCAGATAGGTGCGCGACGAGTGTGCACTTCTGATTCTAACACTCCTCCTATCCCAACAGGGCCAGCAGTGACACTAATCTCGCTACCCAGAGTGACGCGGACCTTTGTGAATGCTTCCAGCGCCTCGTATGTATTGATCACCATGACACAGTCGTATATGTCTGCGCCAACGAGGAACCCCAGTCCAGCCGTATGCAACAGAATTCCGGATGGGGCACTCCATTCACCAGTTTCCGGAACCCTGGCCAGCAGGATTCCGCTACCTCCAGCACCGCTGAACCATAGCCCCGTTCTCATGGCAGTAAAGATCACCAAGCCCTTGGCCTGTCGGATAACCTCTGACGGGATCTTCTTTAAAACTTTCGGCTTTCCAACCGGCTTGTCGATTTGCTTTTTAGAGGCATTATTTCCTTGTGTCGGCGGAGGCGTTGCCTGTGTGGAATCTTCGACGTAAACTCCGTCCTTACAGAAACTGCGCAGAATGCGAGCGACCTTCTCACTTTCTTTGTCTAGCGTCATCGGCCAGAAGGCCTCGGAGCCGAGTTTGTTGCTCAGACGGTTCACGGGCGCACCGAGCTTGTCTAGAGCGTCCCAGGCTTTGTCGAAGTTCTTCTTGCCGATGTTTTTGGTTTTGGACCACATGGTCCCTTGGGAGGTTGTGGGTTGAGACATGTGGGTGATTTGGCTTTTTTGGGCGGGAATTTGAATTGATGAGGGATAAAAACAATCAGATGTTGTGTTTTGCTTAAGGATAAAGATTTGAAATGCGCAAGAAAGCGTCAAAGTCGACGCCTTATGTAGGGAAAATGAAAGCTGCCTAGAAGGAAACGCTGGAGGCTAAGCCTTCGGAATGTCGTCCTGGTGTCCTTTTCGGGACTAGCGTTCTTGAAAATAGAAAATGGCCCGTTGCGGTCCCCACGTGCCCCGCCGCCGAAGGATCCCGGCAAATTTACGAGTACGAGCGCGACGGCAGGGGCAGTTTTCTG
Source organism: Aspergillus ochraceus (assembly GCA_004849945.1). Classification (NCBI taxonomy): domain Eukaryota; kingdom Fungi; phylum Ascomycota; class Eurotiomycetes; order Eurotiales; family Aspergillaceae; genus Aspergillus; species Aspergillus ochraceus. The sequence goes on from SSOS01000002.1 coordinate 2,702,954, forward strand.
TGCAGCCGAGATACAATCTCTGCATACTCCTGCTCCTCCTCAGGCGTGATGAGACCGTGTCGAATCAGGAAATCTAGCATGACACATCCACTTGCTGGCTTGAATCGGTTGTCCAGTAAAGCCTGCTTTACCTCTTCCGCATCCATCAAATGGAACGCTTCGATATCGTTGTCCACTGGTTGGAAGACGACGTCGGGCTTCACTTCCAGGTCGTAGACGTATAACACCCCGGGATTGATCAGCCCTGGCTGACCTCCCGATCTTTCGTCGCTGATGTTGATCCACGTCACCGTCCCGGCGGCTCGTACATCCCTCCGCAGGCTGTCTTCCGACATTCCAGCTTCCTCGGTGGCTTCACGAAGCAGACATTCTAACGGTTCCTCGCCCGTAGCCATCCCACCGGCAACGGTATTATCCAGGCAACCTGGGTATGTCGACTTATTCGCATTTCGCTGTGGCACCCAGAATTTGAGCGCTGAATCAGTCTGAGTATACACGGTCATGTGCACTCCGCGACCAATAATCCCGAACATCGAAAAGGCAGATCGATCTATCCCCACAGGGAACCGAGCCCCAACGATAGGGAATTGTTCGTCTCGTGGTCTCCCTAAGCCTTGTAAAGCCCCCGATTCTCGCGCGAGGGCTACCTGTCTCTCAATGACTTTAGAGCATTGATCTTGCCAATTCTGTTTGCCCTGGGGCCGCAAAAGATGGACTTCTTTTTTGTCGGATGTTGAGATCACGCGGAAATCAGATGTCCAAGGCATTTTTGACACAACCGGCTCGACCATCAGACCATGTGGCCTGGGGTCTTCTGGAATGAAGAACTTCCATAAGGACTCGTAGCTGTACTGTTGTTTATGTTGCGAGTCCTCATCTTCCGCGTAAGGAAAGCTATACCAGGTCAATCGGAACTTTTGATGTATAACAGAACTCTGATGGTATCTTACTTGTCACACTGCCGGACGACATCCAACCATTGACCCATTTCGTTGTTCTTGGTGGTTTGGTCACTGTCACTGTCGGGGTGCAGGCGGGGCGAGAAAATTGTTGGCGTGGATTTCACACCCACTATGCCTGATTAGGTAAGGTCACATAGGTCCCCAGACAGACTGTATATCTTTTTACTACCAGCACTCCCACTCTTTGTCCCTTTTACTTATTCCCTTAGCTTACATGCCTCCTTTCTACAATTTAGTTGTTAGAATATGTGACCTCACCAGACCTGGGAACATATCTTGCCGCGGAATAAGTAGCTAGTCCCAAGGTATCTGATTTCAAGCGATGCTTATCTACGCTGTGCCTTCACCAATACATCTCGTTGCCCACCGACTCGTTGCAGTAGTTACAGTGACGATCGTCGAGATGCACGGCTCGGAGGTGTAGCGGGACTACTGTTTCGCCCGTTACGCCATATTATCATCACCGGTTCGCCAGCCCCCCTCTGACTGTACAAGATCGTCCTTGGTGTCCTACCTCTCTTCCCTCCTAACTCCTCCTTTATCCTCCTCCCTATATTCTACACTCACCTGGCCGCGACCCTGTCCTCTTAATGACTCGCAGACACCTCCCTCCTTTGCTCAAATTAGGCACTTTGGGGTAATTGGCGCTTAGTGGCCAAGGAATTCTTTCTTTGCCCTGAGGTAGTCTATTCTACCTTATTGTGTCAACGTCGAAATGCCATTTTCTGCAACCGAGATAACAGTGCCCCCTCCTAGAAGCCTGGTTTACTATTTACATAGATACTAATAAGAGCAAGATCTCCACTCAGAAATCAAACCTCGCAGCCACTATCCGATCTAGGTTAGGAAAGGATTATCGTAAAAGGCTGTACAGCACGTCAGAGACCAATTAAGCTATTTAGCCAAAGAATCTGTACTTTCAGGCGCAGACCTCTTTGCTGACAAAGCTTGGCATCTTGAATTGGAGAACTCCTTGTCGGTTACTTGACTTGGAATTGGATAATAAGATTTCAAGACAAATCAGCTTAAAGAACAGCCATGCGTCTCGGGAGGTATACCAATTGTACCCCCCAAATGCCCAGAACCTTGAGGAATCAGGCGAAACGATGTGTATTCGGCCGGTCTCCCGGATACGTATCCCTAAGCAAACATCGGCACCGCACATGTTGCTGTACTCAAAAGATTTCTTTATAACTCCTTTTTTGCGACGGTCGCGCTTCTGGCGAATCATCATCTTGCTTAGTTTTAAGCTCTTTGATACGATTTGGCTGGATGCACCCAAGTCATCTGAAGTAGGTAGAGTCTATCAAGAGTCTCTTGAATCGTTAGGAGACCCCATTAGTTAATGCTTGAATGAAAGGCCAAAGCTTTGAACGTCAACTGAAAAAAAGAGAACGGTACATATCATTTCGCCTAGGATGTACATACCTAAGAAGAACAGTCTACAAGCTCCACAAACCTTGAAAACTCCTCATCGCCCCTGAACATCTCCAGCTCCTCCGCATGCGTCCCCAATACAAGCTCCACGCCACCATCCTTCTTCATCGGGAAGATAACCAGGAATCTGAATCTGGCATTACCCCGCTCGAGCTGCGGCCTCAATGACTCCGGCGCGCCGCCATTGTCGAAGAAGGCGTCGCCGAAATTGAGCTCGCCAGCCGGGAACAGCATAATGTTTGAGATCATCGTGTGCATGTGCTCGAGGCCCATGTTCGCCGTAGAGAACCGCGCTGTCGAGTGCTCTGGAAGTGAGCGGAGGAGGGTGAACGCGTTGTGCACGAGGGCCGGGGTAATGCGAGACGAGGAGTTTCGCAAGGCAAGGGCGACTTCGGCGATGCTTGTTGAGTCTGCAACGAGGGTTGAGAGTGGGAGCGATATGCGGTTGAGAATGAGCATGCTGCCCATGTATGAAGCTGGGAGGAGCGGGGAAAAGTAAGGACGGCCGTCCGTAGGGAGCTCAAGAATGGACTCGGTGTCTGAGGGGAAGGATTGCTTGCGGAGCGTTGTGGCGACTCGGTATCGGGCACGGATCGCGGCGCGCCAAAAGAAGGCTTGTACGATATCGCTGATTGAGAGGCTGGGGCTACCTGGGGCTCGGGTGATGGCATCCGCTTGCACAGCCTGCTTCAGGGTTTCGAGCTTACTGGGGCTGAGAAGGAAGAGGGTCGTTCTGAGGGGTCGCTCGGCGCGAGGAAGCGGCCAAGTAGGCTGCAGAGGGTATTTGGGGCGGGCGACGGCTGGAGCATCCTCAGGCGGGAAGAATGGCAGGAACTGCCAGGTACTGGGGTGGATCTTGTCCAGCGGATCCCAGTCTCCCTGCGAATCGTGGAGGATCTCGGGAAGGCTGTGGTTGAAGCTGTCGGGATCATACCAGCTGCAGGTAGCGGACCTGTCGCCCTGGAGATATCTGCAGTTCTCAGCCCATGCCTTGAGGGCGACCATGGCACCAAGCCCATCCAGACAGCAGTGATTGAGGTCAACGGCGACGATACAGCCCCCTGAGACGAAGTTGGCTTGTCCGACGAAGATGTCCGCTGGCATCTTGGGGAACGGGTCATCGCGCAAGACGAGGCTGTCTTGGAATGCCGATGGGGCAAACCCACCGTCGCGCAGCTTGTCAAATGATGGAAGCACATCTGAGAGATCCTTGTAGATCAGTCGATTCCGGGCAGACGCTGCCTGGGACAATGAGGGTATTGTCACGCAGAGATCGCCCTTGGTATAGCCAATATCTTGCTCTGAGCGGTTCATGATTTTGCCACTGAGGCCGGGGATCAAATCAAAGGTACGATCAAGACCCTCTTGCAGGTTGGCAAACACCTGCTGGAAGCTGACGCCGTCGCGGATGGGAAAGTAAAGGACTAGGCCCATGCCGTGGTTCGGGTTGACATAGTCGAACTCGTTGAGGGCGAACGACTGCCGTGCCTTGTGTTGCGCTAGTAGATGCTGGATTTTGGCCGTGTTCTCGTCCACAGGGATCACCTTGGCTGTTTTCTCTGTACTGGCCTCAACAATCAGACGTGATACTGTTGCCGCGAGACGGGCAATGTTTGGGCTGCCATAGATGTGGCGAGGCCCCAAACGCTCACCCAGACCAGTACCAGCCCGGATCGTCTTGACCGCTGCAAACACACCGAGCGAGTCCAACCCCAGCGCGAACAGGTCTGCGTCGATTGAGGCTTCCTGGATCTCCGGAAGTGAGGAGGCAACGACCTTGCGGATATGGTCCTGAACAGAGCTTTCTGAACTCATGTCGAAGGATAAAGTGCTATCAAGATCCTCGCTACGAGAGCTGTAGAACCGCTCAATATAGTCAGCATACAACTTCAGCGTGGCCGGTCGCTTCACTGTGCCCTTATCCGTACGGAAAAAGGGCTTATCAGGCTCCGCAAATGTAACAAAGTCCCTCAAAAGCTGGTTCTTGTGTCGAGACATACAGTTGGTCTTTTTGACCATCTCCCAAATGCTGTCGAGAAGCTCGTCGGTCTTTTCTCCCGGCACTTTCAGCTCAATCAGTAGACCGGCTTGGGGCTTTCCCGTTCCAAAGACAAGGCATCCCTTGATCGCAGGGTGGGTGGTAATAAAGGACTCGGTCTCCAGCGGCGAGATCTTGTACCCATTGGATAGCACGACAAGGTCATCGCTCCTCCCCTTGAACGCCCACAGGTTTGGCTTGGTCGGGTGTCGCATGTACAGATCTTTGAAGTTAACCGACTGCTTCTCTGGAAAAGTGTGGAAGATCCCTTGAAAAAGCGCCGAGTGCTTATTACGATGCACCCAATGCTCGTAGGTGTCCTCCTCAATCTCTTTGAACTCGAATCCCGAGTATGGGTGGAAGCAGAACCAGAACCAGTCTTCTGTAGAAGGGACTAGGTTTCCAATAAACAAGCCCTCCGTTGTTCCAGTTAGGTTAAGCACCCTGACCACCTTGTTGACCTTGCCCGCGCTGACGGGACTTACCGGCCCTCCAGACGCGCAGATGAATTTCGACGGCCTGAGCTTTGACAGGACTTCGGGGGTTTCACCGAGCTCGTCAACTAGAGAGGGGACCATGCTCCAAATGTCGATACGGGCTTTTTCGGCAAGAGCTTCGACGAGGTTGATGTTTGGAAGGACGCCCACTGGGCCCAAAACACAGTGAAGTTTGAACAGCGCGGGCATTAGGATGTCCATGATGATACCCGCACCCTATGGTCTTGAGTTAATCAACGGCTCTTTCCAGTCAAGAGAAGAACAACATACGTGACTCATGGGGAATGACGAGTAAATCCGATCACCGTCCTTCCAGTCTGTCGTCCACGGAAGTAGTCCATCGGTACCTGCTACAGGTGGCAGCAGTCGCACTGCATCCATGGTGCCAATCAGCCCATGGGACCAGGGAATCGGCTTCGGAACCCCCGTGGTCCCGGAGGTATGCAGGAAGCAGAAGGGGTCATTGATGGCTTCATCAAAGCACTTGGTGTACGAAAACGTAGGAGCAGACTCATCAGTGTCGAGAAGCTCATCGAGATGAGGGAGCTGCAAGAGCGTCATGGGGCGTTGTTGTAGGATCTCTTTGACAAGGGGCACCGGGGTAGCGTCACAAGCGTTCACCCAGATGTTGCAAGCGGTTGCTGCGAGGACTGCGAGTGCTCCTTCAGTGTTGTTCTTTGGTGAGAGGTATAGGGCCTGGAATGATTAGGTGACATGAGATTGGAAGGGTCGACGAGGCTTACCGCGTAGCCGGACTTAACGCAGGCATACGTAAGGAGGATGTGTCGTAGGTCATCTATCACGGTTAGAGCTTGTCGCAGCGGACCTGAAAAGTCTGGTAACTTACGAGGTCCGATATAACCCACAGGCTGGATTGATGCGGGCCGCCCGACGTGATTGTGAAGCCACCAAGCGGTCTTATCAACGGCCCTAGTGAAGGCTCGAGCAGAGATGTGCTGGAGCTCAAGTGAGCCGTTGGAAAAGCTGGCCAACGTGAACGCTGTCCGCTGCGGTTCAGCTGCTGCCAGCTCATCCATAATCTGCGGAATCAGCCGTCTACCATAGGGAACTGATAGTGGCGCATCGAAGACCGGGTCCTCAATCACCATCCCCAATCCCTTCGCCGCGACAGTAGGCGGCGAAACCGCCTCTGGAGTATTGGATGTGCTGGCTTTGTCACTGGGACGGGGCGAAAAGACAGAATCCGCATCGGGGGAAGACAGACCTTGGGACACCACGGGTGGTGTAAACGCCTTTTCTAGGTACTCCCTTGTGCTGAGCGGCTTTGAGAGGTTGAGATAGCTGCTGCTATTGCTCAAAGACAGAGATACGCTTGCCTTCTCCCTGAAATAACTGGGCCGGCCATTCTCGTACATCAGTTCAAATGCGTCGTCGTCGGCGAATTCACCGTGCGGCGCACTGATCCACTCGCCGTTGACCAGCTGGGCCACAGTGCAGTGCCAGGGAGTAGTGAATCCAGTTCGTGTGTTGAGCAGCGATATGGACACCTTGACTGCGTTCATGGACTCGTGGATGGAAAGGCGCAAATGGTGTGGAAATGCGTGCTTGATTGCTCCCGCAAAAGCCTGATGTGCAGAAGGTCAGAGATAGGATGAAACTAAGCAGGAGGACATCTTACATGGCCCCTGATCAGCATCTGGCGGGCAATATACTTGCAATCGCGCTTATAGCTGTGGCCTGAGCGATCCGCTCCGCGTGGAAATATGTGCTTTAAATCCGATTCCAAAAACCTCTTGTACCCGAGATACGTCAATTTCGTGTCTGGATTCGTGCGGATTTCGTGGTCAATGTCAAGGTCGTCTCTGCCATATTTATTAAGCATCACGCGACGGAACGTCGTGCAGTTGGCGACATAGACAATCTCGCTCAGTTTGTCGGGCAGTGGAAGGCCCAGCAGATCTCGCATGCGCGCAAAGTGGATCAGGGTGAATTTCTTCTGCTCAGCCATCTTGCGCAGCGCCTCTCCGTACGCCCACGTGTCTTGGTCAGAAATACACAGCAGGTCTACATTTCACAGTGTTTAGCTCTTGTCTGCAACGTATTACGAGTTTGATGCACGCACCGTTATAGGTAACCCCGTCCGAAACAATGGTCACCGTTGCTCCGGGCGCATAGACATTGCGAATTCGCTTGCACATGGCATTCAGCCGGTCCAGGGCCAGCTCCTCAGCCTTATCCGGGAGGCTGCCTAGCACCTTATATACCTTGTTTGCAGACTTGAAGGGAAACGCGGGAAGACAAGCCTCGACTGGCCGGTTTGAGGCGACGAATACGTCGATGGTCGTTAGAAAGTTCTCCACGGTCTTTTCTTTTTCCGTTTCATGACATGTCTGGTCGATCTTGCCCAATGCGTGCTCGAGGATGATGTTTAGGATGAGTCGGGAAGTTTTCCGAACCATTTCCTGTGGCTGCATGGACCCGCTGCCGGACATGGTATCTGTGGGAGAATGGGGATGCGGTGCTGCAGGGAAAGGGGAAGAGCTGGAGTCTGTCGTTTTCAGTTGGGTTTCCAGAGTTGAGGGAGGCCCTGATGGTAACACATGAGAGGTCTGAGAGGTCCCTTTAAATCCGAGCGATAATCATAAATTGCTCGCTCGCTCGGGGGTTCGAATTTTCTATTCTGGCATGGGAGCAATGCCAACCATTGGAAGCCTGAGGGCTCCTGGCTGAAGGGTTGAGTCCGGATCGTGAAGAACAGAGCCATGCAGGCCCAGGATTTAGTGGGCCACGATTTGAGCCCCCACCACCGATAGTCTTGGTCCCAGCCTACATCCTGAGCACATTTGAGCGGATTGTCGGCATGGTGTGCGTGGGGACTGCAAAAAGCCCAAAGCGCACAATGGGATGCACTCGCTAGTAAGGGGATGCTACACCGTCGTCGTAGTTACACTGTCTGTACCTTGTATAGTCTTGCCTCTCGAAGAGTACATTACCTTCATGCTGTCTGCCAAAGACTGCTCATAGATTTCAAGACTCGTCCGAGTGAACACGAACATGGCAAACATTCAGCAGCTCAAGAGGCTGCGGTCACTAGGTAAGCAAATCAGTGCGAATAACCATCATCTCTAATACTCTAAAGGGAAGCTCGAGCAAATCTCGGCCACATGCCATCACCTCGGCTTTTTCAACAATGTTGGCCTCTCTGCACACTACCGGTTGGGAACCGCAGCTGGGACAGACATCACAAACGCGGATCTGCGCAGTCTCATCTACACCGCAGTTGAGGCCGTGGTGCGCAAACACCCGATCCTCTGCGCCATCCCCGTCAATGAGGATAGCCCTGTCCCTCACTTTGCCGCGCTCAAAATCCTCGATCTGAAGAGGAGCGTCACCTTCCTCAGACGCTCCAAGCCAAGACAGTCATCTGAGCGCCGCGAAAGCGAAGGCTCCGAAGACGATGAGCTCGATTCCATTCTGGAGGAGCAGCACAACACCGGTTTTAATTCTGATGAAACCTTGCCCTTTTGGCGCTTGATCATCCTTGAGGATACTCAACTGCCAAAGACCTCGAGTTTCACAGCATCATTCATCTACCACCATGCCATCGGCGACGGCATCTCGGGCCTAGTCTTCCACCGAGAGCTCCGTTCAGCCCTAGATGCCGCATTTGCCGCATCCAGGAATACACAGGCACAAGAAACCGGGCCCAAGACAACCGTAATGGTAGATGATGAGGCCTCCATCCTCCCCCCTTTGGAGGCTCTCCACCCCCTGCCCCTTTCAACTCCGAATTCGGCCTCAGCAGATGCAAATTTAACTCCGACTCAACCACAAGCAGCCCCTCAAAAGGAATGGACGGGCGACCCCATCCAAACACCCTGCAAATCGCACTGGTCATCCTTCACCCTCTCCCCAGCCGTCTCGCAGGCATTCGTCGCCGAATGCAAAGCGCGCAACCGCTCCGTCACAGAAGGGTTCTCGTCCATTGTCGCCAACGCGCTGTTTGATGCTCTCTCGGAGATGAACGTGGATGTTCTCACATGCATCATTCCCGTAAACCTCAGACCCTGGCTCTCGATATCTCGTGATGAGGCTGAGGGTGCGATAGGAACGTATTTTGATGCAACGAGGGCACGGTTAGCCCGGGCACATACCAGTTGTGAATCGGACTCCAAGCCCAAGCCCAAGTCCGGAGCCTGGGCCGGGACCGAGGGCCCAGCAGGGTGGGACTGGGCGGAACAGGTCTCGAGCGCACTCAGGAGTTACCTAGCCAATACCTCCCCCTCAGGCGAGCCCTACACGGCCATCGCGGCGTTTTTGGGCATGGACGATCTAGGTGCCGTCTTCCAGTCCTTGATTGGGAGTCCACGCGATGCGGCGTTTGAGGTTACAAACGTGGGACCTTTCGATCCTGCATCTACGCCGCCTCCTACTACTGAAGAGGCAACAACAAGTTCTGACTCCTACTGGGAAGTCAGCACAATCCGCCTCAGCCGGAGCGCGGCTGTGACTGGGGCCGCGGTGACGGTTAGCGTTGCCACGGGTGGAGATGGCGGGCTTGCGATAGGGTTCGCCTGGCAGAAGGGGATCGTCGAGGAGGATGTGGTGAAGAGGGTGCAGGAGGGGATTAGAGCATGTTTTCGGGGATACATGTGAGAATTTAGTTATCAGCTGTGGGGTCCAATCTTGGCCTGGTGTGGGTTTGGTTTTAGTCTTGAGCCTTGACAGATTGATTGTTGCCGCAAACAGTGGAGCTGGATCAGGCCATGGTTCTACGAAGTAAAAACAAGAAGGGCAATGATGACTCTACACGAGGGATATGACTTGCCTGCGGTAGACAAAGTGGTTCTCGCTTCGTCTATTTTATTGTCAATCAGGTTGCAAGTACAATGCAATTGATACTAGCCCCTTCTTCGCCAATTTAAAACGGTTCTAGATATACACCAGGCTACCCACGATTACACATCTATAAAGAACCTACAAACAGCCTCATCTTCCATCACGACCTCCCAACCACCAGCCACGATGCAACAGACAATCCGCCCACCGCCCTATGCTTACCCCTACTCCTCCGCCGCAACCCTCGACCCCCGAATCACCCTCCCCCGCCCACCAATCGATCCCACGTTTGCACCCCTCGTCGACGCATACCTGCTCCCCGAGGAACTTGACCTCAACCTCATGCGCGGAGTTTTAGCAGAAACCGGTGAGCCGGATCCCGGCTTTATCTGCACGGCTGATACAGTCCTCGCACGGGCGCCAGAGTTTGAGCATACCGAGTATGGTGTTCCCGGTTTCGGCCAGGGCGGGAATGAGAATGTGGTTGTGCTGTCAGTATTTGCGCCGAAAGATGATACCTCAAACAAAGGTCTACCAGCAATCTACCACATCCACGGCGGCGGAATGGTCTCGGGCAACCGCTTCAGCGCAGTCCCCGAACTCATTGAGCTCCTCCGTGGGCCTGAGATAACGATGCCCTACGTCCTGATCTCCGTCGAGTACCGCCTTGCGCCTGAGACGCCTGCTCCGGGAGCCGTCAGGGACTGCTACGCGGGTTTGCTCTGGGCAACAGAGAATTTTGCACTGCTGGGAATAGATCCCAAAAAGATTGTCGTCTGGGGGTGCTCGGGTGGTGGGGGGCTAGCGGCGGGGGTGTGTCTCTCGGTTAGGGATGGACACAGAACTCCATACTCTGAATCTGGGTCTGGGCCTTTTGGGAGCGAGGTGGAAAGCGTCAATGCGAAGAGCGACATCAGCATTAAGGCGCAGGTCCTCATCTCGCCTATGCTCGATGACCGCTGCGACACGCTCTCGGATAGACAGTTTGAGTTTGGAAGTCCCTGGTGCGGGGTGTCGAACCGAATGGCGTGGGATTGTATCTTTGGGAGAACGAAGTCGAAGGACATTGACAGCGCATTATCAGCGGGCCCAGAAGCCGTGCCACCATGGGCATCTTACCAATCCCCTGCCTGCTTCACCGACCTAACGGCGCTCCCCGCGACATACATTGATGTTGGCGAGTGCGAGGTCTTTCGCGACGCGGCAGTGCAATATGCGACCCGCCTCTGGGGATCTGGGATCTCGTGCGAGCTGCACGTGTGGCCCGGTGCGTTCCATTTGTTCGACGCAGTGGATAATCCGAGCATGCCGGTGGTGGGGGCGGCGAGGGCGGCCAAGAGGGCGTGGTTGGGGAGGATCTGGGGTGGATAGGCTATCTGGATACAATTGAACAGTAATCCCATCGAGTCAAGGTATCCGGAATGATACGAGAAAATATTTGGTGGAGACGGTAGAAGAGGGAGGACTCGAGTGGAATCAAGTTCTAGTTTGGCGTGTGCTTGAGGCTTGATGGCACGATTCGGTAACGTAGATAGGTCTAGTCTGAGCGAAATCGAGCACATTGTTTGTCTTGCCTCGGAGCAGGATTTAGCGCCGAGTCTTGGGGCTGGAGAGTGTGAGCGCATCGCATTTGTAATGCTGGAAGGATTAGGCGAGGCGATGGCATTTGGCGAGAGCCGATCTGGGCAACCGCTCGGGCTCTGGTGGTTGCGTAGAGTGCCTAGTAGATAGTCATTTCTGCCCAGGATGTCAGTCGTGACAATCTACTTGCGGAACGAGAATGGCTTCTTACACTTTGCTGGGTTCCAGCGACGCCGAAGCCGACTTCAACAGCAGCCACAGCAACAGCAATCACAATGAAACCACACCAACCGAGCCAACATGCTCATCAACCACGCTCAAACAACAATCCTCAATATGGCCTCTCAAGACCCTCATCCCACTGTATGCCCTTATCTGGCTCACCTACTTCGTACAAGGGGTCCTCAATTCAACAGCCGCCCTTTTATCTCCCTACATAACCTCCACCTTCGCCTCGCACTCGCTCACCCCGACAATCAACATTCTCAGCAGCGTCATCGGCGGCATCACAAACCTCACCCTCGCGCGGATTCTCGACGTCCTTGGTCGGCCGCAGGGATATCTGCTGTGCATTGTGCTCGCGACCGCGGGCCTGGTCCTGATGGCGACGTGTAAAAGCATCGGCGGGTATGCGGCCGCGCAGGTGTTTCAGACGGTTGGAAATAACGGGATCATGTATGCACTCGCGGTGATTGTGGCGGATGTATCGGCGCTGAGAGATCGCGGGCTTGTGCAGGCGCTCGTCACGTCGCCGGCGTTGGTCGCGGGCTGGTTGGGAGGTGTTGTTGCGGGCGGTTTCTTGAACGAGGAGAAAGGAAAGGGTGTCACGGACTCAGATACAAGCGCAGGGTGGAGGGTGGCCTTTGCGGGATTTGCAGTCGTGATTCCCGGTGTTACACTTCCTCTTTTCGCATTGTTGCTCTGGCACCAGCGGAAAAATGCGCTCCCTCCTTCCTTCTCCCTCTCCTCGCCTTCAACATCAAAATCATTCCTCGAGCATATCCGCGATTTCGACGCTCCTGGCCTCATCCTCCTCTCAACGGCCCTAGCCCTCCTCCTCCTCCCCCTCAACCCCTCAACGCAGACAGACCAACCCATAATTGTCACATTCTCCCTCCTCGCATGCGGCATCCTCCTTCTCATTGCATTTATAATCTGGGAACGCCACTACGCCCCCACAACATTCATCCCCTACGCCCTGCTCGCCGAGCGCACGATCCTTGGCGCCTGCCTCCTCTGCACCGCCCTCTTCGCAAGCTACTGGGCTTGGAACGGCTTTTTCAGCTCGTACCTTCAGATCGTGACAGATCTCTCAATTAAGCAGGCTGGGTACGTCGTGCAGCTGTATACCGTCTGCTCGGTGCTGGGCTCACTGGGCGCGGGCGTGCTGATTCGGCGATGGGGCAGGCCAAGGGGCATCTGTCTCTTTCTTGCAATGCCGATGTGCTTCGTCGGGACGGTGCTCTTTGCGTACTCTACTGCCCCGGCCTCTGCCTTTGCTTCTATCTCTGATAGTAGCTCCGGTGGTGAGAGAAACAGGATCTCACCAATAGCCTTAATAACAGGATCTCAGATCTTCTCCTCGACGGCCACCGGCGCAATAATGATCTGCGCCGAGATCGCTGCCATGTCCTCAGCTTCACCCACAGCCTCAAGCACCTTATCAGAGACATCTACATCCACAAACATTGCAACAATCATTGCAGTTCTAGGTATATTCGCCAGCACGGGCGCTGCACTAGGCCTTGGCATTGCATCAACAACCTGGCGGCGCATATTCGCCCCCCAACTAGCGATGTATCTCCCGGCAGAAGAGCAAGGGAACCTTGCCGTGATCGTGGCGGATCTGAAAAGGCAGCTGGGTTACCCTGTAGGCTCGGTCGTGCGGGGTGCGATTGCCAAAGCGTATGTGGACGTGCAGGGAGAGTTAGTCGGGGTCGCTCTTGGGGTTTTTGTTCTCGGGGTTGCCAGTCTGGTGCTTTGGAGGGATGTCGATGTTAGAGGGGCTGATTGATGGTGATGGGGAGATGGAGGGGAGTGGTGAGTATAGGCGGTCATAGATTTTATACAACGTAATACCCGGGCAGACGATGTGACTCAGGTGCAAAGTGGTCAACCACCCCTGACCTGCGCTGGGTCACTGTCCACTAGATGTGTACCCAGAGCCGAAACCGAGCGCGCGCTACTAGGCCTATGCACCTTACTCGATTCAGATTCCCGAGTTCTCGCTAGTAGTGCTTATCCCAAACTTTGGCAGGAATCATCCGGTATGTGTATTGGCCGCGCAAGGGAGGTCAGTACTGACGATGTTAGAGATTGGGCTAGGATCCAGCACTCTTACCCTAAACTAAAAGTAGGCTAATGCACAAATCACCCATTCAGAACTTTTAGCCCTACAAGCTTGAGCGAGATTGAGTCAATTACTATTGGGCTTAAGATATAGTGGGTCCATGATATATCATGGATATCTCCCGCTTCTGTAAATTCAGCATAAAGTCACTGCACTGGCAGTCCTTCCCATCATGGATTCTGACTATCATCAGCGCAATTTTGTCCGACCACGTTCTCGTCTTTTCCTTTTCCCTTTTGGTAGCAATATCAACCCACTGGTTGAGTGCCTGGCCCCTGAATTATGCAGAAAGTTCAACCTTCAGCAGCGCCATCTCGCCATGCCGGGAGACGCAAGGATATTGAAGACGCAGGGGTCGTTGAGGTCTCCAGCGACTCCATCCTGCCCAGGGATGATGAGGCCCAGGCTGGCGTGAGAGAAGTCGAGGCCATTGCCACTGTCTGGTCCAAAACCATCCGCATCGTCGCCTATGTTCTCATCTGGGTCGTCTACTTTGCGATGCTAATGCAGCAAAACACCTCGGGGGCACTAACCCCCTATGTCACCTCGGCCTTTCTGCTGCACTCCCTCACGCCCACCGTGACTATCCTCAGTAGCGTCATCGGAGGCGTCTGCAACTTGACCATTGCCAAGATACTCGACATCTTTGGCCGACCCCATGGTTATGCCTTTGCCCTGTCTATCACCACCATAGGTCTCATTATGATGGCGGCAACTGATAGCGTCGAAATGTATGCCGCTGCCCAAGTGTTCTGGACTGTTGGAAACAACTCGCTTCTCTACACCGTGGGCATTTTCGTCGCCGATACAACTGCCCTCCACAACCGTGCACTGATAACAGCGCTGGCATCGTCTCCGACAATTGCAACAATTTGGTTAGGAGGCCCCATAGCAGAGGGCTTTCTAGGTGGCCCCGGATGGAAGTGGTGCTATGGTTTTTTCTGCATCGTCATCCCATTCCTCTGTCTTCCTTTGTTTTGCCTGCTGGCCTGGAACTCTTCCAAAGCAAAGAAACAAGGCGTCTATGTCGTTGAGAAGAGCTCTAGGACCCTGTTACAATCATTGATCCACTATGCCCGCGAATTCGATGCTGTCGGTCTTTTGCTGATAACAACTGGCCTCGCAATGTTCCTGTTACCCTTTAATCTCTATGCCTTCCAGGCCGATGGATGGAGATCCCCGTTAATTATCTGCCTGCTAGTTTTCGGGGTGGTTTTGATAATCCTATTTGTGCTATGGGAGAGGTTCTTCGCTCCGGTTACCTTCATGCCATTCTCACTACTGCTCGACCGTAATATGGTTGGTGCATGCCTCCTCGGCGCCGTCCTTTTTATCAGCTACAACTGCTGGTTCGCCATGTTTACCTCCTATCTTCAGGCAGTGAATGGCCTCAGCGTCACTAAGGCCAGCTACGTGGCCAACGCATACAGTGTCGGTGGCTGTGTCGCCGCCATTGCTACTGGAGTAGTAATTCGCTATACCGGTCGCTACAAGTACATCACACTTTGCGCCGGTATCCCAGTCTACGTCCTCTTCACGGGCCTGATGATCCACTTCCGGAAACCAGACTACGACGTCGGTTACATGGTTATGTGTCTCGTTTTTCTGTCCATCTCCGGTGGAATTCTCACCGGCACGCCACAGATCGCAGCAATGTCTTCTGCAAGCCACCAGCACATCGCCGCTGTTGTGGCTGTCCTCTCAATGTTCTCCAGTGTCGGCGGTGCAATCGGCGCCACGGTCTCTGGTGTTATCTGGCAGGACATCTTCCCCCGGAAACTTCTTGAATACCTGCCCATCGAGGAGCAGGCCAATTTCCTGATGATTTACGGCAGTATTGATGTCCAGATAAGTTACCCGATTGGAACCCCCGTGCGCATTGCAATTCAGCGGGCGTACGCCGACGCTCAAGAAATGATGTTGACGGCTGGTACGGCTGTCTGGGTGCTTGGAATTGTTGGCGTCGCAATTTGGAGGAATACCGACGTCCGGACGTTGAAACAGGTTAGGGGTAACGTTATTTAGACCGACTGGGTCCTCCATGTCGTGCGTGACCTTGTGACGGGTCTTTTATTCGAATGTTTCAAGGTAGCGCATCGTTGATACCTGATCATCAAACCACAAGCGACCACCCCATTGATAGATGTAATGTATCAAGCAGTGCTACTGCTATAGGCGAGAGATCAGAAACCCGTCATCATTCCCTTCTGCCGCGAACTAGGCTTACATGATTCTAAGCATACTCAGCATCATTGAGCAAAGTGGCTATCCAGAGATTCTTGCAAGTCGCTGTACACGGAGATGTGAAAACACGATAGACAATACGAATCACAACGACGGCTGAGGGCTTCTGGGTAAAGTGGGACTTGTTTGCCCTGTCTCATGAAGGCGGCGCCTAGTTCGAGATATTCATGTACAACGGGGCCCTGCGATGGAGATTATGCGCGCAAATCTTCTCAACGACTCTTCTTGGGCCTATCGCCAGAACGCATTCTATTCGCAGGTTGGGCGCGCCAATGAAGATCTTCGGTCGATGGGTAGACCAAAGGCTCCTAGAGGCCACAGATAGCGGGGCAGAGATCTTGGATAGAATCTGGCATCATGCGACGGCAAATAATTCTAGGATAATGGGATTCAGTCATGGTATTAAACAATCCAATAGCCATTGCAGAACCGTGCTCAATTGTGCTTCCGCCTATAATAGAAATAGGGTAGCCTACTCAGAAGGGCTTACCCCAGTGCGTGCCTCGCATTTGAAGTTTCGTGTGGTCATGATGATTTCCTATTGCACTGAGCAAGAGATGGATAGAGTGCCAAGATGCCTTGGACTCTGGTCTCCATCTCTCCTCTTCTAACGAGGGGCTGCAATCTCTTGCTTTGATGTATTCTTCCACGGTACAGGTAAAAGGCCATCTGCCGAGCCCATCACGACACCAATCAGGCAACGAAATCTTGAAGGTGCCGTAGCAACCAATTGAGCTGATTGTGCGATGCCAAGGTAAGTCCATGCTGGCCACGCAAGCAACCATAATCCAGGATAGGTCTTCTTAGCAAGCATCATTTTAAGGGTCTGGAAGTCACCTTCCAACATTCCCACAAACACTTGCCTTGAAGCGCTCCTCGACATACTATTTAGACGTTGGGCAAACCCGAGTTTATCAATCCGCTGTTAGCGCTAAGGTCAACGTAGGCTTCCTTTCGAAAACAAATCGTTGAAAAAAGACTCTCACAAGTGGGCGATGGCTTTGGCCCTGACTGGAGAGGGGCAAATAAGTCACCCATTAAGAGACACAGCTAGCTAAATTTAGCACCGTGCGACCAACAACGCCTTCTTAACAGAATAGATTAAAGCAGCCTAACGTCTGGCTCGACGCTTCCACAGATAAATATTAACATCAATATGTACTGTAGCTCGAAGGTCAACCCGAATTAGCTAAAGAAAGCAATGTACTGGGTGGGAGTGGATCAATATAATTAGGATGACTTAGGCTGCTTTGATGCAAAAACTACCTAAGCAAACTCTTAGTCAACATCCAGATCTGGCTCTCGATAGAGTCGCCTACACTGTGTCAGAATCGACGTCCCTGCGGTGGCAATTTGCCCGTTGTTGAGCGTTGGCGATGCGGCCTTTCACGTAGTTCCATATCTCTTTCAATCGGTGAGCCATGGCTTGTGTCTGCTGGTCTTCTATCTTTAGTTCCTGAGATTTAGAAGCTCTTTGCCAATCAAAAGACATGCGAGGTTCGAAGCCTTTTTCCACGAAAAATAGGCATATTCCCGTTGACTCATGTGGCAGTACAGCAGATGCAAAATCCATCATAGGTAACAATTCCGGCCAGTTGACCCATTAATGGCTCTCAGAGATGTAATCGTTAAGCTATATATTGAGTAACTACCTCCGTTTCTCCGTTTGTCTATAGGTGATATCCAGGGAATAACTTTAGCTTCACTTCTAAGATCTTATAGAGTTTTGTCCAGAATTCCGAGATAAACTGCCCTCCTCTGTCCGAGACTATACTATCAGATAGACCTATCCAGGGGTAGACTCGTTATTGAAACGGTGTATACGTATCGGTTGGTTTTGGAGTTAGCGAGGGTGCAGGATCCAGAGAGGGAGGGCTGGGATATTCCTTCATAGGACTGATTGCTGTCGTGAATATCTAAGAGCTCGTATGACGGAAAGAATATTGACTCTTCGGTTCTGGTGATTCTTCTTTTCGATATATTCATATTCAGCTCTGGGATGTGAGGAGAATTTGCTAGTATACCCGGTCTTTTATTCCACTACTTTGCGGTTGAATCATGAAAAACTGGTTATACCTATAATATAATCACAGTCTTGTCGGCAAGGTTAATGGCACAGTTGCCAGCGATGTTCAACAAATTTTGCCTTTCCGAGAAATAGACCCAGCCAAATGATGATATACTATGTTCTTAAAATTTTGATATATATGAAACAGTCCATGTCTCTAATCTAAACCTTCTCAACCTGCTCCTCAAACATATCACTCCCCAGATTCTTTCCGTCACTCGCTCGCCTCGTAATCCCAGCTTCTGCAACAATACTCCTGCCCTGTCCCCGTTTTCTCTCTTTGTGAAGCTCCTTAGAAAGCTTCACGGGTCCCTTATCCGGGTTCGTAAAGAGGAAGTCAATTTCCTCCAGGGTGAAGTTCGCAGTCTCAGGGTAGAAAAAGTACACCAGCGGCACGAAAGCAAAGTTAGTGCACATGAAGATCAAGTATGCTTTCCATTGCAGACGATTGATAATCACAGGGGTGATCATCACGACGAAGAAATTCTGTACCTCCCAGTCAGCACATATAACCCTACTTTGGGGTTTATGGGACGATGACTCACCCAGATCCAGTTCGAAGAGGTGCCCACAGCTGTCCCCTTAGCTCTGGCATGAAGAGGCAAAATCTCCGGGACATAGCACCATGGGATACAATTGACCGAGGCGCCGAAGATGAGCATGAAGATGAAGAAAAACGCGATCGATGCCGACGCAGTAGGTTTCTCAACGTCTGTTCCCTTGAAGCTGAGCAGAATCGAGACCATCATCATACAAATTCCCAGGCCGAATGAACCCCAGATCATAGGCGCTCTTCGACCGACCCGGTCCACGAACAACACGGGGAATAAACTGCCAACAGCGAACATAACCTGGACGCATCCTCCGATGACGAGAGAGAGGTTTTTGCTCAGACCAACATTGTTGCTGAGCACGATAGGGATGAAGTACCTGTTTTCCGTCAGTGGTCAGAGTTTGAGACTGGCGTGAAGGCCTATTGTTACTGACACGAGTAGATTAATACCGCCGATTTGGTTCATGAACTGCATGCCGTAGGCGAGTAAACTGCTAACGTTAGCTATCTTCCTCATTGATTGGAAAGCTATGTGGATACTCACACTCGGTAACCCGTAGAAACTTCATCTTTTTTGAAGATATTCCTGTTCCGGTCAGTTGCTTTCCTCTCTTCGGTACCTCTAGTGCCCGTATAAACATACCTCCACTGATACTCTCCATGCTTCAACTCGACAGCAAGGGCATCGAGAATCTCGGCCTGCTCAGCCTGGATCTTCTCGTCGTCTTTAGGCCGACCGTACACGTCACTCAGGATTTGGAGCGCCTCCTCGTTCCGTCCCTCTTTGTAACAATATCTTGGAGACTCAGGAAGTCCAAAAACAAGCACGATGACGACCTGTGTCCATTAGCGACGAGTCCCATAGACTGCAGATGGGCAGAAAAGAAAGAAGAGGTGAGGGAATCTCACTATGGCGAAGATCATCTGACACGCAATAGGAAGTCTCCAGGCAATCTGACCTCCAACAAAACTCATGCCATAGTCGAAAAAGTAACTGGTCTAGTTAGCACAGTCTCAAGCACCTATCCTAGTAGTCTCATCCTCACCTAACCACAATACCCACACCTACAAGCAATGGCTCACTACAAACCATCTTTCCACGCTTCGAAGCCTCGCACAATTCCGATTGATACATAGGCACAGTCGAGGTTTCAATACCGGTGCCAATACCGGTGACAAATCGACCAACCATGAGATGGGGGACGGAGAAGGCGGATGTTTGCAACGCTGCGCCGATCTAATAATCGCTTTAGCGATTGGATTGAGCTGCGAACTTCAAGGGGGAACATACCAGAACCCAAACCATAGCCAACCACATAGCCTTACGTCGTCCAAGCCATTCGCCAATGAAAAAGTTCACGACACATCCGGAGAAGCAACCTAGGTTGTATATCGAAACGATGATGCCCATTAAACTGTCATTGGGGCGGTTCATGGTGTCCAGAAAGTCATCGTTTTCCACAATTCCGGAGAAGACGCCTTGATCGTAGCCTAGATGAAACAGATTTAGTAACAAACTTCTGTCTTTCCACTTGACAAGTAACAATATGAATCAAATCCGAAGAACTCTCGTACTAACCAAATAGAATGAAGGCCATTCCACACGCCGTCCAAATTGCAGATTGCAAGACGGTCCCCGTCCCGAACATGTTAATCTGGACCATCTTGAGAACGAACCAATCCTCCCTGGTACTTCAAACCTCGAGATGCCTCCGTTCCGTGGCTGTGTGTATACGATTGAGGTAGAAAGTTAAACAAGAATAAGAACACCACAACCTAATCCCATCCCGGTCGAAATCCACGTTCATATATACCAGTCCAACTCTAGAGCCCTAACAACCCATCCCGCGCTGGTGTCACGCTGGCCTGTCCTCCCCGGTCTAAGTCCGGGGTGAGTGACAATCCCTCCCCAGATTTGGACTTCAGCCGGCCGCATGCGGAAATTCGAGCCACCACTTTCCCCGGAGTACAAGGTTACCCCGCATGGCCCTAAGCCTAAACAAGCATGACATGGGGAGTGATCGGCAGGCCCGAAGGAATGTGCCAATTGATGCTTCGTCGCTTGGATGCGCTGTTTTTCCCTTTTCTTATGTTCTTCTCCCCGACGTCATTGGCGCTCCAAGTGCTGAGTCGTGTCCGATTTCTGCATTTGGCTTTTCTTGTCGGCTGGAATCCCGGCTGTTGACTCGGTTGGCACTGTAGCATCGTACCACCATTTTAGCCTACTCTCCTTCTTAGCGGTGGTGACGTTCTTCGCTTGACAGTAAACAAAAGGATAGCTCAAGATGTGGAGTTAGTGGTGACACTCGACTCTACCCACCGCTCGTCATCGGGGAGGCTTCAACTCGCTCTTGGCATTTGCTATCGGTAATTGCGAGGCCATGCCTACCGGGACATTGATCCAGCCATTTCTGCCTAAGGCTGCCCGTCGACCCCAGGCCCGGTCCCCACTTCCCACCCCCAGCTCCGACACACCTGACCTCGGCGTTATCGATCTTCGTCTTCTACTTGCTGCATCTTACCTTGCCTGCATACACCTACCTCTTCCATCTATCAATCCCACCTTAGTGCAGTTTTTTTCTCTCATCAGCACGAGGCTCGGATGACGAGCACAACAATGAAAAAATGTTCCCCTTGCCCTCACCACCACCCCAGAAGCGTCGACGCATTGACCAATCCCAATCCTACACACACCATCACTCTGTCTCTTTAGACAACCAGTCTCATCATTCGCCATCATCCATATCCACAACAACTGCAACTGCACCCACTACACTCCCTGAAACCGGCCCGAGGGCCGAGAATAGCAACCTGTCCCCTTCTCGCCAGCAGCCGCCAATCCAAGAAGGCAGTCACAACCATACTAATGCCAATAATCCCGATTGGCACCACCACCACAATCAGCATGACTACACCCCCTCCGCTCCACAAATTCACGCTCACAGTCGAAATCACAGCCAGGGTCAGAGTTACAGCTCACCCGCCTCGATCGGCGGGAGCGTCGCTGGCGGGCCGGGGAGCGGAGCAGGTGGTAGTACCGGAGGAGGAGCCTTCCACTCGCCTGCAGGCGGCTGGTCGCAGGACGGATTCTCGCAGGATCCCGGCTTCCTAGCCTCTCAGGAAGAATTGCGGTGTATCTTGTTTTCCCTCGCGCATTCGGCGGTCCCGACCCGGGTCGGAAGTTTGAGTCCCGATCTTGCCCATGATCAACAACAACAACAACACCGTCAACTGCATGATCAAGACCTAAATGAAAATGATACGAGGGGGAGAACGCGGCGAGGAGATGGGACGTCGTTACGCGCACGCGCACCGGTTTCAAGCGTGAAGAGAATCGAGTACTTGAAGAATTATGTTGCGCAGGTGGCGCCTTGGGTGAGTTCATCTTCCCCTTTTTCTTTTCGCTTCTTCTTCTTCCCCAATCTTTCTCACACCTATTGCTTAATTGTTCGACTACCCTACACATGTTGAACTTATCTTGTATTAAGTTTCATTGTCCTTGTATCTCTACGCACCAATTATGCCACACCCCCTAACCACACACCCGCCAAGATGCATAACCCTATCTAACACCAAATAAGCTCGATATGTTCGACTCCCAACACACATTCCAACAACAAATGCCCGCGCTAGCACGAACATTCCCCGCCCTCTCCTACGCCATTCTCGCAATCTCCGCGCGCCAAATGGAACGCAAAAAAGGAGTGCAGGATTTCTTCGACAGTCTAGAGCTTTACCAAGAGGCGATTCGACTCCTCAGTCCCGTGCTGCAGGTCCGAGATCCGAAGATTGTTGCGGCGTGTGTCCTGCTGTGTTGCTTGGAGATGATGTCGGCAAGAGCGCAGGACTGGCGGCGGCATTTGGAGGGCTGCGCGGCGCTATTCGATGCGTTTGGGATTCATGGGTTTAGTAAGGGGTTGTTGCAGGCTGTGTTTTGGTGTTATGCTAGGATGGGTGAGTCTAACTTTTCTACCTTATTATCGAACTTTCCATATAGCGCTCTGCTGGGATATACGTGATTTCTAATTCGTCTTAGATCTGTGTGGAGCACTTATATCCGATGGCACTCAAACGACGCTTCTGCGTCCATCCAAGTGGCTTCCCCCAGGATGCCATGAAGGTGATGCGTACCGGATGTTCAACGAAGCAAAAAGCGCAGATATGCATGCCAACTACGCAGTATATCTGTGTATGAGATCGACAGAGCTCGTTTCCGATCGGACCAAGTTCGTGGAACTCGGAGAAGACAATGGTTGCACAGCACAGGTCTTTGCCTCCAAATGGCTTCAGCTCTGGAGTGAGCTACAATGTTGGTTTTCCGAGCGCCCGAGTGAATTGGTTCCAGTTCAAACCGTCAACCGCAAACCCTTTCCACATATCTTCTTCATCCACTGGGCGGCGATCTCTTCAAATCAACTTTATCATACAGCATGCATTTTGCTGCTCAAAATAATGCCTAAAGGCACCAGGCTGCCCCGATCGCCTACGCTATCGCTGCTGTGGCATGCGCGTCGAATCTGTGGCATCTCCTTGGCGAATCCACACCAGGGTTGTCTGAACAATGCCATCCAACCCCTCTGGATCGCGGGCCGGCTTTTCAGCCACATAACTGAACATCAGCAGATCATCCAGTTGATTCGACACATCGAGGCCGAAACAGGATGGGGGATGTGTTGGCGGATTCGGGACTTGGAAATTGCGTGGGGCTACGACACTCGTCGCAGCGCAAGAAATAGCCACACAAGGCCTTATCCCATTCCGCTCGAATCGCAGGGTTAAGTCGGGAGTTTATTCGAGTCATCAGCTCAAGCTCCTTCGGAAAATGACCAGTCCTCCCGGAGATGTGTCAAATGCTCACCCACATCCCAGCCGGTCAGCATTTTGATACGCTCAAACCCTTGCAAAATCTCCTTTTGCTGAGACTCGTGAGTCATGAGCCTAGCAGCTATAAGGAAGGAAGCCAGCAAGCAGGGATCCCAGCATTCGCGACGGTCATTGTTCAGCGCAATCCCACAAATTCGCTGCGCGTGCCATAGCGGAGATGAAAATCGAGAGGGGCCGTTGTGTAGTAAGACCGTCCGAGGTTTTGACTGGAGCAATAATAGCATGGCCGTGTGGCATAGCTGATTTCCAAATACCCCAGCTCCATTTGCGAATAGCAAAAGGGGAAAGCCACCCTCCGGATAAAATATCTGGTCGTCCCCTTCAAGCTCTATCATTGGTTGGAATTCAAGCGGGCGCAGATGATACCATTGACCGAGTTCCTCGAATGTCTGCAACCAACTGTCCATTAATTGATGCGACGGAGGAGGCTGATTGGACATGTCTTCTGGGTGGCATGTCACCAAAGTCTTTCCAACGATCCAAAGAATGGAATGTACATAGTGGCGAACTTTCTCATAGGTGTCTTCAGAATGAGATACCAGCGAGATACTGGGGACAGGGGACATTGGAAGTGGTAACTGGATGGCACTATCGTTCGCCAGGGCCGCTCCTAAGTCTGTATCACGTTAAAAAACAGCCGAGGGTCCTGTTGCAGGCTACACTTACTCAATCGCAGCATCAGCCAGTATAGAGCCGAATTTATATCATCACTGTACGCATATTGAACCAATGATTGAATAGCATCGGGGTATACGTTTCTAATCCAAGCTCTTGGAGCATCCGTCACAAGGCATCGTACTTCCTCAAGGACGTATAGTAGGGTTGCTTCGGTAGAGTCGCCAAGCATGCTCATGTCGGCTATTGGCGCGGTGAAGTCTGCTAGAAAGCTTCTTTCGGGAACACTTTGAAGCATGCACGCCTTCGAGAGTCCCATCAGCGCGGAGAGGAGTTTCCCCGAATCCATGGCTAATTGAAGGCCAGTGAGGCCAAATGGTTGTCGCATATCGCAAATATCGAGCTAGACGAGAGCATTTGTTAGTTCATTGCATTACACGGACACTCAAAGATCGGTCTCACCCAAGGGGCTACATGGTAGCGATAATGACGCAAGAGCTCGAGTCGATCAGATTCGGGCATCGAATGATAGTCAATGGCTAGTGCGAGGACCGGGAGAACCGCAGCATTGCCGTTTGGCGCTTCAATAGAAGCGAAGCTCATTGGACCCGAGCCTTCTTTACCCTCTATGTATGGGGTCGTCAAGGGAGACAATATCATATTCGGATCAAACTCGGAAAGGCCAGGCGTCGCTTCTCTGACGGTCGCCACCTCATTCGCGTTATTGCTGGATCCCAATGCTAGCAGACCACGTACGGCAGACTCATCTCTGTCGCTGAACGTTGCGACAGACTGAAATTGTTCACCGGGGATATGAACAGGTGATGGCAAATCCTGACTACTATCGAATATGACATCCTCATTCATATCCTTACTACGTAGTGCATGTCCATCGCGGGTATCTCCATCATTATCTTTCAATCCAAGTGGTGTCTCGCTCTGAGGGATTGTAACATCTGTAGTCGGACTCAACACAGGCGACGGCGACTCATCCGTTGACGCATCACTAGTGCAGGCGAGGGGATCTTCGTTCACGAACTAAGCTGTCATATCAGCATCAATTTCAAACCCCACCGAAAAGTAATTACCTGAATCTTCCCATAGCTGCCGTCCTTTTTCGGCGTTCGCAGCTCCTTCGCCGACACCGTAAAAGTGTTCTTCGCGAGAAAAGACACTTGCAATCCATACTGACACACCAGGTTCTTATCTATGCAGTTTTGACAAGTTGGCTTTCCCTCGTCGCCTATCCCACGAGTGCCATCAGCGTGCAACTCAACCAACACACAGACACGAAGCCCGAAAGCAGAAAGCAAACTCACATTTCCTCCGTCTTACCCGACAGCGCAAACACCCAGTCCGACATCTCGTGAACTTGGTCGTCGACCGATTCGACGTGCCTGATTCCGCCATGAGTCGAAAAAGATGAGGAAATGCAACACTTAAGTGAAGGTGATGAAATGGTCGGCAGTTGAAGGTGCTGCAAGAAGCGATCACCAGACTCTTAAGAGAGCAGGTGCAACCGCCAGGGCCACCTGCCCAAACAGGCCACGTTCCCGCGTGGATTATTTACCCCGCGGTTGGAACTACCGTGTTGGGATGCCGTGGGTCCACCCACGGAGTAATTGAACTTTACCCCGGATTTTGAGCCAGGGACGAAGTTAAATCTGCCGACCGGGGTGGAAGAGATAATGGAGATGATTTGTGTGAGAATATGACGCAGGAATGTTTCTAAGTTGGCTTGTCTAATTTTATTTGCTACATATTTGACAACTTACTGGATTCTCCTTCTCATATAAGTCAGCGAGTTTTGCAGTTGGGAGTACTCTCATGTCCTCTTGAACAAGGGACTTCTTGCTTTGAGCGCGAAACATCGTGCTTTTGGATCATTTTCAGTTAAACTTGGTGCTTTGTGTTGATAAGTGACGTTTAATGGGGAAAGGGAGAAGAGTAAAAAGGAGAGAAAAATAGAAAAGAGAAAAGAGAAACAACGTTGTGAATTGCAAAGGAGTTTAGGATCCCTCGAACATGAACAGCTGTAGATCAAGATTATAAGCAAGCTTCATATACATCTATCGTGGTCTATAATTCCTCTCTATAGCCTTCCGATCACGTTTGTTCTATTCATTCATAGTCTTATAAAGTCGCCTCAACCTCATCTACCACCAACACCTTAATACTCCCGTTCCTGGTATCCGAAGAGAAGCGCAGGGCTTCTTCGGCCTTTTCTAATGGAAAGACATGCGAGACTAGTTTCTTCAAGTCCAGGATCCCTCCGCTCAGGCACGTAACTCCAGGTGCCCAGGTATCTCGGTAGCGGTTTATAAATCTCAAATCGATCTGTGAGTATAGATCATCGTCAGTCAGCGCGCTACCAATGGATACCAAAAGGACAGAATAGGGGCCAGGAACCCACCTCCGCTAACGAAAGATGCATGAACGGCAAGTTGTTCATAATCGCCTTCCCAACTCCGATTACCATGACCGTTCCGCCCCGGCGTGCCGTATACGCTGCCGTGCAGACACTGCTCTCCACGCCCGTGCATTCCAGCACAGTTTCAGGTGCGAAGTATTCTTCGTCTCCAAACAATTTCCGGATACCAGCTGCATTACCTTGTGCATCTAGTGACGTATCAACCTGGTAGGTGAGGCAGGACGGAACGAACTCTTTCGCGAAGGCTAGTCGGCGGGGTTCGAGATCTGTGACGACGATGGGGTGGGCTCCGGAGGCGCGCGCAGCTGCTAATGCAATCAGACCGATAGGCCCAGCACCGCAGACGACCACACCCCGTCCGAGAGTGAGCCCTGCGGAGCGAATGCCGTGCATGACGACGGAAAGAGGCTCAAGGAGAGCTCCCTCGGCGAAGCTGACGTTATCAGGGAGTCTGAATGGTGCATCTGTTAGACCAAATGGTGGCCGCAAAATATATGAGGGAATTGGGCATACTTGTGAACCCATTTCGCCGGGTGGACCTTGTATCGCTGCATGGTGCCAGCGTAGGGATAAACGCCAGCAAACTGAACATCTTCGCAAAGATTATAGCGGCCTTCGCTGCATAGAAAGCAGCTATCACAGGGAACACCCGGCTCGAGTGCAACTCTGTCACCTGTATCTATATCAGCTACCTCCGATAGTATCAAGAATGCGATTTTAGAAGACCCGCCTACCAGGTGATAGACCCTTAACCCCCGGACCACATTTCAAAACAACTCCTGAAGCTTCATGTCCAACTATACAATCGCCCTCAAAAACCAAAGATCCGATGCGACCGGTCTTCCAGAAGTGAACATCTGACCTGCGATCCAAATCAATTAGTTCTACTCAACACTTCAATAACAATGTCTTCGGTTTCGGTCGCATACCCGCAAATCCCAGTTGCTTTGATCTGCAACAACACCTCGCTTTCCTGCGGGGCGTACACGGGCGCGTCGACTTGCTTCAAGTTATGGTCTGCAGTCACCTGTAAGGAAGGATTGGAGAATGGCGGGTGAATCAATTTGTTGTGGGACTTGAGCGGATGGCTAATGGCATCGCTCGAGAATCGGTCGCTCTCGTCGACATGGTTGATAAGCTCTCCAGGAGCCATGATTAGAAAGAAAAGAAATTAGAAGGAATGCAATTGAGATGAAGAGTGAAAGAAGGGGCGATGTGCAGTATTTATTAATCTGTTGACGTAGCTCACAATGCAGAGAGTAACCGGTGGCTCAAGTTGCCACATCGAGAATGTGGAGGAGCATGCAGAGTGGAACTCAAAGATGGGGTGAAGTAGGACTATTTACTCCGGGGAATGACCATGTTCGAACTGATATGATGCTCTTGTATAATGTCTCCTTTGGCATTATCGAACATCCTGGTCGCTCAGTGCGCTTGTCTGGTTGCACCGTAAACACGTTCTGCTCTGCATATCTGAGCCGCGTAACCACGAACCAGCACTATGCCGCGAGTGAAGTGCGCACAAGAAATTCAGAGTGAATGTGATTGTGAATGGGAGCTTTTCACTCAAAGAATCATGGGCGCAGCTGCCCCTCGCCCAACAGGAAGAGCCCAAGCTGTCTCAGCCACAAACGAACCTGCCCACCTCCAGGGACCTTCCACTCTGCAACTCCTAGCTATCACCGCGTTGCCTCTCAGAATAGCCTGATACTCTCCGTCGCAGGTTGCAAGATATCTACATTCTCATATTTTTGCTTGTCTGCGCTCAGATAGGGAATCCTGAAGCCTTACACAATGAAAAGAATATTTAAGCCTTGCGACCGTGCGAGTACGCCCAACCGCCATTCAAACCGTCCGGGAGACCGACGATCTGTGAAGGAATTCAACTCATCCAATAAGATGGATGCACCAGAGGAGAACGTCTGCGAGCTTCAGGAGTTTTCGTCAACTTTACCCCTGGAGATGCTGGACATGATCATCTCTTACGTCGAAGAGATCGGCGACATTCATGACCTGTACCGGTTCAGCCTCGTCAATCACAGCTGGTATTCAGCCGCAACTCCGCGACTCTACCACACCTTCATGAACAATGGAGAATTTAAAGACCGCGAGCGCCTCTGGCAGTTCATGCGAACCGTTGTCGAGCTGCCGGAGCTGGCTAAGTACGTCAAGGTGGTGAACTTGCAGCATTGTTTCAGGTACACCGGACCTCGCAGCTTGGCTCTCGCCAACCGCCTGTGCGACGAGTATCTCCCTACTCTTTATCAGGGACTGTACGAGTCGGGAATCGACTACTACGACCCAGAAGAGACTTTTGATGCGCTACGACGTGACAATCGACAGCCCATCGTGGCCATGATCCTCGCCTGCGTGACCGATCTCGAGTCCTTGTTCATGAACGTCGCCTACGACGACAAATATTTTCGCGCTGTAGCAGAGAACGCGGTCATTCCTACGAAGTCAGCCTACTTCAACAATGTTGGGCGCAAAAGATTTGCTTTCAAGCACCTCAAAAAGTTATGTCTGAACACGGACGACCAGCCATACGGCAACGACCCCCTCCAAGTGGACCGCTACCAGCCGTTGATCTACTTCCCTCAGCTACGCGAGATGACTCTACTTCGCACATATCTCGACCCAACCCTCTTCTCCTGGCAGCTGGCAGATGAAGAGAGCGCAATGACCCACTTGACCAGAGTGACCATTGACCTGCACCAAGAGACCCTGCTCGAAGACTTCTTGAGATTCTTGGAACAGGTACCCTCATTGACCAGCTTGTGCGTCGACTTTAGCAGCATCCCTCAATCCGAATGGAAAATCCACGGCCCGTCCGCTCTCTGGAATCGCCTGATCGAGTTCAAAACCACCCTCGAGACCCTGGATCTCTATAATGTCAATATCGAATTAAACCGGCCAGATACCCCAAAATTATGTCCCCCTCTAGTTGATTTCATCAAGCTCAAATCCCTCAGTATCGGGACTGCATTTCTCTTTGGTAACTGCAAGGATCATGAGAAGCCCTTCCAGCTCATGGAACATGTTCCGCATGGACTGGAATTCCTTGGTCTCTATAGAGACGCGGATATTTGGAGTGATGATCCGGTGACGCCAGATCTGGAAACTCAGCTGGAGGTTCTTGCCATGGGGCGCGAGCCCAAGGTCATTCATTCCCAGGGAGTCGGAAAGAGGTGTAAGCCTAAACTACCGGTTCGCAAGTTGCAGACTGTCTGTCGGCATACGCACATTGAATACCGTACCGAATATATGAACAGAGGAGGCTCGGGCTCGGAGTTTGCAGGATCCAGTTATAGACATGCGCGGCGAAATAGTCCCGAAAAGGACCAGGTATTGCTCCAGCTTCTTGAAAAAGCTCCATCGCAATAGTAGGGTTCTGTTTGCTCGGGTTCTGTGTTGGTCGGAGTTCTCTGTTGGCCGAATAGCAAAATTACTTTTTGTTGAAGATAGGATGGTCCTTGAATGGTAGGGTCCTGGTTCTACATACTCACCGCTCGTGAGTTGGACGCTAATTTGGGTGGAGTTTATTTTGTTCACTTCTGTTCTCTTCCGCCATGTGTATGCGATTGTCAAATACTAAACGAGACTACTCCCAAATCCCTCAAACTATCAAATTGTAGGTGATTAATGCGGCACACTGGGCAACCTGGCTTCAGGAACACCGTCCAATACATTTACCAAAGACCCACAAGTTAATCAAAAAGGAAAAGAACAAAAAAAAAAAAAAGGAAAAGAACACGCAAGGGGGGCTTCCCGAGGCCAAAAGAAGTATACTCGAATCAACTACCCGCAGGCGATGAATAACTATTAATTAATAAGAATATAAAGAGCTTACGGTTTTTACTGACTTAGACAAGATATATATATAATTCTTTATTCTTCTGGCTTCCGCCAACGCACTTCGTCCGTAGGCATCTACTGCAAGGTTTAATGGCAATTGACCATCCTGGCCCCTGGCATTTGGATCCGCCCCGTGCCGCATCAGTTTCCGAGCGTCTTTCAACCTTACGCAGCAATGGTCGATTGGACTGTGACCATCCGCGCCTTCAGGAAGTTCAGCCGGAGTAAAAGTATGTTATGACTACGGTTGTTGTCAACTAGGTGTAGGAGACTCATGTGGATGCCGATCTTGCAACAGAATGAGTAGATACTTCCTTCCCTTTTGAATAGCTCTCCCACCCTTCTTTCCTTCTATTTTCTTGAGCTTACAGGCATTTTGGATGCTCATAGTTGCGACCCTTTAGGTCTAGCATGCTCAACACACCATGGCTCTTTCATGAAAATACCCCATTTAGTCTTATTCTTCAACAACCCTCCCTCTGACCATTTGCTTTGATTTTATGATGTGAAGCAACCGCTAATTCAATTTCATCAACAGAACGATCTTACCCCACGATTGCTGCAAGAAAAAACGCGGTTGCCCTGTTATCCACAACACCATGGACCCAGGCAGCATATCTAAGTTTCATAGTCTCTCAGATGAGCTCCTCGAAACGATACTTTTGCATCTGGGCATGCAGTTCTTGCTGGTCACTGCACAACGCGTCTGTCGAAAATGGTCAGCCTGTATTCTTGGATCACCCCGTCTTCAACAAAAGCTTTTTTTCAAGCCAATCCCGGACAACGAACCCAGGGTCGTGAACCCTCTGCTTTCCTCGAACTTTCCCTTTTTTGTCATGGGAACCAATGCTGGTCACGAGACCTACTCTACCGAGGATCTTGAGAACTCTATCATAAATTGGCCTGAAGATATCTTTCTCAGACCAAATGTTCGTTGGCGAAGAATGCTCATCCAACAACCCCCAGTCAAAGCCCTCGGCTGGCTTGAGCATATGTACCCGGAGGACCCCACTCCAAGATATTCAGTCCGTCGATGGTACCTGCCTTTTCCCAACGGTGCATATATGAGTGCCTTTTATGACTTGATCATCACGCCCCTGGGAGGCCAGAGAGAACAGCAGGAGTTTGAAACGATCTGGACAAGTGCGTTAAGTGATTCCAGTGAGCATGTCCTGTTGAAGGACACTGAGGGTGGAATTCTTGACTGGGGCCCATTTCTTGGCCGTGCAGCCCCGGAAGTTATTCTACAAACCCACGATAGAGATGCTCGCCATCCCATCGACCGGATGGTATCCTTGTGGGGTTTATTGCAAGAGTATAAGTATCCCTTTGAGGATGAAGCCTTGAGTGCTCTGAGAGAAAGCATCAGGCCATATCGGGGTGAGGAAACTAGCGACTGGGATGTGACGGCCTTGTACATTGGCCCAACAATCTGAAACGTGGAGAATCCTGGGTTGTACTTCATTAAGCACAGGGCACATAGCCCATGTATGTTAGCTGATCAGAAAGAAGAGACTGGACAAGTTCTGACTATTACTACCTCCAGAGCACTTCTCAGTATCAGAGGATTTCTTTTTGTCCGAAAATCCTGATTTCTTGGTTCAGAAGACGTGTTTCCCACATTTTTCAGTCCTGATTTTCTGGGGACCAATGAGGGAATATAACCACTACTGTAAGCTTGTGTGCTACGAAATCCAAGCTTGACGGCGAGCCTCCCCGATTTAATTTGGGCCCTGATGTCTTTGGAGTTTCTTCCGGCATTTACTTAGACACAATGTATTAATGCAAGTACAAGCGTGATGGAGGATAGGTGCTATACTCCTATAAAACCGTCTCCCCTCGTTTAGTCTTATTCTGATAAAAACTTGCTTTTATTATAGTAGTAGTAATAGTTATTCAAAATCTCTTTCTGTATTTTAGTAATATATTAGTTTTCTGCTTATTATTTATTCTAGTATCTTAACTATCTAATCAAGTTTTTTTATTTTATATTTTTATTGTTTTTTTTATAAGTAGAAATAACTTTAGTATACGAAAAGGGCAACATTGATATTGATGCAAGAACGAAGGCTGATGTTTCCCATGGTTTACCCCCTTCACAGTCCAACGCTGCGTGGGACATTGTCAGAGTCGAACGAATTGCTGGGACCTATCATCGAGGATGGACCCAGGCAGTCGCGCGCAAGATCGATCCGAGACTACCAACACAATTGGATCTTAGGATCCGGGCAGACATCCATAAGAGAAGGCTGTCCCTTCATAGAGCCTAGTTGAGACTCAAGTTTCGATCGAGGATGGGCTCCGATATGTTGTGGTCAAGAAGGAAGCCTTTTTGCAGAGTCGTAGACGATTACGCCTCCGTTCTCCGAGGAGCTGCCTCTAACCACGTCACCAAGACGAATGTCCTGGTAGCTGTCCTGGTCTGGAATACCAGCTCCAATCCCAACCATCAACCCAACGCGGATCTTTGGAAACGTGAAGAGCATTTCTTTGGCGGCGGCTGTGGCAGAAGATGGACCAAGCTGGTGCAGAGGCAGGCACGCAATGACTACCTTGAACCTTCCCATAGATTTCAACACATATGTATTGTTATCTGCTCCCGCTGGTGGATTTTGGGGCAATCCGAGTACCTCATCCATCATACCTTTGGCCGCAGCCAACTCGACCGGTAGCGCGCATATCCATTCGATTGTGTATTCCTCATTGGCGTAAGAATACTGTGTTGAAATTTGACATGTTTCTAACGGAGTTGATGGAGGGATCTCGCTAGTCGCAGATAGAATTTTCTTAGCAACTCCCCGTTGACTATCGAGCGAAAATGATCGTAGGAGGTAGGTTCGACCCTTTGCCAACCCTATCCTCAGCCGGACGCCCCCTCAATCACACGCACGTGATGCTTGGGCATCCTTGGAGGCTATAGGACAGGCTATATCTCCTACTTAAGGATTCCAGGCCGAACCCTAGTATACGTCGTTTCAAGCAGTTGAAACCAAAGATGAAGTAGTAGTGGGGTAGTTAGAGATCGAATCAACCTGCATGGCACGGACTATCAAGAACAACCCCATTCTTTTTCCCCTTCCCAGTCTGAAAGACACAGGAATTGAACCATGCGATAAAAGGACATGTCACCTTGATATGAGGAGAGCAAATGACATCGACCATTCATGACCAAGTACCACCTTCACATGGTAAGAAAATTATATGCAGAATGCAAAGCCGCTGGGCCTCGTCGTTGTAAGTGAACATTATCCTTAGACTTTTGTACCCTTCGCCTAGACAATGTCAAGGCATGTCTCCCCGCGAAAATGATGATGTCGGAGTGGTGTTTCTCCGTATCGCCTAGCTTGCCATTTTCATTCCGGCTGTCATCTCCCTCGTAATAAGTGGGTTCCCACAGACCACAGCCTCAGGAACAGACCTGAAAATCGGTTGACAAAAAAAAACTTTACACCTGGGAGCCTCGATCTAGGCATCCAACACGAGGCTGGTGGCCATTTAGCTTCGGTTTAGTTAGTGCCGATCCTTGGGTTCATTTCCACTTTTTCCAGTAACTACACCCTAGATAAACAGACAACATTCCAACAGCAATCCCAGTCCCAATCCCCTTTTTTCAAGATAGAAATAACCAGAAAAAATCAAGAAATATCAGCCCGTAAGCATCAGCATGCAGCATCCGCCCATCCGTCAACTAGAAACCAAAGGCTGGACTAGCCCAAGTCTTGTCTTCGTTTAGCGTGTCTGCGAACGTCAATTTGGCCCCCTTGGGCGACGTCGTACAAAGGTACAGCCCTGTCTGCTTAGTCGATGGCTTGGTTTGCCTGTCTTTGGCCCCATTTTCTAGTGTCTCGATTGTTTTGTTCTCCTTTCTGGAATTTCTTTTTTCTTTTAGGTTTTTAATTTGGTTAGAGTTGGACCCGGGCGTGGCTGTCTTATTTAAAGGAAGGATGATCGGTCTGTCACGTTGAGTTCTTGGTTTTCGATCTTTTTTTTCTCTTTGCTTGGTAGAGCTGGTTTGATTGTTTAATTTGTCGCTCTTTTATCATATCATATCAATTTTATCGGCATCGCTACGCTACCTACTATACTACAGTAAACAGTATAGTACTAATCACCTACCAACATAATTTCACCAACACACCCCTGCAAAAGAAAATACCATCACAATGGGCGCCGAAGGACACGAAGGACACAACCATGAATGGAGCGCTGGGTTCTGGAGCTGCTGTTCCCCGTGCGGAACATGTGCGTATACCTATGCCCCCTTCCAATGCCATTGACAACGATCTAACAAGTACAACAGGCTTCAAATCTGCATGCTGTCCCTGCTTCCTCTACGGAAAGGTATCTTCGCGACTAGACGACCCAGCGCTCAAGGAATACAGCCATATGAATGGAAGCGTACGTCCTCTTCCCTTCCTACCCCATTCATTCCCTATACCCATCATAAACACCCTCCTCCCCTCCCAAAACCTACCATAAACCCAAAACTAACGCGAAGCAATAAAACAACAGTGCTGCCTCTACGCCCTAACCTCCTACGTCGGCTTCTACTGGATCCTCCTGATGCTCAAGCGCGGCCAGATGCGCGACCGCTTCGGCATCGAAGGAAACGGCTGCAAGGACTGCATGGCGGCGTGCTGCTGTCCGTGCTGCGTGCTCATGCAGCAGGATAAGGAGACCGAGGCGCAGTCGGAGAAGATTGAGAAGGCGTCTGGTGCCGCTGGGTATCAGGCGCCTGCGGGGATGGCGTATGCGAGTGCGAATGGGAATTTTTAGTCCTTATATGTAGTACGTGGCGGGGGTTGGGGGGTTAAGTCACACTTTTTGATTTAGTCATGATGGGTGGATGGATGGATGGGCTGGTTCCCTACCTAGGTTTCTTTCTTTCTCGGGTCTTTCTTTACTTGACTATGGTTTTATAACGAGCTTTTCTTTTTTTTTTCTTCTTTTTCTCCTGCGACGTCGTGCCTAGTGAGTAGATACTGTAGGTGAATCATAAGGCATTCCTACGAGTTCAGAGAACGAGATAACAAACAAAAATACAGTTTTGAGTATATCAGCGACAGTTGATACTGTACAAGACACGCTACCTCAACTAACGTCTCCACCTCTCCTCATCTTCGATCTATTAAATCAATCACCAATAACAAAAAAAAAAATAAAAGAAAATTCCGTAACTCTGAGACGC
The DNA here is from genome assembly GCA_004849945.1 of Aspergillus ochraceus. NCBI lineage: Eukaryota > Fungi > Ascomycota > Eurotiomycetes > Eurotiales > Aspergillaceae > Aspergillus > Aspergillus ochraceus. Next base: position 2,738,457 of record SSOS01000002.1, read on the forward strand.
AAGCAAAAATGTATAAGATTAAACATACACAACAATTCCGCGTTTACAGGGTGTTTCGGCTCGTGTCCGCACGGATACGCTGGTAGTCGAGGATACCCTCGACGCTACCGACGGCGCTCATGGCGACGTCCTGATCCCAGATGCGGCGCATGGCGAACTCCATCACGTCCTTCTCGGTGATCTGGCCGATCGTGCGCTCGATGTCCTCGGCGGACAGACGGCGGCCGGTGGTGATGATCTGGCGACCGATGTCCTCGGCAACGGCGGTGGTGCCGTCCAGGGAGAGGAGGATGGAGGCCTTCAGCTGGGCCTTGGCGCGCTCGACCTCGGCGGCGGTGACGTTGAAGCACATGCGAGACCACTCACGGAGGGTGAAGTGGATCAGGTCGTCGAGGCGGGTGAGGTTCTCGGAGACCAGGTAGATACCCCAGAGACTTAATCAGTCAGTTTGGTTTCATTTAATTCCAAGGAAAATATTTGAGGGGACTCACCCAGTGTCGCTGTAGCTGGTCGAGAAACTCATGAAGCTGTTGGCAAGACCCTGGTGCTCAACAGTGGAGCTGAGCTTGCTGCCGAGGTAGGGGGAGTTGCCCATGGCACGGTCCCAGTTACCGACGATGGCCTGGGCGACGAGACCGGTGAAGTAGTCGTCATCCTTCCAGCTGACACCCTCAACGGCAAGGGCGATGTGGGCAGAAGGCAGGGTGTCGTCACGGAGACGGACCTCGGAGCCGATGAACTCGGGGACACGCTTCTGCTCAGCGGTGAGAGCCTGAGCCGCAGAGGTAGGGGCCTGGCTGGGGAGGCTGCCGAAGTGCTCCTCGGCCAGACGGACGAGCTGCTCGTGGGGGATGCCACCGGCACCGACCAGGACCATACGGTCGGCGGTGTAGTTGGTCTTGATGTAGTCGACCAGGTTGTCCCGGGAGATGGTCTGGATGTTCTCCTTGGGGCCGAGGATGGTACGGCCGAGGGGCTGGTTCTGATAAGCAGTGGCGTGCAGGTGGTCGAAGACAACTTCCTCGAGCTGCTTGTCAACCTCCTCCTGCTCGCGGAGGATCACATCACGCTCGCGCTCAATGGCACCGGGCTCGAGCTTGGAGTTCTGGAGGATATCGGAGAGGATGTCAACGGTCTTGGGGACGTCGTTGTTGAAAGACTTGGCGTAGTAGACGGTGTTCTCTCGCTATTCAATCCAATTCGTTGTCAGTGGTCAATGTCATAGGTGTTTTTCTCATCAGGGTGGATTTTCCGGCCGTACCGAAGTGTAAGCGTTGAGGTGACCGCCCATGTTCTCGATCTCCAGCTCCAATTGGTGCTGGGTGCGCTTGTTGGTGCCCTAGATAGAAACAAAGGTTAATACATAGACTTCAACCAAGCATAAGGTCAAGTCATACCTTGAAAGCAAGGTGCTCCAGGAAGTGCGCGGTTCCGTTGGTCTTGTCAGTCTCTGCCCGGCTACCGGCATCGATCCAGACACCGACGGTCGAGGTCTGCGCCCAAGGGGAGTGCTCAGTGGCGATCTAAACGGTTCAATCAGCAAGTCTGCGACGCAATTGAAGCCTTTTTGTCCAGTAATTGCCTACCGTGAAGCCGTTCGAGAGGGTGGTGGACTGGGTGGTGGAGGGCAGCTTGACGGGGGACGCAAAGCCACGCTTCACGGGCTGGACAGCCTTCAAGGCAGCCCGGCTCCGGAGAGCCTGGTTGAGGTTGAATGCTAGGCGCCGGGAGGCCATTGTGAAGAGGAATTAAAATGGAGATATAGGAGAAGGGGGGGGAAGGGGGGGGAGGGATGAAGCAAAAGCAACGGCTGTTAAGACGGGCAGCCCTGGAGATTGCGAGGTTGAAGTTCGGGAGTCAAATTGTTCGCCTGCCCGTCAGCCAATCACATGACCCGCTTTTCCAAACCGGCGTTCCCTCCCGACTGTTTCCTACCCGGCTTTTCCCTCGTATATCTACTCTATGCTCTCGTGTTGGCAACGATCAATTCAATTAATTTGCACACCTTTACATTATCCCATGAATACACTCAAATATAAATCTATTCAAAATCCCTCGCAAACTGCCGAATATTCTCCTCCATCGACACATCCTCCGAAAACCCCAACCTCAGCGCCCGAGCCGTATTAAAATGCGGCGTCCACGTCTGCACGATGCGATCAACATCCGCATCAAACTCCTCCCTCACCAGCGCCCGTCTCTCCTTGCCCCCGATCTTCTCCAAGGCATCTAACATCTCCTGCACGCTGACCTTCAACCCAGGCAAATTAACCGACCGCGATTCCCCACCAAACGCCTCAGCCGGGACCTCACGCGCCCGCAACAGATTCCTAACCACCGTGTACGGCGAACAGATCCATAACTCGGTCGTCCGGCTGACTGGCAACACGGCGCTTTTGCCGTGGAATGGCTCGCGGATGATGTCGCTGGCGAAACTGCTCGCTGCTTGGGTGGGTTTGCCCGCGCGGACGGTCACGGTGGGGAGGCGGACGCAGCGGGCGTCGAGGAAGCCGCGGCGGGAGTAGTCGTTGAGGAGGGTCTCGACGATGAGCTTCTGCGAGCCGTACGAGGAGGATGGGACGGGGGGGAAGTTGCCCTCATCGATGAGGAGGCCTGGGGGCGCGAGGCCGTACACGGCCAGGCTGGAGGTGAAGACGACTTTGGTGCCTGAGGCGGTGGTTCGGAGACGGTCGAGGATGGACCGGGTGGCGTCGAGGTTGACGCGGATGCCCAGCTCGAAGTTCGCTTCGGAGCCGCTGGACATGATGCCGTGGAGGAGGTAGACGGTGTCGAAGCGCTGGGTTGGTGCGAAGAGCTCCTCGATCACGCTGGGGTTCGTCAGGTCTGCTTGGATGCGCTTCACGCGAGATGCGTGGGCTGCTGCTGAGGTGGGCACTTCGGGCTCGATCACGTCTGTGAGCGTCACTGTAATATCGGGCGAGCTGGACAGAAGGGCCGCTGCTAGCTCTTGTCCGACGTAACCGCTGGCTCCCGTGATGATTATCGACATGATGGCAAGGTGGGTTTCTTCTGTAGTGTAGAGGGTAGTTCAGATGATTAGGTAGAGACGAGGTTAGTAGGTCCAATTTTGAGTATTGCAGCACGCAGCACCGCTCACGTCTACGAGGCTTTAAATAATCGTGATCACCTTCAACTGCGGGGTTCAAGATCAATCCCCCACTCCTCTCGGTCTTCGAGTCCATCGTGGTTGATTCATTCGCAGTTCCTTTGAACTAGTTGGGCACTCCGCAACAAATCCGATGGCATGCTCTCGGACACTAATCCGACTGCCGAGCTACGGCGGAAGTCCGAATTGCCTGCTCGTGAGGATCCTTCATGGAACATCACATTCCGCAAGGTGGCAGGCGATTTGCAAGACCTGTCGCACTTCATCTGATACTTCAAGATTAAGAAATAAGAAATGAAACATTGGAAATTTTCTGAGTCAAGCAAAAATACATTTAGAACCTTGAATTGGGATCACACACAAAGAAAAGAGAAAGCATTTCGACATATCACGGAACACTCGACGCCAGAAAAAAAAATAGAGATCACAAGAAATGATTAAGACATGAGAACAAAAAATCAGACCACCAATTTTAAGCAAACCCTTTATGCAGAACGCTTGTAAAGACCAGCGACTATACAGTGGTCACGTTCGAAAGGCTCCAGAGTCAACTGTTCCTTGGGCTTGATCTTCTCATCTCTCATCTTCTGGACTTCGCGAGCGAACACCACCTCGGGCTTGGCCGTACTGTCGATACAGTTGGCCTTGATACTGACGATGACACCACCCTCGTTCTTGAGGAACAGGTGGGCGTTCAGACCCACGATACGGGCCTGGTCGGGCTGGGCAACATCGGCGAAGATCACGTCCACCATGGGTACGAGCATGCGGTAGCGGAGAGGGTGACGAGCATCGTCAACGATGGGGATGACGTTGGTACGGTGGGTGGCCATGCCGATCAGGTCACGACCGGAACGGTGAGAGAACTCAACGGCGTAGACGTTTCCGGTAGGTCCGACGATATCAGCAACGTGACTGACGGAGGTACCGCTGGCGGAACCCAGATACAGGACCTTGGCGCCGGGCTTCATGTAGATCTCATCCAGACCACCCAGAATACCGGCAGCCATCTTGGAACGGAAGGGGTTCCAGACACGGTATTCGGTCTTGGTCACGGCACCGTCCTCCTGGGGAGGAGACTCGACGGAAATGCGCTTCTCGCCGTAGACGGCCTCGCCGGGGGTCAAGTTCTTGGTGACGAGCAAATCTTCCTTACCGCCACGGGCAACGAAGACACCGGAGTGACGGTGGGGCTCCTAATGAAAGCACACCCATGTAAGTTTCTGTGTCTCCAAATCTTCGCGATAATCAGGGTGTCAGTATCACTTACAATAACGACCTTAGCACCGCCTCGGGCACCCTTAGCACCACCACGGGGAGCACCGCGACCACCACGTCCACCACGAGGAGCACCACGGCCGCCACCACGGCCACCGCCGCGGGGACCACCGCGACTCATTCCAAGACCGCCTAAAGATGGTGAAGAGACCTCGTTAGCAACTCCGATTTCCAAAGGGGACCGTCACAGGACTCGATGTTTTCAACGCAAATGCTGAACATCACAGCACGATGAAACTAGCCGATCGGTCGGCTCAGACATCACGACCGATACTGAAAAGCGATAATGCTGATAATCGATAGGCCTGGATAGCGTTCCCAAACATGGACTTGATCGTGAACAAACCTCGACCACCACGGCCACCACCTCCACGGGGGGCACCACGTCCACCACGACCAGGAGGTCCACCACGTCCTCGGGGAGGTCCACCGAAAGCCATTATGTTATGTAGATTGAGATTGTTCGAAGGGTTGAGAGATTAAAGGTGAAGGGATTCCGTAGCTGAAGGAGGAGCGACGGAAGAGAAGTTTTCGGGCGAGGGAAAAAAAAAAAATTCGGCAGAAAGGTATTCGGTCGGGAGCGGCAGAACCGTTAGATCGCAAAGCACCACAGGCACTAAGAAAAGCAGCTTTTTGCAACGAAGAAAAAATCGCACCCGCACTGACTTTCAGTGTTCGGTCGAGGCCGTATAGCTCGTCGTTGTTGCGGTCGAGATTTTTCAAACGGAGACTTGGGGATCTTTGAAAATCAGAATGCGCTAACCCCGATCTAGACTAGGGCATTTAGGCCCGGATAGCGAGATCACCTGACTCGGACAAGCCCTGCTCCAATTGGCTCTTGTCATTGCGCTGCTGTCGAGAGCGACGGTGATATCCTGTCTTGATACCTCAATTATTGATGGTCTAGTCATTTACGGGGCTTCTGCTACTGCTGGATACTCACTATCAACCGTATATGTCATACCAGTCATAACTATGTCCATTCCTTGTGATATCATTGAAAAACGCCCAATATATATTCTGTACAACAAGACCCTCCTAACAACCCATCATCTCTCATAAAAGTAATAGTTGGCAGCATACTGCACCGTAAATTCCGACGGCATGTCCTTGCACGTCTTCGGAGGCTGTCCCGCCGCCGTGTCCACCCGATAAACACTCTTGAACCGGCCAACCGTTCCATTGACAGTTGGCAGATAGAGCCACGCAACGGCGCCATTGCCTCCCTTGACAGCACTGGACGGGGCATCGATCTCAGCACCCTTCTTCGTGAACGCGATCCCATGCCTTGTCGAAGCAAGATCAAAGTTGAAGACAGGCGTCGAGCCCGAAAAGTAGTGATGACCGAGCAGATCGATATTTGCCGGGGGAAGAGGGTCTGCGTCGCTGTCCGGCAGCTGCATTTTGTACACGATACTGGGGAGCATCTCGATCATGTCGGGATAGCTTGCCGCGATACAGGTGGCGTTGTAGAGGCGGGCAACGGCGCCAGCGGCCTCAGGTTTCGAGTCGGACGAGGATGTTGCGCAGGTATAGTTCTACTCGAGACGTTAGCCGCGGTGGTTGGTAGTGGGAAAGGGCGGTTGTTTGCTGCGTGTTTGACATACCTGTGTACCACGACCTACTGCAACATAAAGGGGCTTTTGGCCAGACGGGGAGGGAAGCTCCGAGGCGAAGGACGGTAGCGCGATTTTGGACGCGTCGCATGTCGTCGAGGTGTCTATGATGTCCTTGAGCTTGTCGATGTGCTTGCTCACTTTGCCTAGGAACGATGCCATGTCGTCCGAGTAATCGTAGGCATGGTCGAAGAGGGTTGGCGCCGCAATGGACGTTGCTGCCAGGCAGGCAATGAATAGAAGGGTTGGACGCATGCCGGATGCTTATCCAAGTCTGGAGGAAGAGAGTAGAAAGGTAAAGGAATGGCTTGTGAATTAAGAACAGATAGAACGAAATAACGTTTCCCGTGTATGAATGGCGGAGTTATAAAATGAGAAATAGGAAGGAAGACAATGGGTATCAAAGTGGCGCGCCAACAGACAAGGAAAGTAAGGTCAAGGACAGCAAGATCAAGGAGAGCGGAGAGGCGAGAGAGGGTCTGAGAGGGAAAAAAAGAAAAAGATCAACATGTACCCGGTCAAAAGCCATGCATATATAGCCAAAGATGAGGAGGCATCACGTCCGGTTCCTGAAGCACGCCCAGTTGCAAATTATAGAAACGACTATGCTGCATTCGAAACTTGCAATGTAGGATCTATAAACAGCCTCGAGTCAGAGGATCCCTGAAGCCGCCTACCACCACCATCGGAGATCGAGCTCCCTCATTGGATCTCGGTATGCGCTGGTGGGAATCCTTCAGACTTCGCGGCATATCATGCTAGTCGGTGTGCCACGCGAAACAGGAGGGATTAATGGGCGGCTGGTACTGCTGAAGATTGGCTCTTCCAGCATCATGACTGGTGCATCTGGCTGGCTGGGTCTTGATTGCTGGTTATTTGCCAGAGTAACCAAGTGGGGAGAAAGTTTGCGAGCCTTCATTTGTCCAGGCTGCATTGAAATTATCCGGTCGGTGTCGATATCTAATAATAACCAGCTCGGCGCTTAAGGATTGCCCATGGCGGTTAGCGTGCAGAACAGCATCTCGGGGATTTAACACCCCCTCGTTAGTAGCTCTGATCATTCGGTAGTGTCAAAAGCGGGGAAGGATATTAATAGTGAACAGATGGATATTAAGACTCTTCCATGGGGTTGCCATTTATGGTATGCCGGTAGCCTGGGAGGGGCATCAGAGGTCAATTCTCTTAGCTTCCTACTATGCTGTATTATGAAGCATCATAATAGCCTGAATGTTCATTTTTTTTCGCCCTCTCTTTTTTCTCGTAACTACTAACCGTTTTTATATTTCTATTCATTGACTTACTGGAATTCTTTACTGTTGCTTGTGTTTTACTCTGCCTTCCCAGCTTCCACTAAAGTATACGATTTCTGGGACGGGCATCATTTGTCCATAGGGCCGAGGGTTACAGGTCCTAGCTACCTACAGAATAACCGCAATTACAAACTCTATCAAATGTGCCGACATATTTCTCCTGATAATATACTGGCCTCAATCAAGGCAGCAATATTTAGAACTGTATACCAGTCAATGGGTGCTCGACCGAATTAGCAGTAGGGCTGGGAACCCACTTATCTGCAGAGCTGTCACCAATAAGTGGGACACCCCACGGAGGGGTTAAAGGTCTCCTGAAGAAAACGATGTCCTAATTTAAAGTAGTGCCTAGAATAGAACAAAATAAATGGCTACAGCTACAGTCCAGAACCCAGTAGATACAGGTACACCAATAATATAAAAACAGGATAATCATGACCTCCACCGCCCAAACGCCGTAAGGTAGTGCAAGGACCTCCATAGGTACCGTAGTAGGTAGATAGCACGTCCAAACAGGAATACCACCTACCACGGTGTAATGTAACGCAATTCATGCAGTTATCCTGCATGGTTGAAACCCTCTTGCTGCCAATCATCTCCGTTGACGGCTTGTCCCCCCGGATAACCGCTGCCACCTCCGGCTCCGACTCCGCCGACAGCGGCGGCAGTCGCGAGGTTTGCACTGTGCTTTTCAATGTCCATGCTGCTCATGACGTAGAGCATGCTGAAGAGGAGAATGTGGATGGCAAAGCAGTACCCCGCAAACAAATTGCGACTGGTGCGATTGGCCAGGATGATTCTTGTGAGAGAGAAGACTATCCGCTCAGGGAGGTTCATCCGTTTGTAGGCGCGTGCAGATTCGCGACCCCGGAACGCAGCGAATGGCGAAATCTGGGCCTCGTAGGCGGACTGATAGCGGTCGAGCGAGAGTCCGGAAGGCGTATCTGCTGAGAGGTGCACGGAGGATGCGCTAGGCCTGTTGCCGTAAGAAGACGCAGATGTCGAGGCTCCCGGGCCGCGATTGTATGTTGATACATAACGAGTTTTCTCATAGAGACTGAGATTGTCCTTTTGAAGGGAGGAGACCTCCTGCCTTAGAGACTTGACGGAATCGTACATCTTTGACAGCTCTTCTTCCAACTCGGTGTTTTTCTTCTTGAAACGATCCCGCTGGGCCTGGATCATAGGCAAGATACCAGATCCCCCACCGACAGGCTCGCCTGCGCGGATGGAATCCATGGTATTGGCCGAATTGGCTGTCTGGTCGAATCCTGAAATGATCGACGACGTCGGTGACGTCGCACCCCGCCGAGATGTGTGATACTTCGACGTGTAGGTGCCTGCGACCGACATGGCAGCCGAGGGGAAGGTATTTGCAGCCTCCTGCTGGACGTGTAGAAGGTCATTCTCAAGGGTTGTAGAGAGCTTTTGCGACTTTTCCAATTCTTGCTTGGTTATCGACAGATCATCGCGAAGTGTTTCAAGCTGCCCTTGAAGGTCGCGATGGGATACCCGCAGTAGAGTCAGCTCATCCGTGAGCTTCTTGTTTCTGGCTAACAGGAGCTGTTCCAGGGTGTTGTTTTTAGAGTCCTCCTTCGACTTGTTCCCTCCGCTAGGGCTTCCTGCAGCATCCGTAACATCTGCTGCGTCGTCATCATCGCCCGCTGCGAATTCGATAGACTAGACACAGATATCAGCAGATGCAGACCATGGTCTTGTCATATGACTTACTTTTATCATCTCCAGCTCTCGACGAATATCTTCATAATCAGCCACCTTCTCCAACTTTGCCCGTAACTCGTCGCGCTCAGCGGCTGTTTTAGTGTATTGTCTCTCGGATTGAGAAATCTTGGACTCCCACGAGTGTCGCTGGGAATCTTTGTCGAATCGCGCGGCATCTAATTTGCGCAACAACGACGAGTTCTCCGACTGGAGACGGAGATATGCGGGATCGTCTTCGACAGAAGTGGCCTGCTCGGGTTGAGAGTGCGATACAGCTTGAGCCAGCTCAAGCCTCAACTGCTCGTTGCGAGCCTCAACCTCCGCTAGCCTGAGGCTGGCCTTCTCCAAATCGGCGGATACCAGTTCCAATTCCGCCGCAGTAGCGCCTTGTTGCGAAGCGTTGCCGCTATCATCGTCCTGGCCTAGGCGTTGCGATACCTCGTAGCTCGCTTTCAGTTCCTTGAGCAATCGTTCTTGGTTCTCGACTTTCTCCTCCAAGCTCTTCTCCTTTGCGGTCCAATTGTTGGATTTCTCCGACAGCACGGCGGACCAGGACGTCTCGATTTCTTTGATCTTCGTCTCTTGATTATCTTCCAGCTTCTTCCTCGCAGTCCGCTCTTCTTCTAGTCGCCGCTCGGTATCTTCTAGCTGGGAGGTAAGTCGGTCGACGGAGCCTTGTAGTTGATCCCGCTCGGAAGTCAATCGAGGAACGGTTTCTTCGGAGTGAACGAGGGAATCCACAGACGTTTCGAGAAGAGGATAGGGGTCGGGGGCCTCGGATAGGGAGGAATAGAGCTGTAGAAAGGCGGACGACGAGGCTTTGCCCTGATTTGTCAAAGTATCGATGAATCCTTGGTAGGCTGTTGGATGCAGATAGTGTCAGCCCCGCGAGCGACTGGATAAACGTTGACATGATTGTTACCTTTCAAAAGGCCCTTGTATTCGGATAATTTGGCCGCATCCTCTAGCTTTCTGAAATCCTTGGTCTTCTGGGCCAGATCTTTCCTTTGCACAAGCGCATCACGCTGCTGGGAGACAATTTCCGAGGCGGTACTGTCCAATTTCGCGACGGTGTTGGTCAGGTCGATCCCTGGAGAGAATAATTGTCAGACCCTCTTACACTCCTTTCCAACTACAAGGCGACTTTAGGAACTATACCTCTCCAAGCCGCGATCGCACGTTGAAACTTGTTCGCACCCTCGGGTAGCTTTGCGGCGCTGTCCTTTTCGGCGTCGTGTCCATCTTCAGGCACCATGCCCTCCGTGATGTGGAACGTATCCATTCTATGGAGATTTTCGGATTTTCAACTTTTTTAGACTTCACTTTCCAGACCTGGATAATCAGAGTAGCGCCCCCATCAAGAAAAGAACCAACGAACTTCAGCACCTCAGCGGAGGGGAAGAAGGCCACCAGAGCCACGGAGTCGACAGTTCATGCGATACGGAGGCCGAGACCCGGGCCGAGGATGTTCCGACCGCGTCAGCCCGTCTATGTTTAGATTGAAGTCTCCCTCCGCCAGGGGTGTTGATAAATTAAGGGATTATCAGTGGTATATTATTAGAGATGAGAGGCCGGTACAGTTCATCGAATGTGACATGTCGATTGGGTACACTGCAATTGCAAGTGGCCATCACGTGTCACCGATACAGACGGCGTATGCAAGAGTAGTACACATGACATCATAACAAAGAGTACCCTCAATGTAGCATAATACAGGAGGATATGCGACATGCGATTTCGCTCTCTGTTCTATCTTTTCCTCTCTCAATCACAACCGAGGATATTCAAGGTTCCATGCCATTGGCTGCTAACTGATAGACTCCGGTGAATGCTGGGTCTTTTAGGTGTCTTTTGTTGGATCAACGTAGTGAGATTTTGATATTCACAATTACCTGCTTGATCCTATTGCTAAAACAAAAAGGCAAGAGCACAAGAACTAAACCAACATACCTACACGGTGTATGGTCGGTCTAATCTATAGGTATGGTATACTTCATAGCACGTGTAGGCTACGCTAAACCCATCCGGGCAGTGCACTTCCGCCTGAGTCAGCCACGCTAAACCTCCCCGGGTCCACTTACGAGGCCGCTCCGGCGCTCTCCCAGACTCCCGCCGTTCGCTCCGCACCCGCAGGAAACGTTCCACTCATCCATGATTTCGCCGTGACCTGAGAGAGACACCGGAGCTGGTCTCACCATGGTGTCCGAAGATGACGGTACCAGTCCCCGCAAAAGGCGGAGGATCGGCCCTCCCAAAGCTGCCCCTTATATGTTGCGACCTCTATTCGACCAAGTACCTCTGACGGCCGACGATCCCAATGACGATGTTTACATTACCTGCGTCGAGTATTGGAGTGAGTCTCTCACCCTGGAAGCTATTCTAGCCTATCCCTTTTCATCTTCGCTAATCAACTCATTGCTAGATGACAATCTGTATATCGGAACTTCCGCCGCCGAGATCTTACATTTTGTCTGCCTTCCTCCGGATCCGTCGGACACCTCAAACGAATCGTCCTTCATCCTAGCCTCGAGACTACCTATCCCGTTCTCTCAGACCTCGCAAGCAACCTCAAATCCCCCCGGTATCCAACGAATTGTTCTTCTGCCGACTGCGAACAAAGCATGTGTGCTCTGCAATGGGACAGTCACTTTCTACATGTTACCAGAGCTTAGTCCGGCTTTTGGAAACACCAAAGTCCACAATTGTCACTGGATCGGAGGTCTGGATCTAAACGCGGATCCAGAGGAAACGGAAGATCCCGTGATCATGATCGGTGCCCAGAATAAAATCATGCTGGTGCGGATCGGTGACGGGGCTCGACTTCGGAGGAATATCGAGTTTCCGGGCTGCTTGGTGGCGTCGCGCAGGGGCATCATCTCGTGCGCCGCCGATGGACATACATACTCGCTGCTTGACGTGGAACATCAACAAAAGATCCCTCTGTTTCCCATTTCGTTCTTGAATGAAGCTCTCGGATCCGGGCAGGTGGAAGACATACCGCAAGCATCCTCACCACCGCTTGCCAGCTCTCCGCCGAGTGACGGCCATGGGCACAACAGGAGCTCGAGCCTGAATACATTATCAGGCATGCTGCATCCGAATCCACACCCAGGCTCTCAAGATCGGTCGAGCTCTGGGACGCCTGAACTGTCTCCGGATTCGGGGACACCGACTCGATCGCGGTCAAGAGAGCGAGACGCCAGTGCCTCACCTAGAGTATCCTCTGAACAGCAGTCTAGGCCTGGCGATGATTCGAAACAGCTCCCGGCATTGCCTAAACAGTCAACACAGCTGAAGCCGCATGTTCTTTCTCCAACTCCCTCGGAATTCTTACTCGTTAGAGGAACGGACACAACGGAGCCAGGTGTTGGAATGTTCGTCAACATGGATGGCGATGTGGACCGTGGCACGATCACGTTTCATAGGTATCCCGAGTCACTTGTCATCGACAAGGGCGACGAAAACAATCTAATCCAAGCCCCTGATGACACCAGTGACGAGCTCATACTCGCCGTGATGGAGACCAACGAAGATGGAAACCGCCGCAAACGTATCGAAGTACAACCATGGGATGCCGACCCAGCAGAAGCCGAGGGCCAAAAAAGTTGGGTAGAGATACCCTCCCAGGACGCGCAAGTTCCTCACATTGGTCTTGCGCATACAATCAGCCCTAGTCAACTAGAGGTACATGAATTGGGGAAAGTAATGCAGATGGTTCGTTTGAAGACGCCGTCATTGTCTCCGCACATCCCGGTAGTCGACCCGCGGACTCAGGCAACCATCGAACAGCTGCAGAAAGAAAAAGAACTTTTTGAACTTGACCCTGATGGAGCTAAGAAGGTTAAATCTGGTGGTTGGGAAGCGGATCGAAATGCCGAAGAGGCTAAGATAGCCCGCGACCTAGGCAAGGCTCGAAGCAGTCTGATTATGTGGTCAGGAAATACTATATGGAGGGTCGTGAGAAATCCATTAACCACTCAGCTTGACAATGCGCTGGGTAACGCCCAGGTTCCCGAGGACAAGGAACACAAGGTCTTGGACCGCGATGTGATCATGGACATCATTGAATTGGTCCAAGAATCCGAGCCCAAATCGGAGGCGGAATTTCTAGGGTTGAATTATATCAAGCAAAAGTCGAGCCTGCTCCTTTTCGGCGATCTAATTTTCATGGACCCAGCGCACCGACATGAAGCCACTACGATCAAAATGACAGAAAAGGCACTTACGGATGGAAATCTAGACCCCCGTATAGCTCTGTTACTGGTTCCTCTCCTTCGCTGCGAGGTACTCCAGGGCCCTCAGGGAATCTGGATTCACGCTGGACTTGCAGATATCATCGAAACGTACATCCAACGCGAGGAAAGGGACGAATCTGCTAGGGATGCCACCTCTGACAGTGACATTCTAAACATGGTAAAACGCTTTTTGGTTTCCTGGCAGCAGAAACGGGGTTACGGAAGCATTACAGACGAGACTTATGTTTTCGACAGTGTTGACGGAGCTCTCTTACACCTTCTTCTCGAGCAAGACTCAAAGTTCACGCCTGAACAGCGCTCGACTTCCCCGGTACGAGCTGAGCTGAACCGGCTCGTTGACAATTGGAAAGGGAATTTCGACCGGGCCGTAGCCCTTTTAGAGAGTTACAAGCGGTTATTCATCTTGAGTCGTTTGTACCAAAGTCAGAAAATGTCGGGCAATGTGCTGAAGACGTGGCGGCGGATTATTGAAGGCGAAGAGGATATTGGTGGTGAAATGTCTCCGGCTGGAGTTGAGATCCAAATGCGCCGATACTTGGTCAAGATTAAGGATGCGCAGCTTGTGGAGGAGTACGGATCCTGGCTAGCTCAGCTGAACCCAGGCCTTGGTATCCAAGTCTTCGCGGACCACACCAGCCGAGTCAAACTGGAGCCTGGGGACGTCGTCGGCTTGCTCAAGGAGCGAGCTCCCAATGCGGTGCAAGAGTATCTTGAACACCTCGTCTTCTCGAAGAATGTGAGGCCCCCTTTACCCTCGTGAACGTTGCCCATCTAATCGATCACTACAGTTAACTCAATATGCCGACGACCTCCTTTCGTACTATCTGGATACCGTGCTCTCCGTCCTTGAGTCCTCGCCGGCCGCGCGAGAGTCCCTCTCGGAATCCTACTCCACTTATCGCGCCCTCCAGCCGCCCAAGCCAACCTACATGAATTTCATCGTCGAGAACACCCCCTCGGAACCATGGTGGCAGTCTCGTCTCCGACTCCTCCAGCTCCTGGGTGGAGGCAGCAGCAGCACTAGCCAATTTTCTTCCATTCCCACCCCCACCCTCACATACTCCATCCCCGCCGTTCTCGCTCGAATCGAGCCCTTCCAGAACGAACTCGTCTCCGAGTCAGTCATCCTCGACGGACTGCAAGGCCGTCACCGCGAAGCCTTGCGTCTTCTTACGCACGGACTAGGGGACTACGACTCCGCCGTGCGGTACTGCCTCTTGGGCGGCCCCCGCAGCACCAGTGCTACCGGTACACTAGTCGAGTTCGCCGAGCGACCCCTCCAGACAGAGCTATTCGGATACCTACTAGATGAGTTCCTGCGCATCGAGGACCTCTCGGAACGTCTCGAGCGCACCAGCGACCTCCTCGCCCGCTTCGCCTCATGGTTCGACGTTGGCGAAGTCCTCCGCCTTGTCCCAGACGACTGGAGCGTCGACATCCTCAGCGGCTTCTTGGCCCAGGTCTTCCGGGTCCTTGTCTCGCAATCCCGCGAGACACGCATCGAACGCGCTCTCAGCGCGGGGCTGAACCTGCGTGTTGGCACGGACTACATCGAGGGAGTAGAGAAGGTGGGCGGCTGGGTCGAAGAAGGAGACGGCGTTCGTCGACTGAAAGGCTCTTCTCCTGGTTCGGGTCAGCAGAGTCAACCAGGCCAGCCCGATGAGGGAAGTGACTTCGGGGATATGATGGGAGCGGGTGATCCACGTTGATTGAGGTGGAAATGGACGAACGATACCTGATGACTTGACTGCCTTGATACCATTATTGCTACGGAGAACATTAGTAAATACATCGCACTGGAAATTTTAGATACCTCGACTCTTTCATTTTTCCTTTTAAGTAGATAAGGTCTAATTATAAGTCCGACCGATATCCTCTTGTATATCAAACAGTAAGTCCAATTCAATTACTAGAACTCGCTCTTTGTGTTCCTTGCATGAATAATTACAGGGAATGGCCCTTACCAGCTTTTCTCTCTTGCTTACTGGCAGATCAACCTTTCTTCTGCCCTGTTCATTGCTATATCCGTTTCGGCACTTCCAGCTTAAGATGTTGAGCCCCTCAGAGCAACCTGTACAAAGTTAGCATATCCATCTGATTATCTCTATATGTTTGGCCTTTCCAAATCACTCTAAGTAAATATCATAAATAGAAAACAGTGAGAGGGAATAAATGAAACTGTAGACTCTATCACAATACCTAGACCCCAAAAATCATAAGTAATCCCTAAAAAACTCTAAATGGTCCCTGAAACCCGAAGGAATTTGCATAACAGAAAGAATAAAGTTGTGTAGAAAGGTGGTATTTCAAAGACCGATCGCTTTAGTTCCCAATCGATAATCAATCAAAATTCATAGGCCGCCTTCTCAATTAAGTAACAGGCTGTCTACATAGCCAAGTTCAGGGTTAGAACTATCCGGTTAGCCAGTCTCTCAAAGGAGGCTTGGGTCATCAGGTCAGTGGCGTCATCTCACGCATCTATGTTGGTGTATAAGCGAATCGTCTGCTTCTTCACAGCAATTAAAATCTCAACACTGTATCTAATATCATGGTACTTTTAGAGAGGTATTCCCTACCTTGATAAGATACGAAAAGAGGCCTCAGCTTCAAATCAACCCTCAACACGCCACCATGGCTGTTTTTTCTTCTAACTCTCGAGACCAACTACCTGGTCTGGGTGACTTGATATTACCTATGTTCTTATATATCGTCGCGGTTGGATAGGGAATGTACCTCATCGGGCTGGGAGTGTACCGACGTATGTGTTATAAACCCCAATTGAGCTCTCTTTCGAATTGACTCATCTTGGAAGTGTATATCCACCCTCTTGCCAATGTTCCTGGACCGAGATTAGCAGGTCAGTGTCCGGACCGTTGGTTGATTAATATCTAACACCTGCCAGCCCTCACGCGGTGGTACGAATTATACTACGACGTCTGGTGCAGGGGGGAGTATTTCCTCAAGATTGATGAACTCCACAAAGAATATGGTATGTACGTCTCTAACCTGAAACAGGCTTAGATACTGAGGCTTATAAAAGGACCAATCGTCCGGATAAAACCAAATGAGGTGCACTGCAACGATCCCGAATTTGTCGACGTGCTGTTCGCCGGTCCTCTACAGAAAAGGGATAAAGATCCATGGCTCCCCAAATCAGTGGCAGGTGAAGCTCTCTATACCTTTTGATGCAATTCAACAGATACTCATGCGATTTGAACAAACAGTCCCACTAGCAACTGCTGGCACAATCCCACACGATCTCCACCGCAGTCGACGCGCACCTCTCAACGCATACTTCTCCAAACAAAGCGTCCGAAAACGAGAATACATCGTCCAGGATACCCTGAAGAAACTTCTGGGGCGATTTGAAGAGCACCGAGATACAGGAACAGTGGTCACATTGAATGAGGTCATTGCAGCAGCGGCGACAGATATTGTCGCAAGCTTCTGTTTTGGAAGGTTAACGGACTGTGTGGGCAGGAAGGATTTCAGCAGCCCCTTTTTTCAAGCCCTGGATAAAAGCTTCAAGCTGTCACATATTGTGGGGAATTTTGGGTTGGTACGGGCTTTTATAGGGTTACAACCTCCTCAGCTTGTGGCTTGGATGACACCTGCGCTGGCGCCTCTGTTTGAATTACATCAGGTGAGTTTCATTGAGAAGATGGTCTTCTTTATCTTTATCATCTCTCTTGGACACGGAATACTGACTGCAGTCCAGCAATGGAACAGCCAGATACGCGCCGCAAAAGCACCAACTGAGAAACAAGAAACTACAATATTCAATCAGATCATGGATGCCAAGATGCCTCCATCTGAAAAATCATTTCAGCGACTACACCAAGAAGCCGAATTAATCATACTCGCAGGCTTCTCCACCACCGGTAATTATCTCCTCTTCTGCTTTACAATGACTAGCAGGTTGTTAAAAAGATTTTCCAGGGTCAACCGCATCTCCGTTAATCTTCGAACTCCTCGCCAACCCAGACAAACTGAATAAGCTAAGAACGGAGCTTCTCCAGGCTCTCCCCAACCCAGACAGTCCCATGAGTCTCTCGGAGCTTGAAAAACTACCCTATCTCTCTGCAGTAATCCAAGAAGGACTTCGAATACACCCTGGTGGCATTCTCCGTATGCAGAGGATATCACCAGATAAGCCTCTCCAGTATACCGATCCTCGCACCGGTACCACCACGACTTTTGCACCCGGCACTCCAATCAGCATGGACGCTCGGTCCGTTAACATGAACTCCGAACTATTTCCGAATCCAGACGAGTTTGTTCCGGAGAGATGGCTCGAAAGTACACAGCTCAGTCGCTATCTACTTACGTTTTCTAAGGGTCGAGAATTTGTCTTGGGTTGGTTCTTACTATCCTATCCTATCTGCATGCTGGTTCACTCAATCTTCGGCTAACTGAATATACTCTAGAATCAACCTTGCACACTGTATGCTCTACCACTTCGTTGCCGGGATCTTTCGAAACTATGGCCTTCCTACGGAAAATGACTCTCTGTCTCCGTCAATCGAACTATACGAAACAGAGCGCGAGAGGGATGTTGACACTGCATCCGAGTTCATCATTCCTGTCGCGGCAAAAGGAAGCAAAGGGATCAGAGTATTATTTCGATAGTACTGGTTTTGTGATAAGACAGAATACCTAAATGGCCTGTTCCATTCCTCCAGCAGCTAAACTAGAAACTCCAGAGCTATACTTTACTGAGGTCTATGCAATGCTGGCGCGCCAATGGACTTTAGGACAGAGCCGCATTATACGAAGTAAGCTATCATGTAGTTTTTTGATACTGAAGAATGGCAATTGAGTACTTCTGCCAACAACACATGGTCATTATAGGAATAGATAGGGTCCGATATGAACAACCTTAGTGACTGGAGCAGGTATAGATAACAGTAATTCGAAGTTATTGTCTATTCCAGCGGTAATAAGTGATTAAGATATACAAATCCAAGGTTTTACAGCTCCACGAGTCTCAACCCTCTTATTATAGAAAGGTTCGAGAATATTTACTCAGTACTCCAGTACACCAAACCTCGAGCTCTACTAAAAAGCCCAGAAACAAAATCAACCACCCATAAACCCTACATATCCAACCTCTGAGCCTCACACATCCCCGTATAAATACCCCCCTTACCAACCAGCTCCCGATGGCACCCCATCTCCACGACCCTCCCACCCAAAAACACGAATATACAATCTGCCTCTCGCACAGTCGATAACCGATGCGCAACAGCAACAGTGATCCTCTTCCCATCCGTCGCGGCATTCATCAACGCCGCCTGGACGATCTGCTCAGATTCCGTATCCAGCGCACTCGTTGCCTCATCTAGGAGGATGATCTTCGGGTTGCGAATCAGGGCCCGCGCTATTGCGATTCGTTGGCGTTGGCCGCCGGAGAGTTGGCTTCCACTTGTGCCGCAGGGCGTGGATAGACCGTCGGGGAGAGAGGTGACGAAATCCCAGATATTGGCGGCGCGACAGGCGGTTTCGATTTGTGAGTGGAGAGGTGAGGTCGTGCTTGTGTTTATATCTGTGGGGGGGAGATCCTTTAGATCCAGACCATGGGAGATATTTTCAAGAATGGTCCCTGGAAATAAGGTAGGCTCTTGCTGGACGAGGGCGATCTCGTTTCTGTAGGCGAGGGGGTTTAGATTAGGGAGGGGTGCTGAGTCGATTGTGATGGTTCCTTGAGTTGGATCGTAGAAGCGTTGGAGGAGGGATATCATGGTGCTTTTACCGCAGCCCGAAGCGCCGACGAACGCGACGAATTGGCCTTTTTGGATCTGAGATGGCTTGGTTAGTTTTTGATATCTAGGTGTTGAGGTGATAGGAGAAGGGGGCGTACGTTCAGTGAGACACCATTCAGAACTCTGGTGTCTGGTGCAAACGGGTAGGAGAAGTGGACATCTTGCATGCCGATGGAGTTGCAATCATTTGGAGGGTGGTTGTCTCGGTTCTGATCTGTTTCTTGGATCATTGGCTCGAGACTTGTAATCCAGAAATAGTAATTTGCTGCCGAGTTCGCTTTTGTGAAACCTGCGAGAGGGTGTTAGTAGACACCCTAGGAAATGCTGGGAAAAGCAGACATACTGCTTGAGAAACTGAAGAGCTGGCCAGCTCCCTGGCCTGAAAAGTAGACACCCATGAAGGAAACAATAAACTGATAGAACGTGATATCGCCGTCGTTGATCAGCTTTGATCCCCACCTAGAAATAGAATTAGTATAACGTCCTGCCATGTACAAAAAGGAAGATCGTAGTACCAAAACCCAAGGCCTAAAATAAAGTACTCAATTGACTGCGTCAACGCGTACCATATCATCGTGAATAGAAGCGGAAGAGTAGTCGAACGAATGGCCGAATCCAATTCATTCGTATACTTTGTCAGAGTCGGTCTTTCCAAAGCCAGCGACGAAATAGTACGAATGGAAAGCACTGCCTCCGAGGCTATAGAAGCACTCTGTGAGAACCTCTTCCCCATATCAGTATCCATCTTCGTTTCCAGGCGTATTCGTGCGTAACCGGCGAAGATCATGGGAGGTAGACCAGCAAAGACGCCCACAACGCCTAGCTTCCACGATATGGCCAAGGCCAGAATACTCGAGGCCAGCACGTTCACGATGGACATCACTACTAAGCCGACATTGAAGCCCATCATTTCAAGGATCGACTGCGGGTAAGAGTCGAGTCGTTCGGTCAGTGCGCCGATTGTGTTCTCGCGTCGATCGAAAAAGCGGAGATCTTGTCGAAGAATTGAATTCAGAATGTCATGACGGAATGTTTTGCTGATGGTCTGTAATGGAATTAGCACAAGTGAGTAATGGCGGATTGAACAATCCCACCTGAGCGACGACATTGGTGGCCCAGCCGAGGCCGTAGTAGATGAGGATGCAACCAAGCGACATGACAAAATACATGAGAGCAATGAAGTTGCCTCTACCGACGATGTCATCGGAGGAAAAGATATCCATGACATTGGCCAAGAGCAAGGCTTGGCCGGGGTAAACGGCAGCTAGGAGAGGTTAGACACTTGTCGCGATGGTCATAGCAGCTCCACTTACCTCCAATCACACAGCAAACGAGGGTAAACAGGTACCAGAATTTCAAGTCGGGGGTCGCGATGACCAAGTTGGCGATGCTGCGAATCAGGCCTGTCTTTTTGTAGATAGCGTAGTCCTCCCGCTGCTGCATCTCTGTTAATTGCTGAGCCACGGTTGTCCGATATTTCTGTAGGGGTGCAACAGTCTCCGAGGTCTCATCAATCGACTCTTTCTCGATAACTTCCTTGGTATGGCCAGTGGGTTGTGCAGCAGAAAGATCTTGTGCCTTGACCAACTTTGCATAAGTGCCACCCAGTGAGACCAGTTCATGATGATGTCCTTGCTCCACGATTCTACCCTTCGACATGACAACAATATTGTCAGCATTGCGGATGGTCGCTAGCTTATGAGCAATAACAATAGTCGTGCGGTTCGTAGCGGCACGATCCAACGCCTGTTGCACGATACCTTCAGCTTGCGGATCCAAGGCGCTTGTTGCTTCGTCGAGGAGAAGAATTTTCGGCTCCGATATAACACTGCGTGCAATGGCAACCCGCTGTTTCTGTCCACCGGATAAGAGCCCCCCTTTCTGACCGACCTGTGAATCGTAGCCGTGCGGCAGTGTTAATATAAAATCATGTGCAAAGGCAAGCTTTGCTGCGTCTTCCACTCGCTGCTTTTGCACATCATAGGGGGCAGTCTCCCACTCCGTGCCTACCAGTCCGCTAGCAATATTCTCAAACACGCTGCCATTGAAGAGAACGGGTTCCTAGATAGGGTTAATAAAAACGGAAAATATCGCGCTGATCGGGTCGTACATACCTGCTGCACCAGTCGAATATTGGTACGTAACCACTTCAAACTAAAACTTTCAATTCTGGCCCCGTCCAACGTGATTTTACCGGAGCCGGGGGTATACCAGCGTTCCAGCAGTCCGACTATCGTGCTCTTTCCGGAACCGCTGGCGCCCTATCTCGGACGTTAACAGAACAGCGCTTGGGAGTTCAGAGACATTTCACGTACAACAAGAGCAGTGACTTTTCCCGCTGGGATGCAAAGAGAAAAGTCATCGAGTACACAGACGTTAGGCCGACTGGGGTAACTGAATTTCATATTCTCAAACTCAAGGGCACCTGCTATCTCCGACGGTCTTGCCCCAGAATCATCGAGGGCATTGATCTCCGAATCTCTGTCAATCAGGACAAATAACTCTGCGGCGGCACTGGCAGCACGACCAAAGGTGACTGTATGAGGGGCAACGGTAGTGATAGTACTGGCCGCTATGACGACAGAAAACAGCACCCTCCGACTAGTCAGCATACAACATGCACAAACAGCAACGGAACATACTTGAAAATAGTCCCCACGTCTGGAACGTCACCACGAGCAAGCATTTGAATTCCCTGCCAAAACGCCAATCCCATCCCGGCGTACATGACAAAGAACTCTCCACCGAACATCACTCCGTACAAGTGATTCTTCTTCATTCCTAGACTGTGTGCCTCATTCAGGTATTGCGTATACTTCTGAACAACCCTCGGCCGAAGGTTGAATGCGTGAACAGCCCGGATGCCACCAAGAATGTTCTCCGCATAGGTCCCAGCCTGGGCGTACGTTTTCAGAATTTTTGTCTCAATGCCAGCGTCGATGAATGAGGCAACACCTCCGATTAGAAGTAGCGCCGGAATAATACAGATGATAATCAACGTGAGTTTCCAGTGGCTGATGAAGGCTATGATGAAAGCTGCGAGGAACGTCGCAACGGCCTGGAATAGGATACCCAACTTCTCGGAAATACCGGAGTGGATGAGCTTGCCATTCGATGTAGCCTGCATGGAAATTGATCCGCTGATACCTTGATCAAAATACCCGGTTTCTTGGCTCAACGCGGACCGGAGGTACTGGTATCGAATGTTGCGGACTAGCTTATGTCCGACGTAGGTGGATAGGGAGGCATATAGGTATGTGCAACCGAATCGAGCGATACCGATATAAACGAAGTATAACCTAGAATAAATTGATCAGCACAAGGACGTCATAGTAGCTATTTATTCGAGGGTGCAACTCACGAGTACTTGCTGACCTTGGACATGAAGTCGTCCGGGAGGTTTGGCCCGATAGTAGAGCCACTGAGTATCGTCATGAAATCGCCTATAACGAGGTTCACCATGGCCAAAGCAACGCCCGAGCCAACGGCAGCGAGTAAAGCGATAGCCCCTAACATATAGTCGATTGTCTCGCCATAGCTGAAGATTCTCTAGTGGCAGCAAACGTGAATTTAGCAACGGGAGTAGCACTGCAGTGTTCGCGCAGACTTACCAGATAAGACTTGAAAGTAGATTGTTTAGGAGAGTCTGCATCCGACGTGGTCGTTGAACTTTTGACGCTTTTCTCTGCGTCTAGGGATGCCATGATTCCTTTCGACTAGAAGGTGAGTGCGGTCTGGACACGAGATAGAGGCATAGTGCCAGGCTGAGGGGTCCAGCCATCTTATATCGGGATAGAGAACAGCCCCTAAGGCTGTACATGCTTGTGGCGATGGCAGAAATCGAAACTCATCTTCTATGATTCTTGGCAGTCCGAAGTCCGGACCAGAAAGGAAACACTTGAAGGCATCCATCGGACGGCGGAACTCGCGGGCTCCGGAGTCCGCGGGCGCCGGATGGAAATGGTTTAATAGAGATCCACCCTTCCTTTCGACATATACTTGCAACTACTACTTAGTTAGAACTCACTTGGCACAAGATGTCCCAAGGAAGCACATCTCTTTCCAAAAGGGCGGTAAGTGTTCAACCGACATTTCGGCTACATACAGATATTGAGACCGCATCAGTGTGACCCATGCCACAGTCGTAAGGTCAGATACACAGCAACCATTCTAGACATCCAACTGATTACCAAAGATACGCTGTGATCGCGCCTCACCCTGCTCGAACTGTCATGACGCGGGCTTGAACTGTGTCTCAACCAAGACGATCGGTCGGCCAAAGCAGGCCCGTGTCCTGATATCATCACAATAGTTCAGTTTCCTTTACCCAGCTCCCGACTCCCTTACTGATATTTGTCCATAGTGAGCGCAAAATCGACCTCATAGAGAACAGACTCGATAGACTGGGAGATCTGGTGGAGAAGCTAGTTGCTTCGCACGCTTCTACACCCGGTCTCATAGCCCAAGCGTCATCACCTCCCCAGAACCCTCCCCCAAATACAACGTTGACCGTGCCCACGAGGCCACCTCGACCGTCTCAAGGGCATAACGAGAACCCTCGCCCAGGGAATCTGATAGAGAAAGAAACAGTGCTCAAAGGGGAGTCGTCACTTTCTGCGCACTCATCATTCGCAGTCAACTTCTTGCACAATATTGTTGGTTCGCAACATGAAGCAAAAAGTAATTCCGAGTTCAGAGCCCTGTTGGACACGGTCTCTCATATTGTGCAGGTGTTCAACTCGCATCCCCTCTCGCCGAGACCATTGTTCCCTCATGCTAACGACAGCGTGGGGGTGCCTCCAGTAGCCATTGCTGTGGCTGTTTTACAGAGGACACAGGGTATGAAATTTTCCCGCCCAAGAGTGCCACGAGTACTCGGACGCTTCGATTATAGCTGACTCCTGAATCCAGAGGTACAAGATTTAGAGCTTCATTACCTCAGAGTCTTCTTCACCCACTTCCTTCACCCTCAATCTCTATCGGACTTGTGCTTGAAAGTCTACTTCTCCGAGAACTACTCAAATGCAGAATTCATCATTCTCAATGCGGCACTCTACTGTAAGTACCTTTCTTTCTGTTCATTCTGAGGGACAAGTAACCAATCCGTCAGTATTCGCAACCTATATGGCAACTCATCCTGAGCACCCGGCCGGTCCTACACAGACTGAGTGCAGAATCCTCATGTCGTCATCTCGTGCCAACCTAGAAACAGCACTGTCCCGGCTTTCCCTCTATACACAACACAGCTACGAGATGACACTAGCCCTAATCCTAGGCGTAGGTCCCCACCATTCTCTCTCATCAACTAGGAGATCTAGAATCGCTAATTCCAATGAAAAAGGCCGTACACGCAATCGACACATCCAACAACTCCCTCGCCTACATCCTAGTAGGCGCCGCCTCTCAAAGCGTGCGATCTCTTGGCTACCACACTCGATCCGTGGGTGCGGACCCATCGACGTGCGCGCCCAACAACAAAGGCCTTCTCTTCTGGACGGTCTACTTTCTCGAGAAATTTCTCTCTCTCCGAAATGGCCAGTCCTCGTCCATTCTCGACGGTGATATCACGATCCCGATCCCCACGGAGACTCAATCATGCGATCTTTGTCTGGTGGGGTATTATCGCCAGATGGTCAATCTTGCCCGAATAGCAGGGAAGATCTATGAGGAGCTGTATTGCGCTGGAGCGCTTTTGCTACCGGCGCATGTGCGAAGAGGACGAGCGGATGCGTTGGCGAAGGAGCTTCAAGATCATGCTCAGATGACTTTGAAGGAAAACGTGTGTACTGTACTTGGTCCCTGTTTCCCCTCCCCAAATCACCCAGATGTCAATGGCTAACACCGGATCTGATGATAGACAGCTTGGATGGAAACCCTATCCCCCGGCGAGCGACAAGCCTTTGTCAAATCGCTCTTCATGACTGACGAGGTTCTTCGTCTCTCAATGATAACTCTCGTGTATCGCGCGATGCCGCCAGACGGTTCCTCAACGTTGCACAGCGAATGTATCCTGTCGGCCCGCGCTGCCCTGGAACATCATATGGCTTTTATTAACCACTTTGGGGCATTCGACTCGGTGGCTCTGTCTGGCCATGTCACTTGGTAGGTTTTCCCTACAGTACCTACCTACCTATCTACCTACCTCACACCAAACTAACCAATCATAAACAACAGGTCCATCCTCTTCGTCCCCTTCGTCCCCTTCATCGTCCTATTCTGCCACGCCGTGGAAACCGGCTCCTTGGAAGACGTGCAACTCATGCAAACATTCAACGACTCGATCGAGTCCGCGTGTCCGGAATCCAAGGCCATCGCGAAACACCACCACCTGTTTCAGGTCTTCTGTGGTGTTGCGCGGCGGTACTGTGAGCTTAAAGCTGTCTCTGTTTCCGAGCAACAGCGAGAACAGCTGTTGCTACGGAGGGAGGTGGATGCGAGACTTGCTGCGTTTGGGGTCCAGCCGAATTCTTTGGTTGGGGGGTTGGAGTCTAATCTGGGTGATCTAGAGGGGCTTGCTACTGCTGGAATTACTGGTGATGCTGCTGCTGCTGCAGGGGAAGATGGTTTTAACGTGGGTGATTGGTTTTCATTTAGTCAGAACGTTATGTCGTTGTTGGATTGTAATGAGATGCCGTTTTGACCCTACCTACATACTTACCTATATCTCAACATTACCTTCATATTTTTCTATATAAACACTCATACACATCACCCCCAACCCACCAGCCGGCCCACAGTCCAAGGAACAAGGTCAATCCAAATCCGGCACCGGCAACCCACCCACCATCCTCACCTTCCTCCCCAGCTTATCCAACGCCACCTTCGAATTCCGTTCCCGCAACTCCCTCGTCTCGGCCTCGGACACCAACACAAAGTCATACGTCAAGAGCGCATGGTCCTCTGGGACGTTATACCGTTTCGCGTATTCAGGTCCGGCGCGCCCGATGTCCACGACGAGGGAGTCTTTGACGCCGAAGACGGCGTCGGAGGTTTCGTAGGGGTCGTTGCGGAGGTAGAGGGCTCTATCATTTTACATGGTTAGCGTTAGCTTGGGTCGCGCTTCCTCCTCAGGGGGGGGTATCAGTAGGGTAGGTAGTTATAAGTCGTTGTAAGCAGCTAGTTGGAACCCAGCAGACAGATACCAGCGCCGGACCAAAGAACGGGAAAGAGAGAGATGGGAAAACCCACGTAACCAACCCATCCACCCCGCCATTCCCCTCAAACAAAAAATGCATATGACTCGGTCGATACGGATGTCTCTTCAACTTCCCCAACAGCCGCCCAACGGGCCCATCATGCGGAATCGGATACGGGACCGGCGTAATCGCCTTGAACCAGAACACGCCGTTCTCGTCACTCCGTACCAGACACCGTCCATCGGGCCCGTCGCGGCCCTCGTACTGCACATCATAGTGCCCTGTTGAGTCAGTCTCCCAGACGTCGACTTTGATGTTGGGGAGCGGGTTTCCCGACGTGTCTTTCACGGTGCAGACGACTAGGAGGGGTTGGCCGTGAGGATCTGACGACATGGATGTGCCGGGTGGGAGCTCGGTGGCTTCGTGGGTGTGGAAGGGGCCGAGGACGGTGCCTTCGGTTGCGGAAGGGGGTTTGGGGTGGTCGATTGAGTCGACGAGGATTGAGAGGCCGAGGATGTCGGAGAGGAGGATAAATTCCTATTCACCCAGGGAGGGGGGGTTCATTGTTAGCTATGATGTACTTAGGTAGGGTGTTGATCTAGTATAGACTAGATTGGACTAAAGCCAATCTATCCAACCCAGACAACAGCTAAAAGAGAAAGGAGGACTCACTTGTCTCACATCACTACAAATCTTCCCTACCTCCGTCAAAAACAGTAATCCCTTCATCCACTCATCCGTGCTAAGGCGCGTCTCGCGCGCAAAATCATGCAGATGCGTGACGAGGCGTTCGAGGACGTATTTCATGCGCTCGTCCTCGCAGAGCGAGTTCATCCGAATGGCATTCTCGGTGATGTTTTCGACTGTGAGGTCTTTCATGGGGGGGAGGGTGAGGGTTGAGGGGTCCATCTCTTCGTTTTGGTTCACGCTTTGTAGCTATAGGTGGTGGGTTGGTTGTTCAGGTGGGGTGGAGGGGTTGAGGAATTGAGGAATTGAGATGTTGCTAGCAAAGTAGAGGAGAGGAGATGAATTGAATTGAGAGTCGACAGATGAGTAGATGATAGACAAAGACCAAAAAGTGAAACCGAGGAAAAGAGAATGGAGGTAGAATATAAGAAGAGTAATCACCCTCCCCTCAATGGACACCGACAGCTACGGCACCCCGCACGCTGAACAAGAACCGCATAAGAATTGCCTAAGCATGTCCTCCACTCCACTGCAAGACCGGGAAACCCCCGCCGATCGCTGCCGATGCCGAAGTAAACGAAGAGAAGAATGTGGGGTGAAGAACCTCAGGCAGGTAGCGTGTGGGAGGTGGATATGATCTTTTCCGGTGGGAGTACATACCTAGTAAATGGTATGCAGGACGAAATGGCTAAGGTTATGGTTCAAAAAAAAGAGCAGGCTTTCATCAAATCAAGGTGCCGTAGTGTAATGGTTATCATGCGACGTTGTGGTTTTCCCGCAGTCCCGTCCCGATCTGGGTTCGATTCCCAGCGGCGCCATTTGGCGTTGAGACTTGATTTGTCTTTTTGTTTCTATCACTTCCAGCTTCATAATTGAACATGTTGCCAGAATACAGGAAATTTTTATTTATTTTTTTTTTTTTTCTTGCAAGGATTTTGAGTTTTGGTAGTGTTGTTTTCTATCTTGGTTTGATTTAACTCATTCGGGGTTGTCGATCATCTCGGCTTTCATACATCTTGATGGACAGATATATATTCTGTCGGAAGCTATGTCTATGGATGACCAACCCTAAAATAAAATACTAGACCAAATCACATCTCGGATCACATAAATCAGTCTGTATATGCAAACTACCAATTAACTCAAACTACCGGGATATCTAAACACGCTCAAACCAGTACAATCATAGATAGGATACAGACCATTCTCAAACCGCCGCCATGCTCTTACCCTGATGAAGGTTACAAAACAAAATTATGCTCTCACCACCTTTCGCTCACGTTCCAGTTCCTTCTCATGCTCCCTCTCCCGTTCACGTTCGCGCTCGCGTTCCCGCTCTCGGTCAAGAGCGTCTGGCCCTCCATCCTTCACCGCGGCGGCCACCCGCGCGTGGTGATCGACCGTGTCCATGATCGCCTGCATTAGCCGGTGATTGGCGCCCTGGTCATCATCTTCCGCTACGGGCTCGTGGTGTCGTTGGATCCCCATGCGCCGGTCATGACCCAGCGACGTACTGCTCTGGAGCTCACTCACGGCCCGTCGCGGGGATGGAGCCTTCCCTAGCGGCGTGCCCGGAGAAGGCCCCGTCGTCGGTGCGGATTCGCGACGGACGCTGAATTCTCGGTGTCCATCCCGAACCACCTCACGGGTCTCGCGGTTCTCACGGTTTTCCCTGTGCTCCCGGTGGTCTCGATGTTCCCTGTGTTCCCGGTGCTCTCGGTGCTCGCGATACATCTCGCGGTCCACGCGGTGTCGCTCCGGGTCCAGGATCATAGAGTTCGACCCCGGAGTAGTCGTCGCCGACAGAGTTCCCGGCAGAGAGGCTGGAGGCACACCGGTCGGAGTCTCCTTCAGATGCGGCTCCTCTGCCCGCTCGCGGGAACTGCGCTCGGCCCGCACCTCCCGCAGCTCATCCTCCTTGACATCCTTCCATGAACACTTGGCGTGCTTCTTCGTGCAGCCCATGCAGGCGGTCAAATTCTTCAAACAATCCATGTGGAGCCGACGACATCGATCGCACGGGGGTAGGATACGCTCACCCCGCTGCAGCTCCTCCATGCGCGCAACCATCTCCATCTTGAACGGCCCGCCGTCATCCTTCTCGTGGTGGTGGGACTTGGGAGGCGGCAGTAACGAGGACGGGGTGCTGGGGATGGCCACCGTGGTGGGCGCTGCCGGAGTGAACATGGCGCTGTAGTCGGCGGCGTCCGATGCGCGCGGCCGAGGAGGACGCGATGATTGCCGGTTGACGGACCCGGGCGTTTCGTCGCTCCGAGCTTGACGGTCTTGAGTGGTGAAGAATTTCTTCATAAGCTCGGCGCGCGTTGTCGGGGATGCCCCCTTGATAGACGTACCGTTGATGATAGTGACATTGTCCGTATTGGAGTGAGAAAACATAAATTGCGACGACAGCGCATTGGTATGACTCTCCTCCGCCAGTGCGTCTCCGCCGCTTGCCCCGGGCCGGCCGGCGTTCACGGCGACAAAGCCCGTCGAGGGCGAGTGTGCGTTTGAGTTGGGCTGGCTGTTGCCATTGAGTGGAAGTTGGCTGCCATTGGCATCGCGCCAGGCGGGACTGATCGAGCGCTGCTGCTGCTGTTGCGAATGCAGGGTAGAATCGTTTTCTCGACGAGTGACGATGGCGGTTCGGCGGTTCTTCAGTCGGTGATTCAACTGTCTAGCTCGGGCCGACACTACGGATAGGATGATCAGTACCCTGGTGTCTCGAATGATGCGACGAAGGACCTACCCTGGTCGGCAACCTGGATGATATGCTGGAGGTTCTTCTCCAATATTTCCAACGCGCCCAGTTCCTTCTCCTCATCCTCAATGATGGGCTGCGGAGGGATCATCTTCTGGGGCATCCCGGAGGCGATGAGAACGAAATCCTCCTCGCTGATCTCCACGCGACATTGTTTGGTATAAAACTGACAGACTCGCACCCCGTTGCGAGACTTTTCTAGGTTGAACTGTTCCGGCTTGCTCTTGGCAAATTCCACCACGTCCAACCAGGTGACGTTGGGCGAATCTTTGCCGTGCGATTTGAGGACCCGCGGAGGTCCGTCAAACAAGCGCTCGAAACGCTTGATCAGGATGGGACCCAAGGGACATGCGCCTAGGTTGCCGGCGATGCTCTCGTGTCGTTGTAGGACGCCGTCATATTCACCGATCAAGTGGATGATGGCCGGCATCGTGTCGTCGCCGGAAACCAAAGGGAGGTTGTCGGGATATTGTCGCGCAAGATAGTTGATCTGCAGGTGATTTGAATGGGTCTTGGGGACTTTGGATGCGATGGGAGGGAAGTCACCCGACGGAGATCGCGGTCGTTTACTCGACGACTCTGTCGTCGTTCTGGAATCCATGGCGACGTCTGACTAGCAGGCCGGGGAATAGAGATAAGAGCAAGAACGTAACAGCTGTTTTAATCTTGCGACGAAGCGCCGTCAAGCCTCGAGGTTCGAGAGGAAGAGCGGGGAGGGGAGGAAGGGTAAGTGGAAAGAGAATTCGAGGAAATTGAACGATTGAGTAATGGAGTAGCCGATGGCGGAGCGTCAGGCCCAGAATGCGGGATTACCGATCAGCCACTGGGCAGCGCGTAATGGATGGGGTTAGGTAATGCGAATGATGCTAACCAGGTTCCCCAACAAAAACCGGATGATGGAAGGGGAGAGGGGAATGGGGGAGAGGAGGGGTTGGGGGGAACAAGAAATCCGGGAGGGGGGAGGAAAAAGAAATCAATAATCAAAAAGCAAAAAGCAAAAAAGGCAAAAAGAGGAGAGGAGAGGGGAGGAAAGACACGAGGAGAGCAAGGTGAACGAGGTGCGGGAAGCAGAAGAGAGAAAGAGAGGGAAGGGAAGGGGAGGGGAGGAGAGGGAGTTTAGTTGGTCTCCAGGCGGACACGCTTTTTTTTAGCCGTTGGGCAGGTTTGGCCCGGCCGGACCGAGATAGAATAGAAAGATATCACTATCATTACAGGGCAGGTCAGAGGTATGGACAATTCTGCAGGGTTCTAGGAGAATAAGGATCCGGGCGGACTGCCATTGCAATGAAGAATAGGATTATAATAATGGATGATCTTATTTTTCTATTTTCTATTTTTTATTGTCTATTTTCCATTTTATCAGGGATTTAATAAAAGGAGTTAAAAAAAAGATAAAAGGAACCAATGACGGGGCTGAATGACGGGAGTGACGCTGCGGATGGCGGAACGGGCGCTCAAGCGAAAGCCCGGAATGTCGACCGGTGGATCTACGGAGTGCTGATATACTGTATATGTATGAATATGAATATATTTACCTAGATGGAATATACGGAGTAGTATATCCAGTTACATGGTATACAGAGATCATAATATGAAAGAAATACGGTACATCGTGCGGTCAGGAAGAGTGCAGCCGGACTAATCAATCCTTCTGGCGCAGGGCGGAGTCCCGCCGGTCTCTTCCGCCGACCACTCGGTGTGTCCCGGGATGTCGGAACCGTCTTACGTCGGCGACCGTCCCTGGCTAGTCAGACATTCTACTCTAGCTAGAAAATTAAATATTCAGGAGAAGAGAAAGTCAAAATAAAATAAAATAGAATGAACCTTACTAAAACATATTAAAGTAAAATTAAAAAAAAAAATAAAGATAAAAGATCTAACCTCCTTGCAAGATGACGGGACGACCTCCGATAAGAGATTGATTGGGAGAGGTGCGTCCAGGCGCTGCAGGACGCGGGTCGACGGAGTGTCTCGCGCTCCGCCCGTCGTTGCCTAAGGTCTCCATGGGTACTTAAGCCGATTCTGGCCGTCTTTGTATTTATTTTTTCTTATACATATTTTTTTCTCCCTTCTTTTACGCATGTATAGATATATCAATAGTTTTATTGTTATCACTTTTTTCTCTCCGTTTACGTAGAATACTCTGAGATACTCCATAACCCCTGTGTATATCTCTGATCAAAATCAGAGATTCACGGCCACCGAACGACTTGCACCTGCAACTGCCGACAGAGCCAAAAAAAATGCCTCATACTGGCAGTTCGTCCCGCGGCCATTACTAACGGCCCTTACCTCATCCATTCCCCGTTTTCCTACACCGGCGCCTGGACCGCCGGGACCGACTTTTCCTCCCCTCATTCCAGTTTGCATTCTCTCCTCTCTTCCCACCGAATCGATTCATTTGATTCATCTCACTTTTCCACCCTTCCTCCCTCCCCCGCTTACATAACTCTCTCTCCCCAGCTCGTGGCCCCAGTTTTATTTTAATCTGACTTTACCTGATTTTATTCCCTTTTTTGATTGACTAATTCTGGTCTTCGTACCTGCCCCCTTCCCCCCCCTCCACTCAGACTATGTCCGAACGAGGCTCATTCCGAGGAGGTCGTGGCCGCGGCGGCGGAGGTTACGACCGGTCGGCTCGTGGCGCCAGAAGTGGCGGTGCCGGTGGCGGTGCTCAGCAGCAACAGCAGGAGAAGCCCAAAAAGGAAAACATCCTCGACCTGACCAAGTATATGGATAAGGAGGTGCGGGTTAAGTTCAACGGTGGTCGTGAGGGTATGTCTAGCCTTATCCTACTCTTTCATCTCTCTTATTCTCTTGTTCTCTCTGTCTGTCCGTCTTTCTAACTCTCCGCAGTCACGGGTCTGTTGAAGGGCTATGATCAGCTGATGAACCTGGTCTTGGACGACGTGAAGGAATCTATGCGTGGTATATTTTCTTTCTTCTTTCTTTGTGTTTCCACAATGTCCATACCAAATCCATTCATGTGTTCCCTCCATCAGAACTAACCTCCACCAGATGACGAGGGTAACGACAACACCCGCTCCCTCGGACTGATCGTCGCCCGCGGTACTCTGATCGTGCTGATCTCGCCGGCCGACGGTAGCGAGGAGATTGCCAATCCTTTCGTGCAACCGGAGGAGTAGACCGTCCCCTTCTGTCATGATCATGCCATGATGGTCTGTCTGGTCTGGTGTGGTTAGAGCCAAGGGTCACGGCAGCCACGATCAAGATCCTCTCTCTATTCTCGCTTGGTACTCGATCAGCACGAGGACCGATCTGTTTTCACGGAGCGCGCTATGCAATAATCGTCATTATTTTCGTTTTCTATTTCCTTTCCTTCACCTTCCCCTTCGTTTCTGGTTTCCTCCACAAGACAGACTTTCTTACCGACTGGCTGCTTTGCTCTATCTTGAG
Source organism: Aspergillus ochraceus (assembly GCA_004849945.1). NCBI lineage: Eukaryota > Fungi > Ascomycota > Eurotiomycetes > Eurotiales > Aspergillaceae > Aspergillus > Aspergillus ochraceus. Next base: position 2,771,529 of record SSOS01000002.1, read on the forward strand.
CTAGCTAGCTAAGTGGTACATTACTCATCACTGCCACAGACCCTGCTACATGCTTCATCTAGCCAGCAAAGGTTTAGCTAGCTAGCCGCACATGTTCTGGACAGATCGAGACGGGGTAAAGAAGTGAATAGTGCATGGGAGGTCGTTAGGGATGGATTTATTGATCGGGTTCTTGATGGCCGACTCAGACTCAGAAGCAGACTCAGATTAGCGCCATCGTGAACTGAACTGAAACAAACCAAACCAAATCTGTATTAGTCAAGACGTTTTGCAATCTTGAAACAAAAAAAAAAAAAATAATGAATGAATCATGAGTCATGATCTTTTTGTTCTTTTCTTAGCTCGCTTGCTCTCTCTTGTAGACCCTTTATCTTTGTCTACACATATGAATATGGCATCTTTAAGTGTGGCATATCAAAAAATCACTACCTAAATGATTATCTACCTTACTATTTCATTACTTATTACTAGGTACCGAGAAAAACAGCGCGAGAAAGAACCTCGTCAGGCAGACTATACTATCATTACGATATACAGAAGATTTCTAACCACACCCATCTACCTACCTACCAACTCACCTGATTATCTATCTACACAGACACATTTCCTACAACCAAACCAAGAATAAATCTATATATTGCATGATCTGTATCTTCATTGTATATTGCATATCACATCATATCTCCAGAGTCTGTTCGGAAACAAAGCAAAAAAAAAATGAAAGAAAAAACAGAAGGATATAGGTAAAGTAGGACATACATCCTCCCTCCGACAAGATTGTATAAGTCAGGAAATTCCATATCGATACGCATACCCATACCATACTCAGACTTCCCATCGCCCAAAGACCCCAAAAGCATCATATCCATCTTTCGAGATGTGCAAACATTTGAAAAAGGTTATTTCCCGGTCTTAGAAAGATCGGGCAAATAACTAGTACGATCATTGTGATCTTGTCCATCTCCTTTCTGTATATAAAACGAAGATTCCAACAGAGAGGAAATGTCAGAGAAACGGTGTCGACTTGGGCGAGGCCCTATGTCTGAAACATTTCATTCTAGTGGAGCCTTCGAGCTGGTTTGAGAAGTGCCTGGAACGATGATTCCAACGCCTTCTTAACCTCCTTATAGCTGACGACAAAACAGCTCTGCTCGTCTCGACTCACTAATGTGACCTTCTCGTCGCTTCCTGCATCTAGTTTGTTCAAGCATGTAAGTACGTGGCCAATATCAACGACGGGATCGCCCTGGGCGTCCACTTGATGGAAGACATAATCCCGGAAAATTTTCAAGAAGTATCGTTCGCCGTTTTCCGACCATTGCCTATCATGTTCATACTCTGGTCGCTCATTCACGAGATTCAACTTGGTCATCAGCCGCACGAGGCGGCCGTTTTCGAGTTCCCGACTCAGATCCGATGTCAGCTGATCATCCAGATGGAGAGCCGAGTCAAAAGTCGACATCAGTTGGGAGGAGATGCCGGTGATAAAGATGTCGATGTTGCGGTCTTGATCCTTTTGCAGCCCATTCAATAGCCAGAACACTGAATTCTTTAGTTGGGGACTGTAGGCGCGAGTGAAGTGTTCCATGGCTTTGGTGGGGTTATGCATCACTGTCGGCGAATTGGCACCCAGGGTGACGATGAGCTGCCCGAAGCCAACGAGATCCTGACGTTGGAGCTCGGCGATGGTTCGCTGGCTGTCATACTGGACCACGTCGAGGATCGCACAGGCATTAAGGCGAATGCGGTTTCTGCCGGTTAAGAGAATCTTGCTAGGCTCAATGACTCTCGCGGCAAGACCGTTACTGTGGACGGCCTTAAGACCATTCGCGATCTGTGTCATGTAGCCCCAGAGTACCTGTTCCGGGATAGGTGCATTGGGCCGGCCCGGAAACCTGTTTCCTGCACCCAGATGTTGCTCCGCGAGTGTCTTCGAGAGGGGATGGTAGTCAGTGACAAATATTAACGAGCTGTCCTGGAAGCTTCTGCTGGTAAAGGCGTCGTGAACGGTCACCACACTGCCATTGCATACTCGCTTCCAGGCCTGAACGGAGCGGATGGCCTTCTCGTTCGTCAAGCGAAAGCCTGTGCTAGTTAGACCCTGTGCAATATAGTCCAGAGTAGACTAGATCAAGCACCTACCTTCCAAACGTCGAAGAGCGTAGAAGTTCCCATCTTTACTCGATTGCGCCTTATAAACCCAGCTGGGAAACCCAAAGATTGCCGCATTTTTCTGATGGTTCAAATCTAGAGGGACTAGGGAGTGGAAGTAATCAACCTGGGCGGGCAGTTGCGTATCTAGTTGATATTAGCTGCATGATGATTCAAGCTCGACCTGGACTACATACTGGGCAAGGTTTGCAGTGCCGCAGCCGACTTCTTTTGAAGTTCTTCGCGGAAGTCGTTTGGAAGAAAGAGATCATGGACGTTTCGCTGATAGCCTAACGTATTTTGACTATGAGGTCCGATAGGCGCGTACAGATGATATTGAACCTTTGAAATAGTCAGCCATGATGATGACGGATCCACCCTGTCAAACTACTTACCGGCTGCTGGAAGCCAGATTGCCCGGCGAAAAATGCGGCCCCGCCTAGAGCGGCGGCGGCAGCTGCAGTCTCATGCGGGAATGCGCCTGCTTGCACAGAACCGACCGCACCGGCAGCGGAGAGAGGATTTGGGGCTGTTACAAAGGGATCAAAAGGACTCGATGCGGGGACTCCACCATTGCTATTTCCTTGTAAAGAGGCCTGAATGTGTTCGGTTAGTAAGGGGGCGGTCAAATATGGGCACATGTCGGAAGTTCAGAGCTGTGAGGTGATGAAAGACCCTAAAAAGGATCGAGAGAAGGAAATGCGGGGCAAGCAAACGGGTCAGCAGACTCGAATGTCGTGGAAGAATATTCCATCATAGTGAGTAAACGCAGGCCGCGGGACCTTGCATGACTTGCTCCTCCTTCCAATAGCAAACATACAAGTATCCCGCAAGAGCCCGTTTCGCATGCATGACGGCAGAATGATGTACGTGGGACGGATGTGATAGTTGTACAAGTAGGCGGACAAGCAACGTTAAAGAACATAAGAGCCAAGCGCATCTTACCATGTGGGATGTATCGAAGGTCTGAGGAATAAACTCCTGTGCTTCGGCTACCGACCAGTCTGGAGTCAACGTTTCTTGTCGACCAGAGGGTGTGCTCGCGTTGGAGCCTTCTTGCCTTGTCAGCGAAATGGCCAATTTTATCAAAGGCAATAAACCGTACGGGAAGATATACTTCGAGGTTGAAAAGGAGCGGCATTTGCAGCCTTGGGAGATATCGTGGCGGTCTTCTTCGCGGTTGCCGAAGACATCGTTGGGGATGATCCATTGGAAGATAAGAGGGAAGGTGTGAAGCTCGGGGAGTCGACATTGAGTCGCTTTTTGTTGCTGTTTATAAAACCTGACGTAAGTTACCGCTCACTCAAGACATTCCATGGCCCATAAATTCATGCAATAGACCGGGGAAAAAGGGCGTTGCGAACCTGTCCGATTGATATGCTGGATTGAACTTTTGTGGATCGTGGTTAAAAGCGCATCCTTCAAGAAATCACATGTTAGATCACACCGATGCTCCCACAAACAGCTAAAGAACCATCGCTGTACCTTTATCTTCATATCGACACCGGCCATAGATGGTCACATTACGACATAGGGTATCTTTCGCATTTTCTGAAGAGGTGGGACGGAGCATTGTCAGCTTGCAAGCTTCAAACTCGATATGAAGCAGCTTCAGACATCCAACTCGGAATGCATCATCACCCGCGACACTAACCTCGTGACTTGATTTTGGGTGATCCCGTCCCACGACGGGAATCGTCTAGCGGGGGTTTCCCAGTTGAAGCCATGGGGATGATCGTCTGTCCGGAGAATCGCGCGGATCAAGGCAGAGGGATATCCATTGAAGGAAGACAAAGAGAGACCGGGTGACGGAATGTGTCGAGAGAAAACCACATTCCTCTATTCAGGTAGATCGTACACTAATCCACGAGGAACAAGAGAGGCCCACGCAAAGCTGCGGTAGAATAATCGCTGCCGCTAGGGTGAATTGGCGTAGGATCGTAGGGGGAGGGGCGTTGGCGATGATATAACAAGCTGTCCGCCGGTCGATGAGTCAAGACAAGCGGCTGTCATAGACATAAAAATGAAAGAAGAAAGAAGCCGGTAATCCAGTATCCGGAGACGAAGGTCTCAAAGACACCTTCATGCCACGGATGGAGCGAGGGAGGCATCAGGTCAAAAGGCCCGCGGGGGAACTCGAACGGTCGGGCGGTATGCCCCGTGCACGTGCCATCCAGCCAGCAGGCGCGCGTTTGGCGCTACGGTGCGATGACGGAGCTTCCTGGAAGAGGCCAGCTCATTTGAGGTACTTTCCTGCTGCACGCTTCCTCCACGTTTGCTTCACGCTGTGCATTTGTCGCTTGGTGATATATACACCTCTCGATGGCCCGGATAACTCCATAAGTTCTCATCGAGATTTAAGTCTTTGTTTCTCCCCCCCAAGACCCTGGTCACTTCGGGCATATTTCTCTGCAGCCTGGGCGTTTATGGATTGACAAGGTAGATCGACAATGTCCTCCTCTGGGCTTGATATTTCCGACCTTTCGGACACCGAGAGGTCTGCCCTCGAAACCTATACTACCGTGACAGGCCAGGAGCCGGCCGAAGCTATTCCGCTGCTGCGTCGGTGCCAATGGAATGTTCAGGTATGACTGATGATGTAACCCTGGAGATCAAATGATGGCGAGAAAGCTGACGGCAATCAATGAAATAGATTGCAATCTCCAAGTTCTTCGATGGCGAAGGGCCGGATCCTGTTGAGGAAGCCCGTGCAGCAATCGACAACACTCCGCCTCCCCGACCGAGTCGCCAGACGCAGAACCTCATGAGAGATGACCTCACCGCGCAGTTGTCCCCTGCCACCCGAGCTACCGACGCTGCTCCCCGAGTCGTGACACAACCGGAAGACCAGACGGTCTATCGACCGCCGTTCCTACTGGCTATACTATTCACTCCGTTCAATCTTCTCTACCGCATACTCTGCGGTTCTTTCCGCCTATTTGGAGCCTTGTTCCCCTTCCTGCCCCGCTTTTTCACCACCGCAAATCCCGCTCTCCAGGGAGCCCGGCGAAACACGAATGGGCGTCGCGCCCTGGGACCCAAAGACACGGCCGCTCGGTTCATCCGGGAATTTGAAGAAGAATATGGTACGAACTCGCCCGGATTCCTAGAAAATGGATACAACATGGCTCTGGAGAAAGCCCACAAGGAACTCAAGTTCCTTCTGGTGGTCTTGATTGCCCCCGAACATGACGACACTAATGGCTGGGTCCGTGATACGCTCCTCTCTCGGGAAGTGGTGGACTTCGTCAGTGACCCGCAGAACAATGTGCTTGTCTGGGGCGGTAATGTCCAGGACTCGGAGGCCTACCAGGTGGCCAATTCTCTAAAGTGCACCAAATTCCCTTTCGCCGCTGCCATAGTGCACACCCCGAATGTGTCGTCGACGGCGATGTCGGTGGTGACGAGGATCTCCGGAACTACATCTCCGACGGAATTTGTAGACAAACTTAGGTCTGCGATCTCGCAGCACAAAGAACCTCTCGAGCGGATCGGCGCTACGAGGGCGGAGCAACAGGCCTCGCGCAGTCTCCGCGAACAACAGGACTCGGCCTACGAGCGATCTCTGGCGATTGATCGGGAGCGCGCACGACAGCGACGGGAAGCGGAAGCGGCTCGCCAGCGGGAGGAACAAGAGGCCGCCGAGCGTGAAGCGGCCGAGCAGAAGCGGATACGCGATATTGAGCAATGGAAGCGGTGGCGGGCACAGACCATCACAGACGAGCCGGGCCCGGACGTCAAAGACGCGGTGCGCATCAGTATTCGTCTACCTTCCGGGGAGCGAGTCATCCGCAAGTTCGGACCTGCCGCCGATATCGAGGAGCTTTATGCCTTTGTTGAATGCTACGACGTTTTGCAAGAGCTGCAAGGAGAAAAGTCTACGGATTTCGAGAAGCCTACTGGGTTTGAGCATCAGTATGGATTCCGACTGGTCTCGCCGATGCCTCGGGCCGTGTACGAGATCGATGCCGGAGGCACGATCCGCGATCAGATCGGCCGGGGAGGGAACCTCCTTGTCGAACCGATTAATGAAGATAGTGGCGAGGAGTCCGAAGCCGAAGCCGAAGAAGAATCTTAGTTGTTTGCAATGAAAGCATGTATTTTTAATGAGTCGAGCGCCTGCCCCTTGGAAGGTTTAATAGACTCCCTATGAGTTTGTGACATTGTGCCACTACCATCCCAGCCGCTTCCTTGTGGTACGTTATGAAGCAACGATATTCATCAGTTACCACTCGGCATTCCGTGTTTTCTCATAGTCACACGGAGAGCTACTAGTTCGGCATAGCTCTCTATAGAATGTACTCCGTAGACCAGGGGTGTGGCCGCGTGGGCAAGCAGACGTGCCGGACGCAGACCGAACGCAGATCCTTTCACCAGCGAGATCTATACACCGTAACTATCGGTGTAGTACGGTAGCACGGCGATGCTTTATATAGCCGGCTAGACCCTTGGCACGAAGGATTGCAGTCTCATGCAGCTAACTTGTCCAGATCTGAATGCTGATACTCGACTCCTCGGGCCTTCGGTTTGTTCGTGCATGAATTGAACTTAAAGCCAGGATGGACCCATCTTCAGCTCCATAGTTAGTGTGACCATTACTCTGAGCCTGAACACTGAACACTGTACGGAGTCGTCTGTACCCCTGAAGATTAACCCACCACTGTGACGTATCGTACCAGTATCTCAGCCCGATTCTACCAGGCAATTCACTGTGTAGGACTGTAACTGTACTCCGTATGGAGCACAACGAGTCATTGTTACTATTTAGTATTTAGTGTTACTATTATTGCCAGGTTCCAGTTCGAGTCCCACGAGACCGAAACACATCATCAAGGACGATCGCACCACAAAAAAAAAAAAACAAACAAACCAACAAAAAACAAAACAAAACACGGCCAGCAAAAGACGCGTTTCAGGAACCAAAAAAAAAAAAAAAAAAAAAAAAAAAAAAAAAAACAGGTCCCAGATGGAGGGAGGGAATGGAACAGCCCACTTTTATCTCGATGTGCACTCCATGCGAAGGGATCAAGAAAGAAACTGCAATCTGCAATGCTAGACTGCCGAACCACTGAACCAGGTAGTTTAGTTAGTGCTGGGTGATTAAATTAGTAGATCCGCGCCGATCTTGTCCATCGACGGGGGATGAATCGATGGTTCTGGGCAGATTCACGGCTGTTATTCGTGGTAGCACCGGTAGGGGTTCTCCTCTGCGTGGGGACTAAGATTCTCGATTAGGTCATTGGGATGGATGATGAGCGATCGGTTCAGATTTCAGCGGAATCTGGGATTCTGTCTGGGATGATCGTGATATTCAGATTCATAAATCTGGAATTGGGAATCATAACTCCAGTGGGAGGAATGTATCGGGTTGCGTTGGGGTGGTCAGTGTTTATGCTCGAGGGTGTTCGTCGCTCGGGATATGGGACGGGCATTGCCGAGTGATGCAGACCTTATGTATACTCCGTACAGGGCTGTATACAAATAGCACAGACATACCCTGAGTACTCATTATTGCTCAATGATGCAATCATAATGCAGCATGAGACGTAAGGAGGCCTGCGAATGGTTAAATCCGGACATGGATGGAGATAAGAATAAACAACAAGGTAGCACAGCACGACTGAAGACTCGAGATGGCAGATGTTTATGTTTATGTCTTGGATCTCGGATCTGAGGCACTCCGATACGGTACGGTAAAAGGGGCTGAGCCAGGCCAAACCCACCGGATTCGGATCGCTTGAGAGCCGCCCCGCTTGGCGGCGTGCAGGAGCCTTCCCGTGTGCCGCTAACCTTCTTGGGCAGCCGGCTGGTTGTCGCCACGTTCCCGGATTATTTTCATATTGGTACCTAGTATAGGAGGTAACCGTCAGGGGGCTGACTCATTGTGATTGTCAATGAGACATTGTGATAGTGACACATGCACTGTATGGCTCTGTGTGCGCCAGCACCCAGGAGCCTAGATTTCAAGTTGGACAGCCCGCAGTAGTACATGGCGACATGCATGAAATTGACGCCTGGACCGACAGGCAGCCAATCGTACCGGTGTACGTAATAATGAGCATGCCTACTGGGTATTCCTGATGATACCTACCTACCTGATCACTTGGACGGTGGCGATAGGAGTACTCCGTTTAGTTCTCTCTACCCTCCAGGATAGAAAAACTCGGACGCAGAATTTTGCCCCAATCGGCTTCCCGTCAGAATGACAGAAGTCCTACGGTGTGAAGCGCAACCCTCCATCAGAGAGATCTTATCAGTCTAGGCCGCGGACTCCGAGGATGACAAGAGACAACCTTATGTAAAGATCACGGACTCAGGGTCCACCAGGAAAGGTCAGCCTTAAAATGGAAAAAGCACAGCCGTCGGGAGTCAGAGGCAGAGACATCCGCCCCCAGATATTCGGGTTCGCAAGAAAAGAATTGAAGAATACATTTCGCTTAAACTCGTAAGGCTCGTAAGTGCAGAAGGACGAAAAATACAGCCGGAGAGAAAGAAGTCTACGATCCCGTTCTGGAGCCGATGGGTCCGGATCCTCGTTTCTGCCCGCCCCGATTGGTCTCAGGCTGCAGTGTTCTTTCCTGATTGGGCGAACTTAAAATCCCGTGCAAAAAAAAGAAAAGCCCAAAGAGGAAAAGCGCGAGCCATTCCGGGCCCCGACTTGGTTTCAAGGTCGATTTTTTCTTTCCTTTCCTCTCGGATGCACGAAAGATTACGGCCGCAATACATACGGGGATAAGGTCGTGCTCACTCCCGGCCTTAATCCTGGTTCTATTGATCGCAATCCTTTTGCCGTTTGTCTCTTCTTGCATCTTACCTGTCACTCCTTATTTTCTTTTCTTTCCTTTAACCTAACCCCCATTCTCTCTTTACTTATAATAATTCCTTCCCCCCCCTCCCCCCACCTGCCATATTGTATGGTTTGGTTTTTCCGTTCGTTTAAGCTTACTTTTAATTCAGAGACTGGACGTCTCTGAACGCCTTAATCATGTCTCTCCTGGGGACTTTAAACCCTAATCTTAATCCTGCACGCACGATAGGAGCCCAGGGCTCCCAAGTGGCCGACAACGAGGTGGACGCCGCCGCCCGAGAGGCCACCCACCACTCCATCGAAGAGTATGAAGAGTCCTACGAGATGCAAGACGCCGGCGAAGGCTCCAGCAAAGACGAGCTCAAGAAGACGAAGGGCCGCGATCGCAGCAGCAGTTTGAGCTCCGCCGAAACCGCCCTCGAGAAGGCCAACGAGGACGAAATTCACGAGGAGGAGATCCATCGTTTGGCGCAACGCTTGACGCGCAACTCGACTCGTTTCTCCACGACCGGCACAGAGAACCCCTTCATCGAATCTAAGGAAGATTCGACCTTGAACCCCCATGGCCCCAATTTCAAGGCCAATCACTGGATGAAGAACTTGCTCGCCCTCTCCGCTCGTGATCCCGCCCACCGTAAGCGCGAGGCCGGTGTCGCTTTCCGCAACCTCAGCATTCACGGTTATGGTAGTCCCACGGATTATCAGAAGGATGTCTTCAACTCGGTACTTCAGGTCGGAGCACTCGCACGAGCAATCGCCGGCTCGGGGAAGCAGAAGATTCAGATTCTTCGGGACTTCGATGGTCTCGTCAAGAGTGGTGAGATGCTAGTCGTTCTTGGTCGGCCTGGAAGGTATGGATGACCACTCATTTCTGCATTCTCAGATCGTCAGTGTGCTAATTGTGTATCTCAGTGGTTGTTCCACCTTCTTGAAGACCCTGGCCGGTGAAATGAACGGTATTCACATGGACCCCAAGGCCGAGCTGAACTACCAGGGTATCCCGGCCCAGCAAATGCGGAAGCAGTTTAAGGGTGAAGCCATCTACACCGCAGAGACCGATGTGCATTTCCCTCAACTGTCCGTTGGTGATACCCTGAAGTTTGCCGCCCTTGCTCGATGCCCCCGCAACCGCATTCAAGGCGTCACAAAGGAGCAGTATGCCCTACACATGAGAGACGCCGTCATGGCCATGCTTGGTCTGTCGCATACTATCAACACCAAGGTCGGAAACGATTTCGTCCGTGGTGTCTCCGGTGGTGAGCGTAAGCGTGTCTCTATCGCGGAGGCCACCCTTAGTGGAAGTCCGTTGCAGTGCTGGGACAACAGTACTCGTGGTTTGGATAGTGCGAACGCTCTGGAGTTCTGCAAGACCTTGAACTTGATGACGAAATATGCCGGCGCTACGGTCGCCGTGGCCATCTACCAGGCCTCCCAGAGCGCATACGATGTCTTCGACAAGGTCACGGTCTTGTACGAAGGCCGACAGATCTACTTTGGCCCCACCGATGAGGCCAGAGACTTCTTCGTGAACATGGGCTTCGAATGCCCCGACCGTCAGACTACCGCTGATTTCTTGACCTCTCTCACCAGCCCGTCCGAGCGCGTTGTCCGGAAAGGATACGATGGCAAGGTCCCACGCACGCCCGATGAGTTCGCGGCGGCCTGGAAGAGCAGTGCCGCATACCAGAAGTTGATGCAAGAGATCGACGAGTATAACCAGCAATACCCCGTTGGTGGCGAGTCGCTGAACCAGTTCATCGAGTCTCGCAAGGCCATGCAGGCGAAGAACCAGCGCGTCGGTTCTCCTTACACCGTCTCTCTATGGGAACAGGTCAACCTTTGCATGACCCGAGGTTTCCAACGTCTCAAGGGTGATGCCAGTCTGACCTTGTCCCAACTCATCGGTAACTTTATCATGGCCCTGGTCATTGGAAGTGTGTTCTACCAAATGAAAAAGGACACTTCCAGCTTCTATTCCCGTGGAGCTCTGCTCTTCTTTGCCGTTTTACTTAATGCTTTTTCCAGTGCGCTAGAGGTATGTATTAACAATCCGGACTCGACTTCCTAGTTATATGCCCGGGAGGCTAACCACAGCCCAGATCTTGACCCTGTACGCCCAACGTCCTATTGTCGAGAAACAGTCCCGTTACGCCATGTACCACCCCTTCGCCGAAGCCATTGCCTCGATGTTATGTGATATGCCCTACAAAATCTGTAATGCCATCATCTTCAACATCACGCTTTATTTCATGACTGGTCTTCGCCAGGAGGCGGGCGCTTTCTTCACGTTCCTGCTCTTCTCGTTCATCACTACCTTGACCATGTCTATGCTGTTCCGTACGATCGCTTCTTCCTCTCGCAGTCTGTCCCAGGCTTTGGTGCCCGCTGCTATTCTCATTCTCGGTCTGGTCATCTATACCGGGTTCACCATTCCCACCAGAAACATGCTTGGCTGGTCCCGATGGATGAACTACATTAACCCGATCGCTTACGGCTTCGAAAGTTTAATGGTTAACGAATTCCACGGCCGGACGTTCCCTTGTTCTCTTGAGGAGTTTGTCCCATCTGGCGATGGATACTCCGACCGGGCGTACCAAGTTTGCTCTCAGGTCGGGGCTGTTGCTGGTGCCACTGACATCGATGGGACCACTTATCTTGCTCAGAGCTTCCAATACTATCAAAGTCACAAGTGGAGGAACCTGGGTATTATGATCGCTTTCATGGTGTTTTTCTTGTTCACCCACCTGTCCACCACCGAGTACATCTCTGAGGCCAAGTCTAAGGGAGAAGTTTTGCTCTTCCGTCGCGGCCAAGCTCCTCACAACCCCGAAGATCTCGAGACCAGCACGGGCGTCGGCGCCTCGCAGAAGACGGACGAATCTGGCGAGCATCAATCCGCTGGTATCCAGCGACAGGAGGCTATTTTCCACTGGCAAGACGTGTGCTACGATATCAAGATCAAGAACGAGCCTCGACGCATCCTTGACCACGTTGATGGTTGGGTGAAGCCGGGAACCTGTACTGCTCTTATGGTGAGTCTTCTCCAACCTATTCTCTATTGCTCTCTTCTAATACTAACTGCTTCAGGGTGTTTCCGGTGCCGGTAAGACTACGCTTCTGGACGTTCTCGCCACTCGTGTCACTATGGGTGTCGTGTCTGGTGACATGTTGGTGGATGGGCGCCCTCGGGACCAGTCTTTCCAGCGGAAAACGGGTTATGTGCAACAACAGGATCTTCATCTTCACACTACCACCGTGCGAGAGGCACTGCGCTTCAGTGCCCTCCTTCGTCAGCCCGCCCACGTCAGCCGTCAGGAAAAGCTCGATTATGTTGAAGAGGTCATCAAGTTGCTTGGTATGGAAACGTACGCCGACGCTGTCGTTGGTGTCCCTGGTGAAGGTATTTATGCTCTCCCTGGCTGTTTGTGATTGACTTGCGGTCTAACATGATACAAGGTTTGAACGTTGAGCAACGCAAACGTCTTACGATCGGTGTGGAATTGGCCGCCAAACCCCAGCTCCTTCTGTTCCTCGACGAGCCGACTTCCGGTCTCGACAGTCAAACTTCTTGGTCCATTCTTGATCTTATCGACACCTTGACTCAACATGGACAGGCCATTCTCTGTACTATTCACCAGCCCTCTGCCATGCTCTTCCAACGATTCGATCGCCTTCTGTTCCTCGCCCGTGGTGGAAGGACTGTGTACTTCGGTGACATCGGTGACAAGTCGTCTACGCTTGCCAGCTATTTCGAGAGAAATGGCGCCCCAAAGCTGCCCGCCGATGCCAACCCCGCCGAATGGATGCTCGAAGTCATCGGTGCCGCCCCCGGATCTCACAGCGACATTGACTGGCCCGCCGTCTGGCGTGAAAGTCCCGAGCGCAAGGGTGTCCTGAACCACCTTGCCGAGCTGAAGTCTTCTCTCTCCCAGAAGTCGGTCGAGCCCGCCAAGGCCGACCCCAACGGCTTTAACGAGTTCGCAGCTCCTTTCACCGTGCAGCTGTACGAGTGCCTGGTTCGCGTGTTCTCCCAGTACTGGCGGACTCCCGTGTACATCTACTCGAAAGCCACGCTCTGTTCTCTTACCGCTCTGTATATCGGATTCTCCTTCTTCCACGCCCAGAACACCAAGCAGGGTCTTCAAAACCAAATGTTCAGTATTTTCATGCTACTCACGATCTTCGGAAATTTGGTCCAACAGATAATGCCGAACTTCACGACGCAGCGTGCGCTGTACGAAGCCCGTGAACGGCCTTCCAAGACCTATTCGTGGAAGGCATTTATGACGGCCAATATCATTGTGGAGCTGCCGTGGAACGCATTAATGAGTGTCCTTATCTTCGTCTGCTGGTACTACCCCATCGGTCTCTACCGCAACGCGGAGCCGACCGACGCCGTTCACGAACGTGGCGGGCTGATGTGGCTGCTCATTCTTTCCTTCCTCCTCTTCACTTCGACTTTCGCACACATGATCATCGCGGGTATCGAACTCGCTGAGACGGGTGGTAACCTGGCCAACCTGCTCTTCTCGCTCTGTTTGATCTTCTGTGGTGTTTTGGCCACCCCTGAAAAACTTCCCGGCTTCTGGATCTTCATGTACCGCGTCTCGCCCTTCACATATCTCGTGTCAGCCATGCTCTCGACCGGTGTGTCCGGCACGAACGCAATCTGTGAGAAGGTGGAATTCCTCAACTTCACGCCTCCGCCCAACACCACCTGCCAGGACTACATGGATCCGTACATGAGTGTGGCCGGTGGATACCTCGACAACCCCGACGCCACCAGCTCCTGCTCGTTCTGTGCCATCAGTCGCACCGACACGTTCCTGAAGGCCGTGCATAGTGACTACTCCGATGCGTGGCGCAACTTCGGCCTCATGTGGGTCTACATCGTGTTCAACATTTTTGCTGCCGTGTTCATTTACTGGCTTGCTCGGGTTCCCAAGGTCAAGAAGACCAAGAAGGAATAAGCCATAAGCCATTTGTCATATTATATACCGTGTTTATGCTGTGATTTAGATTGTGGATAGATTTCCCTATTTTCCTGTCTTTTTTTTTTTTTTGGATTGGATTGATGCATCATCGGCATTCTTCCCTTACACATACCTACACATACATGTTTATAAAGTGTTTAGAACATACTTTTTTCTTCTTTCCACTTTTTGGACTTCCCTCCGCTCTTTTTTCACTTCTTACTCTCGTTAATTAAACTTTGAATACTTTTTTTGTTGGATTTTGTGCACAAAACTTTCTGATTTAATTATTGTCCTGCTAGCTTGGCTTTATGAATGTATATGTATGTCTGTATATGAATGCGAATGAATGTATACCATTCTTCTTAACCTTTTGCGCGTATTCCCATCCCTATACGTAGTTTGTTAGTCAATTTGACATCCCAGGAAGTCCGCTAATCGCAGGTCTATACGATATGTGGATTGCTTCCAGATAGATAGAAACCTGTTCAGATACTTCCAGCTTTTGAGTTAGATAGGCAAATAAATACCTACCTACGTTGCTCCATTACTAGATACCCACTAGGACAGGAATACCCAAATGGACTAGACTAACTATTCCCCATTACTCTCCCCCAAAACTCCCGCAGCGACAAGCACCTTCAAACCTACCGTCTCTTCAGATGCAAAAACCGAGTTTCCCCCTTTCCCAAATCCGCCGATAAACTGCCCCCGGTCTTGACATCCTCCACGGAATACCGACGCCCCGTAAGGCCCAGATCCGCCAGAGTAATCGATACAGTCTGCACGCCGGTCCCGACGGTCTCGTAGCCGCCGCCACGACCATGATTCGTGCCGAGATTCGTCAGCAGCACTACGCCTCTCCGGACCTGGTATTGGGGCCAGAGATCCACGCCTGGAGTTGTCGGGCCTGATTCCACCCCGAGCCAGGGTTGCGCGGCTGCATGGGGAACTGAGCACAGAAGTCCGCGGCGTGGCGTGCGGCGCGAGAGGTCAGGATCTGATGGTCGAGGCATGTCCGGATCGGAATGGTTCAAGCCCACTATTCTCATAACGGGGACGGCCTAGAATTTACCCTTGACAACTTCGAAGCCCGGATGTGATTCGTCTTGGGGAGGGTTCTAGACCTGATTCCTACAACAGTCGACAACGGTGCAGCTCTATCCTTCCCTCGCGTTAATCACGCCGAGCCACACTAACCTGGCCTCGTGAGTAGCAACCTCGTCCCTGAAAACCCCGAATGAAGGCAGTAGATGCATTACTTTTCAAGATCTAAACTGTTAGGTAAAGAGATGTTATTTGGGCCCGGACAAGCGGATCTTGCACCATACCAAAAATGTACATCTTATGGACAGTTCGCATTTTATCGCATGGCCGGAGCACAAATCATTCCCCGTTTTTGTATGCAGGGCAGATTCAGGAACTCCTGATCTAATGCGGAGTAGGATTTCCACGCTAGAAGACCCTCAAGGGACGTGCCATGCTCGGGCAAGATTCCTGGACAGGGTTTTAGCGAGAATCATGCGCAATATGGGGAGCAGTTTCCTTTCCACCACAGCAGATGATGTAGTTCCCAGCATGATGGTCGCTTAGGGTGAACTGGTGAATGGTGAGGTCTCCTTTTCGAGCCTATCGCTTTTTTCTTTTTGTCTCTCTTCATTTGTCGTTGCTACGGTATATTGAAAAAGCTGGCTGCAGGATGTAGCATTCGAGTAGAGTCTGGACTCTCGGGGAGAAAACAAGAGATCCTGGAAACGCAGTGTAGGGCTTCAGGCTTCACAATCAAGTCCATCTTCCCCAGACTAAGTCTGGATGCGTTCACCTGTGGAATGCAAACAGCTTTCAGCTTGGGGTAAGGTTGGATGAGAGAAGCAGCATCTTCCCAATGGGACAGGAGGTCTTGGAAGTTGACACCGACAGCAAAAGCCCCTAGTCAGGGTCAATATCAAACGTGAATTTTCCGTAGATTCGTAGTGACGCCAACCATCGACTAGATATGGATATGATTCTCCCGGACCCGACGAGAAGTAGAAAAAACACTCCGTTAGCCCGATCTCCTAGTCGTTCCCGACGCAATATTTCTAGGATCTTGTATGTGTAGCCGGTGAAGATCCCACGTTAGCGTTCTAGAGCAAAATATAAGGCTAACACCTTCACGTATGTAGTCGACAGGGTAAGTGCATCAACACATGACGTTATAGGTTCAACAGTCAAGTCAATATCGCAGAGTAGATACCCTTTGAGCGCATGTGGGTGAGTTGATGGACGGAAGAGTACCATGACGAACCGATGAAGAAGGTGCTTCTTGATAAGGAAGAAGGGATCCTCTCTGGTTGCATATGGCGAAAAACTGGGCAATAGTCTCAGGCATTCAAGTCTTCCACAGTAGAATCTCATGGAAGTGGAGTAGACAAACTGCGTCATGAGCATGCAGTAGGCACCATGGAAAGAACAGTGAGAGGTCAGATGTACGGTTAGATTAATAACTACTACTAACCTCCACTCGGAGTTTTCCCATTGACATTGGAAAGCACTAGGCAGAAGAGAAGTAAAGAGAAGAAACCCTAGAACGAGGGGAAACTTCGGCGTAATGCAATTTTTCAAGCCTCGTTCTTATTACTTGGTCTTCCATGTACTCCGTAGAAGATGCCCAAATCGTTCTGTCTCTCTCTCTCTCTCTCTTTTTTTTTTCTCTCTTTTCTCTCAGTACCCCGTACAAAAGTACAAAAGACAAAGACGAAGTACGAATACGATCTCCCATAAGAAAAACACAGCAGTAAGCTTAGAATAGAACTAAAGCGCCCAGATAGTGCTAGAAAGCTAGTATAGGGCCGAGAAGCAAACATTAATTAAAGTAGATTAACCCGGAAATTAGCGATCGGGAATCTGACTAGTAGTACTACTAACTACGAAGCCGTTGGCAAGTGGCAACAGGCAAACCATTTAGTGTTTACGCTGTCAAGGTCATACGGTCGGGACTAGGGAACAGGACAAAGATTGGAGACTGGAGAGCCAAGAAGGTCGATAAAAATAGTGGATTAAAATATAGATTAGGTAGCAGGCAAAAAGGAAAATTTCTATTTTGGGTCTAGAAAGGTTCTATCGCCTAGTTGCTCCTCTCCATCTTCACCCCCTTTTTTCACATGCACAAGGTATATCGGCAAAGATAAATTAATTTAGATCAAATGATCTAGTTGGCGTAGTTGAGGAGAGCCTTGAAGATGCTGGCCACGTAGGTCAGCTGCTCCTCAGCGGTACCGTCCTTGGGGATGGAGGTGGAGGCAGAGGCAGCAGCGGTGGTGGCGACGGGAGCGGCCTCAGTGGTGGCAGCCTGCTTCACGCTGGTGGCCAGGGTAGTAGGGGCAGCGCTGGAGACAACCTGGTTGCCAGTGCTGGGGGTGGTGGTGATGGCAACGGGAGCGGTGGTAGAGGCGGCACCGGCAGCAGAGCTGGAGCTGGAGCTGGAGCCAGAGTCGGAGGAGCCGGAGCCACCAAGGGTGAAGTCAACGCAAGACTGGTAGGTCTGGTCGATGGACTCGGCGAACCAGTACCACTGGAGAACACAGTCACCGGCGGTGGAGCACTTGCTGCCGAGGTCATCGGGCATGGTGACGCTGAAGCTGGTCTCGTCGTCCTTGACACCGGAGGCGGTGGAGGCGTACTCGTCCCAGGAGATCAGGGGGCTGCCAATGACGGAGTTGGAGGCAGTGTCGACGACGGAGACGTTGGCAACACCGGTGTGAGGGGCACGGATGTCAACCTCGAAGTTGATCTTCTCACCGGCCTTGTAGGAGTAGACGTTGTCCTTGTTGTCGGCGAACTTGTAACCCTTGCAGAGCCAGATGTCACACTTGGCGGCGTCGTAATCGCTCTGGCCGTTGGCGACCTGGAGCTCACCCTGGATGTTACCGTAGTTGTCGGACTCCTGGTTGGTCTTGACCTGCTGACCGCAAGCAGACTGCATGGCAGAGCCGGGCATACGGGGCTTGGGGCTGGTGACGAAACCGTGGGCGTTGGCCATGGAGACAAGGCCGGCGACGGCGAGGATAGATCCGGTGGTCTTCATTTTGAAAGGTGAAAAAGTGGTTTGTTTCGAAGAGAATGTGGTTTGACAGAGAAAGACAAGGTATACCAGTATACCGGAAGTCAAGATAAAGAGTGAATGAAAGTTTGAAAGAATGGGATTGGTCACGGACCAAAGTGTAAGAGAATGTGGAATGAAAGAAGACAAGGCAAGCCTGCGTGCTAAGAGAAAGAAGAAAGAAAAAAGAGTCAAGACGAGCGTTCTTCCTCCATGCCTATATACCAAGTTCCCGTCACTCTCGGATGACGGCTGACTAGGGTAAGCTCCATAACTATCGGACGAAGGATCGTGAAACAAGACTCTAGTCCTGACCAGGGACCAAGTTTCCCTGATTCAGGCCCCCGGTCAACTCCACCGAAATAACGGCGGTATAACTGATGTCGGTCAAGGCGTTTAGAAAGATGGAGACTGACAGTTCACTAACCCGCCGGAGGGATTGGCAACCAGCATCGGCGAGAAGCCGACAGACCTGCCAAGAGCTTCAGCGCCTGTGAATTGTGACGGGCACGGCGCGTGGAGTTTCACCTTAATTGGAGTGAAACAAAAGTGGAGGATCGAAGAGGAGCTTAGGAGCAGGTCCGGGATGCTTGGCACTCTTAGGGTTTCAGCTTCATTAAGCCGGCGCCTGGTTTAGCCCCAAGTGAAACCATGCGCGGTTCCTGGCTTAATTACCCTCGTCTGCCTCCAGTTCTGTGATTGATCCTGTCTGGTTCATCCGTTAATATATTTCATATATGTGATTTTGGACTTCTCCTCCTTGGGCCAATTTCGCCCCACCCGCTACAGCACCATCGTGGTCCTGGAGTCTCCTATGTTTAATGACCGTTCTGATCGGTCGCATTTCCTGGAAAAGATCAGCCATAAGTTAATGGTCTGTGTAGGGGCTCGGCCTTACGGAGGAGACACTGAACTCCACCTAAGCCCTCAATAGTTGCTTGAAACTTTTCCGAACGGGCCTTATTTGATCGTCCCACCAGCCGGATAGGTACTTCTGTCCCGTCCAAACCGCCTACCAGAGAGTTATACATACAAGAAAGAATAAAAAGAAATAGTAGAAGATATTCAATGAGTACTGATCGGCAAAAGAGGTATCATAGGAATCGAAATAACAGAGAGGGTACAGTTATAAAAGTTCGTGGCAAGACATTCACTCGTCCTGTCGCCCAATGACAGTAGAGGGATAACAGATATGTAAAGAATCAAGGGGAGGGAATATAAATAGAAAAATGGACACAAGACGAAAGGGAAATAATGCCAAGCAGCGCTCAAAAGCCGTCAGGTTCGCTGGATAGGCCGTTGCTGGGGGTCGCTCCACCAGTCGTTAGACGGCCCATCCATCCGTGAAGTTTCGGCATGGGTCGGTGCGTTCATAGGAGAACTGAAGTTGTCCGCAAAGGGATTCTGAACCTGGAAATCCTCGGACCGATACTCATGCTGTCCCGCGCCATTGTTTGTCGACGGTGGGAACCCTGCTGCAGGGGTCATCATCGGCGCTGCAGGTGGTTGCACCGGTGCCGCGGAGGGTCCAGGAGGACTCTGCGTTTGCCATTGTGATACAGGGGGTGGTGGAGGAACCGGCCGCAATGCCCCCGACGCCGACGTATCGTCCGACGAAGAAGGCGACTGGCTCCCGGCCTGGCCCATGGTTTTGCGAGCCTTGAGGATGGCATGCTGATGTTTCGATAGAGCTACCGATAGTTCATCATTCGCTTCGATCAACGTCATCAGCGTATCCTCGTCAGGAGTCGGTTCCGTCGAATGAATGTATTTCTCCATAGCACGAGATGCCACCCGACACCGGTCGGAAAACTCCTTGATAAGCTCATTTTCCAGATACTCGGCCGGCGGAGTTGACTGTACAAACTGGATCAGGAGCTTCGCCGACGTCTTAGCTTCGGACACACGTGCGGCCAGTTCGTCCGGGGGCGGAAGCGATGCATTATTCTGTCGAATGTTAAAGTAATTCGATCGTGGACCCTGAGGCTGGGGCGAAGTCTGCGAACGCCAAGTGCTCTATATCCAGAAGAAACGTTAGCGCTTGGTTTGACCATTTGAAGGTATTCACGGTGCTGCCAGGGACTCCCGATAGGTTCACATACCCCACTATTGGATCTTGTGAGTTTCGTCTTTTCCTTCCTCCACATTTGTAGAAGCAGCGTCAAATCCTCATCCCATGGTCGCTGGGTGTCAAAAGTGTCCAGAGTGTCCCGGAGGAAGTGTTGCACGTTGGGGTCCTTCCCCTGTCGCAGGAGATCCTTCACGGTCGCGACGAATTTGGCATCGATATTGCGCGTAAACGTATGACCAGGGTTATCGATGAGGATGCGAATCAGCATGATCGCATTATACTGCGCATTGGCCGGCGCCGTGGCGGCCGTGTCGGAGAGCAACTTGCGAATGCGATGGGCGGCTTCGCGGGCGGCATTGGGGCTGGACTCGGCGCTTTCGACAATACCAGGAAGGTGGACGAATTCGTTACTTTGCTGTTGCAATAACATCTGTAAGTTTTCTGCCTCGCATTGGCAAAGGGGAGGGGTTCCCCTATTGTGATAGAGTACGTACGGAATTGCCGGGGCCGGCGCCCGCTTCGCAAAAGGCATTCTATCAATCACCACAAGTGTTAGCGGGGATGTGTTCGTAGGATAGACTCTCAATCCTCTTGCAAGAATATACGAACCACTTCTCTTAAGATAACGCCCTCAGGAGAGTCGTCAGGGTAGGCCGCGGGGCTGTCCAGCGAGGAAGCTGTGTCTGGACGATGGGTAAACGTTAGATCGATCGATTGATTAGATGTCGCAAAGACAAGGACCACCTACTAGACCGCTTGCCAAAAGAACCAAATATCCGTTTCATTATGCCGGATGGAAATAAAAGACCAATAAAAAACAAAGACCGATTCCGCCGACGGATGTGAAAAAAAGAAAGAAAGCGCAGATGAGGAGGTGCTTTGTCCGATGAAATTAAGACGGCGCGATAAACAGCGCTTAGGTAAGGAGGACTCCCTCAGGCCCCCAGGTTCCAGTTCCAGGCAGACAGAAGTTCCATCAAAGTGGCAAACACGACGACACGCAAGCCCTTTTTCTACCCTTAGATCGTCCTGATTCTTGGCCGAACCCTTCTCCATTCGTCAGGAATGGTGATGCCTGGGACTTTGCGCGGCCATCCAGGCAAATGCGATCGTTGACACATAGGCATACGTATATATACTTATTTCCGAGCGACTTTTAAGATCTTACACCGTCATCGGTCTTTGTGGGTACTTGTTACATTCCATCTCTAGGGACATCTATTCGTGGACTTTCATTAAGCTCAAAAAGCAACGAGTACTCGCAGTCTGCCCGCAGCGTTGCATGGAAGCACAGCCACCCTTGGCCTTAACAGACCAGTCGCTGTTGGCCGGACATTATGCAACTGGCTGACAAGACTGGTGGGTATAAGTCCGAGTGTTGTACGGAGTACTAGGCAGCCTGTCGGGTTGGCCATAGGCAGGCCGATTTCGACCGCATAACTATGATCGAGGATCATCCAGTGACTACGATTACGATAGGGCTGAGGGATGCAATTCCGCAGCCAAGAGAGATGGACAGCTCAGAGAGTCCTGGCATCAGCGCACCAAGTCAAGATCGTAGACAGTGATTCCGTAACCCATTCATGAAAAAAAGAGACGCTCAATAGTATTTCGAAGTATATGAGAAGAGTGCCGAGTCAGGTTGTACCTCGGTAGTGACATTCGTTCGTCGTAAAGAGCCGTGGGCAACGTCCAAAAGACTGCCCGGCTCTTCTCCAAGTCCAGAGGCAAAACCAGAGGGAAGGTCGGAACAAGAGTCAAGACGCAAGGAACACGTTCATAACAAAACAGTTACGAGCCGAGAATCATCATCGGTGCCCGTGATATTCGAATTTTTTGGCAAAAATTTAATTTTTGTATTCCTTCCGTGACCAGGTATTTGTTCCGTACAACAGAAAACTCCGGCTTTCCCATTCATTTTCCGACTACTTTACTACTTTCCCCCCGACACCCACAAACCGCTTATGCCTGGATGGCACGGCGGATCTCAGCACCGCGCTGGCGGGAGCTGAGGCGAGCCTCCTCGCGCTTGACAACGTGAGGGCCCTTCTGGACGAACTCCTCACCCTCGGTAAGGATCAGCTCGATGTGGCAAGGGTTGGTCATGTAGGGGTTGATCTAGAAGAGAATCCGGGTCAGCCTTCGGTGCTCGAGCAAATTTTACCGGATGGAAAAACATACACGACCGTGGGCACGGTAAGTACGTCTGCGGCCCTTGGGAGCCTGGTTGACCTGGATGTGCTTGACAACGAGGTTGCCGGTGTCGAGACCCTTGGTGTCGGCGTTGGACTCGGCGTTCTTGAGGAGGTCGATCAGGAACTCGGCGGACTTGACGGGCCAGCGGGCCTTGCTGACACCCCACTGCTTGCCTGGAAAGTGAAAAGAAACTGGTCAGCCGATTTGTTCCTTCCCTGCGCCTGGATTCTCCCGTCTGAATTGTCCACGAATTCTCCAAGTCCCCAGTAGTTCCCAAGACATCGGCTCGATTTCCAGCACAAGTCCTCATCTTTCTCCTCCGACATTCATCCATTTTTCAATTCGTGACCTTCGAACTAGACGTATCCACCGCATCGGAAAGAGTTTTCATCACTCACCCTGAGCGCAGCGACCGGTGCTGCCGGCGTAGCGGCGCATGGGGACGACCTCGGCCTTGTTGGTGACGTTGCCGAGGAAGGTGAGAGCACGCTGCAGCTTCATGCCGTTGATGGCCTGGGCGGTCTCGCGGGTGTTCTTGAAGCTGACACGCAGGTAAGAGCCCCGGGCGCGGGCGCTCTTAGCGGCCGGAATCTCCTGAGCAGCGTAACGGACCTGAAAAACGACAAATCCCAAATCAGCATAACATGTCCCCAATATCCTTTATTTTCCAACGCAATTGACAGGGCTTTCGTGGTGGTGATCATGGCGGTGGATGACAAGGGCCGAAAAGTTCATTCATTCTCTCTCTTTCTCGCTCTCACTCTCTCGGAATATCGACGTCGCCAATATTGGGATTGGAAGATCGAACAAGGATCGGGATCACAACGGGGCAGAGGGACAAGAATTTCGTCTCATTCGGGCCATGTCTTCATCACCATAAACCATCAGCGAAAATAGCACTCACCATCTTGATGTGGTTGCCGGGCGGGGTGGTCCTCGATGTCGGGTGAGAAGTTTTGTCGCTTTTCTTTCGGCGGCCACTGGAACTTGAGATCGCGAGGCTCGTCTCGTTGTGGTGCGCTTTTTCGCTCTTGGCGCTCGGGGCCCTAAGCGAGCCCTAACACTAGGCTGCACTGGGTAGTTGGGTGACTCACCGCCCGGCAGAACCCTCGATCGCCGCCAAGTCTCCTTCTCTTCCGCATGCTTCACCACTCCGTACTCTGTTCTCGACTCTGTACTAATAATAGTTCCTGTCATTCTCACGGCAAGTCTACAGCACTCTGGCTAGCTGGTCAGATGATAATGTTCCTATAATTCAGATGACATTCAATTCAAAACATCTATAATCCCTATCCTATCTATTTGTATCTACCTTTACGACTTCTGCTCCGGTACCAACGTGATCATCTCGCCCTTTTCCACCGCCGAGCGCAAGTTATTCAACACCAACAGCTCCATGTCCTTCTGCGTCTCGTATGTCATGGTTCCGATATGCGGCAACAGCATTACCCGAGGGTTGTCAACTAGCCCTTGCTCCACGACCGGCTCGTTCTCATACACGTCCAATCCCGCCGACAAGACCTAGTAGTAGATACCGTTAGACCCTGAACACCGCTTAGACTGGGGTACTGGGGAATGCTTACCTTGCCCGACTCCAACGCCGCCACTAACGCCTTCTCATCAATCAGTGCGCCACGGGCCGTGTTGACCAGCACCACCCCGTCCTTCATCTTCTGGAACTCCTTCTCGCCAATGATATGCCGGGTTTTGGCGTTCAGAGCCAGGTTCAAGCTCAACACGTCCGAGGTCGCCAGGAGCTCGTCGAACGACACGTACGTAGCGTCACCTTCTAGCTCAGGCGACAGTCGGGATCGGTTGTGGTAGTGGATCTTCATGCCGAAGGCTTTTGCGCGGTTGGCCATTTCCTGGTTGATTGGGTTAGTTGGGGCTTCCATTCTCGAAAAAGGAGAGGTAAGGAGATAGGAAAGGTAGGTAGGTACTTACCCGACCGATGCCTCCCATGCCCAGGATTCCTAGCACTTTGCCTTGAGGGTCGCGGCCTAGAGTAGCCTTTCCTTGCCATTGGCCTATCACGTCGTACGTCAGTTTCCATGGATGTCGACCACTTCGATAGGTAAGGTAAGGAGAAGAAAGAGGACATACCAGCTCGTAGAGCAGCCAACGGCACGTAGGCCTGTCGCAAAGCGCCAATCATAAGGAAAATGCCCACGTCGGCCGTCGCGTGGTTAACTGCGACAGGCGTGCTGGAGACCAGGATCCCTAGGTAGAAAAACCAGTCAGTAAAGACACTTGCTTCACGTTTCTGTGCCAGAAGTATAATATAAGGGATCATACCGCGTTGCGTACACCCCGGGATATCCACATTATCGTACCCGGCGCCATTATGACAGATATATTTCAAGGACTTGGGCAGGACAGAGAGTAGCTCTGCGTCGAAGGGGCCGGTGAACTAGATAATTACCACCATTGAGCACGAATTAGCCACCAGATGTCTTCCATAACAGAATTGGACTTCTGGTCCTACCTTGGTCGATGCATTGGATCGGTAAATCACCAGCACATCATCGTACTGCCCGTCTTTGCAATTGCGGATGAAATCCTCGCGCGTTCCCTCGGGGAATTCCTAGATCCTTCTGTAAGAGGAAAAGGATAGAACGAATATTGCGACAGCAAAATATATCTCACCTTCAGCGTCAACAGCGACGATAGGTCCTCCCACTCCTTGCGGGCGTGGGTAATGGCACCGATCAGCAATGCGGAGGGCATGATGTCAGAGACGCGGGGTTGAACGGACAGTACACACGGGGAGTCTAGAGAAACAAGGGGATAGAGAATGGGAGACGGGGGAATGATTGAGGGAAGGGGAAAAGTCAAATGGAGCAGGAAATGACACAGGAGAAATGCCCGGTCACCGAACCATTTATGATGATTTGGTTGGAAATCTGGTCTCGAGGGTTGTTTGATTGCGATGTTTCTGGCGTGGGGGGTCGGCGGTTCTTCGGGCTTGTATGTATTTGTATTATGCTACCTATGTCATACTACCTACCTAGGTAGTCCAGGTTAATTATATCTAGTATACAGCATTATATCCCATGACACAACTGCGGATCAATCAATTCTTATGGACCATATGTATTTCTATACACTATAGGTGCATTCTTCGAGATTGCCATGTAGACAATCTCATGAAACAACTGTGTATACATCCTCCAACAACAACAGGTAAAAGTATGTGCTCGTACCGTAAACATCGGCTATTGGCTTCAATAACCGACGCGGAGAGAATCCGTTCTCCAACCCCACGTCGCTTTTCCGATAATCAACGATGGTTCTGTTATCTTCTACTGTCTTAAATATGGCCAGACAGACTCAGTTGCGCCTCCGCATGACGCCGGTTCATTAGTCCTGTTTCCCTTCTACCCTCTATCCTCCCATCTATCCTCTCCCCAGACACAATGACCGCACCTACTACCTGCGAGGCATTAGTCCTCCACGGCGCCAAAGACCTCCGCCTGGTAAACCCACTCCTATACATCATTCAGTAACACTCAATTAACCCCCCCAGGAATCCAAACCCGTCTCCCAACCCGCCCCCTCAGAAGTCCAAGTCGCCATCCGCGCCACCGGTCTCTGCGGCTCCGACCTGCACTACTACAACCACGGCCGCAATGGCGACTTCGTCGTCCGCGCGCCCATGTGCCTGGGCCACGAATCCTCCGGCATCGTAACAGCCGTCGCACCGGACGTCACGACCCTCAAAGTCGGCGACCGCGTCGCCCTCGAAGTCGGCCTGCCCTGCCGCAAATGTCTCCTCTGCCAACAAGGCCGCTACAACATCTGCCCCGGCATGCAATTCCGCAGCTCCGCAAAAGTCTACCCCCATCTCGACGGGACCCTCATGGAACTCACCACCCACCCGGCCTCCATGTGCCATAAGCTCCCGGACAACGTGAGCTACGCCGGCGGGGCCCTCGTCGAGCCGCTCGCCGTGTGCCTACACGCCATCCGCCGCTCACGACCCCCTAGCGCAGCAGACCTCCAACTCGCGCAGAACCTAGGCGACGCATCCGGATCCTCAGCGCTCATCTTCGGCGCTGGCGCCGTCGGCCTCCTCCTCGCGTCTGCGCTGGCCGTGCAAAACGCCTTCTCGACCATCGTGATCGCCGACATCGACGCCTCGCGCCTCGCCATCGCCGACTCCCTAAACCTCAACCTCCGCACAACCCTCATCCCCAAACCAGCCACGCCCCCACCAGGCCCGGACGCCCCCGTATCCGAACAAACGACCTACGCGCTCGGCAACGCCCAAACCCTCGCCTCCTCCCTCAAAGACACCCATTCCGTGGGGGCAGGGTTCACCCGCGTGTACGACTGCACAGGCGTCCCCGCGTGCGTGCAGGCGGGGATCTACGCGTCCGCGCCGGGCGGCGTGCTCGTGCAAATCGGGATGGGGAACCCCGTGCAGACGGTGCCCGTGGGGGCGGCGGCGTTGCGGGAGGTCGATATCATTGGGGTGTTTCGGTATGATGGGCACGCTTATCCGGCTGCGATTGAGCTGATGGCGAGTGGGCGGTTCGGGGTCGTTGAGGAGAAGGTGGTGACGCATCGGTTGGGGTTGAGGGAGGGGGAGAGGGCGTTTGGGTTGGCGGGGAAGGGGGTCGATGAGGTGGGGAGGCCGGTTGTTAAGGTTGTCATTGAGAGCTAGAGTTAGGAACTAGGTGTTTAGATGGGTTGGGTTTATGTAGACAACTTTTATGTGGATCTGGTTGGGAGGGTTGATGGATGGTGGTGTATTTTGTATAGACTGGAAGGGGGTGTATACGGTGATGTTGACGACATGAAAATTAAATTGAATTTATGATGTTATAATTACATTCGTTCATGTGTTTAGCCTCGTCTTGAAACCTACCAGTGTCTTACCATGTCTAAACAAGAAGCCTTTTCCCACTCAGGTAGTACACAGTTAGATAGTAGGGGGAATAGACAAAATTCATAATTCAATCATAAATCATCAAACCTTACAGGCATACACTGACACGAGCATACAATGCCACCAGATTATTCCTACTTCAGCCCTCCCCCCAACAACAAGCTCTGTCCTGTCATATACCCCGTCGTCACCAGCATCGTCACCACATTCGCAACCTCCTCAGGAACCCCAAGCCGACCGAGCGGAATACCCGCCGCAACCTCCGGAATGGCCTGCGCGCTGGGAATCATGCCCGTATCGCCGATCATGGCGGGCGCGACGTCGTTGACGCTGATGTTGTGTTCGGCGAGGCGGGTGGACAAGTTCTTCATCATACCGGTCATGCCGCCTTTTGAGGCGGCATAGTCTGGTTATCTTGTCAGTCACTGGGTCTGATAGCATCATCCGAGCTTTGAGGAAGTGAGAGGAACTCACGGCATCCGTTGATTCCACCCCCCTGTGCCGCAATCGAGGACATGAATACGATGCGGCCCCAGCGCTGGTCTTTCATGTGTTCGACGACTCCCTTAACGAGGATGAACGAGGCCCGAAGGTTGACGTTGATAGTGTAGTCGAATTCCTCGAGAGGAATGTCCCACACCTGCGGGATGCGCTTGCCATGACCGGCGTTGGAGATCAGGATGTCCGGTCGCTGGCCATGCTCCTTGTCGATCTGCAGGAACATGTCCTGGATCTGGTCGGCCGAGGCGACGTCGACCTGGTGGATGGAGATACGGAGGGCGTAGGCGCCGGCATGTTTGGAACGGAGCTCGTCCACGAGACCCGTGATGGCAGTTAGATTGGAGGAGTACGTTAGGGCGAGATGCACCCCTCTCTCGGCCAGCTGGCGCGCACAGGCTGCCCCGATTCTATTCAAAACGGGCGCTTAGTATCATCCCAGATCTGATCGTCACGGCGTTGCGGGTAAATTAACGGATGGGAAATCACTTACCCGCCCGAGGCACCGGTGATCAAGGCCAAACGGCCACGAATCTCATTAAGCTGCGCCATGACTTGTAAGGAGTTCCGGTTTCCTTGGATTCGGTGTTATCTGCAACAGTATATGTGGTCATGAAAGGTGAGGAGCGATTTCCGCTCCCTCGGCAAGAGATGAAAGTGAGGGCCGGACAAGATTCCGAGTGACGATGGTCCTCCCCCCACACAGCCCCGCATGGGCACCGAGTGGGGGGTCAAAGGGGACACGGCATGTCTTTCTGTTTGGAGCAAATGACGAAGGCCGGCTATTCATATGTCCCAAAAAGGAACAGTTCCACGCCTTGGTCAGACCCGTAGAAGTAGACCCTCCTTGTATATACAATACAATACACCTAGAACAGAAGACTGCTGCTCATGTCCCCTGACCACGGGACTTGCCATGTTTGCGATCGATCTTGAAATGGATCCGGATTCTGAAACGCATCAAATGCCAGCGTGTTGCCAGATATTTGATCGCCCGAGACATAATCTCCGACGGCTTCCAGATCCAACCAGGAGAAGTCATTTGCGGGGCTAAAGTGTACATAGTTGGCCTGCTCGGCCATGCGATGCTGAAGAGAACTGCTCTGCATCCGGAGATCGCTACTCTGCTGTGTTCCCGCAGGTGATGAGACCGATGTTGACTTGGATTGCCAAAGAAGCTCAAGAAGTCGGGAGTACCGCGAACCGATATCGTCCGGGCCGGCACTCGCTCGTTTCAGAACGTCGGTGGTTCGAGTGACGAGGTCCCGAACATTCAATTCTTCGGAATGTGGCATAACGCCGAATGAGCGCGCCTAGCTTCGTTAGTTTATTGCTTGTGTGCTTTGAAGAAAACGCGCACCTTGTATAAGAAGACGGCTGCATAGATGCCGTACAGGTAGAACCGAAGAGGCATGAAGTGCAGGTGCTTCTCCGGGTGGACCATGTCAACGAGAATAGTCAAATATGCTTTGGCAGCATCCACAGACTCGTAGATGAACCTGGCGTCCTGCATGGAGGCTACGTTGTTGAACGTTGATCGCAGATGTTCTCTTTGTGACTGATCGTCATTTTTGGTCTTCGAAACCAATGACTGGGAGATTGCTGCTTGAAACGCAAAGGCATTGGTATACAGCCTCAAATATTCATAGGATAATTGCAATGTGACTTGCATCGGCATAGAGCCTGGTGAGTGTTAGTTTAAGGGCCAATTGATCCATAGGCGCCGGAATGGTCACTTACAAGACAACGTGCCCCAAAGAGACTTCCACCGCAGAATTGCTAGTCGAAAGTCGTCCACGTACTTCACATAATCTCCCATGAGCATCATCTGATTGCTGGTCCGCATTCCGGAGTAGAGCAAGTCATGGACGTTTCCGTAGAGCTGAGTTAAGTCCAGAGTTGCCTGAAATATCCGGGCGTAGTCCTCGTCCCCATCTTTCATCGGCTGCAACGAAGGAAAGTCTTGACTGACGAGGCCTGTCATTGGCCCCGGCCCTCGCGACCAAAACGCACGTCCAATGCGAACGGAAATCAGCCGATCGGAGATGTAGCAGCTCGTCCACGCCAGCCGTCGACGGGCCTCCGTCTCGGTATCGCCTGAATCCCCGCGAAACGACGTCCGATCCAATCCGAGGAAGTATCCCGACCGTAATGCAAGGCCGACGTGCATCCAGGCCGCTCGGTCTTCTTCTCCACGACCGACGCGCTCAATGCGAGGCCGAAGGCCCTGAGGCTCCCATTCCGCAAGAAGAAGCAGAGCCTCTACGGCCTCCACGTCGCAGTCGGTTCCGGCAGCGATCCCCGATATCAATTCGTGCATGTACTTGGAGCAGTACTCATGGATTTCGGGCCGTTCGACCAGGTCCTTCGATGCGATCGTCAGCACCGCAGTAAGCAAGTGCTTCTCATTCTTGGCAAACGCATCCAACGCGCTGCGGTGAAAATATTTCCGGGGGACCAAGGGGAGGTAGGGATGGAAATTCTCGGCATAGCGAGCCACCAGCTGCCATACAGTTCCTGGGTCCAAGGATCGCGCTTGGACGAGTCTGTAGGCTCGAATGCCACCGGTGGGTTGAAAATCGGCAACGCCGCTATTTTGAAGAACATTATACGAAGTGAACCCACTGGCGCCGGCGCGCAGAGGATCAGCGACCGCCTCGGGGCTAGCATCACCCACGCCCCTTTTAGCAATGCCAGTCAAGCACTGCCACGCGTCTGACGGATTTCGCGGCACGGAGCCGATAGAGGCCGCATCTTCATCGTCCACCGATGCTGAAGTCGTTGTTGGGGGATTGGGAGGCACAAAAACAACCGGGCCGGGATAGGAACCATTCGTGCTCTGGCGGTTGTCGGAATTGGTGGGACTAGTTGTTTCTAAAATCGACTCTCTTCGAGCGGTTAGGCTGGTGTCCGGCGTATAGTTTTTTAATTTGTTTTTGCGAATGCGACGGCCCCCACGGTTCGAGCTGCCCAGGACGCATTCTCGACCATCTCGGATACACCGCTGACACGGCGGTACTCCCGGGCTGCCGCTACTATCTCTGTGGTCTCGATCAGTCTGTGCACTCTTACTACGAGTGAAAATCATGGAAAGGAGACTAAGGAACGATTTGATTGATGAAACCCGAGGTCAAAAGCAAACTTACAGATCACATTTGGATTTGCGCTGTCGACAATGCAAGCATGCCCTGGACACGCGCTTCATCAAGTGATCGGAGCGAGACTTGGACCTCGACGCCGGAGTACTCTCCAGCGGAGATTGTTCATCGGTATCCATCGCTTCCTGCATGGTTCAATGAATTCAATTGACAATTCAAAGGCAAACGTAGCACGAAAGCGGCATTTTCATCACAGCATCGTTGGCAGCTCGGCCTTGGCAGAGAAACACGGTTGGGGCGGAGAAAAGCAGGCAGGAGAAAGGTTCACCCATAAGGAAAGAAAGCACAAAGATCAGTCAGACAAAATGAAATCGATCTACGGCGTAAACCGAATTCAGAGTGAAGATAGGACACTTCTTTCTTTTTTTTTCTCCGCGTCTGTCCGACCTTTAGCTGGGCACTGCCATATTATCCTGGAAAGGGTTGGATCAGCGAAGTTCCCCACACGAAGCGTGCTTTAAGTCGAAAAAGCGTAGGCTGGGGGCCTGGGACAAGGACGCACGCTAATCCTAAGCCTCCTATTCCAAATCGTCAAGCCAACGGTCAAGGATGATTCGAGAATGGAGAGAGAGAGCGTGGGGAGGAAAGGAATTCCTTTTACTAGATGGAAAGAAAGGATGTAGATTCGTGACCCACGGCTGGTATTACTCAGCCCGTACATACGGATTACTTACGGGCTGTACGGAGTATTGGACGATGACTTCATCTTCGAGTGTTATTATTCATGATATATACCAAGAATCAGTGATATTGAGGAGGTATTTCTCCTGTTGGTTTATCCAGAGGCTTTGCAGATAGTATTTACGAGAACAGTGTTGCCTAGACATTTGGGGGTTATGCCTCTGCTAGAGTCTAGGCAGGTAGTCTACTAACTGCATCACAGGTGGATATTCCTGTCATATTAATAGGGAACGACACGGATACCTCGAATTGAATCTAGACGCCGGTAGTCATATTCAAGCCCAATTGCCTATGTAGGTAGTAACACATAAGCTAGATATTCAACCAAATAACTGCCATGATCATCGGGCAGTCTAGCATGGCTCTTCCGTACATACATGCAGCATGATCTCATCACGTTGCACATTTGCCGGCATGCTGGCGCTAACTCATCAGGCCTATTGCACTGAAGGCCTCTGATTAATAATGATAGAGACCCTCTAGGTGCATTCATCTCGATCGATCAATACTTTGTAGACATAGGTAATCCTCCGATATCGATGGGTAGGTATACCTACGGTACTAGTACGGTAATCAACATGCAGATACCGTACGCATACACCTCACGTGGCCACTCGGAACACCGCCGAGGAAGGTTCCGTTGCCGACTGCGGGGTATCGGCCTTTGAAGTGCGCGTCGGCTACGGCTTCCTCTCCTTTTGGAAATGCGTTTGGCTGCCCCGCACGTGAGGAGGCGCCTTAAGGTGGCTATCGCTCGCCTATGGTCACCAGAACTGGCTTTGGTCTTTTTTTCCTTTCGTTGAACACCAAAGCATTGCTTGATAGATTCATCTTCAATACTGCTGTGAAGAAGCAGAGTGCTGAGAACCCCTGTCTGGTCTACAATTGTATATTTACCTAGCTTGATTGATACCCTTTCGCAATGGCTGCGTCACTCTTTTCGCTGAGCGGGCAAACCGCTATCGTTACAGGAGGAACAAGAGGCATTGGACAGGCCATGGCCCTGGCCCTTGCCGAGGCAGGCGCTGATATCGTTTTAATCCAGGTGAGTTGGTCTAGGAGCTACGCATTTTATGTTATTTGACTTGGGTACCCGCCAGGCCAAATAGACGGGCGTAAAGACGGAGCTAACGGCAACGGGGTAGAGAGACGAATCAAACACAACAACCCGCGATGAGATTGCCAACCGCCTCGGTCGAAAGGCTTGGATCCACGTGGCAGAGCTGTCAGATCGAGAGGCAATCAAGGGGGTCATCCCGGCACTGACGAGTCAAGGAATCAAGCCGCAGATTCTGCTAAACTGTGCTGGTATTCAACGGCGCCATCCGAGCGAGAAGTTCCCGGATGAGGATTGGGACGAGGTGAGTTAGACAACGGCCAACGGCCCGTTTTCTCTTGGTCTCCTCCCCCAGCATCTCCTGAGTTTAGACTTGAGACAGGAGGGTTGCGCGTGGCACGCGCGGGCATGAGCTCCTTTCGTCCGGAACTGGAAAGCTAACTGAGAACGTGGGGTGATCCTAGGTCTTGCAAGTCAACCTGACGTCGGTTTTCACGTTATGTCGCGAGTTTGGGGCTTATCTTCTGGCCCGGGATGAATCCGAGTTCCCATCCGGACGACGTGGTTCGATCATCAACGTCGCATCGCTTCTTTCGTTCCAGGGTGGCATCACCGTGCCGGCATACGCAGCGTCCAAGGGCGGCATCTCGCAATTGACCAAGGCGCTCTCTAACGAGTGGATAGCCAAGGGGATCAACGTCAATGCCATCGCCCCCGGATACATCGCTACCGACATGAATGTGGCTTTGATCAACGATAACAATCGTAATGCGGGTATCATGGCTCGAATCCCTGCAGGAAGATGGGGTAAGCCCGAGGATTTTAAGGGTGTGATCGTATTCCTGGCCAGTCAAGCCAGCAGTTACGTTTCAGGAGATGTGATTTGCGTCGACGGCGGTTGGATGGGACGATGAAGTCGAAATGGTAGCGAATCCTGCATCATGAAAATATAATTCAAGACAAAAAAAAAACACGAATAGATCAATGAAATATTATGATTAGTTATCGCCCTTCTCGGAATGCTGCTGCTCCGATAAGAGCCCCAGGGCACTCCCAATAGCAATACATCGACACAGGAGACGAGGGAAAGTCAGGTCATATTTGCTTTAGTCTGTCATACCACGGTGCTAGTCCCTGTTCTGGTTTGATTACGGGCCTCATTTCCACCAGGGAAGCTCGGGGATCTTACTATCACTGACCCTAGGCGCCGAGGAATCCAGGGAACTATCGAATCCTTTAGATGAATGAGACACCCTGCATCTGTTCGGAGGGGAAACCACGTTGTGAAGCGGAGCTCGCGAAGAGAAGTCAAAATAATAGGTAATAATATAATCGAAATGGGATCGGGCAGGGACTACGGAGCAACGGAGTCGGTAGGACACTATAGCCGTTGCCCTTTAGCAAGGAAAAGAATTCCCAAGAGGAATAGGAGATCCATCGCAATATCGCAGTAGATTAACGAGTCCACCGCTAGTGTGAGACCCGTGATCCGCCATGTGACTGGCCACCTTCCGGTCGGAAATTTCCCTCGTCCAACTAGAAAACTTTCCTCTTCTTTCACTCTCGCGACTCGCCCCAGTCTAAGCGACCAACTATTGTTTCATTCTGGATCATGGCTCGCATAAGGTGAGAAATCAGAATGCAAATACTCAAGTTGGTCAGCAACCCTCTTACTTTCTGCAGGGCTCAGTTCACTCCCGGCCCCCTTTCGCGCTCCCTCGGTGGGGTCGCGATGCTGCCTAGTGCCTAGCTGCTATCGACAAGCCAATATCCGTGGCCACTCGACCAACATGAAACACACAAATGCAACTTCAGAGCCAATGCAACGGGGGCTGACTGCCTTTGGTAGTGGCGAGATCAAGCGATGACTGAGTTCCTGAAGAGAAAAAGCAAATCCAAAAAAATTCACCAACCCGCTTACAGCCCTGGGCCCTGGGCGCGTAGGCTGGGCGCTTCCTTCTTCAGGCACACCTTCACAACATGCATTTGCTGCAGGCACTGAATGACCGAGGTGCACTAGCATTCGCCATTCACTTAGGGGGGGTCCGTGGACCCAAACCTAACCCCCCCCCCCTGGTCTTTTCCAAGGTTATTTATATTCAATAACCTGCCAAGACACGCCAATTGGAGCTAAACGACTCGTCCGCTTCCATTTGGAAACACCGATGCCCTGTCAGCGCCCTTAGGAGAGGCCCCGATAGGTTCAAATCAGCTCGCAGACGCCCGCCTTGGCGCTCGAGATGAACTCCTCCCGATGGGACCACGCCATAAGTCGCCATGAAATTTTTCTCGGCCTTGCTCAGGTTGCTGGCAGTCTCGCGCTAGGAAAATACTGCCTTGGAGATCCGATCCGCGGTGGCCCTTCCCTGTTGGCCTTTTAAGGTTTCATCCTGCTCCATGGATCTTCATTCGAGGTCCTTTTTTCGTCTTTCCCTCCCTCTCTTCTCTGCCCTACTATTCTTTCCCTACTAACTTATTCAGCTGGCTCTGAGATTGTCCTTTCCTTTTGAGGTTTTGACATCATATTCCACTCCATTCACTCGTTGTCTGTCAAAAGCTTGAATAATTTGATCTATTGGATCGTGGTTTTTCCCCTCTCTTAACTGACTTGGTCTGTTCGACAACCACGATCGTTCATCCCCTCCCCTTTTTTCGCTAGTCGCCATTGGTCGACTCGGGTTGGGACTTGAAATTCACTCATTCCTTCCTTCATACTGGTAGTGAAAGATCTTTATTTGCTCTCAATCGATAGACTTGTCGGTTGTTGAGTTGAACTTTTTTTTTTCGCCTTCGTTTCTTGTTCGGTCGCCCTCGCGCCTGTTTCCGTCATTCGCGACGCTGAGCGTCTCTTGAGCCCCTTGCTGGATTCCTCGTCGTACGATCATGCATGTAGGAGAGTGGAGGTAAGCGTTCAGGATATCTGGAGGCTGGTTGTTCTTGACCTTATTGACCATCTGTAATATGATCAGGTCTCAAGTTCTAAGATTTCAGACATCGAATCTACTCGACTTTGCCGCGGTGTCCGCCTCTTTGTGGTATTAGCCAGTGCTACCATTGAACCATCTACGGGTGTTGTTGAATAAGCGACTATCTCCATTATTTGCATTATTTGAACAAAGCAACGACACAACTCGGGGAAAGTTCATTGTCCCGCACACAACCAGCTTATTTTTCTTATAAGTACCGGGGTAACAAGGCCATTGTCCCCGTCACCCAGTGTTCCTGGCATTTCCATTCCAAAGGTTTCCCCGCCAGCCGTCAAACATTCTCCAATTCGTCATACCCGCATACCTCGATCTTTATTGACATCGGATTGAATCGCCCGTCTGGACTCTTCCATCAAATAACTCAGCACGTTTCAACCCTCGAACCCAATTCCCGCTACCCTAAAGTCACGACTCGTTTCACAGACCAACCAACCTTCGAGATCCAATGGACGAGGTCAGTGACCTCGTTGCGCGAAGCCATGGATCGACGTCGAACGAAACCTACGTATACGAATACTCGCGAGGACTAGGCGGAGTCAATGTTCCTCGAGATGTTTTGTTCACGCGTATTATCTTTACATCGGTATTGGTGGTAGGCGTCGTACTTTTCTGCGGTCGAGTCGCTCAAATCAGTCATTCCTATCTTCGTCACATCAGCTCCCTGTCGGCAACTGCAAGGCAACAAGCTTTCTGGAGTATTGAAGAATCGCGTTTATGGTCAAACATGAAGAAATATGTTCTCTATTCGCCATTGGGCAATAAGAGACACAACCGAGAGCTGCAGCTGTCGTCCGCTATCAACGTGGGCACTCTGCCAACCCGGTTCCAGACCGTTCTCATCGTCTTGTACCTGATCAGCCAGATTGCCTACTGCACCATCCTGGACTACGCCGTGAATGAGAAGGCAGCTCTAGTGGCTGAACTTCGTGGACGATCGGGGACGCTCGCTGTCCTGAACATGGTTCCTCTGTTCATCCTGGCTGGCCGCAACAATCCATTGATTCCCGTTTTGCACATCAGTTTTGACACCTATAACCTCCTTCACCGTTGGTTGGGCCGAATGGTCGCGATCGAGAGTATTGTCCACACCATCGCCTGGGGCGTGAACGCAACGGCTGAGACGAGCATCTCGGATATGGCCCATCGTCTGGTTAACGATCCTTTCTTCGCCTGGGGTTTGGTTGGAACCGTCGCCATGGCTTTTCTGGCCACGCACTCGCCGTCTTCCCTTCGGCACGCTTTTTACGAGACCTTCCTGCATCTCCATCAGCTTGCCGCTTTTCTGGCCTTCCTCGGTGTCTACTTGCACATCGATCTGGACAAGCTACCACAGAAACCCTGGATGCTCGCAATTGGTTCTCTTTGGCTGATTGAGAGATGCGCTCGGATTACACGACTGCTGTATCTCAATTGCTCTTGGAAGAAAGGATGCACCAAACTCGTTGTCGAGGCTCTTCCCGGCGAGGCCTGCAAAGTGACTTTCCATCTTCCCAAACGCGTACACATTAACCCTGGTGGTCATGTGTATGCATACATCCCAAGCATCTCCAAGTGGATGTCTCACCCGTTCTCGATCGCCTGGGTTGAGCCGGTTAGCTGCGTGACCACGTCCGGACTAGTGGACTCGCCCTTCAAGTCTCCGTCCAGGGGTTCCATGAGCCCGTCGCTTCTGGAGAAGCAACCGATGGTCGACCTTGACCAATACATGCAGGATAGCAAGCAGCCCACCTCCGTGTCCCTTATCGTGGGTGCTCAGAAGGGAATGACGCGGTCTCTGTACAACAGGGCTCTTGCTGCGCCCAACCAGGTACTTCACACCACAGGCTTCATCGAGGGACCGTATGCATCGCACGCATGTAATATGGGCAGCTACGGTACCGCCGTGCTCTTTTCTGGCGGTGCAGGCATCACGCATCACATGCTACATGTTCGAGACCTGATCCTCCGTGCTTCCGAAGGCCGCGTCGCCACGCAGCAGATCTACCTGATCTGGTCTGTCCGCTGTACCGATCACCTTGCGTGGGTACGGGAGTGGATGGACCAGATCCTACGGCTCCCCGGCCGTCGTGAGATGCTCACCATCAAGCTGTTCGTTTCGAAACCTAAGAGCAGCCGTGATATCGTCTCTCCCAGTGCCACGGTTCAGATGTTCCCGGGTAGATGTCGACCACAAGTTGTTCTAGACGAAGTCCTTCCCAACCGTGTGGGTGCCACCGTGGTCTCGGTCTGTGGGCCTGGTGCCTTTGCAGATGAGGTCCGTGCGGCCGCTCGCGAGAGTATCGGTAAAGGTGCTGTGGTTGACTTTGCCGAAGAAGCTTTCACCTGGTGAAATCTCAATATAAAAAACTTTCTTATCTTTTACTGCTTTCTCTCTTTTTTTTTTATCTCTCACTCTTTCTCTATTCCGTCCTTCCGCCATAGATCTAGTACCTTCTTTACCTTCGTTTAAATCTTTTCTCTCAAACGCTTTTTAACTTTCTTCTCTACTTTACTCGTTGTCTCATTCTTCATGGATGTACAGTATACTGACCACCCTTCTCGCACATCATGTCATCCGATCTTCGGCATAATCTGCATCCCCTCTTCTGCTTTCATATTCCCTGTTTTTTATCGGCACTATTGCATTTGACAAACGAATTTTAAGGCGTTCACGAGAGTGCATGATCTGGATCTGAACTTTTTATTTAACGCACGTCTCGGACACACAAGCATACATAACTCCTTAAAACGCGTTTTGCAATTGCCTTATCAGGCAGGAAATATCTTTTCTTGTCTTTTGTTGTCATCTATTATGGATCTATGTATATTCACCTTCTCTACTTGTCGATTCTGCGCCGCGTTTATACTCCTGCTCTTTTGATTGTTTTGAGATACCACATAATACTTGCTTTGAACAGATTTTTACTTAGTGGGAAGAGAGAAAATGAAACAAAAAAATGAACAGATAAAAATATGGAAAATATATCTAGCGTGCTCCTTTTGGGGTATTTGATCCTGGCTCTTTCTCTTGTATACAGAATGTTGTAGATTGTTAAGTGTTGTAGATATTAGGCTTGCCTGTCTGTTTTGTTCCTTGTGTTCGCTAGCTTTCTAGGAGAGGAGACGCATGTTTGACTTTTGAGGGGAGCAAAGTCTTCCTTTATCTTCCTTGGTTGCGTAGGTAGGGAGTAGCTATATCCAGACACAAGATAAGATGCATCAATGCTTCATTTCTTGCACATTGTACGATGACTTGAATAAGCATTTCTGCCGATAAGATAAGCCTGAGTCAGCCAAGCACGGGATCTCCCCGTGAATATTGCTGCGGATTTCGATATCGACCTTCTCTCTCTCCTTTTCCCCGACGCACCTCAACTCAATTGATCCTAAGGTATTGATTTTCACCTTCATCATGGAAGACAGCCACTTCCGCCACAGCGCTTCGCACCATCCGTCCCCTTTCACCTCCCCCCAGTCGTACCAACTCCACACCTTCCCTCAAGACCGATCCGCCTCCATAGCGACCACCACCGCCCTCGAACCGCATGCGCCCCAGCACCGCTCCGGCTCGCCCAGCGACGAAGAAGGCCAGCCTCCGCCACGGTACACGGCGGAAAATGACCCGTTCCAGCTGGCATCTAAACTCAAAACTGCCGATGAAATCAAACACATTCAACCACGAGCCAATGTGTCCCGCAAACGCGACAGCTGCAACCCCGCGGCCATCATCTCGAAGACCACGAGCAAGGAATCCCTCTCCCGGGGCCTCACCTCGAAAACCCAACTGCAAGGCTTCTACCAGACACAAAATGAGAACATCGAGCGCATGCTCAAGCCCGTGGAGGAGCACGTGCGCACGGCGCGCGAAATCAACACCAACAATCAACTCAAGTACAAGATCGCCGTGTACGGCAGTTTTGCCGCGAACGTGATCCTCTCCGTGCTGCAGCTCTACGGCGCCATCGCGTCGGGCTCGCTCTCCCTCTTCACGACCATGGCCGATGCCGTCTTCGACCCCATGTCCAACCTCACCCTGCTACTATGCAACAAGGCCGTCAACCGGGTCGATCCGCGCAAGTTCCCCGCCGGAAAGGCCCGCATCGAAACAGCCGGCAACATCTGTTTCTGCTTCCTCATGACAGCCGTCTCATTCATCATCATCGCCTTCTCGATCCGCGAGCTCATCGGCGGCTCCGAGTCCGAGACCGGCGAGTTCCACCTCCCCTCCGTGATCGCCGTCGTCGTGGCCTTCTGTACCAAGTTCGCCCTCTTCGTCTACTGCTTCGCTCTGCGCCACCAGGTCTCCCAGATCCGCATCCTCTGGGAAGACCACCGCAATGACCTCTTCATCAACGGCTTCGGTATCCTCACCTCCGTTGGCGGCAGCAAGTTGCGCTGGTGGATCGATCCCATGGGCGCCATCATCCTCTCCGTCCTCGTCAGTGCCTTGTGGCTGTACACCGCGTATCACGAGTTCCAGCTCCTGATCGGCGTGACGGCTGATACGAAGATGCAGCAATTGATCACTTATATCTGTACGTCCTCCCCTCCTCCCCGCTATATATACATCTCTCTCTTTCTTCCTACTATCTCCCTGGCCCACTAACAGCTTCTTAAGCAATGACCCACTCCCCCCTCATCACCGCCATCGACACCGTCCGCGCCTATACCTCCGGCCCGCGTCTTCTCGTGGAAGTCGACATCGTGATGGACCCGAACGACTCGCTGCGCGCCACCCACGACGTCGCCGAGGAACTGCAGATAAAGCTAGAGTCGCTACCGGATGTCGAAAGAGCGTATGTCCATGTTGACTACGAGACGACGCATAAACCGGAACATTTCTTGAAGAAAGAGTTGTAGATTTACTCACATGCTTGCTTGCTTGCTTGCTCGACTTGGAAGAAAGAGAGTTAGTTAATGTCAACTGTACTATACCATTGTGTGTCTTTTATTGGGTATATTGGGCTAGACTAATTTGGTTGGCGTTTATTTGCAGAGAGGGTTAGATTGTGGAAATCTTGACAACTGTTCATGGAATATGATGTATACTTCATTAGTTATCTTTGTTTTATTACGTTTTCTCTCCTGGTGCTTTCTAGAGCACCTGCTACAATAAACACTTATTTACTGTACCGATGGTCTTCGGGATGCAAATCCAATTAATCAACCAATGAACTAACTACTTATGTACCTAGGTAGCGTGGCTCGGTACTCACGATTTATAGCAGACGTACGTAGATAGATCATGTGAGCACAAAAAAAAGCTACTTCGCAAAAAAAGAAAAAGAAAAAGAAAAAGAAAAAGAAAAAGAAAGAAACCGATAGATAGAGAAATAAAATCTAATTGAATTATCAAAGCTGCTATGATATAGTATTCTATGCTAGAATAAGGTATCGTGATATCCACAAACGGAACGGAACAAATTTCAACTCGACTCGGCTTCCTTCCACCATTCTTCCTTCCCTTCGCTCTATCCATCGATTCATCTCAGTCCAAGGAAAGATAGAGAAAATAAAGTGAAATCGTGGCTCGAGACCAAGAAAAGGTATACGGACAGAAGAAAAAAAGAGAAAATAATAACTTCATGATGCGATGAATAACTAGTCATACCCAGCTAGCCCTGCTCACCTGAGCGAGACAAAAGCGAGTGGAGAGGAATGGTTCATGACTGTTCAAACAACGCAATAGTCGAACAGAAGTTACTCTCGTTCTCATCCTGCGGCACAAGGCCCGTTCCACTCGACGACGTAATCATGTTCGTGCTGGCTTTCGTGCTAAGCCCATAGATATGGACATCGGAGCAGTCCACCTCGACCATGTTCTCCTGGCAGGATTCCGTGTCCAGGCAGCTCTGGCCGTAGTTTTCGAAGAAGCTGTACAGGCCGGCACCGTAGACATACGTCTCAGAGGAGTTCATAACACGCAGACCCCAGGCCTTCTTGCAGCCTTCCGTGGTGCAAGTAGAGAAGTCAGGGTCGTGCCACTTGGATTGCGATTTGAAGGGCACGAGGGCGTTGGGGTTCGATTGGTA
Source organism: Aspergillus ochraceus (assembly GCA_004849945.1). Classification (NCBI taxonomy): domain Eukaryota; kingdom Fungi; phylum Ascomycota; class Eurotiomycetes; order Eurotiales; family Aspergillaceae; genus Aspergillus; species Aspergillus ochraceus. Next base: position 2,813,092 of record SSOS01000002.1, read on the forward strand.
ATAGGGCGTCTCGGACTGGATCAGACCCATGTAGACGTTCTGCGCGTTGGTGACCTGGTAGTTGTAGAACTGGTTGTGCTCGGAGGCGGTGCCGTACAGCCAGACAGGCTTTGTGGATTCGATGAGCACGCCGCGGCCGTTGTAGATGTTGATCTGGTTGTGGTCGGGGAGATCGAGCTCGTGGTCGGCGGTCCAGAACCAGGAGTTTTCGATGTAGGCGGACGCGTGCTCCGTCAGGTGCAGGAGCATGAAAGATCCAATACACTCCTTGTTCGGAGTAGTGGTTTCTTTGGGCGTCTTAGCACACTTGTCGGATTGAAGCTGCGTGCCGGCGGAGCCACCGATGCGGAAGTGCACGTCCCACATGGCCACGGAGCCTTGAGTGGCTTCGGCAACGTTCCATTGCATGAGGATGGCGCCGGGAGCCGGGCCCTTGGTCTGAATAGCAATGTCGGTGATTTCGACGGAGCCGGTGTCACCAGGTTGGCCGATCTGAAGCATAGGGATGGGGTTCTCCTCGTCGGCGAATTTGGAACCATGAGCCATGAGCACGGGCCAGATCTCACCGGTGATCTTGATGTTCTTGGGAACCTTGACGGTGTCGGTGATGATGTAAGAGCCGTGGTCGAAGTAGACGATTTGGTCCTCCGTGGCGCTGTCGAGAACCTTTTGGATGGCTGCGGTGTCGTCGGTGGCACCGTCACCCTTGGCGCCGGCGGAGCGGACGCTAACGAAGGATGAAGCGGCGTAGCTCTCGTAAAGAGGCTTGGAGCGCTCGAACACCTTGCCGTTGCTGCCGGTCAGGCCGCTAGCCTTCGTGTGGACAGGCAGGGCCGTCTGCAAACGCGTCTTGGTGACCGCCTTGCTAGAGCATTGAGCCGGTGCGTGTGTGCCGGCAGCAGCGGAGCTACCAGCGGGAGCGGAAGTACCGGCCGGGGCAGAGCTCTGCGAGGAGCCCATAGAGGGAATCACAGGGACGGAAGTGGTGGCCGCAGGGGCGGGCGCGTTAGACTGAGGGGCCTGAGTGGGCGCCACCGGAGCAGTCGTTCCTTGCTCAACAGAAGACACAGCGGGGACGTTGGCTGTCTCGGCAGGCTGACCGACGGGGGTCTCTCCCGCAGCGTTGGGGGCGGATGGTTCGAAGCCCTGCATGTTGAGACCATCGCTAGCAGACGGGAATGCCACGGTCTGATCGCTGCCAGCGGTGGTTTGGGCACCGTGGGCTGCAGCATCTGTGGTGACCGGCGCAGGGAGAGCGTCAGTAGCGGGCGAGCCGCACTCCGTAACGGTCTCAATAACAGTTTCGATAACGACTTCCACGGGGTCGGCGGGCTCCGAGGCACGCTTGCTGAGCGAGGTTGAAGGGATGTAGCTGTTACCTTGGACCCAGTTGGTCACGACAGAGCCACCCTCGAGGATGGTGTGACCGTCAACACCAACAACGGCAGTCTTGGAACCACTGAAGTCGACGTTGTCCAGGATCAAGACTCCGCCGCCAACGGGGATGCTGTCCTTGGAAAATGCAGTGGCCACGCCAGTAGGGGTGTTGGTGAGCTTGCTGTCGAGCAGGAGAACTGATCCAACTGTCTGGTTCTCCGGCGAGTTTGACATGTTCAGACCCACATCGCAGTTGTTGATGAACACGGACTTGAAGGTCCAGGCCCAGTTCCAGTTCATGAAGATGGCGGTGTTGCAATCGTTGAAGGTCAAGTTGCGGGTCGTGAACTGCTGGTTACCCAGGAACGCGCCGTAGTTACCACCGTTGAACACAAGATCGGACATGAAACCGCCAGAGCCATTGTCCATGAAGATGCCCTGCTGCTTGTTGGCGTCACCGCCGCCCTTGACCATCTCGAAGCGGATGTTCTGCAAGCTAGTGGCCTGACCGACCTGCCAGTGGATACCGGCGCCGGACCCTTGGGGCATGCCAGTCAGATCGATGACGAAGTTGCGAACGGCTCGGAAGAAGTTGTTCTGGTTGGTATACCAGTTGGAGCCATCGTCTTCGTACGGGTCCGCGTCGATGACAGCCATGCCAGCGAAGTCGGCAGAGGCTTTGAGAACGGGAAGATCGACAGCATCCCCGACCATCTGCGTGTAGTAGTACTGCACAATGGGCTTCGACACCACGTAGGTACCGGGAGGGAAATACACGAGAGCTGGGGTCACGGTAGAAGAATCACATCCTTTACCGCAGCGATTGCCGGAAGAGATGGCCTGGTTGATCGCGGCAGTGTCATCCGTGGAGCCGTCACCTGTTCATATTAGCCGATATACTTGAGATCTGAGACATGGAGCACCACATACCCTTAGCCCCGAAGTCTTGAACGTTTCGAAATACTTGATAATCGGTTCCATTGCCAAACGCCACCACGCCCTGGCGCTTGATGTTGGCCACCCAGTAGTTGGAACTGGCAGCTGCGGCAACCTGGGTGGTGGCCTCCAGATCTTGGGGCATGGGGATGGCATTGACCAAGCCCACGAGGAGCAGGATCTGTGCGACAAACAACATGGTCGCTTTGTGGAGAGACGCCATCTTCAAGATGGCAGTATATCACTGATCCGGCAGAGATACAAGCGAGTGGCAGGTGTCGAAATTATAACCTCACAAGTTGTCGATACTTCAGCAGCCAGCACTGAAGGTAGTTAGGATCGGGTGATCACGCAGACACCGAGCGTTGGGGTATCGCGAAGTAGGTAGTCGCGCGTCACACGAGATAGTCAGACGATTCGTGAAGTCGGGATAATCCCAGAAGTTGGGGATCGAGCAAGAGGGAAGGTCAAGTGCCTGAAGATCCCCGCCAGAAGGAGCGCTTATAGCAGCGAAAGCTCTGGATCAAAGAACGAAAGTGTCAATGGACACCAGGGGGTTTAACAAACAGCTGACAAGGCAATGCCAGCAACAATCAACAAAGACAAAGGGTGAATGAATGAATGGCACACAAACAGAAAGAAAGGAACAAAGGGAGGGAAAGACTGGGGGTCAATAAACAAAGAGAAGAAAGAGCAATGAAAGCAGGCGCCTGGCACAGATGCGCGCACAGCTGGAGTACTGAATATAGCCTAATAAGACCAAGTCTGGCAAACTAAAATTAAAGGTGATAATTATAACGATCCTTCCGGTACCGTCGTCCGTGACTTGTCTGGCTTCCAATCACCACTGCAGACACACTGCAGATCGGACCCGCACGACCAATGGGGACAGCGATCGCCAAGCCGAGGGCGACGCTTGAAACGAGAGGATTCAGGGGTGAAAGTGAAACGATCGATAGCAGACTAGACGCCGGTCAGTTGCGCTTGATTGGACTCGAGCTGGCCGGGGATGCCACCTGAGAGGGTCATACCGTGTCAGAACTAGTGGCAGAGGGTTACAGTAGGAATGGAACCAACGCCAATCAATCACACCCGCACAGAGTGTGATGAGAAGAAAGGAAGAAGGTAAGGTAGAGAGAAGGGAAGTGGGAGAGAGAGAGAGGAGAAAGAAGAACCCCAGCGGACTCCCTCGTGCATCGTGGTTCATCCGACTATATACCTCTCCTCAGAGGTCTCCTAGGAGCCGATCAACATATTCGTCGCTTCTCAGCTATGTCTGCGGGACACCGAGCCGAGCAACAATCTTGCTTTCTCGCGCTAATAGTGGGAACGCCATGCGTCCATAGTCTAAGAAAACGGCATCTCGACTCGGTACTGACGAAGTGGCGCCGCGTCTTGGCCGGAATTTGCAAGGTTTCCTAGGGAATGGAAGCGACAGAATCACGACGGACGAGTGATGGGGCCGGTCATTGGATCGCTGTACAAGGCGTGAACATTCCTCGGCTTTGCATATCAACAACCACGGAAACAGGTCTGGGCAGTAATGTCAGATCAGGCTGGTCTGGAAGGACTGAGTAGAGAGGTACTAGGCACTCCACTCCGTTCAGCGTACACACAGCACGGAGTACTCAGTAGGTAGTGAAAGTGTAAAGTCGGCCTGGGAATCTTACGCGCACACATGATTCGGACGCGTGTAAGAAAAACACCCCGTGACCCACTCGTGCATCCAGGGGGAGTTGCAACCTCAGGCACTCTTCCACAGAGAGTAGGGAGTACCAGATGTGCCCTGGAGTACCCGGGTGTATCACTTGCTCGGTTGACATGCTGCAATATACATGCAGATACCTCGAAGCACTCGACTGATGCTGCCATCTCCATCCCCATTTCACTCCCGTCGACTCCCAGCCAAGCTTTAATGATTTACTGACCCGAAATGAACCCGAAGGACCCGCTTCAGATTAACTCGTTATTAATTGATTACCATCCTCGAACGTACGTGAACTGAACTGATTTCATTTCATTTATCCCTACAAGCCAAGGTTATGTTTCTTAATAGACAACACGCAGACCCATACCTCGCCCCTCGGCAGTCTCACTCAGGTCTCTGCTGAGTATCTCCGGAGGGGGCCCATTTGGCCCAAACCCCGTGAGGAATGTTGCAGTTACCCATCCTTGACTCTTGCGGTATCTGACAGGGTTGATCGCGGTGCCTGACTTGGTCGCACCGATCATCTGCACGGCCTGCAGGCGGACTACTGCCGCCGTTCATCTGGCACCGTTCAGCTGGTCTGGCTCGATCGTTTAGCTTTGCTGACCTTGATTTTCCCCCTCCTCCCCTTACATTCGGCATCCGGACGTGGTCCATTTATAAATTATTTTTGAATTTAGAATTATACGGTTCCGGTCAGCAGCCATGATTCTGTCGAACATGGTTCGTTCCCCTCGTCCATTATCCAGGCTGATTGGGCCCAAGGGTTGCCTCCGCGGATCGGTCCGTCGGCCATCCTTGGTTATCAGCGCTGAGAGAATAATTCGCCCGCTTCGAAGAACTCGAAGATGATGATGATGATGATTATTACGATCATTATTATGATAAGGCGTTGCGCACTGCGCAGGCCAGCCGACGCACTCCCTCCTCCAACCTGTCCTCGTGCTCCCATGAAAAACACAGACGCATCCCTCGATTGAAATCGTCCGGGCCGCCTGACGGGTCGCCCTGCACCTGGAACAAATTACCGGTGGCCACCTTCACCTTCTGCTCCTGCAGTGCGACGGGCGCCAGCTCACTCGCCCGCAACGGAGCGGGCAGTTGCACCCAGATGAAATACCCTCCCGCTACCTCCGGCGTGGTGGGCAGCGTGACACCGAGGGGCAGCAGGTGTTCTCGGATGGCCCCCATCAGCCGATGGTATCGCCTAGCGTAGCTCGGTTTGAGCGACTCCTCGAGAAACCGGGGGAAGGTCCCCGTGGGGAAGAGCTGGTCGATGATCGTGGCTGTTAGGTGGGACGGTGCGCCGCCAGATCGACTCGAGCCTCTAGAGAGCCGACGAGTTAGTATTTTGACTGATGACGCAATCTTTGCGATCGGACTGAATCAAACGATTGACATACGCTTGAGAGATCCCCCATGCGACTTTCTTCGAGCTTTCCGCCCATCCGGTTCGCGTTCCGGGGCCGATGAGCTTGCTGAAACTACCATTGCTTATTGCGTTTCCGAATTCATCTTGAGGTCCGCCATCTAGGTACCGGTCCACGTCGACGATCCGCGGAAGTGTGGCTTTATCCGGATGAGCGAGCAACTTCCTCGGATCCGACGACCATTGCAGGCAATCATAAACGTCGTCCGTGATGATCAGAGCGTCGAACTCCCGTGCAAGCCGCACCAGACTCTCGCGGTCCGAAAGCGACATGGTCAGCGTTGACGGATTGGAGAAGGTGGGTACGGCATAGATGATGTGTTTGTAGATCTTTCCCCATGGTCGGGGCGGTTTGTGAGTCTTTGATCGTCAGTCAGTTTGTTCTTTATGTCTACGAACGATCAAAAGAGGTCTTCGACAGGATTCATCATACCGGCTCGGTATTCCCCTCGGCCTCCGCTTTCTCCTCAGCCGCGACCAATTCCCGTCGGAGGTAGGCCAGATCCACGCCCGACTCGTCCTCGGGGACGCCTCGCATCCGACCCGCGAACCCGGCGTCGTCCATCATGCGACAGGCCAGGAAGTACGTGGGCGCCACCATCCAGACATTGCGCGTATAGACGGGGTCGGTGAAGACCTGCAAGATGCACGCCAGGTTCTGGCTCGCACCGCCGGTGATACAGATGCGTTCGGCAGGGATAGGGTCCCGGGGATGGTAGAAATCCGTCAGCCACCGTGCAATGTGCTGTCGCAACGGCCCATAGCCTTTGTCGGGCCCGTATAACATGGCTTGCGCGCGGACGTCGGGCGTCGCCATGACCGTCGCGGAGGCCTTAGCTATCGCGCTCATCGGCAGTAAGCTCGGGTCTGGGTGGCCTCGAAAGAGATCAATCACATCGTTTCCTTGGGAGCCCATGGCTTGCTTGCTTGATTGCTTGCTTGGCTGGTTTGCGGCTGAAAGAGGATGCGTCGGTCTCTGGTTTGTAGCTTTGTAGGTAGATATGTGGCAGGAAAGCCTGGTCTTGGGACAGGGGTATTCTATCGGATTTGCTTATCTTCTAGCTAGAGAGTAGCTTGTCAAGGGGAAGCCGAAGGTCGGAGTTCAGAGCAGTTCAGCTGGGCGTGAATCCGGCGGAATGATTTTATATCCTGTGATGTCTAAACCGCCACTTTACTCTATCATGACGAATCTTCTGCACCGTCACCGCTGTATCCAAAGTTTGCAGATGGAGGTGAGAATCGTGTACAATAGAGTGTATGCTGCATGCGGATTGGCACATCCCGCCAAGCCCTATACGGCACGGAAGAGTAGTAAATCCGATCCCGTTCCGGTGCTCCTTAGTCAGGGATTACTTCAGCGGGAGAACCGGCAGTCAAGGGAGAGAGGGGCGCAAGAGGCAACAGGCACCGTAAAAGTAGCCGACGCAGGGCAACGAAACAAAACTCATTCAGAAAACCAAAAGGACTCGTCACATATATCCCATTACGGCGTAGTCCGGGACCCGGAATCCATCATACCTAACCAGAATCATCGCGACCCCATCCACGAAGCACCGGAAACCAAGTTGACACGTCAAACCCCAAACATCATGCACCTACGTATGATGTAGGTTACGACTACTTCTTGCTAGGTAGCCATATTTGCACTGTACCTACCTCCGTACCTAGCCTCCTTGGCTGCGGGCGTGCCAGTAAGGAACCAGGAGATTTGCTACGGAGTGGCCAGTGGGAGATTTGCGTTGCGCACGAACCAGTGAATATTGAGGTTGTTGATGAATGGTTACTATTCTTAGCATAGACATACATACGCCTCCTCCAGTTCTTCTACGTACAGTATCTTCTTCCATGTTCCTTGCCGACGGCAACAGCGATGACAACAACAGCGACGACAACCAACAACAACCCCCTCCGTACGGAGTACTCCGTAGGACTGACCTCAAGATTTGCTCGGGACACTGGGCTGGACGGATCGGATCGGGTTGGCTTGGCTTGGCTTGGCCAAAGTTTGTCTTGTTTGTTTGGTTAAGCATCACTTCGCCCCCCTTTCTTCGTTTCTTTCTTTCTTTCTTTCGCTTTCCGCCGCCGCCGCCCGCCGAAGTCGCCCCCCTCTTCCCAGTTTCCACTCGGGAGGTCTTAAACAGAAACAGGAGATGCCAAGCTAGAGGATCTAGGATTGATTAACTACGGAGTCATGTATCCTCAGTAAGATGGGGTTTGGTTCGTGGTCTGTCTCTGCACTAAGTTATGACTAGCCACTCAGGGTATACTTCGTATAACTACGGAGACACTGAATAGGTATATGATCATAACCAGATGAATCCAAACCGGTTTCGAGAAGGGGGCAGGGGTGCGAGAATAATAACTAACACTACTTCGTAGTCTGAGGGGCAAGGCGATTTAGTGTGGTTGCTTCAACTTATTGGTTATTGGTTCCGGTGGGCTTGAACAGCCTAACGCTCCGAAAGTGTAAAATCAAAGAATTAAATTATAAATCTGTTTTGCTTTTTTTTTTTTTTTTTTTGCTTGGGCTTGGCCTTTTGGTTTACCCCTGGGGGTAACTGTTAATGTACCTTTGAGCGGACCACCTGTCAGATATATATTTGTTTTCTGTTCGAGAAGGAAACTAGGGGAACGCTACCGGAGTGTTCGGAACGGAGGGCTTCTTATGAACTACGCCGAGTATGTACGGAGTAGTTCCTAGGAACTATGGATAAATATACATATGAGATGCACATCTACGGATACAGATATGAGCACCTCACAGTTGATGGAGTTCTGTATGTACGGAGCCTATAGTTCCGTATCAAAAATACACATGTGCATATCTGCACACTGAACTTTAGTTCCGGAGGTCTCCGTCTATGCCTCCCTGCTTGCATCTCTGTTCCAACATACATACACACAGACATACATACATACGGAGTCCCTACAGTGATTCACCTCGCACAAACCCCCGAGTCCCGGCAGCCAGGCAAGCCGCCGAGCGCAGTCCAGACAGCGAGGAATTCATGATTCAGCCGGAAACCCCATCTCCATCTCCTCCGTTGCATGTCCGGTACAGATCTCGACTAATTATTATCATGATTCTATCGCACTTCGTACTGTTTACTCTGTAGTCTAGTCTGTACTCTGTACGGAGTAGTCTGCACTATCGATCCGGATCTATGGAACGTAGCGCCAGTGTAACTGTTACTAATACCCTGCCACCAAATAATGACGTCTTCGTCGGAGTCTACCCATGGATGCCTTGGCTGCCTGGCCCCCATCGACTATGACGAGATATGATGAGGAGGACGAAGCGCAGGATGTTGACATCAAAACGCGCAAAGGAAAAAAAAAAAAAAAAAAAAAAAGAAGGTAAAAAATAGAGGCCCGCCCGAGGGATTCGAATTCGATTCTGCCTTGGGTGTGAGGAGAACAAGCAGCATCAGCAGGCTAAAACAAACGACAAGAAAACAACACGAACAGTAACCAAATAAAAAAAAAAGGAAATAAAAAAAAACACACACAGCGAGGGAGTCTCCGCAATCCGCACACCGACCGCACTTCCTTCACAGCCTATTCTGACCCTCGGGAGGGTCAGCAAATGAGGCTATTGCCGTGCTGTTATGCAGTTATGAACCCATCAGCCTCTCCTGAGCGTATTCCCGGAGTATGGTGTACTGGGAACCTCCGTAGAAAAAACCCACACAGCCTCTTTCGTTCACTCCCCAGTCCACTTTCTCTAATGGGGTTGGTGTGCTCCGATGGAAGGCAAAACAATAGAAAGAAAAAAAAAACCGTGTAGGTCACCCCACTAATTTAATTTTTTCTTTTTTCTTTTCTCTTTCCTTCTTGTGAAGTATTGTCTACATACGGAGGATATTGGTTTGGTTGTTTACTACTCCTACTCTGTAGGTGTCATGGGGTTGTGCTGCGTTGACAATGCAGAGGGATCCATGGATTCTTTAAGGGGAGGAAATGAAGAACAGAAAAGGGCGAATAGGATTGTGGATCTCTGAATGGGATGAGATCGGAGGATCTGATTGGAATAATTATGTAGAAAAATAATAATCATGGGGGATGAGTTAGCAGGCTTATTATAATTAGAAAAAAATAAGAAAAATAAAACGACAGCAGGCAAAAAGAAAGAAATCGGCAGATCCAGAATAAAGAGGATTCTTATGCCAGGGAATCCACGGTTATTGTTTAAATCTGCTTCTTCTTCTTCTCTCTCAAGAAACCAAACTACAACGGTGTACTCCGTCTTGAGGATTGAATCAGATAATTCCGTCCCAATCGGCCAGGTCGCATGAATATTGAATGAATTTGCCCGGTCCCACCCAAGTTAAAAATAATCCTGAAAGTCACGCAGGTTGCTGGTCTAAGCAGCACCAGAAGGCCGCCAGAACGCAAGATCCATCTCCCCTCCATATTAATATTATGAAATCGTATTGAGAGAGAAAAAGAAAATTTCACCTCTCCTCCCTCTCAGGCTCTCTTTCTCCTCCTCTTCCTGTTTGGGTCATCCTGGGTCTTGTCTCTCTTTTCCCTCTTCCCCCATACTCTCTGAACAGTCCATCCGTCAATCCATCCAACAAACAACCCACTTTCACTGCCCCCCCCCGGACCAACCACATTTTCTCTCTCTTTCCCTCTCTCTCTCCCTCTCTCTTTGCTGTTTCGCTCGCTCTTTTCTTGTCCCTCTCTTTTTCTTTTTGCCCTCCCTTCCCATCCCAACTTTCCTTCTCCCTTCGATTCGCTGCCATCATTTAGTTATTTGATTCCATCATTCTTCGGATCCCTCCTGCCGATCCATTCCCCAAATTCCAACCCGCCAACCAACCAGTGCCGGCGACACATTCACGCCGGAACCTACGTCCAGCGACGGGGAATTCCTCGTCCACCACTGCCTAGTAGATTATTTCGCATGGTTGGTTGTCGTCCGGCATTCTTTCTTACCTCACTTGTTCGTGACTTCCCTTTCATTTCCCTGTTCTGACTTTCGCGCTTCTCTGCCTCGCTCCCCTTCCGTTCTCGGGGCCACACTCTCTTCTCTCCATGGTTTCGCTGGACTGACCACTAACTTCCTTCACTGACATCGTTTTCCCCTCTTCTAGTATACAGTGACCCTAAAAGATGTTGTCTGCTCCCGTAAAATCGGCCAAGCGGATATCCTCGCTCTTTTCATTGGGGTCGAATAAAGATACTTCAGTTCCGTCTTCGCCCAGTTCTCCTAATCCCAACAATTTTTCGCGATCCTCCCCCGACCAGCAACATCAGGATAGACGCCGCAGCAGTTCCCGACCGACTCGTCTGTCATCGAACCCCTATGTTGACCCCTCGGAACCAGTCCCTGCTTTGTCGCCGAACCCCAACGACAACTATGACCTCGACACTCCCCTGCAGCCTCCGCCCTCCCTCCTCGCTGTAAACCAGGACCTCGCCAACAGCGCTCCCAGCTCCCCCGACAGTGGACGGCCTCAAAGCCGTGGCCGCCTCAGGAGCTCAAGCCGACCCAACAGCTCCGCGGGGTTGTTTGTCCCCGGCTCGGGACCAGACTCGCGACCCGGAACCCCCTCATCCAAAAGGCGCAGCTGGCTTCCGGGACGACAGCGAGCCAGTTCGGTGGATACCAGACAGGCGAACACCAACTTGCCGAGTGCTTGGATTGCTGGATTGGATCAGAAGATTCTATACGACCTTGAACCCCTGTCGAAAGGCGAACAGGTATGTAATAGCCTGGTTTCGGGCAATAACTCCTGCCCCTCCTCTCCTTTCGTCCCGATGCGTGGGTTGGAATTTACCAGGCCTGGGTGACTAAATTCTACCGTACCGACAGATTCCGGAATTGTGGAATGAGAACGGTGACACCTACGTTCATCTTTTCCCTCAAAATACCGGCCGATCCGCTTCCTTCAAAGTCCACTCCAATGTCTTTGCCGAATCGCCGTCACTCAACTTCCTGGCCCGTGGATCGGATCCCCGTGCTCCCAAAACCCTGGAGGACCAGACCCAGTCCATGACGCTCGGAAGCCCCGTCGTTGGCTCTGCGTCGCCGCCGATGTCCCCTCAAGATGACTTGCCCGAAGATGACAATGACAGTACTGGAAGTAGAAGAATGGCTTTCGTCGATGATGAAGGACAGGATGAAATACAGGAGCTTCATTTGTACCTGCCAGTTCCCCTGAACTGTGACGTATCCAATCCCATTACGCGCCTTGGGCAAGAGGACACGGAAACCCTTCTCCTGTTCCGCAACCTATTCGCCTTTCTGTTAGGACAGTCCCTCATCGCCACGCCGCGGTCGCCATCGCTTTTCTCCATTTTCATGGACGTCGCCACGCTGCTGTCTCGCTTCGAGTTCTCGAACTTTGACGGGTCCAACTTTGGCGAGACGGTCACCACTAGCTTTGGCAACTACTGCGACGAACTGCACCTCGCCGATGTGCGTAAAAGCCGTGAGAAAACCCTGGAAGCCATCGTTCTGGGAGAACGACTGCGGTTCTTCCCGCTCTACCTGGAAGGCTTCGTACATGGTGTAGGCAAACTGGACGATCTGAAGCAGCTGCGGAGCCCCAAGTATGCCCTGATCAGCCCCGTCAGTCAGAAGCGGATGGAGCGAGGCTTCATCGACCTTGACACGCGTCTCCGGGTCCTGTACAGCAAGCTCGAAGATTTCGATTTCCCGTCGGTCTTCTCCGGTTTTGCCAACTCGGCCACCTCGGAGGAAAGTAAGGTCATCCGCTTCAAGGCATGGAAGGCTGCATTCATGGAGTTCCGTCGCTTTGTAATGCAGTACTACCGCCAGAGGTTCGGCTCGTGGCCGCCCAAGGCGCGGTCCAAGAAGAACCAATTCGAGGAAACCGGTCTCAACCGTCAGGTGCTGCTGGAGCTGTACAATGACTTCGCCAATCTTTACGATATGCTCGTCGATCGCACCGCGCTGACTACCCGAACCCTTGATATGGCTGCTTCCGAAGACGAGGAGAGCAACTCCCATGGCGACGTAACGCACCGGGCGCTCCGTCACGTCATGAGCGAGTATGATCGCAGCACACCTCCCGTTCAGCCGCCGATTCCCTTCGATATCCCTCAAATGCCCGAACTCCAAACCATCCACCGAAAGCCGCTGGATGCCAAGAAGGAAGCCAAGCTGAAGCCGAAGAAGCTTAAGGATGCCGATATCAACGCCGTCCTGATGGGCTCTTACACCCGCGAGAGCTTGCGGCCGACGCCATTTATCGAGGCATTCATGCAGTTTGAGCGACGACAGGCGCACGGCAAGAATATCATGGACATCCAGGACCTTCGATGTGGCCAATGGATCCTGCTGTATTGCATCATCCAGGCCCTACCATTGCTCATTGTGGACGTCCAAGACGTAAAGTTCAGTGAGGGAGTGGAATACTTCCTCTGCATCGCTCCTCGTGGCGGCGCCCCCTGGACTCACAACGACGGCAAGACGGCCCGCAGCTGGTTCGGTGTGGCCGGTGGAGCTGGCGTTGTCAGTCTTCCCTCCGACGTGGTCATCAACGGTGTCGAAGGAATCTACCGCCGTAGCCACTGCTGGCGTGTTGCCGAGCAGTGGGCAGAGAAAGACGCCATCTTGGCGCCGCCGACCATTGAGGATCCGTACGACAACGAGTCGTCCTTGTCCTCGCCCTATCAGGGCCAGAACTCGTCTGCGGGCTCGTCTTCCGAGCAACAGCAGCAGCAGCAACAACAACAGCAACAACCGGGTCAACTCCCCGGCCCCCCTACGCCTCTTCTGTCTCCCGGCGGTGGTCTCACTCCACCGCCAGCTATCCCTCGCACGCATTCCCCGGCCGCTAGCCGTCGTGCCGATCACCGAATGTCCATCGCCCCGGGACTGGAAGCCTTGCCGCTTCCCGCCGGCGTTGCCCCGATCGATCCTCCTTCGAGGCCCATGAGTCGCTTCAACCCCCAGATGAGTTTCGATGACATTCTCAAGCAGGTTCCGAACCAGAAGGGCCGAAAATAAACGCAAGCCCTTTTTTCCTCATAAGGGTCTTGGTTTATAGACTTGTTTTCAGCCATTTACTTCCTTTCCTTTCCTTTCCTTTCCTTTTTTCTTCAGCCCAGCTGGGCCCACGACATGCCTTCCCGCATAGCTGCATTAGTAATTCCATGCCCTTTCAGCTTTTGTGTCTTGTCGTCCTTGCATATGTTGGTTCTGTCTGTCTCAAACTTTGTCATTTGTTTTCCCATTTTTTTCTTAATTGCAGGGTTCCCTTATTGATAATCCCTGGGCGTACACCAATCTACATGGACCAAAAGGCTGAATCGGCGTCAATGCGAGAATCCTTGGAATTTCGGGGGAAGAAGAAGACGAAGAAAATAAATAAAAGAGTGTTTAATATTCTGTCTGCAAAGCGCGCATTCTGTTTGATCCGGAGGCATTGTGGCCATGATTTTCTTTTTTTTTTTTTGAATATCTGTCTCCCTTTTTCTTTCCTTTTCACACTTTTTTTTTCTTTTTTTTTTTTTTTAATCTCTTGCATTTTATCTCCCTCCCACTCCCTCATCCTTTTTCTTATTCTTTCCCAGTCCCTGTCTGATACGGGGAGTGTCTTGTCTAGACTCGTGAAAGACTGATTTGATGTTATTTAAAGCATGAGACGGATAGAGATAATAAACCCTCGGTGTTGGGGTGATAATATAATCCAAAACCTCCTGTTTGGAGAGTGAGCAAGACTGATTTGATTTTTTTCTTCTCGTGTGACTTGTGATTGTCTGATTCTGTCTGATTCTGGCGAGTTTCGAGCAGCCCGTCAGCCGGACTGCAGCCACCGGATGACTAGTCCGAAGTAGTCCCTCTTCCCTCTCTTCTTCCCGTCTCCATCTCCATCTCCATCTCCATCTCCATCTCCAATGTGCAGAAACAACAGGCATTGAGCGAGAAGAGGAACCGATATATGACAATCGGGATGCAAGACACCATCACAAAATTGACACTGGCAGCAAAAATAGAAAACATACCCCGCCAACCCCTCGACGCTGGATCATGACGGGTTCCCACCGCCAGTGCGGCGGAGTCTCGCTGATCCCAGCGACGCAGGCATTTCATTCATGCAGCTAAACAACCCCGGCCCATTTCTTATTTGATCGACTTCGTATTAGATGCGCCCCGGGGTGTTTTGACTTAGACTTAGCTCGACAGCCTCGCATGTTTTCCCGTCCCTGTGGGGTTTGCTTTTTTTTTTTGTGCTGTGGGCTGAAGGACTTTTCTTCTTGCTCTCTCTCTCTTTTCCTTTCCTTTCATTTCCTTCCCTGTGATTGTGTCTTTTGGAGTTTGAGTGTTCTTTGACTTCTTTCTGGTGGGCTTGTTTGTGCGTGTGCAGGTACAAATTGTTGGATAGGTTATTGTTTAATTTATTCTTATTCTTTCGTGTCATTTTTCTCCCGCACAACTAATTAGCTGGGAGGGGATAATGATGACCTGTGGATGAGAGGGACGACGAGAACCGAGTCAAACGGGGATCGATCGATCAACTCGATCAATTGATTGATAATTTCAAGCCCAAATTCTAGGTTTCGAATCGACCATGTCGCGCTCCCGCTCCAGCGTCGCTAGCGACCACAATGATCGCTTGGAACCGCGCCTCCTCCGAGCCGTCGAACACGACGACCTCGACGCTCTTCGGCACGTCATTGCCCAGGCGCGAGACAACGGACAGCTCAGCGAAGGGTTCCTGCGCGTGGGACTCATGCGCAGCTGCGATCGCGATAAGGCCGATGCCACGAAATACCTACTCGGACTGGGCGCCAGGACCGATGGCGGCACCAACAACAACAACAACAACCGGCCCTCGCCGCTGCTGCGCGCCGTGGAGCGCAATCATCCGCGCATCGTGCAGCTGCTGCTCGAGCACGGCGCCACGGCCGAGACCCGCGACAAGAAAGGCCGCACGGCGCTGATGACCGCCGCCTGGCGGAACCACTGGCATATCCTGCAAGTGCTGATCCAGCGAGGCGCGGATGTTAACGCGAAGGACCACCGCGGCCGCAACGTGCTGCATAATCTGGCGGCGGATAAGCAGTGCGATTGGGGCGAAGACGTGGTGGACCTGCTGCTGAAAACGACGTGTCATGTCGACGGGGCGATGGGACAGGACGAGCTGGGCCGGACGCCGTTACACTGGGCCTGCGCGACGGGGAAGCGGCGGTTCGCGGAGCTGCTGCTGACGCGACCGAACGGGCTCATTGTGGACGTGAACGCCATCGAGTCGAGGAATAAGACGGCGCTGCATCTGGCGGTTGCGCACGGCCGCGAGGACATCGTGCAGCTGCTTCTGCGACATCGAGCGGATATCGGCTCGCGGAGCGATGGCGGGTGGACGGCACTGCATTATGCCTGCGACAAGGGCTTTGAGGAGCTGGTGCGCATGCTGCTGCATGCCGGCGCGAAGATCAACAGCCAGCTGCTGAACGGGGTCACGCCGTTGCATCTGGCCGCGCAGGCGGGACATACCGAGATCGTGAAGTGTCTGCTGGAGCGACAGGACCTGAAGCGCCGAGTTCGCGATAACTTCGGGAGTACGCCATTCTTGCGCGCGGCGCAGTTCAAGCGCAAGGATATCGTGTCGCTGCTGGCGCCGTTTAACAATGTCGATGCGCTCTCGGCCGATGCCAGGGGCGCGTGCGAAGGGTTCGAGGCGACGGTGGTTGATTTTGGGAACTTCCACAACGAGAACCGCGTGAAGAAGACGAGCGTGTTCAACCTGCTCTTCGGCCGCGATGCCGAGAACCCCCGCAAACAGGCCTTCAATACGCTCCCGGCGGACAGCAAGGCCACCGATTTCCGATGGGTCCATCTACCGGCCAACAACATGGCCTGGGTGGAGGCGTTGCTCACCAAAGCGTTTATCGAGGAAGGGGCGCACGACGTGGATAGCTTCAAGGGTCTCGAGCGGTCGTTTCGCTATCAGCACCGTGGCCAGCGAACGCACGCTCACTTCATGCGTCCTTTGTGTCAGAGCTCGCCTCGGGCGCCACGGAATCGCACAGAGGATAGTTCCGAGGAGTCGGTGGAAGACAAAGACACCAGCGCCCCTCCGCGCATTGTCATCAACGGGACGTCTCACGACACGTCGCCCAAAATCCCGGCCCCGGGCCAAAAGGGCAAGAAGCAGAAACCGCAAGGGGGCAAATCCGATCGAGTAGAAAGCAATTCGCAGGACGACAGCAACGGGTCTCAGGGCAAAAAAGCCAGCAAGAACGGAAAACGCGGGAAGAATGGAGGGTCTGGATCCAAGTCAGAATCGAAATTCCATGCGCATGATAGACATCGCTCGCCGCTGTCCTTCTGCAAGGAA
This sequence comes from Aspergillus ochraceus, assembly GCA_004849945.1. Taxonomy (NCBI): domain Eukaryota; kingdom Fungi; phylum Ascomycota; class Eurotiomycetes; order Eurotiales; family Aspergillaceae; genus Aspergillus; species Aspergillus ochraceus. The sequence goes on from SSOS01000002.1 coordinate 2,829,860, forward strand.
TCGGTGACGTGTAACGTGTGCATGTTCATGCCCTACTTGCATTTCGAGACGGCGGAGCGGCGCCAAAAGATGCAGGAGGCGATTCAAAGGGCCGAGACGCTGAATCTCCCGGCCCCGGGCATCAGTCGATCCCCGACGCGCGACGAGATGCTGATCCGAGCCCATCTGGCATCCTCGTCGGCGTCGCTGCACGTGCGACGAACGCTCGATCAGTTCTTCTACCCGAACATCGACACGCAGATCCGCGACCAGGACCAGGTGGTCTACCGATATCAGACCAAGGGTCAGGGCCGCGAACGATACTGGTCGGAACCGAAGATCTTCATGGTCGACCAGCTGTGGATGTGGATCATCGGCACGAACCTGATCGTGACCAGCTTCCCGCAGCGCTGGGAACAGCCGAAGAACGACCCGCTCAACGTGCTGGACGGGGTCATCGAGGACATCAACTCGAAGACGCGCGAGCCCGTGCGGTCCATCTACGACCTGGCCATCGTCATCACCAACCGCTGCTCCGGCGTCTTCGACCGCCATCGCATGGGCGACGAGGAGTATCAGTTCCTGGACATGTTCGAGGCCTCGATCGGCATCGCGACAGATCGCGAGACGGTGCTCTTCAGCAGGTTCAACCGCGCCTCGGCACAGGCGTCGGAGTGGCTCAAGAGTCACCGCAAGCTCAGCCGCTTTGCGCGTGCGCGCAAGAATGAAGGGACAGATGCGACAGACCGTCGCGACCACCGTCTCCTCGAGCCCGACCACGACCACCTCGGCTACGAGGAAGAGGAAGAAGAAGAAGAGCCCCTCTTCGTCGACAATCTCCTCGACATCGGCCAAGAAACCGACCTCCTCTCCGAAGCCAAGGACATCCGCGACGAGCTCAACATGATCCACACGGTGCTGCAACACCAACAACACGTCCTCGCTGACCTCCAAGAAGTAATCTGCGACATCTACCACGGCCAACAACGCTCGCAATACGAAGCCCGCAAGCGCTTCAAAGAACAACAACGCACCATCGACATGCACATGAAAGACATCGAACGAATGGACAAACAAGCCGAACGGATCTACTCCTCCATCACCGACCTGCTCGATCTGAAGCAAAAACACGCCAACGCGTTCGAGGCGCGGTTCGCGCGCGACCAAGCCGCGGGGACGACCCGCCAGGGCAAAATCATCATGATGTTCACGATCGTGACGATCGTGTTCCTGCCGCTGTCGTTCATCACTTCTTTCTTCACCATCGATATGCAGGAGTTCCCGCATGCCCCGAACGGCGACTCCCAGCTTCGGCTGCCCTATGTCGCAAAATACACCTTCGGGATCGGTTTCGCCATCTCCATCCCGCTTATCTTGCTGGCCCTGGCGGTCGATGATATCGGTGATGGATGTCAGGAGGGGATTCGGCGCGCGAGGCGGTGGATGTCGACGCGGAGGACGGGTTCGGAGGGGAGGGGGAGGGTGGATGGAGGGGAGTTCTACGCGACGCCGACGGCGCTGGAGATGGAGAAGATTCTTAGTGTGCGGCGCAGCGTGGATACTCAGTTCGGGGGGAGTTTGTTGCCGGTGTCGACGAGGGGGACGGGGCGGACGGTGGGGAAGAGTATGCTTGTGAGGGGTGATTTGGATTGATGGTTGATTGAGATCTGGTGATGATAACTATGATAATGAATTTTATGTATGTATGAATATATCTTGGAATAGAAATGAACAATGTATTACCGACTATTTGCCCACCTACTTACCCTTCTAATTCTGCAAACCTGTCTACTCATCAGTACGCGCCTAACTATCGATGCTCAAAGCGTGGTTGGTTGAATACTAGATAATACAAGATCCTATTCAGATGGAGATTCCCTTCGTCTTGCAGTCCACTCTACCAGGGCCTTTCAGATCTTCCCTGATACTCCAAGTCTACTCCGTACTCCAAACGACGCTGCAGGCAAATTACTATCTGAGAAAGTAGGGCTACCCCAGACCCAGACCCACATACCATATCGGGTCCGCAGGAGCGAGAAAGAATGCCCAAACCCAACAATAAACCTACAATTATCATAGCAGTGAAGTAGAGTCATTTGGAGTAGATTGTTCAACCCCAATGAGAACCCGGGTTTTCACCGCATATAAATTCTTCTAATCTCGAGAAGGAGGAGGTTGAAGACTATTTGGATCACAGTTGGGGTTACTTCAGTTACTTAACTTACTGCAGGATTTTGCACTCATAAAAAACAACAACTTCAGAGCATCCCGCCCTCTCAATATCCTTGAATCCTTCTTTGAAACAACAATCCACGATTCCTCATTCAACAATCATCTCAAACGTCCCTAACAGCTTCAGTATACAGCAAAAATGTCTACAAACAGAGAAGCAATCAACACCCAGCACGCCCCTCCCCCGCGACCATTCTACAACCAGGCAGTTGTAGCAAACGGCTTCGTCTTCTGCTCCGGTCAACTTCCCAAAGACTCGAAGGGCCAGATAGTCACGGGTAGCGTGCAGGATCGCACGGTGAGTCATTTTACTACATACCTTCCCATCCCTCCTTCCTCCAATTTTAGTTGAGATTAGCAAAAGGTCTATATTGTATGGTAGATAAGAGATCTAACCCAGTACTATCCTTACCACAGAACCAATGCATCAAGAACCTAAAAGCAGTTCTAGAATCTGCAGGATCCAGCCTGGAGAAAATGGTCGAAGTGAATGTCTTCCTGGCCGATATGGAGGACTTTGAGAAGATGAATGAGACGTATTTGGAGTGGTTTGGGGAGATTAAACCGGTGAGAACGTATGTATACCCCTTCTCTCTCTTTTCCATTCTCTATTCTATTTGATGATGTGGCTGGAAGGTTGATGGATCCTTTTCATAGATGTGTTGCGGTTAAGTCGATTCCGGAGTATACAGATGTGGAGATGAAGTGCGTTGCGCTTTTGTGATTGTATGGTGGGGTGGTAATGGCTGTTGATGAGTTTTACTTTGGATCGGTTTATGCCACGCATACGGCGCTGACGGGCTTCGACGATGAGGCTTGATTAGTGAATGGTATTGAGCTGTGGATTGGATGTTTCCTCGAAGGGATTGACTGCATTTATACTGTACAATGAGGACTAGGGTCGAAAAAGATTGCTTCACACCTCCCGAAAGCTTGGCTTTTGTTTATCAATATTTGAAGGGCTTTCAATAGCTTTAGGTAGCTGAACCCTCTAACAATCCTGAGTAGGTTTTCGAGACTAAGGACTCTCTTCTCCTTTCTTTTCAGTCCCGTATGTCTGGTTCATATGTACATGTACGAATGCCCAGGTCGCATACAGTCCAGACAGCGGGCATCGTCCTGCCTAGCGCTGATGTACGCCGCCTATCCTGATCACCTTCTGAGAACACTACCGCCGGAAGCCATATCAGTTACCCAGCAGGAAGCCATCAATTGTCCTCCAACCTTTGCACGATGATGAAATTGGTCAGACGAAGAATCCTCCCGAGCGGAAAGTACTCGTTGTGGAGGGACCGGAAGTCTTGGTTCATGTGAAAATCGAAGGCGATGCCACCACTAATACAGTAAATGGAGACATTGGTTGGCAGAGGCAATCCCCAATACTGTCGCGCAGATCTCGCTGGAGGCACAATTTGACAGCACTTCATCACTTATTCTGTTGAGAGTCCCTCTGCCACTTTTCTGTCTCAGAGTTGCCAACCTTTATGCACTCTGCTTTTGTTGTTGTTTGTTGTTCTGATTGCTTTTGCTAAAGCTATTGCTTTATACTCGGCTTGATATATATTAGAGGCAGTTAATTTGGATTAGTCAATGAGAAATGACCTAGCCGATATGAGTCTTTATAAAATTGTAGTGTCCTGGGGCCGGGTTGATGAAGGATCATTTCGCTCATTCTCGGGGGAATGGAACTATCTGGTGGTGGTTAATATGTTCTGTGGCAGTTCTATATGAATACATGCTAGTAAAAAGCCCACCATAATCATGAATAATTTTCACCGTAGATCTTACCCTTGGGACCATAAATCCTATTCAAAATATTTACAACAAAAGCATACCTATTGAGCCCTTGAAAGCAACATCGGATCAGTCACATCACTACCTTTCGCCCTCACCCACACATCAACAATCCTCGCAGCCTCTGAATCCTGCTCAGAGTCCACCACAAAATAAAAATTATAGAAAGATGCCGCAACACAAGCATGATTCGGGTAGAGCTTCACCACCTGTCCCACAGAAAGCGGAATCCGAGATGACTCCACCTGTTTATCATCCCAAGACACTATGGAATGCTCCTGGCTAATACGCTCCACAATCAGCCGTGACGATGAGTCTGAAGCTGACGATCGCCGCCAGGGAGACACCACCGCCCAGCCGGGATAGTTTGGACACGGCTCTCTTCCCAGCGCCAGCGTCCCGGCGGCAAGGAGAGCCTCCGGGCAAGATCTCTCGCCGTCGTTATAGACACTGCAGACTTCTGCGAGTACCGAGATGGCAATGTCGTCTTGGGGATTCCGCGCGCGGGGACCTGCATTGGTCGATAACTGCTGTATGTCAAGCAGCGGGTAGACTCCGGCGTGGAGCTCCACCGTGATCTTTGCGTCCAGGTCGCTTGAAAACGGAGCCTTGAGCAAGTCTCCCAGATCTCTGGATTCGGGAACTGCGAGGTCTTCTACCAGGAGATGCTGCGACGACAGAACCTGAGGAGTCGCTCCCACACTAATCACCAACCGCTTTCCCGGGAAATACTGTAAATGGCGCTGGATGGCTTCTCTGCAGCTGGTGATCTCGTTAATCAGATGCGTCATCGCTTCCTGGGCCGTCGTACCCCCGTAACTGAGACTGCTATGCGAATAAACACCCAAGAGTCGCGCATGTCCTTGTTTCTCGGAGTCCGCTAGTTTCTCCAACAGACCTTGTTTGTTTAGCGCAGCGGGTGGCAGTCCGGCTCGATGGTAGCCCGAATCGACTTTGAGGAAAATCGACGCTGGAGACCTCGCAATATCTGAGAACTGCGGAAGGAAGTCTAGTTGATCCGGATGGTCAATCATAACCGAAATACTCCCTTCCCCGACCTCGAGCGCGATTTTCGCTAGTCGAGTCACTTGCGACGGCACCAGTGGGATACCATAGAGGAAATTGACGCGACGCCCTTCGGACTTGAGTTTCTTCAGAAGCGGTACCAGCGTTTCGATCTCTAGGACTGTCGATGCGATGAAGTTTCCGTCGAGGTTCGGGTCGTTGACTTGCATTTCGGCGATCTCAGTGGTCTGTGATGATTTAGCAGCCTGTGAGGTATTTTGCGGTGTTTAGTTATGTACCTTGTGTGACTTGACATGCGCCCTAAATCCGACACCGAGCTCCTTCACGGTTTGAATCATAGTCTGACAATGTCTTCTGATGATTGCTGCATCGAGCACCAGGGCAGGCTTGGGCACGTTGCCCACATCCTGGCCCACGTAAAGGTTTCTCAGAGCTTGCTGGAATGTCATAGTGGCTTTGATATTGTGGCATTCATATTCATTGGACAAGTCGATTACTTTATATGTGTATGGAATAGAACTGTCGATTGCTGGACCAGAATATAGGAGGTAGAAGATGGATGGATCCATCTCGCTCCCTCGCTCCCGATGTGGTTAAGCGGGTGGGGCGTGGCGATAATGCTATACTTCTCCTACTCCTACCGCTCCTACTCTTCCGCGAGAAACCTCGTTGAATCTGCCTCCAACATGGATGAATTTGGGGCAAGTGCATTTCTCCAACGTCATGTATCTGTGCGACTAATCCAGAGCCTGGCCCACTAGATCGGTCCATACTACCTACCAAATAGAGTCCGCGAGAACGAGCTCAATCTCACTTATTCAAACACTAGCATGGAAATAACCTAATATAAGAGGAACAGGTCCTTTTGCATCTATGTGCAATACAGATCTCCCATTCTACCATCACAAACCCAATCTTCTATATCCATTACACACCAGGATGCCTGGAAAAACCGCCATCCTGACCCCGGACGCTCCCGCTCCAATGCCTCTCCTGTCTCAGGGAGTTGTCTGCAACGGAATGGTCTACGTCTCCGGCAGTCTGGGCATCATCCCCTCGACGGGGAAGTTTGTGGAGGGCACCGTGGCCGATCGTATGGTAGGCAATGTCTAGCGTTTCTTTTTACAGATACTATACCCTGTGGGCTCATCTATTAACACCCCCCGAAGGATCAAATCTTCCGTAACATGTCTGCTATTCTCAAGGCTGCAGGGAGTGGTTTGGAACACATGGTTAGTCGTCACAAATTACCAAGCTACACTGGATAGGAAACATTCATGTCTTTCTTCTAGGTCAAGGTGAATGTTTTCCTCGCCGACATGGCGGACTTTCAGAGTATGAATGAAGCATATGCTAGAAATCTGCCCGCTGGGGTGAAGCCTGTGAGTTCTAATTTTACCTGCATAGATTTGAACTTGGATTGATGGGAATTTAGGTGCGCACATGCGTTGCAGTGAAGGAATTGCCCTTCGGTTCGGATGTGGAGATAGAATGTGTTGCAGCTTTAGAATAGGGTCTTTGGTTCAATGAATGATCATACTGGAAGTGAATACCATTGTTCTTTCTGGTAGAAGGCTGCCAAGATCAAATGGCTGAGGCTGCAGGTAGATATCATGAGTAAGTGTATCAATAGCATATCAGCGAGCCCTTGAGACACAAATCTAGTCATCTAGTTCGTAACCCAGATTGTAAAACTGAAGACAATTCACCAACTCTCTCGACTTGCCATAGATAGCTTGATCCTAATTTCTCGCTCAAAACCTTTTATTCCTCTCCATACAACTTGCAGATAGCTTCCACCGTAGTGTTACCACCCGACAAAATGATCCCAACATCCCAGCCCTTCTCTCCCCCTTCTTTCTCGACAATCCGTCGAAACTCCTCGTCAAACAAGATAACAGCCAACGGCACAGCAGCACTCGGCTCAACCACAAGCTTCAATCTCTCCAGAATCAGCTTCATCGCCTCCTTAATCTGATCTTCCGTCACGGCAAACACCCCCCTAACCTTCTCCCGATCAGAGATCACAGTCCAATTGACCTCTCCCACCGGCGTCCGCAGCCCATCGGCAATAGTCAGGGTGCTGACCTCTGGAATCCGCGCTCCACCTAAGAGACCCCGTCGACCATCATCACCTCCTTGAAACGACGGCTCGGCTCCAAAAACATACGTCGTCGGCTTGCTTGAGAAATACGTCGCCGTTCCAGCCAGCAAGCCGCCTCCGCCCAAGGGCGTGATCACCGCATCGAGAGGGCCCTCATGTCCCTGGGTGGCAGCAGACTCAGTGCCTTGATCCTTCTTCAACAAGTCTGCGACTTGCGCTTCAAGCTCCAGCCCCGCAGTGCCTTGGCCCAGAATGATATCCGGATGATCATAGGGGGGAACAAGAATCGCGCCCGTGTCTTCAATGACTTGCTTCACGACCGCTACTCGTTCCGGCTCGGTCGAGCCGCTGAACAGCACGCGCGCGTTGTACGCGCGTGTGCCGGCAATCTTCGACTTTGTTGATATAGAAGGCATGACTATATGAGCGGGGATGTTTAAAGAGGACGCAGCAAGCGCGAGAGCTTGGGCGTGGTTGCCTTTTCATACATCATTGTCAGAACTTCCCTCCGCGATCAAGCGCCTTTGTAGGTAGCATGAGGGTTAAGAAAGAGAGTCTGCATCTTACCAGAACTATGAGTCGTCACGCCACGTTTCCGCACCTCCTCGATTCCCAGCTCAGAGCAGAGTCTCAACAAGGCATGGAATGCGCCACGCGCTTTGAACGCCCCGATTTTCTGCAAATTCTCGCATTTGAAGTAGAGTCGGAACACCGGGGATGCGGGCTGTTGGCCTTCAAAAGCCGTGTTCTTGAGTGCGGTTCCTTCTTGGGGTGTCGAGGCAATGCGATTGAGCGTTTGAGATGTCAATACTGGGGTTTGGTGGATGTAGGAACTGATTAGAGGGTGTGCAGCCCTAACTGAGTCTGAGGTGAGTGGGGGGCACGTTGCGAGGTCGGCCATGATGGTTGTTTGAGCCTTCTGGGGTGGTGGTCTTGATTTCTGGATTTCTTTGTCGATAGAACATCGATCCTGCGTCAGTTATATGTTTGAATGCCGGAGTCATAGAAAATTGAAGAGAGCGCTTGATAGTTCTGCCGGGAGAACAGCTCGTTCCCGCGCACCCGATTAGGAAAGGTGAAGTTGGAGTCACCCTACGAGACGTCTCCAATTCTTGGGGTCGACCCCAACACAACTATTGAAGGTGAGGTCTACACCAAGAACCCCAGGATGCAATCAATTCCAGCGTCTTCTTTTTAAGGATGATAAACGGCGTCGCTTTCTCGACAACACAGTTCTGAAGTCGCCACCATGTCGCTGGTTGGTAGTGGGGTTCTCCAAAAGTCGCTCAAAGTTGCCTGCATTCAGATAGCAAGTTGTAGGAACCCCCGCCTCTCCTTGTGTCAATGCGCTGTGACTAAATCCTAGCAACTTAGGCCCCAACAAAGCCCAGAACCTTGCCCAAGCGAGACAGAAAGTCCTGCAGGCTGCGACCGCAGGTGCTTCGCTCATCGTTCTTCCCGAATGCTTCAACTCGCCGTATTCCACGGCATCGTTTCGCGACTATGCCGAGCCCTTGTCAACACCCCCGGATCCCATAGCAAGTCCGAGTTTCGCCGCACTGGCACAGATGGCCCTGGACACCGGCACGTTTGTCGTTGGTGGAAGCATACCCGAATGTGACCCCTCCGGCAAGATCTACAACACCTGCGCGGTATACTCCCCAGAAGGGAAGTTGCTAGCCTCCCATCGCAAGATGCATCTTTTCGACATCGACATCCCCAATGGTATGTCATTCCGTGAATCAGACACCCTCTCTGCCGGGGACGATATCACGGTCGTGGACTTAGAAGGATACGGACGAATCGGGCTTGGGATCTGCTACGACATGCGGTTTGCCGAGCTCAGCACCATTGCTGCTCGACAGGGCGCGTTCGCCCTCGTTTATCCCTCGGCGTTCAATACCACGACGGGACCGCTTCATTGGGAGCTGCTTGGTCGGGCTCGTGCAGTTGATAATCAGGTCTACACTGTGCTGTGTTCGCAGTCAAGGGGGACCGGTTCTTCGTACCCGGCCTGGGGCTATAGTATGATTAGCGATCCGATGGGTCGGGTTGTGGCTGGGACTGGGGAGGGTGAAGATATTGTTTATGCGACATTGGAACCGGAGGTGATTGAGGAGGCTCGTCTGGCGATTCCTATTACCGTTCAGAGGAGGCATGATGTGTATCCGGATATCGGGCAGCTTGTTCGAACCGAATAATAGTAGGCAAGGAATCATAGCATTTCTTGTGTTTCATATATAGTAATCATTCAATCCTAGTGTGAAAAATTGTAAGCTTAGCAAATATCACCGAGCCGTGATGGAGTTCTAACTAGAGGAAGTATATAGAGGGCCAAGGTTGGGGTAGGAAATCCGGGCGGGTCAAGTCTCCATGTGGCAAACCCCACCGAAGCCATCGAAGAATTAAGAAACATAATCCTTTCCATCCTCGGAACCTCCACTACTCAAACATACGAGATACCTCATTCTTTATCAGCGAGAGTATGTACCATGTACAAACCCGCTCCGCAACGTCCGAAGAAGACGAGCATCGTTCGGTCCCGATCCGGTTGCAAGGCGTGCCGACAACGCCGGGTGAAGGTATGTACTGTAGTGTCTACTGTATGCAAGAGTTTTGAGACTAACACTTCCAGTGCGACGAGAAGAAACCGTCATGTAGCGCGTGTGTACGCCACGGGAAGAATTGCGAAGCGGTCTCTTCAAATTACGACTTCCGTACGAGCGTCGTGCTGGCGAATGCATCACATGGGGTTCGCTATCCCAAACGGTCCAGAGTCGTGTACAGAAAAGAGACGACCGTTGATACAACGGTAGGATGTGATGACGTGGACAGTTCCGCATTGGATACTGTCTCGGACGAAGCCCATCGTACGAATGACGCTCTCGCGCTGGCGCCTCGTTTGATCAGCGAGGAGTGGTCTGTAGATGACCCATCGTCATATCAATATCAGTCCCCAGAATCGCCCACTTTGCTACCACTGCCGAGTCCATCGCAAAGAAGGTCCCTCGGCCGGTCCGAGAATGAACTGTTCTATCTGACATATTGGGAAACGTCTTGTGCACAATCTCTCCCCCAATTTCTGGGGCACATCGTCGACATAGCTTACGATAATGCACCTTTAATGCAAGCTCTATTGGCCCTTTCTGCTTGCAATATGAGTCGCGCGTTACCGGAAAGCGAAATTGAGGCATCTTCTTCACAAGTAACATTAACGTATAGACCGAGGCGCGAATATCTCTTGTCGAGCCAGCGGTACTACGGCTCTGCAGTGCAGCAAATCGCTAGATCAATCAACAGGAATAGTCTAATCTCCCCATCGCACAACTTGGCCGTCTTGGTTCTATTCTGTTATCTCGAGTCCGCCATGGGAAACTTTGCCGGCTTCGGCTGCCATGCGCAAGGCGTCGACACCTTCATTCAGACGCATTTCGCCGCCATCGCATCTGATCGTCTCGGCCGTGAACTGACCGCGGCATGGATTCTGGCGAAAAACCACAACTGGTGGCTCAGGATGCACTTCAGTTCCGTTTCACTACAGCTCCGCCAACCATCACTTGCTCTACCTCGGGACATTTCCCACATTCTTCTCTCCATCAATGCACGACGAGCGGTGGTTACATCCATTCTATGCGAATCATACAGTCTCAACAACATCGCTCTTCTACAGCTGTGGCCATGCGGTCATCGGCATCGAGACCTAACAGTCGATCAGTGTATTGCGTTGCTGGAAATTGAATCCAAGAAGCTCGACGAATGGCATTCTGCGCTTCCGCAACGCGAGCTCCCCATTGAATCATTCCCCGGCTTCGGCAATCTCGACCGTGAATCCGGTAGTATCCATCCACTGCTCTTCAAGTCGCATACCCTAGCAATGAATTACGCGTATTATGCCTGTTCTCGGCTTCTGCAATGCGCGACACTATTTCACGACCTACAGCAGCCTCACGCGCCATCAATCACTGCCGCCGAGACAGAAACAGAACCTAACCATTGGATCCGCATCATCCTTCGCATCGTCGCCGGCCTGGACAAGCAAACTTGCTTGCATGAAAACGTCTACTCCATCGGCATCTCCAGCCTTCTTGCCGCCTGTCTTCTTCGATGTCATGATTCCGCCGTCGGGACGTGGATCGAGACCTGGCTGAGTGATTGGAGAAGCAACAATTCGGCTCTGGAGGAGGGAAGTTTTCCTATCGCTCAGGTCTGGGAACTCACTCGGCTCATCAACGAGGAGAAAGCGGCTGGGAACTATATCTACGCAATCGCCCTGCCGGAGGATGATGGCGGTGGGAGGGGAAAGTACGCTTCGTACTATAGCCAACATTTGGATAGACTTGTGTTGCTCGGGAGAAGGGGATGTTCGGGAAGATTGTATTCGGAGTTGGTTCCGGTTAAGATAGAGGGTTCAGTTTCGTAGCAGGTCGGGCGAATACTCGTACATACCATAGAATACACATGCTCTTGGAGAGTTGAGTTGGTAATGTTCATCGGGATAAAAATTTTTCATAAGAAGAACCAAGGGTTTTTACCTTAGCTTTGGAGTCGAGTGGGCAGAGATACTCACATAACGATATTTGTATACTCCACTATACAGAAAAGTGAATACTCTCTATCTATCAGGATTTCCAGCAGTGACAGACTTATCTGAGTGAAGTGTTACCCACTGGGGCTGTCAGATATTCACTGTAAACACAAGTACCTACCTAGGAGTGTTGCCCACTGGTTGCCTGGGGCAGAATTTGTCCTTCTTCTTTCTGACCTTCCTTCCCTCCTTCTCTCCTTCATCCACCCCACCTCTCCATCCCATCGCCACCGGAACCTACAACAAGTCTACATTAGGGACGTACTGTGTGTGTAGAAGATATGACTGCATACATTAATTACTCTATAAAGAATGGGACTCAGTCAGCAGAAGGAGGGAAAAGGGAGATAATCGTTCCATTTATATCTACCATCTATAACACCAAAAACTAAGGTCGAAACGAGAGGTACCACTCCAGTACCTCTAACTATATCAACACTCACCACTCTCACTCTGGCAAGTCCGCAGGATCCTCACCGCAACCGACTCGCCACTCCAATACGCACCGGTCAGAGTTCCCAGAGCCACAAAAGGCGCCGTATGCTCCCCGGCCAACCAGATATGGCGCTCGGGCTGTCATTGTCGAAGAGCTCGAATTCCCTCTTCCAGCTTATACTCCGACTGTTCCTTCTCCGCGTCAATCGTAAAGTTCATGTACGAACCATGTCCGGCGAGCTCGTCGTTCTGCCAGTTCGTCGCGAGGACGGCTTCCGGACGACACTCCGGCTCCGTGACCCGGTAGTTTGGAAGGCGGCTGTAATACGGTTGGAAGAAATCATTGATGATTTGGAAGTATTCCGCAGAAGTGGGATCGTGTGGCGCGATGAGCGACGTCAACTTGGCTGCGCAGCACCCGTACAACTGGAAAAGAAGGGTCAGTTGCGCGTTGTCTGCGCCGAAGACCTCGCTCGAGGCGAGGGGACCTCAATGTCCTAGGAGTCGGGGCTTGATTGCACGGTGTACTCCGGGGTGAGGAAGTGCGCGAAGGATTCCAGGCTGGGTTGTCCTGGCGAAGGCAACCTTAAGGATCTGCTGAGTGAGGGTTTGGGAGATTCGAGACGCGATTTGGACACAGAGCACTCGGTCATGCGGACCTGGAAACTCTCGTTCGATCAGATCTTGAAACGGGAGGCCAGAGCGGCACAAATCCTTTCATTGATGTCCTTGTTAGACTACCATAGTACACCCCGCATGCTTCTCCAAGAGGCGAGAGAGCCCGAGGTTGGATTCCGAGCCGCCCTGAGAGCCCTGCAAGCCTTTGGTCTCATTTCCGTCGGGAACGAAAGAGAGGCCACCTACAAGATGCACCGCCTAGTAGCGCTATCGACACGACGGTGGTTGGAGGTCACTGGGACGCTCGAGCACTGGCAGCGTGAGGCGCTGAAGGTTCTCGTGGAGAAGTACCCCGGCACGCAGACCTACCAAAATTGGCCTGTCCTCGAGGCTTTGACTCCCCATGTCCAGATCGTATTCTCGTTCACGTTCTCGACAGAGACGAATTGGCTGCGGCTTGCAGAACTTCTCAACTCCGCCGCCTTGTACGACCTGGCTAAGGGGAACTACCCCGACGCCTACCACAAATCAGTCAGATCGTTGGAGATCCGAGAGCGCCTGCTCCCACCAAAAATGATGCCTTGACGCTGGAAAGCACCCAGTTGTTAGGAGAGACTCTGCTTCATTGCGGCGACCTGTTGACAGCCAGGGACATGCTTTACAAGGTCGCACGGGCCGGAGAAAGGATTCTCGGCCCCGACCCATCCGGACACCCTGGAGGGCATAAGTGACTTGACTCTGGCCTCGTTGGAGCTCAACGATTTTAGTTACGCCGAAACAACCGCCGTTTTAGAGCTGGAACGCCGTCAGAGAGTCCTTGGGCCGGATGCCCTAGATTCGATCGTCAGTCTGAACATTCTGTCGATGCTGCGACAGCGGCAGAGCAGAATTTCCGATGTCAGGGAGAGGAGCCAGGAAGTGTATGACAAGCGCCGAAGGATTCTTGGGATCGAGCACCCGGACACCCGGGTGACGTTGAACAATCTGGGAGTGGTTCAGTTCCTGCAAGGCGATCTGGACACTGCGAAGCTCTCCCTTGCCGCTGCCATCGACGGAGAGGCCAAGTTATTTGGGCCGGAGTGCAACGATATTCAGGTTAGCCTAACCAACATGGCCCGAAACCTGAATCAAGCCGAGACCTTGCATCGGCAGGTCATGGCGATCAGAGACAAGCAATACGGCCGCGATCACCCAGTCACACTTTTCACGGCTAGAAAGATTGTTGAAATACTGGTCCAGAAACAAAATTTTAGGCATGCGCGAGAAATGGAACAGGCTATCGATGCCATGGAAGCCACGAACGGGTACCGAGTTGTCGGCGCACTGCTGAGAGCCGGACTTTTGTTTGATTAGAGTAGTGGTGTTCATCTGTGGCTTGTTTCTGGGCTGGGCTCTCAACAGGATGGAATTGCTTATGTCCAGGTTCTAAATTGTCATTGGGAATCATTAGTGGCAGGCCAGGATTGAAGAGACGAGGAAAGAAAAAAGCAAAAAGGTAATAAAAAAAAAGAGAAGAAAGAATGCAAGCAGCAAGCATATAGAATGTGATCCAGCTGGGCTGGAATAAATAAATAGATAAATAGCTACAGCCACACCTCTCACATCGTGCTAGTAGGCAATCAGTACTCGCAGGTAAGTCAAGATCAATAATCATCAAAAACATTAAGCCCATAATATATACTCCGAACATAAAAGGTCCAAAATTTATGGTACAAGATAATATCAACAAGAAAGAAAAGTAAAGAAAAAAGAAGTAAGGAATGACACCAAAAAAAAAGGGAACCCATTTTAAATATGTACAATGCAATCCAATAATTAAATCAATTAAAACATCCGATGCGGTTGTTGTGCTTGATATGGCGATTGCTGTTGATACCGCGCGTCATATTGATTATGACCACTCGGGACCAACGGCACCGAAAGATCCACGATGTCGGTCTGTGATCGCGCACCCGCCATGTGCGGGCTGTTACTGCTGCTATAGTTGCTGTTGTTGCTATGGCTGTAGGGATCACTGTTGTTGCTCCAGCCAGTCTTTTCGCGCGCAGGACTCCAGTCGTCGCCATCACCTAGGGACTGGAAGCGCAGATCGCCGCGGGCGCTCTTGCCCAGGGCGTCGAGCTCGGTGGTCATCTGGTCGCCCGAGCGCATGAAGGAGTTCCGGTCGTCGTTGATGGGCTGGTATCGCGAGTCAGGCTCCTTCAGGCGGATGGCGTGGTACACGCCCAGTAGGATCCAGATCAGGATGACGATGGCGAAGACGGCGTTGTAGACGAAGAAGATGACGCCCATGATACCGGTCATTAGGGCCGGTTGTTTGAAGACGTTCGAGAAGATGAGCAGGAAGACCGAGTTGACAAAGTTGATGGCTGCCGAGGCGATCCCATATATGTTTGTTCCCTTGTCCATGAACGGCCGGATCACACTGATTCCGATGAGCATGATGGCTTCCAGCACCAGGATTACTGCCACCTGTGCGACGGGCGCCGATTGTCCGAAGGCGATCACCATGCCCTTGATGATGGTGTAGATGAGCATGGGCACGATGAAGTAGTAGGCCGTGGCGCGGTAGTTGATGTACAGGAAACCCCAGTTGTTGAAGCAGGTCGGGTCCGAGTAGAGCGTGTAGGCGGGGCTGTTGTGCATGCTGATGGAGCGCTTGGCGCGCTGGAAGATCTTGAACGTGGCCCAGCCCAGGGCCAGCGAGGTCAACAGCCACATGGAGATGGCGAGCGCCATCTCGGCGCCGGAGTCTTGGTGCGTCAGCTCCCACAGGCACAGCACGCACATCTGCGTGTAGCCGACGAACATCAGGCGGAAGAGCGTGCCGCGGGTCAGCGTCGTCCAGCCGGCGGTCAGCTGCACAGGCAGGTGCCGTTTCTTACTGAGGAGCTTCCACACGAGTTTGGTCAGCAGGGCGCAGATGAGGATGACGACGACGATGAAGTAGTAGAAGAAATAACCGGTCATGAAGACGTTGCTGGGCTCGATGGAGGCGCGGAATCCCACACGCTCGATGCCGCGCACAGTGACCTGCCCATTGCCTTCATCGGCACGGCGCATCAGGCCACCGAGAGCGCGGGATAGGATAGTCGAGCGCTTCTGCACGATGACCGAGGTGTGGGAGAGATCGGAGAGAAGCGTTGAGGGCGTGCCTCCGGTGGCGCGCTGGAACCAGGTGCAGAGCGTCTGCAAGCCCTCCAGGTGAATAATACCCATACTCCACTGGAAATTCTGGGTCCAGGCCTGCACGATGGGCGGCATGTGAACGGACATCATGCCGACCATGGCCTGGGCCTGCATGAAGGTCAGGAAGGAGATCGAACTGAAGGCGACGTGGGTGGCAGTCTGCGAGTGACCCAGCACGGAGTAGACGGCGGACATGATGATACCCAATCCGGTGATGACGGCGACGGTCCAGGAGACGCCAACCTGGTAGACAGACTTGCTGTTGGACAATTGTGTCTCGACGCAGGCGATACTATCTCCGGACTTCTTATCGTTGACGGTGATGCGCACGCGAGCATCCAGGTCGGGCACGTTGAACGCGATGGAGGGGATCTTGCCCAGGACGTCCTTGCTGACGGAGATTTTGGCGGATTTCAGGTCCAAGTCACCGGGACTCATGGGACAGAGACCGGCGAGATCTTTACTGCTGCACGGGTCGAGATGCTCGGTCAGGGCCTTGTAGCCGTAGACAATCAGGTCGACTTGCATGTCCACCTTTCC
Source organism: Aspergillus ochraceus (assembly GCA_004849945.1). NCBI lineage: Eukaryota > Fungi > Ascomycota > Eurotiomycetes > Eurotiales > Aspergillaceae > Aspergillus > Aspergillus ochraceus. Next base: position 2,846,362 of record SSOS01000002.1, read on the forward strand.
GGAGATGGCGGTGGAACCTTCGAAACCGACCTCGAGGGTTTTGTTATTAGGGGTGAAGAGGACGGAGAATTTAGTGACGGAGAGTTTGGTGTTGTCGCCGCATTGAATAAGCGAGTCGGCGGCGATGAAGTTGACGGCCTGGGCGACGGGGACGAGGGCGGCGAGCGCGCCCGCGACGAGGTTGAAGAATTTCATGACGGACGGAAGCCAGCGTCCATGACCGGGAGGGACGGAAGGAGGGACAAGAGGTCGGAAGGTCGGAGGGTCGAAGAGGAGGAGAGAACAGAAAGAAAGAGAGAGGGAGAGAGAGAGAGAGAGAGAAGAGAGAGGATGAAACGAGAGTCGACAGGACACGGATCTGGGGGAAGGTGTCAATTAGTGGGAGTCCAGCAGTCCAGACTGGACGTCAGGGGGGGCAGGCAGCATCTTACTTGTCGGACTAGGGAATTAGGGTCAGGGTCGACTAAGAAAAGATCATCATGAAACCCCTGGGGCTGAGCCATGGTTAGTGCTGAGAAGGGTCCACCGCAGGGGCGAAGAGTGCTGATTTGAAGGGGACGCGCAGGACGGGCGGCTACGAGTACGAGAGATTATTCGTTCTTGACGATTTCCCATAAACAGCGTTAGCTGCGCGTCCTGCTTGTATTCAGTGTGGTGTACATACTCGGTATGGAGGAAGAGATGAAGTTTTTGCGGAGCGACCGGGAGTCCATGGATCTGACATAATCGATCCTTCGTTCCTTTGAGTACGGCTTCTAGCCATGATTGAAACTAATTGAAATAACTGCAACAATGCAGATTACTCTCTACTCGGTAGATAGACAGTCAATTCCTTCTAAATCAACCATTCAAATTGGAATCAATTGACTCGTATGACTCGATCCACCCGACAGATTGCAGGGCACGTGCGGCCGCCGCGCATCCGAGCGTTTTTCATTTTTGTCAATTAATTTAAGTGAAATCCGTCATTAACTAGCATTGACTTACTCCGTACGGTGTACATTAATCTGGTGCCTAAACGTGGACATAAATAATGCTAATTCCTCCGTAATGTCACCGAGTATTTGCCCGAGCTAATTATGCACGCTCCACCGATGTATTCCGGAGGATTCTAGGTAGTCTCTAGTAACTACACGTGGTGAACGGTTTACCGACTACCACCACTATCGTCTAACTTACACCGTAAGTACTGTAGTCTGTATATCGGATATCCAAAGCACGGAGCCTTGCCAAGAAAGTCTCCGCCGGTCCACGGAGACTTCCTTCCCGCAGCCTCGTCGACCAGAGTATATAAGCAATTCAGTCTTCAGTTGAATTTAATAAAGTCATTCAGAATAATCATCATCAGAACTGCTTCTATTATTATCATTCATCTATCAGATTATCTAACCATCAAAATTCACATGATGACCAAATCTATCGCCTTTTTCGGAGCCACCGGCGGCTCCACGCTGAACTGTCTCATTCCCGCCCTGCAGGCCGGCTACCGTTGTTCTGCCCGTACGTCCCAGCCTCTCCATTTCTAATTCTTTCTTCTTGGTCGATGTCATATCACATCAAATACGAAAGACAAGAAATAGTCAAGAAAAGAAAAATAAGCAAAACTAACAAAAAAAAAAAAAAGTGGTCCGATCTCCCTCCAAACTCCACGACCTCCTCCACCAAAACAACGTCACCGTCCCCACCGCCAATCTTGCCATCATCCAGGGTTCGATCGACGACGCCGATGCCGTGCGACGGACGCTGATCGTCAAGTCTTCGTCATCCTCAGAATCTGCCAGCCACCTGGGCGATGATGATGATGATGAACAACTGAAGGGGCTTGGAAACGGGAATGGATTGCCAGATGGCTACGACCTAGTCGACTTCATCGTCTCCGGCGTCGGCGGCACCCCACGCTTCGATAACCCGCTCCGTCCGACCCTCGACAATCCGACTATCTGTCAGGATGCGGTGCGCGGTGTGTTAGACGCGTGTCGGGCCCTACAGAGTTCAGGGTCCGGGTCCGGGTCCACCACCGCCACGAAGGTTACAAAACCCTATCTCACCGTCGTCAGCACCACCGGCATCGCGACGAAACGGGACATCCCGATCGCCATGATCCCACTGTATCACTGGCTGCTGAAGGTGCCGCACGACGATAAGCGCGTGATGGAGGAGACGATTCGCAAGGAAATGGGGCGGAGTGATTGCGTGCTGCGCGGGTATACGATCATACGGCCGAGTTTGTTGACGTCGGGGGAGGGCGTCGGGACGGGGAAGATTCGATTCGGCGTTGATGAGGACGCTGCGGTTGGGTATACCATCTCGAGGAGGGATGTTGGGGGGTGGATGTTTGAGAGGGTCGTGAAGGCTGATGGGGGGGAGTTTGTGGGGAGGGTGGTTAGTTTGACGGCTTGATTTTGGGTTTGGTTTTTTTTTTTTTTTTTTCCTTCACTATTTATTCGTCGTCGTCTTCTTTTTTGGGTACTGCGATGCGATGCTTCGGTTTAGCTATTTGATTTTCATGTCAGGCATTTACATAACTATTTCGGTCGTGGTTTTAATGTAGGATAGGACAGTTCACGATAACATGAACCAAACAATTGATTCTACTATATCATCATATAACCCAACCCAGGTTACAAACCCACCAAATCAAAATCTAAGTCGAAATTCACCTCCTTCCCTCCCGTCATCAACCCCGGAAAACCCAACAATCCCGTCGCATCCACCGGCACATCCGCAAAGAAACACGGATCCATGATCTCCAGTCCCTGCCAGAACCCGGCTGTGTCTGTCCCTACATCTACATCCCCGAGGCCAGTTACACCGAGACTAGCATCTCCCGACATACCTCCCCCTACTCCAGCTTCCCCTCCCGTGAAACCCTCAGGCGTCCAGCCCACACCAGGAAATTCTAGATCTAGCTCTGGTAGAGACGGTGGCGATCCGAGACTCTGCAGGGCGAGGGACATGCCTTTGAGGCGTTTCTTAGCGGCCCGGAGGACAGGATAGGTTGATGCGGATGCGGACGAGGCGAGTTCACGCAGACAGGTGGAATGGAGGTGGGTTGTGTAGTCGAGGAGGAGTTGAGTCTGGTTTGTGGGTTGGTTGGCAGCGTTGGTGGGTGCATGATGGTGATGATACAGATGCGTCATGGCACGCGTGCATGTGTCCAGCGCGAGGGACAGGAACGGCGCTATGGAGGCTGATTCAGTCGTGGACGTGAAGATCGAAGAGTCGTTTTTTCTCTCGATACCTTGAACACCCAGGATGGCCTGCACGGATTGCCAGAACACATCCGTCACGTTCCCACTGTCATTCTCATTCCCATTCGCGTAACCACCCGACGGGCCTGCACCCGGTGGAAATAGCATATGAATGACAATAGTGTGATAAGCGACCAACAGCTGAGACCGCGACGCGCCGGTGTGAATCTCCGTCTCGACAGCGCGGATCGCCTGCACAAGAATACCGCGGATTTCACGCGCCAGGGCTGAGAAATCCACCCGCGACTGAAGCAGCCGGTGCAGCTGATGAATATGTCTCGTTTGCCACGGCGTGGACGTTGATTCGGCTGCATCCTTCGGTGCGTTTAGACACAACGTGTAGATGTGTCCGACCGTGCTGCTGATCTGGCTGAGAGGCCATAGGGCGCGCAGGGCGGCCGTCTGCGCGGGTAAAGTGGAGATGTGATCCGACGCTCGGTCGAGGTGAAGTAAAGCTGACGAGGTCTCGTCGACGCAGGGAAAGGCGGGCGTTTCGTCGGGAACGAACAGTGAGAAGGGCTGATCGATTTGCATAAAGGCCCAGGTAGTGGTGGAAAGACAGAACCAGTAGATGTTCTGCAGGATCTCAAGCTCGACGTCGCTGATGGCGACGCCATTCAGTTTGCGACTGTCTTTGCGCTCGTGTCGCTGCCATTGCTCGTATAGTCGCGAGAGGTTGCGACAGGCGTATCCGACGAGACACGTGGTGCGGCGGGCGCGGCCGAAGCAGAGATCGCGCCAAGCCATCAGAATGAGCGACTGTGATGTGGAAAGCGAGGGAAGAGCAGGACGGCATTGGAGTTGCGTGGCGGCCCACTGGAAGAGAACCTCCGGGTCAATGGCATCATGGCTGGACACTCGGGCGCGGTAAAAGTCGCTTGCATCCGCGAGCATAAAACCGAGGAGGGCCTCGTCGACCGTGCCATCTTTAATGCGATTGATGAGAAGCGTCTTAGACACCAGCGCCGACAGCGGATGCATGGAATACCACAAATCAACCAGTTGAAGGATGCGTTGCGATCCCAGCGCCGGTAACGGATTCTCATGCTGCGACGGCTCGAACATCGACGCGCTCGTGTCGGCCGCCAACCCGGTAATAAAGGCATTGCGATTCGTCACCGACTCCGGTCTCTCGCATCCCAAATGCCCGAGACGCAGCAGCAGCATCTCCACCATCTCATAGCTCATCAAGGACAACAACCCGTCATAACTGAGACGTCGTGGTGGGCCGGCCGGAGCGGGCCCAGATCGCCGATAGAACGAGGCGATGGAGTTCTGGAACAAATTGGATCGCGACCCCGGATTACTGATGAAGTAGGCATTGAACCGCTGCTCGAGGTCCTCGCCGAGCGTGGTCTGAGACGAAGCAGCCCCTGTCGCGATACCTGGAGACGGCGTCGTCTGATCGGCTGCAGGGCTGGCTGACGAGTCATGTCGGATCTTACGGCGAGGGCGGCCCTTGCGAGCCTCGGGGCTGTAGACGCAGTCGATGTTACGCTCGCGACATGCGGCGCAGATGTGGCCCCCTGAGCAGCGAATCTTACGCGTGCGACAGAAAATGCAACTGCGACGGAGAGTGGGGGCTGGCGATGTTAGCAGGAGCTCGAAAATAGAATGGGGGGCCTACTAGGGTGAGAAGCCATGGTGGCTTGGCTGGGATGATGGATGGAAAGAAGGAGGCCCAAAGACAAAGGATTGGTATGTTTACGGTTGGCGCCGGGATTATCATCCTCCGGAGGACACATAAGCCTACAGCAATATGGTCAATATATCATATTAAAAATAATTATTTGAGAGTATCTACTGTGCATCTATCCGTCTAATATCTCGACACATCTCGGCCAAATATGTTATTCAACATCCACCGGAATGCCACCCGCAGTTTATTCCGCCAGCTGATGCTCATCGTCAAATATGCTGAGTTCCACACCATCCACGCCATACGCCCGGTCAAATGGCCTGGCAGATACTTGCTATTGTTATCCTGCGGTAGCTGCATCAACGCCTTGGCATCGCCGATATACGCCATGGTACCCATGTTTTGGAAAGAGAACGGCGCGCTCTGCTGGAGATCGCCCTTGTTAAGCCGCGCTGCCAGCCACTTGGCCTCTTGAAACGTCGCCTGCGCTGTAGCCGGCGGCGCACCCGTCTCAGGCATTGCGTTGTCCCCGAGCGCGAACACGTCTTGCAGGACAGCCGTCGTGCCGTCCTCGCTCTCGAGCTGCACGCGTAGGTGCCCGTCTACCAGCAGGGCGCCGACTTTGGGGGCTTTCTTGACGTGCCACGTTTGGGTATCGGATGACGATGATCCATCCTTGATGACAGCCGACCCATGGGGAAACGTCTCAAGGTCCTGCAACGACTTGCGCACGAACTTGTTCATCGCGTTGCCCGTCACCCACACGCACATACCCACGCCCACTTGACCCTCCTCTTCTGTAGTCAGCGTTAGACACCGCTTTGGATCCATCGGATACGGTGGCTCGGCGCCGGGGACACCCCATCGCAGACCCTGCACATGATGCGACGTCTTGATATCAATACCCTCCTTTTTCATGGTCTCCATGGCATACCGCGACAGTGACTCGTCGAACATCGACAGCACCTTTGGTGCCACGTCATACAGCGTTATGCGCGGAATGCCCTGGAGACCCGGGTACAACCGAACCAAATCCTTATAGATGAAGTCGCGTAGGGACGCCGCCAGTTCGGTGCCGGTGGGGCCCGCGCCCACGATGGCGAAGTGCAACAACCACTGCCTCATCTCGGGGCTTGTGGTCGGCAAAACGGCCAATTCAAAACACTCTCGCACGCGACGCTTGACGCGCCGCGCATCGCCGATATCCTTGAAAAACATGGCATTGTGCCGCACGCCTGGCGTATCGAACGTCTTGCTGACGGCGCCGACAGCAACTACCAGTTTATCGTATGGCACCTCGAACATCTCGCCCTTCTCCCAGTCCCGTGCGCCCTGCATGGGCTGGTACTTGGTTGTCTCGGGTCCCTCCTCGGCCTCGCGCTCATTCTCGTGCGTGCGCGGCGATTCCGTCACGCCGCTCTTCACGACCGTCGCTTCGCAGAGCACGGTCTTCTTCTGGAAGTCGACGCTGCGCGCGGCGGCCTGGATGAAATCGACCTTGGCATGCGGATCGCGCACGGGCTCCACGATGTTCGAGAAATCCAACGACCCACCTGCGGCGTCCGTCAGCAGCGGCGTGAAGACGAAGTACGAGCGCGGGGAGACGACGACGGGCGCGAACGATTGCGCAGCGAGTTTTCGGGAGAGTGAGTAGCCGCCCCAGCCGGACCCGAGGATCACGACTCGTTCCTTTTTAGCATCAGAGTCAGGAATAGCGGTGGAATGTTTGACCTCAGTTGCAAAGGACCTGGCGGCGCGGGCTTTCTGCAGACAAACAGGGCGGGAACGAGTCGACCGTAGAAATAGTGTACTGCGAGGCACTGTGAGGATTGCCTTCATTGCGCCGTGCAATTAATCAATGAAAGTCGATTGAAATCTTGTAGAGCATTGTAGACATTGGAAGGTAGAAACAAAAATGTTTCTGTCGGGAGAATTGGTCCTGAACACATGATGACCTCATACACCTTCACCTGCGGTCTCGGAACATTGAGGATGGAAGAACCCGGTCCGTCCAGAGACAAAGAAGTTCGGTCCACGAAGTTTCCATGCTGTTTCCATCTCACCGAGTCATCCCTTGCTCCACTGAAAGGAAATGGGCGACTTCAAACAGCTAGGCTGCGGTTCCAGGTCCAGGTTCACGGGGAGCAACGTCCCGGGTCCGTCAGGGTCAGGCGGGCGAAAAAGGATCGGGAATTGTAGGCCTGAAGAGTCTGAAAGAAATTCGACAATCACACGCCGGCGCAGAATCGTAGATTTCCGAACCGATCCACATAATTCCGTTGTTATGGTTTTCTTTTATCGCCGACTTGCCTCAACGGCTCAGCCATTTGCGCCTGGTCGAGTCTAATTTGTTTAGTTTGAGTTCCACTGCGGAATGTCGCGGATCGCTGAAGTTCCGAGTCCGAGGGTTCGGGAGACGAGAACATTTGCTCGTGCTGTGCACATGCTGTGTCTGACGGGGAATTTTGATGCATGTGAGATGGAGGGCTAACAAGGGAGGGAGGGAATGTGAGAAAGAAAGAAAGATGAAGGGAGGGGAAGGAGAGAGTAAAAAGAGAAAAAAGAGACATCGTATGATGACCCCATTTGGCGATTAGTCATCTTTTTCATAGATCATAATAACAGATAATAGTTTCAACACTACTTCTCACTCTATCATTTACTGCGAATTATGCTTTGAAGTTTAATATATACCTAAAGATTCAGCATACTGACTGGTACTCGAGACCTCCGATCGAGACTAACTTCGCAAACATCACCGATGGCCTTACTCCGGTAACTAACCCCGAACTTCAATCAGTGACAGTTCTATATCATTCCATTCCCCCCAAGCCAACTATCATGCCAATAGAATAAAAGTGACTCTAATAGCAGAGTCTTCAACGTGGAGACCTTGCGGAGTATGGAGCCTACGTCAGTTAGCCCTAAATGCTAACCTCAGAGGCTCAGCAGCGGTGGAGCGCAGGGTTGAGATTTCAATACAAGTCTACCCCAGCAGCCGAAAAAGCAGGATACCATTTAATCTGGGGTTGGGTTAGGTTGGGTTCAGGTATGTTGTGGTGAAGTGGATGTTTGGTATGCAGAGAAATTTTCTTTCTTTTGATTGTGTGTTTCTTGTCCGGGTATATTATTTGAGATTAAATTGTAATTGATATAGTGAGGTATATCTAAGATGATCAGTCAAAAAGAATGTCTTGAAGTGAATTTATGGCCATTCCATGCGCAAAGAGGTGACTACGAGTGCCTTGCCTGCTGTAGGCTAGCTTGCTGCATTTGGCCTAGTCGAATGTCAACAATCAAAAGTAGGTACTAGAGGTAGATGGTTGTTTACCCTCACAGCCATCCAGACAATCTTCCAGGCAGCCATCTCAACAACGCAAAAGCGATGGCTTCGAAACTAGTTCGGGTCGGCAAAGAAAATGCCGCTAAGTAATTGAGCGCCCAGTCATTTATATCTCATTAGATCGTACTAACCCAGCGCAAGATTCCAGGGAAGAACCATTGACATTCTGGTGGGGAGCGAAAAAAAGGCCTACAGTGTTCACGAGTCGCTGGTTCGTGCCTCTTCTCCTTTCTTTGACAAGGCCTTGTCAGGGAAAAGGAAGGAATCTGCGCTGCGCACCGTCCACCTACCTAACGACGAGCCGGAGATGATTGCAATCTACGTTCACTGGCTTTACTGTGGCACACTCGCTGTGTCTTGTGATGCTTCAGGCATGGATACGGAGTACACGAACCTAGTCAAGGTTTATATCCTAGGTGATAGACTATTGGATTTCAAATTTCAGAACGCCGCTATCGACGCTATTATCGAGAAAGTTCGCACCCCGGAACGAGATAACACAAGGTGGTACCCTGGACTAGATGTGATCATCTACGCTTATGCAAACACAACTGAGTCGGCACTGATTCGTGAGTTATTTGTGGATCTATATTTTTTTGGTGGGAAAAGTGCTTGGCTAGATAAATGGACCACCGCTCCGCAGCCGTTTCTTCTAAGTCTTGCCTGCAAGCTGCTGGACCAAAATGGTGAAACCAAGATGCCTACTGAAACCCACAAGTATCACAAAAACGACGATGCCTTATCACCCAAAAAGTAATGGTTGGAACTGGAGATCCGTGGAAATTGCGACATCTTCTTCAGAATTGATTCTCCAACTGTACACCCTGCACTGTGCTTTGCGTTCGGTATTTGGTTTGTTGCGGAGCGGTCCCTATCACTTGTCGTACCTAGTCTGCCAGTTAAATGTAGTTTAACAGGCTCATAGTGAGCTGACGTCCTTATCCTGTCTAACAAGTGAAACTTGAACATTAGTAACGCTTTCGCTTTCATACAGGCAGCACCTGTCGCTGCTGCATATGGCTGCCATAATTTATTCTTATGGCTGTCGGCATAACCGTAAACCCCTCGACCACCGGGCAGGGCAGACAATCCCATACCCCAACAGCTTCCATTTCAAAAGCGATCACACTACCTTGCTTTAGCCATTCAATCTCTATCATGTCCGGATATCATGACCGTATCTTCAGATGCGAAAAGATCAAGATGAATTGTGGGGAAAGGCGTATATCTCATGGTAAGTGCAGTCTGAAGCCGCTTGCATTGAAAAGGTTGACCCTTGTAAAATCCCAATTGATGACACGATAGATCAAACACTCCATCACAATTTTTGCATTGGTAGACTTGGCACAGCTGATGCAATCAATGGGGCCATGATGCTTGTGCCGATGGCCAAACTGAAAGAGCTCAACCCTGCTCTACCCTGGATATTGGGCAGTGTCATCGCCAAGGATTCAATTGATGGCTTCCAGATAGGTCGTTTTCCATCTTGCTTCCAATCCGCTTCTGTGTCATCATCGTCTTGATTTTCGGAAGGAAACCTCGTATCGTCACGTTAAGACGGCCAAGTCTATCAGCGACAGATGTCTTGCGAAGAAACGGCCCTGGGTCTTGTTCCAAAGTCAATCAGAAGTTTGAGATTAGACTGTTAGTATGGTCGTATTGTGGCAGGCTAACAGGTAATAACTTGATATAATGTATGGATGTAACTTGAAAATATACATATACAGTCAGTCCCTTAAATGCGAGGTGGTGCTCGGAACCGACTAGATCAATATATGATAAGTCTTCTTCTTTTTTTTGGCCTTAGTGCGAGATTTGGCCTTTGACCTTGACCGAAATTGACTGCGAACATATCTCGATTTTGAAACTCCTCTTTCTCCCGAGCAACGCAGACTATCTGAAAAGCTGAACATTAATTGGAAAATCTCAGGAAAATCTTATCAAGCTATAGATATTACACACGAAGATTGCTTAGTGGTCTCCGGGCTCTGAGTAAGGCAATATACAACTTGCCTGGTTGTGTTCAAATATCCTGGAACGGCCAATGTTCTTTCTTCCAGTGGTTAACTCTGGACCTCGATCAGAGTAACAGTAAAATAAAAGTCTATCTTATACTACAACTGATTCTGGTCTTGTGTATAGGTATAAAAATCTTTAGGGAAAGCCTCATGGGCGAAAACCTACAGAAATCTCCTACTACACTCAGTATAGAGGTAGCAAAGGGGAGAAATATGAATGACAGCCATGCTCCGTAATTTACCTATCTCATTCCTGGCTTTAGCGTCCATTCTGAGTTAGAACCTATTTCCCGGTGTGGTTCCCCGTAGAGTGGCAGTCGCGGGATTCGAACAGGTCACACTGTGTTGAAGTAGGTGTTTGAGGTGCAGAGATCCTTTCTTATGATGATACCTTTCCTTATTTATGCTTTTGAGACGGATATATTACGTGGTATGCTTTAGTGGTGACATATTTCCATTTGAACAGCTGGCTCATTCCGTAATTCCGTAGAATGATGAAGTTGCGCATCATCATTTGCACCTTAAATATTGCTGGATCGAAAAGACGCCTTGACAAATTCAAAACACAAGTTCACATTTACAACTATTCGTTCGATCTTCTAGCGGCCTACCCCCTCAACAACCAAAGAGCGATGTCTTCGAAATCAGTCCGGGTCCCAAAGGGGAATGCCACTAAGTAAGAAGGCGTCGAGTCTGTCATAACCTACACATGCTAACCTAGACCAAGATTACTAGGAAGAACTATTGAAATAGTAGTGGGAAGTGAGCAAGTCATTTACAGCGTCCATGAATCGCTAGTTCGTGCCTCTTCTTTTTTCTTCGATAAGGCCATGGCGGGCGAATGGAAGGAATCTGCGCAACGCACCGTCCAACTCCCGGACGTTGACGTGGATATATTCGCACTTTATGCTCACTGGCTCTATTACGGCACATTGCCAGTGATAGGTGAGAGACAAGATTGGACCGGAACTATGGAGTACCTGCACCTAGTCAAGGCCTATGTCTTGGGCGACAGACTACTAGACACCAAGTTTCAGAACGCTACTATCGACGCTATTGTCGAGAGAAGTCAAACCGCTGCCCGGGGAGGAACTGATCGCCCTTGTTTGGAAGTTATCAGATACATCTATCAAAACACAGCGGAATCGGCAACGATTCGAGACTTATTGGTGGATGTGTATATATGTCATGGGACCAGTACATGGCTATCTTCCTGGCCTCATCCCAACCCCATTCCGGAGCCTTTCCTTTTAAAGCTGGCCTCCAAGCTCTTGGATGGACAAAAGGTGTCCATTACAGCCCACAAATATTACAGTCGGGTTGTTCAGCCGGTAAAAAAGGGGCGTTTCAACGGTCGATTATCGAGTCTCAGCCGATAATTAAAATTGAGGCGGTACCTGTGGAAATTGCAAAGGGTTTCTAAATCAGGCCTCTGAATTGAACCCTTACCATAGGTGTATGTCAGAGGAAGAATCGACCAATCTTACTCTGACATTTCAAGGACCTCCTACAAGTAAGTTAGTCTGTTGAAAGCTAAAGGAGTTGGCTTCGTTGGCTCTGTCATATCGTTTTTGCTCTCTTACATACTATTAATTGGGTCTTCATCACACGTAGAGATTGTAAACGCATTCTTCATTTCGACTAGGACTGTGTGAGGCCAAGAAGTTTTCGAGCGCCGGTAATGTAACCGAAATGTTTTTTTTTTTTTGTCTACCGGTTACAGAAAAGTAATGAGGGATGCCAGGGCAGTAAAAAACAAAAAAGAATGCATCATCCGTGAATCGAACACGGGCCTCGTCGATGGCAACGACGAATTCTACCACTAGACCAATGATGCGAGCTGATACTGTCCAGTCATCTTTTAAAATAAATATAGGACCGTCTTATTACGGAGATCGGAGACGTTATTGATAGGGAGAGAATGAAGCCACACCGGTGCTATGATCTATGTCACAGTAATGAGAGTCTTCTGTGACGTCCTAATTGTGTTAAAGTATTGCAAAAGCGCTTTTACGGGGTACATCAAGGTGGTGTTCTCCTAAATTAGTTCTTGACAGCCATCATAGTCTTGCGGCTACTCGATGGCAAAAAATATATATAGAAGACCGGTCCATTCCGGAGCCCATTGGTGGCGCTGGGCTCTGTTGCTCCTATTTAGGCGTAAGTGGACTAAAATTCAATAATGAATTTTTCACTGCCCTTGCTCAGCTAAGGCGGGCGGCCCCCCTGACTATGATAGAGACTACCTCATCGCCTCTCTGTCCGCTGCCGCTGTTAGGTGGTCAGGGACGGAATTGAAAACGATGTATCTAAAAGAACGAAGCGAGAAGGAATATTCAGTCCAATGTAGGTTTAAACAAAGTGGTCACCCAAGTAGTTGTCTCACCTCGCCTTATTGTTGATACTAGGCTGTTGCTTGTACTAGTTGCCTGCTTGATTTGTATTCTGAGGGAGTCAATGTGTGGCCTCTCTAAACTCAGAGGGGTCAACCTACATTGGATCTCTCCTCGACTGCCACTGCCATTGGAACCATTAACGCAAATTTTGCCAAACATTCATTCTCACCGTATCTTCCTCTATTGGTTGTCTTTTTTCTTTCTTTCTTTCCCTTTCTGGTATGGGAAGGAGCCATTTCTCAACAGCAAGGGAATTGAGCCATGACAACACTCTGACTTTATTGTTGAAAAAGGAAAACAACTGGGAAGTGACTCAACTTTAATTTGCTCTCTGGTATGTCGAGTTTTATTTTTGCGGAGAAGATTTACAGTGTATCGGACAGTAAGGCCCCCGGGGCACACGTACAATGCAACCTCAAATACAGATTCAACTCCCGTATCTCAGGAATGCAAAACATTTTGGCATCATCATAGATATGAGTGGAGATGACACATCTACAGGGTACGAGGATCATGTTAGTGGCGAAGGACTGGTTGGCTGGCTCTGCCAGACAAACCTTGCCTGGGATCATATATCCGCTCTCGCGCTTTTAGAAGAAGTATTATCGACCTAGAGTCCAACATGGAGTGCGTAAATTGCATAGCTCGTCTAATTCCCAAACACTACAAACCAGAGAATGAGTTCATGGACTCAGGTCATGCGTTCAGTACATCTAGCGGCTCGTGGAATGTCACTGCCACCTCTTCGAAAGCTGTCTTTAGCAGTTACAGCTGACCGGGGCATAGTGGATGTGGGCATCTCTGATAGAAGAAAAAAGAAAACAAAAAGGAGGAGCAAATTAATGAAGAATCCGGTAATCTCAGTACAGAATAAAAGTAATCCAAAGGGTGCAGAGTGCAAAAGGGGGTGCGCAGCTCCGAGACAAGCAAACCAGAAAGGACAAGAAAGATTAGTACTTCCACGTGGAATTTGCACGTTCCCTAAACGAAAGAGGACCATGTTCGAAAGAATTGACGGCTGGGCGGGTGGCATTAGTACTCATTACGTTGCTTGATTGAACATACGCCACAAATTTATAAGGTCCTGAGAACTGCAGTATGTTCCAGACCTCGAGCGGAACCGTCAACAGATACAGTGATGAGTCGCCGTCAAACACACCCTCTAGTTCGACCAAGATATCCTTAGGAATATGCGCCTTCAACCAATTTCTCCACCGATTGATGTCGGGGAGAGTGGACTTGCTTTCAAATTGTATATAACATAAGACTTTCTGTCCATCCACTTCGGGGTGTTGCTTGAGAGCAACCTGCTGTAGACCTTTGTGCAGGGGATGAAGAAGAATCGAGGGTTTTCTTGAATGGGCAAAGTAAGTTGGGGTATAACCCAAATTGGTAAGCTGGTTCTTTGCCCCAGTGAAGAGCTTAGCATGGAGCTGCGCAACTGTTAGGCCATCCGGCGGCACTACTTTCAGGAGGTCGATAAGACGTCTGGTGAAACCAAAGTCGAGGTTCACTACTCCTAGCATTTTGATCGAGAGAGCCACAGGCCCCTTCGCAGTTAACAACACATGCTGGAGTTGTACCCTCACAAGAGTCAACAATTACCAACACGTCACAATGTTTAGCAGCCTCAACCGGGTTTTCCACCAAATGCCAACCTTTCGCTTCGTCACCACCTAAGGTTTTACTAATTAATCCAGTTAACCGCAAGATCCAGTCATCAAGCAAAATTCATCAGACTTACGAGAATTGATATCCCATTCCATTCCAACGAACATGCCCCCCGCAAACAATGACTACAAGGGCGCGAGGAGTATCATATTTCTTGATGGCATCTGCGACCATTTTATCTGTGTATCGTGAATCCAATGTTGAAATGGATGGGATGATGATTGATTCAGTATCATAATGGAACTTTTGGGAGAACAAGTTCAGGAGTTCTGTCTGCAGAGGGGCCAGGTTCATATCGTCATGAAACCAGCGTAGTGCGAGTACAACTGCTCTGTCATAGGATTTGTGTGTAAACAGCGAACGTTGAACAGCATCTTCAATTTCCTCCAGTGTACGCTTCAAAGCTATCTCATGGCCATCGGGGTGCGTAGCTCCAGCCTCGTAATAAGCGTCATCCATGTCGGGCACTGGAAAGGAAGTCAGTGGATGGCCGGTGGAACGAGGAGTTAGTCGATGACTGAGTTGGCAACAGATTATTGAGGAGGGGTTAGATGGACAGATATTTAGCTTTAGACTGTCATAGCGAGCTATTACCTACGTATGCATCCCTACACTGTGTACGCAGTTACTACGTAGCGGCCAACATGGAAAGTTTTTTTGAGAGCAACGCAGCGTCAACTGTGAGCTGATGTCTTAAATAACCCCGGTTAAGTGAAGTCTTGGCACGGCGCTTAAAGCACCCCCTTTCCCCGGGACTTTCAAACAGTTCGGAATGGATATGCATAGCATAATGTTTGAGAAATTCCTCTCGATTCTTAATAAGCCATCTACCTCTTTCCAAGTCCTCTCTGACCTTCATCTCGAGATCAACCAACAATACCTGACTTTTGAGATACCCGTATGCGCTAAACATCTCATCCTCGCTGGGGATGTTGGACGACTAGTGGACTACGACAACTATCGCTGTTTCTTACAAAAACAAACAGACCGATTTGAGCTTGTCATTTTGATACTCGGCAACCATGAGTTCTATAATGACACCTTTGCAGCAGGACTACAAAGGGCTAGGCAACTCGAGCATGATCCTTCCTTGAACGGGCGCCTCATCCTCCTCCACCGGGGACGCTACGACATTCCCGGGACCCATTTAACTATCCTTGGCTGCACACTCTGGTCTAGGGTTCCGGACGAAGCAAAGGCTGTTGTCTGCTCGAAGATACAAGACTTCAAAAAAAAAAATCGGAGATTGGACCGTGAACGATCATAATGAATCTCATCAGGCGGACCTGCGCTGGCTGCTGAGCGAAATGGAGTCAATACAAAGCGAGAACAAGGCACAGAACAAAAAGCAATCCGTACTAGTTGTGACGCACCATGCCCCGTCCCTCCAGGGCACATCCCATCCGCAGCACGCAAACAACCCTTGGAGCTCCGCTTTTGCAACTGATATCCTCTCGCAGATTTCACGGTCGAGTGGCGTCAAAGTCTGGGTTTTTGGGCACACACACTACACCACGGAGTTTAAGGATCGAGGAATTTGGGTCGTGGCAAATCAACGCGGGTATGTGCTTCGTCATTTTCCGTCGACTGACACCGGATCTCCAATTCAAGAGGCTTTGTTCCCTTTCTCTGCTACGATCGTCGGCCCGTCAGAGGAACGGCACTTTGAATTGCTTGGTTCTGAAAAGGCAACACCATGGCATCTTTCACTTCAACGCCCTAGGTGGCTTGGGATTGATAAGCCACGGAAAGGTAATTCGACGAAGGATTATTAGTGGTTTGCTGAAATTTTCGAGGCTTTCATTACTAGTGCCTTCCGACGGCCCTCTGCTCAATTCCATTATACCCATCTAGAAGCATGGTCGTGGAATTTACTAGCCTTGTTGATTCAGTCAGGTGTCCCGATCAAGCTGCTAGATCCCATGGAAAAATTACCCTTGCCGTCCTTTGCGCATGAACTTACAAAGGAATCAATTGGCCATGTTCACCGACATTATATATGGAGAGTCGGGCCCATTTTTAAAGCCTAAACCCTCAGTACTCTAAGTCTAATGGTCACTGACATGGTTCAATCCAGGGGCACAACTCAAGATCATCTGGCTGGAGCCTGTAGGAGTCAATTCGTACCCACATTCCAGATGTAGAAGGCCGGGAGTTCTGCAAAGTCCGACTGGCATGCTGAAGATCGGAGAGTGCCATGTACGGCATTTGCTCTTTTAGGATAAGACGCTCACTTTTGTGGGTCATGGACTGCATCGAGATTCAAAGTCTTTTGACATTTCAAGAGTTCTCCAAGCTTCCTGAATCTTCGGTGTCTACCCAAGCGTTTCGAGAGGCACCTTTTTGCCTCGCACGAGAACCACAGTAAGCCTTTGCATGATATGTGAGAATTCCACCTATTCGGCTTCAATGTTCTGGACCAGGTGGTCTGGTACTATGCACGCACTCATGAAACGTTTCTTTCCTCCGATTCGACCGAGTGGGCCAACGCAACGATCCATGTTGCCCGGTGGAGATGAACGAGCGCCCAATGACGTCGATTTGGGCGGTCCGCCGTTCCCCCACTCTTTGCTTCCCGTTCTTCTCCGTAGTCTGGGGGGTTGGATTCTCGTGGCGTTAGGGGACTTTTGTGTAGAGGATTAGTTGCTCTCGTCGACAAAGGCAGAAGGATGGCTGGCCAAACACTGGAGGTGCTTAGGCGTGTGTCTGTGTAACTACCGTGCAGTACCGTACATGAGATGGCAGGAAAGATTACGGAGTAGTCACGGGGAATACGAGGCACGTGAGGACTGACTCTCGGGCCGTCTTGGAGTCTTGGAGTCTTGGAGTCGAGAATAAGCTCGCAGCCACGGAACCCAAGCATTCGTCCAACTTTGCCCTGAACACGGCCAAGGAGAACGATGCCGAACCACGCCATTTTCTTCGGTCTCCCGATGCCCTGAATGTGTGTCTTGTCGGCATCATCTCCGAATGATGAAAACATGAATAAAACCATGACTACCCGGAGGGATCTGACAACCGTTGCGTCTGTCGAACACGGTTACATCGTCCAGGACGATGTGGGGACTGGCCAGGCTCGGTCTCCAACGTGGTCTTTCCAGGTTCTGGTTCATTCTGCCGCAACATGCGACCGTCCAACCTAATAGCGATGTGAAGCAGGAAAGCCGAGGGGAAGCCAGCCTTTTCATTCGTGGCTCCTCTATCCACCACCGGGGTGGCCGCTACGCCAAGGCTTTCAAGATCGTCCCGATATGCCATCGATTGGGAAAGAGGGCATTGAAAATTTTTGTCGGTGGACATGAGTGTCGTCAGAGGCCGTGGGATCAGACTGTGGAGTGGAGATCTTTTCCCAGATTTGACCTTCGGACCCCGGCCGGGGGGAAGTCACTAGTTGCGCGCTACTGGGCGTCGGCCAACCCTGTGCTCGCCGGGGTAGGCGGCGGCCATGGCCGAATCAGCCCAGTGCACTTTTCGGGATTTCGATCCTGCTTGGCTCGGGCGGTTTCCATGACTGATCAGTTGCCCCTGGGGTTTTGATTCCTGGGGAAATTCTCTCACCGGATTACCGAACTGGTTAATCAGACGGCCATGGCGGATTGTGGTCGAGGAATGACATGATCTCCCCGTATTTTCCATGTCATACTAGTCGGACATTGCCGGTATGCTGGTCCTGCTTTCCCTGGCTGTTGCCCCCGCGTCCCGAGCGTGCTGCCTGTCCGGGGTCGGACGTAATCCGGGTTTTTCACCTGGCAAATTGCGCTCTCCTATATAGTGACGATCTGCCACGTTTTGACAGGCTCCTTTTTCTCTTTTTCTTCCTCATCTACTTACTCTCATCGACAACCCGAACCCTCCTCGCCTCGTTCCTCCCGAATCGTGACCGTCCCTCCTCTCGCACAGTCCTCATGGTCAACGGTCACCACCATGGCGGTCAAAAACGATAGTCTGTCAAACAACCATGACCAAATTGCCGAAGCCCTTGCAGCCAATGGCAACGGTAACGTACCGCCTCGGGAAAAGGGCTCCTTGGACCAACTGGAATATCCTGCGATTGACAAGATCGTGCTCACCGAAGATGATTGCTACGAGGAACTCGGCTTTTGCTTCCCATCATGGAAGAAATGGACCATTATCACCATCATCTTCCTCGTTCAGGTTTCCATGAATTTCAACACCAGTCTATACTCGAACGCCCTTGGAGGTATCTCGGAGGAATTCGGAGTTAGCATGCAAGCAGCGCGGTGTGGCGCAATGATCTACTTGGTTACCTACGCCTTTGGCTGCGAACTTTGGGCCCCATGGAGTGAGGAGCTAGGTCGCAAGCCTATACTGCAGCTGAGTATGTTGCTCGTGAACATCTGGCAGCTCCCCGTAGCCCTGGCCCCGAATTTTGCAACGATCATGGTTGGTCGTGCGTTCGGAGGATTGAGTCTGGCCGGTGGCTCGGTGACACTGGGAATGGTTGCAGACCTCTGGGAACCGGAGAATCAGCAATACGCTGTCGCATGTGTGGTGTTCTCATCTGTCGGTGGATCTGTCCTTGGGCCTGTGGTTGGTGGCTTTGTAGAACAGTACCTGCACTGGCGATGGGCTATGTGGATTCAGCTTATTTTCGGAGGCTTCACGCAGTTGATGCATCTTTTCTTTGTGCCTGAGACCCGCACCACGATCATGATGGACAACATTGCCAAGAAGCGACGCAAGAACGGCGAAACGAAGGTTTACGGTCCAAACGAGGTGCTCACTTGGAAGGAACGTTTTTCGTTGCGCGAGATTCTGATCACCTGGGTCCGTCCTTTTAGGATGTTCGTGACCGAGCCCATCGTCTTAACTCTTTCTCTTCTCAGTGGTTTCAGCGACGCCCTCATCTTCATGTTCATTCAATCTTTCGCATTGGTGTATGCCCAATGGGACTTCAGTCCAGTGGCTGTTGGGTTGTCGTTCTGTGCTATCTTGGTTGGCTACATCGCCGCTTGGCTCTCGTTCTTCCCGGCCATTAGGAGAAATGAAGCTCAACGCCGCGCCAAGCCCGATGATGAGCAGGCACAATATGAGAGCAGACTGTGGTGGCTACTGTATACTGCGCCTTGTCTCCCAATCGGCCTGATCGGCTTTGCGTGGACTTCGTCTGGACCCCCTCTCCATTGGATCGGAACAATGGTTTTCGCAGCCATTGTGGGTGTTGCCAATTACGCCATCTACATGGCGACGATTGACTACATGATATGTGCCTACGGGCCTTACGCGGCCTCCGCCACCGGCGGTAATGGGTTTTCTCGCGACATCCTGGCTGGTATTTTGACTGTCCCAGCGACGCCATTTTTCACAAGTATGTGCTGAATCTTCAAGATTCCCTATTGACGGAATGATGCTAACAAGAATTAACAGACATCGGTGGTAAACGCCATCTCGAATACGCTTCAACCATTCTATGTGAGTTATAGCTGTATCCTCCCTCTTACGATAGAAAGTTATCTAATTGATCTTCCCTGCAGTCTGTATCTCCGTCATCCTTGTGATCTCCGTCTACGTGATCTACTGGTACGGCCCGACCCTCCGAAAGCGCTCGCCGTTCGCCCAACAACTTTCCAACGCTCGTGCCGAAGGTGCCGCTAATAGCCGTCGTCCTTCTACGGCGAACCTAGGATCAAGGGCGGCATCGAGGAGAAACAGTCTCGTTGGCGGATCCCGTGCAGCTTCGCGGAGGAATAGTCTGGTGGGCGGATCCCGGGCGGCGTCGCGACGGAACAGTGTGACTCGGTGAGAATGATGGATAATAAAATGAGCTACGATGTCTAAACTCTTTTCTTCGATGCTCCTTGTGTTATGAGGCTTGAAACAGAGCCACTATGCCTGATGTAAGGGCTCGCAGATGATTCACCAGGATTTTTAAAACTTGTATAATGGTATCAATTCGATGCCAGATACCCCGTAGCAAAATATTGTTGTAAAGCAAGATTAGCAATTGAAAAGTTAATACCAAAAAAAAAAAAAGAAAGAAATACTAGTTGGTCGTACCGGTACCGTCAAACAGGTCAATCAAAGGACCAACTCATGCATCACCACCTTGCCATCTGACAACCGATCAGCCCAGAACTAAACTCCTCCGAAGAACCTGACCAAATCTTCGAAATTCAAGTTCTTCTCCATCGAGCTCACCAATCCAGGATTGGCTGTCGCTGTGTGACTCGGTGACCATGCCTTTTCAACGACCATTCGCGGGCCCTTGTCGACCGACACTCTCGGTTCTTACCGATCTCGATATGGCTAGGTACCTTATGCAGCGATATGCAGGTCCGCGGATCTTCAAGTAGGGCGTCCTCTTCTCCGAATAGGTACGAAACCTCAGGCCCCGAAAGCGATTTTGGTACCAGGTGAGCCGCCCTGATATTGCCTAGACACTCCCAATATCCAGTCAGGTGGCCTAGCCATGCGAAATGGTAAGTTGTTTTATATAATCTACTGCCGTAAGTAACGGATTGACTGACAGCCCCACACAGCGTGTCTTTTGCGGTTTTTCCGTGTATGTCTAGGGGATCTCGTCCGCCAGAAGGGTCAAGCAGGCGTTCGCTGTCGGGATCTAAGGTGTTACGGGCGATTTCGATGATTCTGGTTTCACAGCCCGGCGATAAATCTTTAAGCTCCTGGATAGTGTCTTTTCAATGCGGCGTATTTCTCGTACGCTTGTTCGTAGAGCGTGGTATGAGCGTCAACCTCGATCTAAATTAGTTCGACCTGTCTGCTCACGTCGCGTCTTTTCGTGCTGTTCGTCTTTGAACCGCCTGTTCAGGGCGCGGATCTCAGTTTGAAGCTGTGCAGGGATTTCGGGGGCATTTTGGGGGGAAGGTAGAACGAGGCGTATTAGAGGAACGACGTTGTGGAAAGATGACGGTGACGAGGAAAACAGGGTGTGGAAGGAAGGGAGGAGAAATGGTGTAGCTTAAAGTGAAGGTCAAACATGAGGATAAGAGTGAATGATATGGCGTTAGGCGTTGCCAACGACCTTTGCGTAAACGACCCTGAAGGACTTCTTGACTTCGGCCGGCCAGTCACCCATAGCTTTGTTTTGAAGGTTTGTATCGGCGAAAAAAGCCTTCTCCATTTCTAAAAACAGCTTCCTAGCAGCAATAGAGAAGAAGACTTCTTGAGAAACGATCAATGCCGCCTTCTTGCAGGTAGTGCAGTCCGTCGAGAGCTCGTCCAGCAGGATATAGGTGGGAGGTTTTCGCCTGTTTCGCCGCGGATCAGAGCGTCCCTTTTGCTAATTAGCATTTCCGCATAGAAATCCTTCTTGCGAAACTTGTTTCTTGTATCGTGGTCATCCGGCAGCCAGTTTTTAAGCCTCTCTACGCACCAGTGGACGAAGTCTTCGACGACTGGACCTGGAATTGCCAAGGGAGACAGGACACTCATGGGATCGATTGGTGCTTCAGACGAATGTGAGGACGCGAAGTCCAGTTTGACCAAAAGACCACTTTTGCCTTTCGATTCAGAGGTGTCCTTTGGGACCCCGGCCTCTTGATCAGCCAGCGTTCTAGCTTGTTTGGCTAGATAACGCCTGCTTTTCCTGCTCCTTTTCTCTATCAACCTCGGCTTGCTTTAGTCGATCTTCTTCCTTTTGCTCATCCACCGCCGTCTTGCTTAGGCGAGACGAGACTTCTTCAATGGCATCTTTGATCGATTGTATATGCTCATTTTCCCAAGCAATGGGGCTGAAAGTCGTCGCGCGTATGTGGTGTTCAGCCAAACGGGTAGGGTAGGCGTACCACTTATCGTCAGAGGCGGCCTATATCGACTTGTCTTCTAACGTAACCGGACAGCGTACCGTCAGGACAGCAAACTGCCGATTCCTTACTATAAAAAGAATGGAATTCAAGAATAGACCTAGATAATGATAAATGATAAAATATACGGAGAGATAAGTTTGAATTTGTCCATGGGCTTAAGCAGCTGCTCAACAAGTTTGAATCGGGCAATATTTATTCACTGTGCATATTTTGTATCTAATTCTTGCAAACTCGTTTAGCAAAGGTAGTCCTTGACAGTATATGCAATGGTGTTCAGAGGTTTCATGCCAATATCATTTCGTAATTTACGGAGTAAACCGCAGTCCTACACTTTTTCGATGCAAGCGACCTAAAATGCTCTTACGCAAGGGCGATGTAGATCTCGCATCATGTCAAGGTAAGGGAAATTAGATCAACCCAAGTGGTGTATATCCTCAACCATATACCTAACGACGTTACTGTAATATTGTTGATTTCAGATAGACCTTCCATAGCAGGCAGGATTAGTTCCTACAAGCCATAGAAGTGTGGAATTAATTCTTTGAGAATCTGCTTCTATTCTTCTGTTTCATAACCCGTAAATCAGCTTTGTGCGTTTGCACCAGGCAGCAAATGGAGCAGAGGACCTTGGCGTCAGATCTTACGGAATACATGGTTCGGCTGAAATAGTTTCCATCCCACAAGTCCACACAAGGTCCCCCTTACGGAATTTAGTTACTGTTAGTTTAGCTACCTGCTATGCCGCTCCGGAGCTCAGCGACGGCTCCGACGTCCAGACTCCAGAGGTCCAGACGGGTAGGAAAATTCGCTCATTATTCGCGAGATCGCCGTTGCCTGAACCGATCTCCCGCCGGCATCACGTCACCTTCGCGAAGACCCACGAGCTTGAAACGGAATAAGACGACATTTGCCGCGAGCTGCGACAGAGATTGCATGAGAGCTCGTCAGCTTGGCCACAGATCAATTCAGGTTGCCTTACTTTGCGCAGAGGGCTAGGGCTATGAGGTAAGACGTAGACGAAATGACATATACCGTAGGAGTGCTCATTGTGTAGACTGTAGTCTAGTTACCCCATAGAATGATACACACTGTCACAGGAATAGCCCTAGGGCTATTAGATGATCAAACAATTGCATAATAGGGGGTGGATCTTGTACTACGGGCGGTTTCGTGTTAGGGCTAAAAGCTAACAGCTACTGTTAGCTAATTGAGTATCCGAAGCTCCATCGACAAAGTACCTTGGAGTCTTAGACTTCCATGTTAGACATGTTCCAGTCGCCAGGCACTATTTATTCTCTCCACCTTTACTACTATAGTACAATTAGCATCCGGATAGTCGACATGAATTCCTCAGGCCCATAGTGGAAATGAAGACTCCATGGCGAGAAACGTCCAGAACCAGCTGCCCAGAGGAAAAACCCTGAAACTAACCGGATTGGACTCGCCCCTTACTTGATCGAACTCCGCCCTCAACCCTAAGTTGGGGCCTAAGACGGGGAGATGGGCGATGAAAAAATTTTCATCCCTTAATATGCAATGAAGAATGAGTCGTTAAGAGGAGTGCGTTGTCAATTGAATAATAATTCAGGTAGAAAAATAGCGCCGATCGGACCGTACGGCAGCATCCGGGAAATCACGGCATCGATGGCCGCTTGGGGCTCTGCCATTCGCTCCTGGTCGAGGGCCGACAGCGGCAGGACGGGAATTTACCGTCAGCCGACTCAGACCACCTCACTCAGTGACACCCAAAGGTGTGTCAGAGAAGTCGCTGCAAAGTGCAAACTTGCAACGTCTCCTGATCGTCATGCAGACGGATCCTTGCAATTTGCATCGTTAGTCCCCCGAGTTAAATCGCTGCATCCACCCTAGCTTCGCTCCCGGATGGCTTGATGGGTGCATGTCTGCATGGTGTGCTCGTACACAGTATTCATAATTTTATGTGTACTCATACATACAGTAGTACAAAGGATTCCTAATTTTAATATTCTATTTCTAAGAAAGCCAAAGAATGGTACTAGTTATGGCGACATCTCTGGAGTTAGTCAAAGAGTCCGAAATTTGGGACCGAAAACCGGATGAGTCAGGCAGAAAAAGCACGACATGGACAAGTCGGCCCTACGCAATCCCTTAACTCCATGAGGCCATTTTTCACCATCGTCATTAATATTCTAGACTTGCAGGCGGTGGAGTTGGCATTCCCGTAAAAGGGGTGGATCCACTCCGGATGAATGAGTTTTTCGTGCCGGTTTTGGCCTTCTTTATTTGTTGGTTTTATTTTTATTTTATTTTATTTTATTTTTTTCTTTCAGTCGATTACCCGATTGGGCCGTAGTGAGTCACACCACAGCAGCCAACTCATCCCGGCATGTCGGAAGGCCCTTTGTATATAACCTCGCTCTCGTACTTCTTGCTCCCCCGGCGAGCTTTTTCTTTCCCACCTCATCTCATCCTGTCAAGGGGGTGATGGTCACTCCCCTCCTCACGTCTTGACGCCCGTTACGTTTTCATTCACCTAATCCATCTACACCTTCGATTCCCTCCGTTTTGGTTCGGGGGGGTATATACGAGAAAACACAAAGAAAAAGAAAAAGAGAGGTCCTACATTCGCCTTCTCCAAAAGTTAGAGGATGGGCCAGAGGCACAACAGACGCCGTACACGACCACGATCTCGCAATCGCAGCATCAATATCATCCCCGTCGAACCGGCTCCCCGTCCGGTCACCTTCTCCGATCCGGCTTCTACTTCCCGTCGCACCTCCGCTGTCGGTGACTCACTGGACGCCATTTCGATACACCCCGCCCCGACCTGGCACAATGGGTATATAATGTGGCAGAAACGTGAACGCACCCCGCGGTTTGAGTCCGCCAAGATGGAAGCCGAGCAGTATCGTCTTTGCGGAGGCGAACCGGGTGATGATGTCGGCCTGTGTTATCGCATGCTTGAATACTTCGATGGACTTGACTATATGAATACGTGAGTACCCTCGTCGGGCATCCTATTGATCACCTTATTCTGACTGTCGTCGTTTCCAGTTTCCACAGTATAACGCCATTGCCGGGATGACTAGTCAAGTCCAGCATGTGGCCGTGGCTTCGCTGCCTCGATTCCCAAAAAAGTTTCATTTTCTTCTCATCCTGAAAAAAGGAATAAAATTGGAAGGGGTTTCTCAAAAGCAACAAAAAAGATCACAAGGCAAATCCACCGTTGGATACCCATCGGGCGCCTGTCTGCATTACCACCATCAGCAGACATGAATCTTCCCACCGAATGCCGGGGCACCGGTTTCCATGGATCCCTCTAAGTCGCCGACTTGCAGCAATGAAGATGCTCCCCGAGTGGGCATCGGATTGGTCCTACAGGCTTTGCCATGCGATACCTGGTGCAGAGATATCACTGCGTGTTAGCGACGTTGAGGGCCACCGTTTCAGAGCACGGCTATCTTCGTCGGTTGAGTTCGCGTTTGGTCTTCGGTCGACGCTTGAATTCCCTTCGCAGTGGTCGGGCTCTTGGACGGCCTCAGTGTTTGCCATGTACAGCACGCAGGGATCTCGTTCCCGTCAGTCCGTCGGGATCTTCTGCCACCATCCGACAAATATAGGAGGAAATCGGTCTGAGCAACATTTTTTTTTTCCCCTGTCTATTTTTGAGTGAAAACCAGATATCCGGTTTGGTTTAGGAAAATCAAGCTCAGACCTTGCCTGTTGCCCCTGTTCAATCCAGTAAATAGTTGTACAGATATTAATTAGTGTACAATTCACAAGATGCGGCGAACCATCGACGGAAACACAGACCGTGAGATGGCGCTATCAACTTCAATTTTGAGTCCATTCATTGTACACCGTAAAAACCACAAAAGTAGAAAAGTTCCGGCGAGACTGACTCAGCCTCCGACCAGAAAGACCCTTCGTGGCCTGAATACTGTGGCCAGCACACCCACCTCCAAGGGGAAGGCGGTGAGACCAGGGTCGCCCCGTAAAGGACACGGTCGATCAGAAGTGCCGATACGATAATAATCACTCGCAACCTTGAGATGCTGCGTGTCGGCCGGCCTTCTCTTCCACTCTTTTGTCCCAGCTGAAGAGAGCATGCCCATGTGCTCAACTTTTTGATCTCATTCAACGCATTATTTGTTCACCGCAGCACCTCTCCATCTGATCGGTTTCGGTGTCCGAGGTTATTACTCTCTTTGTCCTGCCCATCGCGGGCGAGTTCTGCAGTGATCCCGCTTCACCATGTCGACAGACTACACCTACGATGACAAGGTTGGTCTCCCATAGAGCAGTTGTCTTCGAACACGCCAGTTAATTTATTCTCCAGGGGCAATTCTTCCCGTTCTTCATCTTGACGATCTCCGGTCTTGTCACTCTCCCTCTAACATACAACCTCCTCAAGCCGAGCAAGGGTAAGTAGGATCTTTTTCTCGCGTCCTCCGTCAAGAGATTGGTCGCGTCTGACACTGGTGCTGGAAATAGAACTTGAGAATACCGCACCCCGAATAAAATCGGACTTCAAGCCCGAACATGGCGACCTTATTGAGGCACAGAAGCGGAAACGCCTGCGGAAGGAGCGCCGCATCAAGCGCATAGTCACCGTCATCCTGGGATATGCGGTCATGGCCTGGATGGTTTACCTGATCATCGTCACGGCGAGAACGTCACCCAAGATCTGGGATCCCTATGACATTCTGGGTATCTCGAGAGTGAGTCACTCGCGTCTTATCTTTCTCTGAACAGGACCTAACTCCGATGAAAATGCAGAGCGCCGACGAGAAAGCCATCTCCAGACACTACAAGCGTCTCTCTCTCATCTACCACCCCGACAAGATTCGACCCGATCCCGCCAAGAACGAGACCATCGAGACTCTGAACGATCGCTTCGTTGAACTGACCAAGGCATACAAGGCGCTGACCGACGAGGAAGTCCGTAACAACTACATCCAGTACGGTCATCCCGATGGCAAGCAAAGCTTCAGCATCGGCATTGCCCTCCCCCAGTTCATTGTCACGGAAGGAAACGGAAAGTTCGTCCTGTTGGTCTACGGTGGTCTGCTCGGTGTCCTTCTCCCCTACATCGTCGGCAAGTGGTGGTATGGCTCGCAGCGATACACCAAGGAACGAGTGCTGGTCGCTAGTGCCGGAAATATGTTCCGCGAGTACAAGGACGACATCACCGACGGCGGTATCGTGGGCGCTCTGTCGTCCGGCGACGAGTACAAGGAGACGCTAAAGGGATCGCACGCGGAAGCTGGACTGGCGAAACTTGAACAGAAGGTTCTCTCTGGCGACTTCTCGGCTCTTTCGGAGCAGGATCGCAAGAAACTTCAGGAGCTGGATGATTCTACTCGCCGCAAGGCACTGGCATTGCTGTGGGCTTACTTGGGCCGCATTGATTTGGAAGATTCCACCCTCAACGGAGGTAGGTGAACCTTGATCTGGCTGTTCTCGATTGAACAAATGCTCACTCGGCACAGAAAAATACGAAGCTGCTCCTACAGCGCTTGCCCTCAACGAAGCATTCACCGCTATTACGCTCGCTTTTGGTAACGTTCGTCCCATCCTGGGATCGTTCAGAACATCGCAGCACTTGATTCAAGCCGTGGCTCCCGGATCGTCTCCGCTCCTGCAACTGCCTTACTTCACCGAAAAGATTGCCAAGTCCATTGAGGGCGAGGAATCCAAGGAACACTACAGCGTACAGAAGTTCATGAGCCTGCCAGAAGAGAAGCGCCGTAGCCTCACCGTTGGCGCTGGTCTCCTGTCTGAAAACCAATATGCCACCGCCGTCACTGTCGCCAAGCAACTCCCCGCGTTGGAAGTCTCCAAGGCTTTCTTCAAGGTCATGGGCGAGAAGGTCATCACGCCAAGCAGCTTGGTTCAGCTCGTCGTGAAGGCACGATTCATCCCCCCCGGTTACACCAACGTCCCCGAAGTCAGCGCCGCGGATCTCGAAGACGTCGACCCCGACGAGGACGATCTTGACGCTCTCATGGACCGAAAGAAGAAGGGTAGCAAGGGCAAGGAATCTGTCCAGCCTCCCTTGGCCCATGCTCCGTACCTGGCCCGCGACCACTCTCCCCGGTGGCACATCTTCTTGTCGGATGCCAAGCAGGGCAAGATGGCTGTTCCTCCCTTCACCTTCACCACCTTCGACAAGCCCTTATTCGACGAATCCGGCAAGCCCACATTCAACGTCCAGACCCTTAAGATGCAGTTCCAGGCTCCTCCCCAGGTTGGAGACTTTACGTTCGCCATGAACATGCTCTGCGACAGTTACCTCGGTCTCGACACCAAGCTGGAGGTTACGCTGCACATTGACGACCCTGCCAAGGCAGCGGCTCTGGAAGTGGAAGATGATATCAGTGACCCTGAAGAAGGTTAGATCCTCTTTTTTCCCTTTCCCTCACCATCAGATAACTAACGCAAGAAATCCCATCAGACTCCATCGCCGGCCAAATGCAAGCTCTAAAGGGCGGTCAGACCAAGAAAGCCAAGAAGCCGGATGCCGATTCCAGCGAGGAGGAGAGTGACACCGATGGAGATGCAGGCGATACCAGCGATACCAACACTGAAACCGATGTCGACGATTGATTTTCCTTAACTTGTTAGATAAATGGTGCGAAAACAAACAAACAAACAAAAAAAGTCAAATTCGAGAAGAATCTTTTGTGACATGACCTACCAACCAATCCAAACCCACAAGCTTAAAGGGGAAAGAAACAAAGACGATAGGGGGAAAGGAATATGAATGAATACTGATACCGACAAATTCTTTTCCTCAAGATTCAAGATACCAATCAATACCTACCACATTTCCATCGAGGCCATGCTACATTATTTATCTGTCAATCTGTCAATCAACCATCTCTTTCTGGGAGAGTAAGTAACTAAGCAAGCAGTTTAGACTACCTATCTAGGAAATACTGCAATGAGATGGGGTAGGATGAGATGCGATGATCAAGAAAGTCCAAATCTACAACAAACAGTCCAACATACCCATTTTGTTTCTTTCATTCTAATTCATTGGTTGTGTTTGGTTCTTTTGAAATGGTTCGTGGCGTGATCGTTGTATGATTCCCTTTGGAGGTTCTTTTTGTTTGCTTCGTTTTTCCCTTGGGGCTTGTTTTACTTTTTTTTTTCTTTGGGGTCTCTTTCCCGGTCCTCATTTTCCCGGCTGCCCGAATCAGAAGCCGGCCTGGAGTGGGTTATGGGGAAACCCGCGGGGGGGATGTTAGATGTGCTGAGTTAAGCTGCTGTGCTGTGATATGTGCAGTCAAGTTCTACTCACTCACGCGCGCACATGACTTCCATTTCAAACCTTTACTCTGTTCAGGTTCTATTCGTTTCTTGTCTTATTAGGTATTAGGTATATACATGCATTGACTTAGGGAGTTCTGTTGAATTGATATCAATACTTTTTTTGTCTTTTCTTTATATCTCTTCGTTAACTAGACTTTGGCAGACTCTTTTTTTTTTTTTTTTTTTTTCTCTTCCTTTCCTCCCCACCTCTCTTTTGCTTCTTTTTATCTTGTTCCTTTTTTATCATTTTTTTTTTTTTTTTCTCTTTTTTCAAATCAAATCAAATCTTGTTCTTGATCTTGTTTTGACTCAACACTGAAACCCCTTGCTCATAGACATAGGTATAGGTATCTAGATAGATAGATAAGATGTGGGTCAGTAGGTAAATGACCTTCTTGATTCAACATATTGTTCGCATTTATTCTTCTTTCTCTATCTCTGTTTCCCTTTCTTTCTCTGTTCTTTCTTTCCAGGTTCATGTCTGACGTCTCATTAGGCAAGTTTACATCTTTCTACTTACCCCATACAAGCAAGTGAAGGATAAGACGCGCCATCGTAAAAGAGAAAGAAAAAGAAGGACTAGATAGAGAATGCAGAAAGAAACAATAGATACCCATACTGAATACACCAAGAACGTAAAGTCCGAAAAGATTTCAATGATATACCATTGCGGGATATTTGGATATATATAGAAAGAAGTATATATGGCGACAAATCATTGCAAGCGTGATCAATTCGTGAAGTAGGCGTAACGAAAGAAGTAGAAGTAAATGTAAATGTAAAGAAGATATAAAACCATAGAGCAGGCAAAACTGTGAGCCGATCTGTTAGGGTCTCAGGAGCCGAACTGCTATCTATTTGTTCGTGAAACCGAACAGAGAAATAATTGGGCAATGCACTTGCTACGCTGGGGTATTTGGGAATGACCTGGAATTGGAAATTGTCATGACGGGGGCATGGGACGATAGGGTTGGGGTATAAACGCCATAGTCTGAGGAACGAAGGTGAGGAACAAGCCGGACTGGGTGAAGACATAATGATCCTAATAGGAAAGGAGATACGACGTAATTGTCCGAGAATGCAAATTTATCTCTGGGCCGAGACAATGAGAAAGAGAGAGAGAGAGGGAGGGGGAAAGTTGAAAGACACTCGGAACACATAAGAGAAGGACGATATCCTAGGAATCGGTCCTATAGATACGGCTACCCACAAGGGAAATTCCAGCCAGGTGCAATACCGGAATAAACGGTCTGCTGCGGCTCATGAAGATGCAGGTTGTAGTCTCCGAGGATATCAACGGACATGCTGGCCGGGGCTGGCATATGGTGGTTACCAGGCTCGGTGGTCATGCCAGAGGGGAGGCGACTTTTCATCAACTCTCCACCGCAGTTATTGTCCATGTAGCAGAGATAGGGGTGATCCTGATCGGACACCGAGTGGACGGGTTCCTGGCATTTGGTCTCGGTAGGATGACCCGCCGGCATCATGGGTGGCCGGGGTATGGCCATGCAGTGGAAGGATTGATAGTTGGGATAGTGGCCCGGAGGATTGACTGGCTGGAGCGGCGGATAGTCCCACTTCCAGGATGCGCCAGATTTGGGCGAAAGCTTGGTGGGGCTGCAGTTGCTGGACGAGGGTTCCGGTGGAGTCGCGGGCTCCGGGGATGGATCGGTCGTGGGACTGCAGCCGGTCGAGGTGGACAGAAACCGCAGATACTGAAGGTCTTCAGTGTCTTCATCTGGCTCCTCCGGATTCTCCTCGGCCTGTTTGATCAACCCTAGACGGTCCAGGATCGCATGCGTCAGTGGATATCCGTCAGGAGCTTCCACGAGAGGCTCCCCGGGAAAGTCTTCTTTGTTGATGCAAAGTTTATACAGCCTCTGCAGAGCTTTCACGACAAGAGAGTGGTGCGATTCGAGCATCTCGACGAATCTAAAGCCATCACGCCAAATCTGGGTCAGCGTCACCTCAACGACAGGAACAACAAGGACAAGCTGATTTCTCACCCTCGCGAGTAGACCTTCGTCTGGGTCGCCTTTCTCTCTCGGAACAGACAAGGATGATTGTAGGCCGAGCAACGGTTACATGGTTGCTTCCCATCACACTAGCATGAATGAGTATGACTGGCCCATCGAGTGACTTGACGAGGCCGCAACAAGTGCAAATGAACGATCCAGGTGCCTCCACTGCTTCACCAACCTTGGTTTTCTTGACTCTGCACCGATCGCAGGCTTTCAGGACGTGCTTGCGCTTGACTCGAAAAACCCGCTGGTCGTGCTTCTCGTCCCCTAGACCCACGCGCGACTCCAGGTTGGACAGCGACGATATCGTCGAGAGATCATACATGGCATCTGGAAAGCCAGGAATATGGGATTTGGGACGAAGCTTGGGTTGTTTGGACATCATGGTAGACATCTAGACGATATGACAAAGAGCACAAGCAAATGGAATAGAACAATTGCACGTTTCCTGGGTGACCAACAGGTTCAAAAAGGCTGCAGCGAGGAGCCCTGACTAATCTATAACCCAGGAGGGGTTTAGGAGAATAAAAAAAAAGTTCTTTTAATAAATAATCAAAAAAGGAGGGGGAGGGGTAGAAGTGGGATTGCTTTTAGAGAAGCAAGCAGGTGGGGGTTCAGCCAGATATTCGTAAGGGGTAAACAATTTGAAATATAAAAAAATAACCAGAAAAAAAACTAAAACAGGAGAGGCTGAGAGATCAACTTGATATCAAGTTTATCAAGAGAAACGATGCCCCGCATATACACCGACAGCGCGACACCCACGACAATGACTTCCCCACCTTGCGATGTACACCGAAGGCGACTTGAGGGTGACGTGGATTGCGCTCTGTCACGATATCAGCCGGTACGGTCGCTCGACGTCCCTCGGACCTTTGGGGCGATGGCAGCCTGGCAGGTACATCAGGGGTGTCCCCGCGGGTGAATTTGGTCGACCTAATTTCTTTTCCTTTTTTTTCTCTTTTGCTTTTCTTTTTTGACCCCTTGTGTCGGTTGTTGTTTTCAGATACAGGTGATCAGCTTCGCTGGCTTTGAGATGCCAGAGAGTCATGCTTGTCAACGGTCCGAGCCGTCACCGCGAGGGAATAAAATGAGAAAATTAAAAAAAGAATAAGAGGAAAGAAATCATCGGCAGTAGCCGGACATTACCCTTGTCATTTGGGCAGCGACACGCAAAGTAAGCATTCAAATCACATCACCTGGCGGGAAAAATGGTCAGTGACCCTCGTTGCCCGGAATCGGAGAGAGAGAGAGAGGGAGAGAGAACGCGAGAATGGGACGAGCAGCAAGAGAGACGGAAAGAAGGAGAAAGGTCATGCAGGTCTCATCCCGTAAGCTGGCGGCACAGGAGTTGAATTTCCCTGATGGCGGCGGTGCTTGCATCACATCACCGACAGGAGGAGAGGCACATATCCAAGGCATGGAACATGTGCTGCAGGATCGAGGACGATTTTGAATCGGTGAAAAGAATATCAGCTTATGCCTTTCTTGGGCGCGTATCGGCTGCTCGAACCATTGTCATTGGCGCACGGATGACCATCACCATCACTTTTAGAACTATCGTATGCAGAGGGTGAGCGCGTGCCTCGTCTTGACCCAGCGCGACGCCAAGCGGACGAGCAATCCAATAGGCAGTTTTCGTGACATGCTGTCAAGGCAAATCTTGTCCGATAACTGCGCTATACAGGTCACCTTGATTGCATCTGGAGCTGCACAAAATCCTTCATTAACTCTCGCTCGGATAATCACCGCGGCAAGATCGGATCGAGTTCAGCGCTGCCTTTAATTCTTTCCTACCAAGATTTCGTCACACAGAATTCCAACGACACTGGGTTTCTGCGTACAGGAAGCAGTGAGAAGATGTGCTTATTGGCCACTGCCCCTAAGATTTGCATCCCTGAACACATTCCCGACAGGGGATCGCTGTCGTGCAAGAACCAGTATAGTAGGCGAGGCATTAATGGAATTTCTTTTTCCTATGCTTTCCCTTCGAGGCTTGCATATCATCTGACGGGCAGATGTGTTGAACAGCCACTTTGTCCCGTAGATTATTCAGAGTCAGTCGCGCTAGCGGCCCTCTTGACGAGACTGGATCCGAATGTGCCGCCAGAAGAGCTCAGCCCGACGGACTCGAGATGGTCTGGGGTGCACAGAAAGGTGGCACCAAAGCCTTGACTTCGTATATATCTATGCACGTCCCGGTACGTCAGGTAACGCCCTAGTGTCTGGTGTCGGGGTGCGCGTCCTTGACTGTGTCCAAAGGATAGAGCGTCAAGGGGGTGGGGGAAAGAGATGACAAGGCAGGACAAAACAAGGATCGAGAGGGGGGAAACAAAGAAAAGCAGAGAAAGGGACCACTCAACAATGCCATTTCTCAAGACGCATGTCACTTCTGATAGATAGGTTTCTGACAGAGCAGGGATGAGCATCCTTCGATCCCTTCCCCCCCTCCTTAGTACAGGTGCTAAGAGCCAGGGCCAGGGCAGCCGTACCCCTCTCTCTTTCTGTCCGTCTTGGGGCCTGGGGGAGCCTCTCGGAGACCAATGGAGGGGACACGGCGAGAGAGAATGAGCGTGTGCAGGGACAATAGGTCCGTTCACACCTGTCGGAGAGGGAGGGAAAGACAAGGCGGAGGGGAATGTTGCTGGCATCTTTCTCCACCGCGGGCCTCGAGCCCTCGCGCTGAAGAACTGGAGTACCTCCCTCGTATGTAAAATGTGATCGCTACTGTATATTCCCAGAAGCCTAGAGGTGCGACGTGGTCCTAGGGGACAGAGAGAGTGATTTGCAGTTGATATGGATGGCCTTCCCAATATCTAAACTTCTTTTGTTCTTCTCTTGTTGTCTGAAATTTCTCCATGTTCGTTATTTTCTTGACGATGCCATCCATGAAATCTGCCAGTCCATACGTATCATTGGGTTTCACTCGCGCGACCAACCGCATGGCGATTGGAGGAAGGAGTACAACGGTCCGGGAGGAGGTGAGAAGGGGAAAAGAAAAGAACAAGAAGGAAAGGGAAAAGAGAAGGACGAAGGACGAAGGGGCGGAGGAGCCAATGGCGGGAGCTTTTCCCTTCCAATCTCTCCCAGTCCGCCTTCCTTCGTTTGTTTCTCTCCTCCGTCGCCCTTCAATTCCTCGCACAGAAAATAATGGTTACAGGCCTCCGTGCTCTCCTGATCTCGGGTCCCCCTTGTAAGCCCATCGATCCTTCTTCATCTGCTAAAGAGCATCATCCTAGTATTCCTTGCATATCATGACATAACCCGGCGTATTTCTCTTACACAGGGCTCACAAGGAAGAGAGCTTAGGCTTCAATTCTGATCGGTGAGTCAGATGCTGGGATAGGACTAGACAGTGTGGTTAGAAGCCCGAGTAAGTCCATGGTAGACACGATTCCCTTACCCGCGGTCTATACGGAAATGCGTGGAGACAATAGTGCTGATGCTTAAACGAAGATTATCAGTGCATACAGCCAGTCCTTTTCCCCCTCCTTCCTTCCTCCCTACATGAGCCTTGCCTAGGCAAAAGGCTTCCATACATATACATACCGACAGACAATATAGGCAAGACGGACGACGGGATAAACTCGGGGGTCATCTCACCGACAACTGCGCTGGAGACGGGGACCGCCACTTTAGGCAAAGACTATGGCACATAACAATGCCTTGTTCAGCGCGCAGGGGACTCGGCCAACATGACACTTTGGAAATACTGTACATGTAACCGTGCATCCACTCCCTCGCGCCCTTCGTCGGGATGAGAACCAGTGCCCAAGACCAAGACCAACGGCCGAGGTCTGATGCCAGAGATAGATTTAATCTGCCAAATATGATGACAAGGAAAAGCCGGCTTCCTTGGCAATAAGATACCTGATATTTAACACGAACACAGTCTCAATGCTGACCCAATGACCGAATTGGCGAGAATCGGAGTAACCGTCCATCCATTGGTGCTCATCAGAAGCCGATTCAGACCCCGGTTCGAAAGCAAACAATCAGGGCTAATCAGAACCGAGTAAGACACAACGGCAGAGACCTGCGGGAATTGGATGACCAGCGATAATAATAATCAGAATAAGAAAAGAAAAAGTCAAAAGAAGTAACGTGCATTGATGGTCATAACAGGATATTCTACCCGGCCAGTTGAAGACGTCAACGGACAAGGGAGAAAAGAGAATGAATGGTAAAAATAATACAGAGAATGTTTCTCTTTCGTTGCCTTGAGGATAGAAACAAAGCTAAGAGATGTTGTTTTTTACCCCCCCCTCTCGTCCTTCATTTGATTTACAAGCGGCCATCTGGAAGAAGGATGCTAGCCTCACCAGCGGCTAGTACGTCGAAACTTTCCTCGCTGGTTGCTGTCGTGGGAGAACTGGCATTCACGCCGTCCGGAAAAACATACTCTTTCTTCTCCCGACTGGATGAAACATCCTGGTTCCCTGAATGCGCCTGCCACGACTTGTCTCCAATCCACTCCATTCCATCGCCGGCTCCATGAATGTCCGCCTTGCGACGGGCCTTCTCGCGCTCCATGAGAGGAAGAAAAGCCGGCTCCGCGGCCTTTGACTCATTTTCGCCACGGGGGAGAAGAGCAAGGTTGCGACGATGCCATTCGCCAAGGAAAATGCCGTCGATGTCTACTTCCCGTCGCACGTCCAACCATTCATCCATATCCTGGCCGTAAAACTCGCGCAGCTCTTGCGGCCCTGTCGTTCTGAAATTCTTCGCCCAATGTGGTTTCGCCCCCATCTCGCGCATAAGCCATTCGAACGCCTCGTAATACCGCTCCATACACGGGGGATTCCGGAGATACGGTCGGTAGAGAGTCGCGTTGAGATACAACGTGGGTCCGTCGGCGCATGTAGGGTCAAGGAACGGGCGAGGGTTTGGGTTGTGCGTCGTGTCGGACACTCTCACCTCGATTGGACAATGCACCCACACGCCTTGGACAGGCAGCGGGATCCGCGCGATTTCCATGTCGCCGTGGAGCCAGGCGGACAGACGGGTAATAGCCTCGGGACCCTTTTCCAAAGGCAGTGCCCACTCGTTGACAAACTGCGAGTACAAACAATTCATCAACAGGCCTTGACGGGCCGGCTCCACCGCTTCAGTCACCGTTGACTCGGCCTTGAACCCGTACTGCAACCCAAACACCAACCACTCCACCCACGGGAGAATTCGGGGAACATAATTCGAGAGGGCCAGCAGGTTATGGTACACATGATATCCAAACCACTCGCCGTAAAAGTTTGCGGGTGGGGCCTGCAGAGGCCGATCGGTTTTGTCGGCATGCCACACAATCGCACTCTTCAGATATGGCATCCACCAGACGCGAACAAACTCATGCGAGGTCCACACCCCGGTCGACCATTCGTCCAAGACACTAGACAGCGAGCGTCGGGTCTGTCGCCAGGCAATATTGAACGTGGGTTCCGCCTGGAACGTGATCTCCACAATGATGCCCAGCGCTCCGAGAGAGATCAGAGCCGCCCGGAAGAGCGCCGCGTTACTGGTCGCGCTGCAGCGCACCAACTGCCCATTCGCCAGCATCAAGGTAAGAGACGTGATACACTCGGAGATCAATCCATGACGCAGAGAACTCCCGTGCGTACCCGTTGTAATCACCCCGGCGATCGACTGATCGTCAATGCTACCCAAATTGGACAGGCATAGGCCAAACTGTTCCAAATGTGCGCCCAAATCCCTCAGTCGGATCCCCGCCTCCACCGTCACCATCCCGGTCTCCTGCGAAACGTCCAGCACCCGGTTAAAGTCGTCCAGATTGACCAGCCACGCCGACGTGCAGGTCAGGTCGGAAGGCGAGTGGCCACTTCCGACAACCACCAAGCGACGACGACATCGCCGAGCCAACGTCACCACCTTCTCGATCTCGGGAATTGACTGCGGTCGCAGGTATAGTTCGGGTCGCGAGTAAAAGGTCTTCGCCCACGTGTGATGGAGATAGTCGGAGGACGCGCGGAAAGGCACCGCGGGGTCGAGGCGCGAAAGCTCTCGGAGGACGGCGGGGTCGAGGTTCGGAGACATCGCGATAGACAAGGAAAGAAAGATAGGGAATGAAAAATGAAAAATGAAGCACCAAGGGTTCGGATGAAGCGCGGAACCAATCAAGACATACTGAAGGCTGCAATTAGTAGTAGGCACCTGTCAGGATTAGGATCGCCCCAATGAGGGGAGAGGGGAAGGTAGAAAGAAAAAAAATTTGGCCCGTCGTACGATGAAGGGAAAGAGCAAAGCGGCGGATGATGAAAAGGCAGCGACGGATGACGGCAACGCGGAGTGGGTCGGGCTTCGGTCCGGTCGGTTTTCGCGCTGATAAAATGGAAGAGTCATGAACAAATGGGTCTAAAGAGAAAAGGTTGAGTTGATCCATGTTCTAGCAACACTCAAGAAATGCGATAACACAACCAGTCGATCTGGTCTTCTCCAGAATGTCTACCCCGTAAACCGTGGAAATAACCCATACATGCAACCAGAAATTGGCCTCCACATAAACAGCGCAAAGCACAGAAAAACAAAGTAACTCCCATGAAAACATGCAAAGAGATCGCCCGAATTCGCTCCATCCCAAGGCTCCTTGGATAATGCTCCTACCCAGTTATGTCCTGGCGTTGGCTCCGATTGACCGCCGTCTCTGTACAGGCCAGTTATATGCACAATCCAAATGCACGCAATCTATCAACACAGAAAGAAAAATGATAAAAACAGAAAGAAAGTTAGACCGAAAGATCGAGCCGTAGATCGAGGGGGATTTCGTTCAAGAGCGAATGGCCTCGATGGCAGCATTCAAAGGGAAAACGCGTGGAGGAGGCGTAGAGGAAGAGCGCGGCACCCATTTCCGGAACGCACTGCGACAGGAGTCGGGGATTCCTCCCAGCGCGACGTAGCTTTTGGGGATGAACGGTCGATCCTGAAGGGAGGCAGCAAGAATGCCATACTCGTGCGCGAAGACCACGGCCGAGGCGAACTCGCCTGGACGGTTTGTTGATTGTTCGCCAACGATCCTGAACAAAAGGTTAATAATGAGTTCTCCAATTGAGATGGGAGTCCGTGCACGGAAATACTTACACATAGATCTCGAAGAAGATGTCCAGAACGTAGATTCCTTTTCCTGCGAAATCCTTCTGGCAGAAAGGCTCCACCTCCTGGACAGTGTCGTTCGGTCGGATCACCGGTGATGCCGAGCCTGATCGCCGGAGCCAGAACCCAGATCGCTGTCCAAGCTCGTGGTCGATGCGAAGCAGCCGCAGGCGGAAACGGTCATGGTTGGGTTTCAGCCGCCAGAAGTCCTCATCCATGTAGTCGCCAGTCTCGGCATATGGCGGAAACACCTCAAAGAAACTCTCGGGCTCCTCTCCCTCGGTCACTTCTTCAAATTCACCCGTCAGACCCAGGTCCATGCCAATCAGTCGAGCTGCTCCAATTTCCTCTGCCGAGCTGCCTTTACCCTTCCAGAGGTATAGCTTTCCAAACATGGCCGAAATCACGAAGGGGTAGCCGGTGCACAGATTGCGAGGCGAGAGGTTCACCTCATCGAATACCATTTGGCCCAGATGTTTCCGTCCGCAGAGCATGAAAATGGCAGATGAGCTCGAGCGGGAGCTAGAGCCCCGGCGCGTGATGAGGATGCCGCCAAGCGCCTGGATGAAGCGGGCGGTTTCTTTGCCCTGTTTGATAACTTCCAATTTGGCACCGTTCTCCTTGGCGACTCTCCGTGAGAAAGACTGTGCATCGTCGACAGATGCGTCGGTTACATCGTCGCCACACCAAAGATGTACTTCCGAGCGAATGCTACCTTCAGCCTCAAACATGTGCACGCACAAATACATGCTGCCCTCGTATAGAATATACTCCTGGTTCACTGGGAGGTCCTGCCGCTTGCCGTCCCCCGTGATCTCCCACATCTGCTTCTTCAAGGTCCGGATCTTCTGGTTGTCGCTCTTATTCTCCAGCGTTAACTGAGGATCGATATCCACGCGGTTACTGGAGCTAGGGAATGTCTTGAAAAAGCCAGAGATGGCTTCCAGAGATTCATCCGCCTGGGGAACCAACGACGCCGAGGATCTTGGCGATGAAAACTGATCGGCGGAGGCATTGAATTTCGGAGGAACGGGAGGAGATGGCAAGGCCTTATCGCGGGGAGATGATTCCCTAGACCAAGGGGGCCCTACACCGGGGGTCTTCCGATATGATGGCGGCGGGTGGATCTGATTCTCCTTGAAACTTGTGCGCAGGGGCGAGGGAGAGGACGACGAGTATTGGATCTGCGAGGTTCGGGCCTGGCCAACAACCGGAGTTGACGGGTTCGAGGCCTTAGATGGGGGGACTGGTCGGCGAGAGGGAGAGTCCTCCAGAGTCTCGGCGTCTTCGCTGGGAGACCTTTCGTGATCAGAGAAGCGTAGATCCAAACCAGGAGAAGGAGTTGGGCTCAGTCCTTCCAATTTTTGCTTGATGTCAACCGAAGACATCCGGGGAATAGTCCTTCTAAATTCCGTAGGCTTGTTGGTTGCCGACGGAGCAAGTTGAGCCAAGCTGGTCTCCGATGAGTCTTGCGATCCAAAATCAATATCCGGCAGTGGCCAGTTGGAGCCACCAACGGCGTGCTCAGGAGGGGTCTTGACCTCTGGCTCCTTGCTATCCACAAACAGGGACGGTATCTCCTGTGGTTCTTCCTTGTCTTCCCTAGAAGGCTCTGACTCCTTTAGGGGAGCAGCATTCGGGAGACGCCTCTTCGGGCCTCTCGCACGATTTTTCGTCACATGTGTGAGGGGCGCGGCTGACTTGGACGCTTCAGCATCAGTATCGTTCAAAGAAGTTGGAGGAAGCGTTCTATCGGTTCCATTCGCCGCAACAGGTGGTCCGCGCGATAGGAGGCCCGCCAAGGCAGGATTTATTCGGCCTGCAAGTTTACCTTTAGCAGCAGGACCTTCAGTGGCAGCAGGCGCAGTCGTTGCCTGCGCATCAGTGCTCGATGACAAAGCACGCACCGGTTTGATGGCTTCCTCTCCCGACTCTTCTTGCTTTTGGTCCTTCACTGGTGCGTCATTCTGTTCAACTAAGTCGACCGGAGTGCTGTTGGCATTCTTCTCGTCGTCAACAGTTTCCTCAAGGTTGGCGGGCTCAGCTTGAGCCTCGGGCGCGTCGAGCGTCTCAGGCTTCTGTTCTTCCGAAGCTTTAGGCTGTGTAGTGGGCATGCCAGAATCCATGGGCTCTTGCGGAGATAGAATTGGGGGCTGGGTGTCTTGCGAGACCCGCGGCGTTCCAAAATCCCTAGGGGAAGGGGATGTTGGTGTGTTGGGAGACAGATCGTTGCTGGGCTTGCTCAGAGTGTTTCGCCTAGCAATGGCTTCTGGCACCAGCGTTGGAGGAGCATCCATCTCTCCGGCAGTATTCCGCCTCACCGTGCCTCCGCTGGCTTTCATGGCTTCTTTCTGCTTCAGGATACTGTCTTTCAGTTCGTCAACTCTCTGCGACTTCTTCGGTCCCCCAGTCGCATTGAGCGCCGCCTTCCCTTTCAAGATGTTCCCCTTAAGCTCATCGGGCGCAACATAGTTTGAGGTTTCCGTCTTCTTGAGCTTTCCAAATATATTTTTGAATTCGGGTTCCTCTTGACGCGACTCGTCCTTCACCACTTCGCGACGTCGAAGATTAGCGCGGAAATCTATCACAGGAGACTGGGGCTTCGGACGGTTCAGCAGGGGGTCGCGAGGAGAAGAGAGGGGCGAATCGACACTTGACTTCTGGGCGATGTGGAGGGAAGGTGCACGCTTGCGCCCGGGACCATCGTTCCCTGTGTTTTGTGGCTCAATTTCCGCCTTTGCCGATTTGTCTAGGATAGTTTCTGCCGCGGGTTCACTGCTTTGTTGAGGAATCGACTCAGTATTGTCCTCGGCTTTTGAATCCGCAAGCTCAGCGACATGAGCCTCAGGCTCTTCTTCAACCTTGTTCTCGGGTTCCTCTTTTACTGGGCTCTCGGGTTCCTGTTTCACCGGGCTCCCAGGTTCCTCTTTCGATGGGCTCTCTGGCTCTGCCTTGGCTAGGCTCTCTGACTCCTCTTTAGCCTCGATTTCAGGTTCTTCCTTGACCGTGTTTTCCTCCTCTTGATCTTTCTTTTCGAGTTCCTCGTTGGACTTGTTCTCAGGCTCTTCCACTTCCTTATTCACGGGTTCCTCCTTAGCTTTCGACGTTTCCTGGACGCCCAGGAGATCAGGAATTCCAGATACACTTGAGGTCTTCGAATGACTGCCGGGAACAGCAGTTCGCATCAGCCCCACAGGAGTGACTTCCTTGAAGCTGTTCTTGCGGCCCAAATCGATACTGCCCTTGGACTGTCGGTCCCTCACCCATGGTGGTGTCGATTGAGAAGGTTGCTTCTTGTGCCTGGGGGAATCTGGCCGATTCAAAGCACTCTCCAACCAAGTCGACTTCGTGGGGCTCCACCGCTTCGGGTCCATTGTCCTCGACACTGCCGGACTGGTGGGAGGCAAAGATCCGGCCTCTGAGCCTTGATCGGTACCTACTGCGCTTGATGATCTAGCGTGTAGGGAAAGAGGAGGTCTGCCGGGCGAGTCGTGAAACCGTCCAATGCCACTTCCGCCGGACACCGGGGGTGTGGATGGACGTTCACCAGCCACCCCGCTGGAAGATTTGGTGTTGAGGGCGAGAGGTGGTCTGCTGGGACTATCTTCAAGCTGCGTGTTGAGATTGCCACCAGGCACAGGAGGCGTCACGGGGCGTTCGTTCTCTTTGTTACTAACAACCGTGGCTTCGCTGTGGCTAGATCCCGGTCGAGGATGTAACATAGGACCGTCCCTACTCAATCTAGGAGCTGCAGGAAAGGTTTCTGTGTTGCTAGGCGCCGCAAAACTATTCCGGTTGCTAGCGAACGAGTTTCCCCGTGCAAGTCCCGATGGAAGTTGGGCGCTCCACCGTTTCGATACGCTGTCTGATCGTTTCATCATCGCGCTCTGTACAAAGCCGCCAAGCCCCTTCGTGGGTGATGACGATCTCGAGCGCTCGGGGGAGAGCCGTCTGGGCGATATGGGCGATGTCTGCTCCTCCGAACTTGGCTCGGTTTTCGTGGGCTCCAGTTTCTGTGCACTCGACAGAGGGATCGGTGAGCCGAGACCAGTAGCCGTCGACACCGAAGATACACTCGAATACCGATTACTTATACTGCTATCTGCAAATATCGAGCTTGCTCGGGATGGTGAGCGTGACCGCGCCGCCTCTGGGAGTTCCTGCTGAGTGGCTTCTTTCTCCGGTTCGGGTGTATTTTCGACTTCTGGAGCAGGTTCTTTGTTACTACTCACTTCCGGAGTAGTCTCAGGGACAATTTCTTCTGCAGGTTTGTTGCGAATTGGAGAGCCGAGGGTTCTCTCTGTTGGATTGAGTGGAGGGGGCTCCTTGGCTGCGGGCGATAACATATTCGGGCTCCGAGGCGCCACATGATCATCATTCGAGGTTGTAGACATGGCCCTCCAGCGATTCTCACGGGTGGGAGAGCTGGAAAAAAAAGATCTGCTGCCGCCAAGATCTCGCGACGACGGTCTTTGTTGCCAGGACAAGGTTCCCGTTCTGCTTCGAAGAGGCGATGTGGAAGTTGAGGGAGGCTTAGGAGACGTTTCAATTTCACTTCCTTCCGCTCTCGATCCCCTCCGACTTCCGTCCGTCGTCATTGATACGTCGTCTCGAATAAAATCTGACTTCGGGGTGGATTCCCGCTCAGGGTCGTACCGTGTTGGCTCAAGTCGAATTGGCTCGAGTTGTTCGGGAGGGTCGATTGCTCGCGGTGTGGTGGGAGGAGGCATGCTCAATCGAGCCGTATCGAACAGGGGAGGAGAGTCTTTTGTCGGCGAGATAGATCTAGCCCGCTCTACATTGACACCCCAGAGGAGGCACGATCAGCTTCTGAGATTGACAAGCCGGCGACAAGTACAGTTGTCCATTGAGACATGTCATGACAGCCGCGACCGGGGAGAACGAAAACACAAGGGAGGCCACAATACCAGCTCTTCTCGCCTGTCTTTCCCGTCGACCCTTCAAGATCTCCTCCTCCAATTTCTTCGTGCGTTCTTCGTCTTCCTTGTCGCGTCTTTCGCCTAACTCCCGAATACGAAGCAGGAAGTCATTGACATCTTCCGAGCCTTCGGCTCCGGTTGTGGAAGTCATGGCCACCTTGGCACTTGACTGGTCACAAAGTGAAAATTAGAAGAAGAAAGGAAAAACAAAAGAGACACAAGGAAAGGTCCAGAAAAATAGATGGCCACGACCAAAAGGGGGGAATGAAGAAAAAGAGGAGAGAAAATCTGCCAGAGTATCAACCCAATCCAACCCAAAAACAAACAAGCACCCAGAACTGTGGGGTTTGGATTTGGCGAGAAGACCCAACGAGGGGTGATGATGGTGAAGATGGCGTGGCGTGGTGATATGAAACCGATGATCGAAGAGAGGGTCGATAGCGACAGACTTAACCGGACGAGTGTCACCACAAACCCCGTCGTAGGCGTAGTCGATGTAGATAGCCGAGACGGACGAAGCAGCCTCCCTTGCAAAAGCGACAGGAATAAACGTCGAGATCCGGCTGGGATTCTCCGCCTTAAACCCTGGGCCGATTTCGCCGGTGGACCCAAAGGGGCAATAATCCTAATAAATCGTAGATAATACTGCTAAATAATTCCGGCGCTGCCTTACTGCGATTACGTCGGCTGCCAGACTAGACCAGGCTAAGCCAACTAGTTTCTCGTCACTTTCGTTCTTCGAAGCCAAACGAATTCGGTGGTTTATTATGATTTTCCTGCCTCGGGCATCCACCCGCCGCTGAACCATGGGTCAGGTGATCCCGTTGCCTGGCGGCTCCTGAATTAGTCAGCGCGGTCCGGTGGAGCGCGCGTGCTCGCCTGAGGTGTCTGTTCCAGTCCCTGCTCGGTGCCAAGTCAGAGAATAACAGCAAGTCATTCAAGATCATCTCACGGTCAAGTGTACCTAGAGACTTACAGTGTTGCTCATGGCCATGACTGTAGTTCAATCTCCACATAAGCCACAATGTGAGTATGCAACGTGCCCTGCTTATCGGGT
Source organism: Aspergillus ochraceus (assembly GCA_004849945.1). NCBI lineage: Eukaryota > Fungi > Ascomycota > Eurotiomycetes > Eurotiales > Aspergillaceae > Aspergillus > Aspergillus ochraceus. The sequence goes on from SSOS01000002.1 coordinate 2,890,879, forward strand.
TCCTGCAGAAGCAGACGCTCCCTGCAAACAATTATATATATGCCCAGCCACCCATTGTCCAATCGCCCCTAGCATAGGGCACTTTGTCCAGTAGACCCAATTTGGCTATATGGACAGAGGCGATGCCGATCTATATACCAAACAAGAAACATAGTAGAGTGGAATAAACCAAAAGTATTGCTTTGTTATCGATTGATCATTATTGGTTATATGGCGTACCTCTCAAATGCTATAATTAGTAGAGGAACAGTCTGTCCTTTGCGTCTTGCACCACCCAATCCAAACCTTCATGGAGATTTCTCCCTGTCATCGCACTGCAAGGCAAGATTCTCCATTTATGTGTATTTATTGCATCGAGACAAAGTCGCTAGAAGAGAGAGAGTCAGCAAATGTGGGACAGAAATCGACCAGCCATGGAGACTGGCAACACCAAAATGCCCCAAAGTCAAAAGAAAAGAAACACGCGATAAAATTACCTCTCGAACCTCTTGCTCGGCCATACATCCCTCCACATCAGTCTTATTCAAAAAGATCAAAAGACTGGCCCCCGTAAGGCGCTGTAAAACCATCAGTCCGGGATGCTCGAAAGAACCTTCACGCGGCGGGACTAGCAAAGCGGACGTACCTCTTCCACGAGAAGACCGGCTAGCTCATCACGACAATCCTCCACACGGAGACGGTCGGTCGCATCGACCACCCAGATGAGGGTATCGGTTTTCTCAAAGTAGTTCTTCCAGTATGAGCGGAGGGTCTTTTGACCGCCGACGTCCCCTGTTGGCTTGGCATTAGCATGAAGCCGAGACGTCATCCGTTGTCGTCCTTACAGATGTTTAGGCGGTATCTGGGAGCAGTTTAGCATCTATCATTACGATTATCGAAAAAACCGAAGAGGAAGAGACTCATACCCTTGGAAATCTATGGTTTTGATGATGAATCCTAGCGTAGGACTGACGGTGGTGACGTCTTCTTTCATGATCTGCTTGACGATGGTGGTTTTACCCGCATTGTCTAGGCCACTGAGATCGGATCACCTGTCAGCAAGACAATTTGATATTTGAATTTGAGTTCCAAGGGGTTATACAGCATCAAAACTCGCATCTCCTTGTCCTTTAGACGGGCTTTCCTCAGTATGGACAACATTTTGGCTGGCGGGGTCTGGGTGGTTGAGGAGGGCAAAAGCGGCAGAAGAGGTAAAATTCCATCTACTTCTCAGTTGAGTGAAGGTCACGGGCATGTCAATAAATGCGCAATTTCACGAAAGCACAAATTCTAAAGACCCCTTCCATTTTACATGTTGTACTCTTCTAGATCCAATTTAAAGTACTATTCACAAGAACTACTATGCCCTTGACCCTTTACTAGCGGGCTTTAAAGCAGCGGTATAATTGGTACATCACAACATTTGCAAACTTCATCCACCTCCTTGTCCGTTAAGTATTGAACTCGGGTCTGCTTATCCGCTTGACCGCCGTAGCCAGACCCTCTCTCTATCTCCTACCTTTCTTCAACTGCCTAAGCAACATTTTTCACTACTCTTCCCATCCATCGTCCAACAACATACCCTCGTACCCTTTGTTCTGACCTACTTATTGTTTCACGAGCTTTAACATCCAGAGAACTATCTGTTCAAGAACGTGAGTTGCCCACAAACAGCCAAGCATAGATATCGTGACGGTTGACATGGCATGCTCTGATAGACAGCACTCAAAGATCAGTAGAATCCACGATGCAAATCGAAAAAGGAGTCACAGGCTCTTTAGACAATTATGAACAGTTTGACAGCCCAGATCTTTGGGTGAGATGCCAAGCAGCAAAGGAGCAGCTCTACACAGAGACAGAATTTTCAGTCAGGTATAGAAAGACAACACCTAACCTTTCTAGTGAACTGCCTGAAACGGAACCCCTGGGTGCCGAGACATACAACGAAGAGCCACAAGAGCGAGAACCAGAAAAGTCAAGTATAGAATCAGATTTGTCCGTGGTCGCTAGTGTAAGATTGCCAACGGTGAACCCGGCTCGTTGGACTGTTGCTGTTGACACCCACCTCCACAATCGCCCCCCCTCATCTCAACAAGAATCTGCAAGCGAGAATCAAAACAAGGAGAAGCCCAACTCACCTTCTGTACCAGACTCATTTTCTGCACCGGATTCACCTTCTGCCCCAAGCTCACCTGCACAAAACTCACCCCTAAAAGCTAGTGTGAAAGTTGCGCATCCTTCAATTGCTCTTTACATTGCACCTCACCTTAGAGACCCGTCTCTGCAAGCGCTTCGTCCCCAACAGAGGTACAGCACTTCTCGTCCCTATCGCCCCATCCCCACCCGCAGTGAATCAAAGCAACACCAGGTTTCTTCTGAGACCCGGCCCACCTTCTTTAAATCTCACCTCGTCAGCCCTCCTCCAAATCCCTCTCGACTGAGAGGAGAGGTCATACACGTTCCGGTTCACACTCAACCACCACCCCCGTCTTCAAAAGCTCAGAAGGACAAAGACCTGCAGGGTAAGTAATCGCATAGAGACGTACCCACTTATTATGACATAGATAAAGCTAAGGGAACCGACAGAGACCAAAGAAACCGAGGCCGAGAAGATGTCTGACACCAGCTCCGATGAGATAATGCTGGCTCGTGGAAACAAGTTTCGAGGCAGCAAACAAGCACCACCAGTCCTAGCCAAGCCATCTCAACATGCCGAGGGGAGAGCTACGCACAAGAGCTCCAAGGGTCGCAAGCCTTCGAATGTCCAGCCAGATTCCGACAGCTCACTCGAGCAACAAGAGAATATTCGAGCAGGCAATGCTCCTGGCCCATCTGCTGCTCCTAATCAGGGGAAGCTGGATGCGAGGGAGGAGTTGCGACGACTGCGGGAAGGGATGGGTATGGAGATCATCAAGAATGCCCATAACAACCGCTTCAAGAACTATGACCGCGATACTGCAAGTCCAGAGTGCTTGACCTCTTGCAGAATTGGACCAGGGACCGACCAGAAGTCAGAGTTCTATCGAATCATGGCAAGGCGTCGTCGCGCAGGGAAAGTCGCCATCGTTATTCTAAAGGAAAAGTCTTCTTCCTCAGCTGACCCATCCTCTGATGTAGAAGACGAAAAAGAAGTACAGGAAGTGGCCGTGGACCCCCTCGCTGCAGAGATAAAGCACGTTGCGCAATGGGACGCATATCAGGAAAACCCTCACGTCTACCCGATCGTTGAGGACGGAAACATGCGTTTATCAAGGACTCCAACGGCAAAACATAAGCGCATCAAACAGCAGATGTCGCAAACTGGTATCGATCCGGCCAACGCAGAGGTGGACAAGGACATGCCACGCCCCGGTAACAAATGGACCGACGCCTTCTACGCGGACTGGGAATACCGGCCTCGCGCATGTTCCAGTTTCGAGGCCTTTCGTGACTGGTTCCGCCGCTGGCTCGACTCCACCACCCAGATCTGCTGCTATGCCGATATCTACCACAAATCTTTCTTTGATGGCACAGCGCATCCCGACGGCATACGCACCATGTACATACCCAATCTGGAAGACGAGGAGATTTTCCTTGACACGAGCGATGATTTAACCATGCTCCATGCGCACGAGACTGCGGAGGGATACAGCCACAACTATGTGCTGCACAGCCGAAAGAAAGAACAGGAGGCGCAGCTTCGCAAGGAATTGAATCGAAAGGCCTACATCGAAGCCATGAGGACCCCACCCCGGGAGAATCCCAATTCCCCCAAGGCAAACATCTACCTGCGACCTGCCCAGCTCGAAGACTCCGCCGGCATTCGCAAGATCATGAACTGGTACGCCGAAGAGTCCACATTGAGCACCGACACCCACACCCTCGAAACAGGCGAAGTGCGCCAGCGTATCGAAAGCTGCCTGGAAAACAAACTGCCCTTCATCGTCGCCGTTGGCCGTAGAACGGGCCCCAGCCGAGAAAGCCAGCCCGAGAAAATACTAGGCTATGCCTTGGCCAATGACACCGTCGGCCTCAAGAGCAGCGGTCGGTACACCGCGGAGCTCCAGGTGTTCGTCCGAGACGGACACAAGCGCCAGGGCATCGGACGGTGTCTGATGGACAAGCTCCTGGAGGTTTGCGATCCCACCTACATCCCCAAACTCGGCTATTCCTTCAACGCCAGCTTTGACGACCAGCCGAGATTCCGCACTGGGGGTTGCCGCCGACTGGCTCGTCTGATCTTCGCCGTTGGCTACCAGTCTGACCGAGGTCCCCAGGTCCAGTGGCTAAAGGATTGGCTGCTTGAAAAGTGGGAGTTTGAGGAGCAGGCCGTTCTGAAAGGAGCGCGAGTCAAATTCGATCACTTGTGAGTCTTCCTGCAGTAGTAGCTATAGTTAACCCCTCATCTAGGATGACAAGTAAGTCTAACCATCAACAGCAACGACGTCGCATATCTTGTCCGGACAATTGGGTACAGCTCCAATACCAAATTCGAATACTAAGTCCATCATGCGTCGCTTTCTGGGTGTTAAAAAGCTCTTGTTTTGGCCCCGGGAGGCGATTTTCGACGGTCAGATGCTTTCTTTTGTTTATTTTCTTTTTTTTCTGTTTAGCTGAGGCGCTGCAATTTGATTTGATTTACAAGACCAGCGAAAACTGGTAATAGCCCCAAAAAAAGACAAAAATTTGGGAAAATCAAGTGCTGTGAGCTGGAGGAAAAATATGCATGTATTTATTTCTTGCGGGTTTATCTAGGTATGCGCGGACGGGAGTTTCGATTTTATGGAAAAGTCATCCAACCCGATTTGATCAAAAGCGGATCCATTCCAGATCTCCCCCAATAAACGTAGCGCATCGTCTCTCCGATTTCCTTCTGCCGGTCAAGTCTCTCACCGCCTCCGCAGTTTGAACTTTTTTTCTTCCTTTTTCTTTTCCTCCGAGCATAGATGAAGAGCAGGTGCGGTAGACGATAGACCATTAGGAGGAATTGGTCACAAGTCTTTCTTTTACGTTTTTTACGCTCTATTTCTTTCGTTTCTATTTTCTCTTTCTGATAAAACCTGCGACAGCATTTCCCTCTACTTCAATTCCCCCAAAAAAGTACCGGGCAAGATGGCTCCCAACACGGCAGCCAAGAAGCGTTCCAGAGACGACGATTTCGTGCTGACGCTCTCTGACGACGAGAACGACGCTTTCGGAAAGACCACGGAAGATGGCGACGAAGACGAAGAAGACACGGCTCTAGCGGGCGCGAAGAAGCGCAAGAGAGACACGCCGGAGGCCACGGCCGGAAAGAACAAGAAGCAGAAACAACAGCAACAACAACAGAAGAGGTCGAAGAACGGCAAGTCGAAAAAGGACGAGAAACCTGTCGAGGAACCTGCTGAGGAGGACGAGGAAGACGAGGAAGAGCATGCTGGCGATGACGACGGCGCTCTGAACCCCGATTTCGAGTTCGACTTTGGCGGTGTTGCGAATGCGGTTACGGAGGGCTTCGATGGATGGGGCGCGGATGATAATGATAAGGCTAAGAAGGGAGACAAGGCCGGGGTGGATATTGATGATATCATCTCGCGGCGAAAGGCGAAGAAGGAGGCCCAGGCGCAAAAGAAAAAGAAGAAGCAGCAGCCCGAGAGCGAGAGCGAAGCCGACGATGACGAGTCGGACGGGGGTATGGAGGTTGATTTCAAGGACGACGAGCTGCTTGCTGACGACGGCTTCGGTATGGGAGCCGATGGCGAAGCTGAGTCTGAGGAGGAGAAAGAATCTGGCGATGAGGAGAAGAGCGAGGGTGAAAGCGATGAGGATGAAGACGACGATGACGACGACGACGATGCCGCTTCCGATAACGACTCCGTTGCTACGCCCGTCAACCACCCCGATGACGATGCCTCCGATAATGGATCCGATGCCGAGAGCGAGGTTGACGCCGAAGAAGAGGAGAAGCGCAAGGCCTTCTTCGCGCCTGAAGAAAAGACAAACGAACAGTCTTCGGCAGATCTGGCGAAGATGTCGTTCCAAGAGTTCAACCTTTCCCGACCAATCCTGCGTGGTCTGGCCGGCGTCAACTTCACCAACCCGACCCCCATTCAGCGCAAGACTATTCCCATGGCTCTGCTGGGCAAAGACATTGTTGGTAGTGCCGTTACCGGTTCCGGTAAGACCGCTGCCTTCGTGGTCCCCATCCTGGAGCGTTTGCTCTTCCGCCCTCGCAAAGTTCCCACCAGTCGCGTTGCGATTCTGATGCCTACTCGTGAATTGGCTGTCCAATGTTACAATGTGGCCACGAAATTGGCCACCTACACCGACATCACCTTCTGTCAGTTGGTTGGTGGTTTCAGTCTGCGTGAGCAAGAGAACATCCTGAAGAAGCGACCCGACGTGATTATCGCCACTCCCGGTCGTTTCATTGATCACATGCGTAACTCGGCCAGCTTTACTGTTGATACCCTTGAGATTCTGGTTCTGGATGAAGCCGATCGGATGTTGGAAGACGGTTTCGCCGATGAACTGAACGAGATCTTGACGACCATCCCTAAGTCCCGACAGACCATGCTGTTCTCCGCCACCATGACGGACACGGTCGACAAACTTATTCGAGTCGGACTCAACCGACCCGTGCGACTGATGGCTGACTCCAAGAAGAACACCTCGGCCAACCTGGTTCAGGAATTCGTGCGACTACGACCCGGACGCGAGGACAAGCGATTGGGATACTTGCTCCACCTGTGCAAAGAGATCTACACGGGGCGAGTTATTGTGTTCTTCCGACAGAAGCGCGAGGCCCATCGCGTGCGCATCGTCTTTGGACTTCTGGGTCTTAAAGCGGCCGAGCTGCACGGTAGCATGAGCCAAGAACAGGTATGTTTTAGTCAATTCTGTCCGGACCCTCATTCAATCACGAAATGCTAACGCGAACCCAACTACAGCGTATCAAAAGTGTGGAGAACTTCCGTGACGGCAAGGTGGCCTTCCTGCTGGCGACCGACCTGGCGTCGCGTGGTCTCGATATTAAGGGAGTCGAGACGGTCATCAACTACGAGGCGCCCCAGAGCCACGAGATCTACCTGCATCGTGTGGGACGAACGGCCCGTGCCGGCCGCTCTGGTCGCGCCTGTACGATTGCCGCCGAGCCGGACCGCAAGGTGGTGAAGGCGGCCGTCAAGGCTAGCAAGGCGCAGGGGGCTAAAGTGGCCAGCCGCGTGATCGAGCCGGCCGTTGCCGACGAGTGGGCGGCGCAGGCCAAGGGATTGGAGGAGGAGATCGATGCTGTGCTTAACGAGGAGAAGATCGAGAAGCAGATGTCACAGGCGGAGATGCAGCTGAACAAGGGTGAGAACCTGATGAAACACGAGTCGGAGATCATGTCCCGGCCCAAGCGAACCTGGTTCGAGAGCGAGAAGGACAAACGCGCCGCGCGCAAGCTGGGTGCGACGCAACTCAATGGACCGGACGCGGGCGGCAAGAAGGAGAAGAAGAAGCTGAGCAACAAGGACAAGAAGCGATTGGACGACAGCCGGCAGCGCCAGGAAGGCAATATCGGATGGAAGAAGGGCAAGGGCGACCGAGAGGCGCCGAAGTCGAATGCGAAGGGCAACAAGAAGAAGGGCAAGAAATAAGGGCCTTGGAAAAAATCGAACCTGTAGATAGCTTGTTTGTCTTCATAGATCTCAAAATTATCAATAATTTTCGACGTGAACATACTACGACGAGGACGGTACGGCCCTAAGGGACATATTATACACAAGATAACCAACTTATCAAAGGGCCTTTTACACCAGTGAAATATTTCTAGAAATCCTGCTAAATAAGGTGAAGTTTTTTCCCTCTTGATACAGTACAGGACTATGCACAACAGTCTCTTAAATCGCTCAATTTATTATGCAAACAATCTAGAATGACACCAAACCACTGGAGACCATGCCATCCCATAATACTCTTCAGTCACATGAACCCTCCAGGGACAACAACAGGAACAAAAGGAACACCAGGAACGACAAACCAGACCACCCAATTACTGATTGACATGACCAGGTTCTACTAGACAACACCAGTTGTTCCTCATCAATATCCTCCGCAGTAAAGTCTTGCCGACGATCAGACGCATACCGCTTATTTGCCTGCTTGATGAACCCATCCCGCTGTTCTTGAGCCAGGTCTCTAGCATTTCGATAAGCGGTGATACCCTCCTGGAAGCTTTCCGGGCTACCATCAAGCGCCCATTTCCCCACCTGTGTCATCAAATAGTCGGTGCTACGGTGTGGATGATTGCTGTTGAACCTGGACTGTGTTGGATGTGTCGTATATAGCCCTAGAGTTCCGGAATGGTAAGTAGACGTCATCGTATAGGCGTTATTATCGTAAGTAGCAGGTGTCGTGGTGGTACAGTCGCTCCTACTACTGTTCCCAAATTGCTGGAGGGAATGCATAGCTCGCGCCCCTAGAGCACCGTCATAGCAAGCCTGTCGTCTAACCACAGGAACCGAACCATAATGGCCTTTTGCTTCGACGAAGAAATTCGGCGCGATAGGACGGTTGCTCTTGGCTGTCGGGATAACCTGGTCCTTGAGTTGCTCCCGGATAGCGGGGTGAAGCTGGTTTCGCCGTGCGCCGTGGTAAAAATCAGGCATCGCGTCGGCTAGAGTGCCATCAGTGAGAGGGGCAAGTTTCTTGAATGGATGGTCAGCGCCAGTCTGCAAACAGGTCTTTTCCTCGCCTTCAAGGATCGGAAGGATGTTCTTGATGACTAGCTGTTCATCAGCAGCCTCCTCGTTGAGTCTGACAAATCTTTCGTGTTCCTTTGCTAAAGTAATTGGCGGCAAAGCAAGTGAAGGCCGGGAGGTTCGTAGGATTGTTCGAATTACCTCGAAATTATCGGGTTTGGATGGCTCGGTACCATCTGGGTATTTTGATAGTGGCAGGTAAATACCATGATTCGCTATGTGTTCCTCAAAGTGTTGATCGTAAACAGTCGTATTTTTTGGCTTGGTCTCGGGAACTGTCGCAGGGGGTGTTCTATTAGATGTAGGGTCCATAGAGTCCTCGTCAAAGCCGGATGGTGTGGAATGCTAGAAGTTATTCGTATTTAGTATCTGGCTTCAGGTAAGTGATGGTAGCTCACGTTTCTAATATCAGATAAATCTGGCCCTCCACAGCGGGCAAGTCTTCTGATCTCTTGTAAGGAAGTAGTAGAGCAGGTGCGTAGAAAATCAGGCGCAAAGGTGCAGGGACAAGAAAACGAATTTGGGCGTGGAGAGAGTAATAGTCTATGTCTTTGATTAGCTTCCCTCAGTGAGCTCTTTGTCAACCACAGCCTAGACAAGTTATTCCAGAATAATGGAGGAGGATGGAAAGTATGCTGCTTCCGTTGTCGATGTTGATGCTTGGAGGACGCCATGGAGAGGGAAAGAGGAAGGCATATTCTCTGAAGAAGTAGGGAAGGATGTTCTGAGAGATAGAATCTAGGTTCAGCTCAGGGGCCTTGTTTGAAGCACCGGAAACAAAGAAGTCAGTTGGCTCTATTCTACTTGAAAAGTCAAACAAAGAGTGGTCAGATGACATGAGTATGAATCTATGATTGAATATAGCTATCGTCTCTTAAATAAGGACAAGGCGACAGATTGTCGTGCTGGATTCTGTGGCTGGTTCTTGTTTGTATGTATGTATATAAGAGAAGGAGTAGAACTACTGCAAGATACCTTGTCCGAAGGTCTTCCCATAGCGCGGCCACGCGGTCGAGGTACCTGAACCGGAAGTCACTCGCATAGGCGCGGCTACCGTCGGGGCGGAGTGGCCAACGCTGCAGGCCTGAGGCAGAACGGGGGGTCCGGTGTCGGAGGGTCTGACATGACGTTATGCGAGCAAATGCGACGAGTTGCAGGGGAAGAGGCTGCACAGTCATGGACTTTGGGGGACTATGACAGCTGTGTAATTGGGCGGATATGACTGGCGCCACGACCGAGACGGTAAGGAAGCAGTCCCTAAATCAAAGTAGTCTCAAGGGGTTCTAAATTGGAAGGAAGGCGTCGAGATCGTCAAAGGGCGTGACCGGCAGCGGGACCAAATCAAGAGGCGTCACATGTCCGCTGTCGGCCGCTGAGAAAAACGTAAACTTCTACCAATTGACTCACTCCCATTCGTTCGTCCCTCTTAAATACTGTCGTCTTCCATTCTTCACTTTTTCCTCGTCTCCTTTCTCTCTCTCTCATCCTCACTGCTCTTCCTCTTTTTCTCCTCTGCGGTTCCTCCTCCCCGCCATCGCCATCATGCCCATGTACGCTTCCGTCTCCGTCACCGCCCCTCCCCCTCCTTGGTGCCCCACTAACCCGTTGGTGATGCTGTCATGAAGGCTCAAAGATCCCTCCAAGAAGTACAAGCCGTTTAAACCGCTTCGTCTTCCTAACCGCCAATGGCCCGATCAGACCATTGACCAGGCCCCTCGGTGGCTGGCCACCGATCTCCGAGATGGTAACCAGAGTCTGCCCGATCCCATGGTATGTTCTCCTTCCCTGGCTTGTTAGAGTGCTCGAAGGTCTCGCTGCTAATCACCCCATCTGTTTCCAGGACGGCGAACAAAAATTCCGTTTCTTCAAGATGCTGGTAGATATCGGGTACAAGGAAATTGAAGTGTCGTTCCCGTCGGCCTCGCAGACGGATTTCGACTTCACCCGCCGCCTGGTTGAGACCCCCGGCGTCACCCCCGACGATGTCTGGCTTCAGGTGCTGGCCCCCTGTCGCGAGGACCTCATCCGCCGCACCGTCGACTCCCTCAAGGGCGCCAAGAAGGCCATCCTGCACATCTACCTAGCCACCAGCCCGTGTTTCCGTCGCATCGTCTTCAACATGGACAAGCAGCAGAGTCTGGAAATGGCTGTCCGCTGCACGAAATACGCTCGTTCCATCACCAAGGACGATCCCGCGAATGCCGGCACCCAGTGGCACCTCGAGTTCTCCCCCGAGACCTTCTCCGACACCGAGCCGGAGTTCGCGGCGCAAGTCTGCGAGGCCGTCAAGGCCGCCTGGGAGCCCACCAAGGAGGACCCCATCATCTTCAACCTGCCCGCCACGGTCGAAATGGCCACTCCCAACGTCTTTGCCGACCAGGTCGAGTACTTCTGCCGAAATGTTTCAGAGCGAGAGAAGTACGTTGTGTCGGTACACCCCCACAATGACCGCGGCTGTGCCGTCGCCGCGGCCGAACTGGCTCAGATGGCTGGTGCGCAGCGTGTCGAAGGTACCCTGTTTGGCAATGGCGAAAGAACCGGTAACGTGGATCTGGTGACTCTGGCGCTAAACCTCTACACCCAGGGCGTCACGCCCAAGGTGGACTTCTCGGACATAAATGCCGTCATCAAGGTGGTGGAAGAGAGTAACAAGATCCCGGTCAACGAGCGGTGGCCCTACGGCGGCCAGCTGGTCGTTTGCGCCTTCAGTGGCAGTCACCAGGACGCCATCAAGAAGGGATTCAAACTGCGAGAGGAGGCCAATGCCACGGACGACAACGAATGGGAGATTCCCTACCTGCCCCTGGACCCGCAGGACATCGGACGAAACTACGAGGCCGTCATCCGTGTCAACTCCCAGAGTGGAAAGGGCGGTGCCGCCTGGGTCATTCTGCGCAGTCTGGAGCTGGATCTCCCGCGCGCCCTCCAGGTCGAGTTCAGCAAGGTCGTTCAGCGCCGTACGGAAGAAGTCAGCCGCGAGCTGCGCGCCAGCGAAATCACCAACCTCTTCGAAGAGGCCTACCACCTCAAATCCAACCCCCGCTTCAACCTGGTCGACTACAACATCAGCACGGATCGCTCCACCTCCCCCGCTCCCCCGGAGCCCGGGAAGGCCCTCAACACCAAGAACCTCAAGCGTCGTTTCACCGGTGTCATCGAAATCGACGGCATCCAGCACGCCATCACTGGTGTCGGACCCGGTGCCATCTCCTCTCTGGCCCAAGCCCTGTCGAACCTGGGCATCGATCTCGACGTTATCGACTACAAGGAGCACTCGATTGGCGGCGACGCCTCGTCCGGTCGTGGTCGTGACGTGAAGGCCGCCACGTACATCCAATGTACCGCGGCCGGCAGCAAGGAACAAGTCTGGGGTGTCGGTATCCACCAGGATGTGGTCCAGGCCAGTTTGATCGCTCTCCTGAGTGCTGCTAGCTCGGTAAGTCCGCAATTAATCCATGCCCCCCCTAAACCCAACACATATCTAACAATCCATCTTCCTTTCGCAGTTCCTCACCAGCCGCGCCGGTTCCCCTGCCCCCTTCCGTCCTCATCGCTCCAGTACCCTCACCGCAGATGATATCCAAGCCCTGGACAACCTGCACGGCACCAGCGCGGCCGCGGTCCTGGCCGCCAAGTCGGCGGTGAACGGCAACAACACCACGCCTAAGGTTGACCTGGAGGCTCTGACAAAACAAGCCGATAGCCTGTAATGTGACGAGACGGATGATGATATATAAAAGTGGAACGCATGAACGATGAAAGAACCTTCAAAAAAGACAAAGAGAAACATTACAATTTTTAATATTCTTGACAATTCTTTTTGGGTCGCGTGGAGTATTTATTCATTTCATGATATCGCAATGGGATTTTTTTACGCGGGAGTAACTACCTACCTACCTACCTATCTATCAGATTTTGTATTTGCATTCAAAAAGTTGAAGAGACAAACTCAATGCCAAAAAGATAATACAAATAAAAGTCTGCCTATACAGAAAGGTCGCTAAAAGAATCTTTCTCGGCTTCTATTCATTGATGACCATTTCCTGGGTAAGGTGGAATTCTACGGCTGGAGTTAAAGTATATCAGCGAGAAACGAATTTACATCACTAGCCAATTATCGAAAGTGTAGGTAGAGAACTCAACTCTAGGTCCGGAGCGTCATCAGTATGCATGTATATCATCACTTTCCAAACAAGGGGACAGACAAGCAATGAACAGGTCCCATATATCCCACCCAACCTGTCTCAATCTATCCATCTCTTTCTTTCTAACCCCCTCCTTCAACCCACTCACTCACCCCGTTCCCTTTCTCGGGATAATCTAACCCACAAAAGCTAAATATATATCTGCACGATACCAACTAATTTGGGAAAAAAAAAAAAAAAAAAGAAGGCAAGAAGGAAGAGAAACCTCAAAAGCATGCGAAAGAGCCTAATAACCAGACGAAGAGATGGGTTTGAAATTTTGTAATTACATGCAATGCGTATTGAAAAGATGGAAGGGGGTATGGTATGTATGTACAAAACATAGCATGTCATTTCAAATCATGGGATATGGTCGATCTTGATATGGAATGGGATAAACAGAAGCGGATCAGATAATGTAAAGTAGATAGAAAAACGAGCACTTGAGGGTGGAAAGCGGAGAAAGGGAAATAAAATGCAAAGGGGGAAATCAAAATGAAACAAGATGCCAGCGTTAAAAACAAGAAGATATAATAGGCTATGCCAGAAACCAAAAACGAAACGGAAAGAAAAAATCTCTAAACACAGATGACGGGCAAATATAGTGCAGACAGGTACCAGGACCAAATCATGTCCACTCACTCATTGGGCTAGATGTGGTGAGTAAGCGGTCAAAAGTACGGTAGCTGCTCGCGTTCTGTCTCTAGTATCCGTAATGGCCATCGTCGAACTGCCTTCTCGACATATCGTTGCCACCGAATGCCTGGTTGGATCCGCCTTGGCCGTGTGCGTTGTCCGCACCTAATGCTGACTGGTACATCAAAGCTTCCTGAGCCCAATCGCCTTGGCCATCATCTAGCAACTCGGTCTGTTCGTAGGAGAACGGGCGCGGCTTGGGGGGACCGCCATACTGTCGTTGACTAGATTGTGAAGCATGTCCTGTTGCGGGCCGATAAGGCAGAGATTCGTTCGCAGGAGCCGGACTTGCTGTCTGAGTCAAGGGCGCCGTGGTAGCTGACGTGGCGAAATCACCAAAGTCGAAGCCAAAGTCTGGGTTTCCAATGGTCTGGGGAGGATCCATCGGAGCCGGGATATTTCCACTGGTGGAAGAGGTAGCCGGGCGCATGGGCTCCGTGATCTGTGGAACCGAAGACATCATTTCTGGGATGGTAGACGGGCTATTGAGGGTAGATCCATCACCAAGTCCTTGCACCACCGGATAAGGATCCCCTGATGCCTCAGGATGTTCCATTAGGGCTGGCGCCGGGGATCGGGGGACAGCGGGCGCGTCGCTTTCCGGTACAACGGTGGACCGTCGCATGCTGTTACCCATCACACTACTGGGTTTGGAGCTTCTGCTAACGCGATGTTGTGGAGCCTCTGCGAACGGAAGCTCAGACCCTTCCATGTCGCGAATGCTAAATTGGGCAATAGTCCGGAGCTTTCGAGTAATCCAGGATGCTAACACTTTACCGCGCTGTTTCTCACCGAGGCGAGACCGAGGGAAGTCTCCGTGGGGGACGAAAGCGACGATGTCGGCGACGACTTGATGCTCGTTGAGGACGGAGTTGACAATCACAGGGACGAGAGATGCCAGATAGGCCTTTCTCGTGACCTCCACAACCACAACGATCAGACCGCCGGCCTGGAAGACGGCACTATGGGGGCACAGTATTAGCGTTTAAATACAAGATTAGACCAATTAGGCAAGACAACTCACCATCCACCGGCCACAATGTTACGGTGGCATCTTTCAACAGATATCTCAATATCCATGGGGAAATGGTTAAGTCCATTGACCTCAAAGGTTTCTCCAATTCCGCCGAGAACAAATAGAACCTGCATCTCAACGGGCTGGCCGCCGGGTCCAATGGGCCTAGTGACGGTGTGGAGGAATCCCAAATCACCAGTCCGTACATAGGCAACATTAGGATCCCCATCCACGATCCGACCATTGAATCGTTCCTGGTCGAACTCCTGCTTGGATCCGTAGAAGGACTTGGCGCATGCATCTGACTGGACCCAAATCTCTCCATACTCACCCACATGGGACAAGGTGCAAGTTTCCGGGTTCACAATCGCAATCTGGGTGTTGACTGGGACCATTCCCGAGTCTTGGACGACGAGCGCGGTAGGATCAGTATCTGGATCCACCGGATAGATAAGTCCGCGTCGCAAGGATCGAAGATCAAGCCAGAGCTCAACTGGCTCAATGCACATGTAGGATCTGGTGGCAACCATGGGGTTGAGAACATGGGAGTACACGATATTGATCGCGGTACGATCCAAGCTAGCCGAGGCAAAATGCAGGCGAACCTTTTGATCTGTAAAGCATACCCATATTAGCCTGATTGTTTCCAGAGCGAGATCCAGGAAACCTACAAATATCGACACGGGGTCTGCCTTCCGCAGAGATCATCAAGTTCTTGAGTTCTTCCAGGCGGAATCCCTTTGCAGCCATTGCGGTCATGGCGTAGTCCAACATCTGGCTGGTGGCGTAAGTGTCCTTGATTTTGTACCTAGAAAGCGTCACGAAGAGGGTCATGGGGTTTTGCGCGAAGTCAACGGGCGACACGAGGTATGTTGGTGCTCCTAGACACTAGTCAGAAAAATAAAAATCAATAATGCAGTCTCAAGACACTTCACTTACCGGCGTAAATTCCCATCAAACATGTGTGAAGGAACCCAAGACCCAGAGTGCTTCGCACACTACCGAGTACTGGTCTTGAACTGGTCATCTGACAAGTCTCTTTCTGCACTTTGCACATTCCCATGATTGTGTCGTGGCCGATGTGGACAGAGATTCTTCGCTGATCCGGTGTCCAATACGTCCAGATCAAAGCAGGGTAGTTGCTCTGCAGCCATGTATCCTTCGCGGTATAACCCATTTCGCGACAGCCATGCGACTGCTTGGAGGGCTTCGAGGTATTGTAGATAGCCGGTACGCCGATTCGAAGAACTTGAGCTGACTGCTTGATATGCTGCGAAACAAGCTTCTGTCGCATGACGTGGTCCACATCGCTGTTGACAATGATTGCTTTAACATTGAAATCATTGATGACATGAAGAAAGGCAGGAGCGTCCTCCGAGAGTCGATTTTGGTCAATAGGAGCTAGAGGAATGACAACAACTCCAAGACAGAAGCAGGCATGGACAGCGTAGACATAGTCCTCGGAATGGGTGTACATTAAGACCAAGTGGTCACCGGGACGAACCTTGATCTTGTTCCGTAGATAGGTCGCGACTGCAGAGACCTTCATATCGAACTTCTTCCAAGTAATGCCCTTCCCTTCTTTTCCACGGCCGTCAATGGAGCAGTAAGCCAGCTCCTCCGCCTGCCGAGAAATACGCCACTGGAGAACGTCCACAATAGTCGAGAAGTTGTTCAGTGACGTTGACGTACGATCGTCCATAACAACATCCCGATAGTCCACACCGGAGTACTGCTTCTCTTCCATGCCAAGCATGTCTTGCCGCGACATCAAGGCCAGTGGTGACCAGATACCTCCGACCGGGTCAACGCCAATGGGCAGATTCATGACTGACCTCTCAACTCCAAATTTGACGTGAACACAAGGCAGAGTACCGGCATCAAAGTCCTTGCGACAGAGCATATTGCCGATCTCTTGTCTTCCGTTCTTGGTAACGCGGGGAAGGGTATTGGGCGCAGTCAGTAGCACACAGTAGACTCGCAAGTGATGCTCTTGGTAGAGCACTTCCATGCACCTTTCTGCCAGGGACTCGAGGAGAACGGAGTCCAATTGTCGAGGGGGACCACCTGAGGTTGTTGGTGCTGTTGATGCTGCGTATGATTCTAGAACAACAATAGGAAGATGCTCTTCGTTGACAAAAACGTCAAACGCAGTGCAGTCGTGTATCTTGGGAACATTCTTGAGGACGCTGACAATCATGTGCTGGACGAAGAAATAGCGATGTTCCACAATCTCCTGCCCATGCTCCACCCATTCTACCTTCTGGCGAAGACGGTCCTCATAGAGACCAAGCACAAACACCTTACCCTCTATGACGCAGCCAAGAAGACCAGTTCGCAAGAACTCTGGCTCCACTAGAATAGGTGTGGGGTTGCCATCTTCAAACTTGTACGGGCGTGCATGGAAGATAGCCTCGGTATGCTTCGGCAGCGCCCAGAAGCCTCCAGAGAGGGAGGGCGAGTCCACCCAAATTTCGCCGATGACATTTGGGGTACATAACAGGCTGGTCTCGGGGTCCACGACAGCAAGAGTTGCATCAGGGATAGGATAGCCGAAGGAACCAACACGAACAGCGTGTGGCATAGCTCCAGCGAATTTCCTAGCGTCTTCACCCATAGCCAAGACGACGACCTCGTTACTCTTCAAAGATTCTTTGTCTAGCAGAACCTCTCCGAGTTCATTTTTCGACTGCTCCTTCGGGGCTGGGGCCGCTGACCCTCCGCCCAGCAGACTGCTTCCAAACCCGCTGTTAGAAGCCTTCTCAGATGATTTTTCCTCTTTCTTAGAATCCTCGCGGTCATCGGGGTCCATTTCATGGGTCAAAGGACAACCCATCCGTTCCTCGCCTCCCAGCCAATCTCGGACACTGATCACCATACCGCCGTGCTCCGGCAGGCAGAGCATCGGAGCGACGATCTCCCGGGCTCTCGGGTTCCTCATCGGCCTGAGCCATCTATCTGCGAGAATTTCGTGGAATTCCGAGTCAACCGTAAGGGTGTCAATGAGACAGAGCTTAACGCTTCCGAAGTTGGGTTCGGAGTTTTTCTTGTAATGCCGGGTAGCCATCGGATCCTGTTGGTAGTTGTAGGCAGTTATCTTCAATCCAGGATAGTCGGCAGCCATGAGCGTAGCTCTATACTTCGTAATGAGATGAGCGTAAAGTCCAGGGGTTTCAACGGCCCGGTCCTCGAGCCAGACAGTTGTATGTCCACCGTAAACCGTCAGAAGTACGCCTAGAATCATACCAATGCCTTGACGGGGATCCAGGTAACTGATGAGGGTTTCACCGCGCTGTCTTGAGCTGCTAGAGTTGGGCACAGTCGAAACCATCGCACTCAAGCAAGCCATTTGATGCATAATGGTGCGGTGGCTCATGACGACACCGCGCAAGTCGCCTGTGGGAGCCCGCGCGAATTCAATGTAGGCCAGATCTGGAACGACCAGAGGTGGCGTGTCATCCTTCTTCTTCGGATGAAAGCTCCCAAACTCATTGGTCTTCCACCATTCCACCCCTCTCGGCCAGTTGAGTTTCTGCGTGGTGATGTCTCTCTGAAAGTTCTTCAGGTTGTTCTCGGTGGTCAGTGCAAGATGCGCCTGGGTTGAAGTAAGAACCAAGTTAAGGCTCTGGTAGTCTTCCAGGCTGTTGATTGGAACCGCCACAACTCCGGCGATGAAACAGCCCATAAGAGAAACGGCAAATTCTATGACTTCGGAGTCCCGGTATATAAGTGCCACACGGTCGCCGCGATACAGGTTGCTCTTGTCGCGAATCACTTGGGCCACCTTCTCGGCTCGGCTTGCAAGTTTCTCCCATGTGATCGATGCAATCTCCTTGCCTTTCTGGTCCAGAACCCAATAAGCCGCCTGTTTGGAATGAACTCGTGCACGGTGTCGGAGAACAGTGGGTATATTGTCAAAGTTCGACATCGAAACATTCTTATCGTGCGGGTCCTGCACAGCAAACGGGATGTCACGGGGCTCTAAGGGAAGCATGTGGTTGATCGTCGGGCCATCAGGCAGCTCAGACGCAGGGATCAGCGGCGGCGCCATGTTTGCAGTGGGCGAAAAAGCATCAGATTGGGAGTATCTGTGAAATCCACCACCACCATAGCTGTCCCTATAATCATCCTGCTGCTGCCCCGCGAAGTCGGAGAAGTACCCCTGTTGAGAATCGAGCATGGTCGACTGTCGCGTGACCCCGCCGGGTGTGGCGTCATAGTCTTCGTAACCCTCATATCCTCCGGTTGGTTGGTCTATAGTTTCGTGGTGAGCAGCAGGGTTGAACGCATAGTTCTGGCTCATGAGCGTCGCTGTCCGTGAGTCCTCCTGCATGCCAGGGGCCTGCGGTGGCTTGGGAAGGAAGAGGGAGTCGTAGGATCCAGACGATGGCATCCGGTCGAGACCTTGCAGGAACGCGCTGTCTCTATCAACAGAAACCTGGGTATCTGCGCTGATCCTTCGGTCCCATCCGAGGCTTCCGCTGCCTTGTAGAGTTTCACGGTTGCCATGGAAGGAAGGGTGCGAAGCGAATTCGGGGTTTGCAGAATCAGCCGTTGGCGGTCGAACGTTCAGGATTGCCTGCGGAGCGTTGCTTGAACTCGTCATTGATGGAGAATGGCCTTCTGAGTTAGATGCATTGAAACCGAGGGCCATGTTCGGCCCAAAGAATTGGGAAAGGAGGATCGTGCGCCGCTTCTGGTAACTTTTATCAAGTCAGCACTCAAACAACTTCCGCGGGCGCAAGTATGCCACATGAATTGTGTCTCTCAGTGTTAAACAAATGATGCAATCAACCATGATCCACAGCGCTCAAGCACAGGCCCAGTCTCCTGTATCTGTCTGGTCAAGGGCTTACCCTTTCTCCGTGATATCACCCTCCTACACGATGGCAATAACTCGTTAGTTATATCACGCTCAAAGTTGCCGCATCGGATGATGAGCGCGTCGCTTCGGTTTCCATACCTCCAATTCCTTGTCCAGGTCCCGCAAAGCGGCCTGGACCTCGGGGTTGTCCTCGGCCATCTTCACAGAAGCGCAGGGGCGGGACTAATTGAGGGGTTCTTGGCTCAAATGCGCAGGAAACAAGGTAAAAGAGACGAGGAGATCCTCATCGCAGGTCTTTTGAGGCCTCTGTATAAGGGCACTTGACGAAAGGAGAGGATCCTTGGGCTTGGGAGGCCGTTTGCGATGTCGTTGTCAGGGTGGTATTCGCAAGTTGTCTCTGTTTCTCCGCGCTTATTCAATTCCAAGCCACAACGTCACCTGCCGATGTGGCTAGGGTTGATCATCCCACAAACACCCGTGGAGCCAATCACGGGGTGCAGAAAGGCACACCGCCACACTTTCAAGGCGCTTTCTTTGGTCACGGGGCAAACCGGATCGCCATTGACCTCGGCGGGTTGAGAACCTGAGGCGTCTTTCACTTTCGTGGCTGACTCTCAGAGGGGCAGACAACACAATCTCAATGTATCTCTACTTTTGGAGACATAAGAGAAGATAGTCCCCCCTACCTAGGTAGGTAATCTGCATCTACAATGTGAGCATTGACTGCTGTATCGGAGAGTATGTGGATCCCATTTGCTACTAATACTCTAGTGGCAGAATTTTTCCATTGGAGATCTCTTAATAATGACCACTCTGGAGGCAGCATACTCAAAGAACAATGTTTGCCGAATGCAAACCCAATCCATGGAAGGACCGATATAGATTGAATGGAATCCGCGATGCTTCGACGGTGTCCAAGCGGGATGGCGCTAACCTCCTCCTGGCTTAAGGCCTCCGGGGCGACTAGCGCATCACTCACATGACCAGCGCCCGCTCATTGGGGCAACCTCTGCCCTAACTCCACCCACAACTAAGCGAGGCGCACCTGAATTTCCTTGAGTCCAACCGACACATTTCAGCCGACCGACTGCTATCGTCGACATCGCAGGTTCACCCAACGACACCGTCCGTCACCTTTTTACGAAGCCCTCCCTCGACAACAGGTGTCAATATGTCTGATCACGGGGAAGTCGAGGTCGAAAGCCCCGTTGCGGCTTTCCAGGTCCTGCCCAAGGAGGTTCTCGCCGAGCAGGGTGCCGTCAAGCTCTTCAACAAGTGGAGCTACGAGGATGTTGAGATCAGGGATATCTCCTTGACGTAGGTGATCCTCAATCCCATGCGATTTTTTCAGGGCAGACCGCGAGAGGAGGAATCTTTGGCTATGGTTCGACCGTCGGATTCTTGAATTGGGAGGGAAATATTGGATGCGAATTGCGATGGAAAACCGCGGGCCCAACACGCGAAGACAACAACACCAGGAATATTCAGGATGAGATTGGCTGACCAGGAATTCAATCATACAGCGACTACATCCAGATCCGCTCCCCTGTCTACCTTCCTCACACCGCCGGTCGCTATGCCGCCAAGCGTTTCCGCAAGGCTCAGTGCCCCATCATCGAGCGTCTGACCAACTCGCTCATGATGAACGGCCGCAACAGCGGCAAGAAGCTCATGGCCGTCCGCATTGTCGCCCACTCTTTCGAGATCGTACGTACCCTCCCCCGCGCTAGAATGATAGGCATATCGCAGAAAGAAGAATCGAGCACAGGACGCTGACCAGATTTTACCTTGATAGATCCACATCATGACCGACCAGAACCCTCTCCAGGTCGCCGTCGACGCCATCGTCAACTGCGGTCCCCGTGAAGACAGCACCCGTATTGGTTCCGCCGGTACCGTCCGTCGCCAGGCCGTTGATGTGTCTCCTCTCCGCCGTGTCAACCAGTCCATCGCTCTCTTGACCATCGGTGCTCGTGAGGCTTCTTTCCGTAACATCAAGAGCATTGCCGAGTGCTTGGCTGAGGAGCTGATCAACGCTGCCAAGGGCAGCTCCAACTCTTACGCCATCAAGAAGAAGGACGAGCTCGAGCGTGTTGCCAAGAGCAACCGGTAAAGGGGTAATTTTGGGCGTATTCTCCGTTTGGTCCTGGTTTTATGTGTACTGGAGTGGACGGGGGGTTTATTAGGATTCAGTCGATTTGCATGCATCTGCGCGACTGTATATACCTGAAGACAGTCAACGGGAGGGAGCAACATCCAAAACAAAAAAAAGGAAAAATCGGACGGCTTTCTTCTACAGTAGTTGAGATGCGATCATGAAGACCTCAAGGCTTTTTTTATTAAAGTCGGCACCTTTAGGATTTTTTTTACATGAAAAAGATATCTTTTTGTTCTCTGAAAGTCTTGCCACCATTTTCAGTGACAGTAGGTATTTGGACCTCTTTTGCCGACTGGTCTGGCCGATCTTTTGATGCGATAAGAGACGAGGCAAGTAACGAATTCAAAATGACGAATACCTAATATTCATCCCAAGTACGTAGAACAACGAATGTAAAGTAATTATTATTATTCATGTGATGGAAGTATATGCAGGCCAGACTCGTCGGTCCGCCAGCCGTGAGAACTCGATCGCTTATCGATAGGCCGCCCCCGTGATGGAGGGAAAAAAAAAAAAAAAAAATTCCCCGACGGAGCTCAGCGATCACTCCGACCACAACATCCTCCAACCATCTACCACACCTCTTGGGTTTCTTCCAGAACCCTTTCTATCGCAATGGTGAAAAGAAAGTTGGGAGCCTTGGAAAAGGTCGAGGCTGACTTGTATGTAACTCTCAATCTCTTGTGATGGGCGCCATTCTGCTCTCCAACGTGAAGTTTTCGCTCGCCGCTAACACATTCATGTCTTTTTGTATAGGCCTAACCTCCAGCATAAAATCCGTCGGGACCCTAAGTAAGATCTCTGCGCTAGAGGTTTCGATTTTGTTGCCAAAAGGTGATACTAACATCTGTCCGTTTGCGCCAGGTCCTATGTTGAAGATTTCCGCGCTCAACATTACCAATATGAGAGTCACAGGGAGATCTTCATGGCGGCGCCAGCATCTGCGGCCGACACGGGAATCATTTCCCTGCGAGAATTGATCGATTTTATCGCTCATGTGGCCGACTGCTACCCCGAGATCACCAAGGACTTCCCTCAGGAGCTGATCGACATCTTGTCGCAACATCACCAGGTGTTGGAACCTGAACTACGGGAGAAGATTGTCGGAAGCCTAGTTCTTTTGAGGAAAAAGGATCGTCTTGATTCAGCGACGTAAGTCATGAGGTTTTGCGGACTCTTATGAACTACCTGCTAATTGATGTATTCTGTTCCCAGATTGCTGCAAACGCTATTCCCGATTCTCATCTCGACACCTAGCAAAACGCTAAGAGCATTGATCTTCCAAAAGATTCTGATGGACCTTCGCTCATCGAATTCCAAGACGATAAACCACAAGCTGAACCGTACTATGCAAACAGTCCTCTTCAACTTGGTGACTTCGGATCGAACCTCATCCAAGGGCCTGTGGGCCATTAAACTCACTCGTGAACTCTGGAAGCGCCAGATCTGGACAGACGCCAAAGCTGTTGAAGTTATGAAAGAGGCCAGTCTTTCTGAGAACGAAAAGGTCATCATTGGTGGTGTTCGCTTCTTCCTGGGCGGCGACAAAGAGCGCGAAGACATGGAAGATGAGAGCAGTGACGATGAAGCCGTTGACATCGGTCGGGTCAAACACCAGGTTGGAATCAACAAGAAGACGAGAAAGCAGTCTCGCGCCGTGGAAAAGGCCAAAGCTACGGTGAAGAGAAAGGAGCGTAAGAAGAACCAGCCCCATCCTTTGAACTTCTCCGCCCTTCACCTTCTGCATGATCCTCAGGGCTACGCGGAGACCTTGTTTTCGAAACATCTACAGAACACCAAAGCCAAGCTTAATTTGGAGCAGAAGCTCCAGGTACTTCAGCTTGTTTCCCGGCTGGTTGGATTGCATAAACTACACATCATGCATCTTTACTCTTACTTCCAGAAATACCTTACCCCTCGGCAGCCGTCCGTCACATCGTTTTTGGCATCACTTGCGCAGGCTTCGCACGACCTGATCCCCCCAGATGACCTTGAGCCTCTCGTCCAGAAGATTGCCAATGAATTCGTGTCTGAGGCGTCGGCATCGGAAGTGGCCACGGCTGGTCTCAACGCCATCCGAGAAATTTGTGCGCGACAGCCTTTGGCCATGAACGAGACGTTGCTGCAGGATCTCGTCATGTACAGGAAGAGTAAGGACAAGGGTGTCGTTATGGGAGCCCGTGGCTTGCTTGGTCTCTACCGCGATCTGAACCCAGAAATGCTGAAGAGACGTGACCGCGGAAAGGAGGCTTCTATGGGTCTACGGTCAGGAGATAAGAAGGAGAAACGATTTGGAGAGCAGGAGACCGGCGGTATCGAAGGTCTCGAGCTCCTGGAGAACTGGAAAGAGCAGGAGCGCAAGAAGCGACTGGCTGAGAAGGGCCTGCCTTCTGACGCAGAAGAGGACGAGGAGGAGGATGAAGAAGCGAACTGGGCAGCTTGGAATGTGGAGGACGATGAGGATAGCGACGATTCTGGGGAATGGATCAATGTGCAGAGCGATGCTGAAATTGAGCTGAGCGACTCTGAAGACGAGAAAGGCGGTCCTCCTTCCAAGAAGGCCAAGCAGGGCGACGAGTCTGGCGAGAAGACCAACCCTGACGCCGCGGAAAGCAAGCCTGAGCCATCCAAACCGAGTATCGCGACAACCCGTATTCTTACGCCAGCCGACTTGGCGAAACTTCAAGAGCTTCGCACCGAAGCGGCAGTCAATGACCTTGTGTCGGGTGGCAAGTCTCGTCGTGGGCAACAGTCGAACGGTGCCCGTCACACAGACGACCCCCTGACGGCAGAGGAAATTGAAGGACTGAATGCCTTATCCGCCGGCAAACTCACTCGTGAAGAACGAATTGCTCATGCTAAGGAGGGCAAGACTGACCGAGCCGACCACAAGAGCGTGACTGCGAAGCGCAAGGAGCGCAAGGAATCTGAGGGCAAGAGTACTACGAACAAAGAAAAGGCGCGCAGGAAGAATTTCCTGATGACCTTGGGTAAAGCGCGGAGCAAGGGCAAGAGAAGTCTGGTGGAAACACGTAATGTGTTGCGGGCTCATCAAGACCGACAGAAACGCGGTGGTCGGAGAGGAAACGCTGGTAATTAAACAGGGTTGGTCGTATATAGCTAGTTTAAAAAATTGTCCTATAGAGCGGAATATTCCTTGGCAACTTCGAAAGGCTTGCTTCTCATAATCTAGATCTACCTGTGAATATATATATAAATGTCACGGGTTCCCTATGGCAGCCCTAGGCCCTAGTCGCGTCCCAAAGAGGATATATTGGATTTCCGGCACGTGCATCTGCGCGTCACCCCGCGTCGCGTCCCGCCAAAACTTCCCCAGCCTCATTTATTTTCCGGTCCTCTTTTTTCCCTCGCATTTTTCCCCCTCATCATCAACATTCCCCGATCTCTCAAGTCATTCATTCCTTTACATCAATCACTACACCGCTAGACAAGCAAGGGGAAACCAAGTACATCCTTAACAACATTAATATCAATATTTTCTTACTCTCGCCTACATCATGTCGCCTGCTTTCCACAATACCCCTAAAACAAACGACCTCTCGAAACGCCGGCGATTTCAACCACCCATCACCACCTTCTTTCCTAGCTCTTCAGAATCGGCAACCGCTTGCGATGCCCACATCTCATACAATCACTACTCCGCCAGAACCTACTCCCCCACCCCCACCGTCCCCGCAACGGTCCAGTCCTCCCTTCTCTCGGTCGGCATGCGTGTCCGCAAATCTATCGCCGACGGCTACAAGACTAATGGGTCCAAAATCGACGCCAAAACAACCTTCCCTTCATACGACCCCACCGCCCTGCATCGCAATGCAGGCACCCATGCCGAACTTCCTCCGTTCTGCGGCACGGACTACAACCACAACAGCAACCAGCTCATCACAGACGACGGAGACGCTTTCTCGCTTCCAGCCAGCAGTCAAGAATCGGCCGCTTCGTTCTCCACTCAACCGACTGTTCAGAAACGCACCTTTGACGCCGACTGGGCAGACGATGATTGCGACTTTGATTCCGATAGCTCGACGAATCTCGCCGCAAGCAATGGGCACAGCTTGACTGTCACCGCGGGACGGAAGTATATTGCGCCCAAGCTATCACACCGGCGACGTCGGTTTGTTGCCCTGCAGCAGCCGAGAACGATGGATGTTGATGACTTTGACGAACCTTCGTTCCTAAGACGTCGGGAGGAGGTCGATATGGATTATGTCCCGGGGCGTGAAAGTGACTATGAGATTCAGATGAGTGGGGTTTGAACCTTCTATGCTCTCTTACTCTTCTAATGCCCGCATTATTACATCTTTTCGGGTTACCTGCACCTCCGGGCCTCGAGTCGTGCATGGTTACGATGCAACTACACCGACTGGTTTCGGTGTTTGTTCAGTGCAATCATACCATCTGCTGGGTGTGCCTGGGGACCTGGAATATCCGTTTTTGATTCCTTAGCGGTTCTCTGCCTGAACTTTCTACCTTCATGTACTTCTTTTTCTTCATACGACATGTTTCATGTGTACATCTTACCGAGCGTTATGCGGATTGGGATATCATCAGGCGATTGATTGAATTTTGTATTGCACATATGTCATTAAATACCCGAGACC
The DNA here is from genome assembly GCA_004849945.1 of Aspergillus ochraceus. Lineage (NCBI taxonomy): Eukaryota > Fungi > Ascomycota > Eurotiomycetes > Eurotiales > Aspergillaceae > Aspergillus > Aspergillus ochraceus. Next base: position 2,917,057 of record SSOS01000002.1, read on the forward strand.
TTGAGAACGGCTTTGATTTGTTTGGTTTGGTGTCTACTGAAAGACACAGGTTATCAGGATGGATGGATGGGTTCTCATAGCAAGCCTTAACTTTTGCATGAATAGAATAGCTAGCACCAATAAGCGAATATTGTATCATTTCAACATGAATACTTTTTTTTTTTTTGAAACACGATAGAGCCTCTATCTAGTTTACATACAGCACAGGCACCGGAAATACTCCGTACAGACAGACAGCCAGACAGAGAGAGCACAGGGCACACAATATAGGTAATCATAGTCGTAAAAGAACAGGTAGGGAGATAAGGTCAAAACAGGGTCAGGAGGAATATGTAGTGCGATGTAGTGTAGTGTAGTGTATAATATAACAATGATATCAGGATTTTTAGAGGCTGAAAAAAAACCATCTAGAGGTTCAATGCAGCATCCTGAAAGATCGGAGGAAGGAAATGCATGCAAGCATGAAAGAATCAAGAGAGAAAAATAAAAAGAGGAACAGAACGCTCATGCCCAACTCCAACGATTTGACCTGTATGGGTAAGGGGGGAATCAAATGACGTAAGCGATTTTATCGTTTAAAGCTCGTCTTTATAGTTGGGGTCTTTCTTCGGCTTCTGCTTCTTCTCGGCCTCTTTCTCCTTCTTGTCGCTCTTCTTGGGCGGCTGGTCCTTGGAGGAACCTTTTCCGGATCTCGCTGCCGCGGCGCCCATCTTCTCGTAGATGCGGTTCATGGTGCGCTGGAGCTCCTTCAGGCGGAGTTCAATCTCAGCCACCACGAGGGTGGGGTCGTCGGAAATGGTCAGTTTCTCCTGCGCGGCGAGTTGCGCCTCGAACCAGGTGTTGGCCGATTCGTAGGTTTTGGTGAGGCCGGTGAGGTCAGAGGGCTGGAAGACGGAGTATCTGGGTCCTGTAGGTTGGGGCTTGGTGGTGGTGGTCTTGGTGGAGGAAGAAGACGACGCATAGGGGTCTTCCTCGAGGTCTTCGAAGGAGTCAGATGTTGATGCCGACTCGCTGGAAGAAGTGGTCGAGGAGGACTCGCTGGCGCTGGCGGACGAAGCACTGGCACTGGATGAGTAGAGTTCCTCATCTTGGTCGATTTGCTTCTGCATGACATCGATCACCGTCTTGGCATTCTTCAATGCATCTTGCAGAGTCTCAACGCGTGCCGGACGGTCCGCATTTTCGCTCTTGCGCTTGAGTGCGGGGTCAACGATGTCCTTCAGTGCCTTCAATCGTTCCTTGAACTCCGCGGTGGTGGCGTCAGCGCCGTCTTCGTAGAGCCAGTCGCTGGCCGTGGCGGTCTTCTCCTTGAGGGCAGCGAGCTGATCAGCCTTGAGCACCTTGACAAATTCTTCGTCTTCGCTCAGATCACGGCTCCGATAGATAAAGGCCTCCAGTTCATTCAGGGCCTCTTCGCGCAGGAAACGATTGCGGTCGGAAGTATCAAAGGCATCGAGGCGACCCGTGATACGTGCGAGCTCATCGGCGGAAGGCGCAGGAACGCCCAAGGGAGCGGAAGTAAAGCTGATAGGAATCGATTCCAATTTGATTTGAGGCACGGTTTTCTTGCTCTCCTTAGCAGACGCGGTGGAAGCGGTCTCGTCAGCGGACGATGTCGTAGACGCCTGAGGCTCCTCTGGCTCCAAGGTGATGGATTCCTTGGCCTCTCCGTCTTCTCCGAGCGGCTCCTGGCCATCCTTCTTGGACCCGAGGCCGAAGAAACCCTTAACATCATCGACAATTCCCTTCTTAGCATTCTCCACCTCGCAGCTCACGGAGCCACTGACAACTTCCGGGAGACCATCGACAGGGCTGAGTCGGATCGAAAATTTGGTGGTGATGTTTGCCTCCGAGCAGCCAAAGCTTTCCTTGAGCTTTCCGACAGAGGCAGTGAGGTTCTGGGTGTGGACGCCTAGAAGGGGTGACTCAACCACACTGTCACCGACAGTGATCTGATGGAAGAAGCTGAAGTCAAAGTCATCCAAGTTTTTCACGGTGACCTGCTTCTCAGGCCCCACTTGGGAGGTAGAGGTGAAGAGCTTTTGCTGTCTTTCCTTGTTCTCAGAAGGCCACTTCAACACCACAGGGTAGCCAGAGGCATCGTTTGCTCGGATGTCCTTGACGCGGAAGCTAGGACTAAGAGCGGCACCCTTGAAGGCAGCTCCAAACACAGCGGCCTCATCCGCGTTGACGCTGGTTCGAACCTTCGAAGATCCGCAGACGCGTTCCAGTTCCTTCTGAACGAACGGCGTGCGGATGGCTCCACCGTGAAGAATGACGGAGTCAATGTCGTTCAGTTGCATTCCAGCAGCGGCCAATGCCTGTTGCAGGGGTGACCTAACCCGTGCGATGTGTTGCTCAGCAAGCTCTTCGAACTTGGAGCGCGTGATGCGGTACTTGAAGTTAAGGCTCTCTTCATAAAGGCTCTCAAACGACGCACCAGTTTCGGTGTTAGCGCTGAGGACTTGGCGGACCTTCTCGGCATCCTTCCTGATCCTCGCCATGGTCTTGCCGTGAGCCTTGATGTCCGCAACGGTGACGCGGTCCTTCAACTTCTTGTCTTCAGCCAGAGCCGCGACCATGTCATCGACGATAAGATCGTTCAGCGAGTCGCCTCCCAGAGACCTGTCCCAGCCTTCACCCAAGACATGGATCTCATGAATGGTCTTATTGAATTTTCCAACGTCCTTCACGGAACGTCCCTGGAAACGCAGAATGCTGGCGGTGGTTGAGCCGGCACCCATGTCGAAGATAACGTGGTACTCGGGTTTCTGTCCGTCGGAGACAATGGGAAACGTACGACTGGTTGCGTAGTTCAATCCAACGGCCAGGCCGTCGGTGACAAAGGCGTTGACGTTGAGACCCGCCAGGGTCGCTGCCAACTGCAAGCTTCTCTTTTCCTCGGCGGTATAGAACGAGGGGTAGGTGATGACAGCATCCTTGATGTCTGAGCCTTTACCAGCCAAGTCATCAGAGTTCGCCTTAATTTGCTTCAGTTGCATGGCCAGAATCTCCTCGACCAGAAACGCGTCCTTCTTCTCCGCCTCGCCCAATCGGTTGCTGCGCAGTCCAACGGTGCCCCGCTCACCAGCGCTTTCCAGCTTCAGAGCAGGATAGCGATCATGGTAGGTCTTGACGACTTCGTTCTCTCCATTTTCGAAGGGGAGTCCGAGGAGTGTCTTCAGGTTCGCGTACACGTCGTCGGGATACCGAGCTGCAAGGGCAAGAGCATCGCCGCCGTAGAATCTTTCGGGGAACGGAGCATTGGCTTCTCTGGTGGGTTTGAATGCGATAGCGGCCGTTTCTTTGCGTTTCGAATCCTTGGTAAGAACGATTTCAAGTGGAATCCCGGGTTTGACGAGCGCGGCCTTGAAGTATTCGGTGCCTACATCGATACCAATCACGCCGGAGCCCGCGGCGGCGGCGGAAGCGGGAAAGCCGAGGAAGAAGACGAGGAAAGGGACGATGAGGAAGGAAAGGACTGGAGAGCTGAACAGGCGCAGCGGAGCTACGCTCTGTTGCCGGCCAGGGGACGCCATTGTCCGTGAAGTCCTAGTTAGCGCTGCATGTTAGTCAATCCACTCACGGTGTCTCTTTACGAAGTCTAGATACGTACTATGAACAGACTCTAAAAAGCACTCTTGACGTATGAGAAAGACAAAGGTCTTATTTAGTGCGTATTCTGAGGGGCTAAGGATCACCTGTTGAACGAGCGACAATCCAGAGCTCCGGCCCACAGCTTCGAAGCAAGCTTGTTATCGTAAACTGCAAGTCGAGTCGGTCAGCGATAAGTAGAGAGGAACCGAGGAAGGAGGTTTCGTACAAAAAGTTCAGGTCAACAGATCCATTCAGATGGCAACCAGGAACAGAAATACTGGCCACCTGGCAGTAAGCATGAGTAATGGGAACCTCCGAAGGACAAGGAGTCGAATTGTCTCGAAGGACTTTGGAACCGGGAGAGGACACGTTTGGCCGCCGGTCGGTGCAAACACCCCCCGGTGCGGCATGTTTGCATCCTTGGCCCTGCAGATCACGGGGCGCCGATCTGCAGGGCTCGAGAAGTTTCTGTTAGAGTTACAATAAGGAGTAGTATAGCATATCATTTTTGGTAGAATCTATGGGGTACTAGGAACTCGCAAGGATATCATCCACACTCTGTGTTCTGCGGTAATCTATCGTCTAATAATATTATAGGCAGACATCCAGACATCCAGGCATCCAGGCATCCAGGCATCCAGGCACCAAAGCACTACTATCCTATACATCCTCATCGGGTGACGTTGGGATTGCTTCACCACGGAATGCTGCTACCACATTCACCGCTAGAAGCATCAACTTAGTGAATATATATGAATCAGCCTTGGTGAAAACACATCGCTCACCTGACTCTGTCCACTTCACCTTCTGGTCACTAGGCACTCAAATTCAAAGATAATTTCCCCCCTTCTTTTTTACATCCAACTCACTCTCTGCCCGGTCAATAGGCATTCAGGCTCAGAGATATCTTCTCTCACTTACCTCTCACTTACCTCTCATATTAAGTGATATATTCTCTTACTTATCTCTCATATTCAGGAATATCCGCTCTTGCTTGTCCCTTACATTCGACTCACTTTGAAGCCCAAAGTTTCATAAACAAACCTGTGATCTTACTTATCCACTCTCAGCCTCCCAGTCTTTCAGGGGACAGGTATTCATTATGGTTCAACCTAGTGGCTCTCAGCCCCTTCTTGGGGTCAATGCTTCGCCAGATACAACTCTCCTTGACTTCCAAGCATCAACGTTTCACTCAAGAGAGAATTTGATATCGCACATATCCGACCAGGTCAGATCCTGTGATCATTCGACAGCAATTACCTATTACGACTTCCCCAAGGAACGGTTCGAGAGTGTCTCCACAGGACTTGAACAAGTCTTAGAGCGTGATGCATGCAGGTACTATACCCAAAGAATCTTGAGATAACTCGACCACCGTACTAAACGAGAAAAGGATTACCTACAACTCCGTAACAAAAAGACTCCGAATTTGTGTCATGCCGTCTGAAGTGCATGAATCCCATATGACATGGGTCAAGGACGTGATGGGCCAATGGCTTCAACAAGGAACTCTTACCTTTCCTGAATATCGACACCTCAAACTCCTTGCCTCGCCTAGTAGGTCTATTTCTGATTTATACTTTTCGTCGACATTGAACGTGACTGATGTGAGGTAGGGCAGAGGTTTACGCAGGGTCCTTACTCAGGTTCCAATAAGGAGCCTGATGCATGCATACGCCCCGATAATCTTGTAAGGCCAACCTTTGTCGTCGAAGCAGGTTGGTCAGAACCCCGCCGGGAGTTATTAGACGACATGAACCTGTGGCTAGTGGGCGGTAGTGGAGAGGTAAATGCGGTTCTGATACTGGATTGGCGCCGTATCGGTACTTCCAATCGAGTAGAAGGGGTTGCCGAACTTTACGTCCGCGACCGACAAGGCATGCCAATCTGCCAGCAGCGTGAGCAGATCTTTCCAGCACCAAATCCGCAACAGGCGGCGAACCAAGCTATACATGTCACGCGTCGAGTGCTGTTCGGGCCCACAGTCTCCCAAGAAAGAAATCCCAGGGAGGTACTCAACATGTCGGTGGACTTTTTGAGATCAACTGGAAGAGACCAGATGAGCCTAATGGGGCTTGTCCCCGCTTGAATACCTTGCTTTCACGAGGCCAATGTTTCTTTTTGTGGACCGTTTGTTTCCTTTCCTTCTTTCTTTCTTTCTTACTTTTTTTCTTACCCTTTTCCTTTTCAAATTCTTGTCTTTTCTCCTCCTTCGGCATATGGCAAATTCAATGGACGATCAATCTGTTTCCAGTGTTCTTTTTGAGAAGCTACGGCGCGTTTTGTTAATTCAGCTATGCGAGCTAAACTATCTAATCGTCACTGAAATCCGAGTCACTCATCCACCCAGTTTCATAGGTTTCGCGAATCTCCCCTAGTCCATTCACAATGTTCTCACGCTCGTCGACACTGATGATCCGACTGGCAACTGTCTCCATGGCTTTGATTCTATCTGCTGTTCGTGAGGATGCCGTCAGAGTTGCGAGAACATTCATCTTTCCTTCCGGCTTAGCCACCTGGAATAAGTCACTCGGGAAACTGTCTAGAACGGGGAATTGCAGTGACGTGTAGAAACTAGAGGATGAATGAGCTGATTGCGGCACACATGAAGGTAGTTGGTACTTACCTCTGTAAATTTGGCTCCGAGTTATGAGCGCGCTCTTTCCGGATCAGACTCAGGTCTTTCATGGAGGGGATCCTATCGTCGGAATTCTCAATACCGCGCCTGACCTGAAGTTGGTTGAAGATATGGGACGTGCTGCTATCCAGGCTATCATAGGAAAAGTCCAAATCAAATTCTTTCTGCACCCTGGACAATTCGTCTCCTTCATTAGACTCCTTAGAATCAGAAGCTTGCTTCTCATCGTCCACCGCCCTGAAGATGGAAGACTGCAGCTCGAAAATCTTGTGAATACTGTCGTCGCCTGCCAAAGAAGCTTCGAAATCGTGGTACGGACGAAGACGAGTGGGTAGTGTAACCGTCTCCATGGCAGAGCTAATCAATGCTGATGTGTACCATTGGGAGTGCGGATTGAGATGAATGGTACTTGGAAGGCGGCTGGGCGGGTCTATGATGGGACTGTATAAGGAGCTTTGAGGGGAAATGTTACAGATAGTCCGGGCTTTGTTCATGTCCCGTTTCATTTGGGTTTGCTATATTCAGAAGGTATCAGTGTCAATACAAGTTAGAGAGGGCTGCCAGAAAATGCTTACCCGGTGAACCTTTGTGCCACTCTCAATGGCCCAGACCCAGATGGCCTTTTTGCCGTACTCATCTCGCAGCCTGTCAACGTACTTCGCGGAAAACCCACCCCAGGCATCGTCAGATCCCGTGAAGATTTGAAGCGCACGCAGCTGGTCACATTCTTCTGCAAATGGTCTCACATCTCGGTCAAGCAGATCATGCTCCTTGTCGAGATCATGGAAGAGGTCTTCACCGACATTCCAGTCCTCAAACGGCATTACCCTTGAATTGAGTTCGTAATCATTTAGCTGGACAATGGACCGCGGGTGATAGAATTGACGGTTGTAATCGGACCAGTACCGCACCGTTTCTGCAGAAAGTTGAGGTGCTGGAAGCCCTGCATCTAGGTTCTTTTGGTAGTCACTCTGCGGAATGGCTGTCTGTTGTTGTATAATCTCTTTCCCATCCCTATAAACGGTAAAGATCGGTGCGTCACAATTGACATTCACAAAGATATTGATGGAGCGTTCTTACCAAAGACCTTGGCCTGGATTTGCATCCTCGCTCAACTCGTAGAGAGCATTGTACTTGCGAAGTGTGCCGAACGCACCCTTCAAGTCGTATATTACTGTTCGTGGAGTATACGTCTCGGACCCGTCCGCTCCTAGGCCGGGACGAAAGTGAACGTCATGGTCAACAGCAGACTCGGTTTCGTTGTCATATGTGAAATATGATTCCTATCAAGAGTTAGAAGATTTTTTCCAGCCGGTAGCCTTTGGACAAAGGGGCATCCATTTGTACTCACTTGCAAGTTCCAGAAATGCGTCGCCAAGTAATTCGCCTTCTGGCCTAGCTGGAGAGTGATAATCTCATGCATGTCTGATTCGGAGATGTATGTACTAGGTAAGACGGGACACTGGTCTTGTTAGACGTGGAGGTCATCCAAATGTCAGCCAGGACAACATGAGGTAGAAGTATACAGCACACACATCTCAAAAACCAAAATAGACTTAGCTTATGCTCTCTGTCCGAACAACGAGAGAAAACGGAGGAATGTCTCGCAGCGTGGCGCACAGACCACCCGATAGTGGGATGTGCCACTTCTGGAATAGCGTCGGCAATCCGCCACGTGATAAGGTGCCATCCATATCGGGAAAAGCGCAGGTCGTCAAGGGCAACAGTCACATGACACAAACCATGGGCTTGGCCGTAAACAAGTTGGCGTTGTTGTGGGTGCGTCACCGATAAAGATCAACCGAGCAAACTCTCCACACCGGCGTGACTGGCCACGGGGCTGTTATTATTTGAGTTCTCACACAGTGGCTGTCATGCTTGTCTTGTTGAACACTTTATCCCACTAACCTTCACTTGTTCACCTCTACGGCGTTCATCATGTCGTCGCCAACGAAATTGTTGTCGAGCCCGACAAAAGCACTCAACCCCCTCTCGCCCGAACGAATAAATCAACAACAACTACCTCCCCAGTCCCCCTCACAATCATCCGACATTTTCGACCTTCATCGGAAAAGCGCCAGGGCCAACTCTGATGTACAATCCAAGGTTGCCTTTTTAAACCAGCTATCGCGGACGGGTAGCCCGGCAGGGGCACAGCAGCCATCTGCTAGCGCATCGGCAGCTCTTCAACGAGCCATTCTTGGACGCGAAGAGGCAGAGTCTGCGCTATCGAATGTGTCCGCACAACTTTCTGAGGCGCAATCACGCGAGCGCCGTATCAGCGAACGACTTGAGTCACTGCTGGAGGAGTTGCAAGCATCCAAGGAGCGCAAAGCCCACGAACGAACGATCTACGAGAAGGAAATCCGGAAGGCACGGAAGGAGGCATTCCGTGCAGGATCGACCTTGGTGAAAACGCAGGAAGATTTGAAGGAAGCACGAGGGGAGGCCAAGGCATATAAAGAGGAACTTGAGGTGGAGCGAAAATCGAAAGATAAAGCCAAACAGGAAGCTTTCGAGCGGGCCTACGCAATTGCTGGACTCACCGAGGAACTTGAGGAGCTAAAAGCACGACTGCGCGTTGCCGAAGCTAAAAACGCAGCCGACCCCCTGAAGACCCGCGACCGAGCACTGCGCAAGGAGGTGGGCTCGAGAGTGTCTCTAGCAGAAGGCGATCTTGCCCTACTTGCAACCCCGGCATCTCGAAGACCGAAACGTTCCGCAGACTACTTGGCCGACTTTCCCATCGATGAAATGGAGGAAACCCCCACGAAGGCTACACCTCCGAAGAGACTGCGACTATCGGATGTGGCAGCAGAGGACAGAGAACAGACTCCCCGGCAGGCGATCAAAGAAGAAATCGAAGAAGCCCCTCAAGAGGCCCTTCAAGAGGCCCCTCAAGAGGCTCCTCCTACCGATGTAAAGGAAATTCCAGAAGAAGTCACCGAAAATGCCCTTATTGAAGCTCCCAAAGAGGCTTCTCTGGAGGTTGCCAAACAGGCCGTCATGAGACCTACCAAGGAGGACTTCAAACTTGCTCTCAAAGCGGCTCGACGGGAGGATCGTATGGCTATCATGCGCAACCAAGCCATGGTTGAACATCTCCAGATATCCCTTCGGCTGGAAAAGCGCATGAGAGAGAACGCAGAAGAACTGGCAGAATTTCTGCGTATGGAATGCGAGTTCAAGCGTTGTTCATGCCGCGTTGTGGAAGAGCTGGAGAGCGTCCAAGTTCAACCTCAAGCCCAGATCAAGGATACAAGTCCTGAAATCGACGTGGACACCAGCAAACGAAACCAGCAAACACTCACGCGACAGACTCACGCTGAATTTCTCGATCAACCAGTCTCGAACCACCTGCCGGCTGAACAGCACGTCCCTAAGGCCGGCTCGCCAACTTCTCCAGGCATTCGAGACAAAACACCACCTCCTCCCAAGCACGCACCGGTGGATTCAAACGAAGCATCAGACGAGCCGCTCATTACTTTCTCGCCCATCACCGGGACGTTCCAAAAGATTCCATCTCCAGTCCGATCTGTGAAGAAACACCCTTTCATCCCGCCAATGTCCCCTGTCGAGGCCGCCAAACGCCAGCCCACAAGCCCTCTTGCAAAGTACGAGCTCAACCAGGAAGAGGAGCCTGCTGAATATTTCCAAGCCGAATCTGCTGTGCCAGCCCCGGTCCATCTTTCACCAACTCCTGCTCAAACGACCCCGGTTAACCCGCCTTTGAGGACGGCAGCGAGCCATAGAAGCACGAAGAATGACGAAAGCATGAAAAGGGTTCCTCTCAGAAAAGAGGGCTCAATCCCAGACCAGAGCACCGCCGTTCAAGGAACTCCCATCAGCCGGGAAGAAGCACTTGCACAAATCCGGGCCCGTAGAGGTCGTGCCAACACCACGAAACGATCTGCCAGCGCGATGGAAACCACTCGCCGCACAGCAAATAGTAATTCACACCCAACGGACTCAGCTCGTCGTATTCCCGGCGTACACAACCCGCAACGAAGGAGCGAAAGCGGTGACATGCGGAATCGAAGAGATTTGAGTGCACCGATCCGGATGACGCATCGTCGGTGAATATCTTGATTCTGACCTAGCGGTGTTCTGTTATGGAAACGGTTGGTTTGGTTCTTGGGCTTTACGATTTCTGATACCCTGTTCATCTCTCCCAGCGCAGTGGCGTTAATCACTTGGTTGTTTGTCTGGTTTGCTTTTTACTTTTCCTAACTTCGGATCTAACTATCTTTCGCTATTTATCTTCTTTACCCCTGTCTATCTGTTTATTATTATTTCTATTATATTTTTGAAACGACCCTTGTGCTATTTTGGATATGCCTTTTGCAATAACGAACCCATAACACACTTCTACACTGTTAAACATTGACTTTCTTTAAACACCCTTTACTATTTCCTATGTCATTCTCCCCTTTTGGTGTAAATAAAAGTGATTAATTTTCAAAACGATTTGTTACGAAGTGTCAGACCATTTAGCCTACTACTACTCCTACTGCCGGTGTAAATATAATAATCTTTCGTTTTTATCAAGGAAATCGATAGGCAAGCTTTTTTTTGACGTATACATGAAATAACATAACTCCCATTTTACTTAGAAACAAGAAGACCTCGCAAATGCAACTAACTAGCTACCCTTTATGAAAGGCAAACCCGAGAATGAAAACCGAAGATGAAGAAATAGATAGCAAACACAGACATGCTGAGTAACAAAAGGATATGCTGTACACAGACACACATGTTCATCATGTGGAAGTATTTACAAAATCGAGATCCCGCAGCATCTGATGCGAGCGATATCGACGTACGACTTGCGACCCCACCAGGTATGGACCAGCTCCTGGACGAAGATGCGGTCGGCGGCGCTCCACACGTCAAGTCCCATTTCGGTCATGTCCTCGGTGGTGATTCTGACGGGCTTGTCGTTGTCTCGGGAGGCGTCGTCTTCGGCGCCCGAGTCGCCGCGCAGGAGTGGTCGGGTGTCGTCTTCCTGCGTGGACCGCCGGCCGATGGTCGCCGAAGGTTCTAGGTCATTCTCCGGATCGTCTTCGTACGGGATCTCGTCGTCGTCGTTGGGTTCCCCATTGTCGACGGCGTCTTGGCTGTCGTGGCGCGCGATCACGTTGGAGAGAGTGATGAAGATTTGGGTGGTGAGGCGGCGGAAGTAGGCGACCAAGGCGATCTCGGGAGGCTGCTGGATTGATTCCGCGGCGGGCATGGAGCGACGGCCCATGGAGCCAGAGGGGGGACTAGGGAGGCTGTCAACGCTGGCGAGGAGCCGGGTGTCTTGTTCGAATTGATGCTCTTCTTCCTCTTCTTCGGTCAGGCCGTCGCGCTTCTCGCCGGCAGACGCCCACCAGATGAAGGAGGTGTATGCCAGTCGGGCCCAGGAAAGCGGTTCGACTATAGGGCTGGATGAATAGGTCGAGGCGGCGTCGGAATCGTCCTCCTCTTCGGTTTGCGTGTCTTCGTCCCGCGAGACATGCTGGAGACCCTTGCGAAGGGTTGTGAAGCGTCGTGCATCTCGCTGCGTTGCCTTGAGCTCAGTCGCTTGAGAGGACTTGTGCTGTGCCGTTGCGGTGGGCATGACGGAAATTTTCGGATAGACTTTCTCGGCGGCGTTCTTCGAATGAGGTGGCGGCAGGGTCACAAGGACATCGTATAGTTCAGGTTTCATAGTGAGAACGGTGTCTGTGCTGCAGGCAATCCAAGCAGCATCCCCTCTGGAATCAGGGGATTTCCCTACAAAGGCCGAGAGGTAAGGGATGTCATGAATCCCAACGTTGAAGAGGGCACGAGGTCGCAGAGCTGGAATTCTGTCTGATGGAAGCAGAGGAAGGAGTGAATTAGGCAACGAGGCCAATAGAGACAAATCATATACTGGTGCACGGTTAGTAAGGATATCGCTCTAAGTAGACCAAGAAATCCCATACCGTAGTTGCAGGGAACGTGAACCGGAACCTCTGCCATCAGAAGCACCCTCTTGCGCAACAAGGCGGCTCTGTACAGTGGGAACAGAAGAGGCCCGAAACAGTCGAGGAAGTCAGGAAGGGACGAAGCTGGATGGAAAGGCGTCAGGGCCGGCCTGGGCGTTTCCAACACGATCGCATCGCTGAATGCGCGACTACGACGCTGATTATCCGGTCGCTCCCCGTGGGCTCGTAATCGCAGACTGAGGGGCGATTCAATGGGGGAGTCGGGAGGTAGACCTGACGAGTCGCTCTCGCGGATCTCGTAGGTCCCCCAGTAATCCGACAGGGGCTGTGTCTCCGACATATTTTGCGCATAGTTCCTAGAAAAAGGGGCCCGCCTATTAGCTTTTGCAGTCTAATTTCAAACGGACGGTTAACCCACTGCGCAAGCTCCTTCAGCTTTGGAGCGTGCCTCCAGCTTTTTCCCAGTCTACCTGAGCTGAGCGGAACCAGGACTCCAATAGCAAACATCTTCGCATTTCGTTCGGCCTCTTCCGCGGGATGGTTCACGAAGGCGCTGATGCCCGAGTATTGCTCGTGAACGAAATATCTAGTTGAGGAGCGTCAGTTGACTATCGAGACAAAGCACAGCTTTCCAAGCATACATCAGATCCTCCGAGACATTATGTAGACCGGACGGAAGTGATTTATATTCGACAATGCCTTCGACTTCGACTGAACATCGATTATCAATTAGCATGGATAATGACACATGGACACGAAAGATGCCATGACCCACCTCCGGGGACGGTTTGTTTCCAGGATATCACATATCTGCAAAAGAGGTTCAAATTAGATACTTCGAAGCCCAAGCCATGATCTAGGAAGACTTACCCGGCCTTGATATCGAAACGGATCACGAACAGAGCCGCTATCGGCGGAGGCGATTCGAATGCAGACGTGCGGGGTACATCAAGCCCCAAGGGCTTCCGTGGAAGAGAACCAGGTGCCATTGTAGAAGGGCGCGGAATGAAGGACTCCCGCAGACTCCATGAAGCGATAAGAAGGAGAGTGGAATCACGGGCGCGGTCGCATGGAGAGAGGGGGCGAGCACCTGCGATCCCGATGGAGACTCGCCGCGGGCGTTGAGGTCCTCAGGCAGGGCTGTTGCCTGAGGTTTGGAGCTAGCTGCATCGGGTTAGCGGGTCAGAGGGAGCTCATTTAACCTTTTTGGGTCGTCATCAGTCATCAGTTAGCGGTCTTCACTCTGCATTTAACCCTCTACACCGTACACTCTACCCTCGGAATGAAGAGATTACAGTCCGACTATGGGGACGGCAATACCACCAAATCTGGACTACGCAGATGCTATCGATGTTTCAAATCGTGATGCCGGATCAGCACCGGGAACAACCTGCTCCTTCAACGGTACTTCGCGATCGGGACAATCATCTGCGGGCATCCCAGGACGATCAGGGCTGGCCGGTCTTGGCAGATGCGTTGTTTACTCGCTAGTTAGTGCCACTGGATTCGCGCCGGCCGAAGCGTCTCTGTCTCTTCGCGCGCCATCCTTTCTTTGGCACTTCCAAAAGCTCTAGTGCTTCGACGAATCATGGCCACCATGTCTCCCGAACCAGCTCTTCATCCATACTATCCCCTGGATGCTCCAATCCACGGATATGTGGCCAATGAGGCGTCTCTCCTTTCTCTGCTTACCACCGCCAGTGTCGGGGCTGCAGCCTTGCTGGGCGCCACTTTGGGCCTCGTTAGCCTCTTGCGACCGAGCTTGACCCGGGCTGATAGGATAGCTATCATGTGGTTTGTTCTTTGTAGGAAACCCCCGCAGTAGGTGTGGTCAAAATCTTGGACTTGGAAGAACTAACATTGTCTCGTCGGAGTCCTTCAGCGGGGTTGCTCCATTGCTTCTTCGAGGGTTACTTCATGATCCATCATGACCGTATGGCGTCGGCCCAAGACTTCTTCGGGCAAATGTGGAAGGAATATGCCTTATCGGACTCGCGATACATGACGTCGGATACCCTTGTGCTCTGTATGGAGACCATGACCGTTGTATGCACACCAGCCCAAGCCAATCTTGCAGTTCCGACGATATAGCTGACAGATAATTCAATAGCTGCTCTGGGGTCCGCTGTGTCTTCTCGTGGCATATTCGATCTTTGCGCAGAGTTCATTGCGCCATCCGTTGCAGCTCACGGCCTGCGTGACCCATCTTTACGGCGACTCACTCTACTATGCCACCAGTCTCTATGACCACTACGTCCATGACCGTCCATATAGTCGACCGGAACCCTATTACTTCTGGATCTATTACTTCCTGATGAATTTTATCTGGATCGTGGTCCCGCTCTGTAAGTGCTGGAATTTGACCTGCATCCCATCTGGCGGGTATACTTACAGCGTGGCTAGATTATTTTGTGCAGAGCATGCGAGCAAGCTCAAAGGCATTCAAGAGCCTCGAGGAAATGTCCGCGCAACGTAAATCTCGGTGAGGAGCGGCTCGGATTACACGATTACAGAGAAGTAGAGCATCGCAGCGAGTCCACTTCTGAACCCACAGATTCCTTTTCCAACATCAGAGTAAATGCACGAGATCCATGCAGGAATATATGCTTTAAGAACACGCTCAGGATGACATAGCCAACACGCCAGTTAGAATGGGCTGCATCGACCGGCCCACATTGTGTGACGCGTAGATGGTGGATCGGTGGTCCAGACGGCGGTTGATTCGGCCACAATGGCAATGGAACCTGGCAAGGACCGTGAGAATTGCGAAAAAATCCAAAATAGATTAATTGTCCGGGGTTATTGGAACCGAAACGGTTTGTTGGAGACCAGTGCGCTCGGGCACATCCACCGTGGCTGTCTGATGGTGGCGTCACTGCAGACACAAAGGCGGGTTGGATGTGGATATAAGAATCCGGGCAGGAGACGGGGGCGAGTGAAGTCAGACGGAGGAAATGAGAGAGATCGAGCGAGACGAGAAAGAGGAGGAGCTAAAAAAGGACCTTTGTTACACTCCACCTACAGAGTGCACCTCCGAACGACTCTTCAGTCAACACGAGCTGCAGACAATCCATGCTTTGGGCACGAGGAATGACGGGGCGGTGTTGATCGCGGCGTTTGGTTTCCCGGGCAGCGCCCAAGTGAGACTCCATCTGGACTAGACCGACCCAGTAAGTATAGCGGGCTGTTCCCTCGATCATGATTAATTATTCTTGTTATTCTCGTGCTTCGCTGCTGTTGTCAGAAGACTCCAAAGCGATTGTCTTTTGCTTTTTATGCTTTGGGAGCGTGTGATTGAGGATTATGACCCCGAGGGACAGCTTCTCTGCCAGCTGACCCGACTCGATCCCGTCCGTCCGTCATTCTTTGATTCTTTTCTTGTCTTTCCTTCCTTCTCTTCTTCTTCTTTCCTTTGACCTGCAGCCCGCATTTGACCGCCTGTTCGGTCGCAGCGTCCAGGCTTTTTTTTTCTCCCTTGATTTCCGGGTTTCTGTGTCACTCTCTCCTCCAGAAGCGACCGGAATCATCCCTTCAAAGCCAGTGATTGTTGTCTGTGAGTGGTATACTTTCCTTCCGTTTGCCTCGCCATAAACAAACAAGGGTGACGTACTATGCGTGCATGGCAGCTCTTGGATTCGACCACAACAACAGCGATCGCACAACACTCTCGCTGCTTCCAACACAAATTCTGCTCTCTCCACCACCCACTGTTTCTGGCTTGAATAATATCATTCTTATTTTTCGCTCCGTTTCCCACACCATGCTAACATTACTTGCCCGCCACAGACATCGATGCCGCCCCCCTCAA
The DNA here is from genome assembly GCA_004849945.1 of Aspergillus ochraceus. NCBI lineage: Eukaryota > Fungi > Ascomycota > Eurotiomycetes > Eurotiales > Aspergillaceae > Aspergillus > Aspergillus ochraceus. Next base: position 2,933,051 of record SSOS01000002.1, read on the forward strand.
CTCCGCATCGCCCCTCCAGTCGTGGGGGTACTCCCAAATCAACCCCGGCCAAGCACAAACCGCTGGATATCGGACAGCCGTTGGGGATCTACGACACAAACTCCGTGCGGGCCAAGGTCCGGAAATGGCAGCAACAGGGAGGAGGCGTCATCACCGCCGAGGAGCTCTACTACGACGAGGATGATGAGAACTCGGCCGTGGAATCCAATTGTCCGACTGTCAAGGAGAAGTCTTCGGTTGCAGGATCGACCACCACTCGGATGAGAAGTCAAAGCACTCCGCGCAAACGGGTTATAAGCGACGAGCACTGGAAGCTCAATCGCAGTTCCGCACAGACCCCTCCCCCCAAGTTGCCGGCGCCCCGGCGCATCGCTGAGTACACGACAAATGACCAGTCACAGCCATCCCCGAAAAGCAACGATAAAGGACGAGTGTCGCTTCCGTCCCGTGGCGTGGAGAAGGAGAAAACCGGTGCGTCGGACTTGGCCAGCAGGGAACGGCGGAAATCAAGAGCTTCGCGGGACCATGATTCTATCATCACAAGCAAGATCGAGGAGGAGGGTGGCTCGTACAATGGTTCCTCGAAGGGTATTTCGCGACCGGGAAGTGCAGACAAAGGAAAACTGGCGTCCAAATCAGATCTCTCCGAGTCCACGTCGAAAAAGGAGACTGCTACCGGGGAGGACGCCGACTGGGCAGACAGCGATGCGGATTTCTCAGAATTGTCCAGGCAAAGGGCGAAAGGTCCCGGTCCGAATCCAACTCCGAAGAATCGGGCACCCCTAAAACCCCCTAAGGGAGGCATTTTCGGGCACATGCTGGACGAGTCGCGAAAGATCTTCGCAAAACCGGAATCCCCCAAACCTGTGCCGAATAATGGTCGTGGCTCCAAGATTGAGGCATGGCTATCAGGAACGTCAGACCCGTTCATGGACATGGATCCGGACGTGGAAGTGCCTGCGCCCCTTAACACCAAGACTAACAGGGCCAAGCAATCTCCGAAGAGGGAACAGAGCCGGGACCGTGCAACTCATACCGACGCGGAGAGTGACACGCGCCGGAAAAGCACGAGTAAACGACGAGTCAAGAGCAGGGATGATTCGACTACCGGCAGCGAGCGGGCCAAGCGAATGACCGACGAAATCACTGGCTTGAGAGATTCGAAAGAGTCGCAAAGAGATGCGTCATCTTCCAGCAGGAGGAAGTCCACTGAGCACAAGCATAGCCGGTCATCATCTGACGCTAAGGACAAGACCCCTCGCGACAAAGCTCCTACCGAAAAGGAAGAACCGTCGGATGCGCAAACTCTTTTGTCAGACGGCTCTGAGGTTTCGGGGAATAACCCCCCAGTCCCGACTCATCGTAAAAGGCCGATACCAAGTACGGGTCTTCGTCGATTGTCAACCATCGAATCACTTGATTCCTTGGATACCACCGCCGATAAGCGACCCAAGGCAGCCGATCCCGGGACCGCGTCCGAGGCGCAAACATCAACCCCGGCCGAGGAAGGGGATGCGGAAGAAAGGGATCAGTTTGACCCTGACTCTCTTCCTGTTGTCTCGACCCAGCTGAAGAGGCGCTTAACGACTCATGACGATCTAATTTCTGTTCTTTCCGCGCCAAATGGTAGAAGTCGGAGCATTCGGTCCGCTCGAAGTATCCGATCGAACAAGAGTCGAATAATGAACGCAACTATTCCTGACCTCCTGAAGGAGATGTCGGCAGACGAGGCGAAGTATATGCGCGAGCTAAAGACTCTGGTTGGAGGCGTGATACCAGTGCTCTTGACCTGTGTTCTTTCGAGGTCCGACTCAGCAATCGCCGCTGGCCTGTTCCATCCGTCGATGGACCCCAAAGACGAGGCCAATTTCACTAAGCCAATAGTGGACATGGGCGTTGCTGTTGAGCGGCTGAAAACCCTACACAAAAGAATCCCCGAAGATAACGCAGATTCCTTGCTCACTTGGGCGCACGGGGCTCAAAGAGTGTACCGCGAATATCTGAAGGCGTGGAGACTTGGCTTCAAGGATGTCATCGTCAATCTTGCTCCCCTGGAGGAAGGGGAAGCTGCAGAAAACGCGGATACGAAGAGCTTGGACGAAGGCATGGCTCGAGATGAAAACGGGGATGTGGTTGACAGTGACGGGGAGAAGGTCGATGTGGCATACCTGCTCAAACGGCCGCTCGTACGTCTCAAGTACCTCGCCAAGACCTTCAAGGGCATCAATATGCTGCAACCCTCAGAAAAGGCAGACGAGGTGGCAACGGGGTATCAAAGTCTAGTTACCGATGCGCGCCGCCGAGCCCGCGAGGAGCGAGCACGCCTGGAAGATGAATCTGCTGCCTGTATCGACGCATCCCGAGCTCGTGACCCGGCGACTCTGGGACCACTTGCCGACGTTCAAATAGAAAAGGGCCGACGCGTGCGGGCTCGTGACTTCTTCAACCTATCTTTATACCACTCCAGTGGACAGGTCATCGATTGCCGTGCGGAGTTCTTACTGAGAGATTACGACTCCGATCGTGGAGCTGGAGGAGATCTACTCATCTGTGAGATCGACCACGCGGACCGATGGCTTCTTTTTCCTCCCATGGACCTTTCATTTGTTTCTGCCCGCAACGGGGAGGCTAAAGGGGAGATTGTGGTCATGCTGCGCAGTGGCCCGGAGAGTCCCAAGCCATGGCAAGAACTTCTATTACTCCGAATCGACGAGGAGGATATTGGTTTCGAATGGGTCCAAATGCTTGGCTTGAATCCTGTTCCCCCTACCATTTCTCGAAGCCAGAGCTTCATTGAGCGAGCTAAACAACGGCAACGAGCACAAACAGTTTCAGCTAATGATGATGCATCAGCCCAGAAACCCCCCACGAGCCCTACTGGTATGGATGTTCCTATCGGCGAGAAGGCCCACAGTCGTTCGTTGCGACGTTCCTCCCCTAGGGAGCAGTTGTCGGACCCTAGCACCGTCGGCTCTTCATTAGCCACCGAGTCTCGGATGTCTATCAACACCGCAATCACCCGCGAATCCGACTACGCTTTGTCGGAAACATCTTCGGCGAAGCCATCTCAACCTTCGATTCTTCACGCAAGGGACCCCCGAAAGATTGGAACTGGCGATGACCGGTCACCCACAGGCCTCAAGCGGTCCAAGGCCAGAAGAGTCGCGCACAAAGACGACGAAGCTCCACCAAGCCCAGGGTTGGCCAAGGAAACCATCCCAGGAAATGAGCGATCGGGGCCTTCCACTCCTCATCGGCCTCCTGAAACCTCCGGTCAACAGGAGAAGGTTCATAAAGAGCAATATGCGCCGCAGACTCCGACAAGAGACGCCCCTGAAAGCTCCCCACGTGTGTCATCTGTACCTTCCATGGATTTGCCGTCGATTCCCAAATTGAGACAGGGTAGTAGCCAGTCTTATGTCTCAGGGTCTGTTGATGATTGGTCGGATGAGGAGGAATACGTCCCAGTCGAGAGTCCGACAAAAAGCAAGCGCAAAAGTCACTCCCGTTCAAACTCCGATTCTAGCGATCAGGGCTCTGGAGAAGCCCCTGCACCACCGCCACACTCTCGCTCCCCAAGCTCCACAGGATCGAGTCTTCCGAACACCCCTATTCTAAGCCCAGGTGGCGCGCGTCCTAGACGCCGTGGCTCTTCCCCGCTGAAACATGAATACGAACCTTCCACGGCCTCGGACACTTATTCGGATTCCGACACTTCTACCGTTCGACGCTACGACCTCTACTCAGAGTCAGACTATTCCGCCTCCGATAGCTCCGATGATGAATCCGAGGACGAGCTCTCCTCGATGCCTCCGACGAAGGCAAATGATCTTGCCAGATCGGCCGTGCAGGAGTCGCTCATAACGTCTGCGACCAGCTCACTTTCTCCTTCCAATTCTGTATCCCAAGGGGGCTATCGAACTGTCCCATCGCAGCCCGAAAAGTCCACGTCTGCGGTGGCGTCTGTTTTCGCCTGGTCAGACAAAGGGTCCTGGGACAATGTGCTCCCCGATGATTGTAGGATCATTGTCAGCCCCGGTCTGATCGAGGCCTACGAGGTGAAGGATGTACCCGACGGGGAGAACATGCCCTCTAAGAAGGCACGGCCAGTGATTGCGCTTGAACTAACTCCTCTTGTGCCTATCCGACGTGGAACAGCCATCGACATCAGTATCCGCTCGCCCCCAACCGAGCGGTCAAAGGTGGCTTGGAGCAACAACATCATGTTCCGATCTAGGAATGCGGATGAGTGTGAAGCTCTTTACAGTCTCATCAACCATGCCCGTATCAACAACCCTACATATATCGCTCTGCAAAATGCTAGGGGTCCACTTGCGGACCAGCCAGCCGCCATGGAGCGCCCTAACAAATCCGGCGGCTTGTTCGGATGGCCGCGCCGCAGACGAAGCTACCGTGCCTCTGCCTCTCCTCGATCCCTCGCTGACAACTCCGAGAGTAGTGTCGGCACTATGAGTAGTGCTTTCTCAGCTCTCAAGCGGTTTGGAGCAGGAAGCAAGATGTTTAGCATTTCACGATCCTCTGTCACCTCTCGCAGTCGCAAGAACGAAGACAGTCTGTATTCAAGCTCGGCGGCCTCGAATCATTCACCCAGCTCTGGACTTGGGCGGATTGCAGCTGCGATCAAGGGCGTTGACGGCATTGGCCTCTCGAACGCCAAGATCCGTCTTTACGTACGCGAGACCCAGTCAAAGTGGCGAGACATGGGAGCTGCAAGACTCACGATTATGCCATCTACCCCCGAAGAATCTACGCGGCCCGAGACGCCCATTGGAAGGCAGAGTGATGCTCTCGATGAAATCGAGGCAGGAGAAGGCAGCCCGCCAGGCTCCGGATCCGCTACGCCTCGTCGCGGTGTGGAAATCGAAAAGCGCATTCTTGTCCGTGGAAAGACCCGAGATGAGGTCCTCCTCGACGTCTGTCTACCAGAGAGCTCGTTCGAACGCGTGGCCCGAACTGGAATCGCCGTGTCCGTCTGGGAAGAGACCGAAGGCGGCGCTATGCCAAAGAAGGGTGGCGTTACTGGCGGCTTCTCTCGCATTTACATGATTCAAATGAAGAGCGAAGCCGAAGCGGCGTATACCTTTGGACTTGTCGGCAAGCTCCGATACTAGCCAGGTTATCATCTTTTCATAGTCTCAACACCTACCGAGCCTCACCCCTACCGAACCTCGAACCTCCTAAACTAATATTCTCTGCATTATCTTTTTGTCTTCTACATTCTTTCTAAATCTCTATTGCCACAGTCGTGCACATACACAAATCGTCTTCTATATTACCGTCTTACCAACCCCTCTCCGATATACCGATGGCCAACACCAACTGTCTGACCTACTTTCTTTTTTTTTTTTCCTTTTTCTCATCTTATGTTTCAAATTTTCCTTCTTTCCTCCCTGATATACTTTTGCATACGCATACCCCATACCCCGCCTAGTTCTCTGCGTTCCATCATGAGTCCATTCAATTCCCTTCCTTTACGTCGTTACTATAACACCCATGTGAAAGACACGATTTGTATGTATGTTTATGCACGAAGCGAGCGATGCTGTTCAATGTTATGTTAGCTTTCCTAAGATTTCAATCGTGAATAATTATCTATTGAAGACATATTTGCCGTATCTGTAGGCTCTTTGTGTAATTTCTAAGAAAGCCTGAGGTAGTGAACAGAGATCTTTGAGAGAACCAAATAACATAGATGAGTCTTGGAGTCGCTTTGATCTGATTCTTCGATGAAGATGTATTTCCCCGTTCTATATTTTAAGCCTGAACGAAGTAGTTTCGCGGCTATAAATTATATTTTCTCAACGCATACCTATCTACCTGATACCTGGCGATAGCAGTGAAACTTATACAAAAACTTTCAAGCACCAAAAATCCCATACATAGAGAATCACGAGGACCAGCTAGGAGTCTGATACCGATGCGACATGCCCTCGGTGGCCGACGTCATCGACCGGCCAAGCACTTCGGCCAAACCCGACCCGTAAGTAGGGCGTTGCCGAATGCAGATTGCTTGGCTCCAACGTTGCAGAAAAAAAAGTGCAAGAACAGGGAATTAATGATCGATCATGGCTATGCAACAATGTGACGAGGACTCATTCTCCCCAAATCTCGCAGATAAGCGATGACCCCTGCTATCCTACTGTATCCGAGGCGGCCCAGTTTAGGGATGGGTTTTCTTGTGAAACATCCCTATCTTTCAATCTACCTGCTGGGTTGGGTTCGACCGCTACAGCGGCCATGGAGAAGGATGAATTGAATGTAAACGCGCGTTCGTCCACAAAGGCAGACGGGATGTCGAATCCTGGCACTTCGACGGCGGTTTCGTCTGATGTTGAGACGACACTCGCGCCGTCGACTCCGGCTGAGCTTATCCCAGAGGGACCATTGCATCGTCAGAAGACGCCAGAACCGGGGGAGACAGCCATCGTGGAGGATGAAGTCGATGCAGAGTTCACTGAAGCGACGGTCGGGCATTACATGGTGGTGATTGGGGGATTCTGCGGCATGTTCGCGTCTTTTGGATGGCGAGCGGGTGGGTTTTCCTTGAATATATTTATGCGCTGGTGCTTCTTCGAAGATCTGATGCGATTTTACGATAGGGTCGGGTTTCTTCCAGGGGTATTATCAGCAGGATCAACTGCGAGACTACAGCCCTTCCACCATTGCCTGGATCAATAGTGTGGGGTTCTTCCTCATGTATTTCGGTGTAGGTGTTGCCGGATCCTTGGAGAGTGTCGCAAAGAAGGCTTGCTAACGTCCCATTTACTTCTTTCAGGCTTGCATTGTCGGACCAATAACTCAGCGTACTGGACCGCAACCTCTTCTACTGATCGGGTCAGCGATGCACATCGCCGGACTGCTTGGCGCCTCCTGGTGCACAAAGTTCTACCAATTCTTCCTGACGCAAGGCGTGATAAGCTCGCTGGGCGCAAGCGCCGTATTTTTCATCAGCGTGCAAACCATGGGCCGGTGGTTCGAACGCCAGCAAGCTCTCGCAATTGGCATCGCTGCTAGCGGCGTCAGTGTCGGGGGTATCGTCTTCCCGCTAATGATCCAGCGCTTGATCCCGATTATTGGCTTTGGCTGGACCATGCGCTGCGCCGTCCTGGTTCTATTAGTTCTCACCACCATCAGCAATTTGACATTGCGATCGCCTCCTGAGGCCCTGAAGGCGCGCCGACGCATGCGCATGGACATGCATCAGGACGAGAGCCGCCGGGCAGGGCTCTGGGACCGACGACTTTTGCTGACCATCGTCGGAACCACGCTCTTCGCCAATGGCTACTTCGTCGTGCTCACATTCCTGACCACCGTGGCGCGTCTACGCGGGTGGAAAAACGACGTCGACTCGCTAGTGGTGCTTAATGGGGCTAGGTAAGGCCACACCTAGTTATCGTCCCTCTCGCCTTGCTGAATAAACGCTGTATACTGATCGAGGATAGTTTCTTTGGTCGCATCATTCCCGGAATGATAGCCGATCGCGTTGGCAGCTTCAATACCATGTGCGTGTTGGGTGTGCTATCCACGGTGCTTGTTCTCGGGCTCTGGCTCCCCGACAGCGGGCTCGGCGGAGCGGTCGTCTTTTCCGTCACGTTCGGCTTTACCTCCGCGAGCACGGTGTCCCTGGGACCAGCCATGTTGTTCCAGATGTCGGATCTACGAACTATCACGCGCAACCTGGCGGTACTGTACCTGGTGCAGTCGTTTGCGGGACTCACGTCGAGTCCCATCGGCGGAGCGCTGCTCGACGTCGGGCACAAGGACGCGCTGTATCTTCAGCTGTTCTGCGGGCTGATGACGGGAGTTGGGACCCTGATGACATTATTGGCTCGGCACTGGTTGACCAAAGGTGCGCTGTGGACAAAGATCTAGTCCAGTGGTAGCTCTGAAGTTGACTAGATCGTGTAATTGTGTATGAGTGGTGCAGTTAGTCCTAGCACAGTGGAGACAATTAAATGCAAATGTCACGATAGAAACAAGATTTGAGCAATCGAGACGGATGCGGAACTGCTAGTATTCACCTGTAGCTGTAGCGTACCGAGCAATGTCATTGTGATATTATCTCAGCTATAGATGTATGTCGGAAGGAAAAGGTCTCCTGAATACCCTTTGACCCATGGATCGAGAAAGGGGGTAGGTTGCACTCCATGGGTCCTGTTTTCTTGTTTCTGGCTCACTCACCGACCGGTAACCAGTTCCACACCAGCAGGTACAGTAGGATGCAAGTTGCAAACGGCAGCATCTGATCACGATCGGCAGACGGCAAGATCTGAGATTATGTGAGTACTCGGTGTATTGCAAGACTGCGCGATAAACTCATGGAGCAAGAATCAAGATTCGCCTCAGGCCAGGAGGCCGCCCTTGCCTCTTTAGGACTAGCCAGGTCCAGTGACCCACACATCGCGTCGATCGTTGCGACTTCCGTCTAACTTTCCTCCTCATTCCTCGCGCTGCACGCTGCGTCCTCGCAATGATGATGCGACTGACGGCTATTTGCCACAATTGAAGTGATGCTGTCATTACAATCGGAGAAGAAATTGGATTTGCTAACAGCTTAAAGATGATTGGCAGGTAGGCCATTGGATAGGGCGTCCGAATACCAGGCCCCCAGCATCACATTGACTTTAGGACAAATTCCAAGAAGTCGATAAAGAAAGTCTACTACTGTGCTGACTGTTCCGCTCTGTGGAATCTCACTTTGACCCCTTGGGTTGGTTGCACCGTGATGCCGAGTGTCTTCTGGATCGGTTGTTTCGGATCAGGACACTCGATTCTGTCAAAGGACTGCGCTAGGCGCGCTAGGGTATATGCTGCTTCTGTGAGAGCAAATTGCTCTGCGAGGCTAGAGATTAGCATGATTCTAAGATAGGCTCATAGAACAGAAAACTCACGGCCAGGACAATGTCGTGGACCTGCGTTGAAGGGCAGGTAATGAAACCCGCCCTTCAATCCCTGCCATCTGTCTGGGCACCACTCGGCTGCGTTTTCGCCCCAGATATCGGTGCGCCGATGCATCACGTAGACACTATACGAGAGTGTTGTGCCCTTGGGGATGGCCACGGGCTGGTCCCCGTGCGGGCCACCACCGACGGGGAGAACGGTGTCGCGCAAGGCCTGGCGCGTGTTGATGGGGATGGGCGGATAGAGGCGCAGTGTTTCCGAAAGAACTGCCTGCAGGTAAGAACAAGACTTGAGAGACTCGAAAGAGAGGGAGTTGGCGGAGTGGGCGAGGACTTCGGCGCGCAGCTTGGACCAGGCAGAGGGATCGCGAGCCAGAGATAGCAGAGCAAATGAGATTAGTGTGGCTGTGGTGTCGCGGCCAGCGAAAAGCAGTTGGAGTAGCTGGTCGCGAATGAGCACTCGGTCCTGCGTTAACTCAGATAGCTGACGCAGGAAGAGCCCGCGCTGAGACTTCTTCTCCTTCTCATGGGGCAGGCCAAGAGTACGGTCCACGAAGCCGGTCACATAGGTGCGGCAGAGTTGACAGGCACGATGGAATCCCGCGTTGTTTAGGACCCAGTAGAAGGAACCTAGACGCATGCGGCCACCAACGCCTAGAGACGAGGCCTCAAAAGCCTGTTCAAAGGCATTGCGACGATCCGATGCTCTGCCGGGTCGAAGCTGGCTATCAACGCTCTCGCCAAACAGGAACTCAGTAGCCGCGTCCATAGTGAACCGGTAGATCAGAGGCATCGCATCTACCCACTCCGTCCAAACTCCAGCTGGTGTCGCGTCTTCACTGCCGCCAAGGCAGTCCAGCAGCCGGCCGACATGGCGGCTGGTGAACTCGAGATCGGACACCTGGTGGCGCGAAAAGACGGGCCGTAAGATCCCGCGCGCAGAGGACCATGAATGGCCGTCGGCTGTGAAGATTCCCAGCCCCAGAAAGGGTCCAAACTGCTTCAGCCGGCGAGGTCCGACTCCCCAGTCGGCGAAGCTGGTTGAAAGCACTGCCTTGACATTCGCGGGCTCGGCTACCAGCATCAATGGCTGGAGTACTAGGGGAATCGTGGCCCGGATGGTCCACGCCCCGGTGCGGTAAAAGCTGGGCGAGACCAGACCGTCCAAGATATCTCCGCGAAACCGCAGTATCCGAACAATCCGTTCAGCTCCCCAAGGCCAGCGCATGGCCTGGGTGACCGGCGGGGCGCACCCATGCTTTTTTGACAGATGGGATAGACGCCGCTGTTGGAGCAAAGACAGAAAGCCATGATACCCCAGAGAGACCACCACAAGGATGCCGAGTACCTGTAGGATGGTCATTTTCGCAGGATGAAAAGCGGAAGCGTTGATTGTAGATCAGCTAGGGGCTGCGGGCTCGTTATAGAACCGCAGACTTGGAAAAGGCACCAAAAACAAGCGAGCTAGGAGTAAGTTGATCGGTGACCGGTGGTGTTACACAGGCAATATTTACAATCGAGGAAGGTATGATATCACGACGAAAAAGAAATCTGCTTTCAGACCGTGAGAAATGGACTATGGTGACAGTGGGTCGGCAGGGGACGTTGCAGTCACATTTAGGGTGGAGATGACCATGCCGACATCTCTATGACGAAAAACTTGATAGTAGCTCGTATGCTACGCTTCGGCCCGGTAACTTAACTTTATAATGCGCCGTGTTGAAGCTAATCTTCAAGATTAGGAATATGCTCTTGTTAATCACTGACTAGGGAAGCTGCCTATCTATCATGTCGTCCGCAGAGCCGATTGCCATCATCGGTATCGGATGTCGATTCCCTGGCAGCTCCTCGACGCCGGCCAAGTTCTGGGATCTGCTTAGCAAGCCTAAGCATGTCGGCTCTCCAGTTCCAAAGGACCGATTTGACGGCGATGCCTTCTACAATACTCGGAGCGCGAACCACGGGACGACCAACGCCAGCGAATCTTACTTTCTCCGCGAAAACGTGGCTGCGTTCGACGCCTCCTTCTTCAATATCTCGGCACGGGAAGCCGAGTCCATAGATCCCCAACAACGTGTTCTGCTGGAGACAGTCTACGAAGCCGTCGAGGCCGCCGGTCTGCGGCTGGAAGACCTCAGGGGATCGCCCACAGGTATCTTCTGTGGTGTGATGTGTGACGACTATCAGACGATCCAGCAGCGCGACGTCTCAGAATTACCGCATTACACGGCTACAGGAACAGCGCGTTCGATCATCTCAAACCGCGTCTCCTACTTTTTCGACTGGCACGGCCCCTCTATGACCATTGATACCGCCTGCTCATCTAGCCTGGTTGCTCTACATTTGGCGGCCAAAGCATTGCACGACGGTGAATGCCGCGTCGTAGTCGCCTCCGGGACAAACCTGATCTTGGCCCCAAACATGTACATTTCCGAATCCAAATTGAGTATGCTGTCGCCGCACGGCCGCAGTCGTATGTGGGATGCCGGCGCAGATGGCTACGCGCGTGGCGAAGGTGTCGCAGCCGTAGCCCTCAAGCGACTCAGCGACGCTATCGCCGACGGCGACGCTATCGAATGCATTATTCCTGCTACCCATATCAACCAGGATGGTCGCAGCATGGGTATCACGATGCCCTCTTCCACTGCCCAAACCGACCTGATCCGGTCGACCTACCGGAAGGCCGGCCTAGATCCAGCCAATCCGCGGGATCGATGCCAGTATTTTGAAGCCCACGGGACAGGAACTCCAGCTGGCGATCCCCAAGAAGCGTCTGCGATACACGCGGCTTTCTTTCCTAACCCAGTTGACGACAAGAGCGACCCGGATAATCGGTTGTTTGTGGGCTCGGCGAAGACCGTCGTGGGCCATACCGAAGGCACGGCCGGCCTTGCAGCGTTGATTAAAGGTGTAATGAGCCTGCAACACGGTGTAGTGGCGCCGAACTTGCACTTCGAACGATTGAACCCGGCTATTGAACCCTATACCCGCCAGTTGCGTGTCCCGACAGACTGTCAGCCCTGGCCACAGCTACCCGAGGGCACGCCGCGACGAGTTTCGGTCAATTCATTCGGATTCGGCGGTACCAACGCCCACGCGATTCTAGAGGCGTATAGCCCTACCCTGTCAGACAACAATGAATGGGACGGCATTATCCCGTTCGTCTTTACTGCACCGTCGGATAAGGCGCTCGGAAATGTCTTGACCGCATACGTGGATTATCTGGACGGCCAGCAACCAACGGCCAATCTGGGAGATTTGGCATGGACGTTATACCGCCGACGGACCACATTCTCTCACCGAGTCGCTTTATGGGCGGCATCCGCGCGTGATCTGCAAAACCGGCTGCGCGAGGAAGTCGCGAGGCGTGGGTCGAACCAGGCCTCCACAGTGATTTCCAAGCCTCGAACCGATCGACCCAAGGTACTAGGAGTATTTACTGGGCAGGGTGCTCAGTGGGCACAGATGGGCCTAGATTTGGTGCAACGGAGCCCTGACGCGGAGAAATGGCTGACTACCTTGCAAATGGCTTTGGACGGTCTCCCCGACGAGTACCGGCCCGCGTACTCGATACTAGACGAGTTATGCGCTGAGTCAGAGAAATCACGGCTACACCTGGCAGAGATCTCGCAGCCACTGTGCACAGCAGTACAGATTGTTCTTGTTAAATTCCTCCGCTCACTTGGCATAGATCTGAATGCTGTTGTCGGCCACTCCTCGGGCGAAATCGCGGCTGCCTACGCTGCAGGAATAGTTTCAGAAATAGAGGCAATTCGCATTGCCCACCTCCGCGGACACGTCACCTCACTGGCAGGATGTAACGGGCAGCCTGGAAGCATGCTGGCCGTTGGCATGTCCCCGGACGAGGCCGATCAGGTCTGCCAGAGCGCGGTGTACACGGGTCGCATCAAGCCTGCGGCGGTGAACTCGTCGTCTAGCATCACGCTGTCGGGAGATGCGGACGCTATAGTGGCCCTTGAGGCGCAGTTGAAGGACGAAGGCATCTTCGCGCGCCGCCTGAAAGTCAATATGGCGTACCACTCGCACCAAATGATCCCTTGCTCCGCACCTTATCTGCGCGCCCTCGAGTCTTGCCAGATTCAGCCGCGGGAGCCCAAGGACACGAAATGGTTCTCAAGTGTGAATGACGGGCGAATTGTAGACGCGACACATTTAGAAGTACTGTGTGGCAGCTATTGGTGCGACAACATGGTCCAGACCGTCCGATTTGCTGATGCCGTGACGCAAGCCTTGCAGGATGATTCATACGATATGATCGTCGAGGTTGGGCCGCATCCTGCACTCAAAAGTCCAGTGCTAGGCACGCTTTCTGAGACCTCATTAGCACAGGGTACTGCGCAGGTACCACCTGTATACACAAGTCTGTTAAATAGATCGACTTCCGGAACCGAGTGTGTGGCGCGTGCCATTGGAGACATATACACCCACCTTGGCCCGGATGCTGTGGATGTCGAGTCCTATATGCGACATTTCCGTGACCGACCAACTTTCCACCTCGCCAAAGGCCTGCCGTGCTACCCGTTTGATCGCTCTAACTCCTACTGGGCAGAGTCACGCTTTTCTAGAGCCACCTTCCGACAGGCAGGCCGTCCCAACCAACTGCTAGGATCCTCCTGTGCGGGTACTACCGACACCGCATACCGCTGGCGCAACTTTTTACACACCTCGGAGATTGACTGGTTAAGTGGACATCGCATCCAGTCTCAGACCGTCTTCCCTGCCACTGGATATGTGGCTATGGCACTCGAGGCAGCCTACGTGATCGCAGGGTCACGGCGTTTGCAGCTGTTTGACGTACGCGACTTCGTCATCAAGAGTGCCATCTCCCTGAGCGAGGATGACGTCGGTGTTGAGACTCTCTTCGAGGTGAACCAGCTAAAAGAAGAACAAGGCGACCAGCTATCGGCAGCATTTTCCTGCTACAGCCCCGTGGCGGGCAAATTACAGCTATGCGCATCGGCGAAAATGATTTTGTCATTTGGCGGCGAAGATGATGCTCGCTTGCTACCTACGCGTCAACCGGAGACTCAAGAGCTCACGGCTGTTGACGTCGAAGCCTTCTACGATCATCTGAACGGCCTGGGATACGGCTATGACGGGCTCTTCCGCGGTATCTCCTCTCTCGCCTGGAAGCCGAATCTCAGCCACGGGCGCCTGTACAACGCCTGCCAGTTGGATCCCGCTAGTCCACTGGCAATGCATCCGGCTTTGATGGATCTCCTGTTGCAAGGCATGCTGGCAGCCGTAGGGAAACCGGGAAACGAGAAGCTTTACACCTTGCATATTCCCGTCAGCATTGGCCGGATACTTGTCAATCCGACTTTCTGCGGGCAGGCCGCTGCCGAGCTGGACCATGAGTTGCCGTTCGAGGCTTCATTGACCAGTGTTGGCCGCGAAGGTGCCGTGGGAGACGCGGCGCTATTCGACGCGGCAGGCCACGGCCTGATGCACATGGAAAACATCGTAGTGACGCCGCTAATGCGTGCCACCGCGGCCGATGACCAGCAGCGATTCTTCGGCGAGCACTGGTTCCCGCTTTTCCCGGATCTCTCAGAATTCTCGCCATATCTTACGGGTCACGAAAGCTACCGTTGTACCGTGGCAGAGCAGCTAGCTTTTGTCTACTTGCGTGATGTACAAGCGCAGCTAACCCCTGCAGACCGTGCGCAGCTGGACTGGCATGGACATCGGATGGTCGCCTGGATTGACAATGTTCTGGCGTTAACACATCAGAGTAAGCACCCTGTCTGTCGACCAGAATGGCTCGACCTGTCTCTCGACGAGACAACGGCGGAGATGGCCCGCCTCGCGAATCCTACGGAGGAAGGCCTCATGAAGGTGGTAGGCAAGAACCTGCTGCGATTCCTGCGCCATGAAACAACAATTATGCAGGAGCTGCGGGAGAGCGGGCTGCTATCCGCCATCTATAAGGAGACAGGGGAGCTGGCTCACTTCAACCAAGGTGTGGCTGATGTAGTGGAGCAGCTGGCGATGCGAATGCCTCATCTGAAGATTCTAGAGGTCGGCGGTGGCTCCGGCTCCGCGACGAAGGCCGTGCTCAGTCGCTTGAAAAACACTTTCTATTCATACACCTTCACAGACATCTCGGCCGGATTCTTCGAGCAGACACAAGCCAGCCTGCAGCACCTCTCTGATCGGATTACGTACCAAGTGCTCGATATTGAGCGGGACCCCCAGGCTCAGGGAGAAGAATTCCGGCCTCAGTCGATGGACGTAGTCATCGCAGCCAACGTTCTCCATGCCACGCGCGACTTGCGACAGACACTGTCCCACGTGCGGTCTCTACTGAAGCCAGGCGGTTATCTAGTTCTCCTCGAGGGTGCTAATCCCGACATCCTGCGTCTGTCCTTCACGATGGCCGGTTTTGAGGGTTGGTGGTTGGGTGAAAAAGATGGCCGCCCCTTCGGCGCGATGACCACACCCACGCGGTGGGATCATCTGCTGCAGGAAACAGGCTTCTCCGGAATTGACACCATCACCGGTGGCCACGACGACGGGATGACGGGGTTTTCTGTTTTCCTGTCACAAGCTGTCGACGATCAAATCCGGCTCCTGCGCGACCCACTAGCAGCAGGTCCTCCGATGGTTTCTCCGTCCAACGACTTAATCCTCGTCGGTGGAGCTACGCTCGCGACTTCGAGGCTGGTCAGTCGCTTACGCAGCCTCCTGCAGCCATTCTTCCGGGCGATAACGTGCGTTGAAACCCTGCAGACCCCAGTAGATGTTTCTCCGGAGCAGTCAGTGACCGTGGTCAACGTGTCGGACCTCGATTGTCCCTTCTTCCAGGACATCACAGCGCAGAGCATGCAGTCCCTACAAAATTTGACTACCGTTGCGCAGAACCTGCTCTGGGTAACAGCCGGCTCAGACGCCGATAAACCACACCAGAGTATGAGCCAGGCGCTGCTGCGGTGTCTGCTGTATGAGAACTCGCACGCCCGCTACCGCTATCTGAATATCGAGAATGAGCGTGCAGTTGACGCGCGCTCCGTCGCCGAATGTCTACTGGGCATTGTCTTACCTGAATTCGAGAATGATTATCGCCTGCAGCGAGCCACGTGGACCATGGAGCCGGAGCTCCGCCTGCAAAAAGACGGCGTGTTGGTGTTCCCCCGAATCTTGGCGGACGATTCTATGAATCAGCGAATTATGTCCCAGAGACGTCGCGTTGACCGTGAGGCCGATTTGACTCAGTCAAATGTTGTGGTAACGCGACGTGATGGGGCCTATGAGCCTATTGCGTCTGCTTTGCCTCCGGCAACACCGCGATCGGATTACTCTCTCATCGCTGTCAAGGCGTCGAGTTTGACGGCACGGCGTGTGCCGGGATCAGGGTTCCTATACGTCGTCGTCGGACAGGACCTACAGGCCCAGGAAACGGTGGTCGCTTTCACGAAAGACTTGGCTGCAGTAGTGTCGACCCCGTCGTCGTGGGTTGTCCCATGTGCAGAATCGTATGCCGATACCGACGCCACATGCAGCTTCCTGGCGGCTATGGCTGATTCACTCGTGGCGATTGATCTGGCAGAGAATGTGCCCCCCTGGACCTCGCTGCTGGTGCACGAGGCGAACGAGCGCATGCGATCTGCGATTCATACTGAGGTGACACAGCGACAAGTCGCTGCTTATTTCACTACGACGCGCGCGGCAATCGCACACAGTAACCCGGACGTCAATTTTATTCATCCTCTCGCGCCTATTAAAACTCTGTCGCAAGATTTACCACAAAATATATCTCTGTTGGTGCGGTTCGATCAGGACAAGTCGGGCCAGCTCTTCGGTCCTCTTGCCACCTTGGCCGGGCAAAGGGGCTATGTTCGTCTGGAGAGCATTGAGGACATGCAGATGACCGAGGCAGTGATGCCGTCACCGTCGAAGATGGAATCGGTCGCGCTTCGACTTGAGCATGCCATGGGTCTCTGCGCTGGCGCAATTACTGGCAAGACCGACAATTCCGCAGATGTGGATGTCGTGCCAGTACACTCGGTCTCAGCACATGCCGTGAATCTGTCACGGACACAAATTTTGGACTGGCAAGCTGCTGCCGGAGTACCTGTGAGTGTGCAGCCAGCGAGTAGTGAGGTCGTGTTGGCGGCTGAGAAGACGTATCTGTTGGTCGGGATGACTGGAGACCTGGGAATTTCCATTTGCGAGTGGATGGTGTCTAGAGGTGCGCGCAACATCGTCTTGACAAGCCGTCGGCCACAGACTAAGCAATCCTGGATCGACTCCATGGCGAAGATTGGAGCTTGCATTGTTACCATGTCAATGTATGTGACATCCACAAACTTCCCTCTACTTTCCCGGTACAAGGGGTGTTTGCTAATATGTAAGGTTAAGGGACGTGACTGATCGTGATGCGGTCTCGGAAGTGGCTCAGCACATACAAGACACGCTGCCCCCGATCGGAGGTATCGTGAATGGAGCAATGATTCTGCAGGATCAGTTGTTTGCGAACATGCCCTTTGAGAATATGGAGAAGGTCCTCCGACCCAAAGTTACGGGCACGATATTGCTCGACGAAGTCTTTTCGACCGCTGATCTAGATTTCTTCATCTGCTTTGGGTCGCTGACAGGTCCCGCCGGTAACAACGGGCAGTCGGCGTACGCAGCGGCAAACACTTTCATGACCAGCTTCATCCACGGTCGGCGCAAGCGTGGTCTTGTCGGCAGCACCATAAACCCTGGGGAGATTCGTGGCGTGGGGTACGTGGCCCGCACGTCTAATGAGCTGGTGCAGCTGTTGCGCAACGCTATCGGCGACACCTCCATTAGCGAAGGAGAGCTGAACGAGCTGTTTGCTGAAGCGATTCTGGCCAGCCCTCCGGAATCTGGACGCGAGGCTGCCCCTGTGGCCGGTTTTCCTTTTGTAAACCCGGAGGAGCAGCCAGGCATCATATGGCTGAAGACTCCCCGGGCCTGGCGACAATTGCTGTATTCTGGAGCGACATCGGCGGAAGCCAAGGATGGCGACGCAGTCTCGCTGAAACAACAACTCGCTTCTGCAAGCTCCGAGGAGAAGGTCCGTCATGTCATCGAGGACGCCCTTTTGACCAAGGTCCGCATCAAGTTGCAGCTGCCTGACGATGCGGAGGTTACCGTCGATCATTCGCTCATGGAGCTGGGCGTGGATTCGCTGGTTGCCGTGGACTTGCGCACCTGGTTCGTCAAGGAGCTTGGGGTCGATATTCCCGTCATTAAACTCCTAAACAGCGCATGTATTGGTGAGCTGATTGATTATGCATTGACGAAACTCCCGAAAGAGCTGCTTGAAGCAAGTAGCAACCCGACGGACGAGCCGAAAGTCTCCCAATCAACCGACTCGGACCGCCAGGCGGTAGCACCCACAAGGACAGAGGGCCCGAAACATCCGCAAACTATCAAGCAACCGAATTTCGAGCGGAGAGACAGTGAAATCTCTTTCGATACGCAACGAGAATCCTCTGCCTCGCCTGAGATTTTTACTCCCCTGAGAGAAGACGACTCCTCGGGCAGCGGGTCGTGGACGCCCCCAACCGGAGGTCAGCAGTCACCGGCACTGAAATTCTCACGCATCGAGAAACTGTCTTACGCGCAATCCCGATTCTGGGTCCTGCAGCAGCTGCAGTCCGATAAGACGTACAGTAACATCACCTTCAAGTTGGGATTCAGCGGTACGATCGATATAGCCCGGCTTCGCGCAGCTGTGGAGCAGATAGGAGAGAGGCATGAGATCCTTCGTACCTGCTATCATCTTGACAACGAGGGCCCCTATCAGGCCATCCTCGCATCGTCACCCCTATGCCTCAATGTTGCCCGCGTCGGCAGTGAGGCAGAGGTTCGCGACCTGTATCTCGGCCTGCGGCAGCACGTCTTTGATCTCGAGAGCGGTGACAACATCCGGATGAACCTGGCCATCACGCCCAAGAACCAGCAATTTCTGTTAATCGCTTTCCACCACATATGCCTGGACGGTCTCAGCTTCCAACTTCTTGTTGGGGAGCTGGAACGTGCTTATATGCAACAACCCCTGTCTCCCATGGCGCGGCAATATGCGGACTATGCGGCGGCACAGCGAGCAAGTTACGAGGCCGGCCATGTGTCCAAGGATGTGGCATACTGGCGCCAGGAATTTTCAACATTTCCCAGTCCCATTCCGTTGTTTCCCATGGCTCGCGTCCCCGCGCGTACGACGCTCACGGATCATCCGAGAGAGAACGTACGAATCGAGCTACCAGCCTCGATTATGGAAACTGTCCAGAGCCTCGGAAAGTGCATGCGCATCACGCCATTTGGAATCTT
Organism: Aspergillus ochraceus; assembly: GCA_004849945.1. Classification (NCBI taxonomy): domain Eukaryota; kingdom Fungi; phylum Ascomycota; class Eurotiomycetes; order Eurotiales; family Aspergillaceae; genus Aspergillus; species Aspergillus ochraceus. The sequence continues at coordinate 2,952,295 of SSOS01000002.1, forward strand.
CCTGGCTGTTTTTCGCGTATTCTTGGCCCGCCTGACACAGTCCACCGACTTTTGCATAGGCATTTCCGACGTGCATCGAATTGAGGAGGCGGATGAGCGGCTCATTGGTCTGGTCCAGAACCTGCTGCCCTTACGATTTGTCGGCAGCTTGGAGGGTCGCAGCTTCCGCGAGGTACTCTTAGATACACAAACAAAAGCGCGGGGCGCGCTGGCGCATTCGCGCGTGCAGTTCGACCGGCTTCTGGATGAGCTGGCTGCGCCACGTTCAGGCTCCCACAGCCCTCTTTTCCAGGTAATGCTGGACTGGCAGCCTTCCAGTGCTGAGAAACGTTGGTTCGCTGGCCTGGAGATTGACGTGCAAGAATGGGCCATCAATAAGACGGCTTTTGATATGGTGCTGTCGGTCATGGATTCTGGTCAGGGGACATCTGTGCTTAACTTCCATCTGCAGCAGGCTCTTTTCACTCGCGATGCGGCCCATCTCATTGCTCGTAGCTTTATATCCCTGCTAGAGGATCTGGTGTCCTCTGACCCCGTCCAAGTCGTCACAGGGCCGTCGCTCTATCCGCGCACAGACATAGATAGCGCGCTTGCCCTCGGACGAGGACCCGAAATGCCGTCACAGTGGCAGCCCACACTCTCCCGGCGCATTGCAGAGATCGCGCGTGTCAGCTCAGATCAGATGGCCGTAATCGACCCTGTCAGTGGCCGCGGACTCACGTATGCTGCGCTGATGCACCGCTCTAGCGCCGTGGCAAGCCATCTGGCTGAGCTCGTCGTTGGACCGGCATCCACTGTGTGCCTGTTCCAGCAGCCAACAGAGAGTTGGATTGTCTGCATGCTCGCAATATGGCGGCTTGGGGCTGTTTATGTCCCCTTAGATGTGAACAGCCCGAGAGACCGCTTGGCCATTGTCATAGAAGACTGCCAGCCGCAAGTTATAATCTGCGACGACGATACCGAGTCTGCTCTTCATACAATGGCTGTGGCTAGTCACTCGTCTGTTGTAAATACCTCCGCTGTGGACATGAATGGGAAGCCTACTACCAGGGAGACAGCAGATTCCTCATCTGCGCATGCTAGCGCGGTGATTCTCTACAGCAGTGGGACCACTGGTCGACCGAAAGGCTTCCAACTCAGCCACGCCAACCTGCAGAATCAGCTCGAGGGCTTCACGCGCCAATGCGGACTCCAGGCACCCGTGGTGCTGCAACAAGGCGCCACGACATTCGACATCTCCCTTGAACAGGCGCTTACTGGCCTCACTACCGGCGGCCAGGTCGTGATCGCGCCCCGATCCGTCCGCGGCGATCCTGCCGCTCTCGCGCGCATTATAGTCGACCAGCGCATCACCTGCACCATGGCCACCCCTTCGGAATATCTTTTATGGATGCAGCACGCTTCAGAAACTCTGAAGACCGCCTCCGATACCTGGACCATGGCTTTCAGCGGCGGTGAGGCCTTCCCGGGGAGTCTCCCGGCTGTGTTTGCGGACCTACAGTTGGACCACCTCCGTCTCATCAACTTCTACGGGCCAGGCGAGACGACAATCGCGTCTCATCAGATTGAAGTGGACTATCGACGACAGGATGGCGGCTCCTTCGAAGGGACCGTCGTTCCGGTCGGCCACGCACTGCCAAACTACACAACATACATCGTGGATACGGAGGGAAACCCTGTGCCCACGGGAATATCAGGGGAAATTGTGATCGGTGGTGCCGGGCCCTGTCTTGGGTATTTGCACCTCGACACGCTCACTCAGACGCAGTTTGTGCACGATCGACATGCCACCCCCGCGAACAATGCGCAGGGATGGACACGAGCGTATCGTACCTCCGAGAAGGGTCATATGCTGCAGAACGGTGCGTTGGTCCTCGAAGGTCGGCTCGACGGCGACTCACAGGTCAAACTGCGCGGAATACGCATGGACCTTGGCGATATAGAGAATGCGATTCTCGGCACCGCGCGCGGGGCCCTGAATCGGGTAGTCGCGACTCTGCGTGACGCCGCTGACGGGTCCTCTTTCCTCGTGGCGCACGTTGAATTCGTCCCGGAGTCCACAATTTGTGATAAGCAGGTCTTCCTCCGCCACGTTCGGGCAGCTCTGCCTCTCCCACAGAATATGCGGCCGTCGTTGATTGTCCCAGTCGAGTCTATGCCGACCACAGCACATGGTAAACTTGATCGCAGAGTTATCAAGGAACTCCCATTACCTGAGCGCAAGCGGTCTAGCCTGATGGTCGATCCCTCAGTTCTGGCGACGACCACTGACTGGGTAGGAAGGGTTGGTGTGCTGTGGGGAGAGACGTTGGAAGGAACGTTGAGCGACTTGTCCAATCTGGATGAGGACACGGACTTCTTTCTAGCAGGCGGGAATTCCATTCTGCTAGTTCGACTACAGGTGCTACTTGCGTGGAGGTTCGATGCGAAGATACCCTTGATCGACCTGGTTGAAGGAAGCACACTCGGCGAAATGGCCGAAGCAGCTCGTTCTGCTGCCACTGGGCGTTCCAGTGTTGCTATCCCCATGGAAACCCGGGCACTGGAGCTGTCTTGAACGTAGTACTTTCTTCGAAATTATACTAGAGGTCGTGCCGGAGAGTTAGGAGTATGTTTACTATGGCGTTTCGGTGTTGGTTTTCCTTTTTCCGATTGTAGTACTAGATTTCAGATCTCTAATACACCTACCTAATGATAAGTCAAATTCCCCAATTGCCCGTTTTCAGTCTCAAATCACCCCATCCGATTAATCATGAAGTCATTAGTTTAGTTAGAGGTGGATCAATGCAACCTGAATTATCCCACTAGCTTGGCAAAATGCAACGCGCTCCAACTATGTAAGGACGATGGACACCGTTTCTCTTTGTCCATCCAACCTGTGAGATACACCATGACCATCCCTACCAAGCCGGATGGCACTAATATTCCAGACGAACCGCTGTTCCGGCGGATGGTTGACAATGCCACCGAGCGGCCGTCTCACCTCGTCATCTCCGACAAAAGCGTAGGCGTCGAGGCTGACAGCATGAGAATCTTCGCCGATCTCGTGCACATGAGAGATGCCATTCGGCAACATGAAGCCTCGGCTGACGCATATATCAGCGTACTGATGCCCATCAACTACGAGTTTGTCATTACAATTCTGGCGGTGCTTGCCTCGGGCCAGGCATTTGCTCCAATCCGTGAATCGCCCCATCTATTCTCGACAAGTGGATATATACTGACCATTTTAGGATTCGGTTGCACGGCAGAGTATGCGCTCAGCTTGATGCGGCGTTCCGGATCGACCTGCATGGTCTACGGCGCTCTCGAAAAGAACTTTGCCATTGAGATGGAGCAGCTGGCCTCTACCCAGGGATCTCCCATCCAGATCATTCCCTTCAAAGGCTCTACTGCACCTCTTCCTCTCCATATCGAGGACCTCAATCTTCGCCTAGACACAGAGACCCCCACAGACCCAGACCGTCCCGGAATGCTAGTCTACAGCAGTGGAACGACAGGCGAGAAACCCAAGGGAATCATGCACAACCGACGCTTCCTCGACCGACCCGGCCATCTCCCGCCTCAGGCAATCTTCCTCATGGTAACCGATCCCATACAGGCCATCAGCTCTTTCAATATCCTAACCATCCCGCTATCAACGGGATGCCAGTTACGCTTCATCTCTCGCGCCGACGGAGTCGCCGAGATCTGGGAGCAGTTCCGCAACAACCGCATTATCTCCTTCACGACCATCCCTGACACCTGGAACGAAATGGCCTGGTATTACCGCAATCGCATCCAGCAGCTTCCGCAGGAGGCGCGGGACAGCTACCTCGAGGGTGCTCGGCGAGTCATGTTCCCTTGCACGCAGGGAGTGAGCACCCCGGCTTCGGTTCTGCGGTTCTGGAAAGAGGAATTGCAGCGTCCGACCTATAACGTGTTTGGGGCTACTGAGTTGGGAGGATTGGCTCTGTGCACTGGCCCTGATACGGTCTCTGATGACTATGTATGTTCCTCTGGTTATTTATTCTTGTTTTCTTATCTAATATTCATCTTCGCGCAGCAATGCATCGGGAAGCCAAAGCCAGGTATCACGGCCAAATTATCCGAAGGCGATCACGGCCAGCTCCTGGTCAAATCGCCCAATGTGATGTCTGGGTGAGTGTTGCTTTCGTGCTTATCAGTTATGTCTCCACTCAGATCACCTAGCCGTCCAGCATCACTAACACAGACCCCTAACCTGACAGCTACCTAGATGATGCCGAACGCACGAAGTCCGCCTTCGACGAAGAAGGCTTCTACCGCACCGGTGATCTCGTCCACCTCTCCCCGGAAGGCGAATACATCTACGAGAAAAGAATCAACAAGCGTAAGCACCCCAGCAGTCCCCTTCGACTACCCTACCCTTAATAAACACACCGAAATTGATGTAACAAACGGTAACCCACAACCAACAGCACCCAAAAACCCGGTCCTCGTCATGGAAGACACCCTCTCCACCCTCCCCTACCTCCGCAACACCATTGTCGCCCAACTCCCCTTCGACCACGCCTACGGCTCCTCTATGCTCGGTCTCGTCGTCTGCATCCGCCCACCACCTCCTTTCCTGTCCTCGAAGACGAATACGAAAGCATCAATGGCCGAGTACATGGCCGACTGCTTGTACCGGCTACGAGCGGCGCTGTCTCTCACATTCCTGCAGCTGGATAACATGGTGCCGTTGGCTGTTTGCGTGCTTGGCCCGGGAGAGGAGATGAAGTGGGAAAAGGGGGACCTGAGGGATGTGTTTCCGTATCATGTTGATCCGGGCTTTCGGGCGGATTTTGAGATTGGGATGCATCGAGCTTGGATGAATTGATTTCCAACGGTCTAGTTATCTATTGCTTTAGAATCTTTTTGGGTGGGTTGTGGGGTGGAGGATGAGGTTTGGTTGGAATTTGGGGAGAAATGCATTCCTACAAAGAGTCGAGAGAAGAGGAATATAAGAGGAAATGGAGGCTTGGATTAGCAACTGAATTACTTGCCAACTATATACAAATCAAATGAGCAATGGAGGTATCTAGTCTTTAATCCCGAATTCATGTCTAATATAATACAATTGTCAATCAATGAAAAACTAGCAGACCAGAAGCGCTACCTGCGCGACACCAAATCAGTCGACCACGATGGGCGTCGAGGCACCTTCGGTCTTGGGCTCCGGAGCGCTGGACTTCTTGAAGATGAACCCAATTCGATTATCCTCCTCCTCCAAGACGGAAAGGAGAATCTCATCATCCAGGACCTTCTGAGCGCTGTCTGTTGTTTGACCAGTGGGTTTTGAGAGAAGGTCAGGATCTATGTGCGCATAGTGAGATAGCGATTGCTGCATGTTAAGTCTTTGCTTATTGCCTCCTGCGCCGGACCTGCCGTCGGATGATTCGTCGTCCGTCTTAGGCGAAGGTCGTCGAGAGCGATTACGACTGCGGTAGCGATGGGCTTTGATGTCCCGCTCTTGCTTCTCGATGTCCAGCTCGGAAGCCTTGATGAGGGTGGGTAAGTCGGGGAAATCCTCGTCCTCCTCCTCGCCCTCGCCTTCTGAGGATCCATCTGAATCGGAGACTTCGCGTTTGAGGACGTTATTCTCAGAGGCTAGCTGTCCTGATCCTCCGCACTCACAATTCAACAGCTCGTGGGTTTGACATTTGCTTTCTTGGTCGAGACGGAAAAGATCCTTAAGCTCACCCCGAGAGAACTGAGCCACACTGTCTTTATGTTCCATAACGCTATCCGCGAGTCCCAGCTTTGTCACTTGACGTTGCCAGATTTTCTCTTCCAAACTGCCTTTCAGCAAAATTCGGTAGATACGGCAAGGTCGTTTCTGGCCATCGCGGTGAATTCGGGCCATTGCTTGGATATCAGTGGCTGGGTTCCAATCGACGTCAAATAGGACCAGGCGACTTGCACCTATCAGGTTCAGCCCTGACCCTCCTGCCTTTGCGGACAACAGGAAGGCAAAACAGAGATCTGTGGGAAGGCGATTGAAGTCTTCCACTAGGGACTGACGCTTCTGTGCTGGGGTGGAACCGTCAAGCCGGAGGAATGGAAGGGAGAGAGATGTTAGAAGAGTAGCCAGTAAGTTCAGTGTTGAAGTGTAATTTGAAACGAGAACAATCTTCTCCGATGTTTTTGTGTGTAGGTTGTATAGTAGTTGATCTAGGACCCGGATCTTGGCACTCGAAGAGGGTGAAAAGTGGCGTAGTAGGTTGGGCGGAAGAGACGACAACAAAGATGCAATCGTCTCGCTAGGCTTCTCATCTTGGTTTCTAGGAGAAAGTAGCGAGGGACTATTGCATAGTTTCTTGAGAATTGTAATGAGCTGCAAGGCGTTCTCAGAGTTGCCTATAGCGCATTGAAAGACCGGGGATGCGAGCACGTTTTGGTAAATGTTGGCCTGAGTAGGCGTTGGGTTGCAGAACAGCACGTACTCAGATTTTGGAGGAAGATACTTAGCCAGGATGTCTGCTGTCCGGCGGAGCATGAACTTGGAGGTCAACTCCCGTAATTCGTCACTCCTGGCCTCCCCTTTTTCTATGTCCCTCTGTGTCGCTTCAGGCTGTCTGCTTTTCACGATTGGGACTTCAAACTCTCGGATGAAGGCCTTGAAGGTTCCAAGAACTCCGGGGTTCACGAGATCTACTGCGGCAAAGAATTCTTTCAGGTCGTTCTGGATGGGAGTTCCAGACAAAATGACTCTCTTTGCCGCATTCAGTGATTGAATCGCCTGGCCGCTTTTGTTCTGCAGCGTCTTTAGTCTGTGGCCCTCGTCTGCGATAACAATGTCGACTCCGGCGCCACTTGCTAGACCCTCCTGGACGGTTCGCAATTTCTCATATCCCACGACCATGATGCTATAAGCCTTACCCCTCGTGAAGTCAGTGATCCGTTTTTTCTTATCATCATAGACGAAGACACCAATTCTTTCATTTCCGAGCCACTTGCGAAACTCCTTTCGCCAATTATTGATGAGCGTGACCGGGCATACGATGAGAGCTTTTTTGATCACCGGCTGGCTTTGGTAAATTGGGTTTTGTTTCAGTAGAGTCCACAGGAGCGTTATTGTCTGCAAGGTTTTGCCTAGACCCATGTCGTCCGCCAGTATAGCACCTTCGCCATTGAATGACCGCATGCCCATTACGCACTCGTAGAGGAACTTCACACCTTCACGTTGATGCGGTCGAAGATGTTTCGCGAGTATAGGGTCAACGACCACGTCCACGATCTGCTTTCCCGAGGGTGCGGATGTTGGTCGGGGCATCACCAATGCTCCTGGTAGTGTGGGATCGTGCCGAGGTGTTGGTTGTTCTTTTGGCATTTGAGGTACAGCGGTGGTGTCCAGGAGTGGAGTTTTATACGCACTCATCTTCGACTTCTGCCTTGATGACGCAGGGTTGGGGATTGTTGGGGCACGGCTCTTTTCGCCCGGGGTTTGTTTCTCGGACGCGGAGGGTTTAGAAGCACTGTCGCGTTTTCCTAGAACAGGAACAGAAGTCTTGTGCGGCGGCGATATCGCAATCGGGGCCTGCTTATTTCCCAAAAGCTTTTTACCGGACAAGTACTCCTGTCTGGCGATCTCCGAATCGATCTCGACTTCTTTGCCAGACACTGAGAGCATTACCCCCGGCTCCAGGCGAGAGCCGTGCATCACCCGTCCCATTTCCTTTCCCGAGACATCTTGTAAGTATGCATATCCATCTCGCGTGGACAGAATGCCGTCACCGTCCCAGGTTTTGTTCTTTTTGGTGGTCGGTTTCCGCCTATGTGGCATGGGCTGTTAGAAACGGAAGCGAGAGCGGGAATGGACCTCTAGCATACCATAAAACATTGAAATATCTTTCTCCTTTCGGATCGCTACCATTTGAGCTCTCCCCTGATACTGCAGTCGTATTCTTCACTTGCAGCAAAGGCGTTCTATTCTCAGTTGATGACTCTTGATGGACGCGTTGTCTTTTCGCTGGCGGACCGTTGCTCTCAGGAAGGTCTTTGGGAGGAGTGGATTCAGAGCGGGTAGGCTGGGCAGGCTTCCTAATCAAAGGAGGTTTGAACGGCTTGAACACCATCGCGGGGGGATGGATCTGGATGCCGAGATAGACAAGAGTAACTGAGTCTCCTCAGTCCGACGGGACGCGACGGGTTCGACGCGCGATCACGTGATCAATATATTGCCACGATGGGAGGATCTGCTGGTCTGGTCACAAAGTACAGTTCCCAAGCTGTGAGGATAATTGTCATATTTCGGTTAAATTTCTCTGCCCTCCATCTATGCAAGGACAATTCTCACTGCCGATCTAAAGGTAATGAGGTCTTCGTCCGATGCCCCTCGTTTACATTGGGAATAGTCGGTGCTGGCTGTTTTACCCGATCTGGTAAATTCCTCAGGCAGCAACTACATAGCATGATGCAGATCCCCCCGAACACGCACGGCCCTTTCTATGAAGATTAGTTGAATCTAACACCTCAAAATTGCCTCGGAGAAGTTCCCGTGTTCCCGAAAGGAATACAGAAAACAAGACTCCTGGTTTACATTTTTTCCAAGGACGTGGAGCTACTCAAGACCATCCGATGCAAGGTCGTGAACGGCTTGGGTCTTGAACTGCAAGGATGCAAGCGCAAAAGATATATAAATTGACACTCTCCACTTCGATGGGGGTTACTCCAGAAATCTGCATCTTTTATATCACGTCTCGAAATGTTGTTCACCTGGATACTACTCATCACCAGCGCTATAGCTGCCGAATATGACTATGTCATTGTGGGCGGTGGAACAAGTGGGCTGGCAGTAGCCAACAGGCTGTCGGAAGACATCGAGGTCTCTGTCTTGGTTATCGAGGCTGGCGATTCTGTCTACGACAATCCCAATGTGACCGACATCAGTCGTCTCGCAGCGACCTATGACAGCCCTCTCGATTGGGCTTTTCAGACCACCGAACAAACCTACGGCGGACGCCAACAAATAATGCGCGCCGGAAAAGCTCTGGGAGGAACGAGTGTCATGAACGGCATGTGTATCGATGATTCCCATGAGAAATGATGCTAACGAGATCGATAGGAGCGGCCTATGCACGCGCAGAGCCATCGCAAGTCAATGCTTTCAAACGGTTTGGGATAGATGAATGGTCATGGCATAGTTTGTATCCATATTACCTCAAAAGCGAGAGGTTCAACACTCCCAACCATACAGAAGTCAGCGCTGGAGCCACATTTGCTGCTCAGTATCATGGTTTTCATGGTCCGGTCAACGTTGGTTTCAGACCCATGTCGAAAGGAGAGAATGACCTGACGATGGCAATGAACCAGACCCTCGGTACAATGGGTTTATCTTGGAACCCGGATTTGAACTCGGGGCATATGCGAGGGTTCACGCTTCATCCGTATACCGTTGATCCGGGTGATATCCGCAGTGATGCGGCGCGTGCTTATTACTGGCCGTATAAGGACCGCCCCAATCTCCATCTGAAACTCGATACGTTTGTCACTCGGCTCGTGTGGAGTGATAATGATGGACATGATAAACTCAGGTCCCAAGGAGTTGAAGTTTATGGGAGCAAGCATGGAAAACGATATGCTATCAACGCTCGGAGAGAGGTTATCCTAGCAGCTGGGGCGATTCGATCACCTGCTCTTCTGGAGCTATCGGGCGTGGGAAATCCGAGGTTAGATGTTATCCTCTGTCGGGTCACTGGATGGGGTTGAGCTAACAAATGCAGGATCCTTGAAAAGAATGGGATTCCCGTACGAATCAACCTACTCGGCGTCGGGGAGAACTTGCAAGACCAGCTCAATACATCAATTGTAGTGTCGACAAAAGTTCCAATTACTGGGACCAGAACAGTGGCTTTCGCTTCAGCCGAAGATATATTCGGATCATCAACTAAATCTGTCGCCAAATCCATTCGATCGCAGTTACCTCAGTATGCTAGAGCTACGGCACAACAAAGCAACGGAGCCTTGAGACAGGTGGATCTCGTCAAGTTGTTCGAGATTCAACACGACCTTATATTTTCTGATCAGGTTCCCTCAGCAGAATTTGTCTTCATTCCACAGAGTACCCACACGCTTCACACAGGATACTGGGGTCTTCTCCCTTTTGCACGGGGTAACGTGCACATCTCATCCCCGGATCCATTATCGCCACCAGTGGTAAATCCAAACTACGGGATGCACGACTGGGATGTCCAAATACAAATCGGAATGTCCAAGTTCCTCCGACGCATGTTTCAAACAGGCGAGTTAAAAGATATTATTGGTAATGAAACCATACCGGGATTGCAAGTCGTGCCGGAGGATGCATCAGATGAAGACTGGAAAATGTGGATTGGAGAACAATGTATGTGGAACCAAGCCAAACTGCTGTACGTGCTCACCTGACAACCTTTAGATACTCCAAACTACCATGCCATTGGGACAACATCCATGCTACCCCGCGAGATGGGTGGTGTAGTAGACAATCGACTTAAGGTCTACGGGACTGCAAATGTTCGAGTGGTCGACGCCTCAATACAGCCGCTGCAGTTTTGCGGTCATCCAATGGCCAATCTATATGGAATTGCGGAATGGGTATCCGATAGGATCAAGGAGGAACATCGACTCAACACATAAGGGGACAATTTCTAGCATGACCTTTTAGTAGTGGCTCAAGGCTGACCAATTGATCGCAAGTCCGATCTCCTGATAGTCATAGTCTCGCAAGTGAGATGCATGACGTAGTGATAGTTGACGAAACTTCCCAAAAGAAAAACGCGATTTCCCAACGAGCATACACCTGCCGCGTATCAAATCCGGCTAGGAGTTCACTCTGGGAAGAAAGGAAGCTACCTTTGCCGAACAAGATATGATAGAGGAAAATATGCCGCGTATCTGAGTGCTGACGTACTACCTACATAGTTACTCGGATTACAATGTACATACAACGGGCATGTACAAAGGTGCCCCGACCAGTAACTCCACATAACACAAAGTCTGGCCATACATAAAGCAAAGGGGCGACGATCTCAGAGTTAAACCCTTGATTTCCCCCAACTAGTTATTGATCGGATCGGCGAAAACACTCAGTAGTCCCATCCCGACAAGGGATGGCGTTCCCCCGATGCCCCTCATGATCTTGCAGTAGTACTCTGACTTTGTCAACGCTCGACCGTCAACGCTACAAAAGGATTAACTCGGTGTTTTGGTTGGACTTGGCGTCAAAGATCGGGCCATGGGGTTTTACCCGAAGTTCACCCGTCAATCTCTGTAACTCAGAACATTCAGAAAGGGAAACTCCACGATTTGATATGGAGAAGGGAAAGGTGGGAGGGATTGTGGAGGTGGGACTGTGGAGTTGATTCTTCACCCCCCTTTTGCTTCTTGCTATTCTCGGCAATGGGGTGCCTCCTGGGTATCAGGGAAGGGAGCAGTGTCTGCTCGAATATAAAATGGCAGTCTAGCACCGGACATATTCCTCTATCTCAGCAAAGAAAGGAGTAGAGGATCAGAATGTCAACAGCTCTGGGCTACCTGACTTGCGGCGTTGTCAAATGTAGCAGGGGCGACGTGGAATCACAAGGATTATCTGCATAGCCCTACAGCCGATGATGTCCCCAATCGTGAGTCGCTAGCACACCCTTGTACGAATGAACTCTAACCACAACACATAGCCAACGCAACGGGAATGAAATGGGAACACGCATTTGACAAAGCAACCTCTTTTGTATCCCAGCTCACCCTCGAAGAGAAGGTTGGCTTGGTCTCCGGCACCGAAGACCCCTGCGTGGGCAACATCGCGCCTATCCCGCGTTTGAACTTCACCGGATTGTGCATCCAGAATGAACCAATGGCTTTTCAGCAAGCTAGTTATCCTCGGTCTTTCCCGCTGGAGTGACGATCGCCTCGACATGGGACAAGCACATTGCCTACGAGCGAGGAAGACAGCTATCGGAAGAATTCCGTGGCAAGGGATCTCACGTTCTCCTGGGACCCGTTGCCGGTCCACTCGGCCGTTCGGCGCTTGCTGGGCGAAACAGGGAAGGGTTCTCGCTGGATCCCTTCTTGACAGGGGAGCTTTTCACTGAAACCATCTCGGGGTTTCAGGATGGTGGCATTCAAGCCTGCGCAAAACATTATATCGGCAATGAACAAGAGACCCAAAGGCAGCCGTCTCAGAGAAAGGGTGGCAAGACCATCGAGAGTATCTCCTCGAACATTGATGATACAACTCTCCATGAGCTGTATCTTTGGCCTTTCCAGCAGGCTGTCAAGGCTGGAGTCGCGACGGTGGCAAATTCTAATCAAGGCGATAAATGTATGTGACAAGCTCTGATACCTCGAACAGGTATTGTGCAGTTACAATCGTCTAAATCAGACATATGGATACGAGAACAGAAAGACTCTTAACGGTATTCTCAAGGGCGAACTTGGCTTCCAGGGCTACGTGATGTCCGACTGGGGTGTCACCCACACCGGAGCCAAGGCCATAAACTCAGAAGATATGGATATGCCAGGAATTGCAAGTTCTGGACCCTTTATTTGGGGCCCGAATCTCACAGAGGCCGTCCAGAACGGATCAGTCGCAATAGACCGCCTGGACGACAAGTACCATCGGGTCTTGACACCCTACTTCTACTTGAACCAAGACCAGGGATTCCCGCCTATTGATCCGATCTCGAAGCAAATCAACGCCCTTATGTTTGATGGCCGTAGGTAAGCCTCCTCCATAGTTGGCAATCACTAACAATTTACAGCCGAGACGTACTCGGACAAAAGCTACACGTTCGGTTCCGTCGCAAACGTTGATGTCCGTGGCAATCACGGCGACTCTATTCGCAAAGACGCAGCGGAGGGCACCGTGCTTTTGAAGAATGTCAACAACGCGCTCCCACTGCAATCACCGAAGCAAATTGCTGTGTATGGTAATGATGCAGGTGACTTTACCAACGGCATGTCAGTTTTCTACTTTAACGGAGTCAGATACTACGAGTACGGCGTGCTTCCAGCCGGTGGAGGCTCAGGCACCGGCCTGTTCAGCTACGTTGTCAGCCCTTTGGAAGCTATCAAGCAGCGTGTCGATTACAAAAAGACATTGGTTCAATACTTGTTGAACAACACTGCCACCATTGAATATGGCAGTGCAAAGTACGTACATCTCACAAACCAGAAAGGGACATACTAAAAAGAATGATAGGATTTATGCTCTCGTCCCTTCACCGCCAGACGTCTGTCTAGTCTTTGTGAAGAGCTGGGCCACCGAAGCTGAAGACCGCACTACGCTGCTTCATGATTGACATGGAGCTGAAGTTGTAGAGAAGGTTGCATCCCGATGTGCCAACACTGTGGTGGTCTCTCACACGGGTAAACGTGATGCCATGGGCAAACCATCCTAACGTCACGGCCATTCTTGTCGCACAACTCCCAGGCGAAGAGGCCTGTAACAGCATTGTCGATATGCTTAGGGGCGATGTGAACCCGTCCGGTCATCTACCTTATATCATCGCTAATGAGGAATCGGGCTACGCTTTTGCGTCTCTTGTCAACTCAACGGCTCTCGCAAACACGGAAGATCCGACGGCCTGGCAAGATGATTTCAAAAGACGGAGATCTAATTGATTACCGTGAGTACCAACACACGTAAATCCTCATTTTTGAGGTTTATTTTAAGAGCGAATTACGGCTAACAAGCATACCAGGCCACTTTGACTTCCACAACCAATCCGTTCTTTACGAGTTCGGCTTCGGTCTCTCCTATACCACATTCTCGCTGGCAAGAAACATGGCCATCACACCTACTTTCCGGGACAGATTATCCGCCGAGCCTCCGTCCGCAAAGTCTTTTCCCGGAGGTAATCCTCATCTATGAGACAGTCTGTACAGAATCTCCACGACCGTGAAGAACACTGGTCACACGGCCGGCGCCGCGGTGCCACAGCTCTACCTGAACCTCCCCAAGTTGCCTTCCACGAACTCCCAAGTTCTGGCGGAGAAGGTGCTGCGTGGGTTCGACAAGATCAACCTCAAGCCCGGAGAGTCTAGAACGGTCACGTTCGATTTGACACGGAGAGATATTAGTCGATGGGATGTCGTGAAGCAGAAGTGGGTCATTCCGGAGGGCAGGTCCAGGCTTGGGTGGGGTTTTCGAGTCGTGGTTTCCGTGCGGGCGGTTCATTCACGCCGATTCCTTGATTCAGTACATGAAACCCTGGATAAATGAAGGTGCTTTATTCATGGTTGGATATTATTGCATGGAGGTCCGTGGACTTAGGTCGACGTTTACTATTTCCATGGAACGTGTAAGAATGCCTGAGGCACTCTGCCAAGCATTCGCCTCCCTATATGCAAGACTAGGGAGACCACTTCTTCGACAACCTTTCTCTTCATCCTATCGATACTCCCCCGTATTACATGCATACAGATTAGACTTGTATTCCCCCTGAAAGATTTGTGAGTTTAGCGGTAGACATCGTTGTAGGGCATGAATACACTTGAGTATACCTCTTATCTTTCCTTCAAGGGAACTATATATCTTTGGATCAGAACCACTATTGATTGATCTATATCTATGGTCTTTAGAGACACAAATCACTCCTTGATAGTAAAAGCAGATCAAGCCCCTAATTCCGAAGTTTCATCTGTTGCTCAGCCCAATCCAGCGCACTCTTTTTGGCGCTCTCTTCTCCAACCTCCCCAAAGATGTCGACGCCAAGCCTGGCCGGGAAATTCATGCGTTGGTGTCTCTCTAAGGACTGGACAGCCTGGAACGCATCCTCGGGAAGGATGAAATCTATGGGAAATTCTTTTAGTTTTTTGGCCTTGCTATCATTATTGTGGTAAGCCTACCTTCAAAATTACTTTGGATTCTCTCCGGGGTGACCGATTTAGGAAGAACCACCGTTCCTCGCTGTACGGCCCAGCTGACAAGGACCTGCGCGGGAGTTTTGCCTAGAGACTTGGCGGTTTCAACGACAAGGGGGTCGTCGACAGCTCTAGTATATTATCAGATATTGAACTTCATCCTTGCGGGTAGCTCCGCATATGTACTTACCGAGGGATGTTGTAGATGTTATTGCCGAGGGGGGAGTATCCTGTTACCACGATGCCCTGGAGCATGTTAGATAGATATGACATCTCGTGTTCTAGATCAACCTACCTTCTGTTTTAACCATTTTAACAAGTCTCTTTGCTGAAGGTAGGGGTGAGCTTCGATTTGGTTCACTGCGGGCTGTATCTTGGCACTTGAATGGAGTCAGTGTTTCGCGCCTCACTCAATGATATCGACACCATATACTTACGTCTCAAGCAGTTCCTCGATTTTCTCTTTGGTAAAGTTACTGACTCCAATAGATCGAACCTTGCCCTGTGCCACAAGTGCCTCCAAAGCAGTCCAAGTATCTTTGATCGGAACGTCGATAACATCGATGAGGCCCGTCTTCTCATCTACCGGCTGAATGGTTGTCGTTGAATGACGGAACGCAACTGGCCAATGGATCTGATATAAATGACCCTGCATTAGCTTATAGTAATTATGGGAAACCCCTGGACAGCAATCACCAGATAAAGATCAAGATAGTCTGTTTGCAAATCGCCTAAAGAACGATCTACAGCAGCTTCGACGTTCTCGGGATCGTGATCGGTGTTCCATAGTTTGCTAGTGAGCTATATAACCATTAGTTAGTACAGTTAGTTAAAAGGTTGGAAGATGGATGCCTACAAAGATCTCTTCTCGAGGGACCCCGGAGGCCTTAATACCATCCCCGACTTCGCGCTCATTACCGTAGACCGAGGCGGCGTCGATGTGACGATAGCCGCCCTTCAGGGCCGCAGCAACAGCTTGCTTAACCTCGTTTGGTTTCGATTGCTGCATGACCATAGTTAATTCGTCATTCTCTCAATAACACGATTCCTTCTACCTACCCATGTTCCTAGGCCAACCGCGGGAATTTCATACCCTGTATTTAGCTTGAATGTTCGCCCGAGAGACATTCTTGTGGATTTCGCGATCAGAGGGTTCTCTATTAGCTCGATTTTCTTTTCTTCTTTGTTCTTAAAAAAAAGATTGCAAATTGAGAGCCAATTGAGCATGAAAGTAGACGAACGGGCGTCCCAAGTATTTCTTTTGAAAGCGATCGGATGAATAGTAGATGATAAAAGCTCCCCCACCTCTAGCGGCACTCGGAGAGCGTCAATGAGGGGTAGAGTGTGCCATTATCGGATCTTCTGAGTTCATCCCCTTTACTTTGAATGGTCGCCTGGGCTGTGATGTTGCCCTTTTGGAATAAACTCGGTGGATCACTTTAGCAGTGCCGGGGAAAAAGGTCCGCCCATCCGCTTTTCCGATTGGCGGATATACTTATCCGATGTAGTTGCAAATCGCAGCAACTCCGAGTTGTACCGCGGGCTCTATGACGACGATCTATTACCTCTTTGTTTGGTTTAACAGTTTTCGGTCGTAGTGAGGGGCAAGTGGGGGTCTTTCTCCAACTCATAAAGTGTCATACACACGGAATCAGATCTATCATTGTTTTCCTATTCCGAACCTGTTCACCTTGTTATCTCAGAAAAATCAGACTCATGACGCCAATCCAACAAATCGAGTATTTTCGAGTACCGCCAAGATGGCTCTTCGTTAAGATCACGGATGCCAATGGCAATTTTGGATGGGGCGAGGCATCGCTTGAAGGCCATTCGGAAGCGGTGGAGGGTGCTCTCGATGCTTTCATTGAACGGTTCACGGGCATGGACGCAGAGTAAGTAGAGAGGTCTCTTGCTAGGGAAGGGTGCTCAATGCGATCACAGTGACATCGAGAATATATGGCAGAATGGTTACCGTATGGGATTCTACCGAGGCGGGCCAATTCTGATGAGTGCATTGTCGGGAATAGATATCGCCCTTTGGGATTTGAAAGGTATGGTCCTTTTCCAAAGCAGTGGGAATTCAAAATATCCGCGCTAACATAACATCTTGCAAAGGACGACGACTCGGCCTGCCGATATATGAGTTTCTGGGAGGAAAAGTAAGGGACAAGCTAAAGGTGTACGCATGGATCGGAGGCGACCGACCAGGTGACGTTGAGGCTCAAGCGTATGGAATCACCAAATCTCATCTGAGACGTGGATAAACTGACATGCCGCTCGACCTATTTAGACAAGCACGGATTTCGCAGGGCTTCAAAGCCATTAAGATGAATGCTACCGAAGATCTTGGATGGTTAGATTCTCCACGCGCCTTGGATGCCTCTGTCGAGCGATTGAAGACTGTTAAGGCCCTGGGGATTGATGCTGGAGTCGATTTTCACGGCAGGGTGCACAAGGCCATGGCACTACAGCTCGCGCACAAACTCACACCGCACGAGCCATTGTTTATCGAAGAGCCACTGCTTTCCGAACATCCTGAATCGATATCCGCCCTGTCAAAGCTTGTGCCGATTCCCATCGCTCTTGGGGAGCGACTGCATAGCCGATGGGATATCAAGCCGTTCCTTGAGTCCGCATCAGTGAGCATTTTACAGCCAGATATCTGCCATGTCGGAGGCATCTCTGAGCTTCGGAGAATGGCGACAATGGCGGAAGCATACGACGTGGCATTGGCTCCTCATTGCCCCTTGGGTCCAATTGCCCTTGCGGCCAACATTCATGTGGACGCTGTCAGTGCCAACTTTGCGATCCAAGAAATGAGCCTGGGCATTCATTACAATGCGGGCTCGGCAGACATCGAAACGTACATCAAGAACCCGGAGGTGTGGAATGTACAAGACGGACTGGTTGACTTGATGACCGGGCCTGGCTTAGGAATTGAAATTGACGAAGAGAAGGTTAGGGCAGCCTCGGCGAATGCAGTCGCATGGCGGAGTCCAGCATTCCGGGGCCCGGGAGGAGAATGGCGGGAGTGGTAGACGGATGTTTATTCCCAACTTATTAGACAAAGATAGAAAGCAATGATCAATGTGAACCTCAAGTGAAAGAAGTTGTAAGGTGTATGTTTATGTTGGGTTGGTCGATAGAGTCGGCTCAGCGGCAGGCCGACATGAACCTGGGGGCCTCAGGCTGCGGGGTCGATTGGGCCTAGCCTAAGGCTCTTAGCCTCCCACTGACGCCTTCTCTTCGCTCTCTTTCTCCTCATTTCTCTCTTCCCCACAAATCTCTCCGCAATACACACCCGGTCGCTCTTGACCACCTGGCATCCATCTAGGTAGCCACCATTATGAATCTGCCCTGATGGAGTCGAATGATACCCCTCCCAGCAAACGCCGATGCGTCGGCAAGGATCGAGTTCGTGTCACGCGTGCATGCGATACGTGTAAAAAGTACGTTCATCGCGCGAATTCGCCAGGCTCTATCATGCCCAATGTCGAGATCTCCCAACCCCGTCAAACTAACTCAAATACCACAGAAAGAAACTGCGCTGCTCGGGCACCCTTCCTTGCTCGCTCTGTCAGCGGTCGGGGCAACAATGTAAATACAATGCTGGTTATACCAGGGGCAAACTGCCACCAATCCCGCTGCTGCACCAACCCCAGGAGAAAGGAACTGTCCCGACCGAGCGGGTCGGAATTCCACCAAGTGTGACTCCAGACAAACTGCGTCCTCCACCAGCCATAGCCAACATAGAAAGCGAGGGCCGTTTGTTGTTACCAGCGGATGAAAATGGAAATGTTACGTCGTCTCGCAATTCGCCTGAACCCCATCAAACCGACATGGAAGGTCACTATGTAGGCCCTTCCTCTGGAGTCTCGTTTTTGATTCGTGTCCAGAAGAGACTGCACCAGAACGTCGCTTTCTCGCCGAACACGACTATCTTCAGTTTTGGTGATGCGCCACTGCCCAAATATGATGCGTCCTTCCTAGTTCTTCCAACCAAAGAGGAAGCCAGGGCTTTGCTCAACCGGTATTTCGACTTTGGGTTTCCTACACATCGATTCCTGCATCAGCAAACGACCGAAGGTTGGCTTGAAGAATTGTATGGTGGCCTACATGACACTCAGAGCGTTGCGCCTGGCGCAAGGGAAGTGAGGGCGTTACTTCTCATGCTATTCTTACAAGCGAAGCAGTATCTGCCCAAGTCGGAGGATGCGTTAGGAGCTTCAGTAAATAGGTTAGTGCTATTCAAGAAATTTTCGTTTTTTGACCCGAATATTCATAGAACCTGCTTTTCTTGAATAGCGCGGTTTATTTCGGTGCCTCGGAACACCATCTGGCAGCCGAGACAGGACCTGTTCGCCTCACTAGTGTCCAAGCACGCCTGGCGCAGTGCTTTTATCTACTATCTCAGTCCCGAATCAACCATTGCTGGAGTCTTTTCGGAACCACCGCTCGGCTTGCTATCGCCATCGGCCTGCACCGCAAACGACGCCGAGAGCACGCGTTAGGTTTCGATGACTTTGTGGATCAAGAGTGCCGTAAAAGAGTATTTTGGTGCGCGTATAGCTTGGATAATTATCTCAGTGCCGCCTTGGGCCGTCCCCGGATATTTCATGATAATGAAATAGACCAAGAACTACCCGCAATCGCCAATGATTCACAGATCAGAACCGACGCCATTATTCCAGCTACTTCGAACGCCCAGAGCATTATGCTCGCTCCTGTATATCATGCAAGACTGTCCAGAATTATCAGTGGCATACTCCGTGATCTATACGGGATCCAGAAAACCACTCTACAGACGCAAATGTCCGCCGCCGCAAAGTACGGGGCCGAGTTGTCCCAATGGCGAAAGAAGCTGTCCGCATTTCTCGATCTCCCAAGTATAGATATGCTGATCACTTTATATCAACGTCAGTACAATGTGTTGAATCTGGCCTTTTCACACGCTCAAATTCTACTTTACCGGCCCTTCGTTCTCAAGAACTTTGCCGTACTGGCAAGTGCAACGAGCAAAAAGAACGAGCAGCTGCATGGAACCATCAATGAAAGTGTCCAGAGCTGTTTGAATGCCGCGATGAAAATTGTAGGCATTGTCCGCGACCTCTGTGAGCATGGCAAAATGTACCATGCCTTTTGGGTATGATTATTCCCTGAGCTTACGACCGTGCGTGTTTAACATTTTCATAGTTCACCCATTACTATGCATTCTCAGCAATTGTTGTACTATATGTTCATGTTATTCAGAACTGTTCCCAGGCAGTCAACATACAAGGAAATTCTCTATACTTCCAAGCGGGCGAGCAAGCACAAAAAGATCTAGCAACATGCGGATCAACATCATCCTTTGCGCAGCGCTATGTTATGGTCCTCGAGGAGCTTCGAAAGGAGGCGCAAGAGTCAATCAGACGCAAGCATCATAAAGACACGGAGCATTACTCGACAGACCAGCCGCGCCTTGGAGTGACCGAGATCGCCATGGCCGAGACGGGAAGACCAAGTGACCCTGAAGAACAAGTTGACTATCACAATCCAGGTGACAACGGGATAAAGAATGGCGTTCCTCAAATCCCTGGCAGCAGGACAGATCCCCAAATTGATGATTTAGATCCGTCAGGGATCCCGTTGGAATCACAAGGCTGGATAGATGGCTTGATGGACGATACCAGTCCCGCGTCATACATTGCTGATCTAACCAGCTGGGGAGAGTTCGATTCATTGGCCCTTACTGGCTTGGGAGAGCTAGGGTTTCTGTTTCCAACAGAGGGTTCCGCTGATTTTGGACTGTGAATGTCATGTGTTTCTATTGATAGCGACTGATTACAAGGGTTAAGCTTTTGGATTCGATTTTGCCCGGGTTACTGATATCCTCCGCGCTAAATTCATCGGAGAAAATTCAGTGGAATTGTATAACTCAACAACCATCATCACCGGATATGGGGACTTTCATCGGAATTCGGCTGGCGCTCGCTACGGGCGCACGAGGACTTGTGCAGAGCCAAGGACATCCAAGAAAAGGAAAAAACAGTCAGCCGAAGGATCACGCCACGAGTGTTAGACTTGAGAACTTTCAAATCGGATGGTGGCATGCTTATCCGAAGCCAATGCTGCTTTTCCGACCGCCCCCCAGGAAGGGGATCTCCGCCAATGAAGTCGGCAGACAAGAAACACTTTGAAAAAGCCATGCATCACCTCCGCAATTTAGCTAAATCCCTTCGATTTATCAAGGCAAGCCCCAAGTGCTATCTTTTAGATGTTCGAAACACCGCTCGTCGAATTTGGAATAACAAATTGGAACCATGCTCACGACATCTCAAATCAATGATGTCTTATTAAATGGGGATGCGGTGCCGAAAAGCGATACCGGCAGCCCCAGGCTTCCTCCGACACCTCCGGATGAGAAGGAAGTGTGCTTAAATACCATAAACGATGTCCTGTTAGAGCGTGTGCAGACAGTGCCAGACAAGCCGCTTGTTGGCTATCCGAAAAGCTCCCATGGATTGAGTGATTACGTCTTCTACTCTGCCACAGATTTGGATAGGTTCACAGCTGGAGCAGTTCAAGCTCTGAAGGCTTCCGGTTTACCCGAAGTAAGAGAGGCTTTCCCCTGAGATGGAATGTATGTTAACCAAATTGCCAGTTTTCCAATGCCGGAGTGAATAAAGTGGTGGCAATCCTAGGTGTTTCCAATCTCGACTATGTCATATCGCTCCTGGCACTCTCTCGCCTGGGTTATGCAGTTTTGCTACTCTCAACACGACTCAGTACAGAGGCATATACCAACTTACTGGCGAAGACGAAATGCACGGATGTCATTTATTCCGCTGCGACCGAGAAGGCGGCTAAGCGCATCCAGGAAGCCGAAGCCATCAACACGTTCTCAATACCGGAATTTTCGGTCTACTCGCAATGCACGATAAAGCCAAATCTACAACTCAACGGCACACCTGAGATGGGTCAGAAATGGGCATTCATCATTCACTCATCAGGATCAACCGGTCTTCCCAAACCGATCTTCCAAACACACAAGGCTTGCATTGCCAATTACGCTTCAAGTAGAGGGCTTCGGGCGTTGCTGACCCTACCTCTCTACCATAACCATGGGCTGTCAACCTTCTTTCGAGCCATGTTCAAGGCAAAGCCGATTGCAATTTACAACGCAAATCTGCCCTTAACGGGGAAGAATATTCTTGAGGCTTTGAGAGTGACTCAGCCCGAGAGCTTCCACGGTGTTCCGTACGTTTTGAAACTGTTAAGTGAGGTTGATGGTGGTGTGGAAGAATTGGCGAAATGTGAACAGGTCCTGTTCGGAGGGAGCAGCTGTCCAGATGATCTTGGAGATCTCTTGGTCGAGCATGGTGTTAAGCTGATCAGTCATTATGGCGCGTATGTTTTTCAAACACATGAACTCTCCTTCAAATCGTACCAGCTAACTTGGTGCGCAGAACCGAACTAGGGCAGCTTATGACATCACAGAGACCTGCGGACGACAAAGCCTGGAACTACGTTCGACCTTTGAAGACGGCCGAGCCCTATCTAAGAATGGTTGAGCTTGAAGACGGCTCCTACGAATGTGTTGCCCTGGACGGACTGCCCGCCAAAGTCAGTTCAAACTCCGACGACCCACCCAGTTCCTTCTACACTCGCGATACTTTCCTTAAGCATCCCACAATTCCGAACGCTTGGAAGTATCTGGGCCGTATCGATGATCGGGTCACCCTTGTCAACGGAGAGAAGGTCCTGCCTGTTCCAATTGAGCATCGTGTGCGACAGAGCAAGTTTGTGAAAGACAATCTTGTTTTTGGCGTGGGTAAACCCTTGCCTGGCTTGTTAGTTGTGCCGAGCGACGAATGCCAGGGATTGAGCAAAGATGAGATTCTCGAAAAGATTTGGCCGGATATCGAAGCCGCTAATCAGTCTGCCGAGGCGTTCAGTCAGATCTCCAAAGATATGGTGATCATTCTAGATATCGACTGCACCTATCCAGCTACCGACAAGGGTACTATGATCCGAAATCGCTGCTATCTGGAATTCAATGATGCCATCGAAGCTGTATACGCGATACTGGAAGAGGGCGATGCGAACTCAGGAGAGAAGGTTGCCTTGGACACTGCTGAGCTAGAACGATATCTTTTGGACCTCTTTCAAAACGAGCTCGGCTTCAACGAGATCACCACAGATTCCGATTTCTATGAAGCTGGGGTAGATAGTCTCCAGGCGATCAAGGCCAGGGCTACGGTCAAGAGGCGGATTGATATTGGAACAACAGAACTTGGTCATAACGTGGTATTCGATCTTGCCAACATTAAAAAGCTCGCCGCACATCTATATGCTCTTCGGACAGGCGAGGATCAAGAGGAAGAGGACGAGCTCGAGGTGATGTCTCAGCTCATTGGAAAATATTCCGCTTTTGCGCCTCGCGAAACAGAGCAAGAAGCCATTGTAAAGTTTCCCAGTGCCAACCCAAACGTCCATTCGCTAACCATCTCTGACAGTTGCTGACCGGTACTACGGGGTCACTTGGCACCTATGTTCTATCTAGGTTAATGCAGAAAGACTCGGTCAAGCAGATATACTGCCTCGTGCGAGCTTCCTCTCCCAGTGCTGCTCTAGATCGAGTGCTATCCACTCTATCAGCACGATCTCTCCCAATGGTCAATGTTTCCAAGATTGTCGCTTTACCTGCTCAGCTCGGTCGCGAGGATTTGGGTCTGTCTCCGTCTATCATTGATGAGCTCCGCACCTCTCTCACCAAGGTCATTCACGCTGCCTGGGCCGTGAACTTTACGCTCGGCGTGCGAAGCTTCGAGCAACAACACATTAAGGGCGTTCACAACCTGATCAACCTCTGCCTTTCCAGCCAACGATCGTCCCCTGCTGAATTCTACTTCTGCTCCTCCATCTCCGCCGCCGCCGGAACGCCCCTGCCCGCTACCATCGCCGAGGGTCCCGTTCCCGAGCTCTCTCACGCTCAAAAAATGGGGTACGCACGATCGAAGCTCGTAGCCGAGCGGGTCGTGCAAGCGGCGGCCGAGAAGACGGGTCTCGTGGCCAAGGTCCTCCGGGTAGGCCAGATCGTCGGAGACACAGTTACGGGGAGATGGAACACCACCGAAGCAATCCCCCTGATGCTGCAAAGCGCCGTCACACTCAAGGCCCTCCCAGAGCTAGAGGAAACACCGTCCTGGCTACCCGTCGACTGCGTCGCCGACGCCATCCTCGACCTCACGGGAATCAACCCCAACGCTGAAGCCAGAGCCATGGCCCATGATCCCAAAGTCATCTACCACGTCCAAAACGCGCGAACCTTCCAATGGACCCGCGATCTTCTTCCGGCCTTGAAAGCCGCCGGGTTGGAATTCGAGATCCTGCCGAAACGGCAGTGGGTGCAACGACTCCGCGAAGGGGAGCAGGATCCGAAGAAAAACCCCACCGTGAAACTTCTCGACTTCTTCACGGAAAAGTACGATAATGATAATCCCGGTCGGGCGGGACTCGTTTTTGACATGGAGAAGTCGGAGGCCGCCAGCCCGGCATTGAAGGGCGGCGTGGAGTTGATCGAGAGCGGGTTGATCAAGAGATTTGTGGATGCTTGGAGGGGTGAGTGGTGATTGTATGTACATACTTGATTATATTTTATGAGTTTATGTGATGCGTCAACTTGATCTGTTTCTTTACTTCTTCATTTCTGATCTAGAGGGAATGAACCGGTGAAGTTCTAGTTATCCACGGCCGCCCACACAGGGAGCCGCATCCGCCACTTTGCGGGTATCCCGGGGTCCCTAGCCCGGGGTGTCTAGGCCCCAAACCACCCGCTATAGAGAAAAATCGAAACACGGCCCTATGGTGGTGGTTTAATGCTCGATCCTTGGACAGGGAGATCGAACTACACCATTATGCCATCAGAAACACGGTCATACGCAGCTCCTTGAATCAAACCTGGGGAGGGACTCATGGGGCCCAACCATCCTCCCAGAAGAGCTCGATCTAGTCGCGGAAGACGTCGATGGTCACAAGCAACTCTAGGTGATAGCCTGGGGTTTGTTTTCTGAACTTTCTACTGCATCTGTGGGATTATATATGGCTTACGGACATGAGATTCATCGGGTCAATACAATTCTGATTGATTGATTGTTATTCCATAGAGGATTGGTTTTTACTTTTACAGTGGAAGAGAACGTATACTGTGCAAATCATAAAAATAGCAATTCAATTCGTAATAAACAACGATTTCAGAATGAAGCCTGCGTTCAGTCTGGCAAGTATTGAGCTAAAACAGGAAACAGACGATCATTTGGGCTCAACAAAAATAATCATGAACAGGGCATTGGCCAAGATCTGGCAGCCTTTGTAGCTGAAGGCAACCAGCTGGGCGTAACTTTTCCATTGCTCACGTTTGCCCCGATGATTATCGTTCCTCTTGCTGAGTGAACCCTTGATAAAATCGGCAGATCTATACTCTGGCGGAGCATCCTCGTTGGCCTCATCCATTGTAGGCGATATCCATCTAGCCACCCAGGCGTCCAATTTTCCACTTTCAAGATGCCAAACAGTGGAATCCAGTATATCAGGGTTTTTGAAGACCATAACCGCCCCGGAACCCTTTTGGAGGTAATTCAAGGCGGCCTCTAGGCCATCCGAAGTGTAGAATCCTGGTCCGAACTCGTTATCAAAATGATGCGAGCTCACTTGTGGGATGAAAAAAGCGAGAGTTGATCTCAATGCCTTCATGCTCAACCCCCGGAACCAGAGCCTTCCCGTGCCCAAGAGACCTTCAGCCTGCCGGCGAATCAATTGCTCGAGAGATTCAGGCCCCTTATGGTTGTTTTTAACTTTCATACACATGATATTGCCAGAGGTCCTCTCCACACGATTCTGTTTCGTGATCTCCTTAAGGGGAAACAAGGCGGGACTGTCACCAACACCTGCTGGGCATTCATCCGTCACTCCGCGAGACCGGCAAGGTCTCCAGCGTCCATACCGCCAGGAATCGAAGTGGCATGTGTCTGCATAGGCCTGTTCCAAGATCCGTGCTGAAACCAACCCCTCCTCGTCTAACCGACGGAGTGGCCATCTCAGGGTACAGCCGAAAGGAACCACTTCTATGCTGTCTTCGATGGTGTATGCGGGACTATCGATTGCTTCCACGAGCTCGTCAATCCCAGCTAGCCAGGCGATACTTCGGAGGGGACCGATCAACGTCAGGTTATCGGCCCTTCCATCCTCGTTCAAATACTCTTTGATGTCATCGGGAATCTCGTCATACGGGTATTCCCCTTCCCACCATACTGGATGAAAACCGTATTCCTCCAGATTTGCAGCGTTGCGATAATAGCCGCGAGCGACGACTTCATCTCCCCATTCCAAGTCAGAGTCCCGCTTCTCCTCCTCCTCCTCTTTCTCCTCTTTCTTCTCATCCTCTCTGTTGGTAACAGGGGTCAGCGAACGAGATGACTTTGGCTCCGCCATCTTGTGGACAGTGGAGGCGTCGGTCAGAGGGGTAGGTTTGGTGGTGATTCGGGCAGATCGATCCGGGATATTTGAAGATGTTATGTCCGCGAAAGGGACTCTCACGACAGAGACGTTGGGAAAGCCGTTGCGAGCCGCATCCGCCTGGCAGGAAAGATAGCTCTGAGCAGGCTGCATGATGGGTATTTATAGACGGTGTCGGACTGTGTATGTTTGGATTTTCGACAACAGAAGATGGAAGTCGATGTGGGATATTCCACTGGCATAAAGGGAGAGTCCGCATTTTTAGATGAAGCCATACAGCTTCCTGGATGGTGGTCATACTGCTGTGTGTGGAAACCACCGCTTGGGGAGATCAAACGGGGAGAGAGAGGAACCTAGGAAATGGTGGTGGGGGATGGACAGAAAGCAAACGTGCGAATGTTGTGAGAAGACGGGTGTGAATGGACAAAAGGGAAAGTCGGAAAGGGAATGCATTGAGATTGGCCCAATCTTTGTACAAACACACTTTCATCAGACCAGAGGTTACAGCAAATTGTTGTCAGGAGCAGTGGAGGCCTGTTCCTATCAGCTCCCATAGACAACTACGCAGTGATCCGGGTCGAAGAGCGCCCTCCATTTTCAATGCTCCAGCATCTATCGGGAAATATATCCTCGTCTTTCATGGTGGTGATTTCGAAGGGAGCTCTCCTTCTTTCTTGAGCAAATAAGGAAAACTAGTGGAATGACGGGACAAAGCAGCAAACTCCTAATATGTGAAGGAAATACCCATGGAAGCTCGCGACCAATTCTGCATATCTCCGCCTAACCTCTGTACAAAGAACAAAGACAGCTTAACAAAGATCAGATAAGATCAGATAAGATACCGGAACCCTCTCTGCACTGGCCTCTCGTTCCCGCCTGGGCCCTGCTGTTCCAGAATATCCACGCCCTCTTCCTGATCCAGCCGTTTGTTCAGCCTCACAAGCACGATCCGAAGGATGGTTCCGAAGATAATGGTCATGACAGACATGGCCATGTTGTGGACGAAAGCTTTCAGGTAGCGAGGGTTGTCTTCGTCTGAGGGTTAATTTGAGCGTTAGTGTTGTCCATTACTCGTTACGAAGTGAATGTGTTGAGAGAGAGAGAGAGAGAGAACACAAAGATATAGTGAACCGGGGAAGGAAGGCAAGGCAACATACCGGGATACAGATAAGGAGCGTAAACCTGGCAGACGTTGCTCAGGCAGTTAATTAGAGCGAGAGCGGCAGCGCGTTTTGAGGCGGGACGGGGGAGAACTGTATTATTGGACTTTAGTACACTGACATGGAGGGTTTATTGATCATCAAGTGTTGGAACGAGAATAGCAAGTGACTCACCATTGGAGATGTATCCCAAAGCTACGACATAACCGGCGTAGATACCTCCGATCATAAGACACATAGCTCTATAGCAGTCTTGTTAGCATGCATTTTATACCATGGGAGTGGAATTCCCCTAGAGGAGAACTTCCATCCCGAGTATCAAAAGCTACAAAAAGACATACACGTATCTCGCCGCAAATGACGTCGTCGCCACTGCAAGGATAAACGACACCAGCGCAATAACAGGCGATACGACTATATGAAAATACCGCTCGCCCGTCTTGTCGGCATGCCAGGCATTCGCCAGCATGACTACAGCGCCGATGAGATAGGGCGGGGTTGTCAAGAGGAGAGTCTCGACGTTTCCTTTGCCGAGGCCTTTCATTACCCTGGACGAGAGATATTAGTAATTGCGATCTTAGGAGATAGACATCCGGTCATATGAAGATGCTCACGTCGGGAAGAAATTCGTAACGGTCCCGGAGGAAGTTGAGCCGTAAATTGTAGCCAGGAGAAGCCACAGTTTATAGTCACTGGGAAGCAATTAGGAGAGCTTTTTCCAAAGTCACAGAGCAAGAACATACAGGAAAGCAAGCTTCGCTCCATGAAACATCGACTGGTCTTGACTATCAACCCAATCGTCTTCGCCGATATCTTCTTCAAGACGCCATGCGGCGAGCTGTCGCTCTTCCTGGCTAAGCCATCGAGTAGTCCGAGGCAGATCCGGAATGATGAAGAACGCCAGAATGGCGATGAAGATCTACATGATGTCAGTCGTTGTAAAAGAACACACACAACACTCGTAGATAGTCTCCTACCGTGATTACTCCCTCGATAATATATAGCCATCTCCAGGCAGACAGCCCTCGGACGCCGTTCATATTTCCTGTGATTCCAGCTGCGATCAAGCCGGAAAAGGCACCAGAGATAACAGATCCAGAATACAGCAAGGCAGTTCTCTTGACCAGCTCGTTGCGTGTATACCATCCAGACAGGAGGTAGAGGCAGCCTGGCTGAATCATAGAGAAGTCGTTTAGCTTAAACCTTCTAAAAAAGATAGAGATAAAACTTACAAAATAAGCCGCTTCGACAAATCCAAGAAAAAAACGACAGGACAGAAGGCCGGCGTAGTTATGCGTGGCTGCTGTCGCGGTTGAGATGGTGCCCCAGACTACCATACAACTGGGCAGATAGATGGACGGTCTCCCCATCTTATTGAGGATCATGTTTGAAGGCACTATATTTTGTCAGCAATCTCTGTAATGCAGAATCCGCACAGATAGGGATTGAACAGTTAATGAATTGATCACATACCCTGCATCAACAAATACCCAATAAACAAAATACTCACGGTCACCTGAAACTGATTCCCCTTCAGATTCAAATCCTCCTCGAGACCCGCCAACCTCGCCGCGGCGATGTTATTCCGATCCAGATAGTTCATCACGTACATAACAAAGGTTACGATCATGAGCCGCAGGTCGACCTTGCGGACGAGCTTCTTCTCGGCACGTCGTCGCTCCTCGGGCGACAAATCCCGCACATACTGAGGGGCGCGGCTGACGGGCTTCACGATATCGTTCGCAGAAGACGTGTACTCTCTTTGCTCGATCTCCGAGACTTTTGGATCTGGGTCCGTCATTGGCACGGAAAGGAAGATGAGAAACGGTAGGGCAGAGCAGGGCACGGACAAGCCAAGAAACACTGACGACGAAGAGGAAGGGAAAGCCCAAGACAAGCTAAGTTCCAAGGTCTTGGATCATCTTGGCAGTCGTGATACAAGGCAACTTATAGCAAATCGGCAGATGGGAGATACATCACAGACAGGACGAAATGATGAGCGAATGGAGATTTTGCGGGGTTGACGAGTTGACGGAAAAGTATCCGTTATCGTGCAGATCGTTACAACTGCAGAGATGGACTGTTATTGATATGCAACTCTACTGCGGCACTAACTCCGTTGGGTATATTTGCTCTCTGTCTACTCAGTAAATGTACCTAAAGTTCAGGTTCTCCCTGTCCGTCAAATCGCCGAATGCCGACGCGTCCACGTCTTGCTCGTGAAGCTCTGTCTCAAGACCATTGGCACCATCGATTCCCTGCAATTTGTCTCGTCTCTTGTTCTCGCTTGATAGCAGGAACCGCAGCAAGAATACAACCACGATCTCGAGCAGATGCGATACAATCATGCTCCAGATCCCCAGAATGTAGGTCGGAGATTGCTCGGACTTGTAGAAGAACGGACCGGCGATGTTTCCAACGCAGTAGCCCAGAAACAGACAGGCGCTGTTGATGACTTTCTTGGTATGGCCTGCGGTGTTGGCCGTTTGCAGGGAAAGAAGAAGAACAAAGGACGCGTTGATGGGTGCCGTCAAGTAATAGCAGATCAGTCGGCCAGCGCGGTTATCTTGCGGAACATAGCGGAGGCCAAACGCTCCGGCGACGTTGGGCAGAAGGAAGGCGATGAGCAGCAGACATCGGTTGTTCGGGGGAAGGATCCGGTTGAGGTATATACAGAGGAGAACGGAGATGGCGATAATGGCTCCGTACGGGATCTGCATGAGCGTCGTGCCCACTAGATAAGTGTCAGAATGGCCTCATCTTTACAGGAGGGGCCAGGGACTGATACTCACACGTCGAGAAGCCAAAGCCCTTAATGATTATCGTCCCGAAGTTTGAAATCCCACCGTTGACCAGGGCCTGCATGAGCGAGATCAAGAATTGCAGATAGAGCTTGTAGTCCAGAAAAGCCTCCAGGACCTGATACCCCTTGAAGTTCTTATTCTCCACACCCGTCTGGTCCTCCCGAAGCCGTTCCACGACCGTCCTCTTCTCCGCCAGCGAGAAGCCCTTCGCCGAGACCGGCGAGTCAGGAAGAAAGACGTAGATGACGACTCCCCAAACACAGCACAGCGCCCCGATGATCAAGAATTCGTACTTCCAACTTGGCAAGGCTCCCTTTATCTGTCCAATACCATAGCCCAGCAAGCCTCCCAGAGCCACCCCAAACCCATTGGCTGTGTACCACAGCCCAATCTTTAGCGGTTGCTCTTTGCGCGTATACCACATGCTCGTGACAAGAAGGAACGCCGGATCAGCACACGCCTCGGCCGCACCACTCAGGGCACGCAGGACGGCCAACTGGATGAAATTGCGGGCCGCCGCTTGCGCCATCAACAGGGCGCCCCAGGCGAAGATATTGGCTCCCAGATATCGAGCCACGGGGAATCGCTGCAGGGCTAAATTGGTTGGGATCGCCCAGACCAAGAACCCGAAATAGAAGACGGACGAGAGCCAGCTATACTGGGTGCCTTGAAGATTCAAGTCTTCCTGGATGCCGAATATGGCGGCATAGGACAGGGTTGTCTTATCAATGTAGAAAAACGCATAGGCGACACTGATATAAGGCAGAATCACCCAGTCAATCTTCCGATCCAACTTCTTCGCTTCTTGCGTGCTCAAAGGCTCGTAGGGCTGGCTGGGGTCGGAAAAGAGAGCCAACGCCGTGTCGCCGCCACCCTGCGAGACGATGAATTTGGGCGGCGGCGGAGGGCTGGCGACTTGTTCGAGATGGACGCATTCATTGCCGTTTTTTGGCTCGGCCATTGCTTGGGGTAAAATCAAGAAATCTATAGGGAACAAGAAATGCCGAGAGGGAGCCCAGAACGATGATCATGTCTTCATGGCCCCCAAGATATATACTCCTGCCAAGCATTGGGGGGTGGAATCCTGTCGGCGCTTTACCCCGGATTGAACTCCATACCCCAGACTATCCCTTAGCGTCGGATATCTGCCTCGGAAACGGCTCTGGTTATCCGGCACAGGGATTAGGTGAGGGGCGATGCTATAAACAGAGCTGTTAAGGGATCCTGCTTCTCACCGATGCTTCCTACGGTTAGCTTGATGGGCTAGACTTGGCCGTATGGACCAAATACAACTTCGCGAAATATGTTCATTCCGCTAGATACAATATGGCAAGCTATTTCGCCATGCACACTTATGTATGGAACATGGGCAAGGGTCCTTTCTACACAACACCGTCTGAATCGTTCTTGTTGATTGAACTTCCTCGCTTTTGTCATCAAAGACCTCCTATAGTTATCGGCCCACGCTTCGTTAATAGAAGACCGGAGGCGCTATATATTGCCTAGGCGTTCATATCTTCACTACCCTGCAGGTAGAGATCTATATAACAGGTGAAACAAGCAAACAAGCACACAACCAAGCGAGCAATCAATCAATCAATCCACATCCCCCACAAATCGAAACGTGAGTCCCTTGACACTTTCCCCTTCACCTTTCATCAAGTTGATCTCACATCTTACCACCTCGTACTGATCCGTCTCGTAATACCGCAATTGCTCTTCGTGCTCCTCCGAAGCGACCTCATATGCCCAGCCATAAACCGTGGCTGAATCAGGTCCATCAACCAGACCCTTATACTTTCCTCCCCACATTTTAATCAACCCGCCGCGAGCCACCGCCGGCGTGAGAACCGGTCGCTCTGCCAGCGCGAGCTTCCGTGCCAAGATCTCCGGTTCCCCAAGCGTCCCGTAAAAGAAGTACCAAACGGGGTAGTTCGTCTGCGTTGGCTGATAGTCATAGTTGGGATAAGTGATGCGGAACTGTGGAAGAGTAAATTCTCGATCGGAGCCGAGCGTCGGTGCGGAGCTGTAGGACGAGAGGTCCTTGTGGGCGCGGTTGATGCGGATGAAGGTCGGGTTGAAAGAGTGGGCGACTGACGAGAGAAGGTATTTCTTGGTCTTGCCGTTGATCAGGCAGAATTTGGCGGCTTTGCCGCTTTCGCCCACGCCGTTGTGAATGGGTGGTGGCTCTAAGAGGCCGGCGACATGTTGGATCTTGGATGCTGTGTCCCAAGGACCTTCTAGCTTGACAAGAAAGCTGGTCTTGGTATCGACGGGAGTGATGGTGGCCCCGGTAGTAGAAGCATGTGGAAGTGGAGGGGGGTAGGAGGAAGGTTGGAAGAGACCTTCAAATCGCTTGATGCTCAAGTCGTATGCCTCGTTGTTCGGGTAGTCTTTGGCCTGATCGGCCATGTGTGCCAATCCGGCCAGATTCTCGAGCTCATCTAGAAGTTCCACATTCGTGTTTGTAAACAGGTCTTGAGAGTGGGCGACGAGTGACGAAATCTGGCGAAGAGTGAAGATGGGTGACTGAGGAAATGGTCTAGGAGTGACTCATAAATGGAACAAAGGATATAGTCACAACGGATCAATTCTCCGTCAGGAGCTTACCTTACATCTTCTGGATGCTTACTTCAGTATGAGGTCACTGATACTGATCTCAAGGCGCATGTAATAAAGTCTGGAAGCGACATGCCGTGATGGATCCGCTGGGTTCTGGTCCTATGACGATGCATATCTATAATCACCATCAGCAGTACGGAAACCCCAGGGACTATGTAGGATTAGAGCTGTGTAAACCTCGTTATATGAAGTGCGCACGTAACCTGTATATTCTAGGTGCAGGGAAGTCATTGCGGCGGCCAAGAGAATGGTTGGATTGATTTTATTGAGTAATTACACTGAGGTAGAGGCAATACAACTTCCATAATGTTTCATACATGGAATGACCAGAGAGGGATGGGACATGTGGGTCAACCTTCCAATGTTGTGGTTTTCAATGATGAAAATTGGACAGCAATGATTTTTTTGGGCACCAGTCAACTAGGTATAACTGCATCTAAGATAGATATGATCTAGAAACACGAGAATAATTGTTTTGATTAAGAATATCTCCCGACAGAATGAGGGACGGGTTGAATAACCACCCTTCGCAGTCCAAAAATCACATATACACTTTCTTTCTTCCATCGGCCACCTTTCCTATGAGCTCTTCATTTCGCATCATCCATCAAGATCTTATCCGTCAACGGAACAAACTTCGGTCCCTCGTAGGACCGCATACGGAAGAGCCACCAAATAGCCACAAAGATCGTCAACCCGCCGGTCATTAGACTAGCATAATTCATCGACGCGGCGTCGGTGGGCAAAGCGAACGGGAAGCAGAAAATAACAACGAAAGCCAAAATATAGATGCAGCTCAACGCATTGATGACGTATCCGACGGGTCCGAGCCAGAAATGGCCAGGGGTGAAGGACGAGCGACGAGTCAGGAGATGCGGGAAGATGGCGGCGAAGTATGACAGACTGGACAGTTGCACGAAGCAGCCGACGAAGGCGTTGAACGCGGTGGTCGATCCCACGTAGATGCAGGCCAGGATGGTGACGATGCCGCCGCAGACCAGGGTTGCGTTGAAGGGATTGTGCATTCGGGAGTTGATCCTTGAGAGCCAGCCGGAGAAGGGAGTCGCCTTGTCGCGAGAGATGGTCCAGAGCGTACGACCGGCAGTAATGTAGCAGCCGGCACAGGTGATGACGGTAGGTAGGAAGGCCACAATGAGCAGTCCGAGAGAGCCGCCTCGCGAACCAGTCGCTTGACGGTAAATTTCGGCGAGTGGGAAGTCGTATTCACTGTTCATAACGCCGTCGAGGTCGTTGATCGAGTAGAAGACGGCAACCATGTAGAGGACACCGGTGACAAAACCGACACTCATTTGGGCCAGGACGGCCTTGGGGATGTTCCGACTCGGTCTGCCAACAAGTTAGATATTTGGAAACGAAAATTTTCATTGGTCAAGGGAAGTAAATACCTGGGAATCTCTTCTGCCAAATGAGTCGAACAGTCGGGCGTGCCCACACTGTAGGCGCCGTTAAGCATTCCTGCCACGAAAACAAACCCATTGCTCGTATATCCCGTCTGGTTTTGCCAGGTGCGCCAGACAAATTCGTTAGAAGCATGTCCCGTGCCGTTGACATGCGGCATGACAGCGCATACTACGATCGTGATGAAGACACCGGCCAAGATGAAAAACATTCCCAGATTTCCAATGTGCGGAAGAAATCGGTTCATGAACAGGACGATACAGCAGCACATCCACGTGCAGATGATGAAACTGAGGAACACATGCCACGACTGGGTCTGGAAGCCGGGGTGCATGAGGGCGTACATCGAGACGGTCTGCTGACCCAGGATAGCCGACATGGATGCCGCACCCAGAATCCAGGCCAAGCAGTTCCAGAAACCAGCGAAAAATCCACAAACGCGACCATATTTACCGGCGGTGATCGATGCCCAGTGGTAAACTGAAGTCCGGGTTAGCAATCCAAACAACCAAACAATTTAGCTTTCGTCATACCGCCACTGGCGGAAGGCATTCCCGATGCCAGCTCGGCAATGGATGCAGCAACCAGCCAATAACAAACCGAGACAGCCATGCTAGGGGTTACGGTTAGCAAAAGATCCCTGGAGACAGCCAATTCGGAGGCTTATGGTTTGGCGGCACATACAATTCATAGATGACACCCGACGGCCCTCCATTATACAACGCCGTTACCTATATAAAAGCCGTAGTTCAGCAAGGAGTCATGTTCCCCTAGCGTCGGGACCACGTACCAGACTGCCACCTTGGGCAATCCATGTGTTTCCTGTCGTCACCGCGACAGCGCAGATACTGAGCAAGCTGAAATTCCGATCGAGTTCTTGACGATGGCCGGACGCATTAACTAATTCCATCTCAGCCCGGTCTTCCGTTGAAGACTCGATGGGCTCCACCTTTTCGGGTGCATCTTTTGGTGCCATTTCGGGAGTTTTTATTCGATTGAGGGTGAGTGGGAGCGGAACCGGTCGATAAGGAAATGGCCGAGGATGGAGGCAGAAAGGACAAAAATGACGTGTGGGTTTGGATCAAACGGGTGGGAGCTTTTTTAGCTATATACGACAATGTGTCGGCGAATGGCGAGACACGGGGCGATAGACTTGATAATTAGGTTGAATATAAACGCAGTATATTGGTAGTATATTGAAGGAATGACCGGAAAGGAAAGAGAAGGAGAAGAAACTAAAAAGATCGGTCGAGCATGGCGTCTGAAGAAAAAGAAAAAAAGGTGGCGTGGCACAGGGATGATCAGTGAGGGTACCAACGGTTTCTTAAAAGAGGAAGCATGCGGGCAGGAGTTTAAGGTAGGCTAAGGATCTGGCCGGCGACGAAAGCCAAAGTATAGAGCTGGAATTAGGGTGGGGATGGGCCATCTCCCGCCAATAGCCTCCCCCTACTTGGTTGTCGGAGGGGTGGCTACGGGGGGCTACCGGCGGCGATGACTGGCCGGCTTCAACAGGGGGTCGCGGGACACTCGGCCTATTCCCAAAGGGGGAGTTTCAGCAGATGCCTTATCGCGATCTCTTTCGGTGGGATGATCAGCCTTGAATCCTGAACAAGAGGGCACTGGTTCATGACGGATAACATTTAAGCATCATTTGTATCCCCACACGCGGGAGTTTGTTGTCAGGATCTACGAAAATCGGGGTTGAAGTGTGAACATCTACGGGCATCCCCTGGGGTATGGAGCGGCTGCGGAGTGTACGTTGGAGTCGGTACGGGCGTGGCACAACCATCACAGAACTACAGTGTAATTGAGCCAGATAGACACAATCACCTACCTAACAGGAGCTAGAGACACAGTCCGAGAAAGCATTATCAACAGAAACTGCTTGAGTAAAAAAAAAAAAAAAGAGAGAGACAGAAAGGAAAAAGGGGGAGAGGAATGTACCTGGAGTC
The DNA here is from genome assembly GCA_004849945.1 of Aspergillus ochraceus. NCBI lineage: Eukaryota > Fungi > Ascomycota > Eurotiomycetes > Eurotiales > Aspergillaceae > Aspergillus > Aspergillus ochraceus. The sequence goes on from SSOS01000002.1 coordinate 2,988,589, forward strand.
TGCTCGCGTGTCTGTCTCACTCCCATTCAACAGAAAAATTTCCTTACTTCGATGTAATCATTCGCAATACTGCGACATTTTCCTTTGTTCTTACTCTAGGGTGGCCCTTAGTGTTCCTTCTCATATTAACTACTCCGGATGGATAAACTCTCGTTCAGCGACGAATTATTGAATACATTCCCACGGGCGATTCAACCACGGGCTGGCCGGCCGGTTGCCACCGCGGAACTCTGTTTTCTGGGGCCCTAACCTTGTCCGGGGCCAATGACACGACGGCGCCGCTATCGGGCTAATCATTACCGCGGCGAATTATTCATCGTTGATTGCGACGCACGTTCGGCCTTCTACCTTATCTTGGCGTGCTTTTAATTTATTGGAATTGATGTCAATTTCCATCGCCATATAGATAAACCTTAATTAATAACCATGCCACTAACAAATACCAAATACTAGACATAACAAATAATAAAATAAATAAAATAAAACGGCACGCAGGACTGATCCTGCGACCATCAGGCCATGCCGTTGGTGGTGTTGCCCCGTGCTGCGAGCATGCTTGGCTACATGTATTGGGAAGAGGACGACTTGAAGCAGTATGATATTTCCATCGTCATATCCAGAAGATACTTGACTCTATGAATAAGGGGGCAGAATCAATATCCTCGATCCTTTGACCGAGGTACTAACTTCACTGCGTTATTTACCCCTGGTTCAGGTAGCATCGCAAGGTGGGATACAAATACCTGGTAAATAGATGCTAAACAATTCCTATCCATTTACAGAAATAAGGCCGGGTCAGGTACCAAATCCAATAGCCTCCCAAGCAACAAACAGGGCCGAGAACTAAGATCGAATGGTAGGGAAATCTCCGAGCCATTCACCAAGATTCTAGAACAAAGACAAAGCATTTGAAATTGATCGAGAAACCAATCCTAAACTCAAAGATCGCGCCGGCAGTGAGCGGTACGTGGTCGGTGTCTGAATCCGCAACATCATAGGCCTGCTGCAGCAGGGGTATCACACACCCCTGCAGGCCAAGCCAGTGAGCTCATCGTCTGGGCTGACCGATGCGGACCTCGTGAAAATTCTGATGTTTTAGTTTGTACTCCGGAGCCAAAAAAAAAAAAAGAGCTGAGATGGTTTGACTATTGGGAAGGCTCATGTTCTAGTAGTTAGCCCGGTCGAGCGACGGAGTATGGTGTTCTCCGAACTAGAAGTGAAATATAATCAATGAAAAGAGAAAGAAAGACATTTACTTCAATAGTTCCATCTAACAATGACTCGTTGTACTGATCAGGAAAAACAAACGGTTTAATATCAGCAGCAATATCGAGAGTATCTCTTTAATCAGTCGGAGTGGGTTGGTGTCGTGGCAGGGTATGAACTAACTGATAGCTGTACTCCGTACTCGGTGTGCGAGCTTCGGGCATAGTAGAGCGCTCACACTTAAGCTATGACCACTGTGGGTGCACAAACATGCTTATAGAGCATGCATACATAGCCAAGGGCCAGCCAGACCAAGATGCAGTTTGAACGTACGGTGTACTCCCGACTCAGATGTTTATTTCAGCTACCAAGACGGGATAACGCACCGATATGGACACAACACTGCGCTGGCCAGATCGAGTCCGATCCTAGCAAGGTTACACCGCAGAAAGCACGATGTTTCCCCGCCCCACCTGCGATACGAATTAATCACATACTCCGTAAGTTACCGCAGCGCTCTCGACCCTTGGCTCGACGGGGGACGGAAGCACCTGGGAACCCAAGTCTATCCCGTCTATTTAGTTGTGTTCCATGGTGAGAGACGCTGCCAATTAGAGGCCGCTATCCGCGACGAGATATTTAGAGCGGGATAAACATTCCGCCCGCCTCCGTGGGGGAGCAGCACAACCGGATGGGAAATCGACTCATTGGCGTAGTTGACCATTGAGTGCTGACAGGGTGACCGTGAGGGTAGTAGATCGAATTACTTTGCATCCTGGTGCCCGGTGTGCTTCCCTGGTGATTAATGACGATCTTGGAGCGAACAGGAGGATGCAGCTGAGGCATACACCGTACCTACTGCGTACTCCGTGCTCCGTAGTACTGCGAGGGTGCGTACCCCGGCTGAAAGAAGGGGGACATTGGGTTTGTCGCTAGCCCGATAGGGACTAGATCCTGTTTGCATTAACTCGCAACTAAAATGGCAGGACCCACCGGGAAGGTACACCGGCCCGTATTGAACAATACCAGGATGGTTGTTTTGCATTATTTGCACCTCTGCTTTTCCTCGTCCCACTCCTACGGCCTCGAACAAACAAAGAGATTGAGCTCCAGTCCACCTGGGACTGCCGGCGTGTGGCTTGAGGCGTCGTAACATGATTCAGGACCACACATGCCTAACTTGGGTACTTGCCTCTTACTCCATCGGGATATCTCGCCTACTGCCTGCTGGTTGGCCGCATGGTGTCTGGGTCCCTCCATCCAGCAGCCGTCAATCAAATCAACTCCTCCCCCCAAAGACAATTGGTAGGGCGACCGCCATCATACCTATTCTGGCAGCAGTGTGGGATGATGAAATCAAGATGGGTGGTCCCGCAGTACGGCCGATGAAGCCCTGAGCCACGGGTCACCCTATCTGGCCTTGGTGCTTCATTTCGATCGCAGGTTCGCTGTAATTTGTCCGGCCCGGCGGGATGGGACCTGGATTACCTATCTCGCCGGGCTTCTCCTCCCTCGAGAGCTGCAATCAATCACATCCCAGTTCGGACGCTGGCCGCTGATTGATCCCAAGGCTGGCTGCGGCGCTTTCCCCTGGCAGATGCTTCGAATCCCCCAAACCTTATCACCTTTAAGATGTACGTGCATCCGCCTTATATTCCGTGGCTTCCCTTTGGTTCCCGACTTTTGGCCTCCTTGCGCGCATGCCATATTAACCCCGTGTTTCTTGGGTTTCTAGGTTGAGAAACAGCAGCATGGCAATTCTAGGTCCGGAATATGGACGGAGCTTTGCGAAGGAGACGTGGACTCTCTACGCCGTGGGCATGTTGGGCGTCCTGCTGCGATTGTAAGTTACGGCCTTGCTTTCGTCCTTTCAATCTGGTGCTGACTATACCGATGCTTTGCAGTGTGGCACGAATTCGTCGACTAGGGGTCACGAACCTCCAAACGGATGACTACCTGATGGTCTTTGCGGCTGTCTGGTACACTATACTATGCGTTGCCTTGAACCAAGTCGCCTCCGGTGGGGGGTCGAATCTGATGGACGAGAAGGATATCCAGGATCTGACTCCTGCCATAAAGGCCGAGCGAGAGCGAGGGAGTAAATGGGTTTATGTGTCTGAGCACGCATTTATTCTGGCAATCTGGGCAATGAAAGCCTGCATGCTGGTGATATATGCCCGTCTCACGTATGGAATCACGCCCCAATACCCATGCTATACGAAGCTCACACAATCCACAGCGAAGGTTTGCGACAGCGGAAATGGGTCAACTACCTTGCTATATACATCGCACTAGGATTCGTTGCAGTCGAACTCTCACTCTTTCTCATTTGTCGCCCTCTATCGAACTATTGGGCTGTTCCCACGCCCAACGAGCAATGCTCAACCTACCAATACTACGAGATCATTCAAGGATGCATCTCCATCTCTGCCGACGTCTTCATGCTCCTCATTGGTCTACCGCTTCTTCTACAAGTGCGAGTGCCCCTCAAACAGAAGTTAATCCTTGTTGTTATCTTCGGCATGGGCATTTTCGTTATCGTTGCGGCTATCCTTAACAAGGTCTACTGTCTCGTGCCCGCTTTGATCTCCTATGTCTACATGAATTGGTACTTCCGCGAAGTCACGGTCGCCGTGCTAGTGACCAATTTACCGCTGATTTGGTCCCTCCTACGCGACGTCTTTCCCGCCCTCAAAAGTTGGACCGGCGGATCGAAACGCGGAACAGACCGGTATCGCTCTGGACCGTGGACCAGCAAGACATCCGGAAATCGGCATTACGGACCCCCGAGTCACTTGCGCTCTGGGGATTTCAACATGCAGAGCTTTAACCGAAGTACCGTCGATGCGCAGCAGAAGGCCGTGTCAGACGTTAGTACGGATGCGGCCGACGATCGCGATATCAGTGACGATGGTTCCGACCGAGCCCTAAGAATTCGACAAGATGTGACGGTGACGGTCGAGCGCGAAACACGGCAGCCTGAAGATTGGGATTTCGGGCATGTGAGGGACAATTCTCTGCATCATACTCATGAGCGTCATGCGCAGCCGTGAAACAGTCTAGTCGGCGTCTACATTTTGCGGTCTTTCTTTCGCCTTTCTTTCGTGCGATCTTTTCCTTTGTCTAAACTACCCGACTGCCATCCTTTATCTCCTGTACATATTTTTCCTTCTCTATTTCTGGGTTTTGTGAGGCGATCTGATTTTTGATATCCGATAGACACCATGTATCTGCTAATGTTACGACTCTATAGAACGATGTCCTTGAAAACATCAATACAAAAACGACGAAGGTGATCGGCGCAAAGTGGGCCAGCCCCGGTCCCGGCAGTCCAATGCCCTGGTTTGAAAGTGAGATTATCGATTCGCCGTACCCAAGTCCATCGCCTGAAGGATTCAGCGCAGCGGCCCATGGGTGCTATTATTTCCCACGGTCTGGAATAAACAACACTGAAACCAATCACGAATCCTTCGCTGCCATTCCAAGAATTTTCCACGAGCAGTTAATATAAAACTTCGTTCGAAGATCAATTTCGGTTGAATTTGTCCGGGCAAACTCTGCGTTACCATCTGGTTACAGCGTCACAATACACGATGCAGATCTCCCGGCTCCGAAATCTTTTGTCTTTTCAATATTCTTTTTTCTTGGTTGCGTCAACGTCGCGGCCGACCTTTACCCGCCGCTTTTAGCGCGGTCTCTGTTTTCTGGGTCGTCTCCAACATTATAGCGGGGTGCAAATCGTATGGATGGATGGAAGCTCCGGGTTGAATCCCCATCATCCAGTTATTCCACTTTGACAACCTCAAAAATTGAAATGATTTCAGCAGATGCAGGCGACAGGGCCACAGTCTTCGGAAAGGATTACAGCTTCCTCTTCTCGTGGTCATGGAGCACATCCCGACATTGCCTGGTTGAACCTGAACCTTATTCTCCGGCCTCAGCTCCCAGTCTGCACTGGCTGCATCTCCGCAGAAACTCCAACGAACTGGATAAAAAGATAAAAAAGATCATCGAGCCTGCATCGGATCCAGAATAAACGAACGATGTCTGCCGTTGAGGCGAACAGACTTCACCTGAAACAATGCGCAGCCGATAACAGTAACAATTATTCCGCACCACATACGGAGCATACATCGGACTACGTTCGAAAAATCAATAGTCCGTCTGTCAAACAAGAACACTCTGACCTCTCGCTTCCAATTCCCAAATCACCGTAACATCCAAGACTGGTTGCACTCGGTAGCCCACAAGTTTACCGTATGGGGCAAACCTTGACGGATGGCAAGACCCATGAAACTATTCCCTTCCGGTCCATGGGTAATCCACCTCGCCGTCCCCACCGCCAAATGCTGTATTTGGGAAAGATCGTGGTGTCAGCTACGCCATTCGAGCAACACCCAGGGAATTGGTGCTGAACATTATCAGCCTGTCCACGGATGAGGCCCGTGATCATCTAGACAGGCCGCCGCGACGGGAAAAATGTACGGGCACATACCTGGCAAACACACATTTCGCTCGCGTAGCCGACGGCCCCGGAGATCTACATATCCCCAGTGATGAGCGGTTTTCTGGTCCATACACCGTAGGTGGGGAGAACTACAATTTTCTGCCATACTCCGTACAGTGCACGATACATAGGAATCCTACACGGAGGTGTGTTACGAAGCACAATGAATTACTTTTCATTAAGTATGTTCTAGCATCGGGTTGACCCATACCACGCACTAAACACAATATGTCTCTGTTCTAGAATCCTGATATGATTCTCGATCACTAGCTCGACGAGATAGATTGAAAAAGTCTATCTTTATTATCAAAGTTTCGAATCCTTCGTAAAGGCTTCTCCTTTCGTCGGTCTCGCCCAGCAAGGCACTCGCTTATCTTATTGACTTTCGGGTGTCAGCTTGCGAGTTTGCCGTTGCCGTTTTAACTATTGAAGTTTGAATTTCATTTCCACGGTTGGTCGATGTCAGCAATGGCTGGGACGCTGAGTGGAGTGCATAAATTTTCACAATGCATGCATAGTGGAAGGTTAAAAAGTCCCTCACCAACAAGGGTGTTTATCATTTCCCTTCAGAGGAATGGATGCATACTCCGCAGTAGGTACAAAGTCCTCTCATGAAAATGCGCGTGTCTTTAGCGATGCGTTCCCATGGTTCATGCAAGGCGGTTTTTGAGTTTACTCCAATGTGATGGTTAGGGTCTGTCTCCAAGATGGGCTGTTGATCATAGTTCATGTGTGATATACACTATGCACGTCGGCTTTTGTTTGTTCTGGAAGATATCCCGAGGTAAGGTGGGCAATTAATTGCCGGTATGTATGGTGTAGAGACCTGTCTTGTCGAGATGAGTACTGCCGATTGACCACACCCGCCATAAAGAGGAGATTTTCCCTGTTCGTCCGAGATAGCTCCCAACCAATATCAAATCTTAACCCAAGCCTCCATGCGGTGCAGTCCCCTGCACCAGACACCCTTATAGTTATCATGAAATCGAAACAATAGCGTGTCTGTATTTCACCATACCTACTGTTGTATCCAAACCAAGGCCCCTCCCTCCCCCCAGATAGTCATTCCTCCGAGACACATTGGAGTCCGCTAAACTTTGTTTTGCGAGCGGGCTGATCCTCCAACGGCCATCTTCCGTTTTTTGTGACTCCATAAGCTCCGTTTTAAGTTTGGTGTGTATTGTTTTTGATCGGGGACTGTTAATTTTTGTATTATCGATACTTTGTAGATACTACCAGTAGATAACTACTAGTAGTAACTTACGGGCTGGGCGCACACTAGTCACTGACATGGCCTGGATCGGAATGGTGTTGTTTGTTATTTTGAGTATGTACTCCGTGCACTTGGGATAGTTATCTCTGTCGACTATCGATTAGTTCTCTGTATGCTCGGGTGGTTTGGTGGCTTTAGATAGTTTGTTAAGTTGCTTGGGGGCCGTGGTCTTTGTTCTTTTTGTTCGCCTAGGTAGGGGTAAGAAGACACGGACACGGAACTTCCCCCTCCCTAGTCATTTGAGTCAAACATCCTGTTCATTTACTCCTCTAATATACAAAGTAGAAATAGAACCCACGAGTCCACGTGTCCACGCCCCAAAGCCAAGCCATAATGACCCATCTTGCTATACAATATATGAGATCCATCTGCGGAAGACGGAGTACGGAGTAGAATGATCCGAGAAGAACCATCACTTATCGAAGAATTCCGTACTCCGTACGTCATTATTCAGCTTGGACCTGACAAGCCTGTCTGGCTGGCTGGACTGTAAGTGACTAGTTTCACTTCAGCTGGCGCGTGGCTGGTGGGGTATACTAATACTCCGTATAGTTGATTTCCGGTGTTGATTTCGGCCGAAGAGGAGGTGGAGTGATAGGTTCGTTAAGTTGGTGGCGATGTTGAGCTTTTAGGGTACGTTTTATGGTACATATATGCTTGGATAGGGGGCATTGGGATGGACTGATTAAATGGAAGCCGTGGCACAATCGCTTCCCATTTTCCTACAGGACAGAAGTCGTATGATGTCTATCTAGGCCCTATAATTTGGTGCGATAGTATTATGTATTCCGAACAGTGAGCTCTGACTTTTCTAGTAATCGTCGAATGGCTTGAAGATGATCATCGCAGTATCGCTTTAACTGTTTAATATGTTGGTACCTATATTATGGGAGTAGATTTGTGACTGAAATTGTCATGGCAATTTGGAATGGACTTTTGAGTCTGTCAGCGCGTTTCCTGACATTCTGGTGCAAATCGGGATCATATGAGAAAACGCCACGCGTCTTGATTGTATGGAACAGTTACAATAATATACGTAGGTAGCGCTTTGGATTGGAAATCCCTACTTCCCATTTCAGTAATTCTATCGCCCGTGAACTAGATATACTGCAGTATTGAGAATTCGACCACGATTGAGGATCAGCCCAATGATTAACGCCCGTCTATGAGGTTCTGCTCAAAGGAGTTGGGTATATATATATATATATATGTATGTATGTACTTTCTAGAATAAAAGTATTAAGAGATAAAGAGATAAAGAGAGAGAGATTTACTAGCAAGTCTAGGACCTACTCCATATTGCATGTAGCTTTCTGAATCTATAGTTTACTACCTTATGTTTGCTTGTGTCACTCTACCTGATTTCCCGATTAGTCCTTAGTCCATCCACCTCTTTTCCCCCTCATCGGATCCATCTCCTTCCGTCAACCCATCAACCCCTCTATCCTGCGTCAGATTTGTTTGAGTCCAGTGGCTACAATGACAGCTTCCTACACTTCTACCTCCTTCTTAGGCCTGGAAGGTCTTCATGTCTTCATTACTGGTGCTGCAGGGGGCATTGGACGGCAGGCAGTGCGGGAATTCCTTGGTAGGTTGTTAGCGATGGACTCGAATTCATTGCACATCACCTATATCCCCTACAATGCAATGGCCTTCGGAATTTGGTTCAATATATGCTTCCTACTCGATGCTATTTCAGTGATGCCTAGTGCCTATGTCTTGGTCATATTCTAGCCTACATTTTCACCTCATTCTATGTTATGTCACGCGTTCTACATTGATATTTGTTCCAACATTCTGTCAAGAGCGCATACCATATCCCTGTCAAACCTACTTACTAACGAATCCCCACAGACCAAGGTTGCAAAGTGACGACACTTGACATCAAGCCCCTAGACTTTCGCGACCTCGCAAAAAAAGAAGATCAACTATACATCCTAGCAGGCGACGTCTCAGACGAAGAGTCCATCGCAGCCAATTTCACCCAAGCCATCAAACAACAAGGACCCATCAACATCCTCGTCGCCAATGCCGGCATCACCGACGAGAGCAGAGACTATCCCATCTGGGACCTGCCTCTGGATACCTGGGAAAGGACATACCACTTCAACGTCCGCGGCACATTCCTCACCATAAAGCATTTCCTGCGATCTGCCCAGACAGCGCAACAAGCGTTGGGCGCAGAGCTAGATAATCTAGCCATTGTGGTGACGGGTAGCGAAACGGGTAAGTTCGGACAAGAGGGCCATGTGGAATATGCGTCTGGGAAGGCTGGGCTGCAGTATGGGCTGGTGCGCAGTGTCAAGAACGAGATTGTGAGGTTGAACAGTAAGGCGAGGATCAATGCCGTTGCGCCGGGGTGGGTGGATACGCGGATGATCCAAGGGAGGTTGGATGATCCCAGGGAATTGTGGAGTGAAGCCCAGGCTACGTAAGTCCATTCTGCTTGTCTTGTCTTATGGTGCTAGATCAGATGGACCTGAGATTGATGGTGTTTGCTGATGGGAAATCAGTGTGCCGTTGAAGAAAATTGCGAAACCAGAGGACGTGGCGAGGGCGATGGCGTTCCTTGCCTCCCATCGTGCGGCGGGCCATATATCTGGAGAATGTGTCAGTGTTGATGGAGGCATGGAGGGCCGTTTGATCTGGAAGGAAAGCGAAGTCAATCAACAGTCCAAGAACACTTCAATTCAAACAAGTGTTATAGCTCCAACGATCCCGCAATCAATCAGCAAGCCCAAAAACAAGATTCGCATCACCATCTCCGTCGATCTTGACGCCGTCTCTGGCTGGCTAGGAACAGGTAAATACAGTACACGTCCTAAACATTCTACAATCCACACCATGCAACACTAACTCTCAATGAGGCCAACACCCCGATAACATCCTCGCCGACTACTCATCTGGCTTCTTCGCCGCCCGAGTCGGCGTCCCGCGTCTTCTCCACATGCTCAAAAAACTCAACCTCGCAGACCGCTGCACCTGGTTCATCCCCGGCCACTCGGCAGAGAGCTTCCCAGAGGAAGTCAAGCAGGTCGTTGACTCGGGCTGCGAGATCGGGCTACACGGATACGCCCACGAAGGCGCATACCAGCTCACCCCGGAACAAGAACGTGATGTACTCGTCCGATGCATAGAGATCGCAACCAAGTTGACCGGCAAGAAGCCTGTCGGGTATCGAGCACCATTATACCAGCTTCGAGAGTCGACGCTCGACCTGCTCGAAGAATTCGGGTTCGAATACGGTGCGTTCACTATCCTCCCCAGAACCTCCTCAGACCCCTATCCATCACCCATAACACATATCTAACCAACACTAACCTATTATATGGGTATTGATGAGCAATAGACGCCTCCCTAGCAGACCACGACAGCCAACCATTCTACGCTCCATCACGACCCCCCCTCAGCCCACCCAACTTCAGCCTCCCCGCCTCAACCTGGATGCACCCGGTCCCCAGCGCATCCCGCATAGACCGCCGCCCCCTAACCTGCATCCCCTGCAACTGGTACATGGAAGACATGACGCCCCTCCAGTTCCTGCCGCGCGCACCAAACTCGCACGGCTACACGGACGTCCGCGTCATCGAGAACCTCTGGAAAGACCGGTTCCTATGGCTGCGGGAGAACGAAGACGAGCCTGTCTTTCCGGTGCTGATGCATCCGGATACGAGCGGCATGGCGCATGTGATTGGCATGGTGGAAAGGTTTCTGGGCTGGTGTCGAGGCTGGGGCGATGAGGTGGAGTTTTGTCAGACGGGGGAGGTGGTAAGGTGGTGGAGGGAGAGGGAGGAAATAAAGGAGAGAGATACGGATGTGCAAGGGGGTGTGGTAGTTTGAATATGTAGTTTTGCTTAGTTCTGGTGGATATCCTTTAGTCCGTACTGCAGAATGTCCTTGGAGAAGGGAATTGCAGCGTACCTTAGGAGCACGATTGTTTGTTTGAACAATAGTCACAGGGAGACTGTAGTAGGTAACTAGTGTTCAATGTGTCTGTCCATGGTTTCTTTCTAATTTATGATATTTACGAATTCCTCTAATGGGACAGGAAATAAAAGAAAGAGAAAGAGAAATGATTAGGTAAGTTAAGTATATTATAGATTCTATGTTCATAACAATTAGAACTATATGAATACTAAGTAGAGATAGAAATAAAAATGGTTTCAAGGAATATAAATGCACCTTGAATTAAAATAAAAAAATAAAAAAAAAAGGGATATCAAAGAAATCGAAGAAAAATAAAGAGAAAATAAAGCAAGCAAAAACGCCAACCCAATGAAAATATAAGCAACAAGCAACAAATGTATCATATCATCGTGATCATGTTTTCGCATCACCCCTATTTCACAAAGTTCAACATGCTTTTATGTATGGTTTCTGGTTTCCAATGTAATGTTGTCACAATATGTGCAATTTTTTAAGAGGAAGGACGATGCATTTAGTCATAAAGGTCCATGTCTCCGCTTTCGTCTTCCATTTCAGCCATGGCGTCGTCGTCGTCGTCGAGCATATCCAGGTCCTCGTCGACGGGGACCTCGTGGTTCGGAAGGACGTCGATTCGTCCGTCGCGCATAACCACGCGAGCGACTTCGCCGTCCAAGATACTGCCGCGCAGAATAAGCACAGCCAGACGGTTGAGGACCTCGCGCTCGATGATGCGACCCAAAGGACGGGCACCGTACGCGGGCGAGTAACCGGCTTTGCCGAGATAGTCTTTGACCTCGTCGGTGCATTCGATGGTAACTTTGCGGCTGTTGTCGTCGAGACGGCGTTGGACTTCAGCCAGGCGGAGGTCGACGATCTTGCGGATCTCGCGCCGCGTGAGACGGTTGAAGATCACGGTGCTGGAGATTCGGTTAAGGAATTCGGGCAGGAAGTAGTTGCGCAGAGCGGTCATGACGAGCTCGCGGGTCTGAGGATCAATGCGACCGTCCTTAGTGGTGGGTCGAGCGAGGTACTCGGCACCCAGGTTGGAGGTCATGACTACAATGCAGTTGCGGGCGTCGACAATTCTGCCCTGGCCGTCGGTGATACGGCCGTCATCCATGAGCTGAAGGAGGACGGTGAGGACTTCCTTGGCGGCTTTTTCGACTTCATCGAACAAGAGGATGGAGAACGGGCGGCGGCGAAGACTCTCAGTGAGTTGGCCGCCAGCGTCGTGGCCAACGTAGCCGGGGGGTGCACCGATCATTCGGCTCAGGGAGTGCCGCTCTTGGTACTCGGACATGTCGAATCGGATCATGGCCCGAGGGTCGTCGAAGAGGAATTCGGCGAGAGCCTTGGTGAGCAAGGTCTTACCGGTTCCCGACGGACCGCAGAAGAGGAAGCTCGGAGGAGAGTTGGGATTGCTGAGACCGGACCGCTGGAGTCGGATGGCGTTCGACACCGAAGTCACCGCCTCCTTCTGGCCAACGACCAGCTTGCCCAGGTACTTCTCCATCTGCAACAACTTGTCCTTCTCGGTGGTCTTCAGCCGAGTAACGGGAATTCCGGTCCATCGAGCGACAATTTCGTTGATTTGATCGGGACCGACCGAGTCGGCAAGGAGAGCCTCTCCGGCGTCACCGCCACGAGCACGCTGTTCGGCGTCCGCGCGTGCCCGTTCAGTTTCGAGTCTGTCGATGAGAGTTTTGGTCTCCGGAATGGCGTAGTATTCCAAATCAGCCGCCGTCTGGGTGTCACCCATTCGTTCAGCTTCATCTCTCTTGACCTTCAGAGAGTCGAGCTTGATCTTAGCGTCCTGGATCGACTTGCTGCGCGCCTTTTCGCTTTCGTACTTCTCGCGCATGGGGCGCAGTTCCTCCGTCACGTTGGCCGCTTCTTGTTTGGCAGCCTCCAAACGGGTCTTGGATGCTTCGTCGGTTTCACGCTCGAGGGCATGGATCTCAATCTGGAGTTGACGATGCTTTCTTTCCAGGTTATCCAATGCCTCTGGCTCAGACTCCCGAGTCACTCGCACAGCGGCTGCTGCCTCGTCAATCAGGTCAACAGCCGAGTCGGGGAGACGACGAGCCGTCAAGTATCGTGCTGCGAGCGTTGCTGCCGAAACAATTGCGCCGTCAAGGATGTTAACGTTGTGGTGCACTTCGTACTTCTCCTTCAAGCCACGAAGGATGGAAACAGTCTCGTTGACCGAGGGTTCCTTGACGAGTACTTGCTGGAAACGTCGTTCAAAGGCCTGATCTTTTTCGATATATTTCCGGTATTCGCCTAGTGTAGTCGCACCGATGCAGTGCAGCTGACCACGGGCAAGCATAGGCTTGAGGAGGTTGGCGGCGTCCATGCCTCCCTCGCCGCTGGAGCCGGCACCCATGAGGAGGTGGATCTCATCGACAAACAAGACGATGGTTTCTTTAGACTCTTCGATTTCCTTGAGAACACCCTTCATTCTTTCTTCGAATTCACCACGGTATTTACTTCCGGCAACGAGCGAGCCGACGTCAAGCGAGAGCAGCCGGCATTGGGCGAGGTTGGCGGGCACATCAGCGTTGACAATGCGACGAGCCAATCCCTCCACGACCGTGGTCTTACCGACACCGGGCTCACCGATGAGCACCGGGTTGTTCTTCGTCCGCCGACTGAGAATGCGAATGACCCGACGGATCTCCTCCTCACGGCCGATGACGGGGTCGATCTTTCCCTCGCGGGCCATGGAGGTCATGTCGATAGTGAATTTCTTGAGGTTCTCATTTTCGCTCTCCGAATCCGCCGTCTTGGAGTCCACACGCTTGGACCCCCGGATCTGCTGCACGGCGGTATCGATCAATTTGACATTGGGGATGTTGGCGTCGGCCAGAGCCCGCTGGACCTGCGAATCTTGAGCAATTGAGAGGATCAAGTGGTCAATTGCCACGAAGCTGTCCTTCTGGGTCTTGGACAGGTCGGTGGCGGAGCGGAGGACTTTGGCGAGAGCGGGAGAGACGGCGACGGTCTCTGGCGGAGGGTCTTGGCTGGGTAGACGGACCAGCAGCTTCATGAGCGCGCGGTCCAACAGCTGTGGGTCGCCATGGGCGCGCTCGACGACCTGGCGGAAGAGAGGGGCAGAGGCAGAATCGTGGGAGGAGTGGGAGGGAGCTTCTTGGTCTTTCGACTCATCGGGAGAAGGATTGAGGAGGGCGACTGCCAGATGAAGAGGAAGAATTTGAAGGTGAGAGTATTGTTCAGCGAGGCTGCTGGAGTCCAGCAAAGCCTTGTTGGCTCGGTCTGTGAACGAAGCCCCGTTCATGGTGGGACAAAGAGAAAAACAGTGTCGAGGTCGATGTAGATGAACGATCGGAGGTAACGAGGTTAGGAAGTAGAGGTTTTAGAAGTAGTTACCTGTAGAGGTCTCGATAAGGTTCTGATGTTCTGATTGTTTATTTCCAAGCTGCAATGCTGATGAAGCAAGAATGAGTGTGAGCCGAGTTTATATAACGGCGAGTTGGGCATCGAGAAGTCCCGCGGTGCGCCATGACGACACGGGACCCTTCCACCGCCTTCCAGAAGCATCCGGAGCTTGCCGTGATAATGTCACGTGGTGTGACGTCGTCAGGCCATGTGGGAACGTGACAGGCGATCCCTGGGATGTGACAGTTAGCAAAGGTCTAGACAGGCCGGTGTCAGTCTTTGAGATACTGTCGGAATCGGGAATCGTGATGGTCCCATAACGGCGCATCTCACTGGCACTTCCCATGAAGGTGGGATATCATTCAACGTCACATGACTGGGCCAAGATCACTTTAGTGCCTTAGTGCCTTAGTATCTTGATGCCTGATTTACGTGACCTTGATGCCTTAATGCCTTAAACCTTAATGCTTTATCATCGGTGACATAATCTCCCTTATGAAGATTTGATGGTCCTAAATCATCGAGATCTTCTCACCCTCGTCCACATCTTCAAAATCCAATTGAATCAAATCAAAAACACGGATCGACCAGCCACATCAAGCATTCCACATCGTCCCAATGCGAAACGAATGGCTGGCCATTGTCAACTTGATACGAGTCCGCCACGCCCCCACGTTGAGGATCTTCTGCATTGATTGGCATAAAATGTCTCACGGCGGTCTATCGGCCGGCAAGTTCGAGGGCTAAATTGTCAACTGAAAAGTTACTAGCAGTAGCAGAGGGCCCGGAGAGGCCAAAAAGTCGATGACACATCCATGCGATAATAACAAATGATAACGACCATCAATCCGCATGAACTCTCCTCCGTCCAACCTCGGAACGATGAGATCTCGCCCAGCCCTTCATGCCACAATGCCAAATGATCTATCGGGTCTGACCCGTTTCTGATTCGACGGACGACACTGGTCCTTTTCGCTCTTCCCTTTCTGCTCCCCAGTTCCCCCCCCCCTCCCCTCCTTTCTTAACTTCTGGATCCTCCTCTAGGATTCGATTCGACAAGATCCAGGTCAAATGTCATCCCATGCCCCTCCAGCCCGTGCGTGACGTCAAAAGTGGGAACGCTGCCCATTTTTACCCTGATTCGTATGGCTTGAAGATTCCTTGTAACAGGGAATTTCTGGCCAGTTTTTCCAAGCAACTCAGTTACTTGCAGCCAGCCTTGCAGTTTCTCGGTCAGGGCCAACTCCGGCGGGCAACCCCCCCAGCTCTCTGAGTCCTCTTGCCGGGGCTGTTCAACAGCTCCGTAGACCGTTCAGTTACCCACTTTATTTTAATTGCTGGACGCATAACGAAAAAAGGGCGGCCATGGCTCAGGAACTGGAATCCACTTAGGGCATAGTCCAGGCCCTCGCCGTGGCCACTCAGAACCCGGAATAAGCCCGAAACAGACTCGGAAGGATTGGAATGTTCGAGCACTGAGCAAGTCAGAGGTGCGAATGGGCTTATTTTCCCATGTAGATCTCTCTCCTTTACCCACTCCGGTGCCACTGTCGCAGCATCAGCATTCAGCAATCATCGTTGAAGTTATTTTGGAACTCCGTACCCCTCCACCCCAGACAACTCGATTGTTCCGTAATTCCATCGTGGTCTTTATTATTCCGGTGCGGATGCCTTGAAGGGGAAAAGACAAGGCAACCACTGCGTCTGCCGTCGACATCGTGCGTGGTCTAGTGAAGTCCGGCGTCTCTAGACACAGGGCAGGCCTTGCGGTTATTATTATTTGACTCCGTATAGACACAGTAGTCGTGGTCTAGTCCGCGAGTTAATTAGCTATTCAATGGCGTGCTCGGGTTTCATTCACCGGGTCTACATACTGTGTATGTAGCATCGCATGAAGAGAAAGATTCATGATGCTGAATATGGGGAGGGAGAGGTGACCTGCCTCGCAGGACCTACTACTCTGGGATCCATATTAGGTATCATGGCATGGAATTGCTGCCTTGGCTTGATCTCATCTGCTGTCATTGATTCGGTCGATCGAGAGAAAACTACGGTTGCATACCAGGTAGAATAGAATAGTTAGCAAAGTCAAAACTAAAGGGGAAAAATGTCCAGAACAAGAAATATCTAGAAATAAATACCTCATGAGAAATAAATAAATAGAAAAAAAAAAAAAAAGCAACCAAAAAGGAACATCCATTAATGTGCAGATTTACTCCATAATTGATTTTTCTTGTATCGCCATCGCCCCCCTCCAACTCTCCAACTGCAACTCCTCCTACTTCCACTTCCACTTCGGTTCCCAACTTCCATCCTATAAAACCCACTTTTCTTCCCTTCTTTGCCCCTTCCCGGATCGTTTTGAATTTTTAGTTTTTCAAACCCCTCTTCTTACATCCTCCCGACCTCTGCTCTCCGGACTCAAGTCGACGGGTTTTATCCTCTTTCCTCACGATACTGTCGACGCACAGTAGAGTGAGTCAATTGTATTGATCTTGGTCACAGTAAGCTGCGCCGGTGGTGAAACTCCCTGGTAGTGAGCAAACTGGTTCCCCATCTATCGTCTTGTTCTTCAAGACAATAGTAACTATATCTCTTTATACCCCTCCTAAAAAGGGAGAATTATCTATCAGAGACGAGAAAAGTTGTTGGATAATTGCAAAGCAAATCCAATCAACATGTCTCAGAAACCCATCTTCGTGGCGACTCACCCGCGAGCCTGCTCGACGGCTTTCGAACGAGTGAGTTCATCAAATTCCGGCCACAGAAAAGACAAAAATGATCTGGACCTTCCCCAAGGCCAAGCAATATATGCTAATTCATCCTTCGCCCTAACTGAAGGTCTTTATGACTCGTCGGGATACTATTCAGTGTATCCACGAGCCATTTGGCGATGCCTTCTACTATGGCCCCGAGAGATTGGGCACCAGATTTGCCAACGATGAAAAGGCTCGTCTGGAGAGTGGCTTCAGCCAGTCCACGTATCGGACTGTGATGGATAGAATCGAGCGTGAAGCTTCTGAGGTCCGATCTCTCTTATCTTTTTCTTGATCTTTTTACTTGCTCGCGTTACGAGAATCCCTGACTTGGAGAACCGTTTTTGCTCGTACATTGCTCTACGCTTGATTTCCTTGTCATGATCTGATTCAATTTGATGGATCGGAAGTGGCAGGGACTGAAATGGGATTTCTCAAGTCACATTCCTATTGTCTGAACCTGATGATACGAAACGAGATGAAAATGATCTCTCGAGCACCTGCATTTCTTTTTCCCTTCTTATTCCAATTTTCTCGCGGATTATGAGTCTCCTACGGGAATCCCCCAGATACGGCATGAGAATTTACTTCCCTACCATGTCTACGCACGCAGATGATGATGACGGATCTTGAACGATCGTCCGCCCGGACAAACCCTACCTTACCTTTCATCTTTCCCTTTACTCTCTCGTCATTCGTTCTTCTCCGAGTAAAATACTTACCTCCACTCCCAGGGCAAGAGAATCTTCATCAAAGACATCATCCACTATCTTCTCCCTCCCAGTGGAAAACCCGCCAGCATCGCGCCATCCTTGAACAGAATCAAGCGTGGCGTCGGGACGGGAAACTCTGTGCCCGTAGACAGCGCCTCGGTCGGAGGCATGAACGGCAATGGCGTCGCTCATGAATCCTCCGACCACCACCCGGACGGGGTCACCAACGGGGCGGAAAAGCAGTCGAATGGCCACCAGGAAGAGGCGGTCGCAAATGGGACACACAAGCAGCAGTCCAAGCAGACGGCCTCGTCGCTCCCATACGACACCCTCCCTGAGCCTGGCAATCCCACCGTGATGCCCCTGTCCATCCTCTCCCAGTTCCATTTTGCCTTCCTCATCCGCGACCCGCACTACAGTGTGCCGTCGTATTTCCGCTGCACCATCCCGCCGCTGGACGACGTCACGGGATTTTATTATTACGACCCCGCCGAGGCCGGGTACGACGAGGTGCGACGCACATTCGACTACCTGCGCAGCGTGGGGCTCATCGGTCCGCACATCGCGACGAGGGAGGATGACGCCGATGAGCTGGACGGCAGCTCAAAGAAGCTGAAGCCGGTGGTCGGCGGGCTCGGGGCAGGCCATGAGTCCGGGGCCGAGATCTGCGTCGTCGACGCCGACGATATGCTGGACAAGCCGGCTCCGATGATGGAGGCGTTCTGTCGCAGCGTCGGCATCGATTATAGTCCCAGCATGCTGGACTGGGATAACGAGGACGATCACCGGTTCGTGAGTGAGGCGTTCGAGAAGTGGAGGGGATTCCATAACGATGCAATCGAGTCGGGAGGGCTGGTGGCTAGAAAGCATGTAAGTTGTCTTCACCCCTTCCTTGTCCCTTTTGCCCTTTCTGTCTTCTCTTCCTACCTTTCCATTCAACACGGAAGGGAAAGCGTGAAAGACAAGCCAGGAAGGTCATAGGGGAAGGAAAGAACATCAAGCATTCAGAGCAAAATCAACTAATATACCCACCCACCAGGCCCGCCCTGTCAAGACAGAAGAAGAGTTCGACGCCGATTGGACCAAGAAGTTTGGCCCCGAAGGCGCCGCCCAGATCCGCAAAGCCGTGGATCAGAACATGGCAGATTACTTGTACATGAAGCAATTTGCCATGAAGGTGTAGACTTCTGAGAACCGAAGGTCCGAAGGAGTGAAGGGATGAGAAAGGGGGAAGAGTATAAGTAGGTAAGACGACACAAGGGATGGATGAACGAGAAAGAGAAGGGAGAGGGAATGGGAAAGGGAAATTGCAACACCCAATCCCCACCAAGCAGATCCAAATCCCCCAGAATGTAACAGAAGGTCGGGGCAAGGGGAAACGAATACCTTTTTATACTTCACGTGTTGTTTTCTGATTTTTGCGGGTTCACCGCTCCTGATGATGAGATCTTAGCCGTGATGACGCCATTTGCAATGCCTTTTTCTTACTCGATGTTAGTTACTTTGAGTTTTATCTGATGGGTTTGGCATGTTGGGAGATTGTCATAACGAATACTAGCCCAGTTTTTTAACTCCATATCTACACCATACTCCGTAGTAGTAAGATGAGTCTGATTTGTTTCTGATGTCGTGCTTTCTCCGGAAGACAGTATCATTGGTTTTGAGGACGGGGTTCGATCGATCGTTTCTTGTCTTGTCTTGTTCGGGCTTGCGTGATTGAGATATGTCGATTGCGTGCTGTAGATCTTTGCTTTCATCTTTCGTCTTTCCTGATGACTGATCAATGTGTTTCAATGTCGGCGTCATAGTTATTGTCGTGCATACCCAGTACTCTGGACCGGAGGAGCCCTCGTTCCTTAGGTCCTCTGGATAATTAAGTAAGGTCTAGATATAACCACACCGTAAGAACCTCACACTCTTTTCTTCTGCTTCCTATCGTTCAGTCGTGAAGTAGGTAGGTTTCATCAAACCAATTGGCAGTCATTCATTCCATTCACACGTTATAGATACATACGAAAGATACCTAGCATAGGAAATAGAGAAAGAAGTAAAATCTGTATCTGTATCCATTTCCACATCCACGTCCATAAGATATTCATATCCAACCTGTCTGGTTACCTCGACACAAATAAGGGAATCATCCAACTACCTATTCCTTCCTTCCTTCCTTCCTTCCTTCCTTCCTTCCTTCCTTCCTTCCTTCCTTCCTTCCTTCCTTCCTTTCTTCCATTACACCTTCACAATTCACAAGGATATATGGTTTAGAGGTAGGACGAGGGCGAGAGAGATTTGAATCTCATGACATTCGCACAAAAAAAAAAAGCGAAAACAAAACATAAAAAGCCAAGACCAAAATGCCGTGAAAGAGTCAAAAAAACATAAGAGAAAAGAAAACTTGTAAATGGTGAAAGAAAATCTACACCGCACTGTATCCTCCTCTGGAACCAGACCCTTGCAACGTGTTAATCACCCGTTTAAGCCAGTCCTGGAAGATGTAGGGGACGTCGCGGAGAGTGTCGCCGTGGGGGAGCAGGTCCCAGCCACGAGCTCCGTAGCGGTTGTAGTTCAGCCAGGAGCCGAAGATGAGATAGGCGGCGATGCAGAGGAAGAGGCTATCCCGGATCAGTCATTCGTTCAATTCACTCCAGGACGTGTAGAAACCAATCCCTAGAGTAGAGCTCCACCGTAGAGATAGAAGAATCCAAGGAGGAAAACTCACATAATAATCAACCAAGTAAAAAACCCCCAATGACTCGACGAATCCCCCTTATTATCATCGACGTAGTTATCGCACGCATACCGAGTCCTCCAGTCCAGTCTTAACACATACGAATCATCATCGACAAGCCCGAAGCTCTTGAACTGCAGACTCCGACGATCCTCGTCGCGACGCTGCTTTTCCTCGTCCTCGGGCCCGTCGTCCGCCTGGGGCGTCAGACCTTCTAATCCCGACCGGTCGGGATCGCACTGGAACTCGATGACGGCGCCGGCGCTCTTCTTCTTGCCGTCCTCGTTCTCGTAGCTGCCGCCGGACAGCCTCACGCGGAGACCCTCCTGGTCGGAGTCGTCAGTCTTGAGGCGCGTGATCTCCGTCTCTTTGGAGCCGTGGCCGACGGGGTCGAGACCGACAATCGGGAAGGGGTGTTTGGATTCGGAGCCGTCGGGGGAGTGTTTGTATTCGAAGCCGCAGACTGGAGGTGAGCCGTGATTAGCCAGACGTTCCTTGATTTATTGTGCCCTGTGTCGTATCCCTCCTCGTGTAGATCATATAGGTAGAAGTTTGGAAAGTGTAGAGGAGTCACGTACTATTCTTCGAAGTACCACACTTCATCCCATCCCGGTTCGCGGCGCCCTTCAAGATCCCACAAATGTTCATCACATACGTGGTGTTGACCACGTAGTTGTCCGTCTCATTGACATGGTATAGAGTGTGGACTCCGCCCAGAGGCTTGAGGTCATATTTATATCCGCCGACATTAATGTTATGGCAGTCGAAGCCGCGGGCGGAGGCGAGGCCAGAGGAGAGGAGGGCAGCGGAGGAGTAGAGGGCGGAAGATATCCGCATGATGTGAGTAGATTGTAAACGGAGGCGTGAACGTCGTTAACGAGAGAACCTAGGTGGTGGGTGATTTTTGTTGCGCGGATCGGCGGTGATGCCGTGAAGAGCTCGCAACGGGCGCTGGGGGCCGGAAAAAGGAGGGAAGGACGAATAAGAGGTTCGACAGATGCAAGGAGGAAGGTCGGGCTCGTTTGGGGTCAGGGTGAGGGTCGTGTTGAGAAATGCCCAGGTAGCTGAGAAATCGAGACTGGGGCGGAATGGCTGGTATGGAAGACGATGGACGAGCTGCTCGATGCGGTGGTCGGGATGTTGGTTTTCTCCGAGGCGTCGCTGGCTTCTCCGGTCTGGTGTGCCCAATACTTAACAGTATGACGGCACGAGAGATGTTCTAGGAAGGACACAGTCCACGTGGAGTGCCGTGACCTCGAGATCTGATGAGCAGTATCTCTTAAGCCAAAAAAGGAGTTGTCCGAAGCACTTTGGGGCTCTACTCTCTCCTGCCAAATATTCGAAGGTTGATTCGCTCGGAGCGACCAGATGATGGGCGAGGATGATGATGTCACCCGACCTGCACTCCTCGGTGGGATCTTCTATACTGTGATGAACCATTCATCAGCACAATGGGATTATTGTCAGAGAAAGAAAGATTAAGGAGAAAGAGAAAAAAAACATGAATAAAGTCAATGTCCCAACTAGATGCCCACACAAATATATACTTATCTACAGTACATACATATGGAAATACTTCACTAATAAACCCAAAACACTACCAGCAAGAACAATAATTCCAGAAGACAAACGGTCAACATTAAAGCACCACTCACAATAAACTAACCCCATCTTCAGCACCTTCCAGCATATTCCTGTAAGACGAAGATCGAATCATCCAAACCACACCCACCTCCCCGTGACGCCCACGTGACTCACCCGCTGACTAACCCCTCGGCCTGGCAGCAACCAATAAGTGCCTCAATCCACCCCACCAAAAGGCCATCAGAAACCAAACAGAGAAGCAAAAGAGCAACCTCTTCAAGATGATGCAGACGCGCATGGTACGTACATACTCTCCCTTTGTCTCCCCTCCTATAACCCAAATGTACCATCACGGAAAAACGAGGCGAGGTAAAATGAAGAAAGAAGACATAAGCTAAAACCCCACCGCAGCTCTCAAAAGAAGACGAAGTCGCTGCCGGCGGCAGCGACGACAATGAAGTCCGTCGCGAGGACCAGGAGAAGATTAACCGCTTCAGTCGTCTGCATCAGCGGGAGACGGTGCTGGAGGATTTGTTGAAGGCGAAGCAGGTTCGTTGTTCCTTCTCCTGCCCCCCCCCCTTGGCTTTAGTCCTCGGATTCCTTCTCTATATTTTCCGATAAAAGAAGAAAGGGGAGGGAACATGGGAGGGAGGGCGGTAGCTAGACAGAGCTAATTCCCACGCACAGAAAGACAAAGAAGACCTCGAGGAAGTCTCGACGGAACTGGAACTGGCGGATGAGGATGAATTAGTCCCGTAAGTAACCTCCCTCTTGACCTCCACGACCACCTAGCCCGCACATGCACATACCCATGTCCCTCAAAAAGAACCCGCGAAAGAATACAATCAAAAGAACAAAACTGACCAAACCAGGTACAAAATCGGCGACTCATTCTTCCAACTCCCCCTAGAAGAAGCGCAGTCCCTGCTCTCCTCTTCCACGGAGCAGATCGACACCGAAGTATCCGGTCTCGAGGATAAGTTGAGTGATCTGCGCGAGGAGCTGCAGCAGTTGAAGGTGGCGCTGTATGCGCGGTTCGGTCGGAGTATTAACTTGGAGACTTGAGGGGACATAGTAAAAGAAAAAAGTTAAGAATATGAATGTATTGATCTCATGATAGTGTTTACGCGGGTTTGATGTAATCTAATTTAAACTAGTACCTAGGATGTTCTGTTTCGCCTTATTCCTGGCACTTACTGGGTATAAAAAAGGAGGTTGAGGGGATTTACGAGGTGACGGATCAGGCATCACGTAGATGGGTGCGAGCGTTATAGAAATTTATATGTCAATGATATTATCACTATTTCGATTTTAGCTTTACTAGAAGATGTTTTAAGGTGAATGCGTTTATCTTAAAACTGCCATGCAGTAAATAATATATATATGAGTAGGTATAATCAAACACTAGATTGATCATCAAAATTGATCGTAATGCATAACATCGTATCACATGCTCCGTGGTCTACCAAGCTCATGACCTGACTTGATACCACTACAAATACATTCCATTTCGCGCTCTTTTTCTGGTGTCACGATCAAGAGTATGGAAGTTGTCGCTTGGAGCTGCATCGCGATTCTGTTGAAAGGTGAACCGAAGATCTGGGTTGTCGAAGGCTGACTGGACTCTTATCGTCGTGGACTAAAGATATGATATTGTAGACCCAAATCATATTATGCTGGCAATTGTCATGCGATGAGACGAGCTCGAACGTCGGGGCGAGGCCTCTTCCCTCCCGATGGCAGCCTCGGGGCTGAGATACGCGGACTCTGGCGGATTCTGGAAAGACGGCGCATCCCTTCTCTCATACTCCTTTTGCTGCTCGAGCTGTCTCTCGTGCAAGTATCGAACTGTCTGCTCAACCCAGTCCCAGCCTTCAGTGTTTTCGGCGCCGTCGGTGGAAATATTGTCCCTCGGGTCGGACTGCCCGAATGAGACCGGGCTACCGAGGGTAGAAGACATTGCGGCTAATTGGGTGCCGGTCTCGCTACCGTGCCACACCCAGCTGCCATCGCTGTAACCTTGCATGTCTCCGGAGACGTAGGCCATCAGTTCCTCGTCTCGGTCGAGGTCGTCGCCGCGGTGTAGTCGATCCAAAAGACACTTCAAGAAGAAAACAATGTATCGCCCACAGGCCGCGTTCAGCGCGCGCGAGTCTCCAACTGCGGCAGCTGCCTGGACACACACTAAAGCGGTGGCGAACTCCTGCCGGAAAAGCAGGATGAGTGCGCAACGCCAGATGTGCGTACACATGGTGGTCCCTGCGGACGAAGCGAGCAAGGGTCGCCAATCCTCATTTTGCGCGGCTCCAAAACCTTGATGGGGACTAGAAGGATAGCGCATGCATCGTGAAAGTAGACGTGCGGTATCCTGGGATGTGGAAACGCAGTAATCGAGGGCCGAGGTACGCACTTCGGGCACACAGAGTGGGTTGATGTTATGGCGATGGAGAATGAGGCGAGCATTTTGGAGGTAGATAATGGGATCAAGTGCTCGGGGGTCGAGATATTGGTCGGATTTAGGATGATACTGCGAGGGAAATGTGGCAAGGCATGCGTTGAAATGTCGCTCAAATATGTCTATCGTGGCCGGGCTTATAGTCGAGGATCGTAAGGTCCTAGTCAGTTGGCCGATTGATCGAACGACATGGATGGTGGCGAGGAGGGGAGTCGTCTGCTGGCTTTCGGGCACAACCCCTCCATCTGAGATATACTGCTCGTCAACAGGACAGGGGAGGTCAACATCGCAGTCTTGATCATTGATCAGTACAGGTTTCCCCATTTCTAGAGCCAGAAGCCTAGAGGGGCAACTCGTCAGCTTCAAATCACCGCAGCGCAGGAAGCTAAAATTATCCTACCTATCCCAAGCGTACATCCCCCACCAAACTCGCCTTCGCGTTTCCGCTTCAAGTGTGGACCACGGCCCCGATTCGATATGCAGGCCAATCTCCTGCGCTACCCGGACGGCAGAACCGATCCACACCCAGCTGGCAGATTTCGAATTGACTTCATATAGGAATTTGCTGACCAGCAAGGCTGCCCGTGCCTGATCGAGGGTGAAATTGTCCTGCCACACATCGATAACTCCGCAAGAAATCTTGATGAATTCCTTTCCATCGTTTTCCCTCGTTTTCTCCAACATGTGAAGAGAACCACAAGCGAAGATGGCAAACAACACCGAGACCCACTCTCGTGGCATCCCCAAGAGGGAGCGCGCTTGATAGACCTTCTCGTACTCGGCGATGAAGATTGGCCAATGAAGGACGGGCAGAACCGAATGGATGCACGCATAGTACTGCGCCAGGAGACGATCCGCGACGTCCTTCGACGGGAGTGGCGGGGCGTCGGTCGTCAACAACGATTTGGGGCCCTGTTGGCGATATGGCGTAGGCACGTGCATGATGCCTCTACCGTACTTGCGCAGGTTGACACGTGCCTCAGTCAGATCACCTGGGACGGCGGCCTTGGGCCGGCGCTGGGGTCGGTATCCAAGGTCCGGTAACTTCAATTGAGGCTGTCCTGCTCCGTCAATATCCAGGTCCATCAGGTTATCGGATCTCAGCATGCCGGATCGGAGTTGCTGCAGCTGGTGTTTGGTCGTGATGAGCTGCTTCTCTAGATCCTGCACTTGTCTACGGATCGAGTCAGCACGAGTTGTTCTCATTTAACAACCGTCGATCGGTGGGTCTCAGCGAACGCACTTTATGGAAGACATGCGCCGGTTGGTCTCCTTGGTAAATTGACAGCGCACTTTGCGGTTTGTGCATTCGGTGCAGCTGGACGACTCGGATGCGTCACACTAGTAGGTTGGCTCAAAGGTTAACCACGGCACTTTGCCAAGCCAAAACTGGAACAGGGATCAGGCCAAGCATACCTTGACTTTACGCTCTCGACAGGCATCGCAACTGGGATCTTTTCGTCGCTGGCGATAGGCCCTCTTCTGCTGCAACGGTTGCTGGTGCTGCGACCCCGCGCCGGGCTGAAGCAGTCCCGAGGAGCCGGACCCAAGTCCATTGAGTGGCGGCGCATCGGGGAGCATCGAGATACCCTCCGCAGGCGAGCCACTGGACTCGTAGGAGCGTGAGTAGGATGAAGGAGGCGGAGGGGGAGGGTTGGGAATCTGTTGTGGCAACGGCTGCAGTAGATGGGGCATCCTCAGTCCGCTCTCGGGTCTGCTCGGCGGAGCGGAAAGTAGAGGACCGGGAGGAGGGCCCTGCAGGAAAGGTCCCGAGGGTGAAGTTACCGACTGCACCGGGGGCAACTCGTACGGCACACCCGCTTGGGGTTGGCTATTCGGCGAACGGAAATAATGTGTCTGCATTTCGAACTATGAGAGCCAAGCTCATAAGGGAAGTAAACGGTAAGAATGGAAACGGTGGTGGTGGTGGTGGTATAGATTGGGTGAAAGGAGTGGAATGAACCCCGCCACGACCACGCAACGTTTTTAGAATAGAAGGAGTGGAAATGTTGAATGGGATATAATAGAAGGAGAGAAAAGGAAGAGAGATGATTCTCATCCGTCTGAGAAGAAAGCGCGGTTGGGAACCGGAACTAATACCGAGAACCAGTAAGACACGCAATGCTAGCACCGTCCGCCAAAGCGATCAAGATAGAAAGCGAAACGCAACAGGGGAAATCCCGACCCCAGAAATGAATGATATTCCGGGATCTAGCGTGGCGAATGAGAAAGTGATAGGAGGGCCAGAATGTGCTGGGTGAGTAGGTAATCAGTCAGTTGTTTGGCGCGATTAGAGTTGGAGCGATCAATGGTGGTAAATTGACATGCGGACAGATGGAGGTGGCTGAGGCGACGGATTGGGTTATTTCATCTTCACAACACGACTCAAATCTCCACCGGGTGTAAGCCAATACCGAGGTCGAGTTAATGGTGAGCACTGAGCAGAGTGGAAAATCAACACGAAAATAATTATCAGTTGTGGCGCGAAGGATGGAGAATGATTGCTGACAGGAAGCGGGAGATTGGGATCACGGTCTTCCTATTGTTTTTCTTTGAGGTAATTTTCTTGCTTTTCCTTTTTCTTTTTCTTTCGTGCTTCTAGAATATTTAATAATAGAAATCAAAGGAGGGGAAGGGAAGAAGAAAGAGGAATCCAGAGAGGGAGAGATGGGGCAACGAGGGCCCATATGAATGATCCCGACTGATATTTAATATAAGAAGGCGGACTGAGCTGGTAGGAAATAAAAACAATCCAATAATAAAAATTAATTCTAATAAAATCCGAGCGTCAGGACGGAGTCATCCAATCAACCTAATAAGATTAGATCGCAGTCATGGTGATGATGGGGATTTCTTGAGCAATGATGAAACGTTTTTCTTTATTTTTTTTATTTTATTTTATTTTTATTCTTTTTCTGTCAGAAAAATTAGAAAAAGAAAAGAAAGGAAAAAATTTTCTCAGCTTCAATTATTACCATACAATTTACGGAGTACGTTGGATAATATTTTTATTATTTTTCTCATCCTCGTATGCTACAATAATAAGGTAAGTCCCTATTGATTGACCGCACTCAGGTACCTCTTCAGTCATTCACCCTCAAGTTCAACTTGAGAACTTCCTATTCGCCTCCCGAAGAAGAATGCTTCGCGACAGCGACAGACAGGGCCGATCGACACGAAATCCTTCCCAATCATGACCTCGTCCCGACACCCACACCGAAAACCATTTCGTTCGCATCCCACCTTCAGGGTCGACCCATGGGCAGGAAACGACTCCGAAAGTTTCTCGGCTGACCCCGGCTAGCCAAAAACATGGCTGAAACGACGCCAGTTCGAACCCAAATCGGATCGAGGAGGGTGGAGATTCACAAATGAGCTTACTGCAGAAGCATATCCTTAGGAATCTTCTGCCGACATCCTTTGAGTTTGGTTTGTTTCCTTGGTGAGTTGGGCACTGTCTTTTCGGGGCTCGGTCATGCTCAGTATTATAATTTCCCTTCTAACATATTATCGTACTTGTATATTTTGTTAGTTATTTGTTTCATTAATGGCTATCCTTTTTTTATTCCAAAAAGATGAAAAGAAATTATAAAAAAAATAAATAAAATAAGGAAAGGAAGAGCGGGAGGTGGCATGAACAACCACCAGGCAGGCACCAAGCTTGCGTATATCACCACCCTACTTGTTATGTCGCCTAACAGCTTCCCCCCCCCCGGTGATCTAGACTGTCATGAATCCTTCGTAGCGTTAGGGCAGATTCCTCTCCCGGACACCGTTCCCGAACCCTGAGCATAATCGTTTGATTATAATCCATTCCTCCGTAATGACTTGATATTCGTGGGCCGATATTGCATCGGTCATGCATGCATGCATGCATAGTATGCTATACATAGAAAAATATCTTTCTATTTTCTCTTTGGCCTGGGGGCAAGGTCTTGGTGTCCTTGACATACATAGATATTTATTTTTATTCATTCTCTCCTCTTCTGCATGTCGACCTCTTGACGTCTTAGCCCTCGACCTTGCAGATACAGAGGGGAAGCTACAACGTGGATTGGGGGGAGATCAGACCTCCAAGCTAACGTTGAAAGCATCCCGAGATCGGCAGTGGCAGTGTTTTCATCCCTAAGAGTAAGATCACGACGTGTCGGTCGTTCTTCCCACGCTCCACGGGTCCCACTAGATGAGCAATGCTGGTGAGCTTCTTTGATTCCTATTGTACTGTACGGAGTAGGATCCGACGGAACTGGCAGTTAACGGAGTCAGAGCGATGTCTCTATCTACGGAGTAAACCTTTCTGGATGGCACGGATTGCCCCAGACTTTGAGGCCCAGTCTCTTAACTCTTCTGACAGCCTTCGGAGCTTGAATCCTTTTTTGTCTTTCGTTTTTCTTTTTCAACGCTAAACTCTGTTGTCGTTGACATTCCCACCCCGTCAGCAACATCCGAGGTCTTATCCTCTCCTAACCGACATGGACTCCGTAGTCCGTACGTAAGGAGCAGCGGTTCGCTCGACGATCATCACGGCAGCCGTCAGTAGTGATAGTCGAGAATAATGGGTCGGAGAAGAGCCGACGTGCTTTTATTTCTCTTTAATCTTATTAATTTCGTCGTCACGCCTCAAGGTGTGGTGCATTTTTTTTCTCTACTACTCAGTAGCTAAAAAAACCATTTACTGGTTGACGGAAATATGGAAAGCCAAATTCTATTTCCTTGGTACCTTACCTCAGAGAGTTAAGATCTACTACGGTATAACAAAGAGGAAGTTTTGAAGTTACCTGCCTATTTCGCTCCCCCGGGTTCATGGTCCGATTGGATCCCTGGTCCATTGCTATTCTTGTTCGTGGTTTGTTCTCACTCTCAGTCCGGGTCTCTTCACCGATACCTCTTGGGGTTGTCTGTGCTGGCTGGGCATAGGCTTACGGAGTACGCTCCCCTGAATCTGACCATGGGACTAGATGGATGTTTATTGTTTAGTGACTAGGGACTAAGCTAAGGCATGAAAGTTAGTTCTGCTTGTGCAGGAGAGACTACCGTAGGTACCAAGTGCTCCGTCCAGCACAATAAATAAACTAAGGTAGGGTACTGTCCAGGTGAGCTAGCCGGACCTCACAAAGGAAATGGAAGTATACCTTACCTACACCTTCGGCAGAATAAGGTAGGTAGTTCGACTTGGATGCACACCGTACAGAGTCCTTCCCCTCCACTACGGCGCAACGTCATGGTCACAAAGGGACCCGAAAGAGAGCAAAAAAAAAAAAAAAAAAAAAAACTTGTGATCGCTGTGACGATCGGTTGAAGTCGCTTGATGGACCGAGGAACCGGAGGCCTTGATTGGCCAGACGCCGAGGCATCCCGGATGGACAACCGGGAAGGGGAATAGGTGGTTAGCGGGCGGTCCGGTTGACGGTTCACGGAGTACTGCTCTCCAGACAAAGAACTTTTTTGTTTTATTTATCAAATTTTCTTTAGAAAATCAAGATAGAAAAGATGGAATCGGAGAGAAGAAAGAACACGAGTTGGAAGATATGTTTCCAATCACAATAATACTCAGTAAATAAAAACCTCAAGCCCAGCGCAATAAACGAGAAAATAAAAACAATTTAGCTTCTGCGAATCCCGACAGATGTTCCCCGCTCCCAATCAACAATCCTCACCATCCGGCCCAGTCCCTGAACCAGAAAAAGTTTGGAAAATCCCAAAGAAAAAAAAGTAGGTCCGCCCAGATTTTCATTGTCTTGTCCGGAGATTTTTCGCTTGGCTGAAGGTTCCGTCCGTGTTTTGACCGAATTCAGCCCATTCAGCGGCCGTCGGCCGTAAGAAGCAGGAAGAGTCTCCATGGCACGGATAATACGGAGTGCGCAGACGGGCTGGCTCACCGGATCGGTGACCACAAATATGATTTCATTTTTATGATCACCACCTTTACGGAGTAGAGATCACTCTTCAATAGTCAACAGCAGGCTTCCATGCCACGTACTTCGTACTTTTCAAATTCAGTCCCAACAGTGGACCTCCCAGCAGAGCTGCCTCGTGCGTGTGGCGGTGTCGATCAAGAAGAAGGTTCTTCCCATGATGCATTTGCTTTCGGTCTGGCCCAGCCGGCATTATTAAGTCCCCTCTATCTGCCACTACTTTAGTGGCTTGTCATCGTCGTGATATTCCGACCTGTGGCTGGCTACGATGCTAAATTAGGACACAGACTGACCAGCCCGACCGGACTGTCCACGCTACCAGGATACACCCTGCTTCTCTTCAATCCGTCATAGGTAGAGTATTTTTAACTATCTGACCCCCTTTTCTCCCTCTTCCCCCCCCCCCCTCATCCTTGTACAAGGAAGTCCTTGACCCCTGCAAGTAAAAACCACGGAGTAAGCCCCGGCCCAACTCGCTAGGTAACTCCTTCCGTTTTGAATCAACATAGGGCACAGAGTCTGGGCCCGAGCTCCTCGTGCCATTCCCGCCTGGTTCTGCACCCTGCAAGTTTCCAGCCTCCGTGCACGGATGATATATCCCTGCGTCTTCTGATTCATCATCTCGTTTATTGCAAACTGCCACAATCATCGCAGTAATTCATATTTCATCATTTCTGGGACTGCCTTTTCCCACTATGCCAGATGGGTGGGTTTCCCGGCCAAGTAGGTCCTAGTACTAGGGACTCCGTATCACTATCTGATCCCTAATTGTCCGACGGACTTTGTGCGAGCGATCCAAACACGGCAAGCAAGCATTTCTCACCCTCCTAGAGCCTCGTTTTCTCTCTCGTGCGTTGGGGCTGTCACGAATCGCGCAGCACGCACCCCTTCCCGACATATCAGGAGGCATTTCGCCTCGAAGCGGAAGGATTCCGATCGTTGCTTTCTGCCCTCGATGGTGATTGCATGATTGAGCTCTCGTGGATGCTGAGAGGCGTAGCCGCTGATGACCTATGCGGAGTTAGTTGCTTTAGACGAAGTAGTCTCGCCTAGAGGGCTGCCGGCTGGCAAGGCTCTCGGGCAGCTTTCGTTTTGTTTTTGATTTTTGTTTAATTTTGTTTGGACCCCCCCGCACTAGGAATCTGGGAGGATGACCATTGTGATCAGATAGCATGGTCGCGGGCTGAAAACATATCAAGTTGTTGATCTCTACGCAGATGCTGCCTACGGAGTATACAACTGCCGGTCTCATGTGGAGCGCTTCTCTTGTCGAGCAGTAAGCGGTGTGTCAACGCCACGGTTTCTCTCAGATCAAGCCCAGTCAATTTATAGACCTCGTATCTTTTCTCTTGATGGAATCACCACGTTCACCTGTCACCAACCTGTGACGGAAGCTGACTCCTACCTACTCCGTCGGCGCCCGGGTGGTTAGTGCAGGCATCGGATCTCTTTCCAGGTGGGCCTTGGTTAGCAGGAAACGGCTGAAGCGCTTGGCCGCACGGGAAAGAAGCCCGTTTGGGGGAAGCCCATTGGATCAGCCGTGGATTCCGGCCCCATGTGGCCCTTCCCGTGACAGTCCGTCGCTGCACCCCATTCTTTGCCTTATTATTATTGTTTCAATTCAACGTGAACTCGATGAGGGGGTTTTCCAGTTTCTATCTTTAACTGATTTGATCATTTGGTGCGTATATCCGAGTCCCCAGTCGGCCGAGATTGGTCCACTTGTTATTACAGGGTTGTTCGTTGGCATACGGTGTACTTCAGTTCTGTGCGAAACAATGTACGTTCAGTGCGTCGCGCTGAGGTGATGTAGTGGCAATTCTATAATCTATGCCATATGTTGGAATTGTGATTGCTTGGGCTGTGGACATTGCTGACTCCGTAGTCCGTACTCCGTCCCTAACGTCGAGTACAGCGCACTGTAGTCTGTAGAACATGGACACCACAGCCAGCCGGAGCAGCAGAATCGAATCCGGAACTCGGAAGCAACAAATCCTCACCACTAGACCAATCCGGATAGTCTTAACTCCAGCCTAGATTGTCGGGGTCTTCCTAGTCTATTTCGTCTCGGCGAGTTCCGCGCAACGGGGCACACACACACACACACACAATTGACTTGCCACAAATTCAATCTCTCTACAGTAGTCTCCAGGCTAGACTCTACCAGGCTACCTTACGGTGTAGGACTAGGCACTGTACACCGCACAGGGTCTACCGGTCCGGTCTGTCTGCCTCGTGTCGAATGCCATTTCTGACTGGTCAGTGGTCACAAAGTCTGGCTTTTGTTCCGTCCTCGTCAGCGGTCAGCCTCGAGCAGCGCCAGCGCGCCAAAACCCCAATCACCAATCGCCATCAGGACTTTCCGGGATGTCGACATCGCTTGGACACAACGGTCCACGTGGGTTATGCATTGACCTACTGAGCTGAGAATTTTTTGGCGTCTGTGGCACTGGGACTTTTCTGGGTGTAGCTGGCATGGCATGGCATGTCTTGAGTTATTGTCTGATGTTTTGGTTGGTTTTCTTGGCTTTTTTGGGGTTCTGAGGGTGAATTATGAGAGAAAGAGTGGTGTTATTGTCTTTACAGATGATGTCGGTGTACAGTGCAGTCCAGGTGATCAATCTAGTTCATCGACCCTCAATCTGAATCGAAGAATTGCATCATGATCGATCATTCAATTTATCTGAAATGAGATTCTGTCGGGTCCCGCGGCTTGGCTCGTTTCGTGCCCACATGTCTAGAGTCAAGTCGGCGGTCTCCATTTTCCATCCGCAAGGCCCGGAGGACTGCCCCGAGTGTCAAACTGAGTACATACCGCATGCGACTGTATGTAGTTGTATCCTGTACAGCATAGGACAGAGTTTTGTTATCTCCCTCGTCCACTGTATCCGTATCCACTCTATTAATCAATCTGGTCCATCACTCGCATAATCTCATCATATCTCTGCCTTCACTAACACTAACCGTAACCGATAATCAATCTCGCACGCACAGCAACTCATCTACTAACCACTAAACAAATAATACTGCAAAAATGGCGAGATCAGTCCAATACCCACAGGAAAGCCCCCATCCTGAGAAAAACTGGAAAGTAAGAAACTGACTCAGTTCCTGCAAAACCAAGCCTTCGCTATGATTCAACCCGAAGACCCCGAATCCATTGCCCAGACAACTCTTTGCTAATCTCGGCTAGTTACTTCCTTAGATACTTGGTATTGAGGCTATGGGCATGGACAGACTGCCCAGTATATAGATCTAGTCAGGATAAGGCAAGAGACTAAAACAAAGCACTCCTATCTACTTCAGCAACGGAACTAATCCAAATGGGGTATTTAGACGGTGTACATATCTTACTACATTGCACATAGATCCCGAGGCAGGTACGTAGCGCAGCGCAGCGTCTCTCGACCAGTCGAGCTACTGTCCATCGAGACGTCGACATGGTTACTATACATACTACATAGTTAGTTGCGTCATTAGGATCTTGGCGTCGGATATGCGGGAGCAGGAACCAGACAAAAATAGAAAATAGAAAATAGAAACACCAGCTTTTTTTTTTTTTTTGCTTGCTGGTACCTGAAGTGGGATGGCAAGGGGAGGAGGGGAGAGGGGTTCCGAGTTTCCGATGCAACATGACATGCGACATGCGACATGCGACAGGCAACACTTGCAACCTAGCTTGCTTTAGTTCGAGGGACCTCGCAGGGGCAGGCAGGGGCAGGCAGGCATCTGGATTTGTGTGTTCGCGGCGTAGGCATGATGCATTGGTACTAGTTACCTGGTTGGTGTGTTCACTAACTACGGAGTAAGTGCCTTGGCTAGATTTGTGGATTGGAATCGCTTCTCTACCTACGATGTAAGTTCAAATTCTCACCATATTCTCACTGGTAAGTAGATTGTAAGGTGTATACTGTACACCGTAGGTAAGTAAACAAACCGCTCCACTTCGGATCCATCCATGTTTCCTCGCGTTCGGGCTACGTTCCGAAGCCAGTGAGTGTCACAAACTCACAGGCACAAACAACCTGTAACTGGTAACTACCACCTATTTCCCATGGTCCCATCAAACCACAAAAGATGGAAGGGTAACTCAAGCTTACTCGGTCAAGACTACTGCGTACGGTGTACATACCTTAAGTTCAACGAGGGTTAAAGGCTAAAGTAAAAAAATCTAGCTATCCACCGCGGAACGCGACTCCGAAAAACTAGCCAAAACTTTGTGTGTCGGAACAGGTCATAACTAAGGTACACCGTAAGGTAAGGGCAAGCACTAAGCATAAATCTCCTAGATAGAGAGCATTGATTAATTAACTAATAAGTAACAAATACTACCTCACTTTCCCAACCATACCAAAGAAGACAAAGAAATGGAAAAAAAAAGTGGACAATCAGTCCACGTTTACACTTCACGGAGGACAGTCTCCTCCGACAAGGATCCAAGGTACACCGTACCTACAGGCCAGGCTCCAGCACCAACACAAAGTGAAGTGGAGTCTTTGACGTGTTTCAACTTTCCATTCTGAAAGAAAGAGAAAACACGCCGCTAGCTAACTAGGTAGCCAGCAATCCAGCCAGCCATCCCTCACCGGAACCGACTGCCCGAGAAACAACAGATCTAATTTCTACCTAATTTCCCATATGCCCGCTTACTGGTTCCGTGCTGTCAATGTCATGCAAGCTTTAGAATTGGCCAACCGGAGTTCGTGGCCAGATGGGACAGCAATCGGTGATTATCATTAGTTAGTTAGTAACCAGTTATTAAGACTTACGGAATAGTTAAGAGTGGGAAGGGAAGGCCGTTCGGAAGCTCGGATGTAACTGTTTACCGTTGTCTTTTTTTTTTGGTGGTTTGTTTTCAATGTGGGTTTGAACTTTGGACTACCTCATGCACTCTATAGGTCTTGCGTACACCGATTTGTACACCTGTCTAGATTATTTTTTCTCGAAAATTTTACGGATTCGCTCTTTCATCCAGATTCTTTCGCCCTTCCTTTTCCAGGATAAAGTCATGGACTCATGAGTGATTTTGTGGTCGAATTGATCCGTCTATCTTTTGCCCCGTAGCTGGCACTAGGCCCGTAGTACGAGCACTAGAGTAGTAACGTGGTAAGTGGATATGGGTATGTTGGACTACACCGTAGGTTGATGCTCGGATTTAATTCAATCATCCATTGAAATTCACGGCTTCCGATCTGTATCCGTCCCAGATTATTTGATGTTACTGACCTACGGAGTACTGCTGGGTCAGTTACCAGTTTGATTAAACGCCCCGTCGCGTTTGATTGAGCTTGTAGGCGAAATTACAGCGCTGGGTCTACAGCATTCATTAGTAATAGCAATAAGAATGCTTATATCGACTCATCTAGCTAGTCTTTCTAGCTGGTTCTTGTTGACAGGCATCATGGCCAGCCAAAGTCCAATCCAATCTTACCGGTTAATCTAATTGATTATGCTAATGTGGGATCTAATATCGCCAGTACCCTTGAGGCGCAGTTGCAGTCGTAGTTGGTAGTTAGCTGCATCTGATAGGAATTAGTCGAGCACGAATGTCTCGGGTGAAATTGACCCCGAAGGAGAAGCCAAAGATGAACCGAAAAAAAAGAAAAAGAAAAAGAAAGCAAAGATCACAACTCCAATCAATCCCACCCAATTCCCCCAAATACAACCTGCCTATCATCCAAGGCCTCCACTAGATAGGTAGTACACATGTATGCATGTATGTACGTACTTCCGGTAGCGACGTGACATAGCAGGAAATGCAAATAGAATCAGCAACGCCTTTGTGCCTGTACTCCAAATGCCAGTAGACAACCCATGCAATGCAGAAACAGCCCAACGCAAAAGAGCCCAGTTGAAACACCGACGATCAATGAACCAAGTAGTATGGACCGCTCACTCCGTCCGCTTCTCCCATCGCTCCATGACCGCATCCACGATCTTCCTTAGCCCCTCCATTTCTTCCTCCACGGTGAGGCTGAGTGCCGTCGGGTCGATGCTACAGCCGACGTAGACCGGGGCGCGCGTGCGACGGGCAAGGATCTTCGCGACTCGAGTGGTGTATTCGACCGTCGGGGAGGTGTAAAGGGTGGTGGATATCGCGGTGCGGGGGTTCGTGCGCTGTTTCGGTTGGGGGCTTTGTTAGCTGGTGTTTGTTGTATTGGTAGGTGATGGTAGAGGGTAGGAGTGTAATGTCCATGATGGATGAGCATGGTGGATGAAAAATGACCGGATCTATCACCTCCCTCCACGCGTATCATCCATGTATTCTCTAAACTCAATGATGGGCAACTCTGGATCTGTAGAACTCACATCCGGCATCGCATAGACGAAACTCCCCATCGGCTTCATCGTTCCGCCCGAATCGCCAGGCGTCGAAGTCGACAGAAACACCGTGACGCAGGTTTCAAGCATCGTCAAGTGGATATGTGCCGTGGTATGGAGTGCCTTGGGCAAAGGGAAGGATATCTCGTGCGGTCGAGGCTGGAGGTGAGGGGTCCCCGCGGACTCAGGGTGAGGCGGTATGGCCGATTCGGCTGCTGTCGCCATTTTGCACGACAGGATACTTGTCGGAGGTCGAATTTATGCAAAACGGAAGATCACCGGTGGTCGGATGAGAGGAGACTTGACGATATGGCGGACACGAGGGCGTAGATGTCAAACGATCGCAGTTGTCGGCCGGACGGTGAAGGAGTTGCGATGAATCTGGATTTCCCCGCCAAACAAAGCGGGTCCACTGAACCTCGTCTCGAACGTCGGTGACATTTGGAATTTCTCTCTCATTCCCGTCTACGAGCATTGTTTTCCGGTCTGCACTTTACTTTTCAGCACATCAATTGATTTGAATCAGCGTTGTTCCTGAACTTCATCATTTCTATCTGTTGCAAGAAAAGAACCGTGTCATTCCCTTCGATCAACGCTTGGATCTCGCCATGGCATCGGAATCGCAATTTCATCCTCATGACGAGGCGGAGGAGACACGTAGCTGGGCAGGGGATTTCGATCCTTTAAACGATCCTGAGGAGAGACGAGTACTATTTGCTACGCTTGATTCATATAGGTGTGTATGAGTATGAGGCTATCTTCCATCGTTCGGGTATCGACCCTACTGTACTACTAGAAGCATTCCAGCAATCGGATTCGATCCATGCGTTTACGTTCTTTCCATTGCAGTTGTGCTCTTATAGATTTACCTGTAATAAATTACCAACTGGGTTTCCAAACGAAGTCAGTTGCTGATCTACAAATGCTAAACGTGTACAATATAGGCAATATCGAAGGACAGCTCACATGAACACCACCCATCGTCGGCGGCAGGCATTCTACTCGCTGC
Source organism: Aspergillus ochraceus (assembly GCA_004849945.1). Classification (NCBI taxonomy): domain Eukaryota; kingdom Fungi; phylum Ascomycota; class Eurotiomycetes; order Eurotiales; family Aspergillaceae; genus Aspergillus; species Aspergillus ochraceus. The sequence goes on from SSOS01000002.1 coordinate 3,026,382, forward strand.
CATCTTCTCACTGGCAAATGCTCGCCGAACCGCCATTCAACATCCTCGATAATTTCAGCCGCGTTGACGACGCCATCGACGTCAATGCCGATATCGCAGACGCAATTCTCGCCACGGGACTCGCTTCATTCGGGCTACCGGCCGACCCCGACCCGGAAGATCCTCAGCAGAATTGGAGGGAAAAAGCCACTACGTCGGATGTCAACAAAGCGCATTCGACTATCCGACAGTTTTATCGGGACTGGAGCGCCGAGGGCCGTGCGGAGCGGGAAGTCTGTTACGACCCGGTGCTGCAGGACCTCAAGGACGAATTCGGCGAGAGACAGGCCTTGGACGAGGAGGAACCGAGAGTGTTGGTTCCCGGGGCCGGGCTGGGAAGATTGGTGTTCGAGATCTGCCAGGCTGGGTACGCGGCCGAGGGCAATGAGATCTCATACCATCAGCTGCTGGCAAGTAGCTGGGTGCTGAACCACACTTTGGGCCCCGATCAGCATACTCTGTACCCGTTTGCCCTTCACTTCTCGAATCTGGTCTCGCGCGAACAGCAGCACCAGAAGGTGATGATTCCCGACCGACATCCGGGCACGGCGATGCTGGAATTGCAGCACAACCCCGACACGCCGTTCGGGACGATGAGCATGTCGGCGGCAGATTTCGTGGTGCTGTACAGCAACCCGTCGAACAAGGACGCCTTCGACGCGGTGGCCACGGTCTTCTTCATCGACACGGCGCCTAATCTGATCCGGTACGTGGAGACCATCCGACACTGCCTCAAACCCAACGGCATCTGGAGCAACGTTGGGCCCCTGCTCTGGCACTTCGAGGACGGCAGCAACCGCAGCCACGCCGACCATGGCGACGAGGGTCATGCGCAGGGAATCGGCGAGCCAGGAAATGTGGAGCTCACGGAGAGCGAGGTATTCTGCCTTGTGGAGCGCATGGGCTTCAGGATCGAGAAGCGGCAGGCCGTGGAGGAGCGACGCATGTGTGGCTACATCCAGGACCGACAGAGCATGCTTCAGCCACTGTACAAGCCATCGCACTGGGTGGCTCGCAAATTATAGGCAAAGAATAAATATAGAACCATGCAACCTAAAAGCCGATAGACTTCTCCAGGACCGGGACTCTGCACGCAGAACCTGGGCTTGACTCTTGAGTGCTTGACGCTGCAGGGGTTCCATCTAAGTATAGAACTGGAACCTGCGCCTCGTTGCCTGAGCCTCGTTTCCAGGAAACGGGAACTGTAAGGTACCGTACTGTCTCGGTACGATACAGGCATCCCGTTTCAGCCGCACGAACAAAGAAGGTCGGGCCTCAGGCTCAGCCTTGTCGTCGTCCCACGGCTCGCTTCCAGGCACTTTGGGTAGGACGAAAGATTACTGTGCGTCCATGCAGATGAAATAAAATGACATCAGGAGCATAAAACTGTCAAGTAGTTAGTTAACTAAAACTCTAGCACTGATTACAAATAACAATTGAAGATGGTCTGTCAGCCAACGGGCCAAGACTTCTGCCCCGCGATGATCCGGTCTCGTCTCCGGTATTTGTATGTAACATACCATACCACAGTACCGACAGGACCCCCGCTGCCTGGGAATCATGGCAAATCATGGCATGAACCGACTCAAGATCAGTGGACAAAGAAAGGAACTGTTGATGTTAACTGAGCGCTGCTGCTTCTCTTCCCTCCGGTGTCCCTTGTACCCAAATCCTTATTTAATTAATCCGTACTGAGTAAACCCCAACCAGCTGTTGCCCGACTCGAGCGGAGTGACTCGCATCCTTCGGTCTCGATCGATTCATTTCATTTCATTCATTATTGAATTCAATTCATTCCACCGCTTCTTCTTCCCTCGGAATGCTGCCCTGTTTTGCTTCTCTCCATCCCGCCTGAATTCACCGTCAACTTCCTCTCATCGGCTCTGTCTTCCCATCTTCTCTATTTACTCTCATCCTTCCGTGTTCTTCCCTTCCCCTCCCCTTCCCCGCCCCGTCAAAGCATCGGGCTAAACTAAATCAATAATCAGAGGGAAAAAGGGCACCGCCTCTTTTCCAGCGATTCCTTTCATCCTTTCTGCCTGCCTTGCGCTTTCGCTTCTCTTTCCCCTTCCTCTCTTCCTGTCTTCGTTTCTTTTTTTCCCTCTTTCTTCCCTCTCTCGATTTCTCCCTCGCTTACTCTCGTTCTTTCTTCTTTTCTTCTCCCCCGCCCCTTTTCTACCCCGTCCTCCCTTTTGTTCTTTCCTTTCTCCCCGTTGACCTCCATCGTGGTCACCATATATGGACCTGATGAGCTCACGGTTTAAATCGTTCACCTGGAAGAACCGGAACAAGCACTCCAGCAGCCCCGTGGCGCAACCTCAACCGATCCCCAACCCGTCCAGCAATACACTCGTGCCCGCCCCTTCATCGAACGCTCCGAGCTCTCCCCCGTCGGGTCACAGTTCGTCCACCACGAGTCTCCCGATGAACAACCAAAATACCTTGGGTCGGCCCCCAAGTTACACGTACAACACCGTCGGCCGACCCACCAGTCCGATGCCGCCAGGACAGCAACTAGCACACCATCCGCCACCGCTCAACACCAACCTGCAGTACGGCCAGGCGCCCGTCCAGCCCATGGGCGCTCCGCCGGGTTACGGTCTGCAGCAGCAGCAGCAGCAGCAGCCCGTCCCGCATGGGATGGGCCAGGGCATGCCGCAGCAGTACGCAGTCCGGGGCAACCCCGCCGTCGAGGTCGAAGGGGCTGGTCGCAGCAAGGCCCAGCTCATCGTCGGTATTGATTTCGGTACGACATTTTCGGGCGTGGCCTTTGCTTTTGCGACCAACAACGAGGCGAGAGAGGATATCATCACGGAGTGGCCGGGCGCAGGAACCCATACCAAACAAAAGGTAAGCGGTCGCGCGCGCACACACACACACACACAGAATAAGCGGCAGTCGAGAGATAAACTCAGTACTAACTCTATCCCTTTCTACCCCAGATCCCAACGGTTTTATACTACGATCAGTATCAAAAAGTAGTAGGATGGGGCCCTGACATCGCCGACGCTCTGGCCCCTACCGGATACCCCAAGCAAGGGGTGCAGAAGGTGGAATGGTTCAAGCTGCAGCTCATGCTCTCCGGCAATACGTATATCGATCCTATCAACCTGCCGCCTCTCCCGCCCGGCAAGTCGGAAATCGACGTCGCCGCCGACTACCTCTTCAAGCTGCGACAGGCAATGCGCAACCAACTACAAAAGACCTTGGGCGAGGTGTTCACACGAGAGGAGCGCAACATCCGGTACTACCTCACCGTGCCGGCTATCTGGAATGATGCTGGCAAGGCGGCGACGCGTGCTGCGGCTCTGCAGGCGGGATTTCTGCGGGACGAGAATGACAACCGTCTGACGTTGATCTCCGAGCCCGAGGCGGCGGCGCTGTTCTGCGCCAAGACCGGACTGCTGAACCTCAAGGTTGGCGATGCGATTCTCATCGTCGATTGCGGTGGAGGTACCGTCGACTTGATTGCCTATGAAGTCGAGGAGGAGCAGCCCTTCAGCGTGGCCGAGTGCACGGCAGGATCGGGTGACTCTTGCGGTTCGACGGCTCTCAACCGAAACTTCAGCAACATTCTCCGGGCGAAGATTCGCAAGATGAAGCTGCCCGACGGTTCCCGAACGGCCGGCAAGGTGTACGCCAAGTGTATCATGGACTTCGAGAACCGCATCAAGGCCGATTTCCGGAACAACGGGCAGAAGTGGGCGGTCGATGTTGGTATCGAGGCGGACTTCCCGGATGCCGGGATTGAAGAAGGTTATATGACCTTTACGAACGAGGAGATCCTTCAGTGCTTTGAGCCGGTCGTCAACCGAATCCTTGAGTTGGTTCGCAATCAGATCATCGCAATTCAGGCGCAAAACCGATCGCTACAGGTATGTCGGATAGACGCAACAATGAGGATTCAGCTAACTGTAACAGAACGTTCTCGTGGTCGGAGGATTCGGTGCGTCAGAGTACCTGTTCCAGCAGATCAAGCTCCACGTGCCCCCGCAGTATCAGAGCAAGGTGGTACGACCCATGGACTCGGTCGCTGCCATTGTCAAAGGTGCAGTCACGGCCGGTATCACCGAACGAGTGATTACGCACCGTGTTGCTCGTCGGCATTACCTCATGGCCACCCTGCAGCCATTCAAAGAGGGATATCATCCCGAGCAGTACCGCGTGCCTAGTCTGGACGGCCGGGACCGTTGCAAGTACACGCGACAGATCTTTGTACAGAAGGGGGAGCGGGTCAAGATTGGCGAGCCAGTCAAAGTCAGCTTTTTCCGACAGGTTGCACCGGGTGCTACGCTTATGTACGAGGATATCCTGTACGCGTGTGACGAGGACGTGTGTCCGGAGTATACGAAGGATCCCCGTGAGTTCTTTTAGGTCTCCCTTTCGGCCGAAGACTGGGCTAATGATATTCGATACAGGTATCAAGGAGGTTGTGACTCTGACGTCAGATCTGTCCCGGAAGAACCTGGAGACGGATTTCGAGCGCATGGACACTCCTCAAGGAACGTTCTACCGGGTATACTTTGACATCTACCTGACGCTTGATGGCAGTGAATTCAGCGCCGAGTTGGTCTGCCAGGGCGAGGTGATGGGACGATGCCGAGCCAAGTTCCGGTAAATCCGGAGAATTCTTCGCCTTATCAGACGTGCAAAACCATCCATTGACGATTTTCCATGGGGTAAAAACAAAAAGGGATAAAAACAAAAATAAGACAGAAAACCAATGGAGCACGGCTGTCGGGCAGTCTTACATACCCGAGGTCATGAATCACCAACCAGCAAGCACACTACATCGGACGGGCGTTCTCTTTTTTTTTTTTTTATATATCCTTTCATTTCCAGCTCGATCCATCCTTTGTCCTTGAAGGCTGACAAGGGCAAGCAAGGGCTATTATGATATCTTTGGCGTGATGTTCTTCCACCCAGCACATCATTTGGGGTTTTTCTTCTTTCTTTCTGTTTATTGGATACCTTTCATATGAAGCATTGACGGTTTGATTTATTTTTTTTATTAATTCAGATAATGGCGAGATATCCATCCATCCATGTCTTTGTCTATTGAAGCTTGATTTCGAGTTGTCTGTTTGTGTTTGATGTTATCTAGAGATGACTTAGGTAGTGAGTGACTAGAGGTTTACTTGTGGATTGAAGACCATGGAATGGAAAAACTATTGATTGTTTTTATCGAAGTTGCCTAACTTGCTGCATGGATGTATGGCCTCTGAATATGTATCGAAGATATCGACCTGACAACCTGTAGCAACCCAAACTACGGAGAATAGAGTACAGTGTCTGGGTTAGGTGTGTGTTCATCCACCCGACCCTTCTTTTCCGATAACCCATACAGCGTATAAGCAAAGATCCAATAATCCCGATTCCTTCCTACCCATCCACCCATCCCAACCTTACAATAATCAGATAACCAGATAGGCAGATAAATAGATAGGCTAGGTACGTAACCTAAACAGGCAGGTCAATCACAAGCCAAGCAAGAGAGTCCAATCAATCAAATACCGGCCAGAAACCCCGGATCCGGAAGCAAACAAACAAATGAAAAAAATAAAATAAAAAAAAAAAAAGTCACCTGAGTATATGATGTCAGGATTTCGTTTCCGACTACATAAGCCTACCTATGTAGTTCAGCCACCTCCGCCTCTACTGTACCTCCACTCACCACCTGGCGCCGGACATTGGCGTGGGCGTGCGCGCACATGGGCATGGGATCCTAGGTCACATATTCTGGGCGGTGGGTGGATGGATGGTACTGTGAGTATGTATGTACCTACTACACATAGGGAATTGACATTATTTGTTCAGTTCAGTCCAGTTAGCATACTTTGGGCAGCTATCTAGGTAGGTGGCGGATTTTGGAGGGACTTAATGAATTTAGCCATAGATATATAGATCGGAGGGAGGTTGGCTAGACCGGATTAGATAGGGCAAAGTATAAGAAACAAGCAGTGTATTGGTTAGTTATACAAGAGTTGAAATAGGGTCATACTTGTTTGTGTCAATATGTTGTATAGTACATTAGATCGCTGTAATGTAGGGTATATGTATGGACGGGTTATCATGTTGAACGTGTGGGGATATCCTGGAAAGCTAACATACAAGTTAATTTAGGAAATAGTACATATGATATGGACCTTGATTCATTGATATTAATAATCCTACTAGTAGTTCACGAACAATAAATGCAAGAATTAATCCCAGAAACATAGCAGCCATCCATTCATACCCCCATATCAACACGCCACCTACTGAGTATACCTACTACGCACCCATCCACACAAATAACGCCAGAACCCAGAACCCAGACACCAAAAACCTTAATCCAGCACCCCCCAGGTATAAACCCGCAACCCACCAAAACAGGAAATGCATCATACTGACATGATCCATGCGATCCAGAACCGGCACCGTACATACATTACATCAATGACGTGAAATCCGGATTCCCTGTTCTAGACCCAACTTAGCCCCTAGGCCGTGAAGATCACCGTTCCTTTCGTCCTGTTAGGTGGCGGAATGGCCTTGTCTTGGAGGAACTGCTCGATGATCGCGTACAGTAGACATGTACCGGTGAGATACCTGGTACTTGTTTGAAATATATATGCACGTTGTTGGTACATACATACCAAGGTACTTACGTACTAAGAAAATAACGAACTAACGAATTAAGAGACAGGATATGGATCTTGGTTCGTTGAATGCTGTTCATCCATTTACCCAAAGTATACTATTCTGGGTTTATGTAAAATGGCATAAGAAGCTACGTAAATTAGATTGGATTAGAGTCCACCATTCACCAATACAAAAACCCAATCTCAAAGTCAAACCTGCTCTATTGAGAAAGGATAGGAGTGGATATATCACGGGGTGTATTGGTCGAGATTAGAATCGATTGAACATGTCTACAGTGTATGTTGCACTGCGTGTAGAAAATCAGTAATAATTGATTATACTTTTTTTCATTTTTATAATTTGTGCGGATGAGGTTATATAAGACTTGAGTGAGTTTGTTTTTCTTCTTTCGCTATTTCTTCGAGAAGCCTTTCTGGGGGAATCGTGGGTTTTGCGTGACGTTTGATTTGCGATTCTTTTCATTTGAAGTAGAGTTTATTGTTGACCGATAGAAAGTTGGACTTAGGTCCTAGAAGGAAACTTAGATAAACAATGAAAGCAGATAGAGAGAGTGAGTGAACAATATTGAAAGAGAGAGACAGAGAGCCCAAGACCAGACAGCAATTAGGAGAACCTGAAAACCATCATACTTAACCAACTAAAACGGGCTAACTAACTACAAATCGAAGCATACATCATACATCATGTACATGCACATCGCATATCAATCGCCAGAAAAAGCAAAAACATAAGAACACCCCCCTCCTCCCCTACCCCCGACCAACCAATCCACCCCCCCAGAACAAAAGTACATACACACACACTACTATTATAGTATCCCCGGAGTACGGAAACCATCCGGATGATGTAGGCCGTTCCTTCTTATGTCAGATCAACTCAGATCATATCCCATCTAGGAAAAGAAATGGGACGGAGGCACGGGGATCGGATCCGCATGCATCGACCTTCATTGCATCCTTTTGCGGAGAAGTTTACGTAGACTTTACTGTCGAACTAGCTCGGTGTATTTACCGAGCTGCGGTCTTGGAGGTATGTAACTAATTGCCTACAGGATGGAGGATCGGATCTAGGCTTTTGCTCCCCGACTTAGTGTACATATGTTGTATGTAGGTGGACGGAATTGGAGACCGGAGGTTCTGATAGGGAGGTACTCTGTAGATGGACGTATACTGTAGACTTCAGGGTCAGGTGCGAGAACCTGGGTTTAAATGTCTAGTTGATCAGTGTATGTACATGCTTGGATACAGTGGTGGCTAAGTGGTATATATAGTAACTCAAAAAGGAAGGCAGCAGATGTTTACCTACAATTAATTGCTAATACATCACCACCACTTTCTACCGAGTACACCACAGCTACAGAGCTCTTGCCCAAGGGAACATCACCACCACCACCACATCAACACACTAAACCAACTAGCTCACCAAAATGTCCGTGCACCATCGATCTAACACCTTAGTCCTGAACACCGAGTCCCACCGAATCCTTCTTCCCCTCTCGGGGGGTCTCCCTAACAAGTAAATATCGACATGGCCTAGACTACACAGTTAGTTCGAAAGGGGGTTGGGACTTTGGCACTTTGAGTGGATGTCGATGGCCGATTGTCGAGTCGAGACTTGTCTATCTCCTTTTCGTTTCTTTTTCCGAGCAATTTATTTTTATCGGACCCTACCTACCTACATTACCCACTTTCCCTACTGCGTACTTTCCTACTCCTAGACACCGTAGGATGTCCGCTCGATCTCCTAATGGAGTAACGGGCATACCGTTTTTCTCCATCAAGGTGCATTGCGTACCCGTACCCGTTCATGTTCTGTTTATGATCTGTGCATGGACATGATATGCGTGTTTCGTGCTTTTTCTTCCCTTTTTGACCGATGACAGGTGTCTAGACAGGTCGATGTCTCGATACGGATTATAGACAATGGGTTTTATGGGTATGGTGTGGAGTTCGGGCCGATTCGTTGGCTGCTGGTGGATTTTAGTGCACACGGCCAAAGGAAAAGTAATTCGGCCTATATGATTCGTTGGCTCGATCTGGGTCCTGGGTGGTCGGTCGATGGGTCAAACTTGTTAGAGCCTAGGGGTCGGTGTCGGTGGATTCTGTTTTAGTTTCTTCAGAAGTGAGGCGGGTGGGCAACGAGCGAAGGCGACGACGAAGAATGATATGGTATGATATGATGGGCATTGTTCTCCGTTCTTCGGATAGATACCGCGTCTTTGCAGTTTGTACACCGCACGGAGTACGGAGTCTAGGCAACTACCTCCTGCTTAATTGCTGGCCGATAGATAGGGCTGGAAACTCTCTTCCCGAGCTGAGGTCATATTGCGTCTCACAAGAATCGTCCTCGGAGGATTATCTTTGTTTCTGTAGGTCAGATGTGAGATGGGAGGCTGGACTGGTCTTGGACAGGGCGAAGCAAAATCGAAAAGAGGAAAAAGCAAAGAAAATCACTCAAAAAGGAAAGGCGACGAAAAAGGGACCCACGGAAGGGGGTCAAACGGAGTACAGTAAGAATTGAATGAGAGGAAGGCAGACAACAAAAAAAGGCTCCTAATTGAGTCCACTAGGAAAGGCAAGTCAAGTGAGAAAGGAAAGAAAAAAAAAAAGACGCATTCTTGGTTGAGACATCGACCTCATGGTCAAGTCAGTCAGATCAACAGGACAGCAACTGTCAATAGACCCGCCGACCTAAAAGATTAGGGACAAAGTCACACCAGAGACAGCGGCAAGCGCGCTTTCCGCCCACTAGGCGGTTGCAGCGCAAAACCCCGGACGAGTCTCTGCCTGGAAAGAGTGGAGTCGTGCAACCCTTTCGGCTGCTGCGTTGACGCTAGACAAGACGAGCGAGGCCAATTCTGGACTCGGCCGCCTGGTGGATCGCCTGCCGGGTTGTTGTTGATTTTCCACTAGCCGCTGGCCCTGTATCTTCGACGTACGGGGCGTCGTAGTCGGTACCTCGCAAGTACCTACAGGGTCTCTGGTCCTGCCACCCCCCCTTCGCGTGCGAATTGATTGACCTGCAAGGACTCCCTCATGGTACGTCAGTGCCGACCTTCCGTACCTTCTTCTAATGACCTAGTCTCTCTCGGTCTCTCCCTCTCAGCCCGTGGCCCAGACTCCTCCGGGCCAGTCGTCGTGACTGGAATGGCCCATTGGCTCGCGCATGCCAGCACGTCAGTCTTAAGTCGGAACCCACAGGCAACTGACTTTTCGATGATGTACATGCGTACGTCCCGTGGGACTTGAGTCAGATTCAGTACCTGGATTGTAGGATCGTAATGATTTCAAAATCGCCCCCATCATTCGTTTCCATTCACCCACGGTGTCACTATCGAGCTGCCGATTTGGGATCGGCCCACGCAAGTAGGGGGAGCGCAAAAAATTCCCACGCGCTGCTGCTGGTTTTACTTTTTTTCTTTGTGTCGTGCAGACTGTGGTTGGTAACAAATTATGCTGACGTTTTGGTTTCTCGGTCTGCCTACCTGCTTGTCTGTCTGTCTGTCTGTCTGCCTTTTGTTCCCTTACCTCCCTTCCCCTTCCCCTTCCCCTTCCCCTTCCCCGTTCGTATGCACGATCTGTATGCAGTATGCAACATCTTAAAAACTGGACAGCTCGTCGACATGGGGGCTTAGCATGCCGGAGTGCGGTATTTCTTTTCACATACTGTAGTTGCAATTCCCCCTTAGAGAGAGATTATGCCATTCTGGGGATTGCCTGCGTCTGCGTCGGAAACAAAAAGACGAATACCGCTGGAGCGGAACCGCAGGAACTGTTGAACAGGGGGAAAACCGTCTCCAGATTCAGGTCAGCTCACGAGGCCTCTTTTTTTTCTAGTTTCTGGCAATATTTTGCTTCTGTTATTTTATTTTTATTTTTAGTAGAATTTGTTTTTCTTCTTTCTCATCTCATTTGCGGCTTACCTTTTGCCTCTCTTGCCTCTTGCCTTATCTCTTTCCGGTTTGTTTTGGTTTTTCGCCTCTCACTTTCTCACTCAGATTGGATTGCGCACAGACAATGATACGCGTGAGCTGCGCCTGACGATTCCCTTAGGATTAAGTTAGGACCACAGATACATACTTAGTTTCTAACCAACTGGGGCAATTAGCACCGTAACAGTCCCCAAAAGTCGTAGCCTTAGCAGTCCGTTCAATGAATTAGTTCGGATCCATAGTCCCTAGAGGGGGGGCCGGAGACCCTCCTGCCGGTGCATTTCCTCGTTATCCACTTAGAGTTCTCCTCAGTGGAGTTCGATAGCATTGAAAGCTGAGCAGCATCATCTCATTCTCAGCTGGATCATGTGGATCATGGATTCTGTCAGGTTCCCTTTTTTTTTTTCTTTTCTGTTATTATTATTAATTTCTTTTCTTTTGATTTTCGGGGCGGCGAATTGCGGCTTTTGCGGGGAAAAGGCAGAACGTATCAGAGGGCATCCCAGCTTCCTGAATCCGGAATGTAGAGAAGGCGCCATAGTAGTAGCTAATCGGCTGACCTGTAGGATCTTCATTTCCCAAGCTTTTTTCTTTGGTTATTTTTTCTTTTCTTTTCTTTGCCGGGCCTGGCAAATATATAGGATCAGCACATCGCCCTCGTCGAGGATGTAAGAAAGTTTTTCGCCATGTTTCTTTAATGTTGGCTTGGTCAATTCATTCCTTCGAATCCTGGTCAGTGGTGGCATCTTTGAATTGAGCGTGAGACTGTAAAAAACTTCTTCGGAATCTTTTTTTCTTCTTTTTTTTCTTTTTTTGCTCTTCAACTTATTCTTTCGTTCTTCCTGTTCTCTTCTCTTCTCTTCTCTTCTCTTCTCTTCGTTACTTTCTCTCTCGCTGTATCACTATCTTCGCCCATTTGCATCGGTGGCATATCGATCTTTCACAAACGGCGATGAATATCTTGTCATGGATTGCGCTTACGCTGTGCTTTGTCACACTCGTTATCGTCAAAGTTCGGTCAATATGGTCCCGAAAGCCAACGCCGCGTCCAAGTTGCAGTGACCTGAAGCGCGTGGCGCCCTACCCAGCCCAACCCATCAAAGGACGAGAGAGATACCGGGTAATGATGGACGTGCGCAGGCTGGACGTGGAAAACTGGCTCACCGTCGACAAGAATTACATGGACGAGCACCAGATCCGGAGTCAATTGTTGCGGGAGGAGAAGCAGAAGGTGTTGCAGTGCCTGCCGGAGTCATACGAGGCGTGTCTGGAGGCATTGGAGGAGGTGGTTGATTTCCTCTGCCAGCGATTCTCGGATATGTTCGAACGGAAAAAGTCCGGCGACGAGACGACCATCCATAATAAGATGACCGGGGAGACTTTTGTCTATGGGGGCCAGAATCGAGATGTGGATCCATTAGAAATCGCCGTGCGATTGACCATGGAGGACCTGAGTATCCTGATGAAGAACGCGGACGATGAATATTACTTGTGAGTGAAATCTGATCTTTGCTTGATAGAGAAAGTCTGACAATAGGGACCTAGGGCCGCCAGCGCAAGTCTATTCCCCGTAGGATGGACGGTGCAGGAACGAATTGGATGGACGATCTCGCGACTACACAACCCAGTTCCATTATGGCACCAGCAAGTTGCCAATTCTGTCAGCAAGTTAGTCCTGACCCATATCAATTGCTGATAAACCCGCAAATCAACTAACCGATCCGTAATCATAGATTCCTCACCCGCCTCACACCCTCGTCCCCCATGGAACGATCCAACTACTTCGTCGAGGTGAAACGCCCTGGCGAAGACCTCTTCGAGATTCTCTACCGTCCGACGACGCTATCGGAGGACAACCCGAACCCATCACCGCAAGACATCGTCATCCGACGGGAGCGCCAGACCTTTCGTCGCCTTCCCCGCACGGGGACGATCGTTTTCGGCGTGAAGACGATCTTGACGACGCTAGACGAGTTGCCGATGCAGGAGTTGCAGAACCTGGCCAAGGAGATCCGGAGCTGGCCGGATTACGTGGGTGAGTACAAGGGCGCAGAGGTCTGGGGGGCCAAAGCGCTGGAGTTCTGCGAATGGAGGAGCCAGATGCAACAGCGGAAGGAAGCAGAGGAGATGAAGGAGATGGAGAAGAAGGAGACGTTGGAGGTGTGAGAATTTTTCCGCTCTGAAGATGGAAGAGGGGAGATGGGGAGGGGAAGAAGAACCAACCCTTTTCCACTGTAGTTTTATTATTTGCATCGGTTGCATTTCCTTTTGGGCATGACAAAACGGCTGGGCGGATTTCTGATTTCAACACGGGCCTTTTCTGTACTTTGTTTCATTTTGATTGTTTTCTCATTGCTCTGGTTGGCTGTTTGTGATTACGACTTCATGTTTGTTCTTGTCTGAATCTGGCTGGGCTTTTGCTGGTTTTTTTTTTTTTTTTTTTTTTTTTTTTTTTTTGTGTATGTATCTAGTTTCATCATGATGACAATGTCTGCAGATATATTCAGGATTATGGCCTTGAAACGCCCGTTGTGGATTAGCTGATAATTAGCACTTTATGCTGCAGGTAGAGAACCATGTGTATGTACAGAAAAAAAGGCTCATTGGACCATTGAAACAACGGCTATGTCAGGTCACCCTAAGTCACCCATAAGTAGAACCAGATATAAGATCAAATGCAAGAAAATGGCAAGAAAGGGGGCAATTAACCAGCATACCCCGTCCTCTGTCTATGAATTAAGTGCCAAAGAAGTATCATAAAAAAGGAAAATCATCTATATCTTCGCGCGAGGGGCTTCATCCTGTTTCAGCCTCACAACGCCCTGTTTAACATTGCGCATTAGCAACCGACTGACTGGCTCTTAAAACGAACGAGCAAACGTGGAGAACAATAAAAATAGATTAAACATACCTCTTGCGTGCACGTGGCAATCAAGGTTCCATCCTTTGACCACATCTTCTGCAGCACCAATCCCCGACCCTCGCCAGCCCAAGGACTCTCCATCTCCGTGAGCATCCACTCATCGGCGCGGAATGCCCAGGGATTGTGGAAATAGATCGAATGATCAAGGCTAACCATCATACCAACTTCCTTGTGTTCCGCCTTGTTCTTCTCGTCCGTGGCCTTGCTGAGCGCGCCCTCTAGCCGGCGCCGCAACTCGGCCGTCTCTTCCTCCTTCAGCTCCTTGAGAGCCCGCGAGATATCCTCGTCATCGAGATCGGACGGGTTCTTGAGCGCGTTCAAGAACTTCTTAAGCTCGGCAGGGGATGTGAATCGAGGGATATCGTGGACGCGCGACACGGTACCGACGAAATAACTATCGGTGATGTAGGCGAGGGCTGAAAGATGGGCGTGGTGGCCTCCGCCGTCGGAGATCTTTCCGCGGGCTCGAACGAATCGTCGCAGGCGTTTATCTTCCGGATTCGAATCCCCTGAGCAATGTCAGATATGTCACCCAACCAGAAAGTTGCAGCGAAAACGCAACGTCTCCCTAACCGCAAACACTTACGATTCACAACTCCCGCCTTCTGCGACTCGAACGGACCGCCGCCGCCCTCATCAAACCGCTTCTTAGACCCCGGGGAAGAGTCATCCGGTAGCGGAACCGCCGGCATCGGCGTCGCATGTTCCAACTTCTTCTTGCCGCCGCTATTTGCCTTGCTGAAGCTCAGGGTAGTGGTGAAGATAGGTCGCCCGCGCTGACGGGCCTGAACCGTCCGTGTGATGAAACTCCGCCCGTCGCGCACTCGTTCGACATGATACAAAATCGGGAGTTCGGAGTCGCCAGCCAGCACGAAATAGCAGTGCATGCTGTGGACGGCGAAATCGGAGGGGACCGTCCGCATCGCCGCGGAAAGGGACTGCGCAATCGCCGCGCCGCCGTAGATGCCCCGCGCTCCGGGCGGGTGCCAAAGAGGACGAGTGTTGGTGAAAACATCCTGCATGAGACGTAGAGGTGTGGGTTAGAGCGAACGTGAGGCATGCAAGGGGGAGGAAAGAGGGGGAAAGGCAGACATACAGGTCCGATGTCGACTACCGGCGTCAACTCCAAGACATTTTCGATCGGCGCCTTGGAGGCATCCAACGCAGGGGGCTCTAGCAGGGTGACTCGTTTGTTGGCCATAATGATAGACTGGTCGGGATGGAAAGGCGACCAGGGATTTGGACATGCAATGTGCAGTGAGCAAGAGAGGGAAAGGGGAGCAAGAGGAGACTCGGCTGACGACTTCTTTTGACGAGCGGGCACGGGATGCCCATTCGGGTAATAGCCGAGGCCTTCTTTTCTACCGAGTTTGATTACGATTGTTCAGGACGATCAATCAACACGAGATTTCCAGGTCAAGTATTGTATATTCGTACTATTATTATCATTACTATTACTCTAATTATCGCTATAAGTATCAAAATCTCGCTATCATGAATATTAACCCGCGTGAGACGCAACCGAGGAGCCGAGGAAGCACTGCTTCAGTCATGACTAATTCCACTACTGTTCCTCAGTCTATGCAGAATCGAAGTATAGCGAATGAAGGCTGATCCCATGCCTTCGTAATGAGCGTCTAAACACGTGAACTGACTTGGCAGCACGAGTCACTGGAGGTGTCACGATCACGTTGACGCGGCGTGTGCCTGGCACGCTCTGCCAAGATAGGTATGATCCTCGGCATATCAGGACTACGACATGCAGATCGAACGAAGGAATGATTCGTAGGCATCGCGAGCGACGGATGTCTCAAAAGGAGTGACTTCAGTCATACACCTTCGGCTCAAAAGCCGGGTGGTTGACAGGGAGCAAAAGATCGGAACAAAAGCTAAATGTTGATCAGAAACCTGGCACGAATCCAACAATTCAGATATCTCGCCATACCTTGATACCGCATGCCAGCAGTCTATCTCCCCCGTGAATAACCCGCAAAGTACCCTTCCTCGTGAGGAGGCGGCATGAATGTATCCCAGCCTTTGCCCGGGTTAATGCGCTCGGGAACCTTGACCTGAAACGTCTTCTGTGTGACCTTGGGGCTTACGCCTTTCTTGTTCTCCTGCAAGAGTCGGAGGAGCTGCTGCCGCTGCATCTCCTCCTCGGTCAGCAGCGCAGCGTCGTCTTTCGATCCGTGCACGCGAGTCTCTTCGGCAACTGTCCGACCGTACATCCACAACGCGCCTAGGGCATGAAGAAAGGCAAACGCGCAAGCAAGGCCCAGGCTAGCAGCCTCGATCTGACCGATGGGTAATAGGTCGCGACACAGGATGTTGATGATCACGTTGAGTAGGCCGATGAGGTTGGAGACTAGCCCGGGACTGGGTCGGGTTAGCGATCAGTTCATTCATTCATTCCTTCCCGGGCACGGCGATTGGGGAAGCCAACGTACACGAATATCGAATGGATCAAGTACTCGCGCTTGTCATATTGGAAGCAGATGAGGATCAACGCCAAAGCATCGGCGAATCCAATCAACACCGCAGCGGCGACAACGGAATTCACTTTGCTGATGGGTTCTTGTGTCGGGCTTTCGAAGGCCAATGGAATGACCAGGAATCTGAGCGCACAATGATTGATCAGTCGACGTGCGGCATGAATAAGATCGGAGTCAGCTAGTACGTACCCGATCAGCAGCAGGTTGGATGACAATGATGCTAGGAACCTCCACGACGATTGCACACTCTCGGGAACGGGCAGCTGCACTTGCGGCACCCATGCCACCTCCTGGTATAACGGAACAGGCGAAGACATTGCAGCGATTGAGTCGCAAGAGACGAGAAGGAAAGGAAAGGAAAGGAAAGGAAAGGGAAAGCCGATCGAGGGGAAATTACATCCACCGCAGCTGACGAGGGAAATTCAAGCCAATAAATAGGCGATTGTTAAATTAAACCAGTATCAGAATTAATGTCAGCAAGGAGTTTCGGCGTAACCAAGTCGCACTAGACGTCTACAAAGCAGTCTTAGATCGAGAACGAGAGAATTGGAGGCAGGCAAATAAGCAGACAAGCAAGCGAGAGTAGAGCAGTGACGATCATTCAAAACAACGGGGATACGTCAAGGGTTATATAACGAGTTAGCAGAGAGTGAGAGCCACGCGAGAAAGATGCAATAAAAAGGAGGGCGATCATGGACCAGCCACATCTCCGGCCCAAGTTTCAAAAGCCAACTATTGAGTACGGGTGAAATGGCCCCCAAGGCAAATGTGACATGCAGAGAGAGCGGAATGACGCTGAAGGAGTCCGTCCGTCCCTAGCGTGAGCTGGAGGATTCATCTGAAGAATTCCATGATCAGCAACCAACTCCGCCACAGATGGCTTCATTTCCTTTAGCCTCAAAGATGAAGACAGAACTGGCAATAGAAGTGAAAATAGAAACTGTTTAGAAGACGAACAATCTATAATTATCTCGCGGTGGACAAGATCTGGGAATCATCCCGGTTAATGGTCGGGTTTGGCGGCGGGAGATTGGAAATTGGAAATCGGTCGGAAAGCACGGAGTCACAGTAACCAAGTCCTAGTTTAATATTAATTAGTGCTACTTAACTGTTAAACCAGTGCTGTCTTAATTTAATCTGCTCTGACCTCAAGAGGATCACCTGCCACACGGCGTGGGATTTAATTATAGCGCATCTGCCCGGTACTCCGACTGGACGATGCGTTCGCTGCTGCATCTCATCTTCAACCGATTGGCTCGGCTTGCGAACGATCCTGGTGATAAGCCACCTCCATTCATCGCATGCGTGTCTGCTGGGATCTCCTCTTCCAAGACCTCCAAGACCTCCAAGACCGTTTATCCCGTCTGCGTTCTGCGACCACCTGAATGGGGAATGCACCGGGTATCCGAGTCATGTCTGCTGAACCAGGAACCAGGACTTCTATTTTTATGAATGAGATGCGCTCGACATCATACAACTTACCGAGTACGTTGTACGGATTACAGTGCAGGTGTTGGGGTTTGCGTAATCGATCTGCCAGGCTCAATGCACCATGACGGCCGAATTCTCTGGCTGACAACATCTAGTTTGATGGGAAATGCTTCATCTATTTGCGTATTGAACCGGGCAGTACTTTCAAAAATAGTGGTCTAGATTTCCCTCCATCGACCGCTCTAGTCTTTATCGAACCAAATCAGTTCCTTCAACGCCATTTCTAAATGCAGTCCCAACCTGACCACTCGGCCTTCATCAACGACAAACTCAGCTGAAAGTGGCTCATCGCCTCCCTCTAGGAAATCGCTAAGATGGGCGATGTATTCGATTCCATCGGCCAGGTGCTCGAGCGAAAGCGTGAATCCGAACGATCGATCCGTCGCGTCGATGAAGAGCCTCTCGTCATTGATCTCAACCGTCAATTGGTCATACCCAGGATGTCGGTACGTGCCAACATAAGCCCGGAGAGGCATTTCTTGTGGCTGTGGATGGTCGTGCCTTTCAGACTTTGCTTTGCTTGTCGCTTTGTTCTTCTTCCCTGCATTGTGTGGTCGACTTGGTACTTGTTTCTTCGCACTCGCACCGCCTGTATTGTTACGCGGCGTCGCCAGTCGCGGACGTTCAATCCCCGGGATCTTAAGCACAGTATCGATCAGCTCTCGAGTTAAAACCGTACCAACGGGGCCAGCCCCCTCTGCGTTTCCCAAAATAACAGCCCCGAAATCGAAGTCAGGAAGGAAAAAGAACCGGCCAGAGAATCCCGGCACCACTCCAATATGCCCGACCACCAAATGGCCTCGGTAGTAATACACCTCTAGCCCGGCAGCATACAGAGCCGGCGATGTATACGGTTTCAATCTCCGTCCTGTGGGATTCATGATGGAGCGCATGCGAACCAGGCCCTGGTATATGCGCTCGGTGATCGGCCCTTCGCGATTCATCAGAGCCTTGACCCATTTAATGAAGTCGTTGGCGCTACTGATGACGGAGCCCGCGCCTTGGGCTTCCGGACAATCAGGGCTTTGGAATCCGTGGTAGGCTGACGATTCCTTATCCCAACAATATCCGGTCGCGATGCGGTCTCCATGGCCCTTTCCTCGAGCGCTTCCGGGCTGGAGACTGGTCGATTGCATATCGAGGGGGTCGAAAAAGCGCTGTTGCAGGAAATCTGAAAAGGGCTGTTGGGTTTTCACTTCGATGAGATGCGTCGCCACGGTGTACATCAGGTTGCAATAGAGATATCTGGCACGGATGGGCGACGCTACGGGGAGATTGCGCAGATTCCGCGTAACGGAGCGTGCGTTGTCGGGCTGCGCGGCTCGTACGCTCATGGATGAGTTGTCATGACTGTGATTATCGATTAGAGCTGATCCTTAACGGGGGGGTGGTATACTGTACTTACGGCGCCATGCCAGATCTATGGCTTAATATGTCTTCCAATGTGACACCGTCCGTGTACTCAGGGCTGGGCATTACGAAGTCATCTGGCAGCAGGCTCGACATGGCAGCATCGTATTGGATCTCGGGATAGGTTTCATCGTCGACCAGTAGTCCGACAGAGGCAGCAGTCAGCGATTTCGAGGAAGATGCGATATCGAAAAGAGTGTCTGCTGTGCATGGCACTCCCGGCTCGATCGATGCTTGTCCGTAGCCTGCCGAAGCAACTTTGTTGTTCTGAACGACGGCGATGGAAAGGCCAGGCACGTGGTTCTGGCGCATCAGGTCCTCCACGTGGGACGGGAAATCCGGGGAAAGGAAGAATTCCATTCTAAGATGTCTCAAATCTATCGTGGATGTGTCACATATTAGCTGGAATTAATTCTGGTCAAGGAATAATAGGGCCAGGTAGATCTGGACCTCACAGCCTCGTTATCACGTGTTCCGCGCGTTTTAGCCTAATAGAATGTAGATGAAACTGATGCAGCGGTAGCTATGGTAGAAGGTTAAAACTTAACAGTTGACATGACCTGCGTAAGTCTTATATAGGAAGAAGACTTCTACGATTTGTTTGAAGAGGCGTAGCGATAATGAAAGGATGAGCAAACGGTGAGCGTTGGCTGATGGCGCTGCATGCACCTGAAAGAATATTTACATGGCGATTCAATCACAGAAATCTGTAAAAAAAAAATCTCTAATTGGCTCAAGTCATAAAGGGTTCTAAACAGAAACCATTGTGTGTATACCAAGCACTTTCGTGGTAGTCCGAACCCCAAGGCTTCAATCAACGACCATAGATCTTTTCATCACTATACCATATCCTCAGTCAGCTACAACCTCAGAGATAAAAAACGGGAAAACTTACAACTTCACTTCTAACCCATCTCGTCCCTTTGCCATCGAGTTCACCCAGACCCCAACACTCATCGGAGATACAGGGAAAACGCCGTAGCCGTGTTTATCGATAGTGACGGCCTTCGTCTGCCATCCCAATATATCGGTCCATCTTTCACGTGCATGGCGCCGACCAACATACATGCGCTTCTTCGAAGAACCGGCATTGCTCATGACACAGGCAAGACCGTCCGGGTGATATAAGTTACCGTATCGAACGAACCCTGGGGTTTATTAGTAGGGGGCATATACTGCTTGGGATAGAATCGGACAAACCAATGCTATTAGGCTGGTCAAAATAGTCTTGTTGCTCCCCATATGCATACAACTTGCGGGCCTTGGCCAGGATCGGGAGTCGACCTCCACAGGAAGGGGTCATTGGGTCATCGACATCCTTGCCAATGCCGTAGAGATCTCCGTAGAAGAGGCACGGGAGTCCTGTATCCCGTAATAAGATCAAGGAATATGCTAGGGGTTTGAAGAACGATGCGATTGGTGCCTATCATGATCTGTTAGAATGGAAAGATTGGACAGAGAACATGGGAGCTTGTCATGCCTCTAGGGACTGCCCTGGTTGCTGCGAGGTGATTAGTTCGAGTGAAACTTAGGGACAGTGTTTCTCTTACAGTGTCGTGGTTCATTACAAATGTCTGTGAAACAAATCAGTATCTCGAGTATTACCTAGTCGATGTGGTAGATGACTTACAACTGCGTGTGACGGTTGACATTCGACCAAAGTACCGTCAAAAATGTCACGGAGGTCAGCCTTTCTCGTCAGAGACGTACTTGAGAAGCGCTCAACCAACGGCGCATCAAACAACGACGTTTTATATTCAGTCTGTTCTAGGTATTCCAGCAACGGCTCAACCTCGCCCTTCCAATACTCCGCCACCACGAAAAAACGAGGTCCAAAAGTCGCCCGAAGGTGATCAGCCAATATCGTCTGGAAACCCGAGGAATAGTGCTTAGCAGCGTCGAGCCTCATGCCACTGAGCGGTAATTGAGAGGCAATCCATGTAGCCCAATTGAGAACGTCATCTTGAACTTCCGGATCGGCATAATCCAAGTCGGCAAACATGAGAAAGTCGTAGTTACCGTTTTCCTTGCTGACATCGTCAGCCCACCCTTTATTAGGTCCAAGGATCTTGTAAATTCCGCTTCGCTTGTGCATTTGGTCCCAGTCTACACCACTGAAGTGATGCCACGAATATTTCATAGAACTATACGTATCCGAACGGCCTGGGAACTCGAACCCGGTCCAGCCTTCAACCAAATCCGGCTGTGCGATTTCCACGTCTCGATCTATCATTTTCGCAGTTAACAGATCAACGATCTTTTACACGTCTGCGTCGAATGCAAGCAGGCTTACTTCGGGGGTCCACTTTCACAGCGGCGAACTGTTCCGTATAGTCTGCGCCGGCCTTGTGATTGAGCACAGCATCCCAATATACCCCGATACTGAGCTCCTGGGCGCAAGTCAGCAGCGACTGAAGTTCTTCCTTCGTACCCCATTTGGTCGCCCGCGAGCCTTTTTGATCGAACTCCCCGATGTCATAGAGGTCATAGATGTCGTAACCATTGCCTGAGGGGTTCATCGGTTTACAGCCCGGCGGGATCCATATGTTGTCGACTCCGATGGCCTTCAAATCGGGCAGAGCTTGCTCAAGACGACGCCAGTGTCCCTTGTCATTTGGGACGTGCCATTCGAAGGCTTGCATCATGAGTGGATTGTCCGGGGTATCCCAAGATGGGAGCTTCTCCAGGTCTTCTGCCTTTTCTGGTTTATTGTTAGAAGTTCAGACAACGATTTTTTTTTGACAATGAGCACGAAAGATAGATTGTTCACCTTCAATATCCTTCCATTTTGTTCTTGTCCATCTGCCCGGAAAAAGACACTGAAGGAAACCTAGCATTGAACTGCCGAGAAGATATATCATATAATTTAGATATTTCTAGAGTTTTACTGGAGCTAGAATATGAAAGAAAGTACTGAAGGTTGAAGTCCAGATAAGTTTGTTATATAATGACGGAAGCGCGCGTCAGGCCTCGTCAAGGTTTTTTAAAAGTAACGGATCTATCGAGTGTCTGACGTGTGTTGCATGCTGGCTTTCTTGTTGCGGTGGCTTTGCAATATCCTGCCTACTTCGTTGTCTGCAGGCTATGTGACACGGGGCAGGTACCTGTCTTTTTTTTTGCCAGCAAGGAAGGGCTGTGTTTGCGGCTGTAGCTGGGATGGAGCTGTAAGGGAGGAAACGGTTTATTTGGATAGGCGACATTCTTCCTGTCCAGACTTTCCAATGAGGTGTTAACTCTCTTATGCAAATGAGAATCAGAGAGCTGTCTTTATAGCCAGAACTACTAGATTGTCTGTCAAATATAGATGCAGTCTATAAATAAATAGAATAGAATGATTAAGATAATAAAATAATAAAAAATCGATCGGAAGCCGCGGAGGAAGACCGCGACAGTCCACCAATCAGCGGGTGCAGAATAAGGTTTTCGCCTGAGGTATCCATCCAAGGCACGAATCCACCGCGATTCCGGGCAGAAATGAGCAATTTGCGGTCGGATGTGATATCATTTTCGCCTGTCCGTGATGTCTTTAGTAACTGAGAGAGACTTCAGACAACACGGTTAACGGCGAAGTTTGTTCTCTGTACTCCGTACGGTAGGGCTCTGCTGCTGCCTGAGGCCGTAACCGTTTCAATCTGGAGAAAGACCGCTATGGGTGGAAACAGCCTAGTCGGGTCTTCAATATCAGATCTTCGATGATGTCAATCATGACGGCCGCCGCATCTGGTCTCCGGACAAGCCAGCGACCGTACACCGTAGGTAGTCGGGTGTAATGCCGTACGGTGTAGGATGCTTTCAACTCGAGGGTATACCTCGAAGTAAGCGGGCGGTTGCATCAGTATGTGCCCAGGAGTAAAAGAAGTCAAAGAATCTAAACTATCCTGTCATCTGGCAGTATCAACGCAAATACTCTGTACTCCATCTCATACTCTGTAAGTTAGCAATGTTCGACGCTCAAGTCGACAGTTCACGAGTTCAGTGGTTGACCGGACGATCGGAGTTAACGGTGGCAAGCGCATTGGCAGGCGAAAAGTTTTCGGGATCGGAGCCGCTAGTGCCAGTCGAGCCGAGCCATCCCTTTCAAATCTCCTTCCCGGTCTAACTGCCTCGTTTTCTCTCCCATCCCAAACTCTGCAAAGCTTCAATTGCTTGCTCTTCCTCTCCCCCCCACTCTCCTCTCCTCCCGCTTTTTCTTTCTTTTCTAGTGTTTAGAGCACATATACACATCTATAATAATGTCCGCCACGAACAACTCCCCCGTGGAGGCCGCTAAGGCTGCCGTCGCTCCCCCTGCTGCCCCCAGCGGCCTTCAGCTCTACTCCAAGTTCGCCTTCGCTGGTGCTGTCTGCTGCTCCGTCACTCACGGTGCTCTGACCCCCGTCGATGTGTAAGTTCTATCGCCCTCGTCATCGCCCTCGTCGCATTGATCGCCTTGAAACGCGCGTGATTCCGATCCGGGTCCTCTCCCTGCGCGCCTTGCCGTTTAAAAAAAAAATCATCATCACAAAACCTCAGCCATTGAATCCACGTAATCACAATGACAAGGTGTTTTCCATCTTGCTGACATGCCTTTCCGTCCTCTCCAGCGTCAAGACCCGTATTCAGCTTGACCCCGTCACCTACAACCGGGGTATGCTCGGTGGTTTCCGCCAGGTCATTGCCAACGAGGGTGCTGGCGCTCTCCTGACTGGTTTCGGTCCTACCGCCGCCGGTTACTTCCTCCAGGGTGCCTTCAAGTTCGGAGGTTACGAATTCTTCAAGCAGCAGTGGATCAACCAGCTCGGATACGAGACTGCCTCCAACAACCGCACCGCCGTCTACCTCGCCTCGTCCGCTACCGCCGAATTCTTCGCTGATATCGCCCTCTGCCCTCTGGAAGCCACCCGTATCCGTCTCGTCTCTCAGCCCACTTTCGCCTCCGGTCTCCTGAGCGGTTTCGGTAAGATCCTCAAGAACGAGGGTATCGGTGCTTTCTACTCTGGATTCGGTCCCATTCTCTTCAAGCAGTAAGTTCTTATCCATTTTTTTTTTCGGTTGACTCGAGGGAAACATGTCTAACTCCACCCCCCAGGGTCCCCTACACCATGTCTAAGTTCGTCGTCTTCGAGAAGGTCTCCGAGGCTGCCTACAACTTCGTCGACAAGAACACCGCTTCCGACGGCACCAAGACCGCCGTCAACCTTGGTTCCGGTCTCATCGCCGGTTTCGCCGCCGCTCTCGTCTCCCAGCCCGCTGACACCATGCTCTCCAAGATCAACAAGACCCCCGGTGAGCCCGGCGAGGGTACCGTCTCCCGTCTGTTCAAGATCGGAAAGGAGCTTGGCTTCCGTGGCTCTTACGCTGGTATCGGTGCCCGTCTGTTCATGGTCGGTACCCTGACTGCCGGTCAGTTCGCCATCTACGGTGACATCAAGCGTCTCTTGAACGTCACTGGTGGTGTTGAGATCGCCAAATAGATTTCTTACTTAACAAGTGTCGTGATGTGACGTGAAAACTACTTTGGTGTATTATATTTGCTGTCGCTAGATTTACTTTTTTTTTTTCTTAAATAACCTTGTTTTCAATAGATTTTTCTAGTTAGGGAAGATCTTTTGTTTGAGTTTGATGTGTTTGTTCGTTTCTTTGTGTAGTCCTGGAGAAAGAGTCCTGCCAGAAAATGTATTTCAGTATACTACCGCTTCGTGTGTTGAACAGTATATCAATTCCCTAATATAGGTACAAAACCTCTACAGTAAAGAATAACAAGAATTAGAGACTAGCTAGCTGGTATCGCATGAGAGAAATAAAGAACAGCCCAATCAAGGAATCAATTTCGAATCCCGCGACGAAGAATATCCAACATCTCCTGCCCCTTCGGCGCCGTCGTCAGATTCTCCGGCCCGCCCTTGGTGATCAACACGTCGTCTTCGATCCGGACGCCCCCGACGGGGATATACTTCTCCGCCTCTTGGAAGTTGATATACTTGGCCAAAGGCAAGGTACGGGCATTCCGTAGAGCCAGGCGAGAGAAGTAGATACCGGGTTCGACGGTGATGATCATGCCTTCTTCGAAGGCGTCGGGCTGCGAAGAAGAGGTCAATGTACTACTATTATGTTCGTTGCTGCTGGGGACGGGCGGCACGAACGAGCGCCCACCCCATTGTTTGATACTGGAGGGGTCTTGCGCGGTGTTCGAGGTCTGCGTGACGTCGTGGACTTCGAGACCGACGTGGTGGCCGAGTCCGTGCGGGAAGAAGATATTGGATGCCCCCGATGCGAGGATCTCGTTAATGTCGTCGCCGCGGAGGACCCCGAGCCGACGGAGTCCCTTGACGGTGTAGAACCGGGCGACTTTCTGTAAGAGTGCAAAGCTGGAGCCTTCCTTTGAGAGCTTGATGCAGCGTTCTTGGATGTCTTCGACGATCTGGTAGATGGCTTTGGCGCGTTCGCTGGGCCAGTCTGATGACGACGACGACGACGACGATGGCCCTGACCCTGGCAGGGGAATGGTCCGCGTCACGTCGCTGGCGTAGCAGTTCCATTCGGCCCCCGCGTCTAGACAGACCAGCTGTCTTCCGTGCAGGGGCTCGTCGTTTTTGACGTAGTGCAGCACGGCAGCGTTCTCGCCCGACCCGGCGATGATCTCGTAGGATTGGTTCTTCGCGCCGTGCGACACGCACGTATCGAGGAAGAGACCCTCGATCTCCGTCTCGTTCTTCATCTTGTGGATGTTCTCTAGGATCTTGCGATGCGCCAGCCCCGAGATCTTATTCGCATGTCGGATCATCCGAATTTCGTATTCATCTTTGACCATGCGCGCTACGTTTATGGCCGGGAGGAGACGGTCATGGTTGTACCGGATGCCGCTGCTGGTGTTCGGAAGCGCGGGTTTCTGCGTCTCGTGGAGGATATATATGGGGTTATTGGCGTGGCTGGACTTTCGCGCCCATGACTGGATATCGTCAGACAAGGATGCATGGTAGCGCACGCGGTCGACATCGTAGCGCCGTAGGGCCTCGTCCACGGGCAGCGTGGGGCCCATCCAGATAGCGCGATGCAGGTCGAAGTCCGGCACGTAGAGGGTAAGGAGATCATTTTGGATATCGTAGGTGACATGGCAGTCGGCCTCGTCGACACCGGTGAGGTAGTAGAAGTAGCGCCTTTGTCGGAAGGTTCGCGGTTGGTCGGAGTCGCCCCAGTTGATGGTGGGTTGGCCGGCGAGGTAGATCAGGCCGGAGGAGGCGGCGAGTTTCAACGCCGTCTTGCGCGCGTGCGACTTGGCTGCAGTCGATCGGGGGTTAGTCTTCAGATCGACATTGTCGCTGCATGAGGGGGTGAAAGGCGAGTCGAAGGGGAATATGTAGTGCCTTACCTGGGTATTTGTCGCACTCGTTGCCTGTCACCGTGATTCGGATATCGCAGGCGGTATCCGGGCCGATAACAGAAGAAGGTAAACAAGGTCGGACACCCATTTTGTTTCTCACGATATGGGAATAGACATACGCTTGACTCAGTAAGATACAGACCAGGGGTAAATCTATATAACCGTAGAAAATCAAGACAGGATGAGGTAGAAAGGGGGCATGGAGGGAAGGAGTGCAGAGAGATGGAAATGGAAGCGATACAGCGCTGCCTGGGTTCGGCGATAACTAGGCTCCGTGATTAAGTAATCTACCGATATAGTTTACTGGAGCAAGCAGTTAAACCATTCTATGTTCCATAGAAAACTGCTAGTAATACTAAGATTGATTAGCAGATGAATATAAAGATAATGTCCAATTGCTACTGTTAGCACATAAATAGTGGGCTGGTTGATGCACCGTGTCTTCCATGGAGTGCCATTTCAAGCTTCAATCCTCCGACGCGGAATCTACCGCTGAGCTACGGAAACTATGGAGGCGCCTAACATGCTCGACGGAACTGAACAATAGGTTTCTCAAAATACTCCAAACCATAAGTGAATACAATCAGAAGCCTCCTTTTACTATCAAAATATATGATCATCATGCTGGTAAGTGTCAATATTCCATGAAACAATGCTGTAGCACCATGTCATCTTCAAGACATTCTTCACCCGGAATAGAATCGTCTCTTGTCAGCCGAACTTGTTGCATCATGGCAGATAAAACAGAACCTGCAAGTAAACCCCAAGGAGCCATGTTGGGCGTGAACTATTCATACAAAACTGCAGTCTCACAGTATAGAGTCTGTGACACTGTGACACTGTGACACCGCACTTCCCCTGGAAGATGTAGCACCAGCAGGAAAGCGGACAGCAAGTGCTGGCGTACAAGCATGTTCTACTCTCTTCAAGAGCTAGACCAGCACATCTTTCTGGCTGAGCTAGCCCCATGATACCTTTCCTTTGTACCGCAGATGGTTCAAGATATCCTATCAGCGGGGATTTAACAAAGTGGCGGTACCTCGTACCCCGTAGTCGACTCCGGACGCTTGTGACCTAGACGACTGCCAGTTGGCGGTTTATGTTCGATCATGTGGCAGTAGGGTTTGCCATAGTTGGCCATGTTATTGACAAGGGTATAAGGCAGGAGTTGAGCCCTCGAAGGAGGCATAGATCAAAGTAAGGGACGAGTGGGTTTAACGGAGTGACGGGATGAGAGACATGAATAGATGCACCATTCTGTTCATGGGGAGCTTCTCCTGGGGAAGGGACCGAGTAACAGGTCAATCTATCAACGAAGATAGGTAGAGCCTGAGGAGGATGAAAGGGTCAACGCTCAACGCTAGACACGATGTCCGCCTCTGCCAAGCCCGTTAAAGCGGCGACACCCAAGGCAGATATGGACGTCCTCGATTTCAAGGCACTGTATTGGTGCTGTACGGTATTTCATATTACATTTATCTTACCTAAAGTAGGACTAGGCACCAAGGCACGTAGGCTGTTGTCATTGCCTGATTGTCCCAGGTACGTACGCTGTAGGATTTATCGACAATACTTTAAACTCTGTCATCGCTGCAATATTTTTTTTTTGGATCGACAAGACATTGCCCCGTCTCCCAAGATTCTAATAATTAAGCATATGGGACGATGCTCCTACCGAATTAGCCGATTGACTTTGGGCAAGAATGCATTATTGGACGGCATATCTGAACGCAGGACGCAGCGCCCGGAAGCGTCGCCGTAATTATGACATCGAGGCGTGACCGTCTGGTAAGTTACCGTCCTGTCATTTTCCTCCTTCTCGCCCAATTTCTCCCCTTCTCTATCGCCCTCTCCTTCCCACTCCCCTACCCACCTTATCCTCCGCCACTCTTCCCTTCTCCTTGGTCGGTGATTATTTTACCTTTATTTCCATACCCCCCGACACATTGATATCTCTCGACGTTCCGTTTCGATTCCAGTCAATGAACGATGCGGGGATCTGAAGCATCGGGGCCCGGTGCCCTTTGGGATGCTCCCTCTACCACCCTCACTACTTCCGTGATAAGCCGCACACCGTCCGTTCTCCCGGTCGCAGAAGCCAACCATCCCGCCGCCATCTCTGACCAAGTCGCCCCCAACATCGAGCCTGTCCGTATGGCAATGCCGGCTAGAACTCAAGATGGTGGTATAGTCAGCGCCAGTGTCAATACGCCGAGTTCGACCGGCAAGGGCATCTTGATCGGCGTCCTCTCCGCTTTTGGCTCTGCGGCTGTCGCGGTGGTCGTCCTGGCGGTGTTCTTCTTCTTCAAGTACACTCGACGTGGTAGAATTATCTTGGATCGCATCGGCCGACCCGGTGAATTTGACGATGAACAGGCTTTCTTGCGGGAGGAGTCGGAGGCGCTGGAAACCATGGATGATCTGTCGCGGTCGGAGTACTTGAGAGCGAAAGGTGAGTTTGGAATAGTACAGACGCGCAGTCACCGATGTGGCGCGGTTCGCTGATTTCGAATTCTGTAGCCTTCGTCGAAGCCAACCCTCCCGAGTCGATGCAGACCGATATCTCGCTGTCCCAGTTTCTTGCGATCCAGGAGAAGGGTGTATCGGCGTGGGAATTCCAACCGGAGCTGGAAATCGCCAACTGCTTTGTCGAGGCCCGGACGGAAATCGAGTTCTACGATTCAGAATGCAGCGTTCAGACCAACCTGCCGGTTCCAAAGCAGAACGACGTTTACTATTGGGAGGCGAAGATCTACGATAAGCCCGATGCCACTCTTATCAGCATCGGCATGAGTACAAAACCTTATCCGTTGTTCAGACTACCTGGTACGCTCTGCCTCCTGTGCACGAGTTGTGTTCTCCGGAATGTTGTGCTGATCGCTAATCCGTCCTCACTCTAGGTTTCCACAAATCATCGGTCGCCTACCAGTCCACGGGTCAACGGAGATACAACCAACCGTTCGCGTCCACTCCATATGGTCCACACCTCACTCAAGGAGATGTCGTCGGAATCGGATACCGGCCTCGATCGGGTACAATCTTCTTCACCCGCAACGGAAAGAAACTCGAAGATGTTGTCCATGGTCAGAAGGCGCAGAATTTCTTCCCTACGGTCGGTGCGAATGGACCGTGTGCTGTCCACGTCAATTTCGGTCAGATGGGATTTGTGTTCATTGAAGCGAATGTCAAGAAATGGGGCCTGGCTCCCATGACCGGTAGCTTAGCTCCTCCTCCACCATATGGAAGCGAGCAAGGCAGCATTCTTCTTGAATCTGGTCGCGAGAGTGCTGCCCAGATCTCCCACCGCGTCTACCAAGACGCTGGCAACGCACGAACCAGCTCAACCCTTCGAATTGCACCCTCTGTTAGTCCTGGCCCGGTGCGATCCCCGACCGATATTTCGCTCGCCCAACTAGCCCATGTGCCTTCCAATGAGGATGCCGGAGAGGGTTCCAGTCGGACAAATGGAGATGGCGAGCAGGATCCGCTATTGAACCCGCACGGCGACGACGATGCCGACCAGGCCCCTCCCCCGGATTATTCTAGTGCGGATGGGAGTCCGCGCAACAGCGAGGAAATCTCACGACAAGATCAGCCGCCCATACCCAGCTACGATGCCGCCGTTGGCAATGCAGACCATACCCGTGGTGAAAATGCCACGGACGAAAATCATTAAACCCCATTTAACATTCCCCTCATGTTTTCTTTCCTTCGACCCCCCCTCTTGGTAATCGGCGAGGTCCCCTTGTGTTTATAGGCATGCGAGCCGTCCACCATGTTGATATCATTTCTGTCCTTGATTTTAGCGGTTGGGGTTGGCGTTTTAACGGGCGAGTTTTCACGGTTGAACTTTTCATGGGAGGCGGTATGCCACGGGACAGTGGCAGTGATGACTCTTTTACGTATATAGGGACTGGCTCTTTTTTTTTTCTTCCCTTTCTCATGTTTCCCATATGTTTCTTTTCCGGATCGGTGTGTTCCCTTCAGCTTGAAAGCTACGGGGTTATACGACACTCGAACCCAAAACCATATCCATTTGAACTACACGGCGTTTGGAGAACGACCTGATTCCAGAATGAAATCCGGAATCTGGAAGTCTCAGCGAATGATATCCCCTTTCTATTATCAGGAATACCACCATGCATACTTGCTCTCCTTCGGAAAATCGAGTCTTGTGTACTGTACATGGAGTAGGTAGAATCAGCGGTGTGACGATAACGATAAGCCAGTCTATCGATAAGGACGATAAGGCTCAGGTGATGATACTTACGTCATCTCTTCGCACGTCGGGCTTTTTTGGTCTTTTCGACTCTTTGTGACTGCGACATTTTGTCTCTTCCGGAGCTTCGACGATCATGGTTCGCTCGAGTAACAAAGGCATGGCCTGCTTACTCTTCGAACCGACCATTGCCATCTGGCCCCAGCTAGCGCGATCCTTCGTTAATTAGCCCTGCTTCCCTGCCTTCAATTTATTATTTATTGGCCAACCAATTGATTAACGTGTGCGGCTTCGCGATCTCTCTGCCCCAATCCCTACCCACTTTTCCATTCTCCGCCTTTTTAAAGCCCGGGGAATCCATATATCTAGTATCCTCTCCTTTTCTTTTCCAGTTCAAATTCCAAACGGTGGACAATCGGACCTCTCACAACACCCCCCGACTTCTGCCTTGTCCACTTAATGCCCTTCCCGATCGGGGCCCACCAGCCACCTTGGCCATAGATCCGCCGATTAAATCCACAGTGAATGAGTTGAGTGAGTGGATGCATGACCGGGTGGTTGGGGGAATAGCATCTTCGAGCTTCTTTCGGTTGCGCAGAAGCTAGAATCAGCCTTCGACGACTGATTTGACCTTGTCGAGAAACTATCCTCCACATCCAACCATTGGGCCATTGAACTGACGTCTTGTGAAGTGCCAATCAAGACGAAGAAGGGAAAAAAACAAAAAAGAAACA
Source organism: Aspergillus ochraceus (assembly GCA_004849945.1). NCBI lineage: Eukaryota > Fungi > Ascomycota > Eurotiomycetes > Eurotiales > Aspergillaceae > Aspergillus > Aspergillus ochraceus. Next base: position 3,057,626 of record SSOS01000002.1, read on the forward strand.
TAGGAAGATCGGCATCTATCTGGCATTCCATTGCTTCTGGAATCCCTTCTTCTCGGCGATCCATGTTGGGTTTTGGTGGTGGTGACACTAGACTGTCACAACCGTCCGCTAAGGCCTCTTTCCCTGCTTGCCTGTGCTCAGCCGTTCTTTCCCTTCCCCAGACCGAAGCCATCACGCGCAGGCTTTGAAGCAGCTGCGAATCGCCCGCTGAAGCCTTTTTCAGCACGTGCGACCTCAATGCCGTTCGTCCTTCTTTTTGTTCTTCCCCCGACAACAACATACAAGCAATAAGGACGCTACCAGTCAGGTGGATTCTCTCCAATATCTTGTCTTCTCAACCGTTAAAACTGTAATCACCTGCGGCGGTTGCTCGGGGTCTACAAATACATCATACTTCGCACGACAACAAACCCTTGACCCTGCTATTGTTTATAAGACAAGGAGACAAAGGAAGCCTTCTAGGTGTCTCTGGTCGGCGTATTTTGCCGAGAGGCTGTCTATACTTTTGATCTTTCCCTAACTCTGCTCCACAAGATGAATCCAACGGGCGAGGGGGTGGCGGATGAAACCAAGTCGGCATCCAAGGCTGGAGGAGCCAAAACTGAGACGGATCCTGCATCAGGAAAACCAGATGCAGGCTTGCAAGTGATTGTTTTGGTAGGTCTTGGCCGTTCGTGTCCTCCTACACGTCACCTTTTGTTTTTGATCGCCCCTCCCGTTTACCATGATTCGCTTTCTACTCTCCCATGATTCCCCATGTTTCTGTAACAATACCCACTCGGGCTCTTCGTTTGGTTCTTCTGAGCGAAGTGGCTTCCTCTCTTGCGTGTGGTTCGGGATCTGACATTCGACAAACATGATAATTGCTGACCTGTCTCAAAAGGGACAATCAGGAGGCCCATGGGAAGATAGTGTTACTGGGATGCTGGTTCGATCGACCTCTACCAACTGGGGCCCTGATTCGATAATTGCAGTCGATGCTGGCACACTTCTGTGTGGGATAAAGTACGTTCTAGAGTCCAAAGGCGACAATGGACCATTTGCCGGTATGGCTATGCCTCACAAAACAGCCAAGGCGAATGCTGCACACATCCTACGAGAGACTGTCGGGTCCGTCCTAGTCACGCATGCCCATCTTGACCATATCTCGGGTTTTGTCTTGAACTCACAGATTCTGGAAGCCTCAAACCGTCCCAAACGTCTGGCTGCTTTACCGTCAGTCATCGCCGCCTTCAAAGCTCACATATTCAATGGGGTAATATGGCCAAATCTCACCGACGAAGATGATGGGGCAGGATTTTTTACTATCCAACGCTTGGCGGAAGGGGGCAGCCGAGATGAGGAGAGGGGCTATGTACGCGCTTGCGAGGGATTGATGACTCGGTGTTTTGCCGTAAGCCATGGGCGACGCAAACAGGAGCATCAGCAACAAAATACCACGCCAACGCCTGATATGCATTCCCTTGGCCTGGGCATGCCATCGTCAGCAGACCGCACAATGTCCCACCTAGATGACCCAACGTAAGTTGATCGAGACTATATTTCTTCAGAGCTGACCAATTCTTTTATGGGCAGGCCCTTCGTGCCGTCACTCTCCCCTGCACCAGTACAAGCACCATCTTCGCGGTCTCCTCGGGAAGTACCTGCGGTGGTCGAAAGCTCGGCGTTCTTCATTCGTGACCGTTATTCAGGCACGGAAATCATAATCTTCGGGGACGTTGAGCCGGACTCGGTGTCGGTCTTTCCGCGCAACCGACGTGTCTGGGAAATGGCCGCGCCAAAGATTATTTCCGGCGCTTTGCGCGCTATCTTCATCGAGTGTTCTTACGATGACTCCGTCCAGGACGAGAACCTATACGGCCATCTTAACCCACGCCACTTGATAGCCGAACTCAAGGTTTTGGCCCAATTAGTTACCGAATTGAAGCGTGGAGCAGACCGCAAACGCAAGCGTAGCCCGTCGCCAACCGGAGAAGTGGCCGCGGACGAACCTTCCAGCAGCAGAGTGTGTACAAGGTCTCAGACAAAAGGCAAAACAACCCCGGTCGTATTGATAGACAACGCAAGCAGCTCCCTTGTTGCTGATGAAGACAACGGCATTGGGTGGTCGAAGGAGGAGAAACCTTTGGTAGGGCTGCGCATCTACCCCATTCACATTAAGGATGATATGAACGAGGAAGAGTGTGTTGTGGATCGGATATGGAGTCAATTCGATGTAAGGGCAGACTTTGATGATCTAGGGTGCATGGTCTGCGTTCCCCGCCGTGGTGAGGAAATTCTCATTTAAACTCGGTCGCATGAACATCAACCGCAAACCCCAGATTTCTGAGGCTTTTGACTTGTCCTCTGGGCTTCGTGAGTCTCTGCGGTATCTGGGGAACCGAATCCTTTTCCTTGCTCGACTCTCGATCTTGAATAGGATATCCTGTCGAAAGGACTCCCTGGTCTTCAACCTTCAAAGAGCATTATGCCGTTGCAACGAGCTGTTACTTCCATCTTATATTCTATCGCCTATCGACCTGAACTTGCTATCTATCGCAGCACGAAATATTTGCGTGGGAAAACAGTGCCATAGTGCCAAGGCCTCCTTTGCATTGGTCCAGATATTGACCTTCTTTGCCAATACCCTCGATGATACACCAATGCTACCTACTTACCTATCACCACCCGTTTGCATCATCACGGTTCCCTGTTATCTTTGTTTGCCAGAACTTTTATTTTATGTTACTCATGGGTGAATGGCTGAATACGATTGTTATGGCGAATGTTATTGCCGGTTTGCATCATTATGACTTGATTGTTTCTTTCTTGTACTTGTGTATCCTCTTTATGTACGTTAGTAGACTAGGGGCGGTATGCGTTGGATTCGATTCGATCGGAAGATCGCTGTTCTTCTATTTTTAGTTTACGATGTTTACGCTTCATGTCGACGTCGAGCGAGGGCGCAAGTTTTCTAACTAACTGCTGATATCAGCTTATGAGACAGAACCTTCGAGATAATATATTTCTAGTCGGGATGTGCTATCCTGACGAGGCCAAACCACCAGGTTTCAGTGTTTATACTGTCAAGTCAACGGCTCGTGGTATTGCTGTCGCTGTGTTTGCAATTAAGTGCGAGATTCCACGTTGAAGTCTGACTTCGTAGACAACTAACAAGCTGAGTAAAGATACAAAGCTATTCAATTTGACCCGACAACTGATTGTATTGAGAGGAAAAGTAAGATTGGAATTAAGAAAATAAGTACCAGTAGGAATTTACAAGACACGGAAAAAGAAAGGAGAAGATGGATTTCAGGCCAGCCATGCACACTCATTCAATCACACATTTGTTCTTGGCTCTGTACGCTATGGCATCAAAATCATGGAGATTGAAAGCAACACATAGAAAGCACACGCACGCAACCAATACCAACCGGTCGATCAATTAATTGAATGCATGAATTATCTCCTCGACCCAAGCCAGTTGGGCGGATAGAGAGAGAGAGAGAGATGGCTTAAACTACTGCGTTGGACTTTCTGGGGCTGGGGCTGTGGCTGTAGCTGTTTCGATGATGTCTTCCCATAAGGAACCCTCGCCTTGCGGGATCTTCAGGCCGGAGGACTGTTCGTCGGTTTTGGTCGCAGCAGCAGAGGAGGGTTGGTTCTGGGGAAGATCGAGGATAGCTTCGCCGTCACGGGCGAACGCGATGAGGTCTTCCTCGGTGCCCCATTCGCCCATGGCCATGACGCCGATGGGCACGCGGTTGCCGTCCTGGGCGTAGCCAGCCGGGATGTTGATGGCGGGGCAGCCGGTGAAGTTGGCCAGCCAGACGTATTCCATGTTGCGGACGGAGGATTTGCCGTCGGACAGGCCGCGTGAGAGGTCTGCGTCGCCGCCGATCTTCCAGCCCGGGATCGGGGTGGTCGGGGAGAGGATGAGGAGGCCCGGGTGGGTTTGGAAGAGGTGGGCGAGGTGAGACATGAGGAGGTTACGGAGACGTTGGGCGGCGAGGAAGTCCTGGCCGGCGATCTGCCACATGCCCATGGATACGAGGACCTTGTTGGGGGCGGTCAGGTTGCTGATTTGGTGTGGGGAGAGGCCCGAGGCGATTTCGGTCATGATGGTGAGGACGTGCGCGCGCTGGCCTTCGGGGAGGTAGGGGATGTTGATGTCGATGACCTTGTAGCCCTGCTTGCGGTAGAACTCGAGGGAGGAGTCGAAGACGGCGCGGACCGGGGGCTCGGAGCGGTCGATCCATTCGCGGACGATGCCGATGGTCTTGTTCTTGGGCCGGACTTCGGATGAGGAGATGCTGGTGAGCGGGTCGGGGAAGGCCGCGGACATGGGATCCTCGTCGACCGGGGCGGGAGCGGCCATGATGCGGTAGGCGAGAGCCAGATCGTCGATGCTGGCGGCAATGGGTCCGTAGACACCGACGGTCGATGCCAGCGACACTGTCGGGCTACCGCTCACTCGCCCGTGCGATGGTTTGAGACCCCAGACTCCGCAGAAGGATGACGGGATACGAATCGAGCCACCTCCGTCTGCGCCTAGGGCGATGGGCACCAGGCCCGCACCCACGGCGTAACCAGAGCCTCCGGAAGAGCCTCCGCAGTAGTAATCGCGGTTGCTAGGGTTTCTCGGAGTGCCGTAATTGGGGTTGTTGTTGTTGGTATCTTTCCAGAGAGTGTCAGCTGTCTGCGGTAGGCTAGGTATAGCGGAGGGAAATGCTTACCCAGACCAAGCTCATGCATGGTGGTCTTTCCGACGACGATGGCGCCGGCCTCTTCCCATTTCTTCACGCACCAGGAGGTACCTTCGAAATCGCCTTTGAAGTCCAACTTGGTCCCGAGCGTCCGACGGTATCCTTCGATATGTACTTCGTCTTTGATCGCCACGGGAACACCGTCTAGGGGACCCAGGGGCTTGCCATCCTTGTATCTCTTCGTGGAGGCCTCTGCAGCGGCACGGACTTTATCTATCTTGGATTCTAAGAACGCGACTGAATGCTTGCCGGGGGGCTTTGCGTCCCGGCGGATCAAAGGAAGAAGCGCCTCGGCGACCGCGATCGGGGTCAATTCCCCCGACTTGAACAGGGCATGGTAATCGGCGGAGGTGTAATACCCCGAAGGTCCTTTGCGTCTTTCCGTCGGCACGGGGAGCTCGGAGCTCGGCGAGGCGTTGGCATCGTGAATCGGAATGACGGTAGGGTCGTAGCGGGCGGAATACTGCTGGAGCTGCGGGACTTCGCGAACGACGTCAAAGCCGGCATTGCGCCAAAAGTAACTCTGGATAAACCCCACGGAATGAATTCTAAATAGGAGAGCAAGTCGACGAGGTCAGCAGGCACACCACGCGAAAGGCCAGGGTTAAAGTTGGCAAGAAAAACTCAGTCCTCACAGGGCAGCGCCAATAGCCAAGGGAGTGCCGCGAAAAACAGGAATCGACTGGTCTTCGTTCTGGTACGGCGCGGACGGTCCCTGGCGGACTTCCGGATAGTGGAAGAAGTGTGCTTCGCCGGTGTTTGCACTCATGATGGCTTTGCGATTGAGATAGGTGAAGGGAGAGAGAAGGAAGAGGAGTACAATCCGTCGCAAGTCGATGAGGATACGAGTGGGGGAGTCACCTGATGACGCATGATGCCTCGGTTCAACTGCCAAAGCTTCGCGTTCTTTGGACTGCCTCCGATCAATCGCCCCCGCCACGAGATCCACATTGTTGTCGGCGGAGAATTCGAGAAAAAATAATACTATTTTAATCATTCATTATATATACACTAATCCAACGACATATGTCTATGCTCCTTCACAGAACCAGCTTGATGTTCGCCTTTTGCATGGCCAACGCAACGCCCGTGATAATCGCGGCATATGCGACAAGGATCGCCATGCTCTGCACTGTGTTGACGTCAAGCGTAGGGATGCTCAGATTGACAGCCCCCGTCAGGAGATTTGCCACCAAGAAAATGGCAAGCCCATTTTTGTTGAACGCAGCCATAATCCGACTGGTCGCCAGAGACACGCGCTCAGCCTCCCCACTTTTTTCAGTTTCTCGATGAACAAAGGGAAAGAATACAGTCTCCACGCTGCAGAATAAGAATAGTTGCCCAATATTGAAGGCGGACACCCAGAGGACGTAAGGGAGATTGGCCAGGCGGCGTGAGACGGGGATATTGGCTCCGTATCCAAACGCATATGTGGAATTCAGCGTGAATAGTCCTATCCAAACGAGACTCTGGACCCCTAGGCTGATCAGTAAGTCCTTGCGGGCTTGCTTCGGCGACTTTGAAGCGGACGTCCCACGGGGAATGACACGAACACCAACAGCACGACCGGCCAGGAAAATGGCCAGATACCCTAAGAAGGAAAAGATACCCTCTCGGTTCTTCGAAAAAAGATCCGGACCGCGCGGGGAAACAAGTATATAGCCCTTCAAGTCTGTAGACTCGAGCGCCACTTGATACAAAGCTGCAACCCCCAGCGCAAGAAGCTCGTACGAAGGGCAAAAGGTAGCAAGGCCGTCAAAGATCTCGACGAACGGGGGTAGCAGGCCCAGCGTGAAAAAGAAATTCCAATGGACACCGTACTCCGTGACATGTTCGGCGTAGTCAAGACCCTTAACACTGTACAGTCGTATCAAACCAAGCACGAGCAGAGGGATTGAGTGACGGAAAGAGGCAGTCAATCTCCGGAATAGCGGAGGCTTTGTGGCAGTGCTCGTCCGGCCTTTAAGCAAGGAACGAGCGGAAACCACGCCCCCCGAAAACACAAATGATCCAACGCCCAAATCCATCAGCGACGTGCCCCAATTTTCGACTTTAGCGAACCTGCGAGGAAAGACGGGAAAATCGACGGCTAGTATAGCGACACAGGTGACAACCATCATAGCAGCACGATATGTCGTGAGGAACGGGTGCATGGGAAGAGACGCGGGTGTATCTGTCGCATGGCTGGAGCTCTTCTTGCCTGGCGGTTTCGCCTTTTGTTGGGTACGAGGCGTCGGCGATGTGAATAGTAGCAGGAGGGCCGGGGATACGAGGAGAATGTTCAGAGTCCATGGCGCCGCCGCATAGATGGTGGTTGCAAACAAGATTGCCAAAACATTGAGCAAGAAATCGGCGACTAGTGCTGGGCCACCGTACGGGTTGAAGAAGGACAGGCGCGATTGGAGTACCGACCACAGGAATACCGAAGCCTAATCGAGGAATGAAATCCGACATCAGTATAAGCGATACCAAGCAATTGGATGGGGCCACCCACAGGAGCTACCAGAGTGACGGCATTGATCTCCAGAATGTTTCCCCCGGCCAGATTCGACACGAAGGCCTCTTTTCGAGCTTTATAGCTCTGGTCCATGTTGACTGACGGTAGGACCTGAATCTGAGAACTGCAATTGACCTGTCAATGACACAACCCGTGTTCTTCTGTCCTCCGGCAAAAGTCGAGGCACGACGATCGGATGCCAAAGAGACGAAGGTGAAGCGACGTGCGACGTGGAAGTTTGGCCGACGGAGCTGCCATACGATACGTACCATACATACGAGACCGACGGGCCGTTTCTACGCGCAAAGCGTGACCCGTACAGTAATGTGATTACATCACCATCCCACTTTCTTCGGCCTCATCTTTCATCTTTCATCGCTATCACTTTGCCTGGTCCATCCTTCGTGGATTCATCATTGCCTGTCTTTCGCAAGGGATTCCCCCTCCGCAAATCATTTCAGACTAGGTGACGCGTTCTAACATATCGAGTTAATTTACTTGTACCCACGGCCTGCTCTCTCCAGTTCTCGCGTGCATCAATATATCCAAACAGTCAAATCCCGACAGAGTCGCCGCCAAGACTTAGCGGAGTGAAAGGATGCAACTCCAGACCTGTTTTCTGATGTTTAATATTAGAATCCGATCAGGAATTAACGTCATCTACAGATACCCGGTCCCCGAAGGACAGGTGCTATTGGAGCTTCGACAACCACCGTTGGTTTTGAACAAGCTACCCCTCGCCTGGGAAGGCATAGGAATACGAACCAAAAGAAGGCGCTAATCAAGGATACTGTGGATAGATAGGCATCAATCCTGTGCCGTGCCGCAGCGATGGTGCGCAAGAAACCACCTTAGCTCTCTTGTCTGGGCGCCTCCAAGTTCCCAACTCCCACCTCCATTCTCAAGGCCATAAAGTCATGGCGCAATTTAACTGGCTTATCCTGCAGGTTGATGATTGTGTCCGCAGCGAATTGGCCGTGAGCGTGACGGTATCACCGCATTCTGGTGTCTCGATGGGAATGTGATACAGGCTTCGAACCTATCTTTGGGCAACAGTTCTGCCAGGATCGTGTTGGGGCCAAGTCCACGGTTGCCTTGAGCCGAACGTCGAATTGGTCATTTTCCATTATCAATAGTTGACCGTGGGACAGACGATCACCATCGGTTTCTAGAAATGCACACGACCCTTTCTCCATGTTCATGCAACCTCAACACTATGTTGTGCAGCAGGCCAGGTCCACAGCACAGCCTTAGTACCAACTTTTCTCGTGGCTGGTTGTTATTGTTAGGATACAGAAAGGCTTACGGCTCGTTTAGAGTCTGTTACACAAGATCGGAAGATCCCCAGACTGTTTCAAGCATTTGTCAACGCCTAGTTTACTAGCTCCAGGCAATCCTGGGTTTCATTAAGATCTGGATCCAGATCTGGATCAGCCGATGGAGAAAATTTCCTAACCAATAAGTCTATACTCTATGGATCTCGGCAATTGAGGGAAGGCAGATAGAACGAAGAAGGAAGGAAAGAACAAGGAGTACGGAGTAGAAATCGCGAAGGGGGACGGATGGAAGCGGAAGCAGAGAAAAGGTGGGATTCCTGGGTCTTCTAGAGATGAACCACTAACCATGGTAGGAACGGTGTGCGTCATGTACCAGCCAGCCTCGCCGTCCTTCCCGCTCACGATCGCACCAGAAGGAAACACACTGTGGACTGTGGAGTCCATCTGCCATGAGATTTTCACCTTTTTTATTTTTTTTTATCCTTTTCTATTTCGAAAGTGGATTCGTTTGGGGGATTTCCCCCTCGCATCTCGCATTCGGGGCCTACTTCCTCCCCGACACGAGAGAAGAGAGGGGGCATTTCAGCTTTTCTCTCCTCGGAGATCTGGTTAGTCTCAGGGACCCATTCCATGGTTTGATAATCCAGAGCAACCTCTGGGTCTTCGCTTTAATCCGCTTCGGTTCCACGAATCGTACGGAGTTATCTTGCTCTTGGAAGACTCCTGTGGGAGTGGAGTCGATCTACTCGACCTCGTGGCGAGCATTACCTACAGTACGGAGTATGCTTCTACGGAGTAATTGCTCACTCCTATCCAAGATCCGAAACACAAGCCATGGAACATTTGGATACAGTTAGCCACGTTGGGCATAGGTGACTGGACGGTGCTTTTTATACTGAGATATCATTCGTCGGATCTTAGACTGGAGAGCCGCTTATTTATCTCACTATCGCCAAGGCTAGCAGATCCTGGGAATCAATCCATTCCAAATAAGAATTCGATGATCACTAGGAAAGGTCCTTTCGAATTCTCGTGGGCCCATGAGCATCGAGATTCCAACACTTTCATGCGGCTTCCATCGCTTGCATGGGTGATCTGTCCACTTTTTTTTTTGGTACGTACCTTTTTTTTTTCCCTCTCCCACACTACCGAACCACCATTCCTTTGGTTCGCGATCCGGATCTATCCTAAATGCCGACCAAGGCTCGCGGGCTGGAGGAAGGGGAAACATCGTTTGGGTTTGAGAGTTTAATTCGGCTCACCATGTGGTCTGGGTAATACCAGGGTCCACCAAGTCATACGGAGGTAGCCACATTTCGGCCTTCTCCTTAGTCCTCCGTACAATTTCTACAGTCCGAACCCACGATGGAAATTTCAAGATGCCATGGCTCGCAGGACGATGACAGCCGCGCCAGTTTCTCTTTGATACACCGATGCAGGGCCCGGCACATGACTGGGTTGGCTTACCAGCATTACTGCCCCCCCTACCCCTGGACGCTGTTGAACCAAACCCCGATCTAAGGTGCCGAGGACTTTTCACCCCTCCCATTGCGAATTTAGAGCAGTCTTGTAGGTCGGGAGGGTCGGAATGTGCACATAGCGCAGAGTGCAGACCCATAGTAATAGCCTGGAGACGAAATAAGAAAAAGAAAAAAAGAAAAAGACATGGCCATTGTCGGCCCCCTTCCCACACCAGGGGGGGGGGGGGTTTTTCTTTCTCCCTTGAGTCCCTCTGGGTTTCTCTTGCTGCTGCAAGTGTGCCTATTGGCGTATCTCAGGGGCCAGAGGGTCCTGTTGGTTGCAAGTTGCAACAGACTAATAATAATGTTGGGACTTAGCCTGCTCGGAAATCGACAGATGACGATCTGGAGACCGAGCTTTGGGTGTAATTTTTTTGGTTAATTTTTCTTTTGGTTTAGATTTTTGACTTTTTTGTTTTTGTTATTTTTTATTTCTTTCTCTTTCTTTCGCTCCTAGGGCCTTGTGTGCCCGACTCCGATGGGGATCTGGCCTACTCCGTATATGAACGAAACCTCTCCTGCGGCTCGTCCTCTGGGCAGACCGGGTCATTTCGTGACCTTCTCCATGCACTAAATGAAGATTACCAACTTATCTATCCACCCGCCTTTGCTTATATCAAGCGGCCTCTTGCCCTTCCCCTCTGGCATAAATCCCAGCGTTTTAGCGCGACCCACGCACATGGAACGACTATAGTCACATATTGAGAAGCGATTCTGGTTCTTTCGTGCTCCACGTATAACCTGGAATGCATCGCTCTCGTTTCGACATCCATGTTTTTCTACCTCTCCAAGGTCGTGTTCTAACTGCCTACTGACTTCCCTCGAGTGGGTTACGGCCTGGAACACATCATGAACACCCATCCAGAGCCTTCCCAGAACAAAAGGCGGGAGTCCCGGGCCGGGACACGTAAGGTCACCTCGCTCTCTGCCGAACAGCTGGAGAGAAAGCGCGCCAACGATCGAGAGGCCCAGAGAACCATCCGTCAACGAACGAGGGAACATATCGAACGCTTAGAGCACCAGGTTTCGGAGCTGAAGACCAAAGGAGAACAATTCGATGATATTGTTCGACGAAATGCCGCCCTGGAGAATGAGATCAGGACGTTGAAGCAACAACTGTCGATGGTAACAAGTGGTCAAGGGTATTCTCACATGGGTCAGTGACTAAATCTCTTCGTTATCATTCGGTCCCTTCCTTCTTCTGTCCCAGTCTTGCCTCTCTGTTTGACCAGCTTCACTGACTTTCCAATTCCTTGGTGACAGAAGGATCGTCCAGTACTCCATCTGGGTACATACTTCCTTCAGCCCAGTTTTCCGAGTCTCTCGGGGTAACTCCAGTCTCCAGAGCGCCGTCGGTCCTTTCGACGTCCAGCCAGGTGTCGGTAACGCATGAATGGCAGCAGCAATATGGCTCGACGCGATCCCCATCCATCTGTGAGTCCTCGGATGCAGATTATTCGAACAGAGTGGAACCCTACATCTTTGATGGCCAACCCCGCAACCCGAATCCGATGCCGGTTCCCGCATCGCACGTTGCGTACAATGCTCACGGGAGTGGACAGCCACCGGGCCCTGCATTTCAGGCGTATCCGGCACATCTTTATGCTCCCGGGGGTTCCAACCAACCGCACCCAGAGGAGATGGCGCACCATCCTCAGCACCCAGTCCCTTTCGCGAGGGGGCAGCGATCGGTCTTGGTGCCGAATGTTTCGGCAGAGAGAGAAGCCGGCGGGTATCCTGTGCTCCAGAGCACACCACAATATCAGCAGCAGGAGCAACCACCGAGACCTGGGCACAGTTATGAATGGATGCATCGGTCTTGAGCGTTCTTCTCGCGAGTTGGAATGGCCTAAGTTCGAGGCCTTGTCTTTTATACGTTGATGCGGGTATATTTTCATCAGGAGAATTGCTCCGAGCATTGATTTCCGAAATGATCCAGGAGATCGTCCCACCCCCAACTGGGTTAGCTGGTAGCCTGCCTCACCAGCTATCTGCAGGGACCAGCATTTTCTGCCGGTGCGTCTTCCCTTTTGCTCTGAATCACGGGACTAGTCCAGCTGATTGATCAAGCATCAATGCCCCAGGTTGTCAATCACATGATTCGTCTGCGCCTTCCTCCCCGAATAGGCTCATTCTTTTCACCTTCTTCCAGATGTGATGGTAACATGGCTACCGGAACGTTAAAACCGGACCGAACGGCCATCCATCGAGACTTTGATACGTCCGAACGAGTTGGATCGGAACCCGATCAAATCCATCCACCCGTCGGCCCGAGTGGTTATATTGTTGCTCTTATATCAGCAGCCAGGACAGAAACGAGGTGCTTGGGGAGATTGAAGAACGGACTGAATATGACGATTGCTGCAGCGGCAGTGGAGCAAGCGAAATGGAGCATATGGGGCCATTTCCGAACTTTAAAAAAACACAACCAATCAGTCTCCTTCGGAATCCGGTATCTCACAATCGACTGAACTGCCGGGGCTGAACATGCAGCCGACCGGTGGAACTCGGATACTTTCCTTTTCTCGCTTAACGGCATCGTGAGAAACGAATGGACATCGGCAGGAAAATACAGCCTGCGCATGCGTGTGGGTACCTAGTTTGCCTTGCACGACGAGCGACAAACAACACATGCACACCGCCAGGGGACGGTCATCTTGGCTCGGGGAGGAAAGGAAAAGTTAGCTAACTTCCTACAAGAACGGTGCACTGAGTACCGGTCCAGCATTCTATAATTGACTGTTCTTCTATCATACAAAATGATCGTTATGCATCGTCCACGTCATTGATACCGAATCCAGAGTGGAACTCAAACCAGTGGAGTGGTATCTTTTTGTGGTCAGGTCAGAACGAACCAAGCAAGCAGTCAGTCAGCCCAGTCGGCCAGCCAGCCAGTCTGTCTGTGGACTCGGCGCTCCCGCCGACTTAGTTACGTTGAACATCAATTTATAAACACAAACAGAAAGAAGAGAAAAGAAGACGAGAAAAGAGAAAAAAGAAAACGAAGTTAGGCATATTTTCAGCCAGCATTCATCGCACTTATTGGGTATACTCTTTCTGCAGGAGCTTGGCGATGGTCTGCAGTTGGATGTTACTCGTTCCCTCGTAAATGGCGCCGATCTTGCTGTCGCGGAACATCTTCTCGGCGATGCCTTCACGAACGAATCCCATGCCGCCCATCCACTCGACGGCGGACCCGGACACGCGACCCGCAACCTGGGAGGCGTACAGCTTGGCCATGGCGGCGTCCTGGACAAAGTCCTGGCCGGCTTCCTTCTTGCGAGCAGCATTGTAGACGAGAGCGCGCGCGGCGGCAATCTCGGTGTAGGCCTGGGCCAGCTGGTGTTGCATGCCTTGGAAGCTACCAATCAGTTGGCCGAACTGACGGCGGTCGTTCCAGACGTATCTGTCTTAATGAGTATGGTTGTGTTCTAGAGAGGGAGGGGAAAAGTGAATCATACCGAGCAGCGTTCTCCCAAGCACCCAGGGCCAGACCAGTCATCTGGGCAGCAATACCAATACGGCCCTCGTTCAGCACACTAATAGCATACTTGTAACCCTGACCCTCCTCGCCGAGCAGATTGCTCTTAGGGATGACGACATCATCAAAGTTCAGCACGCAGGTGCTACTCGCCCGGATACCCAACTTCTTCTCCTTCTTAGCGATCGAGAAACCAGGCGTATCCTTCTCGACAATGAACGCCGTAATCCCCTTATATCCCTGGCTGGGGTCCAAGTTCGCAAAGACAATGAAGATCCCGGACTCCATCGCATTCGTAATCCACATCTTCGACCCATTCAACTTATACCCATCCGCCGTCTTCTCGGCCTTGGTCTGCAGCGCAAACGCATCGGACCCGGACGCCGGCTCGGACAGACAAAACGAACCAACCGTCCCCGTCGTCAGCTTGGGCAACCACGTCCGACGCGCCTGAGCATCACCATACTTCAAGATCGCCGTGTTCACGAGCGTATTGTGCACATCCACCAGCACACTCACGCTGGGATCTACCCGAGCCAGCTCCTCGATCGCCACGATCGCCGCCGTGAAGTTCATCCCCGCCCCGCCGTACTCCTCTGGCAGCTCGATGCCCATGAGTCCTTGCTCGAAGAGCTGCTCGACGATCGTCGGGTCCATGGCCTCTGCCTCGTCCATGTCGCGGACCTTGGGGCCGATTTGCTCCGCCGCGAACTTGGACACGGATTCGTGGAGGAAGGTCTCTGTCTCCGAGAGGAGCGAGATCGGGGTCGGGGTTAGGTGCGAGAGGTCGGGGTCCTGTCGAAGGGACGTGGTTGAGAATGTGGGTGCGGTGCTGGAGGGGAGTATGTGTTAGCTCATTATTAGGCCAAGAATTACACTAGAGTAGACGGCAGGATAGACCGGAATTGTCTGGCTTGTGTTCAATTCCGACTAGGCAGGCTCAGCAACGCACCTTTGAGCGAATCGGTAGGGGAACGGCCGTCTCGCGGCCGAACGGAGGGAGGGAGTAGTGCGGGACAAAGGCCGCAACGCACGAGTGATAGACGCCATGGTGAAGGTTTAGGAGTGGAGGTAGATGACAGGAGATTCAGGTGATCACAGAAGGGGTTTACACGGGAGAGTAGAGTAAAGAAAGAAAGAGAGAGAGAAGAAAGGTGAAGAGGTAGTAAGAGAGAGCGGAGAGGGAGGAAAGTCGGGGTCGCCGAAATCACAAGGGCGCGGATGAGCCTCGGTTAAACGCGGCTATGCGTAGCTGGAGAAGTGCCACCAGCAGCAAGTCCGGGGAAATCCCACCCTTTCTCTTACAACTTCATACCTTTATATACGGACTTTTATCTACGGAGGTTTCTCAAGCCTGTGGTGTACATTCTATTTCATTACTTCGTCCCAACATACAAGTACATTCATCACTCCAGAATGAGTCCAACCCGCGCCACGAAGAACGGATTGAACACCTGGGCCTGCTCATGGTAGTAACCCCTTTGGTTCGCCACCACCCGCTTCCCCGTCCGTTCCTCCGTAAAATCGCAATTGTGATGGGTATGCCCGAACGCCCACAGCTTCACACGCGGACTCTCCCAGCACGCCTCCCCCGACATGTCCGTCGCGAACCCCGACGAGATGACACTGTTCGCGTGCCTGGGGTCCACGACGTCCGCGACCACCGAGGGGCTGTGGTGCGTGAAGATGACAATCAAGCGATGCGGTTCCTGCGCCGCGATCTGGGAGACCTGTTCGTTCAGCCACGCGCGGTCCGCTTCGTGGCATGCAGAGTGCTTCTCCACCGTCCAGCCCTGGATGTGGAAGAAGTCGTTCAGGCCGAAGCTGACTTGCTTCTTCTGCTTGGGCGTGACGCGCGAGTAGAACGTGCAGCCGAGGACGGTCACGTCCGGGGAGACGTCGTAGCGGGTTTGGTTGAGAAAGACGAACTGGCCGAAGGGGTTCAAGGGCGGTTCCTGCTGCGGCTGCTGGGCCTCGTAGGCTCGTCTCTCGTCGACGAATGCCGAGAAAGCAGCGAGTCGCTCTGTGGTAGTGGTCCAGTCAGAGCCATACGGTTCGTGGTTACCAAGAGGAAGAAGATGGTGTGGAATTGGCGAAGCTGGGTTTCTAAGAAAAGAAAAAGCCCGTCGTCCTTGACCTCGCCGATGTCTCCTAGGAGAGCGAGGTACGGCGCTTGCGGACGCACTCTTAATTGGTCGTACGCATTGGGGGTCTCTAGATGAAGATCCGAGAGGATCTGGAAGCACGCCATGTCTGCAGCTAGTCTGTCGGCGGTAGAAGAAGGGGGAATCTAAGCGCCGCTAACCCGGAGATGTTGCCAGGAACTGCAAAGGCGGCCCGTTGGGGGGGGAAGTGGGATGTTAATAGTAACAACTACTAGCAGGGTAGACTAGGGGTTTCTAGAGGCTGCCAGAAAAGGGGAAGGTTCTAGATGGGCATGCGTTTGTCATTTCTGGACCACAGAGTAGAGACATGCAGCCAGTGGGAGAGTTCATTGTATCTTTTACTGTGCACTGTTTGTCGCTGCCCATTTCGAGGAGGAGTGCACCAGCCACTCACGCCCCGCCGGGTAGCTCTTGTGGCGGTGTATTTGTTCCCTGGCACTGTGGCGCAGTAATGCCAAGACCCAATTAGGAACACGGAATGAATTATGTCAGCCAGGGTCTGATATCAGCGCAATGACGCGTGACGAATGGGTCTCCAAGAAGCCCAAGACTTTGTCGCCTGCCTCGCTATTTATTGTTCCCTCCCCCCGAGAATATCGCTAAAGACTTTCCTCCTAGATTTCTTCTGCCTCAGACTTTTTTTCATCGCTGCCTAATTACAAGAAGACAGCTGCAGGCAGTTGCACAAGACCAGAAATCCAATCAGTTGTGTTGCCCCCGCAGCGTCATCGCCCCGCCTTGATATCACCGATTGATTAATTTATTTTATTTGATCCTTCTCATACGTCCCTCTCGCTGAACTCATTGATCCATTGTCTTGGTTGAATTATCTTCTTTATTTATTTTATCTTTGAACACAGAACCTCAATATGACCTCCCCCGCCCAAGACCCTCGACTCCTCTACAGCATCAACAACATCAAGGCCTTCCACCTGCAAAATGGCGACGAACAAGAACTCACCCCGTCAGGGCCCCAGACCCTCTCCCTTTTAATGGTGCCCACAAGTACCGCTCCTCAGAATTCCCCTGAGGCCTCGCCAGAGGAAGATTTCTACCTCCACCTGCATCTCCCGCCAGAGCTCGACCTTGCGCTCCCCGCCACGACCCAGATCTATCACCAGCCCCCGAACAGCTACTTGATTCCTCGATGGGACCTGGGCCCCGACGCGGGCGCTTTCATCCGCATTCAGTTCCCCGGTATCGGATCCGGGCCGGACAAGGTGACTCAGGAGGATGTCGACACCTTCGAAACCATTCTGGCGCAGTGTACCGCTTTCTTGGAGCGCGCGGCTCCTCCCAAGGGCCCTGCCCCCTATAACCCGGCCAACTTTGCCCCTGGCGAGGGGTACGTCTCTGCTGGCCCGGCTGGCACTACCACAAAGCAAGATGCCCATGGGCGCATCGTGTTGGTGGACGAGGAAGATGGCAGCGTGGTAGGTGAGATGGAGGGGTATGACGTCGTTGAGCATCCGGGCGTGAAGCCGGGTTCTAAGAGTAAGCCAGTCGATTCCTTTTAGGCCGCATTCGGTCATTAACTCGGAAACAGGACCAGTCGAAGTCGAACTTCCCAGCGAAGGCGAAAAGAACGAGATCAGCGTCAGCAATGTCTCCGAAGAATACCTGCGTATGGCTCGGCACCCAGCCTACAAGAACTCGACGATCGTGCAGACTTCCGCCACGGCCTCCCGACTGCTCGTGACGACATCTTCCTACCTGGCCAACGCCTTGGTTACGGGCGCCGACAGTTTCACGAAGAAGACCAAACCCAACCCGAAGCCCATGACCTTCTCCGAGAACACACACACCAGGGTCCGTAAGATCGGCGACTTCTCTCACAGCGCGGCAGACATCTCCGCCCGCACGGTGGGCCAGGTCGGCAAGGTTGCGCAGAACTTCGGCGCCACTTTGTCTCGTCGCAAGGACAACGGGAAAAACAAGGGCGTCGACAAGGCAGGGAACTCCGACTATAAGCCTGGCATGCTGAACAAGTCGATGATCGCGTTCTCGACGCTGGCCGATGGTATTGAGCAGAGTGCGCGGCAGGTCCTGACGACCGGCTCTGCAGCCGCCAGTCAGATGATCGGACACCGTTACGGAGCGGAAGCTGGCTCCGTTGCTACTGATCTGACCGGCGGAGTCAAGAACGTGGGACTGGTCTATATCGATGCCTCCGGGGTGAGTCGCAAAGCCGTGATCAAGTCAGTGGCGAAGGGCATGGTCGTCGGGCGTATGCGCGATGGCAAGCAAGTGGTTGTTGGCACGGGTGACGGCGGCGAAATCCCACCAGGAGTGCCCGGTTCCAGTCGGGACCCTGTTGCGCGACGACCCTCGCCAACCCCCACGCCTCCTCCAGCATACGGTGCCTCGGGCACGATGTCTCTCGGCGGGACTGGCATGTCGGGAGGAAAGCGCTAAGGAATATTTGCTTTCTATTTAAATGGACTTGAGGTTATTTGGATAAGACGAATGGCTTGTTTCTTTTCTTGGTGTATCTATTTCTGGCGATTTTGATGATTATATCATTCTGTGCTCTATATTCAATTGGATAGACATGGTCGACACGACAGGAATATGACATTTAAATGTACAATTTTTACATCAACCATCTTTCCTTATCGACTGGTCCGCGGCATTGACATAGTTGGTACATGTGGAAGCTTCTGCTAGATGTACAGTACAATGATTGACTTTACATATGTCATACAGGGGTAATTTTGATACCTTCCCCTCTCTCCACTCCTCTTCTTCGCGCGCACGAGTTCACACCTTTACCCTCTTCCTAACTCTTCTCACTCTCTTCCATCCGCCATCTCACAGTCTTCCCACCGTATTACAATCTTCCTATCATCTTAAGAGACATTCATTGAACACTAACAATGGATCTATTCTATTTCCCTACTGGCAAAATTTGCCCCGTGTCTGTTGGAAGCTACATGAATATCAATGGGCGCAATGTCTTGATCAAAGAGAGCCCTCTCTGAAAAGTCGCAGCCAAACATGAACGAGCGGTGGGCACTACAACAGGCAAGGTGGTGATCTTGAAGATTCGTTACCAGTAAGATCATATGATTAGGAATCCCATTGCCTTCTAGACCAGCGCAACTAACCATCGACTCATAGATTGAATCCATCCATAATGAGCGATGAAGAGTTGCCGTTTGCCCTGAACTTCGCCAAAGAGAACTTCGATGACGAATGTACTGTCTTACGAGGATGTCAAGGCTCCGGACTCACTCCTCAATTCTTTGACAGCCTGCAAGTGACTCAAGACGCAACCGACCTCTTTCCAACGGGGTACGCTCGTATAATTGTCATGTCGAAAATCCCTGGGAAATGTGTGCTGGATATTCTGACCTCTCGTACGCCCGATGACAGAAAGCTCATCCTGGCAAAGTTGTCAGATTTACTCGAGTATGCTTTCCCTAGTTCTTCCTGTATTTTGGCTCCTGATATTAACCTTTTGGGATCCAAGGTACATTCGTCTTCGCGGTTGGATTTTCTTTGAGCAGGAGACCGACAGTGTAAGTCTAAAGCCAATGAGCTACTATGCTGTGCTTCCAATGTAGTTTCACAAAGCCCAGATCCTAATCGATACACTAGCTATCTAATCGCCGCGCTGTGAGAGAAGACTTTCCTCCAGAGGAAGGCCAAGTCATCACACCCGATTTGATTGATGATGGTGGTTTTGGTCTGGGATGAGTTATTGATTAGTCTGTTGTCTTCCGTCTGTAATCTTTTTGTTTCTCAACTCGACTATCTATCTTGTTTGCAGTGGGGCTCCGGGACGGCAGCCACAACATCCATGAAGGAAATCTACTGGGTTCACTTTACTAACTGGAGATGGTGAATTGGAGAAAGTATGATCTTACTGATCATGGGTCTTCACCAAATTTCCACCCGTGATCGAAAACCTCGATATTCTGCTCAGCGTTCGCCGGAATCGCTTAGATGGGATGAAAACTTCGAGCCCGTCAAGGTCCATGGTTCTTCTGATATGACTGTCAGGAATGCAGTCGTTGGGGAATTTGTCGAGGTCCATTTTCGAATTTCCTGAGAAAGTTGGAAAAGGGAATCAGTAGCAGAGAGTGAATGAACAAGGGAAGACCATCCATGGACTCGTTGGGTTTGGTGGGTTTGAGACGAAGAGGCTAGACTGGTGCTAGCTACATCTTCACCACCTTATACATTTCGACTTGGACGATACTAGATCAAATCAATGCATTTCTGAGGATCCTATTCACATGAAATCATAGTAAGAAAAGACACATTGAATTGTTACAACAATATCTCATACTCATACGACGTCACAATGGCTAAATCATGACAGTGTATGTGCATAGAACAGGTATCCTCTTGTCTTGTCATTCTTCTGATAGCTATCTGGACATTTCTATGAAGACCGTCCTTCTGAATGACATGACTGCCTCTCACTTCCTTCACCCTGACCCAACCCTACGACCACTCATTTAAGTTTGCTTAATGCAAGGCATCCAGAAGATTAGATGCATCTCAGGAACAGATTAACTTCCATCTGTTTATCATTGCAAATGATAAATATAGCCAGCGATAACTGCCCTGACAAACCTTACATCGTTGGTTTTACGGAATGGTTCCAGCCTTGTGGGCCTGTATACATCTACACATTGATGAAGGGCTAGCTTCAGGCTCCATACATACAGCCTTACTTGGGTACCTTTTGGTCGGGAAGTTAATTTATGAGATAGCTAAATCCCTACTGTATGGGGCTAATGCAATGCAGTGAGTGCCCTTAGGTACATACAAACCTACAAATAACAAGTTCTATGGTCTAGACACGCCAGGGGACAGACAGGAAACTAGATCGGAGAATTTTGGCCCGGCAACGGCGCAGGGAGGGGGGTTAACGGTTTGATCCCTTTCTTGAGCTCCTACTAGTTGTACATCTATTTCCGATATCTACTCCCTTGATTGGACTCCTGCTTTGATGTATCATATTGACAACACTCCTGCTTTCTTTGCCTGCAAGAGTCACTATGCAAAAGTCCAAGTCAGCGCAGACAGCGCTCATTGTTCAATGGGAACGAAAGAACTTCACCGCCAATTGCAAATTATGTCATCGGTATACTTAGAGGAAGAGGACGAAAGGAAAAAAAAAAAAAACCAAGACAAATCTAGCGGTGTACACACACCACGATAACTACCTAGGCAAATAGGTAACGTAGTCGACGGAGACAACCCGAGACATCATTGGGAGCGAAGACAACACCACACCGAAACAAAACGAAACGAAACAAATTCCCCAGTACGCCTTGGGCTCTAGTTCTCGCCACCACTAACTAGTAAATACATAGCAAGTAGGTAGGGCAGGTATGACTGGCCAGTTACTGTGGCGGTCGGGCTGGGATCGGTTCGTCGAGGGTGAGAACAATGCGGTGTTTACGTAGCGGAAATTGGGGGTATGATTTGTGGGATGTTGCTGGACTATTGAACTATTGGCCTACTGGGTTGGAGTTGTTGGGTTGCACGAGTTGGAGTTTCCAGTCGTGGTCGGAATGGGGATGGGTGAATGGTGAATTGGGAAGGGGATGGATTATTGAAGCTACTACGTCCGAAATACACTATGTGCTAGCAAGGGATTCTGAGGAGTGAAGGGGGTTTGAAAGGACGCCAATATTGTGAACGATGGTTCAATGATCGGTGGTAGGGAGAGTAACTATGCCAATACTACTACTTAATACTATACTACTTTCTTTTGTCAATATCCTAGAGTTCAGGACAGTCCATCAAAAGGCGGTATCAGTGGTGATATCATCGCAGAACGTTTCTAGTGTGGGCGCAATCCAAGTGGGCTGCGGTGGAATCCAAAGTTCAAGAATCTGTCAGTATTTTAGAAATTCTTCCTGCAGTCTCCACTCCTCGGCTTGGATGTTATGCAAATGGCCAGAATCATACTATCCGTACGCATCTTAATGGATGTAGCACCTCGACTCCTCCGTACACAGTACAGAATGAGACGCAGCCATCGACTAGGGGGAGCTTACGGCGCTATCGGAAATTTGATTCCCAGTCTGGATCTCTCCTCTGAAGCTCTACCTTTCAGGAATGGGACTTTTAAGTTTGCGATGCAGGATTTCCGACCCACCTGATCTTGGGTAAGCATTCTCGATGGAGAGGGTGAATTGTTAAATCCCGAGTGGAGGAGAGGCTGCTAATATATTCATTAAGGCTGGCTGGGTGATGACCCGGTACTCCGTACTAGGGAGGAGTCGAGTGAAACTCTTTGAATGCTGTAACACCTGCGCCCTTGCATGTTTCTGCTGTGCAACTCCGTCCTCATCTCATTCGGGTTTGTCGGCTGCAGTGGAAGTGGACACGGAGGTACTGATTTCACTGGCAATTTCGCATCTGCTGATTTGGGATTTGTTATTTTTTGGTGGTGCGTTGGCTGGGTTTATCTGTATTGAGGTTGGTTATTACCTAGGTATTTGTTAGACATAGTGAGATTGGACATGAATCATCAGATGTCGGCGAGTCCAACGGGTCAACTTGTCTAATTATGTGTCTGCTCAGAATAAACCCGTGTTCTAAAATATTGATCATCTCGAACGAATTACAGAATATGTCGCATTGTCGCGCTTAAGCACGGATATATATGTATGAAAGCCGAGGCCGTCCGAAACAGCGCATGTGTTTAAACATCGAGATCTATAGACCAGCATATTGCACTCCGCCTCAACTCATCAGCACACCATGATCGGGAACTATAACTGCCAAAGCCTGTCTATATGAGTGGAGATCATGCAACACTCAGAAGACATACTCCAAACCGTTAGCAATCCCGAACCAGAAGATATAAAGTTCCCGGAAGTGGACTCCAGAGCGGATTAATCTAGCGTCGATTACTCGATAGCTAAGCTATCCCGTCCCCATTCCCACCTCCGTCCGGAGCCGAGCAATTAATGCACTGCCAGCAGTAGGTCTCAAGAATCAAGAAATGACCGATGATGTAATGGACACGGGACTGAAGGGCTAGATCAGACCACTATCTCAAGGTAGTCAAGCGGCCAGTCCGTGCATCAACACCTCTCGGTCGTTTTGGGCACTAAAATGGGAAACAATCCAAAAGACGAAAGGGCTCCGTCGAATTTAGCCCGCCCAGGAGAAGACCGAACCCTGGTTGGCATCCCTACCGTGGAGACTCGGGTGGAGCTGGAGAACTACGGAGTAAGGTAGCCTGGTAGTGGTAGGTCTACGAAGGGGGCGGTCACTCCCAGTACCTTGGAAATCGATTTTTCTTTCTTTCTTTTTTGACCTTTCGAATTTCCTCGAATTGGGCAGCTAGATGGGCGCGGTTCAGCTTCGGACTCGGACCTCAGCCATAGGTAATAATGAGAGGTGACGATGACGAAGGGATCGTTACCAGGACAATGGGAAGCTGAATCCTGAATAAGTTAATTTGAGGGGAATAGCAGGAGAGCTAGCGAGAGCTGCGAGACCCGACTCGGTTCATGTTAAATGAGCCCGAAAAACAAACACAGACACAAAACGCTCTAAGAAAACAGAGAAAAAGAAAAGAAAAAAAAAAAAAAAAAAGAAAAGAAAAATCCTTGCCAGGCCAATAAGCCGGCAGCAAAAGTGTTACCTGCTTAATGACGATCGACTGCGAGAGGCTCCAGCGAGTTGCCCGTCTCGGGCGATGAAACAATGGTTCCGTTGCCCCTGATGACTTGGCACTTCTCCTCATCACTTCTCAGTACACTTGTCTGTGACTGAGTACTGAGTACAATGCAATTGAGCTGCCCTGACCGGCGCCATTGATCTGTCTCATTCACGGAGCTTTTTGCTCTCCCTCATGCACGCATGAAGGGAGCTACTACTGTACACCGTAGTCCTCTGTACTTCAGATGCATGCTGTCAGATGGCTCGGATCCAGAGTCTGCCACCAAGGATTGCGAGACGCCCTCCAGCCCCCCCTGCGGCGTATCGCCGTACTCCGGAGTAGGTAAGGGTGACCAGGAACACGTTCGAGTCCTGGCAATTTAATCTCCTAGAAAAGAAGCAAGCAACCGCGGTTTATTATTGGTGTTGTTGTGGTGGTTGATCCGATGCACCTTATTCCAGCTGTCATACCTACCTAGTTCCTTGGTGTACGCCTATTAGTATCGGCCAGGTACCCGGAAATATGGACATTATTATTCAATCAAGAAAGTATTTGATTAGGTTGATCCTCAGGACAAAGAGCTGCCGCTGTTTGGGGCCGATTTCCCATTTACTATTAATATCGTCTCTAGGGTAATTGGATCCTGGCTATAATCCGCGGCATTATATTATATTAGATTAGTTATTCATTAATCATTAGTTATATCAGTATCCAAATACTCGTTAATAACTCGTAGAGGATTAGTTAGCTCAATTGTCCATCACACTCTCTCTGTCCCTCTCGCCAGCGCAGCACCACACCTTGGAGAGGTTAGTTTAGTTTAGTAGAGTCCGTGTACAGTAGCTCCTCCGTACAGTCAGGACCTTGGATTCCGCGACTTCATCTTCAATTCTTCCTTCTTCTTCTTTCTTTCTTTCTTTTCTTTCTTCCGCGAAGTCTAGTATCCTTCTTGTCCCTTTCGTTTGATCCTGTTAGTTTTGAATGTATTGTCCGGCCCCTTGGGTGCCAATTATTCCCTTCTCCGTTCCTTCTTTGGGGGCTTGAGTTCCCACCGGCTCTCTTTCTCCCCTCGCGCCGGCCCCCTGTCGACCTCCACCCCTCTTGCTTCTCGCTCTTCACCTTCAATCTCCATCTCCTCCCTCTCTTCCCCCATCGATCATGCTCCTCATTGCGGCCTACTCCTGTCAATTGATTCTGCAGTGTTGAGTCGGTGGTCGGGGTGAACCATCTTTTTTCTCTCGCTTTTATTTCGCTGTCTTCTTCGGCAAAAGAAAAGAGAAAGAAAAAGTTGCTCGTGGTGGTTCCAGCGCGTCTCCGAGGCATTTGCTTCTCCTTCCCGCCCGCGTTTGTCGGCCTCGCTCTCTCCGATCTTCCCAAAGTCTCACATTCTTTCGAGCCGCAATCCCCTCAACGCATTACCCAACTGGGTGGCGGTTATCGCTGGAGACAGAGGTGTCATATCACGGGAGTCAATTCTGCAGCGCAGCTTCTCTCCCTCCGATTTGGCTCGCTTGGGCTTAAGAGTGCTCGCTTTTCCTGGGAGAGTTCGTTCCAATACCGGCAAAAATAAACCCACGCCAGGGCATCGGTTGCCTTTTCCACGCGTCCTTTCAATTCCTCTTTTTTTTTTTTTTTCGTTTCTTTGTTAACCGGCTGGTTATCTTCTTGACCTGGTGTCCTGGATATATTACCGATCGCTTCAATCGCCGTGGGGAGCTTTTCGGATTGCTTTCGCCGTGGTCAGTTGTCACCCTTCTCTCTTCCCCCCTGATCGGTGATCTCAATGACTCCAACCTATTAACTTTGGAACCGCAGCTGCCCGACCGGTAAGATTATTGCCAACTCACCGATCGCATTCCGACTAAAGCGAATGATCAGGAATTATTAAGCGAGAATTCAAATAAAAAAAAAGGATAGAGAGTTGAATCTCTCTCCGGAAGGTTCTTTTTTTTTTTTTTGGTGTCGGATTTCTCTGGTCGCCGATCGCAATTGATCTCAACGAGTCTCAAAAGAAAAAAAAAAAAAATCCCACCCACGCGTGCCTGAAGAGGCTGTCTCGGACCGTCACGTAGCAGTTCTAGGTTCTGCTGCGCCTTCACTATACGAAGGTATGTCTGCTGCTATGCAAGCGGTCCCTCAGTACACCCCCGCCCATTCCGCCACTTTTACTCTGCCATCCCATCAAGGCCCCGCGTCGCCGTCGCACCTCGGTCATGCGCAGCACTTCCCCGAGCTCTCGTCTAGCTCCACGCAGCGAACGCGACCGTCCACCGATCCGCACGGCGCTACTACTATGAGCAATCCACTAAGACTTCAGCAGCATTCTTCCGTTCCGGTCCCGACAGCTTCTTCGGCTATGAGCGACCTCCAATCGCAGTCGTTGCCTCGCGCTACCCATGCTTCTCCGGCCATGACACCTGCGGCGCCTTCGTCCGCCCAAGGCAGCAATCGATCGCCCTTGTATCCGGATCTGCTCGGCGAACCGCCCGTCCCTCCGCCGAGAACCTCGTCGACCCATCGAAGTCACCAGAGTTCGAACGAGAAGGTGTCGAGCTCACGGCATGGAAAGAGCAGAGGTGACGACCGAAGCGCAAATCATCGCGAGAGGAGAAGGGACGACTCCCATTCCCGTCGGCAAACCACGAGAGCGCCCGAGGATCCCTCGAGGGGAGCTGATAACCGGAATCAACCCGCCGCGACTTTCGAGCCGTCGCAGCACTCGGAAGACCGCATGGAGGCATACCCGGGCCAGGGGACTTTGGTCAAGGAGTCCAGTACCGTAATCAACCAGGTGCTGGTGAGCGACCCTTCGGTGGACATTGAGCGAGAACAAGTCCGACAGGCTGGCTCGTCGGTCTCTCCGCCCCCCGAGGCTGCTCCGCCCTCGGGAGGTCTAGCCCTGGTGGGGAGTGATGGTGTGGACGATGGAGGTCGCGGCGGGCTGCGCAGTCGACACGACTACACCGAAAATACGATCAAGCGCAAGGAAACGACTTTTGGCCAGTACATCTTGGGACAGACGCTCGGAGAGGGTGAGTTCGGTAAAGTTAAGCTGGGGTGGAAGCGAGACGGTACCATTCAGGTGGCCATCAAGCTCATCCGAAGGGAGACGCTCGGCTCGAATCCCAGCCGATTGCCAAAGATCTATCGGGAGATCTCCATTCTGCGCGACCTTGCGCACCCGAACATTGTTCGGCTCCATGAAATGGTGGAGACTGACCGGCACATCGGTATCATCATGGAGTACGCTTCCGGCGGCGAGCTCTTCGACCATATTCTGAACAATCGGTACCTCAAAGACAACGCCGCTCGGCGCCTCTTTGCGCAGTTGGTCTCTGGTGTCGGCTATCTTCACAAGAAGGGTATCGTACACCGTGATCTGAAGCTAGAGAATCTGCTTTTGGATCGGAACCGTAACATCATCATCACGGATTTCGGTTTCGCGAACACGTTTGACCCGGTCGATGAATTGGGCGAGGAGATTGAGTACAACCTGACGAACAAGGACTACGTGAAAAGGATGCGCCTCGACAAGACCAACAACAAGGGCCTGCGACGGGGTGACCTGATGCAAACCAGCTGCGGTAGTCCGTGCTATGCTGCTCCGGAGCTGGTGGTGAGTGATTCGCTGTACACGGGACGTAAAGTCGATGTTTGGAGTTGCGGTGTCATTCTAGTGAGTATCTCCCGGTGTTATAGAACCAAAGCAGAGAAGCACAAAACTAACGCGCTCCCTCCTCCAGTATGCCATGCTGGCCGGCTATCTACCCTTCGATGACGATCCCGCGAATCCTGACGGTGACAACATCAACCTACTCTACAAATACATTGTCACCACTCCCCTGACTTTCCCCGAATATGTTACGCCCCATGCGCGCGATCTCTTGAGGCGGATCTTGGTTCCCGACCCACGGAAACGAGCGGACCTTTTCGAGGTTGCACGGCACAGTTGGCTGAGCGAATACTCGCACATCGTGTCGCACATCACCAGTAGCACGACGAAAGTGGCCGATATTTCCGGCACGACGGTGCCCACCGACAATCGCAAAGAAGCCCCCACGCTGGCACGAAGTGCGTCCGTCAGAGAACCACCCAAGACGTACCAAAACTCGATACCTTCGTTGGGTGGACTGGTTCACCACTCCGGGGATATCTCCCAAGAACAGTCGACGGATCGGTCCAAGACTCCCCGGGATACGAAACGGCGAACGGTCCAGGTTGAATACGTCGCTCCTCAGTCTCAGACAACGAGAGGGGAGACAACCGGTGACGCCGAGGGGCCTGCCGCAAGCTCATCGCGAGCTGTGGAAACGGCGCCGACCCGAGCCCGATCTAATAGCCGCGCGTCTGAGAACCACAGGGTTGTGCAGGAGGTGCCCGAGGCGCCGATTACCAAGCCGGCCGTTGAGACGACTCCGGCTCCGGGACACTTCCCTCGCTCGACGTCGGATTCAACAGCGCTTACCGGCGCAGGGACCATGCCTCCTCCGCATGCCACCCGACCCGCGACCGGAGCCTCCATGGCGTCATTCAATACCGGTCGTTTGCCGTCGCGAGGCTCCTACGGGCAACCCGTGGCGCCGACGGTTGCGGCAACGAATGCCCAGGGCCGATTGGCGCAACCCAAGAGCAAGCAGTACGTTATTTCTGCCCCTATTCCTCAGGATCCGTCGCAGCCCAGTCCGACGTCAATTGGACGCCCGAGCGCCCAGCAGCTACCGGCCAAATTCAACACGACGCCTCGGCAAGAGCCCCCCAAGGGCCACAAGCGATCGAACACGGTCTCGGGCATTGGCGAAAAGCTATTTGGACGGTCCGGGTCGATCTTCGGAGGAGGCCGGGGGAGCCAAACAAACAGCTCTCGACAAAAGAATGGCAAGCGGTACCCTCCGACCAGCATGCGCGATCCGTATGCGGGTGATGAGAGCCGGATGTCCGTGGACTCGCGGCGTTCGATTCAGTACGGATCCAATCGGAAAACGAGTGAGGCGGGCGGAGAAAGCAGACCTCGCCGGTTTTCCCTCTTGCCCGCGTCCTTCTCCCTGAAGGGCTTCTCTTCGTCGAGCCGGTCCCAAACGCCAGATGACGAGTTGCAAGCCGAGCGAATGCAACAGCAAAATTCGTCGACCGGAGCGATACGGCCCCGTGCACGAGCTACCAGCTACGGCACCCAGGACGCGATCTCGACAATGCCCGAAGGGGGCCCTGCAGACGACGTCATTACGAACGAAGAACCGATCAACTATCAGGCTCGTATAGATCAGCAGTTTGCCGTGCTTCATGGCGCCCAGTCCGGATCGCACCAGGCGACGTCTTACAGCGCCTCGGCCGAGCAGGTATACCCGAGTGAAAACGACCACTACTACCGGAACCAGTATGCCAACCACTCGGCACCCAACTACTACGATGAGTACAACAACAGCCCGTATGATAATTCGTCCCGCCAGTCAGTGCAGGCTGGCCGGCCCGCACGCGGGCCAGGAGTGCTCCAAAAGAACCACCGAAAATTTGCAGACGCCTACGAATCCGAACGTGATCTGTCACACCACCCCGGCAGCTCTGGCGCGGCTCGCAAGGTCATGGACTTCTTCCGACGACGAGCCAAGTCGAGAGCTGCAGATGACCGGTAGATTGGGTCAGACTTAATTTTTCAGTGTCATTTGGACGCGCCCCACCTTTATTTTCCGTCGACTTCCATTCACCCCCTATACTTCATTACTTTCTAAACTTTCTACCGACCGATTCAACCAGTCGAACGTTGTCTCTGTCTGGTGGATTACCTTACTTCCCAATTGACCGCCTTCAGGAAGAAGCAACATAGACAAGCAGATCTGGTCTGATGGACTTCTGTACCTTTGTGCTTCGGACGTTTGAACCGATGGATATTCTTCCAGGATTTTGGTGAGACCTGAATGAACAGACATTCAGGCTCCATGGAACCGTCCGCACAACAAGGCTCGGCTTCCCTCCCCGAAGCAAAATTGGATGAATCGAAGACACGTTTCGATTGGCGCTTTCACTGGAAGGAGGATTTTGAGTCCAATGAGACTCTGAGATTCCAACATTGAAAGAGCAAAAGAGGTTATTTGGATACCCCGTGATACCCACGCAGCTTTCGTACTCGCTCGCCCCCTTTCTGTTGCTCGCAGCTTATCGGTTTGTCCTCTTATTTGTACCAGCAACTGTTTCTTCCCCGCGTGCATATCCATATCTAGCATGGGTGTTTTTTTTTTATCTTCTTCTTTTTTCTATTTTCTATTGATTTTATTTTATTTCCTTTGTCAAGAATAAACCTTTATTTCCTTTGTTCAAATTTCGTATTTCTTTTTCTTCCTTTCTTCCTTGTCACTATATCTTTGATTGTAAATTGATCCTGTCCATTACCTTTTGACCCAGAGCAACCTTGTTCTCTTTCTGTTAACTTCTTTTTTCTCTTCCTACTGAAGCGTTGATTTCCCCTTCCTCGGAATGAGATCCCCTTTGACAATTTATTCGACGGGTTTTATTTGAGGGTAATTTAATATGTTTTATTGGTCGTCGGACGTGTGCTCTGTGCTCTGGACTATTGTTCGTCTCTTTTCTCTAGGTATACCTGACTTGTTTCATTGGATCCATTTCGCAGCGATCCTTGCATTGTATTGCATTGCTGCCTATGTTATTTTCCATTCCATATCCCGTTTGGCATACAGCGGATCCAGCATTTGCATGTAGTTGGGTTGAGCATACCGTATTATAATCAAAATCCTTCAAGAAACCGAGAGTCGGTGGGATCTGCTATCACTTTTTTGGCTATTCTGTCCCCGTTCCTAAACTAGCCACTGTTTTGTTCGTATGGTGTAGGTACAGTAGTAGGTTCTCTCTTAGCTGCAGGTAAGTGGAGAATGCGGATTCTAGCCACAGCTTTTGAAACGAGTCTCCGGCCGAGTACTAGTTGGTCAACACGGCTGAATGTCGAGCGAGGCTGTCTTCAAACGAGCAGTCGATGAATGAACATCTCGCTATTGGGGATGAACTTGCTCATTACATGGCTCTGAGTTACAATCACAGCGTTGCCATGCCAAGTCTCTGCGGCTCATTCTGGGAGCCCGATCTTCCATGCAACCTTGTCAGCGCGTGGCTGCATCCCGTTCTGGAAGTAATTCCACGACACCCTGAGATAGCCGAAGATCCCGTGCGATATCCTGAAATAGTTGCTCTTATGTGCCAAACGCGCCGCCCACGCCTTTCGGCTCTGTGGGCTGGAACTGCCCTCAGTGGACTTGAGCCCAAGATCATTGACGCCGTCCGACGTGGAACACCTCCTCTTGACCCTAATGGTTTCTCATGGACAGGATCCCCGCAGACTTTCATGGCCCTTGCAGGTTCACGGCCACAGGGAGGCTTCTGGGGACCAGTCCATAGACAGAGCCGACGCCTGGAGACTTCCGTATCTTCCCGTATTAGAAAATGATGGTCTCTATATTACAACAGTCCCCCCTTTTCACCGTGGCCGTCTGTCGGGAAAGCCAGAGAACAAAATTGCGCGTTCCGGGTCCGAGCACATGAACCGTGTCCAAGACATCGTCTAGTATACATCCACTGGACGTGGCAATTGCAGGACGGTTCAAAGCCCAACGACTCGGGCTTTCGATCGGAAGACCCCAAAACCCATCAACAACCATCATCATCTCGCGTGCAATCTTGTTCACGAGCTAGCTTCGCATACCCCAGCATCCCTCTTTCGTCAACGCAAGACGCGTCGCGCGAAGCATCGATGGAAATATTTCGATGGGTTCTGGCGAATCATGAAGGGAGACCGCCCTCAGAAACAATATACGATGATGACTGGATAGCGGGGTGCGATAACAGTGATGGATATGGATCTGACTCGTGGACAAGAGATTCCCCCAATGATACAGGCATGGGTTTTCCAGAGAGCAACAGCAACAATCAGCAAATTTTCCTCTTTACAGGAAGCTCGGATACGGCGATGGGTGGAAGACATTTGAATCAGACCCCGACCCCACACCGACAGACCTCGCGGCCATAAGATAATTATGGAAGACAGTGGGTGCTCGACAACAAAAGAGCGAGCATCGCGGGGCCCGGGAATCCCGGTGCGGACAGCGACAACATTCAACAATGGCTACCTGTAGATGTGTAGGTAGGTAGGTAGTCTGCCTCGTTGGAGGCCGGTAGCCTGATAAAAACATGTCGAAGAAGGAAGGAAGTGATCTGTTGAGTTAGAAATCTATGTTAGTGGAAAGGATGATTCATTTTATCTATGTGTCATATTGTGAGCTCTTACTTTTGAGGGTGAATTGCATTTCTGTTGGGTTGAGTATGCATTTATCTGGTGACACCACGGTACCCAACTAGAATGGTTATGTTTTGATAGTGGATGTTGAAAGGTTCATGAAATACTCGCCATGATGGGTGAATAGTGATACATGTTGGTTGCTACAGCAGTATGAGACGTGGAAGCCTTGCATAGATATTGAGATTGGCGAGCTGCGACAGGCGAATAGAACAGATTCTTTGGTTGATTGATAGAGTGAGATAACTATGGAAAGGACATAGAAGGAAGAAAGATACTGTAAACACATTCAGGACTTTTTCAATTATTAACAAGCAGTAGTCAGTACCCCATAAGGTCATGTAGGTACATAAGTAAGATAATACAATAAAAGAATATACTAAGTAGCAATTAATTCTAACCCGTCAACCCTCCTCCCCCAACAACCATCCCGAACAAGGCCTCGTCTAGAACAAAACCTTATTCAAATCCTTATTATTCTGCACCTTAATGTTCCTCATAATGGCGACTGCAATGATAGCCAACCCCATAATGGCCGTGCCCGCAATCATCATATTGCGCTGCGCAAACGCATACGCATTCTGAATGGCGATTCTTGCCGGCGACCCAACCTCATACTTCAACTGCTCCTCCAGATCCTCATAGATGGTCTCCCACTGATCCTTGACATCATCCGGAAGATACTCCCGCAGTTTAACAGGGAGGGTGTTCGTCCAGATAGCACCGGAGATACTGCTACCCACGGCGCCACCGATGTTACCGAACGTGCTCAGCAGCGCCAACATAGCAGCGTAGTCCTCATGCGACGACGCCGCAAGCACAGACACCTGCTCGATGAGAATGAGCGTACCACCGCCCACGGCGAGGAAGATCTGACACATGCACATAAACCCGACGTTATGGCCGGGAGCACGGAAATAGATCATCAGCCCACTGGCGAGAATGTACAGGGGGACCGCGATCCAGAGGAGCCATTTGAAGCGGCCGGTCCAGCGGATGCAGAAACCGCAGAGGATCAGCCAGAAGGGATCCATGAAGTCGAAGATGGCGGAGATGTAGCCGGCCTGGGTCAGGCTGGTGTTGTAGACGACTTGCAGGTAGGAGGTGAAGTAGCTGCCCCAGCAGGCGTAGGAGATCTGGTAGACGACGTCGATCAGGCAGGCGCCGATGACGGTGCGGTCGATGAGCAGGTGGTAGGGGATGAAGGGCTTCGGGGCGAGAAAGCGTTCGTAGAGGCCGAAGGAGATGAGCACGCAGAAACCGACGACCATCATGGCGATGATCTTGGGCGATTTCCATTGGTTTTCGGTGTTACCGGCGATGTTGAAGGAGGTGAGGAAGAGGATTGTGCCGCCGATCATAAGGAAGATGCCGATGACTGGGGTTGTGGAGGTTGAGTCAGTATGACTGGTGGGTGGGTTGGTAGGGATTGTTCTGGCAAGGGAGGGATACTCACCGTCGAATTCGACCACGTAGAACCAAACGCTCTCATACCAGGTTCGGGTGCTGCGAGGCTTGTATTGCAGTCGACCCTCTTTGTCGGCCTTGCGTTTGGTCAATTGCCATACCGTGATCAAGGGTGCCGCGACCACGGGGAGAACGATGCAGATGGTTCCGTAGGCCCAGCGCCAGTTCGTCTCGTGGAACTGGTTCGATAGAGGTGAGCCGGCGAAGGCAGTGATGATACCAGGCGAGGAGGTGACGGCGAACGCGATACCTCGATCGCGCAGCGAGGAAGTGTCCGAGGTCATCACGTCGATACAAAAAATGGCACCCGTGAAACCAACAGTGTAGAATGCCTTTTATTGTGCCTGGATTAGCAATGCAAAGAACTAAAGAAAGCCAGTCTATCAGTAAACATACCTGGGCAGCACAGTAGGTCGCAATGTTATTGCAGCCAGCCATCATGATCAAGCCCATGATGGCAATGACAAGCATGATGATAAACCCGGTGATACGATCCCACAAGTTCAGAACCTTAGCGATGGGCATCAAGCACGCAGCGCCCATGACGCTGGTGATGACCGCGATCACAGAGAGCAGCGAGTGCTCCGAGAAATCACTAGTGATGTAGGCTCCCAGGTTGGCAGTCAAACTGCTGTTGAGATAATTGATGAAATATACCAGCCACATGCTGTCTCTTCATTAGTCTGGGGCCCCGGATGAAGAAATTTCATTCGGCTTTGCCTACCTCACATATGCAATAACCAGGTACGTCCGGGACCAGGTCTTCGTAACAGCCTCGGCAACTCGAACACCATCCTGCTGGTTTTCCTCCTCGGATAGTTCCGACTCTCGAGTTTGCTCTGGATCCAGGGAGACAGGCTCCTGGGTGACCTCGGCTGAGGGTTGAGGCTTGGTGGCGGACATGATGGGAGAGGATGCCATACTCCGTATAGTTGACAATAAGCCTGCAAAACCAAGACCGTAAACCACGAGCCAAGAAAGAGGAAAAGGGCCATATTTAAACACGGGCCTCTGGGATCATGGCCTACTCCATCCCTTGCGGTCCCACTTAACGAGAGAGAATTTCCTGTACTAGAGCAAAGACCGAGTCCGGTCCCGCTCGCTATGTCTCCAAACACTTCCCGCCTAGACCTGGATGAGTTAGTGTGTCTTATTGCTGTTAAAAATCGAGCACCAACTCGTCCAATCCGAAAAGTCATTTGGTTAAATCCTTTTCCTCCTTGTGACCCGAGATCGGGGATGGCTGTGGGTTTGCGTGGCAAAGGAATACGGCCGAGTGCCTCTTTGAGAAGAGCACATCCGGGCCAAGGGGCCAAAGTGCTTGATTTGATGCAAAGGAAAAAAAAAAAAAAAAAGGCTTCGGTGGACGCACTCGGATCTCGCCTTGGCCGGCGTTTTCCTGTCCCACGGATCTTATCTAATCGATCTCGAGGGGGCTCCACTCGGTGGTGGTTACTGGTAGCGGTAAAGACACGGTGGATAGCAATCTCCGAGCGTCGACCATGGTTGCCTAGCATGGGCGCACATTTCGCTCCGAGATAACTTCTAGTGTCATTGATTGATAACTTTGCTTCTCCGAGTCATGCCCTCCGTCTCCGTTTGGGCCCACGTCGTGGGACAAGGCATGAACATGAGGTTTGACATCTAATCTGATTGCTACTCCCACCAGTTGACTCTCGACCGATTACGTTTCCCAACCCATCAGGGCTAAACCCTCGTCTAGGAAGAAAACATGGTGATGACTACAGATTCGATCTCATCACCAGATCCGCGGCGCAATACAGTGCAGTGCAGTGTAATTTATTGGTCTTACGAGCCTCTCCTCAACCTCGCTTAGATTTCGACTCTGGCCATGATGCCAACGACCGTTTCGCCTCCACCAGAATTCGGCCCCCAGTCCGGTCAAGAAAAGTCTGCGTTTCGGCCTTGGTAGCGCTGTTATTACGCGCCTTAACTCTCCACTCCTAGCTGTTTGCTCACCGTCTAGACTTGCGCTCGGAAACCACGGCATCCACGCATTATACGAGGTGTGGGGGATGCTAATTGAACTAGAGGTTAGAGCCAGTCGCCACAGGAGCTTGCTGCTCGGTCTTTCTTGCACTCTTCGGCGAGACTGGCATGGTTCTTTACAAGTTCTGCCGGCGGTCAGACGAGTGATGTTGACGGGTACTGCTAGTTGAGGGTGTCTGCTTTGTTATCTAATTGTCTATGCTATATTTCCTTTCATCACTGCCCAGCCCAAAAGACCGTTGTTTATTATGTGTACGTGGCCTCCATACTAGCTCGACCCCCAGTCTAAACAGCGAGGTCGGCACGCCGACCACCGGTGAGTTTCAGGTTCAAAATCAGGTTAGATGCTCGCCGAGTGTCAGTAGCAGGCAATGCAGGAGATCAAGTTTTACGCATGGAGCACTCAGATGTAAATTACGATATTATGTCTATTCCCGAGGCGAAAAAATCAGCCCTAGCCACATTTCTTCGGCAATTATCCCACTATCGCAGTTGGTCTAGCCTATTCCAACACTTGTATCGGCAGAGCGATGAGGCGCTGATGGTAAGTTGTCCGGTAAATTCCGAGGATATCACGCGATAAATGCAGCCCTAATTATCTAGACGTCACTTCCAATCCAACGGTGGCCAAGGGACTCGAGTCGGGTGATAGGGACGATCTGTAGGTAAATCCGTAGATCTGTAGATCTTCCTTATACGGTAGACAGTTCCGAGTTTTCTTTATATTCCTCTTCGGTTTTGCTCAAGGGAAGTGTCGAAAGAAATTTTACACGGCATCCTAAGCTCTAGGCCATGACATTCGGATGAGAGAAAAAATAGAAAACATAGAGCGTTTCATGCCGGTTCCAAGCCCGAGTTAAGCAGCGTGGGAGCTACGGTGAATATATAGTCTCGTTAAACGATAGGACTTTGAAGCGCCATACAGCTCTTAAGATCTCCAGAATGAGGACAGGCGAGGTGCAAGTGACCATTATGATTTTCATTATCAAGCGCATGATCTCGATGCCTGACGGCCCAGGCTATTTATATTATACATAACCAAAATTCACTATAACCAGTAGAAGAACACCTCGCCTTGGCGTAGCTTTGCTATGAAGAGACATTGAAGCTGTTATTACACTGGTCTGTAGCTTCATCTCTCCTGTAGAAATGACTGTATCCTTCGAAGTAACCTGGTCGGTAAACCGTGTCTTACATTTCCTCACACCCAATCAACCTCCTACGCCAGAACGGCATAACCGTCCATAAAAGTCATTCCCAAGCATTCAATATACATCTACGACCACGAATAAACAGCCTCCCACAACAACACGGGATAACCAACTCAACATATTCTTTCAGCAATGGCCCGGTCAGCACGCTGCAGCACAGGGCTGGATACGCG
The DNA here is from genome assembly GCA_004849945.1 of Aspergillus ochraceus. Classification (NCBI taxonomy): domain Eukaryota; kingdom Fungi; phylum Ascomycota; class Eurotiomycetes; order Eurotiales; family Aspergillaceae; genus Aspergillus; species Aspergillus ochraceus. Next base: position 3,094,107 of record SSOS01000002.1, read on the forward strand.
GAGACCAAAACAGGGCCAAGCAGGATAGGCAAGTAGTCTTCACCGGTGGCATGCATATATAGAAAGAAATATCCCACCAATAAATATCAAGTCGGAAGCAGTCCGATCGAGGATGTGGATATGCCGAGAGATGGACGGACGCGGGTTTGGCTTGTCCCGTCTCGGTCCGCTGGGCCGAGCAGAAACTGTTTGTCTGTAGGATTTCATGTCTGGGCGGAGGGGGAGGGGTCTAGGCAAGTGAGTTGTATTGCTCCGGTGTGTATATCTGTGTTAGTGGTTCCTGGGATGTTGGTTTGAGATGGTAGTAGTTTATCGGCCAAGGGAATAGTTCGTTGTGTGATAAATATTATATTGATATGGGCGGAAAGACAGAAACTGAAAGATGAAAAGCTATAAGAAAGTGGCGACATACAAGAGGGAGCGAGAAGATAAAAGAACAGAGAAAAGTAGATAAATACCCATGATTCTCCCCTCATCCTCCTCTCGCTACGAATACCACGGAGAAGTATCTTCCTCCGTATGCATATCTGCATGCAGGTTAGACCTGGGCGGACGAGCGGGCCAAGACTTGATTTCACATCCTTGGTAATTAGAGGAGACACTCCGCAGGAGATAAGACGACAGGGGTATCTATAGGCATAAGCACGCACTCACAAACGAAATAACACAGTCCAGCCCAGTCTAGTCCAGCCCAAGAAAGTCTACAAAACATCGACATGCAAATTCCTGTTCCTAATCTCCCATGAACATGAACCCTTATCAGCAGGTGCACAACGTGGACATATCATTGGCAGGGAGCCTGCAGAAGGGGCCTTGGTCTTTTCAGGTGGCGTTCTGGTCAGGTCTTGCGCAAGGGATACGGATTGGGGGCTTGGCTGTAGAATGTGGGACACAGGTTTCATTTAGGACACCTTGGAAGTACGCAATCTGCGATCAGGTAGGTGTCTATTCATGTATACGTATGCATGTACGGAGTACGTGGCAGTATCAAGATCATGTGCAGTAGAAGTACAGTATGGACGCCCAGACCAGACCACCTATCACCCCCCAAGGGTAAGATGATCGACGTAGTCTGGTTTCATACCCAAGTACCTAATTTACCCGTGATATTACTCAGGGCAAATGACGTGGGGGCCGTTTAGGAAATGAAGTCCCCGTTTGTTGCCTAAATTGTTGGTGAGACGTATGTATGAAGAACCGGGGGGAGCATGTTGGTCTGAGATAAGTTTGATAAGCCGGGAGCCGGGAGACGGGGACAAGTGTCTTATGGTTGGTTCGTGAGGGATTCAGTTTGAGACTGCGTCGGCTCTTGTTTTATGCTTTCTTTTTATGTTTATTTTTGGGGGCGCTCTTTGGATTTGAACGGGTGGGAGGGCGAAGCAGGTGGTTCGGATTAGAATACCGTTTAATGAGTTGGAAATGAGACGACGGGGATTTGATTACTCCTTGAGGAACTGAAAATCAAGCGACGGATTCGGTAAGAAAAGGTCGATCCATCGGGATGGATCCCGATGGTTTTGGCAGTGATATCATATCCTTCGGTGTATTGATGTGGACTAGACTGCCTACAGTTTCATCTAGTTGGCTGGAAAATTCATTGCACTCTGCAGAGGACGGATGGATGCTACCCAAGACATTGACAAGACACCGAACTGATCCTTCCCCGTCTACGTAGGAACCAGATCGGCAATCACTTATCTTCAGTCTACACTCTACGCTCCCCTCCCTCCCACCAAGGGATTCTTGGCGGTCGGACCGAGGGCGATCTGCTGGTCTATTGTTGCTTGGCAGTGGAACGTAAGCTGTATTTATCAGATGGCACAAGACTTGGCGGATATCAACTCGTCTGCTTGGCAAACATTCATGCCCCCTTTCTTCCGGGGGACCAACTGTACAGCGTGGGATGGTATCATGGACATGGTAAGATGACAGGATAGATGTGAAAGCTAAAAGACAAAGAAAGAAAGAAGACTTGACACTGCACCCTCCCCTTTGTTGTCCGTCCCAAAAAGAAATAAAAGGAAAGATAAACAAAAAAGAAAGAACGTCAGGTCAGCATGGCCGGTACACCGAGGCTGACGTGATCGTGTCCAGCGCGATTCATGCAGTGAGAATGCTTGATCTGCTCATGATTCGTAGCTAGTTTCTGGCGTTGCTGGCATCGTGACCCAGGTACAAGAAGCCGCTGGGCAGAGGAGAGACGGCCCCCAGCGGGGAATCGGTCGAAGCGGTCGAGGATTGACTGCTGGAGCGCTCACGGGTCGAAGAAGCCCGGCTTGCAATTTCAGGCTGGTCGGCAGCGGCGACAGAGAGAGGGCCGGATTGAATAGGGGCCAAAACGAGGAACTTGTGAGTGGGAGTGTTGGAGAACATTTTGGCAGAGGTTTTAGATGAGAAACAGGGTAGCTTGGAAATGGCTTGGAGGGTAGGACTTTGAGAGTCTGAAGGGGTTGTTTTTCTCAAAAGGCAGAAAGATGGTTGAAGGATGAGGAAGAGCAAGCTGTCTCGGTTGGATTCGGCTACCTATTTATACTCGTGAGGGTACTGGCCAAGCAGGGTCTCTGCGAGAAGAGGGGCAACGAGGTTTGTGGGTGAATCCGGGACAAATGTCGATCGACTATTGCCAGCCCATATGCAGAGTACAAAGACCAAGAGGGAGAGACAAAGGTCCTCAGCTCCAAGCGACCAATTCTCCCTGTCCGATGGTGGATCGGACACGCTGAATTTCGTAATTCACATGTTTCACGTCTGCTTATCAGAGAAGGCGGGGCCCCGAAGGACGTCATTATTGGAAGATCTCCCCCTTCGTGTGCATCTCTTGGCTCCAGCACATCTTTTTACCCCGGGCTTATTGGATAGATCATCCTTCAGAGGGAACATCCAGGAAAAGCGCCAAGCGGAAGTTATCGATTGGTTGCGCAAGCCGAAATGTTGTCCCTCGTACAAGCTAAGCTGGGCCGACGCGACCCGAAAATTCAGCCTCGGATGATCAGCAACCAGGGAGGAAAGCCAAGAAACGTGCCCTGACTATTGATTGGGATTGAACCATCATCCCTTCGAAAGGTTTCCATAGTCCGGAAGTCCTGTCGTTCTCCCCCACAAAGTGCCACCGAGTGGAAATGTGGAATGAATGGGGAAGGGGAATTGCGTTCTTACTCGAACTGCGTCAGGATTCACCAAGGACATTCCTTTGGCCAGCCACATGACCTCGACGAACTATTTCCGATTTGCTTGGCAAGCATAGCTCATGTTCATCCCACCTCTCCTTTTGGCAATCGGTGAGACTTTCTAGAATCTGTAGGTAAGCGCCTGTTGAATCCTAAAAAGACAAATGGGCTGGGGGAGTTCGTTGGATTTCAACGGGCGCGAAGCTGAAGTTGGGACCATCGCATTTTAATGATCCTGCGGGAATGCATCGAAGGGGGGGGTAATTATCCGGGGCAGCGAGATATATATAAAACGCAGACGCCAATCAGGCGCAGACGACGATGAGGCAATGCCATCTGAGTTCTGGTAAGGCAGAATGAAGAGGAGAAAAGAGAGCCAAAACGGACCCCAAAATCGACGGCCAAAAAAAGAAACGGCCGCAGCACTGGCCAGGTCACGTGTCCCAGAGCCTCTTCCGCATCAACAATCAAGTTTCTCTCTCAATCACCTTCTTTCCCAGCTCTCTTTCCCCTTCCCAGCCCTAGAAGGTTGCGGTTTTCGTGACCCGCTCGGTTTGCTTCCCAGAGCCAACGGCGGCTAGAAGAAGGCCGTGCCATCACGCTGCGACCTGTCAATTGTCGCCGTCTTAGCGCCCCCAGTCTCCGCGCCGTATCGCTCGACCATTCGGCTTGTGGCGCGGATTCTCAGCGGCTGAAAGGAGAACGGGGCGTACTAGCAGCCAGAGAAGATTGCTTCCCTCGCAGTACTATAGCGCCGCAAGTGCTGTGCCGGCACCTTAAATCCATTGTCACCTTTAGGTGAGCTTGAGGGCCGAGCTGCTGGTGAAAAACGACGCAAGAACGATAGGCGGAGAATGCTTTGCACTGCCGGACACTAAGTTAGCTGACTATACTATAGAGAAACTCTGTGCCATTATCACACCAACGGGGTTTGTCTTTTTGCACTCACGATCAATGCAATCACTTAGCTCGGGCCCCAATTGCTTGCCGTTCGTCGAACGGTCTTGTCTCCGAGAGTAAAAAAAAAAAAGAGGAGGGCGCAAAGAAAAAAAAAAAGTAAACTAATAGTCACATCAATTAGAAAACAAAAATCGCTCATGACTTCATGACTTGCAGATGTCACCAACTGCGTTTAACTTGTTGACCTCCATACATTGGTCGGTTTTCCAAGACAGCGAAACCAAGACTGATGTGATGGCAGTGTAGCTCTTGCAGATTCAATCTCTTTCTTTCCAATCTACTGGAGGCCCCCAAAGGCATCGCCTTGAGGCCCTCCATTATGCCTTGGCTGATACCGCAGGAGGTTGCTTGATCGGTTCATGTTGATGTGGGACAGAAATGCCCAGAAGCTGCGGCGCCTCTGACTGGAACAGCAGAGTGGCCTATGAGCCAGACCTCCACTACGAAATTTCGCGCAATGCGCAACCAGGTACGCGAACATCGGAGCCGAAAGGTCATGGCCTCCGAGAGTACCATGCTGATATCGGGACGATCACGTTGGCCTGCGTTTTTCCCAGACATCATCCTTGTTCTCCCCTCCTCTGTCGAGGGCCAAAACGAGCACATGATAAGGGGATGTCTGACAGGCATCTCGTCTTTTGATGTAAGGACCGGACAGGTGAGTTCTTTTGCTTGCGTGACATTCGTCAGATGCACCGTCTGGAACAGTGTTTGGTTGCGACATGACCCCGAAGGGGGTGTGAACACTGTTGGTCGGGTACGAGAATTGATTTGATAGCGCAGTCGTTGGCTTTTTTCACCTGCATATGTGACAAGCCCTCTCCATCCAGACGACTGCCGTATTACCTTGAAGATGATGTCAGGTTATTTTCCCATGATGCATCTGCGGAACTCTAATGAAAGCTCGGGGCAGGGGGTTGCCATCGGACCCTGCCTATGACCTGGATTACCGCGACACCCCATTAACCTGCCTTAGGGGGGAAAAGGAAATCAAGAACCTGACCCCCCTCCAGACAAAAACGCCACTGTCGCAGGTGATCCGCATAACCGCAGTACTGTCCCCCTGCTGTTGGGGATATCTGGTGCAGTAGTTCTCGGAAGGCCGCGAGCTTCGATTTGCTGTTTGAATCATCCGTTGGGAGACATTTCATTTGAACGTGATGTAGATCGAGTCACCAACTACTACGGCGCAATCTTATACAACATTTTGGGAAGGAGGACGAGGGAAAAAGATCAACTTGCATGTGTAGTTCTATTATTACCCTGACTCATCTTTCTACAATTTCTCTTGGTTTCGTACGCAATCTTTTTTATTTTTTTTCTTTCCCTTTAATTTCCCATTATTACATTTTTGGGGGCCTCCTGGATAATGTTTTTTATTTTTTATTTTTTAATAATTGCTGGTGTAGCTGGGTGTTATTGCGGCACAGTCGACCGCAGTCATTCTCTATCATTTCGGATTGAAGCCAGGGCCGGGAGATTCTTATTTAAAGGCTTCTTTGACCCGACCAAAACTCAGAACATCATCACAGCAGTTTCCTCTCCAGTTCACTCCTCAAAGGAAAAAGCGTCTCTGATCCCGAAGCCTTCTCTATCGATTGACACTACCCCAAGAAAAAATCGTCCGTTGGACCCCAAGCCGTTCTTCTACTACTTTGACTTTAAAAACCATATCGCACCACTTCTTTCACACCTTTCGAGTTTCCACAAAGAAACAATTCTCAAAATGTGCTCCCAATACTTCTACAAGTACGACTGTGGCTGCACTCACCCCGAGGGCGATGTTGTCTACTGTGCAAAGAGAGGCACTTCTTGCACCGGTGTGAGACAGCAGGTCCGCCGACGTGAGGGTTACAACTGCCCTGCCCATGGAGGTTAGATAGTACAAGAGCGAGGTGAGTAGCGCGCATGGACCAACTCTTGGAGATCATCTCCCAGAGCCGAGCATTTTTTAGAGTCAAGTTTTTTCCCCTTCGGTGGCTGACTGAGCGCCTATTCAAAGGAACATGGAGGGAGACATGAGAAAAACTGTTCCCAAGGCTGTGAGAGCCTCGATCGATCGCAGGCCCTTCGATATGCGCTTTTCTTTTCCACAGTGTTCGCAGCTTCCTTGAAATCTGGTCCTCTCTCTCTCTTCCATCGACAAACCGCAACATCTCGAGCTCTGTGTATTTCTTGACCGCTTCCATGTATTTTCAAGAGACATTTTTCGGCGGCGACTACATTCGATTTGCAAAGAGAAAACGAAAGAAAAATTCCCCCCAAAAAATATCTGCTTTTATTTTTTGTGATTGCTTGGGCCTGTTACCACTGATCAACGTTTCTATAACTACCCCCTATAGCATTATATATGCCTTATGTTTTGTTCCTGAGTTTTGTTTTGTTTTGAGTTCTGATTGTTCTTGGATTCCTGCTCTGCTTTGTTACTTTCGCTTCTTTTCGCTCTCTCGGGTTAAAGGAACTTGTTTCCAACTGCCCACATGGAGCCGTTTTCTTCTCCAGCGAACCGCTGACTTTGTTATTTTCTTTCTGAACCCATTTACTGTTTTGGCTCGCGTGCATGCTAGTCAAGATTAAAGATGCGCTGCTTGTCGAGACGTCAGTCGGTCAGTGGTTGGTTTTGATGTCGCGGAATAGTTTTAGTTTAATGTTACGTTCCTTCGTGCTTTCATTCCTATTGAGGCTTCTATTGAATATTGAGACTCCTATTGTAGATTATCCTCTGGATCAGACAATCCTTCCTATTCTCGGTGGTACAGTAGCATTGCGCCTTGAACCCGTTGAAGCTACGCATGCATGGGCCAACTATCGAAAAGTAAGATTGCACTACGGCAACACTAGAAGATGAAGAACATCACACTACGGTATAGAGTTAGATTAAATTTTAAATTGAAACGAGGGTTTGTATTTTCAGTCTTTTTGACGCTCTGAAAAGTGAAAACTAATGTTCCTGTTCCGAGACGCGTCGGGGTGGCCGATGGAGACAGTTTCGGGAAGAACCAAAATTGCCTCCTATCTTTTGGGAAGGCGGGAGAGATCAGTTCCAGGGAAACCACCCTCCTATGATTTCATTGTGATCGTAATTCCCCTTGTGGCACATGTGGCAAAGGAAGCATTCGTTCAAGTCCTTTACTCCCTTCGAGGAGGCTGATTTACAAAGATTAATTTGGCCGGCACTGCAGCAGTGCATAGAAAACCGGGCCATCGGTGCCCAATTCATTTTTCAACCCCTGTGATCGCGTTATCTGATGTGTGCGTGGGTGGTCCCAATCGCTTATACAACCCTACTATTTTGGGGGATTAAAAAATTTTCCCCGGGGTCCTGGACAAGATGTGATTAGCAGCGGTGCACCTGCGGCTGCATTAGCACCGCAGACAACTCTCGTCATCTGATGTCGAACCGTCAAATCAGACAGAGACGGAGCACAGACGCCAGTTATCTGGTGGCGATCCTCGCTGACAGGAGCCAACGAATAACGCGGGAAGTCAAAGGGTGACCTGACTCAGTGAGGGTTAAGGGAAGGGACCCGCGCGTATATTAGCGAGGATGAGTTGCCTGGCTCACCACACCCGGATGTGCTAGGAAGAATTGGGTATTTCCAAACTTTGGATGCCGAGAATACCCCGTGTTCATTTCCCAGAGATTGTGAAGAATTTCAGCACAAAGGGGATCGGGAAGTTGATTCTTCCTCTCTCTCTCTCTCTCCAAAGGAAAACCGTCTGAGTGTGAGAACGGGGTAGGCCCTACGCCATCTGCGAGTCCACGACCGCGACGACAGGTAGGTGGCGTAATTTTTCACAACGCCAAGATCATTTGACGGCTGTTGAAAGAGGTAGATGCGGAGACTCCGGTGCAACCTGTCTGCGGATCGGCCACAAGAGAGGAGAGCATGTCGTAGTGGGTTGAGACAACAGGACGGGGATTAAAACGAACAACAGAAATACTCCCGAAAAGTAGACCCCCTTGTCGAGTCGTTCCATGGATGACAGCTCATTAGGCCCAAAATCACACCAATGAACGTCGCAGAACGTCACAAGTGTTGGCTGCCAGAATAGCATGATATGGGATGGAACCCTTTGATAGTAGTCTCTTGGAAGAAACTTGGTGGCACAGTGAAAATGGGCCCGATGAAGACCCCGAAATGATTCATCTCAGCTGGCGTACACTCTACTGATGTGATTGCGCCGTACAGCGCCGCAGAACTGTGCCATCCCCTAAAAGAATGACCGACGCAGAGCCGGAGTATTTGCGGACCCAGACTGCTGGGTCAGTAGACCCAAAGCGGTGTGAGCGCCGTTTGCCGGGGAAACGGGGTCCCCAAAGTGTCAATCATGGAAGACCCTGGGTCATCCAAAACACTTAGAAATGTCTTTCCATCATCATTCATGTCGATTCCACTCGAGGCTGCTGGGATGCCACGAGCAGATGGGACCTGCCCTGGTCAGGCGTCGTGCGGTTTGTTGACCGTCACGTGGACGTCACGTGGGGTGCCCGGCCGGATGGAGCAGGCGCGAACCTCCAGTTCAGCCTCAGGCTTTCAGCTCTGGGCTATACCGAGTACTGCCCTCCATCTCGTTCTCTTTCTTGCCCGGGCCTAAAAATAATCGCTCAGCCTCATAAGTCGCCGTTATCATAAATCAGTACTACCATACAGACCATCTTGCTTACGGACTTGACTTCGATCACTCAGCAGGGATGTTGGCAATGTCTTGTCCGTGAATCTCTCGTCGCGAATCGGACCAAGCTACTCAAAGTGTCATAAAACAAACGATTACGCATGGTCAGCGCGAGAGAAGAAATCGCAGGGGCGTTGCTAGCTGGGAAAGATTTGGGCTTCTCACAAGATTGCAACTTTCGTGTCAATTGAGAGAACAGGAGCTGACACAACAGTTCCCTAACGAGATCGAAGAATAATGCCGTTTCCGTCGCCGCCTTTGAAGAAACAACCCTGAATGACATCATGCCAGATAAGCTCCGATCACCAAAGAAAAGCGAGATCCTCTGTGTATAGGGCAAAAATGTGAAACACCAGGACGGTACAACTCATCGTTGCCCACACCTCCAACTCAACAGGCTACGCCGAGCATGAGGAGCAGCTGGCAATGTCTTAGTGACGATGCCATCCAGTCTTCGTAATTGGTGCAACGACCAATTCTATCTGTCATGACAGAAGCCAAATGGAGCATTACGTCAATGAGCAGATCCGCCCCATTATCGACCCCATATCTCACTCGTTGGCTGTTACAGCATCTGCTTACTAGGTTTTGGGGCCAAACGCTTCGATACAGTATATCATTCGCTGAATAACCCCTGCACCCTGTCTGGTCATTTGAGCTCTGGCCATGGTTAATTTTATCGTGGGACGCCTTGTCTTGTAAGGCTGAGGCGGAGTCAATGCAACGTGCCTATGAATAGAGTCTATTCTGGACCACATCTATGCCGGGGGAGATCTCTAACTTAGTCACCAGGGATTGTTATGTTGGAGTAGCAGCATGTCATATCATTTCTAACCCATGTCCTGCTCGGATTTAGAATCCATGTAGCATTTCCGGTAGTTGTACACAGTATAATCACACATGAGTCAAATACTGTAGATGTCATGTGAAACGACGATGTTGGTGCACGTGACTGTGGTCCTTACAAGCCGCCAAGAGAGTGACGTTGCGGCTTCATCCCGTCGCGTCTGCTTTGCTTCGGCATTCCACAACTCCACAATCCCTCTCCCCGTCGAGAAATTCTGGTCGCACATGTAATGTCCATAGACGTCAACTGGAGGACTGCCACCTCTGGTCCAGACGGTGAGGCTCTGGCGGAGCGCATTCGCTCCTTCATTCACGATAGGTTCCAGCAGGTGGCCCTCCCCCGTTTCATCCGATCCGTTCAAGTCCATTCTTTCGACTTCGGAACCATTCCGCCCGACCTTGAGATCAAGGATCTCTGTGAGCCCTTTGCCGATTTCTACGAAGAAGACGAAGATGACGAGGCGTCCGAGGTGTCGGAGGAGTACGTCTCCGACCACGGCAATCAGTGGCACGGGCATTCTGATCTCAACGAGCCCCCATTTCGAGACGACTTGGCTATGAACCACCCGCTACGCGATCCATTCGATGATGACTATCAACCTTCGGCCCTGCGATCACCAATGCCCTTAGGCGACCATCTGAATCCTCATTTCCTTCCCCGCGCCGGCACTCCTGGCATTCCTGGCGGAACCTCAACGTTGGGCTATCACCTCATGTCCATTGGTGGACTGTCGGGGACACAAACCCCTCTTGCTGCGGTCGCCGGTGGAACTCCCTTCGCGAGTGGCTGGACAGATCCTGGTATGCGGTCTGGAAACATACATCTTCCATCGACTCCGACCCGTACGCATCACACCCGCCCGGACGCCGACATCGATTCTAGCAACCCGGCCTCGCGCCCCTCGACATCGAGTACCCACCCATCTCATCCGTCTGGGTCACATAGAAATAGCGGGGAGAGTACAAAGGGCAAAGACGGCGGATCGCATCGGCATGGGGAGAATGACGGTGCACAAGGCGATCCCCTGCGACTTCCCCCTCGAATGAGGGAGCGCAAGCCTGAAGATTTCCAGGTTATGTGTCATGTCAAATATGCGGGGGACATCCGGCTGTCGTTGACTGCGGAGATTCTGCTTGATTATCCGATGCCTAGCTTTGTGGGACTACCTCTGAAGCTCAACGTCACCGGTCTCACTTTCGACGGGGTTGCGGTCATCGCCTACATTCGAAAACGCGTTCACTTTTGCTTCCTATCCGCTGAGGATGCAGATGCCTTGATAGGGTCTGATCAACAGGAGGCCGGGGATCAGAGCGACCATGGCCGGACCGGGGCCGATCCCTCCACGTCACCGAAACGCCAAGGGGGGCTACTGCGAGAAATTCGCGTCGAGAGCGAAATCGGCCGCAAAGAAGACGGGAAACAAGTCCTGAAGAATGTTGGAAAGGTTGAGCGGTTTGTTCTGGCTCAGGTGCGACGTATTTTCGAGGAAGAACTTGTTTTTCCGAGCTTCTGGACATTTCTCATCTAGGTATCACGAAGGAACGAGCGATCAACCGTGTAATCTGGATATACTTTCTTTCTGGGACATACTTTCTTGTGATTTATACCCTAATAAAATATCAATTAGACAATCATTTACATTTCAAAGTCATGCCCACTAACCGTCGGCCATGGATCTGCCATTGGCAAACCAAACAACGACGGTCAGGTGACAGAGCAAACCCTTGCTCAAACAACAACCATGTTCAGGAATCACCGAATACAATCACGCCGGACCGGCTATCTGCTCCCACCTACCCTCACTCATAATCATAAAATCTGTGACTCATGTCCCACTCCTCATCTGAGCACTGGGTTAGCTATCTGCGCAATCTTGGGGAAACAGGTCGCCATAGGCATGTCTTGCATTAGCTTGCAGGTCACATCACTGTTTCTCGGCAACGCCACTGAATTTGAAGAGGTAAGAGGGGCAGATGGTGTATTCTCTATTTGTTTCCCTATTTCGAGTAAGATCGTCGGAAGATTGATAGTATTTTCAATATAACTGCATGAATATGTTAAGCTGCTGACGTTTCAATTGTAGCAGCCAGTCGGCGCAAAGTATGGGGAAGCTCCAGCCCTCAGTCTAATCATCATTCAGCTATTACGTATCTGCAAACACAAACTGGAGAATTCGGAGAATCGAATTATGAAACAGGCTATCAATGACTATGCCAGTACGACATCTTGTACGCAATGCAACATATGTTGTTTTTCAAGAATCAAAGGGCGTAAAGCACACCGTCTGATTCATGAGACTTGCATTAGGAGCAAATTCGCCGAAGTTAGCGTCTCGTGGAACGTTACAATATAACACTAGACTTGTTTGTTTGTTGCTTTTGATACGAAGAGGAGTGGCTTGATACTGTACTCTCTAAGGGACTACTCTACTGGAGTTGGCCAGTGTTTCACGCTTGGAGCTACGTCGAGATACATGCGAATTGCTCATATGTATTCAATAATGGGGTCTCGCGGACAGCACTTGCCCGTCAAGACCGTTGCATTGGAATGATGACCGAGTATGATGTCGATAGGTGAGACGGCCACGTACTTTGAACCACGGCAGTCGAGCTGAGAGAACCGGATGCATTCTGCTCGCATTGCTCTACCAGATTCTCAAGGACGCCGTCATTACGCAGACTCGATGCCGATATTGGCATATTCTCCCCGCTGACTGAACATAAATAGCTCGCTCTTTCCTGCTAGTAGATCATCCATCATCATCTATCAGACACTCAATTCTCATATCTCAACCACCGCGCGAAAGACCTTCACCATGCCCGCCCTTATCACCAGCGACTACGCTACTGTCTCCGATGGCTCCACCATCTGGATCTATTACCAGAACAACGCCAATGAGCTTCGTGAGGTGACCTCCTCGGACGGATCCAAATGGACTGAGACTTCCAGCGCTGTCGCCGACAAGCTCAATGCCGGTGGTTCTCCTATCACGGCCTACTACGTCAAGAACGACGGTACTGCGGGAGGCAAGTCTGCGGTAGGATATCCCTCTCATGTATTTTACAATTACAAGCTGATCTGAATATGCTAGATCCACGTCATCTACATTGACGCATCTGGAATCCTTCACGAGATGGTCAAAATCCCTCTTGACAACCAAAAATGGGAGGAGCGCGAGCTGTCGGATGATATCAAAAAGGCACCCATTCAAACGTCTCGTCTCGCCAGTGGTGTTTGTCATGACACTTCCCCTGGTGCCCATCAGTGGATCTTTTTCGAAAAGTATGTCCCGGCTCTTGTGTCCCCCCCCGCCCGGCCTTCAAACCCAATTTTAGGAAACTCATCCACTTATCCAAAATAACTCCCAGACTGGACTCGGAATCCGGCAGTCCTCAAATCGCCGAGCTCCGCAGCGGCTCGGAGAGTAGCTTCAGATGGACCTATCAAGTCATTCTTCCTGAGAAGCCTGCCAGCGCTCTCCCCGGTACTCAGCTGGCCACTAACATCACCAATCCCGCCAACCATCTGTTCTTCCAAGACCACGAAGGCGACGTTGCTGAGTATATTGGTGGTTATGATAGTTGGAACGGTATGCATCCCCATACCCATAGCCAACCCCAAAAATCACCCCTTCTTTAGAAACCAAAATAACACGCCTACAGACCACGCCGAAATCCTCACCAACGACAAAGTAGAAATCAACACCCCCATCTCCGCAACCCACTCCAGTGTCCCGGAAAAGCCGTACGTCTTCTACGTGTCCCGGACCACGCCGCTGACCATCATGTGCTATGACCACGACAAGTCGACGTCGACTGAGGTCGGGAAGTACTATCCGGGTACGAAGCTTGATGCGATCACTGTGCAGAAGAAGTTGTTGTTGGTGCATAAGCCGCTGGAGAAACAGGGCGCTGTTTGGACGAGGATTTTTGATGGGAAGGAGTGGGGGATGGGGGCGCAGGTTGTTGCTTAGGTTCAATTCTTGGGGTGGTGTTTGGGGTGTTGGGGATGGAGGTGGTTGTGGGAATCTGTCGGGTTTGGGAAGTAGGAGTTGGCGGTTGGAGTTGATGCTAGGGATAGGTTCGTAGTCGGTAGGTAAATTGTCAATGGCAGGCATGACAGAATGGATAATGATTGTTCCTTTGAGAGTTATGGATGTACTTGATACCCTCAAATACTTTCGATAAACTAGGTGTCTGTCTTGCGGTTGGTGGTGATGTTCTACCTCGTAGAGCAGGGTTTCATGCTAGAAGTTGAAGTATATGCAACGCATATGGAACCTGACCTTCTGTCTATTGTTTTTGCAAGTCACAGGCTTCTAGAACGCTATCAGTGGGTCTTCGTTATTTCGATTCCAATTTCATTGATTGTTTGATTCGGTCACCGTGTATTAAGCATACAATTCCACTCATAAGCTCTGACAAAAGACAAGGACCTTCCTATGAGTAGCTGTAGCTAGAAAAACAATGCATTGATGTCCCATTATATGGCTATCAAATCAAATCTTCCACAAGAAGCGCTGCTGCTGCTGTCAACAAGGACAAGTCAAGAAACATTCATGATAGAAATAAATGCCCGAACTCGCATAAAAAACCAGCCAAGCCCTACCCGACAGGACGGGCCAGCTCTCCTCGCAAACACATCCCCCATAGATCAATCAATCTGTCCACCGCTTGAACGGACAATTTATCCATAGATCGAAAGGAAGTATGTCTGACTCCGCTTTAAACCAAGAAAAAGGCCCTCTCTATAGGTCCTTCTTGGCGCCTTCTTCCTTCTCGCCGGAGACCTTATCACCCAGGGAGTGGTATTCGCGGGTAAGTCCCTCGCATTGCTTCTTAAGGGTCTCAATGTCGCGGTCCTTAGCTGCGAGCTCTTCCTTCAGACGGCCGATCTCGCCGACATCTCCGGCCTGCGCAAGACGGGCGGAGTCCTTGCCGCCAGCCTTCTTGTCGCCCTCGAGGAGCTTGACGCGGTCTTCCAGGCGGAGAACATCGAGGATCATGCTGTAGGTGCGGTTGAGGATGAGAGAGAGGAAGAGAGTGAAGCCGCAGAGGTACATGTTCCGCTGAGAGTAGAATTTCCGGGCCTGCACTTCCATGCGGTCGGTGCCGAGGGCGGCGGCTCTACAGGTTGCGAATCATATTTAGTGAGCTGTTTCAAAAAGAGAAAATACAGGCTGTGCGATAGGAGTAATTTAGGGAGGTAAACTCACCCCATGCCACTACCCTCCTTGTGGAAAGCGGCCAGCTCGAGCTGCACACGGTAAACGCGGTTGACGCTGTCGATGAAGAGGATCAAGATGAAAATGAAGGTGATCTTGCAAGATGGTTAGTCTACTTCCAAATGTCGCGATAAAACATCCCCGAAAGCTTACCTTCAAACCGTACTGGAGCTTGGCGACAATGGGGCTCTCCGAGACAAAAGCAAACAACTTCCGCTTGACGGTGAACGGCAGAGGAATGATGAGGCCCATGAAGACACCCATCTCAAACACCAAGAGGCAGAATACCTGCAGATTCCTAGTCAGAAACATAGTTCTCCCGTGTACAATGATGTGTACTGATAAATTGCGTCATGCGGTAACCGCCGGGAGCTGCCAGGAGAACATCCCCGAATATCGTCGAGCAGGCAAATTGGGAGCCAACAAGAGGAAACAACGTACAAGACTGTAGTATAGAGTCATTGTGCCTAGAATCTTGAATAGATGACTGTTCTCAGGAGGAAAGAATTGATTTTGAAGCCCTCAGGCTGCCGGTGAGGCGTCGTGTGGGGAGGGGGGAAGGGATTGAAAATGTAAACAAAGGTCGATAGGTGCCAGGAATGACCTCCAGCGGTCCAGTAAGATAAGAACTAGCTCAAGATTTATAGTCAAGAGCTTTGAGAGCAGGATACGGATGGAGTCCGGGTAGAAATGAGATCAGGGGCGTCGGAACGATCCAGCAGAGACGAGGTGGTCTTTTTGCAGTTTTCGGGTGCGAGGAAGACGTCATTACCGCCTGAAGCTGGGGGCACGGCACGTGACGCGTCTGCCTTGAATTTTAGGAATGCGCGGAACACGTGCCGAGAGATTCTCGGAGCCTAGCCTAGGCACGTCACTTTCTTCACTTCTTTTAGGTACTCTAGCACTGCATCGTAACACATATCTACATTCATGTTTCATGTCTATCTAGGATCTATCTATTTTTCATAACTCTTCTACTTTTAACCTTCCGCTTCATCGTAAGAGTTGGACTTGTGTTTCGGCTCGAACTTGAAGTCCTTGTGGGCTGGGCCGAGGAACATTTCCCTGTTGATCAATCCGTCAGCATTCGATGCAGATTACACGATGGTACAAGGGCAAACAGCCCAGTGGAAGACAACTTACGTGATTTTGATCCAATCCTTGTAATTGGGACTGCCCATGAGCGTCTCCAAGTCGTTGCGGCCCTTCCAGATGGGCGGCCGGTCCTGGATATTGGGTGGTAGATATTCGAGAATACCAATCGGCACGTAGCGATAGGTAAAGCTGAGCCATTCGAGCAAGAACCGTCTGGTAATGCCAACGCCATATTCGTCAGATCCCCACGCCTCCAGACCGTACTTGGCGAATTTCTCGACCAATGACAGACGCTCGGACGCAGACTTGTCCAAGTACTGGCCGGCCTGAATCTCCTCGAAAATCCAGGGCTTGATCAGAGCTCCTCGGCCAACCATGACACTGTCAACACCGGAGTTGTTGATATGCTCATCGTAGTCGTGGTGCGAGTAGCAATCGCCATTTCCGAGGAAGAATGTCTTTCCCCCATTGGGCTGCGTCCGCGCATCAGGCTCGCGGATGGTGTCCATAAGGTCATCAGTCTTCTCGTTCAAACGCTTGACAAGAGCGGCACATTCGGCAATATAGCCCCAGTCAGCGGATCTGGTGTATCTTTGCTGTCGGCTCCGTCCATGAAGCGTGATGGCTGCAGCGCCAGGAGGGCCAACATTAAGCTGCGAATATTCGTAACCTCCGAGAATCATACGTTCCACCAATTTCGTGGCGTTCGGCGCATTGTCCCTGGTTCCCATGCGAATCTTGACGGTAATGGGGATCTCCTCCGACACGGCATTCATACCACGCACGATTTTCTCCAACTTCGCCGGATGTTCCAACAGAGCAGATCCGGCTCCTTCACGGTACAGAAGATCAATCGGACAGCCGCAATTCAAATCGATGACGCGCAGGTTGGGTGTGTAGCGGGACAGAAACTCGGTAGCCTTCAACGCTTGCCAGGGTTTGTTAGCCGCAATCTGAGCACCGAATCTGATATCTTTAGAGTTGTCATAGCCCTGCACAATGTTGTCCTTCATGGAGACCGTCGGAGGAAGCATCTCCGTTTCATGGGCTCTCATCAACGCCCACTCGGATTTGTGACCTTGGACCAAGGGCATGCTCATAGCCATCTCAGAGTAGGTGAACTGTGCGCCGAGCTCCGTGCACAGTCTCCGGAAGGGGAGATTTCCCTGCGTCGTCAGAGGGGCCAAAGCAGGGGTTTCGGGTCCAAAGTATAGCCGTCGCTTCTCGGATGGCAGAAACGGGGGCTCTGTGTATTGGGCCCGGTTATCTTCCCTTTGTTCCTTCTCCGCCTCGTTGTCCTCAGGTTTTGCGTCCCCATCCTGGTGTCGGCCATGGTTAACTTTCTCCAGCTCTTTACCACTCTTGTCCAGCCAGGTGTTGAAAGCATCGGCCCGTGGCGTCGTGGTCTTCTTTCTTGCGAGCGCATACTTAACGTCTGCCGGAACGACATTCGCGCTACCATCTTCCGTCGCATGCGGGACAAGAGGCTGCGCCTTCTTCTGACGTTCCTCGTCCTCAGTCAACACCAGCTCCTTCTTCCCGCCCTCGGTCTCACGTTCCGTCATGTGGGAGCCAACAAACCGGCACTTCCACCCGGCAGGACACTTGCCCCTTGCATCCCAGACAGGACAGAGATTGTTGAAGGTAGTGAGGTCCTCGCGCTTGTGTTCCTTCAGGTAGGTCCGTAGGTCATGCTCGTGGCGACACTTTTCGCCCCAGTTACAAGTGCCCGGGGAGAACTCCGGCGCAGAGTACCGGCTCGGACAGAGGGTCTTTTCATCCTGGGAACGTCCGAAGGAGCGTCCTTTGTTCGCGCCGGTGTTCTTCTTCTTCTTTTCCTTCTTGTCCTTCTTGGCTCCTCCGTCGCGATCGTCGTGGCCGGCGGCCTCTGCGGCGTCGTCGGCGTTTTGTTCAGGTTCCGTTCTGGGGGTGGGGAGTTGCTGGATGAGGAACCTGGTTGAAGAGTTAGTCTGTCACGTTCAAGACAATTCCGAATAGACTTCGATGCACACGTACTCTGGTTTGATTGCGGCGATTCCCTTCGGGCGCCGACCTCCGGTATTCCTGCTCTCCTCATCGGAGGCCGCAGGTTCGTCCAGCTTGGCTTTCTTCGAAGGGGGGCCTTCGGTAGCATCTGCAGCCGATGCGCCGTTCTGCTGTTCGGGGATAGGCGCAGTAGGTGGTTCTGCTTGCGGCGGCTGCGCCTGAGCGTCGGTCGAGTCCATTGTCGGTGCCACTGCTTTTGTACAGGTAACAAGCGACCTGAATCAATCGGAGTAAATGGTAAAAAGGCCCCTGTCGTGTTCGTGGACTTGCAGCGATCGATCTGCCGCCAAAAATTTCGAGACGCAGCCGAACCAAAGCGGAGAGAGACCGCAGTTTGCATGCTTTGCATTGCAGGGGTGGCGGGGACTCCGTGTGGCGCATGAAGGCGGTCAAGGGCGGTCGAGTCGGTGGCGGTGCGGAGTCGAGTAACACGAACAGCCTACCTACCTAGTAGGTAACTAAGGCATGTATGCATGTAGAGTGATGATGTCGAAGGGGAAAGTCTGTTGCCCTTTACATTACCCGTATTGTATGCCATACAGCCGGCGGCATACGCGGTACGAAAAGGCGACGGTAATGACAGTATCTTTACAGAAGTGGATCGCACCCACCGAAAATGAACTTCTTACGCCAACCACGCCTTTTCCGTCGCTTTCATTTCGCTCTTTTTTCTAGAAGACCTCGGCCTCCAGCAAATAATAGCCTTACCAGCCTCTCTTTTCGCCTCGACTCTACTCAAGACGGTTTTAGATCGGTGCTGCCCCCCCCCGTGGACTGCTCCACTCAGCCCACCATCTTGGGATCCATTTCCTAAATCGCCTTTACCCCTTTCTGCAACGGTGGAAATTGGATAGCCACGAGCGGTGGGATGCATCGCTATTATTGATCCAGCCAGTATCCGGATGTAAAGAATCTGTCGACAACCAAAACAGACGATACGAGCGACAGAAACAGAGAAGTGACCTATGATCAAGGTGTGTCTTTTCTTTTTCCTGTTTGTCGATCAGGGGAAGATAAAACCAATAGCAGAAGAGCTAGCAACTCAATTGCATCTTGGCACAAAGATCACAAGACAGACAGACGCGTCTATGTCCAGTGTCTAAAGGTAAGTAGACAAGACGGAGTACTCCGTACTGAGCACTCCGTCGAGTGTACACCGGAGTAGAGTTGGACAGATCCTCTGTGATCTATCCCCACCGGAGAGGTACGACTGCACATTGCGAATCGTACGCAGAGGTGCGACACAGACTGTGTACAGCAGTCTGCAGAGGCTCGGGTGGATGGGCCCGAGATCCACCTCTTCAGCATTCTTCCGCGCCTGCACTCTGCACCTTCACATCAGATGGCGACCAGCCCACATGTAAGGAACAAAAAAAGCACAGGTGGCGTTTTGTGATCCGCGGATTCGGTCATGCAATACATCGCCTGAGACCTTAGGGCTGTCTTGCCTGTAATCAGTAGGTCTCCATGGTGATATGGTGTGCCATCTGCATTCTGTACCTCTCTCGGATCTCCCCAATCTGGAGTTTCCATTGCCTTGGGATCGGAAGGTTTCGCAGGATATGTACTGTAGTTTGTACGGACTACGGAGGAGCCATCTCCACAATACCGCTCGGGAAGGAATTCGTCGCTGAAGTTGATGGATGGTTAGCTGTCAAACTCGGGGTACCGACGACCTACCGATACTATTGCCCTGTAAAACCATCGTGGTAAGGCGGAAACTGCAGATCGGAAGTGCTCAAAATTTAGGTTCGCTTACAACGAGCCGAGCATGCGTCCGACCTTCAGTCTTCAGTATACACTATTGGAAACCTGATTGTGGATGGACTCCGTCGCCTATCACCAATTCAGGTTACTGTAATATATGAAGAACAGCGCGGTTCCAAAATGTGGCGAATCCTTCATCGGAAGCTATGACTAACAGCACCAAACGAATTACTCCATAGTTATGTAGCTACTGGATGGTCGTCAGTCTAGATACTTCATTCAATACGGGAGCAAGTAAAGGTAAGGAGATCACATCAGTGGTACCACAAAATTACCGAATATTGATCATGCGAGCCCTGACATCCCACCCTTGCGTTTTTCCTGCGGATAGAGCGTATTCCATTAAATCCGTACTACCTCAAGGAATCCTTCTGCCGTGTTTCTAGCGTCGAAGCCAAGACACGGTGTATCCCGGCGTCATGGCAACATCATTGGAGAGCGAAGGGAGGCTGTGTGTCGCTCCCGGCTTTAGCATGATCGATCGGTCTGCGAATAGGCGGGGGATGATCTTTTTTAGGTGGTTGTTTCTCTGCTCCAAAATTGGGGGACACTTGCGTCTTATCACAACAGCACGGTATCCGACTGAACTCCGACTAGACTTTTAGTAACAACTACTTCCGTGAGATCCATCCAATACTACCCAACAGACACGACGCAGGCTGCTTGGGCTAGCGCCGGAATCATAGCGCTGATTCCCCTGGACACCGTTGTCTTCGTACTTTCGGACAGACCGCCAAGTTGTGTTTGACTTGGTTTGATTTGATTGCCTGCCTAGGGATTCCCCGGACAACTTCCCCTCGACCGATTTGATGTCATTCGGAATGAGGGGGCAAACTGGGGGAGTGGAGGGGACGATAAGGTGGTGATCTATCGCACCCCCGTAACTAGCGAGTAGCGATGGAGAACAGAGATAAAGAAATGGCCCCTGATCCTGATATTTGATTTAGAATCATACGATTAGGGCAATGTTAACCACTCCGAGGACCCTGGCCCCGACTCTCCATGAACGATTGGGGAGCCAAATCCATAGTCCTAAACCGTAGCGTTTCCACACGCAGGGGGCCCTGCACGCATGCACTTAGCAGTTAGCACCTTAGTGTTTAGCACCTAAGATTTAGCACCGAGCAGTAGTTCTCATCTTCCGGTCATTTTGGAGTTCCTGAAGATCGAGCTTAACGGCTGTACGGAGTACACTCATTTTTAGGACCGTGTGTGGGGAAGCCTTTGGGGCGACAACTGTACACCGTACATCTCAGATCTATGTATGCATCTATGTAGTACTTGTGAATCCTGAATATAGTTCCGGGGACGATGGTCAGCCGCCCCCTTTTTGTACGACTCTTTCTAACTTACTCCATACTTTCGGATGAAATAATCATGAGCCAGTGCCATGACGCATCCCAGTTAGTAATAGTCAGGAGTAGGTCAGATCCCGGGGGAACCATGGATGGCATCACTCCAATCCCGTATTCCCTTTCATCGGCAGTAAAAGCCGACAGAATGAGCGAAGGAGAGCAAGTTGTATGTACCACCGGGGCGAGTCGAGTCAAGCCGATCTCGAGTCATCGTTGGGACGTGGCAGCGTTGCAAGGACGAGTTGGACAACGCAGGAGGGAGTGACTCCAACGACTCTCGGCGTTTGATACGGAGTCGAGTATCCGTATGGTAAGATGATGCGCAGGATGACGGTGCCCTCTCTCATCATCGACTTTCTTCGAAGAAACACTAGTGAGGCCGCTAGCCTGCAAGCGGTGTCAAATCCACCGCTTCTAACGGTCCCACCACTCCGTCCACAGTACTTGTGTACGGCTCGCCATTTCCCACGGATCGTGTTGTAACATGTAAGACATTCCATAATTCATCCCCAATTCCTACTCAAGACACAAGACGCACAGAGTCCAGAGTCAAAAGTAAAAAGTAACGAGGGAAGAGGAAGTGACTAGTTTTAGAATTGTCGGGGAGATTTCCTCGGTCGGGGGAACCACCGTCCCGCGTAACTTACCTCCCCCCCGTGACTTGTATTACGTATGTATTTCACGTGAATTACGCAGTGCCCGCCGGATTAATTACGGCCTTCGCCTACTTCGAGGCCCATCACCTTCCGCCAGTTGCCTCATCCTCTCCCTCCATCTCTCCTCGCGAAAGTCTGGCGTCCCCTTGCGCTTCCATCTCGTTGGATTCGTTTCCAACGCCTTCTCCGGCTGCTAGAAGATCCCTATCCTTCCTCGTGTCTATTTTTCTTCCACGTCGCTGTGAGTTGATCGGCGTTATATTGTTACGTGCCGCCACCTTTCCCGAATCCGTCACGTTTCCGCAGTCCAAAGCGGGACAACATCCGAGGGTGGACACTCCCCTGTGTGAATCCGCCCAAAACCGTCCGTCGAGGGTTCACTTCTTCATGCCCAAGTCGTCCGAGGTGACGCTGAAGCTTCCCTTCTCTTCATTCTCTGCTATCCTTTGATCGGAGTTCTCAACTCGCGCCTTTCCCTGGGTCCTCCGACCATCCCGTAACCGCTCCTCTCGGGTCTGGCGTACCGTTTGCGCAGATCGGACAGGGAACTCATTCTTCGGTCGCTCGTGGCCTCGAAAGTCAACTCGAGACTGGTCTCTCCTTCACCGGCCGTCGATCTTCGCATCCCGTACCTTCCTTACTCCGGATTCCACGACCTGCCGGTTCCTCTCCTTCGCAGTATTCCTATCTCATCACCGTCATCATGACCGGCGCTGCCGCTCCGATTGACATCGCCACCCGCCAGAGCTCTGTCTCGCCTCCGGGACAGCAGGCATCGAACCTCACCTCGGCCTTGCAAAGAGCTGGCAATGGCGAACGCACGGGTAGCCTGTCTCATGCCAACGGCGTTGGTCTGAGCATGTTCAAAGCTCCCCCTCCTCGAAAAGACTCCATTGGTACAACTTCTGCACACTGGGGAAACGGTACGAAACCGATCTCTGTGTCGGGGAACAACCGCGATAAACAGCAGCGCCGCGAATCTCTGGCTGGAAGTCTGGTAGGAGGAATGAGCTGGGGTGGCGTGTCCGTTGGCAGTTGGATACGCGACGAGTAAGTTATTCCATCATCTGTGCCACTAAATTTTGCCGCTGTTTCTAGCGGGGGGAATCAGAGAGACCCGCATGCGCAAATCAAGCTATGGAAACTGACATTTTCACACTTCCAGTATCCTTATGACTGGCACTTCTCCATTCCACATTCAATCGCCTTCTTTTCACTCGTCCTCATACCTGCCGAAGCTTGAAGCAAATTTCATGCGAGATTTCCAGTGTTGTAATGTGACCCTGCCGACTCTCCACGACCTTCTGCAGCACTACGAAGAAGCCCACGCTACGAAATCTCCCCACCAGGGAGGACATCGCCCGAGTCAAGCAGATGGCCGAGCTGCTTTGGCTGCCGCTGCGATCGCGCAACAACAGAACCAGCAGAACCAGAACCAGAACCGCGGTCTGCAGCCTGACAGGACTCTCGATCTGCAGCGAAAATTGAGTCAGACCCAAACCATGCAGCCTCATTCGGACATGGACACCATCGACGACATGGAGTTAGATGAGCCGATGGGTGACGGCGATCCCACATCCTCCCATTTGTTCTCGCCACCGTCGCAAGATAGCAGCCAAGGAGGCTTTGGCAATTCCAACCAGAGAGTTCCTCATCTGAACCTATCGATGCTACCCAGTCATCAGGGCTTCAAAGGCTCTCAGCCAGGGACACCGGTGGCTTCCGGTCGCCCCCTGTCGTTGCAGAATAACCCCACCGTTTCCTCCGTCAATACGCCGACGTTGATGGCAAATCCCCTGCAGAACTCGCAATTCCGAACCACGCCGGATTCCTCTGCTCCAGGCACCCCGGCAGAGCTGGAAGAAAGCATGATCAGTCCGTTTGGCGACATGTCAATGCAAAACAACCCGATGATGCAGGCCCAGGGACAGTTCGGCAGGTTCAGCAATGACATGGTCGATCTGTGCATTGACGAACCCGCCAAACGACTATTCAGTCCCACTGGAGGACTCAACTCTCCTAACGCCCACTTCAAGCTTAGCGGGGCGCAGTACGGTCCTAACAGCGAAATTGCGCGCCGAATTCGCGAGCAGCAGTTGTTGGCCGGTGTTCCCGACACCACCGCTTTGCTCCCCAATGAAGAGCCTAAGCCTTTCAGGTGCCCTGTGATCGGATGCGAAAAGGCATATAAGAACCAAAATGGCTTGAAATATCACAAGGCTGTAAGTAGCCCCCTGATTGCTATTTGCGCTACTCAAGCTAATTATACCCCTTCAGCACGGCCACAACAACCAGCAATTACATGATAACGCAGACGGCACTTTCTCGATTGTCAACCCCGAAACATCGGCGCCGTATCCTGGCACCCTCGGAATGGAGAAAGAAAAGCCCTACCGTTGCGAAGTCTGTGGCAAACGATACAAGAACTTGAATGGTCTCAAATACCACAAATCGCACTCTCCGCCATGTAATCCTGATTTCCAACTTGCCGCTGGTCGCAACCTCTTTGGTGGAGGCGTTATGCAGGGTCAAAATATCAACGTCGCCGGAGCTGGCCTACCTGGCATTGGTGAAGAAGGGCTTCTATAGACAGTCCTTTGTCCGACTCGAGGAAGAACTGTTTATATTTCTTTCCCCCGACATAATTCGATTCGACGCTATCTCTTCTTATTAACGGCCTCGTCGCGACACGATTAATGAACCGGTTTGGTGGCTTGGAGTTAATTTCGGTATGAACGTTCTATCAATCGCGGTTTCCAGACCCGGTGCTTTTGGTCTGGAATGGATCGATCTTCTCTAAGACCCTGGAGACGCCAAATGACTTGCTGTCTATGAACTTGCTACACCTTGTCGATATGAGTTTTGTTTCTCGGTCATTGCTCTTCTCTCTTCTCTTCTCCTTCCATTGGATTGCTTTTGCTTAAACGCCTTTTATCTTGGATACATAAATGTGTGAGCTTGAGTGTTCTCACATGTCCTTAATACATCTCTCTACGGTCTTTGTTCGAAGTACAGCCTCCCAGCAAGGAGGTTGAGACGGCAACGCAAAGCATCGAGAAATCTTACAGTATGGGATCAAAAGTATAAAATCAACTATTGGGACTACGTCGGTTTGGATGTGATCTTGGGACAAATGATTGGGTTTGTTGCAAACAGGCTTTTGCTTCAGCGCGCAAGATCTGAGAATTGGAAAATGGCGAATTCCCGGCGTCCTGAAGATAGATGTTCTACAGGCTTTTCTCTTTGGCTCCTCTTTTTGCTTCTTGCTTTGCTTTTCTTTCTCTTGCTTTTCTGCTTCTAGTATTGTCCACGGTGTTGTCGGAGAATTCGGGAGTTGGGGTTGCTGCACATAACTACTGTTTGCTGATAGATTTGGTCTAGTTTGATTCCCATGGCTTGCTTTAGCTTTGTTTTGCTTATAGTGGAAAAGAAAAAGTTCGGACAATATACTATTCCTTTGTACATTGTTGTGGTCCCAGGAGAGACAATGTAGCTGCTAACAATACAGCGAGTGTACTGGCCCAATACTAAGGCATGCCTGAATCTAAAGTCACCCACCACAGCCCTTACCTCTTCTCTCTTCTCTTGTTTTCTTTTCCCTTTGTTCGTCCATTTCTCGCCACCTCACCTCCATCTAATTCCGAAGTACCGGTCCAGAACCTCTAGTTGACGTCATTAATGACGCGGATCTACAGATCCTCGCCAGCTCTTCCCGTCTTCCTGATCGGTAATTCTCCGATTTTCTCGGGTGGAATTTGAAATTGAATGTATGTACTGTACCAATATATACTTGATTTACTTCGTATCCGACCTGAGTTTCTAGATTATCTCTAGATTAAATCCTATTAAGGTAGTGTGACTAGCCTTCGTGTCTGTAGGAATTCCAGGTATCGGTACACCGTCTTTCAACGACACCAAAAAGCTGAGCTGGCTTATGGTTACAGTGACTTGATATGTCTACAGTGTCAGAGGGACAAGTGATGGTTTTTATTGTGTCTTGTTGTCTGTTGCCCCCCTCCGTTTTTTTTTTGGAGAGAGAGAGAGAGTTTTTCTTTTACAGGGGCGGGATGCCTCATTAATATATGTATATATTCCCAATCCCTAGCATAAGGTTCAACCTCTATGATACTCAACATTCTGGATTATAAATGCAAATATAGAGGCCCAGGGCGTTTAATAAAAGACGCTTTTATATGTTGTATCTAAAAGAAATGGCTAGCTATGCATCTATCATTCCAAAACAGTAATTCCCGTTGCAAGACGTGACAATGTGCGAAACTCTCAGTGGCTCACATTCCAAACTTCTCCGTCCTCCAAGTTTGCTTGGACAAACCGGTATCACTGAACCCTACTATCTTCACGATCTAGCTTCCACAATCAGAAACAGCCTGGGGTTTCGGCTTGACACTCCTCCAGCGGATCCCGAGTGCAAGGAGGAATGCAACGGCAGCAACACTGGCTGCGACGTAGAACGTCCTGGTGATCGCGTAGTTGTATGCATCTAGCACGCCTGGCAGGTGGGCCGCAGGAACCACGTTCCTGACTTCAGCGGAGCCGGCACCGAGAATGTGCTCTATCTCGTGGGCTTCGAATCCCCCACTGTCCAGCCGCGAGACGAGTTTGTTCTCGAAGATAGCCTCCGCGATGGCGAGGTTCACGGAGGCTCCGAAGAATTGAAAGCATTGCAGTAACGAGGTGCCGACGGGGATATCCTCGGGCTTGAGGACGGTTTGTGTCGCAACGTAGGGCATTGAGAGGGTCATTCCGACACCGAGGCCTTGGAGGACTTGGAATGGGATCCACTGCTGGTGGGGAGTGCTTTCGGAGAAGGTAGAGAAGAGGCCCGTTGCTAGGCTCATCAGGCCCGTTCCGAGGAGCATGTAGGGATTGGGGTATCCGAGATATTTGAGTGAGGCGCCTGTCAGTGTTGCAGAGAGAACGTCTGACAGCGCCAGAGGGAGGTACATGACTCCAGATTTCGTGGGCGAGGCATTTTTGATTACCTGGAACCATTCTGGAAGGTAGTAGATGGAAATGTAAACGGCACCCATGGCGAAAAACTCGCTGAAACAAGAGAAGAACATCGTACGCTCGGTGATCAGACGCGGTGGGATCATGGCATCGTCACCCCTTCGTATTTGCCAGAAAGCAAAGACAAGACCGAGACCCGCGCCTCCAATGAAGAGACCAATTATAGTAGCACTTTTCCAGGAGTGTTCGGTCCCTCCCCATTGGAGAGCCAAGAAGATCATGATGATGGCTGGAGCGAAAAGGCACGCACCCAGCAAGTCCAGGTTTTCCAGTCTGCGAAGGACCGATGGAGAGTTCGTCGTGTCGCGCGGCGGCGGTTTGAAGAAGAAGACGAGAGCAAAGATGGTAACAGCGCCGATAGGGAGATTGATCCAAAAACACCACCGCCACGTCACATGCTCGGTGAATGCACCACCTAATACGGGTCCAATGATGGTGGCGATGCCAAATGTTGACTGAAGAATTCCAATGTAGAATGGCCGCTTGACTAGCGGGATGGAAACGGCGACAATACAGAAGGCCCCGGTAAAGCATCCTGCTGCCCCAATTCCGGCGATAGCACGGCCGACGATGAGCATAGGGCTATTAACAGCAAGGGCGCACAGCAATGAGCCAAGCTCGAAGACGGCAAGACATCCGAGGAACATGCCCTACCTCTGTTAATAGAATGTTTTGTCTCCAACTGGATAATCTTGGATCATCTCACCTTCATTGCAAAGCTCGCAAACAATTTACCTGCGATAGGCTGCAAGGCGCACATCGCAAAGGAATATGCGCTTCCATACCAGCCAATGTCACTGGTGCTGTTGAATTGTGAGGTGATCCTGGGAATGGCCGTGGCAATGATGGACGAGTCCAGCGACATGAGAAAAATTGAAAGACCAAGTCCAGTGATGACCAGGACTAGTGGAACTCCAGTCAGCTCGTAGTTCTTCGCATCGTCTGCTCGAGAGCCGCTGTCGCCAGTCGACACGCTGTTCGCCTCTGAGGCTAGTAGGTCCCCAGTGGGATTTTTCTCGGCCATTTGCTGTAGCAGCTACGATGACAATAGGATTGTATTCGAAGCATGAGACCAATGAAGACAGTAATTTACGGAGTATACATCGAGGGACTATATAGTTGATAACTTGATGCACATTCCCCGGTAGTGGACCCGCTTTGGGATTAGCGCAAGTTGATCAACATGACTCACGATGGCTCAAGGAGCATCCAGCCATTTTCATGATCCATCATCAAACACAAAACTCCAGTATCATTCGTTTGATTATTCTAATACACTGGAAATGAAAAAAACGGCAAAAGGCGGAAGAAGTAATAGATGTCCTCCTGCATAAGCGCCATTGTGCATCCAAAGTGGCAAGGGAACATGAAGAAGATCAAAGTCTGGCGGCGTAGACATCCTGGCATACTTCATGAGACGAAAACAGTCGTTGGTAGACAGAATGTATTTCTGTCAGATGGAAATGGAAGGCGTAAAGAAAGAAAAAGAGAGAAAAAAAAAAAAAAAAGGCATCGCCTAGATAGGAGATCCTGCTGGTGAAATGTAATACAAATCGCCTGGTTTTCTTTTTTTTACAGATTGAGAGACAAAAGGACATCAAGAGATAAGGGGAATTGGAAGAGTTTTCAAAGACAATGGGAAGAGCGGATTGTCAGAATGCAAATGAGATGAAGATGTCAAAGTCATATGGAAACAATGATCGGCGAAACCTGAGCCATTTACCATTCAAATTCACCCTGACCTTTGTGGAAAACATATCTATACGAGGTTAATGCAAGCTCTCCATTTATGAAGAGGGGCAGGTGAAACACTTACTCTTTACCGCCTGTCGTCAAAATGCCGTCCTTCAAAGTGCACTTCCATTTGTTCTTAACTCTTTGCACCTTGTCATAAGTACAAAGCATGACTTGACCAACGGAGTCTTCTGCATCGTGGTCTTCCGCGACGAGATCGTCAGGATCATCCAAATCAGAGTTGATGGCATCTTCGTCATCTTCTTCTTTTTCATCATCACCTCCGGGACCGTCGAACTGGGGCCGAGGGACCTTGGGGGCAGATGAAAGTGCATCGCTGGACGATCCCGGGTTGGGAGTTGATTCGACGGGCACCTCTCCGCTGGATGCAGATGCAACCGTACGTGTGGATGCTTTGGGTTGTTTTTGCTGCTCATCCAGAGGCAACATGAGTCCGCCACCTTCCAGTCGAAGCATGCTGGCCTTGATGTGGTCTCGAAGGATTCTATCACCTGCACCACCCTGGCGCTCGGCAGCCTCTCGTCGGCGTGTGACCTCTGCCTTCCACTCGGAGAGCGCGTCGTCGCCGGCACCATCCGTCTGAGTGTTGTTAACAGGCGGCTGGGGCATCGGAGGATATCCTGGTTCCTGCTTGATCTGCGGTCCTTGGCCATTTTGTACCGGTGGCATGCCTTGGGGACGGGGCTGTCCTGGGAGACCCAGACCATGTTGCGATTGAGCCTGAAGTTGACTGACCGAGTTGGCAGCAGCGGCGCCGTATCTCTGATGAAGCATGTTGGCTGCACGTTCGCGAGCTGACTGCGGGTTAGGAGAGTTTGCCGGAATCATATTGTTCACCGGAGGCAAGTTAGGCGGAGCAGAGATACCGGGTTCGGTCTTGATCTGAGGCGCCTGCGTCATCCCACCGGGAGGCACTCCGACGGGCGTGGGCGCTTGCAACGGCGGCACAGTTCCCGGCATAGACTGCGGCATGGGCTGCTGAGGTGGAACATATTGTTGTTGTTGTTGTTGCGGCGGTGGCGGCTGGTGCTGCTGTTGTGGCTGCGGCTGATGGGTCTGAGGGGAGGGGGCAGGTCGAGGAGCATTGGAAGGGACGGTCGCGGTGGGAGGGGGGATTTGACTCTGAGGCTGAGGAGGAGCAGGCTGTGGTGGAGGAGGATCCCAGGGGAATTGAGCGACCCCTAAGGAAGACAACTTTTTCTGCCAGCTCTGAGGGCGAGTCAGTATGGCAATACGGACAAGTGAGGGCTAGGCTTGGCGGTAGACTAAGGAGCGGGTAAAGGCGGCCGCATATAAAAGAGACTCAAAAGCAGGCGCTTCCCCCAGAAGGCGGTTGCCGCCTCCCGCAACTCTCAGACCCCGCTTTGACCAAGGGAGAGAGAGCGTCGATATACGCTCCATTTTCATCCACTCACCTTGCGCAAATCTAGCAGCGTTTGCTGGTCCACTCCGCTTTCCTCGAAATCTATCTGAGAGGCATCGCAGACTTCCTGGATGACGCGTTCGAACACCGTGCCCTGTGATTCACTTGATATGAGCCAACGTCCTCACACGAGAGGGTCTAGTGGATAAAGTCCAAAGTTGAAGCCAAGTGTCGGGGTGAAAAGGTAGGAAATCTGAACTGGGTAAAGACTCCTGCGGAATGACAGAAGATAGAAAAATGGGCGGCACCCAGTCCAGACCATCCGGAGCTAGTTGAGGAAGCACTCACCACCTGCTGGTTTGACATGGTTGCTATGGACAAGGGCTCGTAGTCAACTTCTTGTCGGAGAATACGATAGAGAATGGAGAATAAGAAATGTCTATTGTCTCAGAAACAAAGGCAATCTGAGAGGAAGAACTTGTCCAGTCGAGGAGACGGCGATCCCAAGGGAAGTCTGTCGCAGCGGTCGGTTGCCACGGGCGAATTGCGACGGGCTGCCGAGTCACCCCTGTGGTGAGATTGATGTTGTAGATAGAAACTCCCACCAGCTGACGGACCAAAGAACAGACGGTGCCAGGAAGGGGGGAATGATCGGAAAAAGAAATGAGAAACCGGGGGGCAAAGACAGAGACAGAAGAGAGGAACGAAGCTGCGATGCAGAGGGATTGGTTGAGGTGAAAGTCGCTCTCCCCGGGCGAAATCCATCTTCCTTCCGCCGGCTTAGTCACCACCCGCATTTTGCTCGGCTCCTCCGTGAGCTTATCGCGATAAGCCAGACGAACATCAACGAGTATACCAACTAGTTATAGATCGGAGACTGGCGTGAGGTACGGAATCGTGCCTGTCATCCACACAAAGAAAGAATATAACCAATATGTGCATCAATGATTATTGTTCTGTACAAGAACCATCTTCCAGATAACTACACTCTCACTAAATACAAACGCCATTCTCTCATTCAACGCCCTGCCAAAAAATTAAATGACCCCAATAACCCTGTTCCTGTGATATATCTAATAATTCAAAAAAGAGAACCCCGAAAAGTGAAAGAATAAACAGACCAACTCCATCTAAGTAGCACCTCTTCTACCGGATGGTCATCGACTTGGTCATCTGTGCTTTACTGCCGACACCACCTTCGCGAGAAGCCGAGGCACTGGTCCCGGCCTTGCGTTCGAAGACCTTCCAGAACTTCAAGCTCTCGTCGGCCGCGGCGGTGGCCAGAAGCTGACCGTCGGGGCTCAGACAGCTGTGCAAAACACG
This sequence comes from Aspergillus ochraceus, assembly GCA_004849945.1. Classification (NCBI taxonomy): domain Eukaryota; kingdom Fungi; phylum Ascomycota; class Eurotiomycetes; order Eurotiales; family Aspergillaceae; genus Aspergillus; species Aspergillus ochraceus. Next base: position 3,125,373 of record SSOS01000002.1, read on the forward strand.
AGTCTCGTGCGCAGGAATCTCGACGTTGCGCACCAGCGTCGGGTAGCTCCAGATACTCAGAGAGTTGTCAGGGAATCCGCTGGAACTGACGATCTCGCGGTAGTGGTTGCTCCACCGCAAGCTCGTCACTTGAGAGCCGGTGTCAATGCTGTTGGTCCGAGCACCGGTGGTCGTGTTCCAGAAGTGGATGTGGCGATCGTACGAACCACCGCCAGTAGCGAGCAAGTTCAGTTGCCAGGGGCACCAGCTCAGGGCTTTAACAGCGGCGCGGTGGTTGGTCTTGGTAAACTTGGGTGCACTGAGCGAACGAGCATCCCAGATGTTGACCAGGTTGTCATTACCACCGGTAGCAAGCTGCGCGCCGTCGGGCCTCCACTCTAGACCGCAAACTTCCGAAGTGTGCGAAACGAGTTCTGCCACCTTGTGTTGAGCAACGCGTACGTCGTGGTTAAACACTAGGCCGCTACGCGCACCGGTGGACAACGTGTGTTTCGACCATCCCATAACACCAACACGCGAGTCATGGCCAAACATGCTTCGGAGCTTGGTGCCTTCTTCGACATCCCAGATTTGCACCTCACCGGTTCCAAGGCCAACACCGACATAGGCCCCGTCACCACTCCATTTGACACTGCTCACATAAGTATCGGGAGAAGTCTCCAGCAAGCAGTCCACGGACCCCGAGTCAGCCGACCAGACGTAAACATTGCGCTCCAAACCAATGGCGACTTGGTTACCAGAGCTCCAGTCCAGAAGGTTCAGGTAGTAGTCGTCAAGCAATCCAGGTGCATCCAGGACACGCTCAGGGGCCGTCTGAACTCGTCTCCGGAACTGAGCCGACTGAGATTTGGAGGGTCTCAGAGGACGGTTGTACTGAGCTCTCAGATCGATGGGCTTGGAAGATTCTGGGGGCGGCGGCTTGAAGGCAAGGATCCGAGTGTTGAGGTTCACGCCACATGCATTGGCAAGGGATGATTCATATGCAACTGCGTCCGGTGCCGGTCTGGTATACGAGGTTGTCGAAGTCTCGGTCTCATCCAATCCGAGGTTCTCAAGAGCTGCAGTGAGGTCTTCGTCGGATCCTCTGCCCCCAATGTCAAACGCGCTAGCCGCGCTGGCAAGAACGGAAGAACCCTCGTTGCCGCTCGTTTTCGGCCTGTGGCTCTCTTCGGGTTTAGCTGTGCCTGCCGTGGCTAGCCCTTCGCTTGCAGTACGGTTGGGAATGAATCGATCTGCGGCGTTGTGCGCAATGCGGACAGTAGTCTTTCCGGATCTTGTCCGAGTGGAGATGTCTTTCCGCAGACGCTCCTTGGACGGAGTCTGGGAAGAAGATGGCCCAGTACCGGTCAAAGACCAATCCGAAACACCCAGTTCCAAGTGTCGGGGAGATTTCCGGGTGCGAGCAATGTTCGACTTTGGCGACTCGCGGTAGGTGGTTCGGGAAGCCTTGGGCATGGACTTGGCGAAGAGGGAGGAAAGGTTACCGCCGTAGACAGGTCGGCTATGATCTTTTCCAGTCTCCGTGGGCTGGCGAGGCGGCGTGAACGGAGACGAATGGTTTGACGTCATACTTCCTGCTCGCGTACGGGGGGATGGTGTTAAAGGCATGCGGCCTCCGGCCGTTTTGCTTGAAAAGATGCCATGGTGGGTTTTCACCGGGGTAGACACGGTGGGGGTGGCCATGATGGTATATGATGAAGGTGCTCAGACCAGCCAGCCGGTATTCAGAGACACAGAAAGAGATAAAGAAGAACGAGAAGCTTCAAGCCAGTGAGTGGCTGGGTGAACCTGAATCGAGGTGAAACAAGAGAGTAAAATGCAGCACTATAATGCTGGATACGGAAGACTGGGCCCCAATAGAGGGATTACAGTATGCACCAAATAGTATATACCACAGAAAATGGAGAGGATGAAGAGGAGAGGAAGAGATGGGAGAAGAGAAGAGCAGGAAAGGAGAATAAATAGAGGGTATAGTTCTTCACTGGCATGGCAACGGTTACCTGAGGTACGGGTGCGCTAACCCCTATGCGGCTAGGTGGCCACCTGACATGAGGCTCTCGCTCGTTCTGGCGCCGATCGGCCTTGGCGCCTTTTTCTTCGTCTTCCCTCCTTCCCACTTCTCTTTGTCACCCATTTGGAATCACTAAGGCCGCCGGTCTTTGTGTTTCTTCTTACCATGTGAATATCTTCTCCTTCCTGGACGGCAAGTGCATTCACCAGGATTCAACATCATTCCACCTCTTAGACCTTGTGGCCCTCTCCCAACCCTCAGTCCATCAGGCGACTCTCCTTTCGGAACCTGATGGCGCGGCAACCAGCCTCCACTACTAGGAATAGTAACGTTTCGGCGGTCTCGCATTTCCACTCGGACCCACCTTATTGGGCTGGGCCATCTGCGAGTAGAGTCCCACACCCGATGTCTCCCCTTTTATCCAACCATCAGAAACCGGAGCAGGCATTCCTCATGCCCACTAGCGCAACCCGTCGCCGGGGTAGCGCAGACTACCGCCCCAGCATAAAGAAGGCCCAGGGGCATATTCCTGCATGTCTGGTCAACGCCTCGGTGACGTATTGCAATGATGATCAGATCTATGCCTTTGGCGGCTTCGATCAGTACACAGATGAAGGTCCATTTGATTTACCCCTGGCGTGCCAGCCTATCTACCAATTTACTGACATCCTGCCACAGTGTACAACCATGTCTTGAGACTCAACTTGGCTACTTTGCGATGGGAGCTGATTGACAATTATGGGGATATCCCGGGGGTTCGCATGGGTACGTCGCATCCGCCACTCATACTATGACAAATCCATCAACGGAGTGCTAATGATTCTTCTCGTCGCTGCAGGGCATACCGCCAACCTTCACCATGGAAATAAACTCATCGTTTTCGGCGGAGAAAACGAACATCGCGAATATCTCTCAGACGTGGTTATTCTGGATATCTCTACCTCTACTTGGCATCAACCGGAAATTCGTGGACCGATCCCGCGTGGAAGGGCTCGACATGCTGCCGTCATCCACGATGAGAAACTTTTCATTATTGGAGGCGTTACCGGCGAAAGCAGCGTCATCCTCGATGAGCTGTCATATCTCGACCTGAAGACTTGGACCTGGTCTCGTTCCTGGAGATTCACCGCTCGATTCGATCACATTGCCTGGGTCTGGGGCGACCGCCTGTGGATATTTGGGGGCCTAGATCCGGATATGGAGCGCACGACTGACATCTGGTGGCTCGATCTCAAAGGCATTCCCTCTCTTGGAATGACAGCTTCTCAAGGTACCGTGGATTCCCATGTTCAGCTCGGCAACATGACTCATAGCCCAGATGGAATATTTAGTGCTTCATCACATCAACTGACCGCCCGGTCTAACAACTATGCGGCCAATTCGGGAAGTGTCCAAGTTCGCAACTCTAACCGTCGGAAGCCGATTGCTCCCGGAGCAATCTCCTGCCTCAAATTCACCTCTGGCCCTCACGTCCCTGCGCTGTTCTCCGGCACTCACTTCCAAGCCTATGCGTCCGGCGTTCTACTGGATTTGGTCACTCCGTCGGAAACAGTGCGTGAAGACAATTGCAACCTATCGTCTCTGGACCTCGACTCCTTGCGATGGCAGAGATTAGCCGACGGCCAAGAAATCTTCAATTCGGGATATCGTTGGCATTACTGCACCATAGATCCGAGCGGCACCAAAGCCTGGCTACTAGGCTGCAGTTTGGACGTCGGTGCGACCCCCGGAGCCGGTGATGACAATCATATGAGCGATGTTCTCTGTATAAACCTGGAAAAGTATGGCTTACTAGGCAACAAGATGGCGGAATTCTCGCCGGACCAGAGCAGGATGATGTATCACGATCATTCAGGGCTGGGGCACACCTCTGGCCTTAGCTCGGATCTTTTGGCCGTATTTGACCAACCGCCGGTATCTGGCAGTGGTGCCGACTTCATAATCACCGCCAATCCCGATGACCAGAATGATTTGGATGATCCAAGTCATCATGCAGCTAACCCGCAATTGGAAATGGGACTGATTCCTCATGACGCGGTCACATCTCCCCCAATCCATGTTCACCGTCTTATCTTGCAGGTTAGATGGCCTCACTTCAAAAGGCTGTACTCGGCTCGGATGGCAGAGTTTCACACTAAGAGAATGCACATCCCCGAACCCTACTCTGTTGTCCGCGCGTTTCTCTACTACCTCTATACCGGCAGCATTTCGGGTCATCCGGAATATTGCCCCGACATTATCGATGTGGCAGGTATGCTCGTGATGGCTAACCTTTACGATTTGCCCACGTTGCGTCTGCTATGTGTCAACCGGCTGAGCCGCGAGCTGGATATCGAGAATGCCGCCATCATTTGGGAACGAGCTGGCAGAACGAACGAGCAATGGCTTATGCGACGCGCAGCCCAATTCTGCCTTAGCCACTGGGGTCGAATCGTGCGGACTGACGGGTTCAAGTCCCTTAGCCGGCAGAGTCTCATTGATTTTTGTGGGGTTGTAGACATGGAAGGCCGCATAGTCGCCGGAACAGAGCTGGAACAGGATGGGGCGTCCGAAGGCCGCGATCGAGAGCACAAGCCTCCGCAACAGGCCATTCCTGGCACTACGGCTGAAGAGGTCGATGGAATGGAAAATGATGATACGGAGGCGATGGAAATGTCCTAAGCCTTGTCTGAAGCACTCGGCTGTGTTTCAAAGAAAAGTATCCTTGAAGAGGACTGCACGAAGCCATGGATAGAGATGAACAAATTCCGTTTCTCTTCGCTATTCTACTTTATTTTTATTTTTTTCCTTTTGCTTTTCTTTTTCATTTTGTTTCTCCTTCTCCCGCAAAGCAAAGTGTGTTCAAGGCGTTTGGTATTGGATGGAGGGGAGTTACATAGGGAAGCGCGCACTGAACAGGGAATTGGTTATAAGGATTTAACAAGGGAGGAGATTTGCTTGCTATTGCTGCTGTCTAGATTCCAATGCTGAACAGATCCATTGCATTTATTCCCTATGTAGTATTAGCAATTAATTCTGTCTGGCCAGGCTAATCCGAATGTAGTCGGCAGACGGCCCGTCCATCCGCTCCTCTTCCTTTTGCCCCGCCAGGAACGAACGCTTTCTCGCGCGTCTTCATCTCGGCGTCGCTCTGGTCGCTGGTGGCTTTTCCATCCATGTCCGCTTCTCGATCCCCGGCCATGTCCCCGCTCGCCCCTCCATCGTTCGATCCTCTTGCGGGGAGACCCTAAAGCTGTCAGAAATTATTTAAATATCACTGCCATCCCCTCTCAACATGTTGTCTCGAACTGGATTTACGAAAGAACCATTGAACCATTCCATTATCTTCCTTTCGTTGCCTTTCACTTGAGGGTCAATTGTTCATTATCTGTCTCTAACCCCAGCAATCATGGGGTCCACCTCGACGTCTTCTCTTCCGTCTGACTTTCTCTGGGGATTCGCAACGGCTAGGTGGGTTGATTTACGCTGGATTATCGTCTAATTCCTGCAATGTCCCTGCTGACAGGCCTTTCTCTGCGCAGTTACCAGATTGAGGGAGCTGTGGAGGAGGATGGACGTGGCCCATCCATCTGGGACACCTTCTGCAAGATTCCTGGCAAGATCGCCGGTGGTGTCAACGGAGATGTAGCGTGTGACTCGTACCATCGCACCCACGAGGACATTGCCTTGCTAAAGGAATGCGGTGCTCAGGCTTACCGCTTCTCCATCTCCTGGTAAGATATCTTTCCTTTCTCTATTCCATCAAAGCCCCGAGTAGGCCTGTCTAACGCTAATGCTCTCTTCCTCCATCCAGGTCTCGTATTATTCCCCTCGGAGGCCGTAACGACCCCGTCAATGAGAAGGGTATTCAGCATTATGTCAAATTCATTGATGACTTGCATGCCGCAGGCATTGTGCCCCTGGTGACTCTTTACCATTGGGATCTTCCCGATGAGTTGGACAAGCGCTATGGCGGTCTTCTCAACAAGGAGGAGTTCGTCGCGGACTTTGCCAACTATGCTCGGGTGATTTTCAAGGCGTTTGGATCGAAGGTCAAGCACTGGATTACCTTCAATGAGCCGTGGTGCAGTAGCGTCCTTGGATACAACGTGGGACAGTTCGCCCCCGGTAGGACGAGTGACAGAGCCAGGAATCCCGTGGGAGATGGTTCAACGGAGCCTTGGATCGTCGGACACAACCTTCTCGTGGCCCATGGGAAGGCCGTGCAGATTTACCGGGATGAGTTTAAAGCACAAGACGGGGGTGAGATTGGTATCACCCTGAATGGTGAGATATTGCTCCTATTGCACACCCTCTGGAGGCCAACCATCCTGACCAATTATCAGGTGACTGGGCCGAGCCCTGGGACCCCGAGAACCCAGCAGACGTCGAAGCTTGTGACCGAAAGATCGAATTCGCCATCTCATGGTTCGCCGACCCGATCTACCACGGTAAATATCCCGACAGCATGGTCAAGCAGCTGGGTGACCGACTGCCCAAGTGGACCCCCGAAGACATTGCCCTCGTCCACGGCAGCAACGACTTCTACGGCATGAATCACTACTGCGCCAACTACATCAAGGCGAAGACGGGCGAGCCCGACCCCAACGACACCGCGGGCAATCTGGAGATCCTGCTCCAAAACAAGAAAGGAGAGTGGGTTGGCCCCGAAACTCAGTCTCCCTGGCTTCGACCCAGTGCTATCGGATTCCGCAAACTTCTCAAATGGCTCAGTGACCGATACAACCAACCCAAAATCCTAGTCACGGAGAACGGAACAAGTCTGAAGGGCGAGAACGAGTTGCCTTTGGACCAGCTCCTCAAGGACGAGTTCCGGACCCAGTACTTCCGTGATTACATTGCGGCCATGGCCGACTCGTACACCTTGGACGGCGTTAATGTGAGGGGATACATGGCCTGGAGTTTGATGGAGTACGTTTTGCCCTTCATTTATCTGGAAGACCCGCCCTGTTACTAACTTGAAATGATTGCAGCAACTTCGAATGGGCCGAAGGCTACGAGACCCGGTTCGGCGTGACCTTCGTCGACTACGAAAACAACCAGAAGAGAATCCCCAAGGAAAGTGCAAAGGCGATTGGCCCGATCTTCGAGCAGTATATCCAGAAGGAATAAATCGTCAAGCGGTGGAGGGTGCCATCTATCTAGGCAGTAGCCATTGTATTACCTTAGTTTATATCTATTCGCATTGATTCTCCAATCAACATGAACTTACGACGAAGCATACTACTCTTCCAATGTACTGTACCTACTTCGTAAAGAGTGCCATCTCATGACTGCTACTAGCAGCTGATTCCATTTGCTTTCTCATCCCCCACCCTCCGTTCCCCACTCCGCATTCTACTGGATTTGGTCTCCAAAGTGGGCACTTCGATCTCGCTTTAGCCTAGTTTGACGCGGCGGAGTCTCCGCGACACGGATTTCGCCTCCGTACGAACTACTACTAGAACCGATGGAGTACGCACAGGTGTCAGATACAACAGTTGATCTGAGATGACCTAAAGTGCTATACAAGTAGAACTCCCCTCTCCTTTCTCTGCAAAATTCATAACGCCGCTTTAAATAAATCACCACAACTAAATAAAATAGTAGCCCATGGTGTTGATCCTATTCTACCTCTTGGATCTCTGAGGAACTGGTCACTTTATGTGATATACCGTTCTAACGGCCAAATAGACCAATCCTGATGAGGTTGATGGCATAAGCTGTAGGCGGTTTATAAATTGTGAAGTTCATCTATCATCTTCTCTCACTTATCTTAATTGTACGAATTACTTAGAGCCTCATGAGTTTCTCATAGGGACGACGATCTCAGCTTCGGCGCGCCTTCGTCAAATAAAGATTAACGTCTTTTTGACAGATACGGGCCGAATTTTCGGAGTGCGGCGGGCATCTTATAAAGAGGTTCAGAACTTTTTGATAAGCGTTGCTACAATTTATTGTAAATCTAAACAATGGCTCTTGTTCTGACTTTTAGATAATTTTGGCTTCTCGTCGATTCTGCTCCCGGGACCTTGTCAGTGGCCTGTTTTCTGAATTCAAAAAGCTCTACATAGTCAGAGTTCGTGCTCGTCATATCGAAGCTTTTGGAACAAGTTATATTGTCCAACGGTATTGGGATCTTTCAAGAAAGCTCATGAACAAGAAGGCAACATAGCTTGACCCGAAGTCAATGTATCAGTGCCAAAAATGGGCCTCGTCTTTGATAGTTGCTGTCTCGAACGGAAGCTTCTGGCGTGCGCAGCATGAACCCAGCCTATCATTATAGGCAATGGGGTCCCCCCTCGGCGATAACAATCCCAGGTTCTATAATCCGATGCGTCTGTCGGCTGTTAGAGTTGTTAAAGTATGTGTTCGAGCAATCATTACCTCGTTCTCATGGTTTTGATTTCGCGAGGGGTTGTGTGTCGGAACAGGCCCGAAAGAAGAATGACGGGCCCTTCGCCGTCTTCCGCGATTAGAGGTTTCGTTTCTTGCTTGGGGGCTGATACCAATCCGACGATGTATTGATCTCTCAGACGCCTGTGGGCTCATTTGCATCTGACCTATGATCGTCCCGTTCATCGTAAGTTTTGTTGACCGTGTCCATTCCGAACCCTTCCGCCGAGGGATTGGACTCCCAGGGCACATCGGGATGTTCAGAGGACGTAATTCCGTTTAGGAAAGCGTCCGTCGGAAGAGAAATAGTAGGTCTGGAACCTTCAGCATTCGCAACTACTGAAGGTGTCTTATCGTTGGAAGAAGCCCCAACTTGGCTCACTTCGACGCGAGCACCGAAAAACTTGATACTTCTATCAGCACATGCAAAAACAAGACGACCCGCGGGACATACGCCTGGCCATAGATCACTCAACCTATCATACCACTGAATTGTAATCGGGTGGCTAAAATTCGAAAGTTCCCAAATCTCCCGATGTCCAGCTGTTGCGATCTGACGGGCAACGAAAGCAGAAATCGCTGCTTCTCGGTACTGACGCCCTCCTTCAGCGTAACTCCGTTAGCTCATTTAGGTTACTCTTCAACAATCAAAGCTGCTAGACTTACCTTCGAATATCCGTGCATTATCTGCGAGGATCAAAAGTCCTTTGTCTTTGTACATCCTGTACAGATTCCAACTGTCTTCGAGCAGGCACTGGTTCAACAAATCGTGAACGGACGACATTGTAAGGTGTCTTTGAAACAGTCACTTAATGAAACTTCTGCATCATTCGACGATGGAACCAGGCAGGTCAGCTTTGGAATGGGGTTCTTAAAGATGGGTGTTTTTTGGTAACTACCTACCTTTGTGTTTCTCTCAAACCGCCTCAAGGCAGAAAGTGCTCTTCGGCTGGGAATGTAACACGGTACAGGTCGTATATTGTAGATGAAGGCCCCAAGACTGTAGAAAACAAAACGAAGAGCAAGGGAGATTGAAATGTCGAGGATGGGAATGGAAAGGGTTTGATGAGAGGAGGCGAAGCGTAGCATACAATGATAGCTATGAGATAAGCTTTCAAAAATGGCTTCACAAACGAAGATGTATTGTTACTAAGTAGTTGATGGAGAATAATGATGAATATGGTTAGTAAAATGGGTGGAAAGTGGGAAGAGGGAGGATATATAGCCCACGTCTGTAAGTTGACCTACGAATCCTACGGAGACTTCCATCTTTCAGAGTGGGAAGGAGCTAATGAATGTGGTAAGAATACCAGTCACCAGGATGGCTCTCAGTGAGTGATTGCCAGCAAACAGATTTACTGTAGGCGTTGCTGTCCAGAACTCAATCTGCAAGTGAAGGTCAAGATCCTCAGCCAGCAGCCAGCAGCCAGCACGAAAGACTCCATTATAGCTACTAGCAAACTTACTCAACCTAGCAGACGGTGAATATATTATTGATCATATGCAAACATGCGTCTTTATACATATCAAAGCGCATATCGAAAGTTCTTCGACTCCATGTCCGTCATATCCTTGAACCCATCCAGCACAGCTGCTTCATCACGCCCTTGTTCAGTTTCCTCTGAAGACATGCGACGGTCTCGGCGGATATTCTCAAGCTTCATTGAAATATATGCAACAACAGACAGTACAATGATCCCCGCGTAGCAAATCAGCAGACCAGTAAGAGCGGAATAGTAACGAGGGGCCTCGCGCTCGAAGAAGATGTTAGCACCTGCAACATTTCCGGCCGCGTATAGACTGAACCAAAGTCCGTTCGAAAAAGAGCGCTTAGTATGCCCGGCTACATTTGTAGACAGGATATTCCAAGACACGATCACCGGGGCACCAACGATATACTGCAGCCAAGTGCAACCGACAAGGGTCCATCGATGCTGGACATCAGTGAATCGGATGCCAAGAAGGCCGCCAAAGGGAATCAGACAGACCACTGCGAGGACGATGCACCTTGAATCCCGGATGTAGGTGGAAACCAGTCCGCAAATTGGCACCACGAGAGCCTCTATGGCTCCTGTGGGTAGCTGGAGAAGTGTAGCGTAGATTCCGCTGAAGCCGTAGCCTTTGATCAATGACGATGAGAAGTTGGATACTCCGCCGTTAATGACACCGCAGCTGAGACCTACGAAGGCACAGCAAAGGACTTTGATATCATATACTATCTCAAACGCTTGTCGTGGCTTGATCTGTTTTGTCTTGACGCCGATCATGTTCTCTGATACTCGCTGGACGGCCACTATACGTTGTCTGTGCGAGAGGAATTTCGCGGAACTCGGAGAGTCCGGCATGAGCCACAGAAAGAAGCATCCAGTGACAAAGTTTAGGAGGCCGATAGTGAGAAAAATTAATTGCCAGCTCTTCAGGCTGGTATTGTGGGAATGACCGAGTCCGAATCCCAGCAGAGCGCCTACCATAGTCGCCATGCCGTTTCCAGACAGCCACAAGCTCATTCGCAGAGGTTGCTCGGATCGTTTATAGAACATGGAAGTGAAATTCATCACTATGCTCGTTAAGCTCTTACTCATTATAATAGATCATGGGACATCGCGAACTTACTACATGGACTAACACCAGCCTCGGCCATCCCCAAAAGGAACCGTAAGACCAAGATGCCAGCGTAGTTCTTCGCTCCAATGTGCGCCACAATTAGGACGGCCCAGATCAGGAGAACTGTTCCCATATATTTAGCCAGCGGCAGTCGCTGAATCATAAGATTCGAGGGCTAGAACAAAGACGCAATTAGCGCCTTCACTCCGATGCAAGGGGGCCTTCCTTCTATTCACATACCACAGCCCAGAACAAATATCCGAAATTGAATATGGCCGCAACCCATGAATATCTTTGGCCCTCTAGGCCAAGGTCCGGGATGAGGCTATAAGCCGAGGCATAGTTGAGAGAAAGCTTGTCTGTGGTAAGGACTAGGTCAGCCAAAGATCATTGCATTTACACTTGTCCACCTACCCAAGAATTGTATGACATAAGTCACGTACAACTGATATTTCGCATGTCAGTGGTCTTCAGATCGGATTTTGCGATGCGCAGGAGTATCGCTTACAATAGGCAGGATACGCCAGTCTAAAAGCTTGCGCACCTCAGCGCCTTCGCGTTCCAGCTCCTCGGGCGATAACTGATCGGCCTCGGCATACAACTCAGCTGCGATGTCCCGGATTTCCCCCGATGCGAAATCATCCTTTTTGTCGACACTGAGGGTATCTTTAGTGTCGGACATGGTGATCAGAATTCAAACGACCATGAACAAAAATTATGTGGTCTTGGGCAGTTCTTAAGTAGAGATGACCTTCCCCACCCTTGCATGATAGCAGATCAGTGTTATCTCTTGGCAGTTATGCTGCCCTTATCGACTCCGCACGAGGGGAGGCCGGACAAAAGTCCGCTCGGCTTATCTATATATTCAATGGACTAAGACAGTCAGAGAGCCATGGCCAAACAAGTTTTCACTGTTCGGTTCGATTGGATCTCTGGAACTGGCCCATCGCGGGCATCCGTGAAGTAACCGTCTCGGGGTCGGACACAAACCATCTTCTTGATCATCTCATCGAGTTGAAATAGTTGAATTCGTTCATTTGATCATCCTCGACGGCCAGAATTTATGACCCTATATTACAAATGTGACGCCATATCTTCGATCATACTCAGTACCCCCTTGTGTAGATATTGTTTCTTCAACTGTTCCAGACAATACTCGAATTCATCGCGGGTACAGGCAGAGTCCAACTGTCCTAGAGAATCACCCGGAATCCACTTCGCCTGCCGAAGAAGAAAGCCAAAAACTCTTACATAGGGCGTCGCATCCTCCCAGCGTTCCGCGAAGTGAGACAGTGTACTTACACAAGTACGAGATGCAATGAAAGCTTGTCGCTTGAATATCTCGTCTCGCCAGTCAACCCAGAACGTGTACAGAAGCATGATACCCGCCATGAATTGGAACACAAGCTTCGAATCGAGTCAGAACGTACAACAAACGTACTTTAAAAGTTGGGACAGTATCAAACTCACCGCGGACCAAGTATAACACATCACCTGTCCTTCTTCCAGGAGCCGTCTAAAGTTGAGAAAGACCTCGCTGCTTGCTGAGAGAACATCTTCAAAGTCCTCATGCTGCAAACGGTGTCGCTTTTCCTGCATCAGAATGATCACACTGTAGCCGTATAGGCTTGCCATCCAGAGCGGATGAAGATAGGTACTCGGGTTATCCTCTATGCCGTATCGAGGGATATCCTTTTTCCACGTATCCAGCGCGGACTTCAGTAGCGAGTCACTGACGTCTTGGCTTTGGGGGGACTCCTCTCGTTGTCGACGGATTTTGGCTTGGATTTTCCGCAAGCTGAAAAGGTGTCTTAAGGCGTTGTTTGTGCTAGAAGAACAAGGTAGTTCGTTGCTCAATGTATACATCTGTCGTCTTGTCAGTTACGGACCTTTATTCTTTGTCGACAGCATTCATACATCATCATCAATGGCTCTATAAGCAGCCGATACCGGTCTGTCCCATCCACACACAATTATCTCATTCAGCATATAACACGTGATAAACAAGGGCTCGGTGAGCGTGTCATTAACTCCCTCCCAGGATCCTAATCGACAATCGTGATCATCTTCCAGGCCAGAAGTTTGCTTTCGTAGTTCAGACATTGTGGCAGCGCAGAACGGAACAATCGAGGAAACTGTAACGGCGATCTCTTCTGAAGAGGGACAATGAAGCGAGTACAGTATCATCAGGATCGACGCTTTAATATGAAGAACGGCAGACGAATGTCCCATGACATAAGGATAATACGTCATCGCAGAAGTGTAGAGATCTGCTGCACGTGTCGCATAGTCCTGGTCTGGGTGAAGTCCGTTCTTTAACAAGGCCCCAATGGCATAGACCATGTATATGAAAAAGCCTTTCCATCGCTCAGCGTCTTCGCCGTGTGTCCAGTCATAATGCCACGACCGCCAGGCACTGTGGTTCAAGAATGGCCATACCCAATGTGTGGTCGTAAAGTAGAGGTTGGTGTAGACGTCCTCCAGCAAAGGTGGGTGGGTCTTGAAAGGAGTCAGAGATTCGGACGATTCATTGTCTGTCCATGGAGATTTTCTTATACTCGCTGGCCTGGGGCACATTTCGTACGCAACCCGGGATATTAGAGGTGCCTCCAGTCGTTGTGCTCCCGGGTGAGAAGCGGCGGGGGCTGAGTCAGTCCCGGGCGTCAATATATGGGCTGTATCGAACGGAAGAGACGAACAGGGCTCCAGGGGTGAAATTGTTTCTTGTGACACCATGCAAATATCCGTAGTATCATCCGCTGACATAGTATCCAGGTCATTGAATGTGGGCATATGCGGAGGATCGGCGCTAGCAATATTGATTGGGTCCGTCTGGACACCAATATCCCGCACTTGCATGGAGGTTCTGGAGGCATTGTCCTTTGAGCCCTCTGATTCCGCTAATCTGGCTTCGAGATGCTTCAGATATCTCAGAGAAACCGTGATATTCTCCCCGTCTTTCGATGATTTCGCGGGGAGACATTCGGTCCCTCTGCGTCTGCACTCTCCACATGTGGGCTTCGCATGGTCACATCTGCGCTTGAGGCGAAAACATCGAGCGCACGCTAACGATCTTGGGGTTTTGGGACTCGAAGGCATAGATACCTCAGCCTTGCGCGCATGAGTAATTGAGCTGCAGAAGAAAGAGAAAGTCTCGAAGACAGAGAAAGAGAAAGAGAAAGCGATAAGAGAAGCACCTAAGAAAGACCCCAAGACCCACATCGACGGGGAGTCAAGCGGGGAGTTTAGCGTCGAGTTGCTCAAATGGATTGATATTTGAGACAAGTAAGAAGGTATCATACAAACTGTCCATCAACGATCAATGAAGCCAGCACATGGTATTGATACAGCGCAACCATACCGTAATCTCTAGACATGAAAGGCTCAATCAGTCCTTAACCCACCTCTGACTCTCTTTATCGTACCCGATAAGCTTGAAATCAACATTCAATGTCTTCAACATGAAGTCCATAGTAAATTCCTGTAAATCTTATTAGCACCGCTGCCCATTTCTCATAAGGCAAAGCAAACAAACCTCTTCCTCAATAGATTCCTCCCGTTTCTTATCCTCGGCCTCCTTCCCAGGAACATCCCATTGCTCCAGCATCTCCGCCTTTCGAGACTCCAACTCCTCTTCATCGACATCAACCCCCTCGGCATCGCCACTCCCATACCACGAATTCATCTCCTCCTGCTCCCATCTCGTATTGTTATTCCGCATTTGTTCTTTCCACGCCTTCATACCCCCCAACCGAGCCACACGTTCCTGCGCACCCGCAAACACCTCCTCCGCGGCATCCTGACTCGCGATTTTCCATTTCGCGATCAATTTATCCAACTCGGTGTCTTTATCCGAGGATTCAACTCGGAGTGCTTGTTGCGCTGTGTCCAGTTCCGAACGCAGCGCAGAAAGACGCGATTGGAGCGCTCGTTGCTGTTTCTGGAGCTCGGTGATCTCTGGGTCTAGGAGGACCGGCTTCTTAGTTGGTGTTAGGTAACTGGCCGGGTTCTTCCTTTTGCGAGTCTGCGTGCCCAGAGGTGATGAAGTACTAGATGATGGCGAGTTGATGGATGCGATGGATGCAAGTGTGGTTGAAGATGCAGGTTGCTCTTCTTGTATTTTCTCAGCTGAATGAGCTTCTTTTGTTTGATGTGCAGGCGAGGAGATATGTTTCGTGATTGTGGGTGACGATACGTCTTTGGTCTCCGTTGTCTGCGCTGGTCGACGGAGGGGAGACTTGAATGGCTTCGAAAGCGCCGATGTCGCGTTTTCGGCGCGACGACGCTTCTCATTGAGTTTCTCGGATCCCATCGTTCAACAAACTCGAAATATACCTCGGTCACATCGTATCAGAAGTATTGAACGATTAGGGGTCGCATGGAAGGACAAGGATGGGCTGTCGAGAGATGAAAGCGTTGGAAAACCAGGCCGCTTATCGATAACGCGTGACAGACACCTGAGGCATCGATATAGCTTCTACTGGGACTATGAAAGCATGAATTCAATGCAGATTCTCATAAAATACACCATGTACAAAATCATATAACTGATAAAACACTAATGTAGCCCATCTAGTGCCCTACGCCACCAGCCACCCATTGAGCGAATTCGGGCTCTCCAGGCCGGGGAAAGAGCCCTCGATCATTCCCATTAGCCGCAGCCGCTGGGTTCGCGCCTCCATTCTCGTTCTGCCTGTCTCGGTTCCGTTGCTGTCGCACGTATACGAGCACGCCCAATGTAACTACCAAGGCCACCATTATGAGACCTTCCAAAACAGCGTCGTCGATATCCATTTCCAAGTCGTCATAATAGCCATCTTGGTGACGATCGTGCCGAGAATCCGCACCCGTAGACAGCAGGTCCTCTTCGTCATCCTCTGCTCTCTTGTACATTTGCGCTCGATAATTGGCCTCTTCTTCTTCATCGTTCTCAATAAAGGCTGCAACCCACTCCTTGAATGTCCGGCGAGGGCGGGGCTCTATCATCGCGGTCAGTAAGGATTCATAAGCTTACAAATATGGCCAGGGCTTACCATCATCTTCCTGGATAGAATTGATCTTTCCATTCGTGATACGATTCCAGTAGCTCCGCAGGCGGAGTTTAAGCAGACTCAACTTGACCGGAAGATAGGACTCGGAACTAGATTCAAGTGCTAGATCATAATAACGTTTTGCCATGTGGAAATCCTGGTCCACAGCAACTCCGTTTTCATGCATCCAACCAAGGTTCCAATAGGCCTGCGCACTGTAGTGAGCCTCCGCGGCCGTGTGGTAGCAGGTCGAAGCTTTCTCGGCGTCCGCGGCTATGCCGCTCCCACTGAGGTAATAGTCGCCCATTTTGATTAGAGAGTCGATGTTAGCTTGTTTAGCGGACCGAGTCCAGTATATGAGAGCCAAGGCAGCGTTCCGAAGCAAAGGCGATCGGCTCTTCTTGAGGCCAGGCAGGATCGAATCGAATGACACCAAAGAGCGCTGTTCGTCTAGCAAAAACGCCACATTAGACTGCGCATTCTCGTAGCCTTGCTCTGCAGCCATCATGGCAGCAACAAGTGCCCGGTCTTTGTCACCGTTCTCGTATGCGGCATTAGATTCGGCAAAGGATGAATGAATCACTTCTGCCCGCTCTGCAACCATCTTATAATATGAAGCGGCCATTCCGCAGTGCCGTTCTCGGCCGACGCCGTTGTTAGATAATTCCGCTAGATAATAGAAAGCTTCCATCCATCCCCAGCGCGCGGCCAGCTCGAAGTACCGAGTAGCGGTAGGAATGTCACCTTGGTCCAAGAATAAAGCACCGAGTCTTGTTTCGGCTGCTGGAAGGTCTTGGTCGGCGGCAGCTTTGAAGTAAGAAGAGGCCTTGAATGCGTCCTGGGGAACGCCGTATCCATGAAGATACATAATCCCAAGCTGATGTTGGCAGAGTGCATCCCCGTTGCCCAATCCAAGCTTGAACCAAGAGCCCGCAGTTGCATAGTTTTGCTCCACACCCTCACCACGGAGAAACATCAAGCCAATGTGCCCTGCCGCTTTCGCAGCTAGTTTCTCAATTCCAAGAGGATGATTCGGGTTCACGGATCCATCTTTGTTCCAATACCGCTTCGTGATCTGCTTGAAGTACTTCATCGCCTTCCGGAAGTTTCTAGGCAAGCCTCGGGCACCTTCGTAATGCATTTTTCCCAGACTGAATGTGGCCTTCAGCTCACCCTTCCGGGACATAAGATCCAAGTATTCCAAAACATCTTCCAAGCCAGCGTCGGTGCTGGCATGAGAATCGCGAAGCGCATTCGGTCCCGAGCTAGATACGCTGGCACCCTCACCATACACACCACCTTCTTCGTCTGCCCAGCGGAATGATTCGCGAACCATGCTTTGACCGCCTGGTGGACCAGATCGGTAGTACTCAATTGCCTTGTCCGCCACCCGCTTGTAGAAGTACGTAGCCTCGTCGCAATTTCTGGCGGTGCCGATTCCCGCGTGGTTCCGGTATGCGAGCGTCATCTGCGATTTCGTGTTTCCAGCCTCGGCCGCAAAGGTATGGTACAGCATCGCCTTCGCTTGGTCGCGTTCCACCCCTCCACCTATCCCTGTCGCATACATAAAGCCAATCATATACTGCGCCGTGTTGTTTCCGGTCAAGGACGCCAGGTTTTGGTACCAATAGAACGCCTGTTTGAAGTCCCGGGGGTGAGTGAAGTTCCCGTGGAAGTTCATCTCCGCTAGGAGAAACATCGCATCGGTATTCTGGCTCTCCTCCGCAGCTATCGTCAATTCATACACCGCTTTGGCAAGATTCGGATGCATCTTCTGTCGAGCAGCATTTTCGGGCTGCAGTCCATTCAAGAACAGTACACGGATAGCCTGTTGGGCATAGTGTAATCCGTATCCGATGAGACCCGATGGTTTTTCGTTCGGTACGACGGAGATCTTGGAGTCACGAAGGATCGTAAGTGCGGCGTTTACGTGTTCTAATCGTAGATAATCGCTTGCCTGTTAGTCCCGTGTGCCAATGGGTGCTGGAGCCATAAGTCAGGTCAACTCACCATTGCCCGGTTGGGCGTCAAATCCCTCCTGGGAATGTCGTTTGTGTGATTCATGAGCAGCATCTTGTGGTGAAGGAATATCGGCCTGGCCCTTAGACTCCACCACATAGGCCTGCAGTAGCACTGGTTAACAGACGAACAATGTCAGCTTCCTCGTCGCGTCATCGACTCCCAGCAGCAGCAGCAGCGGGCGCACATACGGAACACTAAGGGCAGAAAGCGCCATAACCATAGGTTCCTCATCGTGACTTCGAAATATCAGGTGAATGCAGTAATAAGCGGCACATGGCGACTCAGTCCTGAATTAGAACGTCATCGAGAGCCGATTTATGTGCCTGGTTAAGTCGGCGGGGACCGGAGAGGTCCTCTAAGTGGTCCCAAGCACACTTGAGCGGATCGGGCCACCTGTCCAAGCGGAGGTTCATTTCGCCGACTCCTTGGCGGCTAACAAGCCACTCTGCTAGAAAAGTCCTGCCCTAACTATCTAAAGTACTCCGAACCGTAGTAGTAACTTATCTACATATGAACAAGACACGATGTTTCAAAGATCTTTTCATTTTTTATGTTTTTTTTTATAACATTTTCATCTTCTCGGTCCATAATCCATCTGTGCAACCTGTATACAGGAAATAAAAAGAAAAGAAAGAAACAAGGAAAAGAAGAAAGGACCACATCATTAATACACTCGAATCGCAATTGTCCTCCATGCAAATCCAGGGAACAACAAAGTCCAAGCAAAAATCAACGCACCTGTCCCTGGCAAATGGGGAGGTCAACTCACGCGGCTCTTCAAATTCTAAAAACGCTTGGTATTTCCATGTTCTGAAGAGAAATGAAATCATGCATCACCAGCCAACAAATTTCGGTCACAATTTCGGCCGGGGCTTTTTTCAAAGACTGAAGGAAATGAATCCATGGGGCTAATAACGTGAAAAACGTACATTCAGGGGGGAAAGAAAAACGAAGGCTGCAGACGCCCAAATAGTAGAAGAAATAACCAACCAATTCCGCGCATAAGATGCAAAATGTGCTCTCTTTTTTTTTTGGTTTTGTGGTTTGAAGGTTGTCCTGATATGCAGGTGGTAGTACATTGATACAGAAAAAGGCAGCCAGCTATCAAGATTTCCAGCTCACTGACGGGGTGACCTAAAGGATATGTAAGTATGCGGGTTCCATTGACTATGACGAGATGGAACTCTTACGAAGGACTGAAGCTCGGCGACGTCGGACTGTAACCAGGAGAGGCTCCTCCGGGAGAAGTCGGCGAGCCGGAAAAGTTGGGGGATGTAGGAGAATACGTCTGAGGACTCGTGGGAGACCATCCAGGCGATGTAGGTGTGTATTTGGGAGAAGTAGGTGAGGTAGGTGAGAGATGCCGACCGGCACCGCCAATTGCAGGACTGGTAGGACTATAGCTCGGTGACGTGGGACTAAACGCAGGCGAGGCGGGACTGAAGTTTGGCGACGTCGGGCTGTAATTGGGCGACGTAGGCGAGAAGCCTGGCGAAGTTGGCGAGTATGACGGTGAGGTTGGCGACGCCTGTCCATACGCAGGAGACGTGGGCGAGTAGGCCGGCGACGTTGGTGCAAACGACGGACTGGCAGGAGAGAATCCCGGAGACGTCATGAAACGAGGGCTGGTAATACCCATGCCAGGGGACGTAGGAGAGTAGCTCGAAGTTGGTGAATAACCAGGGGATGTCGGGTTTGCACTAAACGGACTGCTCGGGGAATAGCCGCCAGGGCTCGTGGGCGCAGGGCTGAATCCACCGAAGCCACCACTAGGCTGGTACTCAGTAAATCCACCAGGAGTCTCAGCGCCAGCTTGGCGGATGGGAGAGAAGTTCGATTCCGGATCAGGGGTACCAATGTAAGCGTTCTCTTGCATGGGTGAGCCAGTGTCATACTGGGTTGCAGCACCATCAGAGATGATTGCGTCCTTGGCACCGATAGCACCCATAACACCAAAGCGAGCATTGTTGGATACAACGGTGTTGAGCAAGTTCTGGTCAAGGTAGATGTCGAACTCTCCAGTACCCGCGGGTGCCATCTGTCCCAGAATCAAGTTCTCGGAAACACCGCGGCAGTCATCCAGTTCACCGAAAGCGGCCGCTTCTAACAGAATTTCCACGGTTTCTTCGAAAGAGCAGCGCATCAGTGCACCATTGTCGGCACGGTTAATACCGTGACGAGTGACAGGGGTCAGGTAGCCTCGCACGGTCATGACGTCGACAAGCAACGCCAAGTGACGGTGGTTGACATACGAACCGTCAAAGGCAAGCACTTGCGTCAACTCGCGAAGAACAGCGGTACGAGCAGCCTCGATACCAAAGACCTCGAAAACCTCGATAAACTGGTTGGAATACGTGCGAGTAGCATCGACGCCTGGAATGGCCAAAACCTCACCGAGAGAAGAACCACTGGTTTCGAGAACCCATTCTTTGCACTGAGGGTCGTTCTTGCTGGTGAACAACGAACCATCTTCAAGGACACGGATCTTGCTCTTTTCGTTGATGAACGCACGCTCAACTCCACCAACACCTCGAAGAGTTAGGGTATCCAAGAGATGCTGCTCCAGTTTCTTCAGAGTAACATCGTACTCAATGTCCTCATCGTCTTCCTCCTCCTTGTTGTCTTGAATCTGCCGGATTCGAATGACTTGCTCATCTGCGTTGTTATCACTGAAGATCACAGCGATATCCTTGGGATATGCTTGCTTAATCCTAGCTGCAACATCTTGCACAGTAAGACCTTTGTCAAGAAGTTGCGGTCGGTTCAAAATGATACGGAGCAACCACTTCGACTGACGGGAAGAATCGTCCGTAACATCCTCAGGGATAATGAAGTAGGACTCCACCATATCTCTATCATTTTCGATGACAGTGGTTTGGATATCCGGATCATAGTAAATCTCCGTAGCTTCGGTAACGGACCGCAAGCTAGTGTGCTCAACAGCACTTCGTAGCTGCTTAGCACCCTCCTTGTCACCAGATTTGTGAAGCTCTTGATAAACAGTCATAGACGGCGTCTTGATGTTGGTGGCGACGTTCAAAATTTCCTTCAAACGGGGAACACCAAGGGTGACGTTCTTGGATGACACACCGGCAAAGTGGAAGGTGTTAAGGGTCATCTGTGTAGCCGGTTCACCAATTGATTGGGCAGCCAAAACACCGACCATTTCACCGGGGTTGGCAGCCGCTCTAGCAAATCGATTCTCGATGGCACCAATCACATGCTGGAAGGCCAATTTGTTCAAGGAATATTCCGTGACCAGTCTGCGGAACGCAAGACGACTGCGTAGCTGCGCCTTGAACAACAGCGTGGCGTTTTCCTGGGCTTCTTGAGAGATATCGTCGTCTCCCCGTACAATCAATAACCGATCGAGCAAAGACTGCACTTGAGGAACAACTTCCGCTGGGTGCAAGTCGCTGATTGTTCCTTCGCGGATTCTGAATGTAGTCCTGGCAGTCTCGAGGATACGCTGCACGTTAATTGGAAGCTGCATCATCTCCTCGTCTTCCTTGACGACAGTCCGGAGGAAAGCCCGGTCCTTCAGAAGCCGCTCCCACTCTTCATCCAGATATCTTTGAACCTCCACATCTCCTGCAATCTCATTGGCCTGCTCCAAGACATCAGGGCCAAGGCTGCGCTCAGGGTCCATGAGATCAACACGGAAACGATCTCTGAACTTGTCATCGGAGCATTTAATGATATCGACTCGCTGGTTCTCGATGTGAGCACCATCCAGACCATCTTCTCCGTACACGAACTGAATGATATCTCCCAGACTGTTTCGGACAGTACCGTCATACTTGACCATGACCTCTTCCAAGGCTTTAACCAGTTTTCGCTGGATATAACCCGTTTCAGCCGTTTTGACGGCAGTATCGATAAGACCCTCGCGACCAGCCATGGCGTGGAAAAAGAATTCAGTCGGCGTTAGACCCCGTAGGTATGAATTCTCCACGAAACCACGAGATTCAGGCGAATAGTCGTCCTTCGTGAAATGGGGCAACGTGCGATACTTGAAACCGAAAGGAATACGTTTGCCTTCCACGGACTGTTGACCCACGACAGCAGTCATCTGGGAGATATTGATGGTTGATCCCTTTGATCCAGATCGAGCCATTTGGATGGCATTGTTCAAATCCTTCAAACTCTTCTCTGTTTCGCTACCGGCTTCATCACGGGCGTTGTTGAGAGCACGCGAGACCTTACTCTCGAAAGTTTCTCGCACGTTCATACCTGGCAACGCTTCAAGGGTATTCGCGGTGGCACTCTCAGTGATCTCATCGACCTCTTGCTTCCTGACACGCACACAATTTTCGATTCTCTGAATCGTGAGCGCGTCCGGAATAGTATCACCAATACCGATACTGAAACCATTATGTAACAACCAGTAGTTGACGATGGTTTGAGCTCCGTTGAAGAAGGACACAGCAGTGCCTGGTCCATACTCATTGAAAATGGTGTGAATAACACCGCCACCGCTGGCTCCAACAGTCTTCTTGGAAAGCATTCCATACATCAACTGCCCACCATGAATCAGGACACCACCATCGTTCAGAGGTGAAAACTTCTCTGAAAGGGGCGAGCTGTCCTTATCAACACGCAGAAGGTTGAGACCAGGAGGAAGAGCCATGCTGATCATCTGCTTGCCAGTCCATCTGGGCCTGGGCTTCAAGATTGCCGGAGGCGGAATGACACCATCCCAGTCAGGTACCCACATCATAATGTTCATCACTTGGTCCTTGGTCAAAAACGCATCACGACGGCAAATCTTGTATATACCACAGAGTGTGTCCTGCACGATACCCATCAGCGGCCCGTTTCGCTGTGGTGATACGATGTTGCATGGAACCAATGCAAGCTCGCTAAGTTCTGCTCGCGATTCCTCGCTCTGAGGAACATGCAGGTTCATTTCATCGCCATCGAAATCGGCGTTGTAGGGAGTCGTGACAGACAGGTTAAGTCGGAACGTTGAGTACGGCATGACACGAACGCGATGGCCCATCATGGATTCCTTATGCAGAGAAGGCTGTCGATTGAAAAGAATAACGTCACCATCCATGACGTGACGTTCAACTTTCCAACCGTAGAGTAGTTGCTGACCACCGGCCCGTTTAGCGTGACGCAAGTCAATGCGCTCGCCGTTATCTCGGACGATGTACCGTGCTCCGGGGTGTTCATTGGGACCATTCATAACCAGATTCTGCAGCTTCTCAATGTTGTAAGGAGTAACAACCTCGGGATATGTCAAGGTTCTCGCGATGCTTTTGGGAACACCGACCTCGTCCAGAGACAAGTTGGGGTCACCAGTGATAACTGTACGCGCGGAAAAGTCCACACGCTTACCCATCAAGTTCTGTCTCAGACGACCCTCCTTACCCTTTAGACGACTGCGAATAGCTTTGACCGGTCGGTTCGACTTCTGCATGGCCTTCGGTTGACCAGCAATATCGTTGTCCATGTAAGTAGCGACATGGTACTGGAGTAACGACTCGAATTCACGCACGACGTGCTCCGGGGCACCTTCCTGCTCACAGCGCTGGACATTCTGGTTTGCGCGAACAATTTCAGCCAACTTGTAAGTCAAATCATCCTCACCACGCTGGCCACTTGTGCTACCACCCACAAGCACACTAGGACGGACAGGGGGGGGCGGGACCGGCAAGACGGTAACAACCATCCACTCCGGGCGGGCATAGTCATTGCTCAGTCCCATGATGCGAACATCTTCATGAGAGATGGTGCGAAACACATTCAGTGCCACTGATGGGGTGATGGTTTTCTTTTCCGGCTGTGCCATGTCCATGTCATCATCCATCATGCTCTTGTTAGGCTTCCATGTTCCAACCAAGGTGATGCCTTCTTTCCGAATCTGAGGCTGGGCATTCCCACACCCGCCATGGTTTCTCGTAGGCTTCTGGGCTTCTTTCGAAAACGGGTCGTCGTCTTCAGGTTGGTCGGCCTGACATATCAAAACATCCTTGGACAGACGCCAGATGTTGTCGAATCGTCGTTTCGGATCTCTCATGCGAAGGGCTTCTAGGAATTTGGGGTCGGACTGGCTCTAGGTCAGCAATGCCATCTATAGTTTTGCCATCCCGTAAGGGATGACTAACCGTATTGGCTTTGATCTTTCCACAGTTGTGGCAGACCGTCTCGAGTAGCTTCTTGATCTTTGTCAAAAAACCTGAAGAACAAAAAAGCGTCAGCACGAACACCCAAACAAATAGATTCAGTGCTTGTCTCAAAAATGGACAACGTACCGATATGGAAAACTGGAGTGGCAAGTTCGATATGCCCGAAATGTCCGGGGCATTCTTTTTGGCCTTCCTCACAGGTTTCGCAGTTCCATTGCCGATCGATTGTTCCCAAGCGAGGATCATTCAGACCCTTTGTCCGAGGACGCTGTCTTTGCTCATCCTGGTGTTTTCACATTCCGTTAGCATCGCGGATGGTCTAGTGACCGGCAGACAAAGAAAGGAGACTCACCATCGTCTCCGGGTATTCCACATGTACCACACTCATCCGCTTGAGTTCCTCGGGGGCGAAGAGACCAAACTGAATCTCCTTGATGGTGCGCAAAGGCGCCTTGGAGTAAGGGAAAAACACGTTCGACATGATGAAGGTCGGTCACGGAGATGCGTTGCTCGAGAGGTAAGACGGGGGCAGGTGACGTATCGCAAAGAAACGGGCGATGCGAAAAGAGTAAAACCGCGAAAAATCGATCCAAGAAGTCGATAATATTAACTCTCAGATGTGCAAAAGCGACGGTTGAGGAGTTTGCGAAGCAGCTGGCCGGCTGAGGCCTTTGGCAGCCCTTGCCACGAGGGCGCCTGCGACCTTATCCACCGACGTCGCGAACTCGAAAAAAGGCGAAGGAAAAAAGGGCCGCGATCGATGGAGGCGAATCGTCCAACTGAAAGAGTGATATCGCGATGCGAAACGCGATGGTCGGGGGCGTTGGGCGATGGGAAAGCAGCGTGTCGAGGTGATGAAAGGGAGATGGTTGGACGTCAGGTCGGTGGTCGATGGGGCACGAGTTTTCTGAGCCGCAACCCGGCACTAGCGCGGTGGCAATTATAAGGCATTCATGCCAAGACTCAGACCTTGGCAGACGGAGGTGACCGATAGCTGAGTGCCAATCAAACCGAGTGATAAGGAAAGGCAGTGGAGCCAGTCCTTCACCGTTTAGAGGCCCTCTGACCGCCCGGCAGCCCCAGGTTCTAACCTTCCAGATTTCATCAGATTCACCTGCCGACTATGAATCTCCCCGCCTGCAGGCAATCGCAGTAGCGTCTCTATTGCACTGGATGATTGTTCTCAGCCAGTCATCCTGGCCTTCTTTCTGGGCTAGGATTCTACGGTGATCTTTCAATTTTCTCCCTTTCGTGTTCCCCTTACCTCCTTGTTACTATTCCTGTTACTTTCTTTGACGGCGCAACCTCTTTATTCGGCACAATGAATCTCTCCCTTATTGATCCCTTTGTCCTGGCTCAGGACTACCCGGACACCCTAACAGAGAAACTGAGTATGGCTCCATTTTCCATTTTGGCAATAGCGCCCAACCACTAACAGCTTCAGGAAGCGGCCATGCGACGTCTTTACGCTTTAATCGCAAGGGCGACTATCTAGCCTCCGGACGAGTATGTCTTCTCACAGATACCCGCGAACCTTTTCCCACCTGCAAGGCATTGACCCATAGTGTTAGGTAGACGGTACCGTGGTCATCTTCGACATAGAGACAAATGGAGTGGCGCGAAAATTACGGGGTCACACTAGACAGATCCAATCGCTCAGGTACATATTTCGCTGTCATGTTTACGATTGCGCAAAGGCTCACGTCGATCCGTATAAAGTTGGTCTAGGGATGGTCGTTATCTTTTGAGCTCCTCGCAGGATTGGAAGTGTATCCTATGGGATCTGAAAGACGGGTCAAGGGTGCGCACTGTCCGATTCGAAGCTCCTGTGTACATTGCCGAACTACATCCTTACAACCAGTAAGCTATTGCGATCATTGCTTGGATCCTGGCATTCGAGGTCGTATTGCATGCTAATGGCTTCTCATTCTCTAGCTTGTTGTTTGTCGCCTCTCTATTCGAAGAGCAGCCCGTACTCGTCGACGTCTCATCTCCCAAACCCATCAAGCGCATCCTTCCCTCCGGTCCGTTCCGCCCAAAGTCCGAAGAAGTTGACCCCGCCGTGGCCGCGAAGCAAGCAGCTCAAGATGCAAAGCAGTCGACTTGCGTGACCATCTTCACTGCGCTAGGAAACCATATTATCGCGGGGACATCTAAAGGCTGGATCAACATCATCGAGACTCAAACCTGCACCACCATTCACTCCTCGCGGCTCTGCAACGGCTTAGTGACTCTCATACGCCTCTCCAGTAACGGGCGAGATATCCTAATCAACAGCTCCGATCGAGTAATCCGCACAATACTCATGCCCGATCTCTCCCAGCTCGGCATCGATCTCGAACTCGCCAACATCAAACTCCAGGTTGAGCACAAATTCCAAGACGTCGTCAACCGCCTCAGCTGGAATCACGTCACCTTCTCATCCACCAGCGAATTCGTCACTGCCTCCACTTACATGAACCCCGACATCTACGTGTGGGAACGCAGCCACGGCTCCCTGGTCAAGATACTAGAAGGGCCGCGAGAAGAGCTCGGCGTCGTAGAATGGCACCCGCATCGGCCCATGGTCGTCGCCTGCGGTCTCGAATCCGGACATATCTACACCTGGTCCATCGTAACACCGCAGAAATGGTCCGCCCTGGCCCCTGATTTCGGCGAAGTCGAAGAAAACGTCGAGTACGTCGAACGCGAAGACGAATTCGACGTCCATCCGGCCGAAGAAATCCACAAACGTCGTCTTGACCAGGAAGATGAGGTTCCTGACGTTCTGACGATCGACTCCCAGAAGAGTGACGCAGACGAGGAGATTGAATCTTTCCGAATGCCCGTCCTCCTCGACATCTCCGATAGCGAAAGCGAAGAGGATATCGTGGCTGTGGGGCCGGGAACCATGCGTCGACGCAGTCCTGGTGCCGGTCGTGAGTGGATGCACAACGACGGCGATAAGGACTCGACTACGGGTGGTGGGAGAAACGGGACCGGCAGAGGGGGGAGGGAGCGGCGACGATGAACTCTCCGATCTTGAACCCTCCCGATCTATCTTTCTCATTCTATTCATCTGTCTTGCTATGTCTTTGGGATCATCATTTAGGGAAGGAAATCTGTTTATTATCATTTAGACCGGGGGGATTTGCGTTCGGGTTGTTTTCTCGGTTGTTGTTGGAAGGTCATGCATGAGGTTATGAGCGTTTCTGGTGATGATTGTCATACCTTGAAATTACCTATCTATCTATACCCAATATCACAGTATCTTATACTCCATCCCAAATCATTGCGCAGAATAGCTACACCCCGATAAACCAATTAGGAGGTATCTACCTTATCTTTCTGAAGAGCCAACCGACGAAATTCAAAAATTAGATTTATTTTCTCTCTGTAGCCATTATGACATTTTAATCAAGTTTTATTATAGTCTTGGGAGAAAGAAAGAAAAAAGAAAACTGGTTTGAACTATACAGCCACCAGCAAGAGATCTCAAACCTAAGATACCAAAAGATATGTATCAGATATTGACGGGGATGCACAAGGAAATGCAGATAAGCAACCGAAACATGGTCGCGAAGATCCCTGGATCTCCTGGCCATGCGGCAATGTCTAATCCCGGTGGATGTTCTAAGGGAGGATGCGATGCTTTATCCTTACATTTGCCTTCATCTATCAAGATTTCGACTTCGACTTCGAATTCACAGTAACAATTACCTTTAGGATAGGTGTCACTTGGTGTAATCTGAAGAAAGCGGCAGCAAGATTTGACGGAATGCAGTAGCACTGGCATGGTGTATGCAATGTGTTGACGGTCGTCGCGGCATAACTTGCAATATCACCATTCCCGAAGGAGGATGAAACTGACTCTGAACAGAGGACTGTTCGGGTTTCAATTGGCGGTCGTGCTAACTTTCGGCAAGACCGCCGCCGTTATTCTGTGGATCATGGCGCGGCAGGGGATACTAAATGTGCAAATACGCATTCAATTGCCCCAGCGCATATGAGAGGGTGAGACCCGGGTGCAAAATCGCTTCCAAGAAGCAATGGATCGATCTCCAGCCGCAGTGATCTACACTGCTCCCCCAGGAGCGGAGAAAACAATCGGGAGGGGAGTGAAATACTTTATCTCATCAACTCGTCAACCCAGTGTCCTGGCGCGAGTATTGACATTGGCGTATCCTGACCGATGTCTGTCTGTCTCGCGCGGCTTGTAAATTTGACGATCAGTTGTTCAGAGGTTTCCGCGCCTGGTATATGTGTAGAATGTTGTAGGCGTGGATTTCCTTGTTGAAAGCTTCTGATTTCACGTCGGCAGCAATACGCTGGATTTTATCCAAATCCCAACCAAAGACTCGGCTAAACGGAGCCAGGCTGAGAGACTCGATGCTCTCCGAGATGGCCAAGTTGTACCACCGAGCAACCTTCCTTTCGTGTTCATCCTGGTGCCATGGGTTCAAAGGTAGCCCCACCATTTGGTGGTCGATTTCCGTAAACCCAGCCTCCTGGAGGTCTCTGATGGTATCGCGAGAGTTGTGGGCTATTGGGCGCATGGTGTCTTGCGTAGCCTGTTTCAGGAGTTGGTACCATTGGCGCAAAGCCAGCCCTTCCAACGGGCTGTCGTCGCATCGGGGTTCGAAATCGATTTCCACCTGCTCGAACCAAGCACCCGGTCGTAGATGGGAAAATATTCTCCGGTACAGGTTCGGCCAACCCAGCACGCTACCACAGCCCATCTGCAGATGGATGAGGTCCCACGATTCCTCGCCTAGGGTCCAGCGACTCTCGAAATCGAAGGGCGCGTAGAATTCGCAGTTGGGCGGCTTGTTAGGCGGTTGTATAGGAGCAAGGTCTACGCCCACGACAAAGCCTTCGGGGTATTTGTTGGCCACGTCAATCGACCAGATCCCAGTCCCGCATCCCAAGTCCAAGAACCGGCCATCTCTCGGATGAGGAGCATAGATCAACCCATCCGAGACACGCGCCACGGTGAACAATTTGTGGAAAATATCAAGGCGATCCTGTTCTTGCTCATCGCAAGGCAGCTGGTAGACTCCTCGGCGAAAACCGTGGTAGGTGCGTCCGTTCTCTTCATGGAAAGGCTGTTTCTCGGAACTCCTATATAGGCAAACAAAACGACCAGGGATCGCACATTAGCCGTCCAATGATACCAAGCTTACTTATATTAATTGGCAAGGTTGCGGGGGGAAACGGCAAGTGGGGGATGCGATCACAAGGCAAGACTGGAAGGAAATCAGAGAGAAATACTTGCTATAAGTAGAGTTCATGCTCGGTGACCCATTGCGATTCCAAGAACTATAGCCAGGCGCCTCCTCTCTCGCAGTATCCCTATCGGTGATCACGTAGATGTCCATTGCGTCCGAATTGTTTCTCGAACGGCTCGCATCCGCCGTTTGGGAGTAGAAGTGATTCTGAGATGGGGAAGCCATCGTGAGAGGTCGCTGTTCGACTTGACCGTTCCCAAACATAACGGAGTGCACTAAACGAGATCTTGTCGGGGAAGAAACAGTCTCGCTTGTTTACAGGGAGGTGGGGGGGAAGGTGCCCGGAGGAGAAGGTGGCGGGCTGATGTCAGTATCGCGGAAGTCGGTGGAGCAGGTATATGGAATATAGACCAGGCGACAGGCAGAACATAGAGCAGGACAACTCGTGGGAGTGCAAAGAAGAAGTAGAATAGAGCATAAATCCCGAGAATGGTCCGGTGGTACTGGACTGCGAAATGATACTGTTCGCCGTACGAGAGGTAAAAGAAGTCAGTCAGGGTATGGGGCCCACCGAGGGGCATAGAAATAGAAATAAAAAGAAACAAAGGAAGAAAAAGAAAAAGAAAGAGTCAAAATAAAAATGGAGGCGACTTGCAGCAGATCACACTTTCGAATGCACCTAGCTGGGCCGGAACTGAATCATGGGAAGACTGCCAACCACGACCAGAACGAGGCAATGGGCGAGAAAATAAATAATCCTGAAAATCCAAGACCAGGAAAATAAGAAAAATAGAGAAGGAAGTGGAAAGATAATAAAATAAACAGGCGCCGTGTTACTTCCCCCGCGATGATCGAAGCTCAGCCAAACAAGAGGGAAAAAAAAAAAAAAGAAAAAGAAAGAAAAGAAAAAAGAGTAGCGGTCACGGAACGGAGATCTACTAGACGCGAGTCAACAGCAATGACAGATGGAGCTCAATCAACCTTGGTTGCAGGGCGAGCCACAGTCGAGTCAATTGCAAAGGCGCCCAACCGGGAAAGGGGAGGGGGGTCAGGAAGGAAGAACGAAATGGAAGAGTTACCGTAGAAGGTAGGGAAGGGGAAGGTAGATGAAGCGAAGTACGGAGTAGGTCACGGCCAAAAATGGAAAGGAAGCAGGGTGGTCTGGCGGAGAAGCGAAGAGGATTGTTCACCAGGACGAGAGTACGAGACCCAAAAGAAAATGAATCAAATAAATCAAATAAATAAAATCCCTGCTCATGAATAATAATAAAAATAATGGAATAATAACAGAAATAAAAAATAAGAAAAATAAAAAATAAAAAAAAACACAAATAATAGAGGGCTTTTCTTTAAGGTTGCTGCAGCCGCTGTCGTCCCCGTTGGGTCCACGGGCGCGAGGGCGGGGCGGTTAGGGGGCCTGAGGCGCTGAGAATCAGCCTTTCCCCGAGTGATTGATAATGATTAATGAGTTCGGGTTAAGACGACCGGGGTTGAGATGGGCATTCCAGAAAAAGGGGCTGTTGCGAGGCGAACAGAGAAGGAACACGCGCAAGCCGGGATGGTTGACAAGGCACTCGATACTAGCGATGTATGTACTGTACTGTCTACATATGTGTATGTATCCTGGCTTGCTAGACGCTGGCTGTCCAACATTCGAAGTATTACACGGACTGGCTTGATTTACTCACCACTTGGTTGCGCTAGCGTACCATGGTTCAGCTAACACTTAGGTTTTCATCTGGTTCATTGGCTCAATAGACTCATGGAAGCCCCTCCATCAACCATGGTTGCGGGTTTGTCCGTCACTAGATAGTAGTAGAATGTTTACATGGATCTTCAAAATCTACTGGCGACTGCAGGAGTCAGCGGGGAACCTCCTCAATGTAGGGATCATTTGAATGATGTAAGAAGGTACTTGACGGTGACGTCCATCTACTTCGCCTTCCAGGTATAGTGCCCGATATTATTGGGTATCTGATACATGCGGCACCTGTACGGGTGCGTGTGGGAAGCCCGGAGGCCTGCCGGGATGCATGGATATTAGTTGTACGGTAGGTGCTACTGCTGGGTGGTAGAATAGCGGCGATGTTGCCGGCTACTCCGTAGAAGCCACATGTCGAGAGGAAATCAATTCCTTTTTTTTTTTTTTTTTTCCCCTTCTATTTATTTTAGTTTGAAAGAGGGGGTTGAGAGAGAAAAGGAAAAAGAAAAAGCCCTAAAATCATCCACCCGAGTCTTCGGGCCCTCGCACCATCTTTGCGAGTCCAATGATCGATCAACAATAAAGTGGCGGTAAAGGATTGGACTGGATCGAATTTGTTCGGGCCAGCAGCGATAACCTTTCTCAGAATAAATTAAAGGATTCATTTTGACTTTGTCTCCTGAACTGGACTTACTTCTCCCGGTTAATCAGGAGGGGTCGGTTGAGTCACTCACAATAGGGACAGTCGATGTATATTTTGGCAAGTAGGTAGGTAGACAGGAAGAAGAATTAGATTATTACAGTAGAATGAAAAACGGAAGATGTTCTCCATTGTCCAATGTCATACTCCGTTCAATGGTGTGGAACAAACATGGAAACATGACGGGAAATACACCAAAAATAAAAATATACTCCGTAGCCAACAGCTACACTAGGTTAAGCCCCAACTACAGTACTATTAATATCATCGCTCTCCTCCAGCGGCTATAAATTTCATTTTATTTATATTCTTTGCTTTCTAGCATTTGATTACTCCGGAGTATGTATTTTTTATCTTCTCTTCTTTTCTCGTTATTCCAGCACCGCTCAGAGGATGAACGAAGGAGGGGCAAGACCAGAAGGAAGAAAAAGAAAATTAAATTGATGGGTCCAAAGCCAACTACTACAAAAAGTGACTTCCGGGCGGGATGCGGACCGCCTCCCACACTTAATTAAATAATTCAACCTTTTATTCCTCGCCCTTTAGTCTTTGTCCTTTGTCCTCCTTCCGTTCCCCCTTCGGCCTTTCTCTGCTTGGGCCACTCACGTACTCCGTCCGATTCTGGC
Source organism: Aspergillus ochraceus (assembly GCA_004849945.1). Lineage (NCBI taxonomy): Eukaryota > Fungi > Ascomycota > Eurotiomycetes > Eurotiales > Aspergillaceae > Aspergillus > Aspergillus ochraceus. The sequence goes on from SSOS01000002.1 coordinate 3,157,784, forward strand.
TAGTTGCTGCCCGCGTTTTCAGACATGCCAGCGTCAGGCAGCGGTACCAACGCAGTGGTTTGCAGGATTCGAAGCTTCGGGCCTGGCTCCCCTTCGAGCGTTCCTCCGTAGCGTCCGAGGAGCAAACCAAAAATGACCCCAGCCCTCCATTTCCGCAGGGTCACTAACCACGGCATTGCGTGCAGCCGCTTCAAAGTGGATCAGTTCGTTTCGGATTATGGAGCTATGCAAGGTCTGGCGTCGAAGGCATCTCCAACTCTCCATACTAAGCAATGTCACAGAGGCAACTACTAACCATATCTAACTAGTAGTAACTTAGTAAGTGACATCGTCTCGAGTCCTGGGCTCCACGGTTGTACGAGCTGTACCCGTTGAGTTGCCATCTACAGAGTATGTGGAAATCCTCTGCAACCGACAGACTCTCGTTGCTACCTTGGGTACCCTCATTTCTTCACCAAGCCCACATGGTCGGTCGACGGTGTCCGAATAACTTTGGGCGGCAGCTCGACCCGCTACTCTCCCACGCGCCGTCCCAGAGTCCGGCCAAGGTCGAGCGATCTTCACTTGATGATTGACATTTGACAGGCTGTCTGACTGAAGTAACTTCGCGCCGAACTCCTTTTAGTATCATATCAGTCCGGACGGACCGCGGACGTGCATCGCCTAGCACCTACTAGGCCACTATCCGCCCCCCGAATGACGCCCGTGTTCAGTGTTGGGATCAGGAACTTTGAGGGGGGGGGGAGCCTAGAAGGATCGCGAGCCACGCCCTCCTCCCCAATCATTTGTACAGTAGTATTGCCTTGTGATTCACTGAGTGGTCTTAATGATCGGGCTGATCATTTCACCGCTTCCCAGATTCCTGGGTCAAGCATAATGCATAAGATTTATTTTTGCTCCTGCATCCTCCCCCCCCTGTACTCCGTGGCTGACAGGCTCACCTTTCAAGTCCGTGTCCCTGTCCGTACCTGGTCTTTTCTTGTTTTCAATTCTAGGTATTTTTTGGTAATTCTTTTGCTCCTTAGATTCCAATTGTCTGGTTTTTCTTTTCAGATATCCCAGCTATCTCTGAAAGTCTATCTTTCCTTTTCTGTGTGATCTGAAAAACAAGATATATCGGGCCTACCTATGGATTGACCGATCGACTAATAGTTAATTGGCCGGTTTAGTCCGTGATCTTGGAAGGATCCATAATTTCTAGAGTCCCGAGTCCATGCTGGATTTCATTTTCGGCGGTGAGGCATATTATCCTGGATGGGGAGCTACTACCAATGGGGTTATGCCTATTAAGGCACCTCGTACATAATCCTGGGTAGAAAATAGATTAACGCCCATATTTCGGCGCAGCTCTACTGCGAAAATTTTACTGGAACAAGAAATCATGACGATGATGACTGTCAATCACCAAACATATTTCCTCCCCTTAGATCTGGCCACGATATAAACCTCCTTATCCCTGTCCTCTAGCCCAGAGCCATTGGATGACAAGGCCCCCCCGTTTTTTAGTCTACTGTGCAAGGGAAAGGGGCGAGAACTTACCTAATCCTCGTCCAGAGCATTCAGTTAGTTAGCTAGTACGGCACACGGTGTAGTTGGAGTTGGAGTCGATTTTTCCTCTTCTCATTGCTCTCAATCAACTATGATTCTCTACCAGTATACTCCGTAATGGACATACCAGATAATAATCACTCCCCTTTCTTCCTGGCGTCCGTCCTCTTACCAGCCCCCCTTTCCCTCTCCTCTCAAGAATGCCACCAAGGAATGGTTCCGTGGAACAAGTCCTGCAGCTGACCTGCGCCGTCCTTTCGCCTACCGATCCTTGCTTCTTGCTCTCTAGTATGACTAGCTCCTATCAAGACCGACTTCTCCACCGCGCTGACCTCGTCGGATATATCTACCGCTCGACTGTTCCCCACCTTCATTCGCCTGGCGTCTCGCCAGTCCTGCTTTTCACGTCCTCAACCATGGTCTTGCCTCTCCCTAGAGCGTCTCGGCCAGCTGAAGAGATTAATTTTGAAGCGCCCCCTCTTCTCGCCACCATCCCTTGAAGTTCGGTACCATATCATCGATCGTGGATACGCGCTTTCTACCCAACGCCGCCCCTCCCATCCCGTTTCACCCGGTGGTCGATTGTCTGCCAGCACGACGTAAGACATCATGAGGTGTCTAGACCTTACCTGACTCGCGGAGATTCATGGTTGATGTTTGGCGCCGGCCCGAACCATCAAATACGGAGTATAACGAGGCACGCCATGCCGGTCCCTGGACGGCGCGATGACAAGTCACCAATAGACACCTTCTCCAATTGAAGCTAATCCCTCACATCCACTCGATTCGCGATTGTCTCTCTGGTGTCCCGGATAGTTTCTTTTTTTTTCCCCCAACAGAAGATTCCCTCTCGGACTGACACGTCGCACAACGCCTCTTTAAATCATTTGACAGAAAAATCCCACCCTCGAAATGAAGGATTGGGGAACCCAAGGTGGGGGAAGGCGTAATCAAACGATCATCACCGAGTAGATCATGCGAAACCTTCCAGGTTTTATATTCTTGGGGAAACCAACTTAGATTCCGATGCAGCCACTAAGTTTTGCCATGAGCAGGTACAGAGATGCTCCTGCGCTGGCCGCATGAGGAGGAACCAATCCGCTGCCATCCCTGCGATGAAAATCAATTATTGGTCGCCTGAGCAGGAAGGATGCCACCGCTTCATCGGTGGACTAGGATGGCCCTCTAGGCTGCTATTGGCCATGGCTGCTTCGAATCCTTAGTAACAACAGTGCGTCCCTGGCTGCTCCTGGCAGAAACAGCCCCGGACCTTTTTGCGGCAGTGCTCATGCAACTAATTAGGTGCAGTTAGCCATTGAGGGGGGTCAACCCTGCGCTCCGTAGACAGGTATCCCAGCTGCTGTCAACTCGCCTGCTCTCTCTCTTTCTCTCTTTCTTTTTTCAATCCCCCCCCAACGGGGCTCCACCTTGCTTATAACGCTGCGAATAGACTTCTGCGGCCATCGACCAATCCGGTGACCATTTCAGCCTCTGATCCATATTAGTCGTTAGTACTCCATTCAGACGTCACCCTCTTACTTGGATCTTTTTTCGCACCTTTTTTTTTTTAAAAATTTCTTTTGCTTTCTCATTTTCTGGTTAGACCCCCTCCCTCCGTCGGCTGATCGGACCAAGAAATGGAGACTCAACTATTCCTATTGTCCAACCAAAGGTCCAGGGGTCGAGTTGCCCTATCACCTGCATTACTCGGCTCATCCTGGTAAAATTCATCGTTCTAATATGGCAAAGCTTCGACCGAATTCTCTACCGGTTCTTTCGCGAGGCAACTAACAGCGAGCACCCGGTATATCATGTGCGATCCCCGCATCACGAGGGCGTCCTCGGCGATTGATAGGGGTGATGATATCAACAATCGGCAAGCCCCTGCAGTAAGGAGTACACAGCTACCCATTCATCAATCATGACAAGGTAGATCTGCACAGCGTGAGACGTCCGCCGGCGGTGCCTACGGAGTCCAAGCAACACCAGTAGTGTATATGTTGATCAAATCCAACGGCCTCCTGTCTCAGGCTAAAGTGGGGATTGCGCGGAGGGAACCCACGGGTGCCCTGGCCAGAAGGTGAAAAAAGCCCTTGAAAGGTTGCAGTTCCGAATTTTTTTCAAAGTCTAGACGGAAGCTCGGTCGGTCCTTATCGTCTCAAGGCGCACTCTTGGATCTATCCAACATTGATCATCTGATGGGGGGGAATCCCTCCCCCCCAAATGGCATGGATGGACTTGTGCATTCGTTCGGTTGGGAAAGGAAGAAACCAACAGTTTTGGATAGTAAGATAATATCGGCGTTTGCATAATTTTTTTTTTTTGCGTTGGTCTGTTGCAGCTAGTATTGCCTGATTTTTCTCGGCCTTTCATTTTTCAATTTTTCAAAAATTTTTTTTTTTTTTTTCAATTAGTTGCTGTCATCCAAGGTGAAAGTACAGTACAAAGACTTGGGGAAGGCAACTAACGGGTTGTGAGCCCCAAGAATCAGGCAGTAAGGCCGCGGTAAGGCCTCAAAAGGGGAAAAAAAAAAAAAAAAGCGAAAAGAAATTCTTGGCTTCCGCCGCTCCGGATATCTTGAAAGTATCAACTCCCAGAAAAAGAAAGAAAGAAAACTAAAAAAAAAAGAAAAGAAAAGAGGAGGCGGCTCGGTTCGAGAACAGCGATTGTCTATCATTTCTTGGAATCACACCGTGCCATCGTCCATCCCTATTGGAAACAGCCACGTCAAAAAGCACCAAAGCAAGAGAACGCAAAAGATTGAGGCTACGGAGGTTTCCCGTGCACACCCACTTCGGCTTGATATCGAATTCCCCGTCAAGCCACAACACTGCAGCGACGACAAACAATTGTCCACTCGCCTTTCCACCAAGTAAATCTCGTATTAGACTGTCCGGTGCAGGGGCTCTCTATCTATTTGAGGCTGAGACCTAGTTCTCTTGTCTTTTATTTACCCTATCAGAGAGGGGTGTCAATCCACCACAGGAGTTTTTCCCTCTTCCCCCATACTTTTTCCTTGTCCTTTCTGGCCAGGCGATCACAGGCTAGTTAGTTAGCCATGCATACGCTAAAAGCTACGGCCTCCTCCTCGCTCTCCCTTGCGGAGGGCAGTTACATCTACTCCCTTACGGCGTCATCTCCAGGTTCATTTGCCGCTATTTCGTCCGATGACTCTCTCCGCACCTTCGACGCTGCTAGTCTGAACCATGTGTCTCTAGTGGCTACGGACATCCACGAGGGAGTAACTGCATTGAAGTCCTATGATGACAACCAGCAGTTACTGGCCACCGGAGGAAGAGATGGAAAAGTGAAGCTCTGGGATTTACGAACGGGCAAGAAGGCGGCCGTGGCTACGATGGAGACATGTAGGCATCCCTCTTTTTCCCCTGTTTTTTTTCTTTTTTCTTTTTTTTCTTTTTTTGCTTGCTATTTTTCGGCGATGGATATCATAATCTGGAGTCACCATATCCAACCCCTCATTTCCACCATGTCGAATTCTAGGATGAGTCTACTATCATGCATGTTTGTGATGAGTTGTTGTCCAACTCTCGAAGTTTAATTTCTTAGTTGAAATGCACGGCATCCGATGATTGCATGCTGACCTTTGACTGCCGCAGCAAACCAAGCGCCTGTTTTGTCCATCGCCTGCTGCGCCGCAACTAACAGTCTCGTTGCTGGAACCGAGCTAGCTTCGTCCCAGGCGGTTGTTGCATTCTGGTACGTCCTGGTATTTCTTCCCTGTTCATGATGAACCTGGTCAGATCGATTCGCTGTCAGGCGAAGATTTCATGGATGGGCATCAACATCGTCTTTTTTATTTTTATTTTTTTTTTCTTTACTCCCCCCTCTTCTGACTTCCTCCATTATTTGGATCCTGCGAGCTGCTAACTGACGCAACAGGGATGTCAGATCACCCGGCCAATACTCACTCCAATATGTTGAGAGCCACAATGACGACGTAACTGAGGTGCGTTGTACTTGCACCTCCTGATTTAGATTAACCCAGATAGAAAGGGAAACCCCTACAAAACATGCCAGTTCATCAAACTAACGACGATCGACCGGGGAAATGATTGGTAGCTTCAATATCATCCCACGCAAAAGAACCTCCTGCTGTCCGGAAGCACGGACGGCCTCGTCAACGTTTACAACACCACCATCGCCGATGAAGATGATGCCCTGGTGCAAGTCATCAACCATGGCTCCGTGCACCATGCCGGCTTCCTTACCGAGCGGGCGATCTACGCGCTCAGCCACGACGAGGTCTTCTCGATCCACCCGGCCACGGACCCAGATGAGCAGGCGCAGGAGCCGAATCCCGTCCAGTTTGGGAACTTGAGAGAACCGCTTGGCTGCGAGTATGTCGCTCAGCTGTGCATTGGCAGTCAGGGTTCCTACGTCGCTGCTGGCAGTACGAGGTGCGTTCAGGCAGCCCATTTTATGACCATTCCCTACCCCCTCTCTCCCTGGCTCTTGGCCGTATGTTGTGTGCTAACGAACGACGTCAGCGAACAACGCCTGGACTTGGTTCCTCTGTCGGCTAGCCCGTCGTGGCAGTTCAACCGGGAGAACCTGTGGCGTCTTCCGGGTGGTCACGGCGAGGAGATTGTTCGTTCTGTGTATCTGGATGAACAGGTGTGTTTCATTCCGCTGTTCTAACTTGAAGACCGCGCAGCCTAGCTAACATATCACAGTCCCAATCGGTGTTTACCTGCGGTGAGGATGGATTCGTACGTGCCTGGAAACCGCAAGGCGAGGGAATGGACACGGAGGATTCTTCGACCAAGACGGCACGACCTAAGGGAAAGAGGGGTAAGGAGAAGGGGCGGTTTAATCCGTATTAGATGTTGGTCTATTGGTGGTGTGTTGTTGTTTATACATACACAGGTGTCAGTTTTTGGAAGTTCGGTTAAAAATATATTCTCTCCGCGCTGAAATGCCAGAATATCTTGCTGTAGTGAATGTTTGTGCCTTCATAGTAGATTAGGACATACACTTATTTCAAAAAGGTAAAAGCGAAATTGAAACCGTTCCAAGTTAGAAGAACGATGGATAAAGTCCACCAGTACTTCGTGCTGGATGGTAGGTTGAGAGAGGGTACAGAGCCAAAAAGGAAAACAAGCCAAAACGTAGTCGCCCGGGATCGAACCGGCTACCTTCTCAGAAACTGCTACAACAGCGCGTGCAAAAGTAACACCAGAAAATCTCTTCTTTTCTTATCTCCGCGGGGACCATTGATTATTTCCATTCTCCAACTTTTTTTTTTCTTCCGGAAAGGAATCCCTTCACTTCTTTCGTTTGTGATTTTGCTGTGTTTGCGACGCGCTAGGTCGTTCTTTCACATACGCACTCTCTTCTTTTCTTCTTCTGATATATATACGTCAAATGAGCGGATTGTGCGCGAGTGCTTAGATTTTCTTTTTCTTTTTCTCTTTTTTTTTTTTTTTCGGACTGTCCACCACTCAACGACTCCAAAACGCCGACTCCATTCATCCCGGCGAGCCGCCCCAAAGAAAAGAAAAAGTCATCACATCGCACAGCGCGTACGCCTATCAGACATCCCTACCTACATCGTACCTAGTACCGACTGCGCGCCCCTACACCTCCACCGGATATTGAATATATCTATCAATCCGAAACGAACCGACCGACCAACCAACCAATTATCCAACAACCCCTCACCCTCACTCCAACCTACGAAGTGGAGAGAGAGTGCCATATCCAAGAAAACGGGACCCTTGTTGCGCCGATAGAATCCCTGCATACATACACACCAGACACCAGGCAGACATACGAACCGAGCCACGAACCACGCAACGACACCAAACCCTTTGACCATACCTACAACCTCCTACCCCTACAAGCAAAGCCCCTCAAAAAAAAAAAAAAAGAAAGAAAATGGACCCCCAAGCCTACCTAATCCGCCACGGCTGGACCGGTCCGGGCAACCCCTTAAACCCAAACCGCCGACCCGGAACGCACGGCGGGCTCGGGCTCACGAAACCGCTCCTGGTGGCGCGCCGGCAAGGCAACGAGGGCGTCGGGAAGAAGACGACCAAGGATCCGACGAATCAATGGTGGTTAAGGGGGTTTGAGGATGCGTTGAAGGGCGTGGGGAGCGAGGCTGCTGTCGCTGGGAGTGGGAGTCAGCCGAATGCGTTGACGAGTGAGTTGTATCGGTTTTTTGTGAGGGGGGAGACGGTGCCGGGGACTATTGGGGGGAAGAAGGAGGAGAAGGGAGGGAAGGAGAAGGAGGAGAAGGGGGTGAAGAGGAAGATGGGAGAGGGAGAGGGAGAGTCGCGAGAGGCGAAGAAGGCGCGCAAAGAGGAGAAGAAACAAAAGAAGGCCGCGAAGGAGGAGAGACGGGCTGCGAGACAGGTACGGCGGGATGAGAAAAAGGCGAAGAAAGACGAGAAGGAGAAGAGGAAGGTGGAGCGGGCAGAGCGCAGGGAGCTGAAGCGTCAGAAGAAGGAGAAGGACCACAACCCCGAAGAGGACTATCCTACGCCAGTGTCGATGGAGTTGGATTCGGCCGAATCGAGTGGACGCGACGAGGCGGCTGTTCTGAAGGAGCAGAAGAAGAAGAAGGCGAAGAAGGCTGAGAAAGAGAGCAAGAAGACCAAGAAGCAGGAGGCGACATCCTCAGACGAGAAACCCAAGTCGAAGTCGAAGTCGAAAAAGTCCAAGGACGGGAAAACGACGCGGGATTGAACTTTCTGAACTACCGGTGATGCGCGATCGAAGTATACTCTGATGTCTGAGTATTTGTTGCCGTATGTACATTCTTAGCGGTTTGGCAGACTTTAGATACCCATTTGGCACGGCTGCAGTGGTTGAGTTAAACAAAAAAGTACTGTATAATCAATTAAAGTATTCAATTCATAACAAATGCAATCTATACGTAAATCATGAATGCTTAACTATACCCCTACATCAGCAGGCAACTTGCCCGGCTTCCCCGATAGAATCCACGGCCTGCGCTCCCAGAACTCATCCTTGATGATATCGACATGATCAACCACCACCTGAGCCTTCCGACGCAGTTTCCGAAGCTTCTCCTGCTGGGTCTTGGAGACCTGCTCCTGCACCGGTGCAAGTTCTTCCTCTGCCGACGTTTTCGCCTTGACGTCCTCTAATTGATACTGCGCTTTGGGTTAGTCGAGGGTCGACATAAAGAGACCTGCATGCACAGCTTACCTGGCGATAAACCACACTCCCTTTCTTGTAGATATCCTCTTCATTGTTATAGTTGATCCCGAACCTCTTGAACAGTATCTCGTTCTTGTCTGCCGAAACAGTACCCTGATCCCACGTTAGCTATCACTACCTATCAAGGAAACCGTGGAACACGCACCTTCAACTCCTGTTCCGCATCAGTATTACTCATCCCTCCCTGCAAGACCATGGTCCAAAACGTCGTATTATAAAGATTGTTAATATGGCCTGCGCGCAGAAGTCAGCTACCTGTCCCAACGCGCCATCATGGTCAAACCGAACTCTACAAGCAGGGGGAACTTACAATCAACCTGTCTCCAACTAATGTAATCTCTTAGGTTCCTCGTCGAGGGATACACGACCGCTCGTCCGTCAAATGAAGGCAGATGCGGTGATTGGAGCGGCGTATCGGGGAAATGAGTGTTCCAGAGATAGACATAGTGGGCTGTGAAGGTTGAGACGATGGTTGTGACGAGTTTACTGTTGTTGGTTAGTTTTTTCTATCGCCCTTAGAAATAATGGAGAGGGGATTAGAGGGAGAGGTAGATACCCGTTACGCCGCTCGAAGAGCTGGCATGTAGGATGAAAGACGAAGCTGGAGGATATTTAGTAGTCTGAACTCTGACATATGATTCTAGCAAAGGATAGGGACGAGGGGAGGAACATACCTATACTCGTCGCTGACTCCATATGCAATACACAGATCTGGAAGATCTTTCATGACTTCGACGGCCGCGGCGTTCATGAGATCCAGCGCGCGGCGATCGTTGGGTTTCGTGAAGTTGTAGCGATCGGTAAGTCTGATTTACGGTTAGTATCGGGGTTTTCTATCAAGGATCATGACGATAGAAGTTGAAGATGGGAAAATCCATAAGAGTGCAGCGCATTCAGAAGGGAAAGAATGAAAGAAGGGTGACTGACTTGTGAAAACCCCTGCCATCGATGCGGACGACGATCCAAGTATTGGGGAGCAGGACGTCCGGCTGCTCGAAGGCTTTCACATACTCATATCTAAGAGCGGATGTTAGCCATCAACGAATGGAAATTGATTGCATGGTGAGATGGATTTATAGGAAGGATGATTACTTTGAGTTTGCCATGTTCGAAATACCATTTGCTACTGGACTTTATACAGGCCGGTTGAGTCCGAGAGGGGCGGAGAAGAGGCGATTCGTTCTGGAAGGGAGGAAGAAATCTAGAGTTGTGCGGCAACCGCCTAACCGACTGCGGACACCAGAGGTGACGGCACCAAATTTTATACTCTACAATTCTCTCTATATAAATGGGCAAATTAAAGATGGACTAGAATGAACAGGATGACCCTGAATGAATTATTTAAAAAGAGAATATGTGCTATCCTGGAACTTGGAACTGGTTGCTGTTCAACGCCGTAGAAAATATAGAAATGATCCAAAGACAGAAATGATAGTGAATGACTGTAGGAAACACCCCACAGCACGGATCTATCTATGATAGAGACTTCAAAAATCTATGAAATGTTCAATGAATGTGCACGGACTATGAAGCATTGACTTCCTCCGGAATTTCATCATCACCGATTTCGCTGGCTCGTTCACTAGGCCGTTCGCTCGTCTCGCTGGCGGCCTTGTCCGATTTCCTTGACTTTCGACTAAAGAAACCCAGGCTGCTTCGAGTGGACCTATCCGCAGATGGAGCACTGGAAATGGTACTGTCCATACTTTTGGCAAGCAGTGACTCGCCGTTCCCATCCTCGTCTATGTCACCCTGAGACGAATCGCCCTTCTTGAAGAATAGTCCCGAGCGGTCCTTCCACGAACTAAATTTCCCTGAACTACCTTTGCGCGTAATTTTCCGGATGAAGGATTCTTTCGAGCTGTTGTTATCCGCGGAAGCTGCAGACGGCATGCGCTCCAACGACTCGTGCGAGTCTCCGGTGAGGATCGACAGAGATCGCGAGTCCCGAGAGGCGCGAGATTCGGAGGGTGAGCCGTCATCCATTAAAAACTCAAACGATGTATCATGGTCCCTGTCCTTAGCCCTCTCTTTCTCCTTATCCTTATCGGAGCGTTTCCCGGTAAAAATGGTCTTGAAAGAAGGGGCCGCTGGATTTAGTTTCGGAGTAACGGGTCGATGGGAGGATGAGGGGCGTGTACCGATTGGGGCTTGAAGGGGCCGACCCTGTCTCTCGAAGGAGTCTTGTGGAAAATCTGGCTCCCCCGTAAGGCCGAGGGGGAGGTGACCGGAGGAGCCGTACTGCGTCGACGGTCGGCGCGAATGTACGCGCGACCAAGTAGACGGTGAAGTCCAATCAAACCCGAGCAGGCTTCGGTGGTCCGACTTCTCGGTCGAAGGCCAGCCGAAGTGCCGATTGTCTGTGGAGGGATGCGGCAGCTGGTTGTCGAACGAAAACGTCGACGATGGTCGCGGCGACAACGACCCGCGTCGGACAGTTCCAAGGATTGAAGACGGATCGATTGGGTCATGCCTAGGGCTGAACTGATTGTACCCAGTGTTGAGGTCCGACGGTTCGCCGGACTTGCCCAAGTTGCTGCCGCTGCCAAATCCGAATCGGCTGGGGGAAAAGATACTTGAAAAAGCGGCTCGCCGGGACGGCAGATGATCCGAGGAACTGTCATTCGTGACTCCAGTGGTATTGCTCCGGGGAAGTAACGAGATCGGGTTGGCCCAGTTGCCTGTGTAGCTCAACCGACGACGTCTCGCTCCAATCGGGTCCATCTCGTCAAGATTCCGCGGGAAAGACTGACTCTGACCTGGTTTCAAAGAGCCTAGCAAAGGAGGCTCTTCTGCCAGGGTTTTCCCTCGAGGCCGGTGGAAATTGAAGAGACCCGAAAGTCTTCGCGTTGCGCTCTTCGGGGCCTCCTCCGATTCTCCCAAATGCCCGGGCTGGGACTCGGTGTCTTGGTCCTGGCCATCCCTCTCATGCGGACTGGCAAAGATACTTCCAGGTCGACTCTCTGAGGAGTCCGGTGACGGCGGGCCGTGGGGGAAATTATCGAGCTGAGGACCCGACGGCTCAAGATCCGGAAATCGAGGGCGCACTATTGGTCGTGGAAGTTCCGGAGATTCTTCATCCCCTAGAAGATCCGACGGTAGCAATGCATCGGCGCGAGGGCTCATTTGGGGGTTGCTGAACGAGATATCCGACTCCAACCGTAGCGGGTCAGGTTGGCCCGAAAGGCCAGGAAGAGTCATTCCATTGTTGATATTGAAGAAAGCAGGAGTCGGACCAAACGTGGGCGAGTGGGTGGAGGGCGGATTGAAATTGATGCCACCCGGGAACGACGATTCAAGAGCGGGGAAGTTCATAGGAGATGAAACGTTGCTGGCAAGCGAACTGCGGTGACGACGAGGACGGATGGTGGCATTGTTGGACAGATCGAGATCCAGAGAAGGAAGAGAGAACGGTGCGGTGCTTCCGGGTCGCTGGGAGGTCAACCACTTAAAACGCTCTTGCGCTTCTTGATACTGCTGCTGTGCCTGCGCATGAAGGCTCACAAGCGTAGCGTATCGTGCATGTAGATTGCTCAATTTGATCTCCCACTGGCGAGCTCGGTCGTTGTCGATTCGGTCCAGTTCCCTACCGTCTTCGCTGTCGGGCCCTTGGTGATCCTTCCTTTCTTCCTCCAGTTTCTTGACACGGCCACCCTTGTCCTGGATCTCATCGTCGACGACCTTCATCTCGGCTTGTTGCTGGGCGATTTTCTCTCGCACCTCATCGGCACGAGTCTTGCCGTCAGCCTCCAAGCGTTCCTTTTCCTCCTTAGCACTTTCGGCCTCCGCTGTCATGCGTGCCATCCGTTCCTGCCACCGCACGATATCATCCTTGCGCTTTTTACGCTCAGACTCCTTCTGCTGTAGGAGACGCTGGCGCTTTGCCTTCTCGCTCTGCACCGTCCGGTTGACACTTTCAAGTTTGTAGACATGCTTCTTTAGATCGCCGCTGGCCTCGTCCTTCTCCTTGACCCGTTTGCGTAGGTCATCACGCTGTTTTTCGAGTTCCTTCAGCAGCGCAACATGTTCCTCATCTTCGTCGGTAGTCTGTTTTTCGACATTTTCGTTTTCTTGCTGTAAAGACTTGAGTCTGTCGGCAAGTTTCTCCAGGGTTTCATCACGATCGCCGCCGGCCATGTTCTTCTGCAGTTCCTCCAATTGACTATGGGAGGTCTCCGCTCCGCTGGCGGCGGGGGACTGTTTTCGCCCGGCCGAGGATCGTTTCGATGCTATCTGACCTCCGCTGTGCTCGCGAGACATAACCGGGGCCGAGGGGGCAGCGAGACCGGCAGTCGAGCGCGGGATCGATGCCCGGATAGTGGGACCGGCGACGGAGGCATTCTGTTGCGTCGAGGATAGAAGAGACTTCGTCCGGACATGGATGATGGCACTAGGAGTCTGGAAGTTGGCCGCACTGACGGAAAGGACGCAGATATGGTAGATATTTCCGGGGATTAGATCTAGAATTTCGACTGCGGTCTCGGCTCGTTTCGATTCGCCCACTAAAAGCGGATGTTAGGCCATAGATCGGTGGCGGGAGAATTTCAAACAAGATCGAACAGAATCTAATAACATCGGCAACATGTATTTGCTCACCTTTTGTGCCATTCACTTGTATGATATGTTTATGAATCGAATTGTGGAACTCGGGCTGTTTCCAAGCGATGCGAATCTCACGAGCAGTGATCTCCTCCAAAGTGACCTCTGGCGGCGGGGGAATGTCCAAACCCAGTTTCTCCACCAGAACCTCGTTGGAAGTCTGGCAAACCTGCCATGCACGGTATAACAGCCTGAATCACCATGGCATTAGACGGATACCTGCCACCGGGGGGGGAGAAAACTCACCAGATAAGGGCCCAAAGGATGGTGACGGCGAGGAAGAGAGCCATGACGCCTCGTACCCTCACACGGGGGACCACACTGGGGTAGGCGTCAAAGGAAAGATACAACGGCTCATACATCCCAGCGTTGGATACCCACACTCCAGCAGCGAGCAAGAGAGAGAGCGAGAGCGAGAGAGAGGCGCCCTTCGGCATCTCCAACTTGCAGCCCGCGGAAGTTCGCCGGTGGGGCCTTGTATCAGGTGACTTGATGACTCAGGCCTGACCCTATCGGGACTAGCGCCCTTCCGGAAGCCGAGGAAGGGAATCCAACGGTTTGCGCGGTTTGACTGGAAAGTTGGGCCCCGGAGAGTGTTGAGGAGTGCCGCTTCTTCCCAACCATCTCCTGCCCTCGTCTTTTTCTCCCTCTCTCCCTCTTCTCTCGACGGACCTGTATCTTGTTTCTATTTCTCTTACAGCTTTGCCTCCATCCCTTGCATACACTCGCTTGGTCTCGTGCCTCCACCGGTCAGCGCTCATTCTTTGTCGGCGCATTGTCTCCATTCGTTTCTGGGCATGTCTCGCATCGGGCTCTGTCACATGGGCCGTATGTAGGCGGCCACTCTCGCAACGTCCGACTTCTTGTCCTCCCACTTTATATTTTAGTTCCTTATTTTATCACCCCCCGCGTGGTTGCTTCCCCTGCATTTCGTCCTCCCTACCTCTCTCTATCGGCCCATTTCGGCCTCGTGCTATTTGCGGGATGCAGTACGTGCGAAGTATTAGCGGCTCCGTCTCGAAGACCTGGAACTCGATCAACCCGGCCACTTTGAGCGGAGCCATTGATGTGATCGTTATTGAACAGGAAGATGGTAAATACACTGTCTCTTGCATTATCGTCCAATCGATAAATCGTGGCTGACTGGGTTTGACTACAGGAACTCTTGCCTGCTCGCCGTTCCATGTTCGTTTCGGCAAGTTCTCCTTGCTCCGCCCGTATGAAAAGAAGGTACAGCAGATCTACCTCCACGAGGAGCCCTCGAATCATATTTCGCGTCTGACTCTGTCTTAAGGTCGAGTTCAAGGTCAATGGAGTCAAACAAGACTACTCGATGAAGCTGGGGGAAGGTGGAGAGGCATTCTTCATCTTTGAGACGACGGATGAGATCCCCGCCTCCTTGCAGACGTCACCGTTGGTCTCTCCATCCACCAGCCCGAAGGTTCGCAGCGAAGAAAATCTTCCCGCCTCTTTACAAGAACCCGAGTACTTGGATCTTGAACGATCTTCCACGATGGGCATTAATCAAGACTCGAAAGCGTCTTCGACCTTGCCTATAATGTCGAGGGTAACGCGGGCATCCAGTGACTTAGGTACGGTAGCTTAATGGCTCTCTTCGACTCTGGAAAATTATGTACTCATGCATGGTAATTAGGTACACTTACCCCGCTGTCGCGATCGCCGGATGATTCACATCTAGGCAGGTCCCGCTATGGCTCATTTGGCGATGAACCGGGGAGCCTCGACAGCGCTGATGCGGCCAATATTCTGCTAGGCAAGACTGATAACCCGGGTGGTCCAAGCGTCGTTGATCAAGTTTTTGGCGGGCGAGAAATCAGTTCGACACCCCCCGACGACGATTCTGGCGAGAATCGGCGTTCTCAAAGCCCCCCGCCCGTGTCGCCCGGGGAGGCTGTCTCACGTGCCGAGTCTCTATCCAAGAAACTGACCGCCTCTAATATTCCTTCCCATGTCACCGATACGGGCGATCTGATGCTGGACATGACTGGGTACAAGAGCAACGAGGAAGACGCCTTGCGTGCGGAAGTTCTTGCACGTAAGATCCTCGCGGAGGAACTGGAAGGGAATTACGATATCGGAGCCCTGATCGGTGCTGATGAGCACGGCAACTTGTGGATCTACAGCAGTGGGGAGGCCAAAGACGCAGCTGACCGCCGAGCTACGTTCAACTCCATGAGACCGAGCTCTGCGATGAGTGAAAATGCCATCTCCGATCCTGGTTATCACAGTGACAGCGACCGGTCTCTCCAGGCGACTCCGACGGCTGCTCGGCACTATCGCACTCAATCCGACGTCCAGCCGGGATTTCCGACCCCTCCGCAGTCTCCAACTCCGGGCGAGACTACCCGCAACTACGCCAAAACCTTGCGTCTAACGAGCGACCAGCTGAAGGAGCTGAAACTAAAGCCTGGCGCCAATGATATGTCCTTCAGCGTCAACAAAGCGACCTGCACGGCTACCATGTACTTATGGAATGGCAATACTCCAATTGTGATTTCGGATATTGACGGAACCATTACCAAGTAAGTTGCCACCGCGATAATGTACATGAACGTCTGGTGTTAATGCAAATGCAGATCTGATGCTTTGGGTCATGTGCTTAATATGATCGGCCGAGACTGGACACATGCCGGCGTGGCCAAGCTGTACACTGACATCGTGAACAACGGCTACAACATCATGTACCTGACCAGCCGATCCGTCGGTCAGGCGGATACTACGAGAGCGTATATCTACGGGGTAAATCAGGATGGTTATCGACTACCAAAGGGTCCCACCATCATGAGTCCTGACCGTACGATGGCGGCGCTCCGACGAGAGATTTATCTGAGGAAGCCGGAAGTGTTCAAGATGGCCTGCCTGCGGGATATTTTGGGTCTTTTCAACGGAAAGGAGAACCCATTCTACGCCGGGTTTGGCAATCGTCTCACCGATGCGCTCAGCTACCGATCGGTGAACATCCCGTCCAGTCGAATCTTCACGATCAACTCCAACGCCGAGGTATCTCTGGACCTCCTCAGTTTGAATAAATACAAGAGTAGCTATGTGTCCATGGGCGAACTTCTGGACCATTTCTTCCCACCCACTAGCTTGCTGGTCCAAGCCGGTGGCGAGGAGTACACGGACTTCACCTATTGGCGGGAACCCCCACCGGATCTCGCGGACTTTTCTAGCACTGATAGCGAGGATGAAGATGATGACGACCAGCCGGATGACGAGGACGAGGATGTTGACGAAGACTATGATGGTGAATTGAGCGACGAAGAGGGCAGCGATGTCGACGACGACGAAACGGCCGAGGAGGATCTCGGAGCTAGCTTTATCTCGCAGGTTTCTATCGATCCATCCAGCCTGGCGGATGGACAAGCCGATGACGAGGAGGAGGAGGAGGACGAGCCAGGGGAGCCTGGCGAAGCGGTACAATTTTCCGAGGTTCCACGCTCGCCTCCAAAGAAGACCCGACAGTCTCCGGAGCCTGGAGATTCCTGAACATGAGCGGACCACCTGCTTCGCTGCTGATATAAATAAATACCCGCCATCTCGATGCTTTGCCTGGTGGATGTCCGATTTGCATTTGCGACATTCAAGAGGTTTCATTTTCTTATGCATTCTCGGCGTTTAGAATGGGTTGCATAGCTAGTTTGATTTTGTTTGGCGATGAAGATCTGTACAGTCAATTGGGATAGACTGGTAGACAATCGGTATATACTACTATTATAATTACACAATGAGCTCGCAGAGGTGAATTTCGTGCCAAGTGGACTGTAGAATGGGAGTCCAAGAAGATGGAGATGTAGAGTATATGCCCAAAATGGTTAGCGCGGTCGGAAGAAAGCCCGTCGACTTCATCATTTCATTTCACTTCCATCTCCATTCAACTCACCACCGATTCTTGATCCTGTCGCGCGACACAACCCCCGTCCGGTCTCATCTCTCAACCCGTCTCGCAGTCATATACCTTCATCTGACCATGTTCAAATAAGAGGTTCGACTTCGCCGTGTCTACATCACCACGCATCATCCCTGGCAACAGTCATAAACCTACTATCACCGCCGTCCATACCTCATCCACGCCATATAATCATAACCACCTCTTGAGCCGATCCTCTCACAATGGCCTCACCAACCCAATCCCAACCCACCGGCGCACCATCCACCCAGCCTCTCACCCCTCCCGCCGAACCCTCCGCCAACACATCTCAGCAACAGCAGCAACAACAACCCCCGACCAGCGGCGGACAAACCACCAACAACCCACCCACCTCAACCGCCCTCCCCGCACAACCCTCCCAACCGACCCAAATCCCCTCCACCTCGCTCAAAGACTCCGGCAAGTCGCGCCGACCCCGCGATGTCCGACTCATCCACATGCTCCTGGCCTCCCTAGGCGTGACCTCCTACCAAGAGCGCGTCCCACTCCAACTCCTCGACTTCGCATACCGCTACACCTCCAGCGTCCTTCAGGACGCGGTGCACCTCGCCACAGAAGGCTACGCGGGGTCCATGGACGGGGGTACCTCGCGAGGCGGAGAAGTCAACGGCGTGTCGCTCCCGGCGCTGCGGCTGAGCATCGCGTCCAGATTACATTACCAGTTCCAGACGGGCCTGCCGAAGGAGTTTCTGTTGGATGTTGCGGCGGAGAGGAATCGCGTTGCGTTGCCCGGTGCGACGAGGGGGTTTGATGCTGGGCAGCAGCAGGGGAATAAGCCGGCGGCGAATCAGAGTGTTTTGATGGGGGGGATGAGGTTGCCGCCGGAGAGGTTTTGTTTGACGGGGACAGGGTGGAATATGAAGGATGAGTGGGAGAGTGAGGGGGAGGAGGAGTTTGAGGTTGGTGGTGGTGCTGAGGGAGGAAGTGGAGCTGGGGAGACGCAGAAGGGGCAGCAGGAGGAGGGAGAGGGAGAGGGCGAGGATGAGGATGATGGAGAGGATGGGAAGATGGAGGATGTGTTTGGTGAGGATACGGCGATGGGGGAGGGCGATGATGGAGAGGATAAGACCATGACGGACGTTTGATTCGGGGGTCTAGCATTTATCAACATATCCTTGTTCCCTGAGGATATCAGGGATGGAATACTTTTACCGGCGAACAGGGAGTTTGGGCGCATCTGACCGGAATGTCATTATCTTACTACATGATCATCTTGATAAACGAGCTACCAAAAGGAAGAAGGAAGATAATAAAGATGAGTGAGATGATCTACTGTACAATAAACAAGTTCCACCATGCAGACATACATGTACATACAGGATAAGAAGCCTGGAACCGATGAAAAAAGTACCCCATGCTAAGCAAAAGCTTGAAGACCAAATATAACAAGAAAACGCCGTACCCAATCTTCAATATGCACCTCCCCTCCCCTCAACCACCAACCCCCCCGGACCTAGATCTTCTTCCTATGCTCGAATCCAAGAGAAGACAGATCAACCTCCTCTCACCCTTTCCCCCCCCTCGACCAGAAACGAGAAAAAGTTCGGAGAGATCAATTCCCCGCCTTCGTCTTCCTCTCCTTCTCCTCATCCTCCCTCATCATACGAATGACAACCGCCCTCCTCTTCTCGACCTGCGCGAGTTCATCCTCCTTGGCGCGTTTCCGCTCCTCATGCGTCGCGAACCACTCCTCGCGCGCCCGATCCTCTTCTTCTGGTTTCGCGTGCGCCACCATGCATGAGTTCATGGCGAGGCGTTGTGTTCGACATACCCATGTTGCTGTGACGGTGCGGTTGACGGCGCATTCGGCGAAGGCTAGATGGGGGAAATGGTGTGGGTTAGCGGGGGTCCCTTGCTGTTGGCTTTGCTTGTTTGGTTGGGGTCGGGGAGTAGGATTGGATATGGGCATGCACATGGACAGGGACGGGGACATGTGCTGCTGGTAGTGGGGGTAGGATAGCATAGCATGGGATAGCATGAGACAGGATAAGGTAGACGAACCTTTGATCTCCGGGGCACAGAGGGCTCGCACGCGCTTATAGTATATTTGCTTGACTTCTGATTCTTGAGCAGCGGAGAGAGGTAGAGGGTTGCGGAGGTTGTATTTTTTAGGACCCTCTGGTGTTGAGGATGTTGATGTTGATGATGTTGACGGGGCGGACATTTTGGATCGGTGGGATTGAAGGACGGTTATGAGGTCTGTCGGTCGGTCGGTCGGTCGGGTTATTCGGTTGCAATTCAAAAGAGTATAAGGGATCGGATAGGTAGGAGGGATACAATCTCGGAGGTTGAGTGATGTTGGTGAGGTTAATCGCAAGGTGTCGATCGATCAATAATCAATCAATTGATCACGAGAGGTAGCAGAGCCGGGGGGTTAGTCTGTAGGGGGGTCAATTCCAGAAGAAATCGAGCGAAATGGTTTCTTGGATATCTGTCAGGTCCGAATCCCCTAACTAACCCAGTCAATGGAGCAATTGGCGGACGTGGTGGAAGGCTCTTCCCGTGGAGTGAACTGCAGATGAAGTTCTCCGCTCCGCCTGGCAAGTCGTGGGACGCTCTCGGTCGGTCTGTCCGTTCCTCTGTCGGTCCTCCGCCTCCGAACTTTTTTTTCTTCCTCCGTCGCTTCATTACATTTGACTTTGTCCAACGAGAGACTTTCTTCCACGCAGTTACTCTTGGTCTTATCTGCTGGAATACCAAATTTACTTTCACTTCATTATAAAACCCCACGAAAAATAAATCCCATCCCCTCCGACATCCAAACCCGAACGAAAAACCACCAGCAAAATGTCCTCCATGCGCAACGCCGTCCAACGGCGCCAGCACCGCGAACGAGGACAACTCCAAGGCCGTGAAAAATGGGGTATCTTAGAAAAGCACAAGGTGCGCTTGCCCCCCCTAAAGGCTCTTCACAGCTCTCAGCTGTTCCTCCCCATCCCATCCTAGTGTGCTATACTAACCCATAAACCCGAATCAATAGGACTACTCCCTCCGCGCACGCGACTACAACGCCAAAAAAGCCAAACTGAAGCGCCTCGAAGAAAAAGTGCGCGACCGCAACCCCGATGAATTCGCCTTCGGTATGATGTCCTCGGGCAGCAACCGGGCGGGGAAACACGGCGCCGCGAACCGGGCCTCGGCGGCGGGCATGAGCCACGATGCGGTGAAACTGTTGAAGACGCAGGATGCCGGATACTTGCGGACTGTGGGGGAGCGGGTGCGTCGGCAGCTGGAGAAGTTGGAGCAGGAGGTACGGTTGCAGGATGGGTTGCAGGAGATATTTGGGGGGAAGGAGAAAAAGGATGACGGGGAGGAGATGGATGAGGATGAGGATGATGAGTTTGGGTTTGATTTTGGGGATGAGGATGTGAAGAAGCCGAGGAAGATGGTGTTTGCGGATGATCAGGTGGAGCAGAGGTCGTTGCAGAAGAAGAAGTTGAGGGACGAGGAGGAGGATGAGGAGGATGACTCGTTTGGTGGAATGCAGAAACGCCAGCAGAAGAAGTCAAGGAAAGAACTCGAGGCGGAACGCCAGGCCCTCGTAGAGGCGAGGCGCATGCGCAAGACGAAAAAGCGAGCGGCCGAGGCGCGCCAGAACAAGTTGAAGGCGCTGCAGAAACAACATGCCGATATCACGGCGGCGTTGAACGAGTTGGACTGGCAACGAGCTCGCATGGAGAACTCGGTGGGAGGCACGAATAAGGATGGGATCAAGTGGAAGATCCGGGAGCGCAAGAAGTGATCTCGGGATCGCTATGATTCATGATGATTTTCTAATACTACTCTGTTTATTTCGTTTAATATGGCCGGGAAAAGTTGGATCTGTGATTTGTGTGTTTGTATAGAGGTTTACAGAAGGATACCACCATGAAAGAATCAAACTGGACTTTTGATTGCTACTCATCTATCGGTCGTAAAACTCAAAAAGAAACCATCTAGGTCGTCATATTAAAAGAAATGCTCGCATATACAAGAATCCGAAATTACTGCTGCTTCATGTGCGCCACGCGGATGCTGACAGCCCGCTTGTGCGCATCCAATCCTTCAACACTGGCCAACTGCTCGACGGTGCGAGAAAGTCCCAGCAGACCTTCCGCCGTCAGGTTGGAGCTGGTGATGTGCTTCAAGAAGGATCCCAGGTTTACGCCCGAGTATTGCTTGGCATAGCCGTACGTTGCTGCCAGAAGTTAGTTGATTCTT
The DNA here is from genome assembly GCA_004849945.1 of Aspergillus ochraceus. Taxonomy (NCBI): domain Eukaryota; kingdom Fungi; phylum Ascomycota; class Eurotiomycetes; order Eurotiales; family Aspergillaceae; genus Aspergillus; species Aspergillus ochraceus. The sequence continues at coordinate 3,179,292 of SSOS01000002.1, forward strand.
TGTCTCCTATGGTTGATAGGCGATAACTTACGCAAAGAGTGGTTTACACCCGCCGAATAATCACCCACACTCTCAGGAGTCCACTGGCCGATAAAGACACTGCCTGCGTTCTGCACCTGCTCCACCGCAGCCTCGGCGTTCTCGATCTGCAGGATCAGATGCTCCGGAGCGTACTCGTTGCTGAGGGTCATCGCTTCGTTGAGGTCTCGGACCACGAACGTGACCGAGTGCTCCAAAGATCCCCTGACAATGTCCATGCGAGGTAAAGCCCGAGCCTGCTTGTCAACCTCATCTTCGATAGCCTGGAGCTGCAGCTCGTTGAGGTTGATGGCGATGAGAATGACCTGCGAGTCGACGCCGTGCTCGGCCTGGCTCAGGAGATCCGAAGCCACAAACGCCGGGTTGGCCTTCTCGTCCGCCACCACCAGCACCTCACTGGGTCCGGCGGGCATATCGATGCTGACACCGGCCGAGGTATCGTTGGCGACCAGCATCTTGGCCGCCGTCACGAACTGGTTACCAGGTCCCAGGATCTTGTCAACTTTGCTGATGCTTTCGGTTCCGTAAGCCATGGCGGCCACGGCCTGGGCACCACCCGCCAGCACGATGCTCTCGGCGCCCACCTTGTGCGCCACGTACACGATCTCGGGAGAAATGCTGCCGTCAGACCGGGGTGGCGAGGCAAGGACGATCTTCTTGCAGCCGGCCACCATGGCGGGAACACCCAACATCATGGCGGTCGAAGGCAGCACGGCAGTACCGCCGGGAATGTAAAGACCAACTCGCTCAATGGGCCGAGAGAAACGAGAGCAGACCACGCCGGGCATGGTCTCCATCTGGAGAGTGTCGTTGCTGCTCCCCTGAGCGGCGTGGAACTTGGAGATATTGGAGATGCTGACATCGATGGCGTCCTGGGTTTCGGGAGACAGCTTCATCAATTCCGCGGGGTAAGGAGCGTGGAGGACAGGGGTGGTCAAGGATGTCGCCTTCTCGAACTTGTGGGTATACTTGAGAACGCCGGCGTCGCCGTTTTCGCGGACATCTTGGATGATCGGGCGGACGAGACCAACGATGGCATCGTTGGACTTCTGCGACGGCCGCTTGAGGTGGTCCTTGACAATATCGACGGACGTCGAAGCAGTCACTACCCGCGTCATCTCAATTCGACTTTCATCTGCCTTTGGTTGGCTCTCCGGAACCGGAGCCGGAGCCGGGGCAGCGGGAGCAGCGGGAGGAACGCCGGCCTTCTCCGCCCAAGGGCCCTTAGCATCACCCTTTCTTCGCTTCACCTTGAGGTTCTTCAGGTCGAGGTTCCTCTCCACATCCTCCAGACTGACACCAGCAGCCACACAGCGCGTCAGAGCAAAGTAGAAAAGGTCGGCGGCCTCAAAAGCAATTTCTTCCTTGGTGTTGGCCCGGCATAGCTCGTCGGCTTCCTCCATGATCTTGGCTTGAGTGAGCTTGGGATCATTGAAAAGGCGGGCGGTATAGGAGCCCTCGGGTGCATCCGCCTTGCGTTCTTGCAGGGTCTTCTGCAGGCGAGAGAGACCGTTGTACGGACCGAAGCAGCTGGCAGTTCCCAGGTGGCAAAAACCTAATCGGAGTATGTGCATTAGCTATGCAAGATTTCAATGCATGACACGAGGATGAAAGCTCCTTACCTCTACCAATTTGCTTGACGGTAAATACCAAGCAGTCGCTGTCGCAATCGAAACCCACCCGGATCAGCTCCTGCACATCGCCGCTCGACTGACCCTTGTACCACAGACCCCGCTTCCGGCTCTGGTAAACGCCGGTGCCGGTGCGCAGGGCCTCGGAGATACTCTCGTCACTGCTCCAGACCAAACCCAGGCAGGTACCGCGCTCGTCAGTCACCGTAGTGGCGTAAAGACCGTTGCTCTGGTCGGCCACCGCTCGCGCCGCGATGAGAGATGCGGCCATAACCTTGCCATCGGCCTGGCTGCGGTCAAAAGTCAGGGCGTCGGACGACAACACGCTGACCGCGCCCTGCTTCACAGCCTCCTTCAAGGTCTCCTCCGACGGGGAACCTGAGAGCGTCTGGTAGAGGTTCTGAGCCTCCAGGTTCATGCCCAGCTTGTCAGCCAGGGCCTTGACGGCGGCCGACTCGGTGGCTAGGCCGGCCTCCCTGCGCTCGTATTTCTCAGACACCCATGATTGGAAGGCATCTATTTGGCTATCGGACGAGGCGTAGACGACAATGCGTGACGAGGGGACGGATTGTTCTTGAGTGAGGGCGGTCAATTGGTCGAGGGTGATGAAGATCTTGGCGGCTCCGGCGTTCAGGATGTCGACGAGGACACCGGAGGAGGCAACGGCGGTCGCATCGACGTAGACATCGAGGAGACGGAGGTTGACGCGAAGGAACTCCTCGGCCTCAGCGAGACTGGAGGCCTTGATCAACACGCGACCGAAGTAGGCGATCTGGTCGAGGGCGAGGCCGGAATCGGAGGGGTTGGAGGGGTCGAACGAGACGAGGATGGGCGTGGCCATGATGAACAAGGCCGGGGTGGGGATAACCAGAGAGGGTTAGAAACCAATCTCGACTGATTCGAAGACAGACGAGAGAGAGAAGAATGAAGCGAACCCCCGATGAAGGAAAGAATGGAGTTGAGGGGAAGCGAAGTGTGAATCATCGGGAAATTCTTTGCTGCCCCGCACGGAGGCACGTGGTTGGTGCCATGGCTCGATGCTTGCGGTTATCGGAAGAACACTTAGCAGGGAGACAAGGTTGAGGGTTTCCAGCGTTCATGGAGGGGTGTTGTTAAATGGACTGGTATCTTTCTGAATATCCATCTGCGCAAATTCCATGTCTTACGAAGAGGATGTCATCGAGGACGGCGTGAGTGCCAATGATGGCCGTGAGAATGACAAGCAAAGGGATGTCCCGTGATTGGTGGGATACTGCTGATTCAGCCATTAATGCACAAATTATCCAGAGATTATGCCGGATTGTTCTCAGGTACCAGGTACTTCCGGACAAGGCAAGGACACAGTACAACGAAAGTGCTCGATACCTGCTATAGCTCGGTTTATCACATGGTCTGGCTCGGCAGCCTTACAGACGTCCAGAAGAAGCATGGATCAAGACCACCTGAGAGCTGGCCAAGATCGTCCAGCATGACCCTCCGTCTGCCAATGCTCTTTCATGCATTCTGATCCTCCCGAGAGACATGGAGATTTCCCCATTCGGCAACCGAGAGCCAGGAGTCAGGCGGACAGTCGGATGATACCTCGACGCGAAGGAAATCAACTGCTCAATCACATTTGCATCATTATTCCGGAGGAGTCACGGCACACTGGCTCCTTCGGGCCTGCAAATCTTCAGAAAAAGCAAGCAAAGCAAGCTAAATCGCCGTCACTCCAGGCGATCTAGTCGATTGCCGAATCGTGGGCTGGTCCATCGTCACTAGTCGGTGGGTCTTTCCCGGCTCCATTTAATGGATGATGGAGACTCGGACAGATTCAAATGGGATTCTGCATTCAATCGAGGATTGACTTTCGCTTCGTTCGCGAATTGAATGCGGAATGCCGCCGGTTGACCTCCTTGCGTTCCCCTGCATCCCTCGGCCGCGGTGATTAAGGCATGAAGGGCAGTGGTTGCCAGCATAAAATCACCCCAGTTTCCTTCCCCCACGCGACATCTTCTGCTTCCCTGGATTTTTAGTTCGTTCCTTAGTGTCCCTCTTAGTCCCTGATCTGCCCCCCTCCTCCTCTCCTTATTTATGTGCTTTCGCCTGCTCCGTCAGGCTGTCGCTCATTTGGATTGCTTTATTTTTTTTTCTTAATTCCACCGGCCCATAGTATATAGTTCTATTCCCCCGGCAGTTGTTTGGTGTTCGCGAAAGAGGACTTGAACAACCTACGATCCAGATAACACTCTTTTCGCCCCTTTTCAGTTGGTCGAGTGTCACTCGTTCTTCCTCGACCATGCATCTGCCGTCTCTTCTTCCCCTGACGGCCTTGGCTCTCGTCACTCCTTCCCTCGCCTACCCTCAGCATCACGATGAGCAGCCTCTCATGAAGCCCGAGGACTCATCGTCGCGTGCCGACACCATCAAGGAGGCCTTCGTGCACGCCTGGGAGGGTTACTACAAGCATGCCTTCCCCAACGACGAATTGCACCCCGTTTCCAACGGATATGGTAACTCCCGCAACGGCTGGGGCGCGTCCGCTGTCGACGCTCTCTCCACCGCCGTCATCATGGGCAATGCCACCATCGTCGAACAGATTCTCGACCACGTCGCCAGTCTCGACTATTCCAAGACCTCCAGCATGGTCAGTCTGTTCGAGACCACCATTCGGTACCTGGGTGGCATGATCTCCGGCTACGACCTGCTGAAGGGTCCTGCTGCGGGCCTGATCGAGGACGAAAGCAAGGTGGAGACTCTCCTGACCCAGTCCAAGAATTTGGCGGACATCCTGAAATTCGCCTTTGACACCCCGTCCGGCGTTCCCTACAACCAGATCAACATCACTTCGCATGAAAACGATCACGCCAAGACCAACGGATTAGCAGTGACCGGTACCTTGGTTCTGGAATGGACGCGCCTGTCGGATCTCACCGGCGATTCTGAGTATGCTAAACTCAGCCAGAAGGCCCAATCGTACCTTTTGGATCCCCAGCCCAAGGAAGCCGAGCCGTTCCCGGGATTGGTCGGCAGTCACATTGATATCAGGACTGGAAAATTCTCCGACGCCCAAGTCAGCTGGAACGGTGGCGCCGACTCGTTCTACGAGTATCTGATTAAGATGTATGTGTACGACCCTAAGCGGTTCGGAAAGTATAAGGAACGCTGGGTGGCCGCCGCCGAGTCCACCATTAAGCATCTCGCGTCACACCCAGAACCCCGCCCTGACCTGACCTTTTTGGCGTCGTACAACAACGGAAACCTGGGCCTCAGCTCGCAGCACCTGACCTGCTTCGATGGAGGAAGCTTCTTGTTGGGCGGTACCGTGCTGAACCGTGACGACTTCATCCAGTTCGGCCTGGACCTGGTCAATGGATGCCACACTACCTACAACGAGACCCTCACCGGCATCGGACCCGAGACCTTCAACTGGAATCCGAACAACGTGCCGGATAACCAGAAGGAGCTGTATGAGCGCGCGGGCTTCTACATCGGCAGCAGCGTTTATATCCTGCGACCGGAGGTAATTGAAAGTTTCTACTACGCTTGGCGTGTGACTGGCGAAGAGAAGGTAAGAGGTCCAACGTGGCCTGCCCGACAGGACAACAGATGAAAAAGACAGGGACTAACTTGACTGATGGTAGTACCGCGAATGGGTGTGGAACGCCTTCGTGTCGATCAACAAGTACTGTCGCACCGAATCCGGCTTCGCTGGCTTGAAGGACGTCAACGCGGAGAATGGCGGCGGCAAAGATGATAACCAGGAGAGTTTCATTTTCGCCGAGGTGCTTAAATACGTCTACCTGGCTCATTCAGACGGTAAGTTGGCCTTGCACAGTATGAGACCGTAATGCTGACCATCCGATCACAGACGAGGCGTGGCAAGTCCAGAAGGGCTCGGGCAACAAGTTTGTCTACAACACCGAAGCCCATCCGGTTCAGGTTGCATAGACGCTTAGAAGATACTGTTGTAGTACATATATATCGAGAATACCTTATTGATATGGACTATTGTTATATCAAAGAATGCTGGCAGATTCGGCATGCTAGATTTATATAGATGCTGAAATCGGTTGTGTACCCCCAGTCCGTAACAAAAAGGAAATCCTATTAATGTCATTAAAGTCCTTTTACCGTATCCCCTCCGGCGCCTACTCCAAGTACTTGAACAGACTAACATGGAATTCCACTGGAATTCTAGAATCCAACCCAAAGTGATTGAATGGGGATACCCCTTGGGGCGGTTAAACTGGAGTGGCGACGAGCCCGTTATTTCCCCTGTTTATTTAAGCAGCCTTTCCTGTTGGGATGCTGAACAGCACCGCAGGCTCGCCATCCCGGTATGCCCTGTCAACCCGGAAGAACCCAATGCGGTCAAATTGAATGATATCATCTCGCGCAAGGCTCGTCACGTTACAATCAGCCCAAGCTTCGGTCAGGAAATCGGTTTTGGGTGTCAGGAACGAAAAGAGATCATCTTCTTTCTCGAGTTTGTCCTTGGTGATCAGATAGTCGAAGTCAAATAGACGGATAGAGATCATATTAGGTGTTTCTTTTGCCAGCCAGGTCACCTTCTTCTCGGTCTTTTTAAAGTCGCCTTCAAGGTGGAGCTGTAGTTCTAGTTCAGAAATCATTCCAAATTCGTTTGCAGAGACCCGAGTGACGATCGTGTTGCCCCAGTTCATGAGGGTAATTTCTTCGCTGGGTTTGAAAGATCTAGCATCCTCCTGGCTGAAAAGAATCTCGCGGGAATAGAAGACCTTCTTCGTACCCAAGGCTGCATTCTTGTTATGTTTTGGCCTATCGGTGGTACTGGTCTTATCGACACCGTGAATGATGGCAGTAACAGCATTCATTGTCTTTTGGAATGGCGGTATGTCGAGGCGCGACTGAATCGATATATTTCTTGTTGGTAGCCCAGAAGTCATATGTTGGGTAGATCTTCCAAGCTATCCCTGTCCGATGATGAGGCTGCAGGTTGCAGCGATAGATAACTAGATCACGTAGGCATTTCACTGGGTCATCAACGGAGATCGTGGCGCGAATATACCATTCAAGACCAGTACCAGCTTTCATCTTTTCAAAGTAGGCAAGGCTGTCCTCAACAGTCATGTCCCGATTCACACTAGGGACTCCGTTCCCCCGCTGATCTTTCATGGTGTCCTTCGGCGTGTTGTCTGCATACGCCTTGCCTGACTGAATGAGGTTGATGCAACCTTCATACATCTGTTGAAAGTAGTCGCTGGAATAGGAAATTCGATCAGGCTGAATTCCGAGCAATGACAGATCCTCTAAAATTGACTCCTGAAACTCCTGAGACTCTTTCGAAGGATTGGTGTCATCAAAGCGACAGATAAGAACGCCTCGCGAATCAGGGCTGAGGTACTCGTGGGCGAAATAGTCGTTCAACAAAGCTGCCTTGGCGTGACCAATGTGAAGATACCCCGATGGTTCAGGGGGGAACCTCGTCACAATTCCATTCTCGGTGTTCTTCAGGCCAATGTTATAGTTTGCACCTGCGGCACTTGCTGCGGTCTTTTTCTGTCGTGCTGCATTGCTAAGTGCTGTAACAACATCGGTAACCCAAGGATTGGAGGCTTCGATGAAGTTGAACCAGCGATTGATGTTTCTATAGACTTGACGAAGCTTTACGGCCACCTTGTTTCCACGGAGGGCACCCCAGACCATAATATCGGCCAAGGTCAATGAGTAGCCAACAATGTAAGAGCGTAGGCTGAGATGCGATTCCAGTTCCTTGATGGGTCCGTCCAATGATTGGAAATCAGGAACTGCGAGGGTTGCTGAGCGTTTCACCCATTCATCAACCTAGTAAAGTTTTTGAGACATGTTTGAAGTCTACTGGAAGAGAATGGCCGACAAACCTCTCTTTGACCTGGTCTTTTCAGCAGCTCAATCTGATCCATCAAGTATGGCACCACAGAGCCATCAACAATGGAGTCGCCATTGCTGGTGGTAAGAATGACTTTCTCATTCTTTTTGCCAAGAGAGTCCACCTCCTTGTACTCGACATCAACCGCGTTTTGAGGACTCTCTTGCGCGATGTATGTTATCGCAAGAATGATAGGAAGGACCAAGCCATTGTCGGCCTTGGAGGCAACTGTAAGGGCAGCCATGTAGATGGCACTTGGGATGATTCGAATTCAGTGTGTCTAAAGCCTGGATGGGTAAAACTTGTGTCTTGGAAATGATATATCACTTTGTTTAAAGCGTAGGACCTCCATGGCAGTTTCACAGTTTGGCACGGAATTCGTACGCGCCCTTGGACTTGTTCCATTTTCCCAGGATGTGCTCAAGCTCTCGAAATAGATCCCCTATGATTTCATCGAACTCTTTAATCCATTCGTAGGTCCCGTGAAGCTCGATCATCTTTCTCTTATCTTCGATGCAGGCCAAGTGGTAGAATGTTTCGTCTTCAAGTTGTGTAATACTCATATTCTCGAAATCGTTGAGAGTTTCTGGATCCATGTTGTCTATGGAGAGAATTAGTCTGGATTATCTGGAGGAGAAATCTGATACGGACCTTTAGCAGGGGCTTTTTTTCCAACCCATACTGCCGTATCATATGCACTGTATAGGTGGCTACCAATTGGCAAGGCCTGTTTTTCTGGTTGTATCTGTCCCTAGTGGTAAGTATAAACCTCACTCTGTATGTGGACTATGAACGCTGATCAGCATGCAGACACCGATGAGCTTCTATAACCTTCTGTCCAAGCTGAGGGATCATGGGAACTTCGAACCATGCTGATTTTCCAGGGACAATGGAGGAAATCACCACAAGTTCAGAAACGGAACTAGAAAAGGTGGTCTTTGATTGCTTTCGTAGCTCGGGTAAGGAACCGAGAGAGTCGGAAAGTTGATCGGGCGACCTTTCTATTGAGACATACTTGCACCTCTCCAATCCCTTCATACATATCTTTAATGAAACTGGCCAAGAATGAGCATGGCTCATTTTCTCTTGTATTGGGCTAGGGTCTTGCGGGCCATAGGCCAATTACAGGAGAGGAACGAGAACATCAGGGCCTATAAGCTGATAATCGGAGGTATAGAAGCTTACTGACAACGTTTAAATAATAGGGCCATGTTCCAAAAGTACTTGTTGATAGCGATTATTCTATCATCGCATCCCAGATACCTTAGGAAATATCGGATATTGTGATTATTTCATACAAGACCCAGGGGAGACTTTCCGAGCTTTCCGAAATACATAAGTAGGGAACGTTTCAAGCAAGTACAAAAGTGGTGGCATAGATCTTAATGCAGAAAGTAAGTCTCTTTCCGCCAAACATAACAATATATATACCGAGCTTGTACAAGTACACTCTTCATTGATAGCCCCGACCTCCTCAACTCGAGAAATTTCCTAGGTCGGTGGCCAACCCTTCCATTTCCTGTAGACACGTCTCGATAATCACATTTCTTAGCCGTCTCAAAATCGATCAACGTAGCCTTCGACCCTTGGACCAAGAAATTAAACCGATTCGTGTCGCCATGCTGAACTCCGAAAGCATGTAGCCAAGACAATACCTTTATGTAGCTAACAACGACCTGGTTGTTTAACAAGCACGTCTCCGTGGCGCAATCGGTTAGCGCGTTCGACTGTTAATCGAGAGGTTGTCAGTTCAATCCTGACCGGGGACGTTTCTTTTTTTCTCCCCCTTTTGCCGGCCGGACTGCGCATCCGGGGCAGTCTCCGGTGTTCTTAGTTAGATTGGGGGCTAACTAATAATTTCAGGGCTTAGTTAGGTTCGAGTCCCTCCACTGGCACCTTTTCTACCACTCCATCTGTCACGCCCCGGTCTCGCTGAGCACTTGACCTGACTGACCGCCTGCCAAATAAAGTCGTAATTGGTCATTGGTACTACCTACATATCTACGCTGGGTACCTACCAGAGGATTAGATCCCAAAGCATACACGGTTGGTGGAAATTTATACTTGGGTTGTAAGGAGAACAGCCAAGAACGGCCACAGAACTAACTGCCTGTACAACTGCATGATTCTTGCCTATAGGTCCAAGCTAATTATAGAATGGCTATTTACAGAAGTTTATCCTTACAAGTCTGCTAATAATGGGTGTCACTTGCTTCGAAATACCCGCGAGACGCTTCTCCAAGCTGAAAGCCGATTCTTCTTCTTCCGGGTATTATTAGTATTTTGACACTGTGAAGAAATCGATTCTTTGGGCGATGATGTTTCATCATTACTCATGCGAGATAGAGAGGCAGGGAATTTGAAGCCAGGAGTAGTGCTCGCTCTAGGCCTAGGAGGTTCGCCTGAACTGGCTGACCATTCCTCAGACCTAGCTCCCCGGGATTTCAGCATCCGGATCAATCGTCTTTTGTACTCAGATAATGACAACTCGCTATCAGTTTCATGGCGATCTAAAGGCGAAGAAGGCCTCTTTATCGGCGGCACAACGAGCGAGACGGGCAGGCCTTCAAGAATATGAAGCACTGAGCAGCAGTACTCAATCGGACGCTCGACGCCTGGATATCTTCGTGTTCTCTGGACAGCACTAGCGTTGGGGTCTGCATTCCCTATGATGAATACCGCGATCAACCCGAGGAGAGTACGGGGATAGCTTTTCTCATGGGCAAATTCCTGGGTGAAGGCTGCGCAACTGGGACGATTGCGTAGCAGGGTCTGGAGATGTTGCACGATAATTTCCCAGGGACTATGATGGAAGTTGTTTATAGGACGACAGTTGGGGTCTGCGCCATATTCCATGAGAGCGGAGATGATTCCGGCGTAACCTGTTATTCGCGCGGGAGGAGGGGAGATACTGGACGACGTCAGGATGAGTGACCGGACAGCTATATGAAGGAAGATGTTTAGCTGTGCTGGATCAATTCTATCCGCCACTTCGAGCTTATCTTGCATATAAAAAGATAGACCCCAAGTGAGGGTGATCGACAAGAATGATCCGTCGTGCTCGTACGTCTGAAGTGCACCATTGCTGAATGGCTGCGAGACGGACCAAAAGGTCTCCTTTCCCCTTGAAGACCCAACCTTTCCTCCCGATATAAATGTTTTGGTCCAGTGGTGCTGTCTCGCCCTATCGAGCTCGTCCAAGAGCTTGGTTGTAACAGCATTTCCCTCCTCTAGGAGAGAGAAATAATGCAAACAGTCCAGCGTACTTTTCCAAGCGAGAGAGTCTCGGTCGAAGACTCGCTGGCGGGGAAGAGATTTGATTAGCAGGATGCAAGATGATGCTAGGGCTAGGTACGGATCGAATTCGACATCTCTTTTCGGTCCAAGTATCTCCTGAGAGATGGACTTGTTCATCAGAAACTCGAACACAGTCCGATGGAGAAATGCAACAGTCGGCCGACGAACGCTCTTCAATAGCCCCCTGGAATATTTCCGGTCTCGGATTTCCAGAAGCCCACAGCACCTGCTTTGAATTCGCCCTTCAATCTCATCAGCTCGGTCAGATTCCTCCCGAGTGGAAATCTCTGTGAAAGGGGCAGTTGCTGCTTCAGCAGGAGATTGGTCCGCAAAGGAGAGTTGCAATACAGTTATTTCGTTCCCAGACTCGACTCCAACACTGCTGAGGACAAGTTGAAACAGCCGTGATGCTTGTCGCTGGTAAATCGGCTCGATTCTTCCGAGCATATGGGAGTACAGAGCGGCTAAATCTGATGGCAACTCGTCTATCCGTCGACGGAGGTCCTCGGTTCTGTCCATACCTTGAATACCAACTTGTAATGACCGCACGACAATAATTATCCACAGAAACACCCCAAAAGACTTCTCCACAATGTCAGCGATTAACGCGTGTGCGTCTGCCCCGACACGCTTCTCCAGCTGTAACTTTAGTCTATCTTCTACGTATAGGGTAATATCACTGTGAGTCAGGTCCTGTAGCCGCAACCCTGGCCACTGAGAGAAGGCTGCGGTGCATGGCGTTATTGGACGGCTTGACACAATGATTTTAACATGTGAGGTGTTCGCAGCAGAAGATATCAACTCTAGGATCTCTGAATAATCACCTTCGCATTCGTCAACACAATCAATAAGGAAGCAGAAGCGTAGATTCTCATTGCCTCTGTAAAGTATCCTTCGGAAAGCTTTGATGAGCTCTGCGGATGTTGGCTCAGAGAGACGTTCATTGGTGTTCGAATTGGCAGCCACCCGACAAAGATCAGGCACGACGACAGGAATGAGATGACGATGGCGATCTATCATGTCATATACCAATGAACGGATGAGACCAGCAGGTGTTTTCTCCAGCAGGTCTCCGATGTTGCTGAAAAAGCACGACGACACCACTAGCTGGCTCCCCCCAGCCCAAAGAGAGAGAGACTTGGCCGTTTGTGGATGATTGTGAATGAATTTCATCAATGTTGACTTGCCTGAGCCTGCCTTCCCATTGATCCAGTAGCAACCATGGTCTTTCTCTAACCACTGGGTAAAGTCATTGCTCGGTTTTCCATATGTCTGCGAGCCATCGAATATCCATTCATACGTACTTTTATACGTATCTGACACTGTATCATAACGGTGGTAGATCTGTCTGAAATAAAGGCAATTCAGAACCTTAGTCTGGACATGATAGAAATCTTGTAGGTGGAATTCGGTATGATTGAGAACGGCTGGTTGAAGAGTCATGATTGTTTCACGGATTGGCCTAGCCCCACCGAGAGAGGACCTTTGATCCAAGGCTTGTCTCGTCAAAACTTTTGAATTCCCATCTTTGAGTTGGAGAATAGCAGCAATTATCTCATTATGGCGAACCTGTTGGTTTGTATCGAGTTGAGATATTGCATGTGATAGTTTTGACGTATTCGATCTCATGGTAGATTGCACTAGTTCTCGATTGATGGCCACGACGTCGATGACATCGGCATGGGATTGATCCAAGTGATCAAATCGCTCTTCTTGACGAGACGCTTGCAGGAAAGTCCTGGTGTTTAGCACAGCCAGGATGCGAACTGCTCGCTGCTCGCGAAAAGACTTCATCTGAGCTTCCATCTCCCTGATGTGATGGAGTTCCCATCGACTCAACAAAGCAGTCCTGAAGCTATTCCAGAGTCTGATTCCGCTTTGGGTGTCTAAAGACTGCAAACAGGTGATAAGATCGACCGCAGATTCGCTACATTTGGTGCACAGCGTGTCAAGATCCTATAAGAACTTCAGTTGGTCTTCTGAATGGCACGGTCGCAAAGTGGCTTTAGTAGCAACAAACCTTTTTCCGCCTGGGATACGGGGTCGGATGGACAGTCTTTCGGCCGTGGCCGGTCTAGGAGGTAGTTATTGACCTCGATGAGGTCCTTTGTGATTGACTTTAGTTCTTCCAGGGTGACCAGGCTCCCATCCGTATAAAGTTTGTAGGAATCATCTAGCACCTTGGTGCTAAAATCGATCAACTGGACAACTGCTGACGCAGTGCTCAAAGCGGTCAGGGGATCAAGCATGGTAGACGCTTAGGGAGATCGATTGCATCTTCTTCTCTAATCGGGTCCATATACTGGTAGGTTCGTCTGCTGGGGGCATGACGGGAGTAAAGAACAGTGCAGCGATGCGAGAATCGCGCTGTCAGCTGCGGGGGCGATGGCAAGGCTGAACATGTCACGGGATGAACAAGGCTACCTATCCCTTGAGTACAGCTGTCCATTATAGAACCAGGGGGGTAGAGCAAGGAGCAATGACTCTGAAAAGCGGGGTCACAGTATAAATAGACTACATTCAAGCCTCTTTCTTTCCTTCTATCATATAACTAGATAATTTCTACAATACCCATCAAATCTACCCACGTAAGCCAGCCCACCTCCTTTAGGTATTACTTCCTCTAAAAAGCCATATCAGCTTCCATCATGGCCTACACCACTTTCCTCTCCCAGCCTCTCTACCGAAACGGTGAACATCGCAAGAGATGTGCAGCCAAATATAGCGATGGCTCCCAGTGCTCATGCACGAGCTACAAATTCAAATACATCGACCCCAGTGGTTACGATATCTGCCAATGTGGACACAGGGAATTTGGGCATGGGTCTGAAAGTGATCGGTATTAGGGTTTGGTATCTGCTGGGTGTTATATATAACCCCAGACTCCATATCATTGAATGAGTAGTCAATTCATGTACCTAGAAATGTGTCTACAGAATCTCATGTAAGGAAGGGAATGAATGCAGGAATATGTCCGACCCCGCTGCTCATACTATATCAAAATAAAAGCTCACTAGCCGATGTCCCTGCCATCCGCCTAGTCTCAAAACCAGCTACGAAGCTGTGCTTGGGGATGTTGGGTGGTGACCCTTCGCACGCGGGCCGTATCTATCCGCATTTTTTAATAGCAGATCAAAAACCATTCATAGTGAAGGCATTCCCGCCATTTTGGCAGATATTGGAGTTTTTCTGGTCTAGTGAACGGGTCCAAAAGTGGAAACAAGGGGCCTTTATACATCCAGATTAGCCAGAAAGGCAATTCGACTCTATCGCAATTCAGCTGAGCTTATCGTTAAATATCATCCCTATATGGGCTACGGGAAAGTGTGTTTTTCGACCCCTCAACTATAACGATGACAGGACCACACTGAACATCGAGTGGCACTGGTAGGCCAGGGCCGAACATAATGGCACAGTCTATATTAATACCCAGACTCAGACTTCCAGAGACCTAGATCATTATAGGTATGCCGACGGAAGTCACAGCATAGTACTTTCTGAGAACTTAGAGCCGAGCAGCATTCGCAGAATCCGTACTGGTGGCCTATTCCAGCTTAGGACAGAGGACCCAGTCAACTTCCCGTTGCCGAGCAAGGAGTTGCTCGACATGCAGTTTGTCCTGTCACGGATAGTGAACCTCTCTGGACCCTCCGAGGAATGTCCTAGCTTTTTGGGGGGTGATGACGAATCCGAGAGCGATCCTCCTATCTTGCTACCAGGGGAAGCCACTGGAGCCAGCATGGACTGTTTATCGAACGTGGTTGTTGCCAATAGTGGACCGGATTATGATGATAATGGAACCTATGTTACCACAAAATAGATGTAAGGCGCAATGTTGGCGACGCCATCAATAATTGAAAGTTCTATGTGCCTACCGCATTCTATCAAGCCCTATACACTCCCCCCGCTTCATTCTGGGTAGGCCGCCACCTAAAGTTCCTCGTAGTCATTGTTTTCCTCGCCTATATTGAGCCTTTCAACACCGAGACTCTCTCAAGGTTATGCGTACGCACCCGAGATAATCCGTTAGACCCCGTTTTTGAGGGCGTATCAGACACCATGGCTCCTTGGCAACTTACTGATAGCCGGCCTATGACCAGCTAGAATTGCCGAGTTGCAGCCAGGCCGCAGTGCACAGTACCTTGTACTTCATGCCCAATAAGCGCCGCAATCTCGCAGCAAGGCCCGAGCCAGTTTTCGAAGCGGGGTAAATCAAATCTCATATCAATCTCACATTGATAGTTGTCATAGAAGTCGGTACGTGTACGCCAGACTCAAGAGAGACAACTGTTTCTCGATGGCAAACCAGAAATCGTCCACGCTGGTCGGTTGTCTAATCGATGTGTCGGGATCAATGCGGAATGTGCTTGAGACAGGACGGTCTGATGAGCGCGCGATTGATCGCTTCCATGCCGTGCTCGGCGCAGCACTTGACATTGCCCGCAAAGAGCAACACAGTGACCCCAGGGCCGAAATGTTTGTGGGCGCATTTGGACTCAATCGCCGGGCCGGGTATCCTTCAACTGTGGATCTTTGCGGCGTTGTTGAAGCTCTTCTCGAAGACAATGATCGAGATGATCGCAGCGGTCATGATTTGCTCATCGAGATTGCGAATGAGAACAATCTAGCCCATATAACAGAGTACATCCGGAAGAAGCTTACAGATAGCGTAGCGCGCATTGTTCACGCGTGCCTTCGTCGACATCCGGCGCGAATCCCCGAATTCCAAAGCGCAATACCGACTGCGGATGAGGTTCGGGAGTCTCAGAAGATGAAGGGTGGAGCAAAGTGGGGTTCCGGCGGCTTCTTGATCGCTGGTGGGGCCCTTTTAGGTGGTCCAGTAGGGGCCTTTATTGGCGCTTCTATGGCAGCGGGGGCAGTAAAGGGCGCCGATGTGTACGAGGACCTGGCAGTCGACTCCTCAGAGGGTCTGCAGCTCGCGCGCCGTATTTGCAAAGAGTGGCTCCAAGAATTCGTGGACTTCACCCCACGGCCAGTGCGTGACGTGGTACGATTGTTGCAACTGCTTCAGCAGCGCTCCACAGGAGCCCGTCGGTGGCTATCTATTGACGATTTCATGTACGGTGACACCCCAATGCATGAGGGTTTGAGCCGGTCATTATCTGCTTTCCGTGCGAATTCCGGTTGTGACCAGCGAGTCCTCGTGCTAATTTCAGATGGCCATGCCACAGACGGTGATCCTGGTGAGATCGCTACTGAGCTTCATTCGGAGGGTGTCGCTGTGGCAAGTGTGTACCTGACGAGCGACCACGACGATGCTCAACGACGATTATACGATGAACCAGCCTACTCTTGGGATAAGGGTCAGCGTACACTCTTGAATAGCGTCCAAGGTGTCTGCCAATAAACACCCCATTCCAGTGTTGATGTCGTTGGGCTGGCAAATTCCGTGCTCTGGCGAAGTTGCTTTGTACGTCTGCGTCTGTACTGAGACTGCAGTTACAGAATTCTGCTCGCTGCTGGTATCAGCGTATATTGGGTCCACGGACGCGCTGCTGGACATTATAGGACGACTGCGGCTGGACGAGTATATCCAGGACGAGCATGTTATTGTTTGCAGAAACCCATCAGATCAAGGCAGCTCCAAAACTTGCTATGCGCATGCCATCGCTGCCGTGATGCAAATGGCACTGTTACGGATAGAGCGCAAGGAACCCTGTCCAACAATTGCAGAAATCCGTAAGAGAATCATAGACGAATATCAGCCGGGCAATCATGGGCGTGTGACTGAAGAAGTATTAAAAAAGGCCGTCCAGTGGCATCGCCTTCGCTACCGAGCAGTGGACGAAGCAGGGGCCCGGCTGGCAGTGCTACAGCGGCGCCCTGTACTGACTACATTTCACCTCTCAAAGAAAGGTTGGAAGGAATTTTCTAAGCATTTCAGTCAACCACAGACACGAAGATCCATGCTCACCGAGGCGGACATGCGACCGTATCGCCAGGGTCCGGATGGTGGCGGACACGCCGTCGTCTTGTACGCCTGTGACCCCCACTCTTTATCATTCCTTAACTCCTGGGGCAGCGATTGGGGCACAAATGGGAGCTTTCGAGTACAGAGTTCCGCAGTGCTCGAGATGGACGAACAATGTCGTTTGGCACCCGTTTGCTTTTATGACGTTTTCTGGTACGAGAGCGCCCTAACTCCGAGCGAGCGAGCGGCCTATGACGCAAAAGTGGAAGAGAAACTCCGCACCTATTCAAGATCTTATCCGAGCCTCCTCGAACTTGAGGCGATGTGCCAACTCTGCCAAAGGATCTCGTTGATCTCAGACTTCACCGGCAACGCACGTGAAGCGAGATGTCCACGTTGTTTATATACATTTGTCCCGCAGCCTGGGGACCTTCTCCAAGTACTGTATGCTCGTGCAGGCCTGGGCACGTAGATTGTAAGTACGCACCTAACTTAGCAAATTATTTTATGCTGGATCTCTATCTTCGTCCCCTTGTTCCCCCCACTCCCCTTGATTGACTCTAAATGGGCTCTGTAGGATTGATATAGCATTGGCCAAAATAGGCTGGACTGGCGTATACCCAGCGGTAGACAGGCTCAGCTGTTCCCTCTTAGAAATACTCAGAATGTCATTTGGCAATATGAACTGCAACTTTGAGGTGTTTCCGTTATATTACCTCAGACATCTTATATGATGTATTACTCCGCCTCATGAGGATGAGTTCCGTGATGCTATAGCAAAAGTCATTCTATTCAATAATTAGCATTGTCTAATAGACTGTTGAAGACGGTTCTGATTCTAACAAGTGGCTGATACTAACACCTGAGTAGAAACCCGAGTGCACATACTGGCCTTGACGTGATACTGTTGCGATAGGTAGGCGGAGTGTATTCCTAACGGTCATCATACGATTTGACTACTTTGAATTTACGTTTGGCGAGGTACCATTCATGGCAGAGACCGGCCGGAAATAGAGGCTAACCGCTTTCGACAAAATAGGAAGCACGACCACTCCGCCCAGCCGTCTGTAGGCGGTGCTCAAAGCGTCGAAATTGCGAAGCTGACTACTTTGACCTATTATATACTGGCACACGGCTGCATCCGGCTATTTTTGCTAAGGTTATAACGTTGTCTAGGTTCCCTAAAGGAAGATCATATCCCTCGGGGACTTGGGTACTCGTTGTTGTTTAAGAGGGATCTGGAAAGCTGACTGAGCAACTAATACATGGAAAGTTTTAAAGATAGATACATTTATCATTATCCACCAGCCTGACGCATGTGTTAAACAAGGACACTCGCTCGTAAGAAAGCGGAGAAGGCCCAGTATCCTCCAGTCAATGACCCTATCTACCTTCCTATTAACCTAAAGGATTGCAAGATATTAAATAACTAGCAGAAATAACATTAGCGTTTCAATACCCCAACGAGCCCCGATCAGCGTACATGAAGAAGAAATCACCAGAAAATAAGCGAGATCGGCAACAACATCTTGAGCCGTAGTTACAGCATATCCAATTCCACGGACAGCAGCATCTATCTCCGTAACGACAGATGCATTGCAGATTAGAGTCGAAGACACCGGGTCGAACCATGCTGAAGGTCTCGCTGCTGAGCTCAAGGACATCCTGGTCTAGGACGGCTTTGGCATCGTTGTCGGCTGGCTGTGCGGTGACTGTCAACGCAGCTAGCAACAGGCTTGTGAGGATGTTTGAGGCTATCATGATTGATTTCAAGCTTGGTGAAGAAGGATAGATGGAATCATGTAAGGTTGGTTCTCAGGAGGGGGGAATGTCAATAGAATTTATGTCAGAAGGGGACCCCTCTCATCGACGCATGTTATACAATTAATAATAACTTGGACTTATCTGACGGCATCGTAGCTGTTGAATCTCAACTTGGCAATCACTTGGCCACTGAGACTATTGGAGATGTCTCAAATCACTGCACTGGATGTTGTACGGGGCAAAAGACCTATACTTGATGGCTGCGGATAGCCACATAATCGCTATCGAGGACTGTTGTCTGACCACCAGAAAAGTCGAATGGCACTACAGTGACGCACATACCTACCCCATACTAAGACTCGCACAATGTAACCGCATCCCCAGAGTAGTTTGATGTAGCTAGATCGTCCAATCTTCAAGCTTACGCAGCATGGCCCGTTTCCTAACCCGAAAAGCGGGGATTCTTAGCAAGTGCAGTACATGATAGACGCATGCTACATCGTATGCTGTGGGACCCTATACAAAGCTGATGTACCTGCAGATTTGGTGGTACAGAACTCGGGATTCTAGGTACTTCGCCTCTAACTCTCTTCTAGTTATGTTTCTTGGCCAAATAAAATTCACATCGCCGTAAGCCTAACATGAAACTCCACTCATTCCTGTCTGCAAGTGTCCGACAGTCACAAAGCGTTGCACAAAACATGATCATAAGATTAGGCTATATTGGGTAAATTCAGACCCCTAGCTGATGATGCTGTAGAAACGAAAGGCCTGTGATGTCGAGATGTCGAGCACGCGCTCCTGGCTGAACAGACAGCCCCTTGCTACAACAATGCCAAAAAAGACATTTACCAAAACGAAAACCTACGCTTTAGAAGAAAGTATGGCAACTATCTCACTCCATCAAAAAAGGTTAATTCTTCATAAAAGAAAAGGCTATTCAAGCAAATGCAGTGGATTCCTCCCGATAACATAAAGGCCACTGCTCTCAAGTTGAGTATATATCCAAAGAAATACTAGGATTCTAACTACTACTAAGGTTGCAATGTGGGAACTATATAGAGTGTAAATACGAATTTAGCTTATCCCATAGCCTGCTGCGAATAGTGTCTAGGTTAGAGTTGACTCCGCGGGTCAATTCCCGTTTTTTACGTTGCTCAATTACCTCCTAGGGAAATGACTGTTTCCTTATTTCATCGGCTCTCAGGTCATTAGCATTTGGCATACGTATCACTTTACTCTTAACTTTGCCGGGAATTGAAAGTTTCCTGCAGGTCACAGTTTCTATCTATTGCAAGGCCATTCCTATGCGTGAAAGAGACATTACTATAAAAACGACTATATTCGGATGATAGACACGCAATCCTTCTCTTTTCTCAGCTAGTAGCACCTACATGCATAAAGTGGTTGAGTATAGACTTTCGCGGCGTCCTTACCACATATACTACAAAGAAATCATGTCGAAACCAGCCATTCACATACTCCCCGTCAGTCTCACAGGTAACGGCAACAACACAACTTCCTTGATCTTTCTACTGCTTACGCCTCAACATCTGCCACCAAGATAAATACTATATCCGTTTCCCGGGTCACCTGAATGACTTATAATCCATGTAGAGTTTAATTGAACCACAAGTTCTCACATACTGGAGATTCTAAGATAATTATATATTTATTTTCTGGTTATTCCGTCAATACTCTAGAATGATGATGTTCAAGCGTAAGAGTCTAAGGATCTAGAATATATTATAAAATTTATTTGGTCGAGCCTGGTAAATTGAAGAGAAAAGCGTATTGTCTATCTACCTAGCCCAAGCCTACATTGTGCTTACTGGAATGTTAGAAGCTTTGGAGCTGTTACCGTTGGTGATTGTCAAGCACTATAATATACGTTGACCCATTCATTCTGCCTTTTTGAGCCTGTAGTATAGTGGTGAACTCAACAGACCACTTCCCAATGCAACAGGGGGGAGAGTTGTGCGTTTTGAGGCTTTCTTGTCTGCTTTCTTTGGAGCTTCATCACCCACAAGGGAATACTACACTCCCCTGCCAGCCACCTAACTATCTCCAAATGATTATGTCAATGACTTAATGAATATCCGCTTAGAAATGCATCCCATTTCGCATTAACAGCCCCCCAGAAAATGACCTCATCCTCACCGCGAGCCAATAAGACGGCCAGAAATGTGCTCAATTGCGCGCATCCAAGGTCCTCTTCTTCCCCTCCTCCGCTTCTAATCGATAAGCGAAGTACCTTGGGAGAGGATATTTCTTAGTCTCTACTCTTCCCCTCTTCGTTCTTAGTACTCATTCCATTTCTCATCTTCTATCACAGTCCTACCGGTCCATCCAGGCAATCAAACTAACCACCACCCAACATGGCCCACCAATTCTCTCTTCCCCCCCTTCCCTACGCCTACGATGTAAGTCAAGCTATCGCCTCTCCCTCTGACAGAGAGCTAAATCTCTACAAAAAGGCTCTCGAGCCTGCCATCTCCTCCCAAATCATGCAAATCCACCACCAAAAGCACCACCAAACCTACATCACAAATCTAAACGGGGCCCTTGCCGCGCTCGAGAAAGCCCAATCCGCCAGCGACGTCCCCCAACTCATTTCTCTGCAGCAGAAGATCAAATTCAACGGCGGTGGACACATCAACCACTCGCTGTTCTGGCAGAACCTGGCGCCCTACGGGTCCGCGGATACCGAGATCGAGACGGTCGCGCCCTCGTTGAAGGCGGCGATCGAAGCACAGTGGGGATCCCTGGGGGCGTTTCGGGAAGCGTTTGCGGGTCTCTTGTTGACGCTGCAGGGCAGTGGATGGGGATGGTTGGTCAAGGTGAAGAGTGCGGGCGAGGAGAGGTTGGAGATTGTCTCGACGAAGGATCAGGATCCTGTGAGTGAGGGAACGCCGGTGTTTGGGGTGGATATGTGGGAGCATGCCTATTATCTTCAGGTTGGTTTTCTGTTTTTCTCATTCCTCTTCCTGCTGGGTTGGGACTGCTGGGTGCTGATGATCTATGGCAGTATCTCAATAATAAGGCCTCGTATGTCGAGGGAATCTGGAAGGTCATTAACTGGAAGACGGCGGAGGATCGGTTCAAGAACGGAGTCCGCGGAGATTCGCTCTTGAAGTTGTAGATGAATGCGCTTCGCGAATGCTGGAGTATGGTATAACATCCAGTAGTAAATGACACGATCTTACCATAAATCATAACACAAAACATCATGACGCCCGCATGTTCCACGGGCTAAAGAACACGGATCAAAACCATCCTATAACACCTTCCTAGTCAAACCCTACAATACCCATCCCCATCCTTTGTCCCCCAACCGACACCGTAACTTTTCTCCCCACAATGCCGACATCCGACACGTCTAGGTCCATTCTCTCCGGCAATTGTACCTCGAGGTCTGTGCCTTGCAATCCTGCTTTCGATCCAGGGCTTACAAGAAACTGGTGCAGAGGCGTAGTCATATTTGACGTGGATGTGAGATCGCCGTGTTTTCTAATGGCAGTCGTTAGTACAAGACAAAGATGGCAAGGTAGATGCATGCAAAAGACCTACTCAATTCTTATATCCATATCTTTTGACTCGCGAAATAACCGCAATGTCGATGCATCATCGATGCGAAAAACAGCTGTCGTGCAGGACTCGTGTCCGATGTCTTTGAAGAGAAGAGAGTAGGGGGCCATGCTGCCAGTAGAGCCATCTGGTGACGAAGGGAACATGATAGCGATGCGATTGCCGGAGCTAGGTCTCGAGGGCCCGCACATATTGCCTCTCTCTCTCTCTCTTAATATCCTTTTTCTGAATCCGTCAAGGGGTTTGACAGTTGACAAAGTATGTCGAAGTAAGAATTGTTGTCAGACGTGGCAGAATAATATGTAGTGCTGCAACAAAGCGATCACAAAACCACAAAGAAAGGAGTAAGAACCTTTATCTATTTACCTTAATCAGCCCCAACTCAGACTCCTTTATTACGAATAATCCCCTCTATGTCCGCAAGGTAGTCTGCACTTGCAAGGTGCTCAAATCCGCGCAAATCCACGCATCTCTTCACCGCCTGCTGCGTTTGGTGGTGATCATTGCCCAATTTGACAAGGATGAAGGAAGAATTTCTTTCAAAAGGGTTGTTCACGCTGGCTTCATCTTTCGCAGGAGCACGAAACGAAAGATTACTGATCTCCAACACCGCTGCGTCTAGACGCACATGGGCGTGAACTAGTTGGGGTCCCCGAAAGGTTGGTGGAATCCGTCATAACGGCAGACCTTTCAGTAGAAAAGCCTCCTCGGGAGGCACCCCGGGCAAACTCTCCGCTCGAGTTCCAGGTACATTGAAATACCATGGGCCACTTTTCCCTGCCCTCTAAAAGGAGCTTGGTGCACCACTTCCCAAAAACGGCCGTTATCGGAAGATAAACATTGCGTTTGTTGCTCCTTCAGGAGCCCAAAGTGAGAGGGAAGAAGCACGCACGTAGTCTGGTTGCATCCCCGTGACATGATGGGCGGTGGGAGGCAGAATAAACATCACTGTACAGATCTAAACGCCCACGTTATGTCGAGGTTTTACCTCAATTTGGTGTGGCCTTCACGTGCTTCAGTTGAAATGAATGGCTTGAAACAGAACTATCCAAGTACCTAGAGACAATTGCAATACATTAATCTGCCAGCAACATGGACTCCAACCTCTCAAGAGACTCAGCAGGCGACACCGAAAAAAGACAAATAATCCGACAAAGTCTATCCACAACCCAATCTGCATTCTGCTGATTCAAAACCCCACCCAAAGTATCCAGAGTAATCTGTAACCCTCCGTCCTCGACAGGCCGTGACTCGATCAGTATCTCATCCGGTGGACGAGGCCACTCGTAGGAGCAAGTCACCTGCGCCTGTGCCTCGCCAAAAGCGAAAGGAAGATCCGGCTCAATGTTCTGATGGACGAGGTTGCTTTGATGAGTTGTTCCATTTGGCCAGCATGTAGAGCGTTCTACAATCTGGCGGAAATCCAGCAATTCGTAGTCGAGAGTTTCCCGGTGTTGGTGCTGTAGAGATTGCATTAAGTTAAGTGCGGTCCATGATGGTTGAAGCTTTGCTCGGACAGGG
Source organism: Aspergillus ochraceus (assembly GCA_004849945.1). NCBI lineage: Eukaryota > Fungi > Ascomycota > Eurotiomycetes > Eurotiales > Aspergillaceae > Aspergillus > Aspergillus ochraceus. Next base: position 3,202,933 of record SSOS01000002.1, read on the forward strand.
ATGAAGTTCAGGCATGGTCCGACGACATCCTGAGTCGATGTGGTTGAATTGCTGCGGCCGTTGGAAGTCTGCGCGAACACGACGTCTTCGGTGTTTAAAAACTGCGAAAGCAAAAACGACCATGCGGCTTTGACTACTGTCGCTGTAGTCACTTCGTGGGGAGGTTGCTCAGGGTAAATGCGCTCCGTGGACGTGATGAACTGTAACTCGATTTGCTGTGAATTACTCGTCCCCGTGAACATGGTGTTGTCAATTCGCGAAACGGTAGATCCATCTAGCGTCTTTTTCCAGAAGGTGAAAGCTTCCTCGGTCTGACTGCCTATCCACTGCTTCATGTGTGCAGAGTACTCTGTCGGAGGCGGTAAACTGATACCTTCGTATAATTGCTTTAGATCCTTCCACAAAACGTGTAGGCAATATCCATCAAACTGAGCGTGGCTTAGTCTCACTATAAGAACCATTTTGCCGTGAGGATCTTTCGCAAATGCGAATCGAGTGACAGTATTTTTCAGTGTTGGTACGGAAATGTCATCGTCCCGACGATACTTCTCCACAAATTCGGGAAGGCTTTTGGTCGTTCCATAATCATGCATGTGGGAATTGATACCAGACAAGACGACTTGAAGGAGAGTTGGTCCGCGTGAGATGAATGTAGTACGCAAGATTGCGTGTCGCTCGACTAACGCTGTGCACGCGGACTGAAGCTGACCGCGATCAACAGGACCTTCGAGATTCAGAACCCAATATTCAGGAGGCTGCAGCAAAAATCGCTCAGCTGATTGACTGACGGGAAGGACGTCCACAATCTCTTCCAGCGGAAAAGAGTAGTCAATCTCGGAAGTCAGCTTCTGGATGAGATCTTCCTTGCGGGAAAAGCCAAGATACTCGCTGAGAGTGATGTCTGAATCTTCATGTTCAACCCTACTCTCCTCGATGAGTAACGCTAGATCGGAGAGTTTCGGTGATTTGAAGACATCGGTCACCTTGAATGTAAAACCAGACATACGCGCTCTGGCGACAAACCGAATTGCGATGATTGAATCACCTCCAAGCCTAAAGAAATCGTCATCGAGTCCGACATCTGATAACTCAATATGAATGACCTCAGCCATGGCCGTTTGTATGGACCTTTCCGCAAGAGTTCGTGGAGGGCGTTTGGCAACATGTCCGGCGGTATAGGCCTCAATCTCACCTCTAGACAGTGCCGCAGCCTGTTCACGAAGGAGTCGTCGATCGGCCTTGCCACTGGGCGATATGGGCATGTAAAGCAGTGGAATAAAAACAGCCGGTACCATGTAGGATGGGAGCCGTTTCTGTAGCATCAGCATTGCTTCCTGAGACCGCTCCCGATGAGCGGCATCAGATGAAAGGAATAATGCTGAACGATGGTCTTCTTCATATTCACTCGCTGCTCTTGCCTTGTCTAAGACAAAAGCTGCCAAGACCGGCCCTGCTCTCTGTGTCGACTCAATCAATTCCACTACCGCATCTTGCACGGTTGGGCTTGTTTGCATGATTTGATGCTCAATCTCTCCTAGTTCTACCCTCTGCCCCCGGATCTTCACCTGCGTATCCTTCCGCCCAATGTATCGGAGTGTTCCATCAGCGTTGTACTGCACTAGATCCCCAGTTTTGTAAAGCCGAGAACTCGGCCTCAGTCCCTGGAGCCATGAAGGCGACGTCTCAATAAAAGCGGCTGCTGTTTTCTCGGGCTCATTCAGATACCCCCGTGCTAAGGTATGACCTTCAAGCACGAGTTCGCCAACCGCTCCAATTGGAACAAGTTTATTGTGGTCGTCTTTCTCCACGATCCACGACAAAACTCCATATGTCTTCCCGATATTTGATGGATCTGAATCCGGATCAACATCGGCAAGCACACAGCCAACAGAGCATTCGGAGGGCCCATAGCCATTGACGAGCTGGACTTTGCCAGCCCATGTTTGCACATCATGTTGCGATAACGACTCGCCGCCTAGCAGTATTGTTTTGAGGGTTGGAATCTCGTCAGGAGATAGCACGCGCGCAACGGAGGGAGTCAGATCCGCGCGATTGATTCCAAACTCTCTCATCACGCCGGGTAAGTCATTTTTCAGACTACTTTGTGAGGCAACGCAGACACAGCCCCCGGTGAGAAATGTCCATAAATAGTCGGCAACGCTGACATCGAACATATGGGAAGCAAACTGAAGTGTTCTTGTGTTTGAATCAAGATACAGTGCCTTCTGCTGCGCGTGTCCACTGGTATAGAACGCAGCATGCTCAGTCACGATACCTTTTGGCTTTCCTGTTGACCCCGATGTAAATATGACATACAATGCGTTGCGCGGCGTGACTTTATCGACGAGGGTAGATACGATGCTGTCTTCATGCAAAATATCCTGGCTAACTGTCACAACTACCGGGGCTAGCTGACGGGCGACATCTGCGCATGCGATCGAAGACACGACGGTACGAGCACTAACGTCCTGAAACATGGTTTGTAGACGCTGGAAGGGAACTGATGGGTCAATGAGTACAAATGCTCCACCAGCTCTGACCACTCCAAGAATTGCAACAGAGACCCAGCGCGTTTTTTCAGCCAGGATAGGGACAAAGGCCTCTGGTCCAACCCCTTGGACTTGAAGATGCACTGCAAGTTTCAGCGACCAACGATCTAATTCTTTGTAGGTAAAATCGCCATCCCATGCACATACAGCCAGCTTGTCTGGTGATTCCAGGCACTGCTGCTTGATACCTTCGTGTACACATCGCTCCACCGCCTCCGGTAGCACCCTGTTCCAGTTCGTGATATCGGCATGTGCGCTAGGATCCAGTGACTTGGCATCGGAGATGCTTGCCCCAGGGTCGTTCTGAATAACCTGCACAAGGTGGACGAATTGAGATAATATTCGTTCGGCCTGTTTTGACTCCAGCACCCGTTGATCAAAGTCAAAGCTAATAGCTGTCTCAGTATCAGAGAGGTCACAGGTGACCTCTAAGGCATATGTACTGAAGTATCCAGAGCTCGTTGCTCTTTCAACCGGGACCCAAAATTTATCAGTGCACTCGGCCACAGATGGTTGGATCAAAAGCAGATTTTGGAATTGACAGGCCGCCTCAGCATCACTTCCTAAGCGACGAATGTTCTGTAAGCCGAATTGCTCAAAAGATGTCATCACGACTATCTGTTCCTGCATTCGCAATGATGCTTGCAGAACGGGCTCCTCGGGCTTTAGATGGAATCGTAACGGCACGGTTGTTATGGTTGGACCTGTCACAGATTCAATTCCTTCCAGGCTGGCGTTTCTTCCCGAAAGAGTCAGCCCGAAAACGACATCAGTCGAGTCCGAGTACTGTGAGATCAACAGAGCCCATGCCAACTGGAGAACAGTGGCATTTGTCAACCCTGGAAGAGACTTGAGTCTAACAGACTTGCGAACTGTCATATCTGTGAAAGGCTTATAATCGGCCGATGGAAGTGAGGGGAAAGTGGCTCTGTTGGAGCCCTGCAACTGTGTACGCCAGTACTCCCGGGTTTGCTCCACATCAGACCGTGCGATATATTCAATAAACCTGGCGAACTGACTGGTGGGCACTGAATATCCCTCGTACGCTTGTTCGACCTGGTCCAATATAATTGGAAGTGACCATCCATCATACAGAACATGATGGATTGCTAGAACAAATTCTCTAGCGCCGTCGGGATTAGACTGAGTGGTCGCTAACTGAAGAAGTGGCTCGCCTAGATGCATCTCCTTTTTTGAAAGATCCGAAACATAATTGTCGACGTTTTCAATTGAAAACCAAGACAACTCTTCACGGACAACAACTTGGAACAAAGAGCCAGCTTGTATGATTCTTGTTCGCAAAATTGGATTAGTGTTGGCGACATCTTGCCATGCTTTTTGGAATCGCGCTATATCAATGTTCTGGGCAATTCTGTAACTGAAATGGGCGAGATATGCACCAGGCGTTCTTATAGAGAGCGATGTGAGTCCCTCTTGTAAAGGGGTACACGGGTAAGCGTCCTCTACGGCCTCTCTCTCAACTGAGCACTGATGCTCGACAGCCTCAAAAATGCCTTCTACGCTCTCTTTGAGCAGTGAAAATGGCTTCCGAAAGTCAATTTGGAGATCTGGATCAGTCTTAGTCGTGTGAGAAGCCATGTCCGACAGAACTGGGTGAAAAAATATTGTAGGAACCGTCAAACGTAACCCTCGCCGCCGTGCCAATGCCGTCAGTCGCATTGCCAGAATGGAGTCACCGCCAATGTGGAGGAAGCTGTCACCAGCACTAATCTTGTCCGCAGACACCTCTAGCAACTCGGCCCAAAGATCGATTAATCTGATCTCCATTTCAGTGCTTGGACGCTGCAATACCTGTGCATGAGATGATAAGCCATCAAGTTGTTTGCTGTCTAGAGAAGCGGCCAGATCACACAACAAACGCCTGTTCGTTTTTCCTGTGCCAGTAAATGGGACAGAATTCAACGGGATATATGTCTCGGGGATCATATACCGTGGAAGCGAAAATGACAATTGCTGCTTAGCCTTTTGACTTAGGTCGTGGAAGGCTCCACCCGGGGAAGCCAGGATGGAGTCATCATCTGATATGCTCGTGGCATGCGATAGACTTCCTGTCATACAGATGAATGCACAAAGTCGTTGCGACCGAGTCTTAGCTGCTCGAGAAACGAACAACTCGACTATAACAGCAGCATGTGGCGGAAAGCAGGTTCTTAAACGGCCTTCAATTTCTTCAAGCTCAATTCGCTGTCCGTTGAGTTTTACCTGTCTGTCCTTGCGCGCGACATATCTTATTAGACCATCATCGGTGTATTGGACCAAATCTCCAGTGCGATACAAACGTGTTTCGCCGTGGCCCCGGAAGCGAGAGATCCATCCTGGGTTGTGAACAAAGCTGGCAGTTGTCTTCTCTGGATCGCCGATGTATTCTCTGCTCAAAATGGGGCCTTCGATCAACAGCTCTCCGATGGCGCCCCAGGCTGCTAGTTTATCTGGATCGGAAGGAGTAGTGATCCAACCAGCCCCATTGACCATGGGGCCTATAGTACCCGGAAGCCAGCCAGTCTCTGGGATCTTTCCCACAGCAACAGCAAATGTGCATTCAGCTGGGCCATAAACGTTAATCAGCGATGTCTCTCTTGACCACCGATCAACTAGGGTTGATGTGAGGGGCTCCCCTCCCAAGGTAAATGTTCTGAGAGAAGGCACCTCTGCTGGAAGCAAGAGAGTAGACGCAGAGGGAGTCATAAATGCCCAATCTATTCGATGTTGATCGATAAACTCAGCCAATCTAGATGTTCTATCGGTATCGGAAGGTATAAAAAGGGTACTTCCAGATGTCAAGCTGCTGAATATTTCCATCAAGCTCGCGTCGAAGGCATACGATGAAAATTGGAGTACTTTCGACGGCTTATCAAGGTTCAGACATGGGCGGAGATTCCTCAGACCGGTTGCTATGCTTCGATGCTCCAGGACGATACCCTTTGGTGTTCCTGTGCTGCCAGAGGTGAAAATGACAAAGGCAGGATCCATTGGATATACCGTTCGTGCAGCTAGGGGATCTGCAAGTTTTACAGTTTCCAGAACGGACTCAGATACTGTAACAACGCACTCGCAAATAAAATCCATCAAATACTTCGTTGTAGGCGAAACCACTGCATGCCTTGCGTTGGACTGGTCAATTATTGATTGCATTCTTGAACGAGGATGTGAAGGATCAATCAGTGCACAAGCTGAACCCGTTTGAAGAACTGCAAGAATAGCCGACACTGTCCAACGGGATTTCTCCATGCATATCACTGTTACTGGGTGGGCCCCAATGCCAATAGAAAGAAAATGGTGAGCCAGTCGTGAGCTTGCTTCGTACAATCCTTCATACGAAAACAGGCCATCCCACGAGTCGATGGCAATCTTTGCTGGTTGAATACTACAGCTTTCAGATACCATGTCGTGAACCAGTCGATTCACTTGCTGGGGCGTCGTCATGTTAGCGCTAGACAGTCGATCCAGGTCTTCGGGGCTGATGACGTCTATTTCTTTTATGGCGAGATTCTGGTCTCTGATAATTTGCTGGAGGACATGGTCCAGCTGATGGGAAAATGCTTCTGCTTCGATGCAGCTCAAATGCGACAGGTCGAAGTTACTTGTAAGTTTCAAGGATCTCTTGTCAGCGGAAAGTGTGTACATTAACACAAGGGGGGAGCTGGCAAAGTTTGAATAAATGTCCTCTTCAAGTGAGGGCTCCTCGAAAAGCTCATCCTCGAATCCCAGCCTCTCATCAGTTGGTTGGATGACAACGTGGCATTGAAAATTACAGGCTGCTGCAGTCTCGTGGTTGATTTGTCGTATGTACTGCAGACCGGTCTGCTCATATGGTACTATCCGAATGAGACGATTTTGTATCTGAGAGAGGCATTCCTTCGTGGTACATGCGGCCGGTAGCTGAGTTCGAAAAGGCACCGTTGCAATTGTCGGACCCGTGAGATCCTCAATTCCTGCTACAGGGGCATTTCGCCCTGACAAGGTAAGTCCATAGACTATGTCGTCACTCGCTGTATAGTGACCAAGCACAATACTGCACGCAAGATGAATGAAAGTTGACAAAGTGAAGTCCAATTCGACGTTTTGCTGGAGAGCAATGTTGTGAAAAAAGCTCTCTCTTGAGGATGGAATGTTCGGCCTCTTCTGAAGCGGCGGGAACATGGTAGCATTCAAATCCTGGAACTCGTCTGCCCAAAACCTTTTACTGGAAACAGCATCAATGCTTCGCACATACTCTGCGAATGCATTGAATGGGCGGGCACTCAATTCTGCTCCCTTGTATGCCTCGTTCGCCTGCTTCAAAAGGGTTGATAGCGATGACCCATCGTACAGTGAATGATGAAGCCATAGATGCATTTGAACGCAGTTATTATTGTGAGAAATGCTGATCTTGCAGAGCGGTTGGCCATCTGCAACTAATAGCGGAGCAAGGTCGGAAGAAAACTGGGGCTCCTCACGGAGTATAACTTGGAAGGAGTCATTTGAACCCAAACCCACTGCAATGATACGAGTGCGAAGGATAGGGTTCGCATTGAAAACAGCAGTCCAAGCGGATTTAAGGCGACCAAGGTCGATGTCTCTCGGAAGATCAAATGCCATTTTGAGTACGTAAGCCTTTTGTTGCTTTATGCCCAGCGCCATAAGTGCCTCCTGCATCGGAGTACATGGGTACATGTCCTCTATGGCATCTCGATCGACACCACATTCCCGAGCTGCAGTGGCAATGAGGTCCATGTGCGTAAAGCTCCCAAGAAGGGAAAAGGGGGCAATGGGTGCTGGAGGCGGGATACTGGCCTCATGATGCACCATCAAAGCGAGGTCAACAAGGCGGGGATAGCTGAATATTTCGCCAACTGTGATGGTAAATGAGGATTCTCGCAGAAGACCCACTAATCTCATCGCCAAAATGGAGTCTCCTCCGAGATGAACGAAGTTGTCATCCATTCCAATGTCATCTAATGGTAACTGTAGGACAGTAGAAACGGCTTTCTGCAATACCGACTCCTCCGTTGAGGAAGCATGGCGTTTTGTTGACTCCGAGAAGCCGTATGCCCGCAGATCTTTCCTAGAAAAGGCGGATAAACTTTCACGAAGTTGAAGCCGATCTGTCTTTCCAGATGCGCTAAGTGGTATCTTGCTCACTGGTAAAATTAACGCTGGAATCATAAATCTTGGAAGGCGTGATTTTAGGGCACTCTCGACAGATTCAGCGTGCGACCGGAACGAGGCGCTCGCCCTTACGATGATGTTGTCTTCGCCGTGTAGAACATCACTCAGCAGAATAAAGGCAGCCAGAACAGGGTGTGCACCTGGATCTGCCAGTGTGACTAGATCAACAACGATCTGCTTGGCTTTGGCAAAGCACTCAGAAAGATGCTGCTCCACTTCTCCCAGTTCGATTCGCTGTCCGCGTAGCTTGACCTGGTTGTCTATGCGTCCAAGATACCGCAAGGTGCCATCGGCTTGTGCGCTATACTGCACCAGGTCACCCGTTCTGTAAAGTCGGCCCCCTCTGCCGTGTCGAAGACGACGCAACCATTTCGGATATTGGATAAATGCGCCTGAAGTCTTCTCTGGGTCTCGGAGATAGCCTTTGGCAAGGATAGGGCCTTCAATAAGCAGTTCCCCAGGGGCACCAATTGGCCTGAGCCTCTCATGGTCTTTTGGGTCCACAATCCAGGATACAGCAGCAGCCCCTCGGCCGATATTTGTAGGATCAGAGTCGCGATTAATAGACGGCTGGATGATTGCATCAACAGAGCATTCGGCTGGTCCATAGCCATTGACCAACTGAACTCGATCCGCCCACATAGTCACGTCCAACTTGGTCATAGCTTCACCCCCTAGAGCCAGAGTGCGAAGGGTTCTCACTTTTTTTGGATCTAGTACTCGTGCTAAAGAAGGTGTCAAGGTCGCCCAAGTGATTTCGAAGTCGTTGATTGCTTGATCAAGGTTATTGCGACATTCTGACTCCGAAGGGATACAAACACATCCTCCGTGAACAAGAGGGTACAGAATTTCTGCAATCGATGCATCAAATGTAAAAGATGCCAGTTGCAGCACTCGAGAGTGATTGGTTATGAGTTGCTTGCCACCATTCACTATGGCACTAGTGATGAAAGCATGATGCTGAATTGCCACTCCTTTAGGTCTACCGGTTGATCCTGAGGTGAAAACCGCGTAAACGACATTGTCTGGGGAAACCGCGGGTTCTTTCAAATACATGTCACCAGATTTCCAGTTATCATCTCTGTCGATTTCAACAACCTGAAGATTGAGCTCAATTGCTTTTGACATGTACTTCCCAGATGTGATCACAATACTTGCTTGAGTATCTTCGCAGATCTTCCGCAATCGCATCAAGGGCTGTGCCGGGTCAACAAGCACAAAAGCACCTCCTGCTTTCATCACTGCTAGCATCGCAACTACAGTCCACAGAGACTTCCCAACATACACCATTACATAGGTGTCAGAATGGACGTTCAGCCTCTGGAGATGCGCTGCGAGCATGGTGGAATATCTTTCCAGGTCCTCGTAAGATAACTTTCCATCCCATGCAATGACGGCAGGAGCTTGAGGCTGGGACCAACACTTCCGGTTGATTATATCATGAACGCAGCAGTTGATTGCCTCTGGCACATGGTTGTTCCACACCAAGAGCGTCTGAAGATCAATGCGATTAACGGATTCCAGATTCGAAAGTGATTTATCGCCGCTTTGAACGACAGCATTCAGATTGTGATAGAACTGTTCGAGAATCCTGCTCATGAGCGAATCGGTGATAATCTCCGCGTCGTATTCCACCTCCAGTTGAACTGCATTTTCTTTTCCAAGCTTTACCTCTAGCGTGAGGATGTAGTTGTCCACGGTTTCCGAAGAAAGCTCTTCCACACAGCTGTTGAAAATGGTCGATGCGTGCTCTTCATAAAAAGGCTGGATAATTAGTAGGCTATGGAGCCTACAGGCAGTAGCAGGTCCAGCTCCAAGGGCAGCGATTTTCTGGAGACCCAAGTAGCCGAAGTTCAGGTACTCGGTATTTCGCTCCTGCATCAAGCGCAAGGTGTCTTCAAGTTGCATTGAACGATCCAGATTTATTCTCCGGGGAATGGTAATGATAGTTGGTCCAAGAATCTCATCGATACCGCTAACGGCGACATTACGGCCTGCAAGTGTGCTGCCAAACACTATGTCGTCAGTGCCAGAGTATTGGGACAAGGTGAGAGCCCAGGAGAGCTCTATCATAGTTGCAAGCGGATAACGCAGTGTCTTCGTTGCCTGCGATATGGATATCAAACGGCTCATCTTATGTAGTGTAGCTGGCTTGTAAGTATGATCTCCCGACGGAGGTTGGGGGAACAACGGCCCCGAAAAGTTTTCAAGCTCGTTTCGCCAGAATTCCTTCATTCGATCCATGTTCAATTTTGAAAAGTAGTCCACAAATATTCTGAATGGTTGCGACCGAGGTGTTATCCCATGATAAGCCTCCTCCACCTGTTGAAAGGTTCGAGGGAGTGACCAGCCATCGTATAATGAATGATGAATTGTCAATACCATGTACATGCGAAAATTATTCTGTATCAGTGCGAAGCGGGTCAAGGGGCTTCCTAATTGTACCACTTTTCTCTCATCCTGCTCGATGTAAGACTTTAGGTTATCTGCGTGGAGCCATAAATTGTTATGTCGGACAACAACCTGGAATGCTACATCAGATCCAGTCTGAATGATTCTTGTGCGTAAAACCGGATTGCTGTTGAGGACCATTGTCCATGCGCTTTTCAAGTTCTCTATATCTATTGCGCGTGAGATCTGGAAAACGGACCGAGACACATATTTAGCCACGGGGCTGGTGATGGACAGGGCCATTATTCCCTCTTGCAGTGGGGTGCAAGGGTAAATATCCTCAATGTCCTCAACTGATGATAAATTGCAGGACCTCAATGCTGTTTGTATAAGGTGTTCTTTTGATTCAGGACTCGCGAGTAAAGAGAAAGGGGCCACATTTGCTGTACTCTTACTGTCTCTCATGAGCTTTGCTAGATCTGAAAGGACAGGTGCTCTGAAGATCATTTCTCCTGGAAGATCAACTCCGGCGTCGTCCCTGGCAATTTTCGTCAAACGCATGGCTAGGACTGAGTCTCCATCAAGGGCGAAAAAATTATCATTCATTCCGAAATCTTTCACGTGTAACACTTCTTCGATTAATCGATGGAGCAACTCTTCCATTTGAGAGATTGGAGCCTGTTTCTCTACCTTAACCCCACTGAATTCCTCGAGTTGAGCTCTTGTATATTTCGAAGCCTCGATGCGCAATTGTGCTCGATCAGTCTTGCCAGTTCTGGTGGTGGGAAAGGTCTTTGTTGAAATCATGACAGAGGGAACCATGTATGCTGGTAGCCGCTCAGACAGTTTGGTGACGGCTGTCTGAGCTAGTATTCGAAACCCTTGAGATGGGGCAGCAAATATACTCCCATAAGTGGGTGCATTCCTATCCTCTGGATTCAAGATAAAACCGGCTAAGATAGGGATACCTTCACTTTCTGCGGGACTCACTAAGCCAGCTACTGTCTGTTTGACAGCAAAAGCATTGCGCATATGGTGCTCAACCTCACTAAGCTCTAATCTCTGGCCGTGAAGCTTCACTTGCTCATCCCTGCGACCGATGATTCTCAATTTCCCATGTGACACGTACTGAGCTAGGTCTCCCGTGCGATACATCCTTCCGTATACATTATCTGGAAAGACCGATCGCCAGCGGGGACTAGGGACGAAGGAAGCATTTGTCTTGCCCGGGTCGCTTATGTATCCCCTTCCCACAATCGGACCTTCTATGAGAAGTTCACCCACTGCGCCAATAGGGACCAGCTTCTGGTAGTCTTGAGCGTCAGTGATCCAGCATCTTGCACCGATCCCTGATCCCACTATCCCAGATTCTCGCTCGCCACGTGTAATGATATGGCCTGTGGTAGATACGCAACATTCGGCCGGACCGTACATATTGGCCAGACGAACATGGCACTGCCATGTTGCTATATCAGATGGTAACACAGGTTCACCAGCTAACACGAGGGTCTTCACGGATGTTATGTCGGATGGCTGTAACAGTCGAGCCACTGTGGGAGTCAACATGAGGTAATTGACTCGAAATTGGGACACTGCCAGCGGGATGTTCCATTTTCGTACTGTTTCCGATGCCACACATATACACCCACCGACAATCAGCGTCGTTAAGGCTTCTTGGACGCTGACATCGAAAGCATACGATGCAAATTGCAAGACTCGACTGGTAGCATTCAATCCAACATGATGCGCAAAAGCATTCTGTCCAGAGCAATAAGATGAATGATTGATCACGACTCCTTTCGGAATTCCGGTTGAGCCCGACGTAAACTGGGCAAAGAGAGCATTGCGTGGGTTGGCTAGCTGGCTGGGTTGTTGTGAAGGATCCGCAGATGACGGGGTCAAGTCAAGTTGTTCGTGGTCGACGGGAACAACCTGAGGAGCCAACCCCGTGACATCGGCGGTCAGGTGTCTTGACGACAAAATCAGGACAACATTTAACTCCTTGCACATTCCTTCTATGCGAGATTTCGGAATGGATAGATCAAGAAACGCAAAAGCCCCTCCTGCTCTCATGACGGCCAACATAGCCACTGTGGCCCACTTGCACTTTTCAAAATAGAGACCGACAAACTTTTCCGGGCCCACGCCATGGTGTGTCAATTGAACAGCTAGCCGATGAGAGAGGTTTTCAAGGTCATGATACGTTAGCTCCCCGTCCCAGGCAGAGACTGCTGGTGCTTCAGGCTGTATCTTGCATTTTTCGAGAATAAGGTCATGGACACAGCTTTCCATGCTCACAGGTGGCTCGGAGTTCCATTGGCCGAGTTGCCTAATGGTCTCCGCAGTGCACAGATTCAGACAACTCAACCTGGGCTGCTTCACCAACTCCACGGTAGTTTGACTGAATATGCTCGCTACATGAAGTGCTTGCTCTTCTGACAGGATTGAGGTCCAATAATGCAGGGAGAGTCTGCATGCATCGCCTTGAGACCGAGCCTCGATACAGACACTGGACTTTTGATGCTGTGAGCGTAAGATTCTGATGTTTGACCGAGTTGACATACCGAGTGAGCGACATCGAGGCAGTTCCAGATTACTGCAGTATCTATTCGCTTGATTTCATTCCGCGGCAAAGGATCCTTGCAGCAGACAATGCTCCGAGCCGGGTGCACAATTTCCTTATCCTCTTCCAGATTCAGGGCGCAGAACACTCCATGACTTTCTGGGGATGGATGTTTCCCAGTATAGTATTTAAAAAGTGGTCGGTCTGTCCCTATGTAAGACCTTAGCAGGAAGGCCCATGCCACCTGGAGAAGCTAAGGCAGCTCAATGTCATTCTTTTCGACAAATTCGGCGATTTGATGGTGTGAGGTAAGCTCAATTGGAGTTGCCCTGTGACTATTCTCTCCGTCAAAAGCAGTGTTGAATATGGGGAACGAACAGGCCTCATTGACGATTGGTATCCAATTAGATTCCTGTGCCTCCCCCATTCTGCTTATATTGTACTTGATTCAAACCAAATGACTTCGGAAGCAATTGAAAATAATATTGAAAGTTGCGACTCTATTGTAAAGCACTAGATATCTCTCTTCCGACTCGTTTATCTACTCTATGAAGTGCACATTGTCAGCAATATGTCATGGGAGATCCGATGACCATCGCTAGGAATTGCTTTTTCCGATGGATCAAATTGATTTAACCCCGCCTGCCTTCTTTTAGGGTGTTTGCTGATTACATTGCATGATCTGCTTCTAACCTGTATGAGCTGTGGAGCTCTCCATCCAATGACATGTCTTCTCATAATTGTGGTGTCAATTGTTTGAAACTATTGGCATCTTGGGTCCATGTATGAGTGTCACTGTACATCGGCCGGTTTGTAGAGACTTGCATCCTTTATTGCATATATAATAACAAGACCACATAGCGTGATTGAATCGATTGGATCATCTCTTTCATTTGAGAAACATATCCATGCGCCATTTATGCGCGAATATGGGAGTAACCCTAACTCGAATTCCAAATCCTCGCCGCGGGAATGAAAGCAAGGGCAGCAATGTAGGGAGAAGGTGGCAGGCGGATATGTGAATTACAGTATGCAGTCAAAGCAAGAACGAATCTACACTACGCAGATAATACTTGAGCTCAGCTCCATTCTACTTGCTTTTAACAGGTAAGAAATCATGACCCAAGTCAACTATTATTGAGTAGGACTTCCATGCAGTCTGCAAAAAGGCTTAGTCATGTGCCATGCAATCTATTATGGCTTCAGGCTCAGCTGAAAAGCTGATTCTATGCACTTGACGATCTCTGAAGGGCTGGAATGCATCATGCATGTCTGGTCACATACCTACGTACATGCACCCGACTACGTAATTGAATTCACGGCTCTTCTTGTCAGCTTCAAGATATTAATTCCAGGCGACCTTCGTATCTGCTACTTCTTTTCTAGCAATTCTCGAAGTCTAAAAACCTTCTAAATACTGGCTGTCAATCAAATCCAATCATGTCTGAATTCACTCCATTCTGGGAACAGCCCAGTCACCCTGATCGTCTTCAAGTCGTGAAAGGTAACCAGCCCTACAAGTCCGCTGCCTACTCCCTGATTTCTCTTCCAGCGGGAGCATTCTTTGCCAAAATCAGCACCGCTACCTTTGTCGACCATACGACCTATACCTCAGTCGCCAACGGAAAAGACTCACGCATCGAGCTCAACTCCGACCTCGTCTATTGCAACCATTCCTGCAATCCGAGTCTGGTCTTCGACATGACCCGATTCGAGGTTCGGGTCTCAGAGGACAGGCCTCTGGCTGTGGGCGACGAGCTGAGCTTCTTCTATCCGAGCACCGAATGGGAAATGGTGCAGCCGTTTCGATGCGAGTGCAGCGCTGGCCCCGATAAATGCCTTGGTTTTATTGCTGGATCGTCGAAGATTGAACCTTCTACCCTCGCAAGGTTTTGGCTGAACGACCATATCAGGCAGCTCCTGGAGGTCTCAGCAGAAGCCGACAAACAGCCTTCTTCGTACGCAATGGAGGCGCCGGTAGTCGATAGCCCAGGGGCCTAATGGGACTTGTGTTTGAGTTGACATGTAACTAGACAGTACAACCAGAGACTAGACAAGTAGTTATAAAGCACGAGGTGTTGAACGTAGCCTCCTTTCTATCGCCAGCAAATCGATCATAAGATGGTCCCCTTTGCTAGAGTTGTTCACCCCATTAGTATCCACTCAGTGCCTTCAGCCGTCCTCTTAATTTTCTCTAGGCTGAACCGATGCGTTCTTCACCGCAACAGTGAGTACATAAACCAGAGATCGGTGGCGGTGAAATTCTGGTTTTCGGGGTTCTTTCAGAACAAAGACAGAGGCACGCGTCCGCTTCTACTGCCGACATCCAGCCATGCAGATTTTGAATGGAGCTATGGTAGGTGGCTTTAGTGATAAACGGAAAATTGCTGCAGCGGGGGTTGGTGGCTCCGAGTGAGGCCACAGTGATCGACGAGGTAGAGGAAACTGTGCACGGTAGACCTGGACATAACTAGAATACGTGGCATGTCCGATGTTAGAAATGTGACGCATTGAACCTAGAATAGGAATGGCAACAAATATGTGGTCAGCTTGCTGGACATCATAGTCACAGTACATACTTGTAGAGCAACAAAGGTAAGCAGCTTATTTCCAATCAGTCTGATAGTCCATTTCAAACTGGACTGCTTTTGCTTTTACCTTTGTTGTAGCTTTTAGATCTGTCATCGTGGCGCACTGCAGATGACGTAAAGCAGATATGATAGAAACTGTAAGCTCAACGGAGGATATGTGTGATATTTCGTAAATTGTCATGACGCAAATTGTGACACCGTTAGTCAAGCAAGAAGGATACCCTGAATTTTCGAAGTCCAAGGGGCTGTGTGAAATGGCGCAATGGTTTCGGGCCAGATTCATCCTCGCGATGCTAACATAGGCTAGCCTTAGTTCAAATATTTTTACTATCCCAACCCTACTATTTCAGAAAAATGTCGAGTTTGCATGGCTAATGCGATATGCAGAGTAAGATTGTTGAACTCTCGACGTCTGCCAAGGGTCTGCTGAGTGTTGGAAAGGAAAACCAAGAAGAAAAAGGCCGAGGTCAAGCACATCTAGAATAATCTAGTACAGGCAAAACGAAGCTCGCGTTCTTCAGGGATCCTCTCAGGGAAAGGACCCGCAACGCGACTGATCTGATGCCATGTTTCTCCGAGATAATGCCTTACAACCGTTCCGAAAGACGGATGCGGATGTTTCTTGGCAGTTTCAATGGGTCGTGCAGGATTCGGGGGTCACCATGGAATAAGCCCAACAAAGATTTAGTGTCGGGGTCACCGGAGTGTAATCACGAATATTCTGGGATTTAGGGCCAGAGCCGGAAATTTTCGGAGACAGAAATATATTTGAATATCGCACGCTCTGCTGGTTCAGAAACCGACCTGTAGGGAGTAAAAATTTATTGTTGCTTGAGACCGGCGGATCAAGATAAGATTGCGACGCCACGATCACCGAAATTTTCTAGTCTAACGAGCCTAAGGAGACCCGACAAAGGGGCCGGAAATGATGCGATCCGTTGATCAAGGGTCTGTCGGGTCTGGAATCCGTTTCGTTCTCGTTCCTTCCCTTCTTTGACCATATCTGTTTCATCCGGAATGAGGCCGGAGTCCGGTGGGCACCAATTGCGTTCTTTTAGGGTTTGCGACGTCGTGGATTTACCTCAACGCCGCCACGTTGTGCACTTGGGAGTATCACCAAGTGGCGCCCCAGATTGTGCCAAGTCTGCGCGATATTAAACTCTTGCTTGGCATGCAGAACGGAGATAAGCCCGGTTGCTGTCTGAAGCTGACTGAAGGCTTCTCCGTAACTAGTAAGGTCGACGGTGTCATCTGGGATATATTAACCCGTCCCCACTTGGCGATAACGTTGAGGCCATTTGCAGCCATTCAGTCATGCTCTAACGCTCTTAGGCCGTGACTAGACCTCTAGTTTCTATACTTCCCTTCCTTTTCTTCCTTAGTGACATCGTTCCGGAACTCTTCCGCCTTGATGAAGACTCTTTGTCATCATTATCAAGCAGCCCTCGCGACTACTTGCGACATTGAGCAGATTTCTTGGGTCTACCTGCCAAGCGAAACCAACAGGATGCCAATATTCCACCGGGAGAAGCCTGTTGGTGATGTTTCATGCCGGCAGATGGGAACGAACCCCGAAATTAAACAATTGGGGGGGCCAATCTTGAGGTAACTGAGAACGAGAGTGCATTTAACTACTGCTTCAATCCCCGGTTACTGTTCTTCTATGAGGTAGAGATCACCACATAACGTTCCTTACGATATATATAGTCACTCCTTTGACCATGCGTTCCACGTTCTTTTTGCTGCCGTTGATTCAGGCGGCTTTTGCCACTCGGCCTTTTCTCAACGAGCCCGATACTGGGTAGGCCGACCATGCTCTCTGTTCATGATGCCCATACATCTAACCATGTTCTAGTATCGAGGCTGCCCTTGGCAACACCCCCGAGGGTGAACTACCCGACCTGGAGCAGATTTGGGGTCTTCCCGACTTTGAGTGGGCCGCCAGACGGCACATGAACGACTCTGCCTACACCTACTATCGTAACGGTGCCGCTGGCGAGTGGTCCTACCGCAACAACCTGGAGGTGTACGGCCGGTTCCGCTTCAGACCCAGGTTCCTTGTCGATGTCACCAATGTCGAATCTACCCTCCCTACCTCCATCCTGGGCCACAACTTCTCCGCTCCCTTCTACATCAGCCCTTGTGCGTCGGCCGGTCTTGCCCACCCCAAGGCTGAGGCCAACTTGGTGAAGGCTGCCTACAAGGAGAACATCCTATACATTCCTTCGCACTATGCCACCCTTGGCTTCGACGAGATCGCGGCCGCCAAACCCTCCAACGGCTCGCAGACCATCTTCCAGCAGCTCTACCTCAACTCCAACGATACCCGGACCCAAGAATTGTTCGACACCGCTAAGAAGCTCGGCTCCAAGGCCATCGTCTTTACCGTGGACTCGGCCTCCACTGGAAACCGCCTCCGTGCTAACCGCTACGGCGTTGGCTCCCAGAACACCGATTACACCTACATCACCTGGGACTACTACAAGAAGATCCAGAACTTCACCACCCTCCCCATCGTCTTGAAGGGTCTGCAGACCGTCGATGACGTACGTCTTGCCGTGAAGCACGGCGCTCCTGCCGTCATCCTCTCCAACCATGGCGGTCGTCAGATTGACGGCTCTCCTTCGCCTCTCGAAGTTGCGCTCGAGATCCACCAGGAAGACCCCGACCTCTTCAACCAGATCGATATCTTCGCCGACGGCGGTGTTCGCTACGGCGTGGATGCACTTAAGCTCCTTGCTCTGGGCGTCAAGGCCATCGGTGTGGGTCGTCCTTTCATGTACGCCAACGCCTACGGTGAGGACGGAGTCCGCCGCGCCATCCAGCTCCTCAAGAAGGAGATTGCCATCGACGCCGGTAACCTGGGTGTGGGTGACCTAAAGAAGATCGATGCTTCTTACGTATGTGCCCATCAATCTTATACTTCTATCGGAGATTTGTGCTAACGTTCTTTTCTTTAGGTCAAATGGACGAACAACGGCTGGTACAGCTAAACGGTTCCACGAGACTCTTTACAATCCGACCTCACTGGCCAGCTTTTCCTTTTAGAATTACTTGAATGTATTTTACAATTAGCAATATAGACTATTAGCTAAGAAGTACTTTCATTTTTACTCTCATAGTTCCTGTATACATCCATAAAATGAACCCGAGACTCAAAACTTTTTCCTATGGCTTTGTATTCCTTCAATCTCGAATGTGTAATGCACAACATCATGTCTGACCACCTCAATGGACGGTAAGTGGTATTGCATAGAGGTAGAGTAGCACGTAAATGTTTCATCTGTTTAATTATTGGCAAACTAAAAGGGACAAAGTGAAACATCCTTCAAATGTTTGATGTTTCAAATAGTGACCGATTTTCTTCACTATCCGTAACGGTTATGCTAAAGCTTTCTTACATCATAACCCTGCAAACTCATCACTTTGGGGTGGGAATATACTATCGCATCTTTCAAAACCAAAGCCAGTCTTCTTGATATTGTCATCACCATCAAGATAATATGAAAGCGCATAAAGTATAAACCCAACCCATGCAAAAGAATAATCTAATCAAAAATGCGGGGTTAGCGCGGTTTGCCCCTTAGTCGGACCTCGGTACCTTCCCCTCTCAGCTCTAGCTTAAACAGCTTGCCTTTTCTTTTTAACAAATCATCCCTTCTATCGAACCTCATCTGCTGAACACCAGCCATTCATTCACACAGAATCATATAGGGAGAAACAAGAAATCGACACCATGTCCGCCGAAGAACAAGTCCAGCTCTCCAACTTCGACACGCTCTTCTCGCTCGATGGCAAAGTCGCTGTTGTGACGGGTGGTTCGCGCGGTTTGGGCCTGCATGCTGCCAGTGGGTAGGTTATTCTTTTTCATTCTTATTCTCTTGCTTTCGAGTCATGTCCAGCCTGTATCTAAACAGCGTTTATATTAACACAACACACAATTCCATGCAATCCCATCCCCCACCCCTCACCAACAACCTCCTCGCTAACAACCCAACCTAAATTAAACAGACTCCTCCAAGCCGGCTGCTCAAAAGTCTACATCACGTCCCGCAAAGCAGCCGCCTGCGACGAGGCCGTCCGCGCGCTGAACGCTCTTCCCAACAAACGCCCCGGCGCGGTCGCCATCGCCGTCCCCGCCGATAACAGCCGCATGGCGGAGCTCGATCGACTCGTCGAGGAAGTCAAGAAGACGACAGATCATGTTGATATTCTTTTTGCGAATGCGGGCGCTACGTGGGGCGAGAAGTTCGAGACGCATCCTGAAGCGATGTTCTCGAAGGTGATGGATTTGAATGTTAAGTCGGTGTTTTATACCATTCAGAAGTAGGTTTCCCTCCTATGTATGGCAGGGGTTAGGGATGGCTAGCTAACTTGGTTGGGTGTGTATAGGTTCGCGCCGCTCTTGTCTGTGAAGGCGACTAAGGAGGATTCCTCGCGCGTGCTCATCACGGGGTCCGTGGCTGGTTTAATCCCCGGTACTCTGGGTGAGAATGCCACGTTCAGTTATTCGGCGTCGAAGTCGGCAGTGCTTCATTTGGCGAAGAACCTGGCGCTGGAGTTGGGACCCCGGTATATTTCGGTCAATGCGATTGCGCCGGGATTCTACCCCTCGAAGATGGCGAACGGGCTGATTGAGAAGCAGGGCGGCTTGAGTGCGCTGGAGGACCAGTCGCCGAACAAGAGGCTGGGGAGACCCGAGGATATTGCCGGGTTGGTGGTGTTTTTGGCCAGTCGGGCTGGTGCACACTTGAATGGTGCCGTGGTAGCGACTGATGGGGGCAGCCATTTGAAGGGGAGATTGTGAGGTGCTCAATTTCCTTCGAGAGAGAAACCGCGTGTACATAGGTAGTTAAGTTTACGTCCAAATCCCTACTATACAAACTATCTAGATCAAATTGATATGGTAAAATAATTTACAACTTCGACGCCGGTCTAACATTTCTTTCTGCTTGCACCACACGATCGATGATCTCCATAGCTCGGAAGAGCTCGTAGTCACGCTGCTTCGACGTAACGACCTGGACGCTCAGCGCTGAGTCCAAATATACTCGACGATCAACGATTTTCTCGTCCCCTGTTCTAGTCAGCGGTGTCACGAAGGGTATATAATATCTTAACATACATAGCTTCCGATTGGCTTTATCCCAGCTTCCAATCACGGGGGTCTTCATCTGCTTCCCCTTCTCGAGGTCGCCCTCGTTAAATGGTCGCACAGGAATGACTCCAGCCGGGTAGTCTAGGAGCACAAAGCTGGAGGTGTACCCTACGGCGTTGTACTGGTCAAGCTCGGGGACCGGATGCGGCGCCACGGGGTGAATGATTGCATCGATACGGCGACCGTTTTGCGTCCACATCTTCAATAGTTCCCGCTCAACGGTTGATCGCTGCTCCTGGAGCTGGCCTAATTGGGTCACGGTTAGTTCTTTTCCGCGCTTGGTGCGTCCCCGAAGCCAGGGAATCAGCGGTTCTCCTGTCTTCTCCAGCAGGTCCATCATAGGGTTGCCCCCATCAACCCCCATCAATCTCCCTGCCAGGGCCTGGCATTTTGCTAGAGTCGGCGGTACTGGGATCTCGACCACCTCGACGCCAGGGGTGCGATCCAGCGCCCGAGCCACCTCATCCAGAACCTTAGCGATAGGAGGCAATGGCTCAACCAGCCCATCCGATCGCAGAACACCGATCGTCACATTCTGTGGTCTCAAATCCGGCATCTGTACAGGAAACTCGCCCCTCCAGTGTCCAGGGATACAATCCTCCCCGAATAGCTCCGCGCGAGGAACAATTTCTTCCATAACCGCTCCCAAGTCCGCCACCGATCGCGCCAACGGTCCCGCTACAGCCTGCAGCGATACACGCATTTTCCCAGGCATCTGGCCCGCGCCTTGGCTTTGGTATGGTATTCTTCCTACGCTAGGCTTGAATCCATAGATCCCATTACACATTGCCGGAATACGGATACTACCTCCAATATCAGTGCCGAAGCCGACCATCGACCCACGCATGGCCACCAGCACT
This sequence comes from Aspergillus ochraceus, assembly GCA_004849945.1. Taxonomy (NCBI): domain Eukaryota; kingdom Fungi; phylum Ascomycota; class Eurotiomycetes; order Eurotiales; family Aspergillaceae; genus Aspergillus; species Aspergillus ochraceus. Next base: position 3,224,214 of record SSOS01000002.1, read on the forward strand.
CCTTCGCCACCGGAGCTCCCTCCCGCCGTGAGCTTTCGGTTTAGCGGGTTCAAGGTGCGCCCGAAGAGATGATTGCAGCTGTCCAGGGTGCCCAGGGTCTGCGGCACGTTGGTCTTGGCAATGATCACGGCACCCAGGGACTCAAGGAGGTCGACGAAGGGGGAGTTTTCCGTGGCGGGCTGGAACGCTAGAGCGGCAATTCCAAGAGACGAATCGACTCCTTTAATGTGAAAGGAGTCCTTAACAGAGACAGGGAGGCCGTGCAGTGGACCGATCGGTTTGCCGGTTCGTTGGAAGTGCAGGTCGAGTTGTTTGGCTTGGGCGAGCGCGCGGTCGAAGAGCGGCTCGGTCAAGCAGCGTGTAAGTTGGTGGGAAATAGCCGCTCTCTATAAGGCTCCTTGCTTAGCTGACATTGGAGATGTTGGGTCGGTGGACTTGAGATGAACTATGTACCTTACTAAATGCCCTAATAACCTCCTCGCTAGAGAGTTTCCCTTCCGCGATTATTGACAGAAGAGCCCGAATATCGTAGTTCTCGGTTATGGCCAGCTCCTGATGTGTAAGAAGCCCACATGCTCTGGGAATGTTCGTCACGTTGACGGTTTGGTATTCTTGCACGTTGGTAATGGAGTCCGCGATGGAGAGCATCCCTTCGGGGATAATCGACGCGGGGAGCTTCCATTCTGCTGGGATTTGAGCATCAAGTTGCGATTGCTTGCGCTGAGTAATTTCTGGGTACGTTTTATTTGAAGCCATGATAATCGAAAAGTCTGAGTTGTATCAAGTTGATGGATGATACAGAATCGAGATCGAAGGAGCTGTTGGGGTCAACCGCATTTTGCGGGGAAATCAGATGCCGAGGCTTGTCGGGCGCTGACTCATCAATCCTATATTTCATGCCTGAGGCAGTAATGTGTTTCTCTTTCTGCTCGTACACAGTATGAAGGATGTGAGAATGGATTTACCTGTCGATTGTAGATTCAACGCCCTGATAAATGAGGTTTCCGTTTACTCTGGCTCCCAAACGCCGGTATCATGGCTAATGTCACAATACGCGATTCGGAGAAGACATCGATATATTTATTTGCTCTCTAACAGCGGGAAAAGAGTTCCGGCAAGAGCCTACCTATAGATCACGTGGACCGTGCCTTGTAATAATATGTACAATGACAGTCAAATTAGCCTTACTTGCTTTCTTGACCACTTCATCCAATTAATTCGTCTAATTCGAATCGGCCTCGTACAATTCGAAAGATGGCAGATATCGGTGTGACCCCCACGTAGCCCGAATGCGGGTAAACGCGGTGGACCCTCCTCCGGTCTAAGACCGTCCGACATTCTTACACCTACCGTCGACTTAGAGATCACCCACCCGATCGACTGATCACAATTGCATCGGACAAGAGGAATCCCGATCAGTCATTTCCTCGGTTGAGCCTCATGGAATCGGCTCAACTAGATAGAAGCCCTTGGAAGACGAACGACAGGCCGAATCGCCGAGCCGAGCCCTCCAGCGGCCCTTCATCCCACTCATCAAACTACTACTAGTTAGGCAGTTGTTTAGCGCGGGACAAGAGACCTACAGTCCCCGCCGAAGCAATGACTACAATACGGAGTAAGGCGCGGAGGACAGCATTCCTGTTCCCCATTCGAGTGGATCTTGCTGTTGGCAATGCGTCCACTGTTTCAATGCGGCATTTTCAACGAGTTCAACTCCATATGTGGCTTGATGCTGTGTCGTGACTGGCGAATTGTGCGCGTGGTTGTATGCTGGCGTCATGACCATCGTGAGCTTGGGCTTGGGTCTATAGGAAAACCGAGTACGATGGCTGTCTTGTCTCTCACCGAGACTTTCTCGTCCGAAAGACAACATCTAGGGAGTCGCGAGAATACCCCGCCCTGATCTCCATGCTCCGAGCCCGTCGGTCTTCACGAGCCCTGGCTCCGTGGATTGGTATAAATTGGTCAGACTCCCTCGCCTATAGCATCCTATCCGTCTTTCCTGATACCAATCTGCCTTAATCTCATACCCTTCTTACGGTTAATTTTCGGCAAATCTACCCATCATGGCCGCCAGTCCCATCCAGAACGGCCATTTCGTCCACAACAACACTACGGCCCCCGAGCCCTCTGGCCTACTGAGCTTGTTCTCCCTGAACGGGAAAACCGCCATTATCACCGGTGCCGGTGCCGGAATTGGCCTTGCCGTGGCTCAGGGTCTCGCGGAAGCCGGAGCCAACGTGGCGTTGTGGTACAACACCAATGACAAATGCCACGAGCGTGCTGCTGAAATTGCTGCTAAATATGGTGTACAGGGTACGTTGTCTGCATTTTTTTTGCGCTTCTAGCTACCACACAGCAGTCCATTTCTAACCCAATGAACTATAGCCAAAGCCTACAAAGTCAACACGACCGACCCCGCAGCCGTTGAATCTGCCGTCAACACCTGCGCAAAGGACCTCAACGGTCGTCTCGACATTCTCATCGCCAATGCCGGTGTCCCCTGGACGAAGGGACCTATGGTGGACGGCCCTCTCGACCACTACAGCCAGGTCGTCGACATCAACCTGAACAGCACCTTCTACTGCGCCAAATACGCTGCTGCCCACTGGCGCCGGCAGAAGGAGGAAGGCACCGACCTTAATGGCAACCCACTCACAAACTTCACCTACGGCAGCTTCGTGGCCACTGCCTCGATGAGTGGACATATTGTCAACTTCCCCCAGCTGCAGAGTGCCTACAATGCTGCTAAGAGCGGAGTGATTCATCTGTGCAAGTCGCTGGCTGTGGAATGGGTCCGATATGCCAGAGCGAACTCAGTATCACCGGGATACATTGTCACTGAAATCTCCAATTTCGTGCCACAGGAGACCAAGGATATCTGGAAGGATAAGATCCCGATGGGCAGAGAGGGTGAGGTGGGTGAGTTGAAGGGAGCGTACTTGTACCTGGCATCGGATGCGTCGAGCTATACTACGGGAGCGGATCTGGTGGTTGATGGAGGATACACTTTGCCATAGATAAATCTTTGATGAATAATGAATGAATTACACTATACTTTGCGGCGTGCCGATAGAGCTGATTTGGGATTTGTTTCTTGTTATCCATTTTGATTGAATTCAGGATTTCAGTCACCAATGGGAATCAATACAGTATTCACTGTCTCACTGGCTGATACAGAAACTAGTCCCGATCCCTAGAGACCACTACACGGTGTACGGTGTAGTTCCGGTCCATCTTACTTCGTTCTAGATCCGAAGTAAACCCGCAGATTCAATCTGAGAACATGACATCATATCGTTCTTCGACCTTCCCCCTGCACCCCGAGGGCCGTGCACGACGAGCCTAAGCCCAATATGGCTAGATCACCCGTGTCAGGCTCGGTCCTCGGAGATTCGGCGGTACCGCCTCGCACTTCCGTTTTTGGTGCGAATTGGCGCTGCTTTTGCCCGCTCACAAAGTCGAGGACACTCCGTTCAGATTGGTAATCCCCGCTGTCATTCTCCCCTGGAGACCCAGACCCAATCTATCCTCTTTCGGCTTCTTGCTCTCCTGATATCATCCTCTTTTTGCTGGCCTTTTACCTGCATGTTGATTTACATGTAGTTCCGCTCTTCGCCACTATTATGATCTGACCGACAACTACCTCGCCATGTCTTCGTGCCGTGGACTCATTCGAGTCCTGTTTGTTGTCGCCCTCTTTGCGATCCTAGCCTCCTCCGAACACACCTCGAACTGGGCCGTTCTCGTCTCGACCTCACGATTCTGGTTTAACTACCGCCACCTCGCCAATGTCCTCTCCTTGTACCGTACCGTGAAGCGCCTCGGGATTCCCGACTCCCAGATCATCCTCATGCTGCCCGACGACATGGCCTGCAACCCGCGAAACGCCTTCCCGGGAACGGTCTACAGCAACGCCGACCGCGCGGTGGACCTATATGGAGATAATATCGAGGTGGACTATCGCGGCTACGAAGTGACAGTGGAGAACTTCATCCGGCTTCTGACCGACCGGCTGGACGAGGACGTGCCGCGCAGCAAACGCCTCGGGTCCGACGCCGGCAGTAACGTGCTCGTCTACATGACCGGGCACGGCGGCGACCAGTTCCTGAAGTTCCAGGACTCGGAGGAAATCGGGGCGTGGGATCTGGCGGACGCTTTCGGTCAGATGTGGGAGAAGAAACGCTACCACGAACTGCTGTTCATGATCGATACCTGCCAGGCCAACACTATGTACACGCATTTCTACTCGCCCAATATCGTGGCGACGGGGTCCAGCGAGCTGGATCAGTCGTCGTACTCGCATCACGCTGACAACGATGTGGGTGTTGCTGTCATCGATCGCTGGACGTACTACGTGCTCGAGTTCCTCGAGACCCAGGTGACCAGCGCCAACTCCAAACTCAACCTGGGTGACCTGTTCGACTCGTATGACGAATCCAAGATTCATTCGCAGCCTGGTGTGCGGTGGGACCTCTTTCCCGGTGGTGAGCAGGAAGGTCGTCTACGGACCGTGGTGGATTTCTTCGGCAACGTTCAGAATGTCGAGGTGGAGAATACCAATTCGAACGACCCGGGGTCGTTGAAGGAGGACCTTATCGAGATTGCGCGACTCGTCGAGAAATGGCGGTCGCGGGATCGGGAATATCTCGCTCAGCGCAACGAGAGCAACACCGACGTACCGTCGTCCGACTCTAACGCACCCTCAGCCTCTGTACAGCTCCAGAAGAAGAATGACACGCCCGCGAAGATGACCGAAGAAACGATCTGGGAGAAGCGATTTATCGGCGCTTCGGTTTTGGGTGTTTGTGCTGCTGTCTGGCTGACGGGGTCGTTCTTGGGTGGATCAACCTGATCATAGCCCGATCATGCATTATATATAATTTTCGTTTCTTCCCGTGTTGGCATTTACATGTTTTGCACCTGTAGTTGTTTCTTTTCTGCCATGCGTGCACATCAACTGCAGCCTGGTCTGATGCATTACAGGATAACCAGGATCGGATTAGAGTTTGGCGTTGGCGTTCGATACCATTTGGTTCTGTCTTGACATATCTCTCTACAACACTTCCTTTTGAAATTTCTGCAATGCATAAATAGGCTAAACAATCAATTGATAGACAATAGACCCACAATATAAGCTGGTGCGCGATTCAGGCCAGATCTGAATCTCCAGGTTCTTCCTTGTGAATAGCTACAGCCACAGGTAGTTCCCTGACCATTGCGCTGATGGTGAAATCCTTCTCTATGCCCCAAGTCCCTGGCCCATACCGCTTCTCCCCCACAGTGACGAATCCTTTCTTCGCCCAGTACACGGCAGTGATCTCTTTGACTACCTTGACCATGATCTTGATCGGCCTTGGGGACGAGATCTTTCTCGCAACTGCTGGTCCTGCCTCTGCCTGCAGGGACAAGTACTCCCCAGCAATCCACTTCTGAAGAATGGCCTGCTCACAAGCATCCACCAATTTATCCGCAATTCCTCTCCCCCTGAACTCATCGCTTGGCTTCACAGCAACAATCGCGGCCTCGAAATCCCCGTCAACGGATACTAGCTCGTCATCTGCGCTCGGATCTAAATCCGACTCAGTACTGTGTCGAACAGGGTTCCAGATTTTACCACCCGTCCAGGCCTTGATACTGGCCGTGCCGATTGCCTGTCCCGGTGTCCCCGTTGCATTGGTGGTAGTTTCGTCTGCATTGCCGGCGTGGTGAAAGTACACGGCCGTTAGACTCGACGGGCCTAGTTCCTCGATCAATTGACCAGGCTGCTCCAGGCGAAGGCCGGTGCGGCCCAATGGATGACTAGCCTGGACCAAGAAGCTTTCGTTGATGAGTTCGGTGAGTTCGTCCACCAGGGCAGGTTGTTGACTGAGTTGGGAGGATGTGTAGATTTTGATTGTGTAGGGGGGCGTTGCTGGGGATGGAGGAGGGGCCATCGTTAGAGGTTATGATCAATTGTTTCGTATTTTGAGGGAATAGAAGAAGAAAAGAGGGTTCTATTAATATTTTCACCGTTATGTGCTATACCCACAAATGTGAGTCACAGCGAGATCTATATCTTTATAGTTAGTCCATGTTCCGTGTTCCGAGGAGCAGGACTGAGCCATTTTGGCTATGTTTTTGAAAGGGCGTAGACTAAGAGCTACTAGTCTAGTTTTGTTGTATGGGCGATTAGCAAGAGACAACTATAGGATGTTACCATTTATCACCGCTAATTAACATCTTTTCGCCGAAGGATAAATTCGCTGTCTGTTAGGGTTCCGTGAACTGACGACAGCTGCGATAGGCCTGTAATTTCAGTAATTTGGCAGGCTTTGTGATATCATAAACATTGGTCTTCTTTTTGAATATCCTAGAAATTGATGTAGTTTTTGTCGTAGTTATACTCGATCATAGGGTGTCCGAACTGAAGTCTGGTTCGCGACAGGCTGTGAGAGGCTCCACATCGACAGGACCTGTCACAAAAGGTTCTGCAGAACATGTCGCCGCGCAGAGACCTCAGATCATCTCTGTTTGGTATCTGCAAATCTTCAAAAATCTCCATCGAACAGATCGCGAGGGGTGTTGCAAGCAAAAAGCCAAAAGGCGAGTAATCGCGAGTGGATGATTCGAGGCTTGGCACGGGACTCCGCACGTGCCTGGACGCGTCGGGGAAGCGCGACGGAATTGGCTGCTTTTGCTCTCTCTCCACCATCACCGACTCGATCATCGCGGGCTTGCTTTGTTTTTACGCTGCGGAGTAGGGCCTCGCGGAGGGCTTGCCTTGTCTGATTTCTTTGCTATCGCTCGAAAATCTGGTCCCTCTCTCCGTTTTGTTCGCCCTTCCTGCGTCCATCCCTGCGTTGGCCGGCCATGTATCTACCGCGCCAGCTAATATCGCATCTCTACCTCCAACTCCTCCAATCGCATCATCCACTGTCGCCACCCGTTCTAATTCTCGTGGCCCTCGAACCGGACGCCCTCTGTGCCTGTCGCATCCTCACGGCCCTTCTCAAACGCGACTATATCCCGCATAAGATCCAGCCTGTAGCCGGATATGGGGATCTCGCCCGCGCGGGGGAGGAGCTGGTCAAGCCCATGCAAACCACCCATGGCGGGAGCGGTGGTGTGGTGATCTGCCTTGGTGCTGGAGGTCTAGTAGACCTCAGTGAGATCTTGTGCCTCGGGAACCCCGAGGATGAGGTCGAAGATATGGGAGGGGTAGAGGTGTGGGTGTTTGACGCGCGACGGCCGTGGAACTTGGCCAATGTATTCGGCGGCGAGGTCAATGGAGGACAGAATGGAAACGATGGGGCTGCTTTGCGGCGGAATACGCGCGGTGTGGATAAAGGCCGCATCACCCCTTCGTTTCGCGCGGGGAAGGGCGGCATTGTCGTTTACGATGATGGGGATATTGAAGATGAAATGGCCAAGGAGCGGGAAGCGTATTGCGCGCTGCTGGAAATGCCAGAAGTGGACGATGACGAGGAGGACCTTGACGAGTCTGCGAGTGAAGACGAGACCGAACGTCTATCTAGCTCGGGTTCGAAAAAGCGCAAGTCGTGGCAAAGGGAGAATGATGACGACGAGTCCGAAGACGGGGATGGGCCTCCTCGACAGCGGAGGAGGAGCAATTCGGTGGGTTTAGTCTCACCTCTACGAAACGTCATACTAATCCTGCTATTCTAGGGGTCCTCCATGGTTTTTTCTCCCCATAAACGAAGGATCGGCCACGACTCCTCCAACTCGTCACGCTCCGTCACTCCAACTTCGCAATCCCCGTCACCCAAACAGCCGAAGCAGCCTTCGGCACGATCATTGAAGCGGCGACTGCTTCAGATGAAGCGAAAGCACGAGGGCGTGCTGCGGGAATATTATTCCTCGGGTACGTCATACGCGGAACCTATATCCTCTTTGGTATACTCCCTTGCATCCGAACTAGGCCGGGAAGACAACGACCTACTGTGGCTAGCCATCATTGGCGCTTCTAGCTTGGAGCTGAGCGGTCGTACAATGTCCGGTGTTGGCATCTCGAACGCATCGGAAACGGGGGGGTTAGCTGGCTGGGGCGGAGAAAGGGGTGAACAGATTCGCCAAATACTCCGAGATGAGGTTCACCGATTGAATCCTCCTGATCCCTACGAACGAGATCGCGATATACGGGGTGAGATCAACGGCGTCATCCCCACCACCGCCAGGTCACCGACAGACAAAGCCATTCGACTATCGCCGGAGCCTCGGTTCATCCTCATCAGACACTGGTCTCTTTACGAGAGCATGCTTCATAGTCCGTACCTGGCCTCACGACTACATGTGTGGACTGAGAACGGCCGGAAACGACTCCACAAGCTGCTTGCAAAGATGGGAATCAGTCTGAGCCAGTGCCACCAGAACTACACGCATATGGATATGGAACTGAAGAGGGTGTTGCGACAACGACTGCTCAAGTATGCGCCTATGTACGGGTTGAACGGATTGGTTCCTGCCGAGGCATCTGGACATGCCGCTTCCCGGGAGGGATGGGGTTTTGTGCGGTGCTGGGGCTGGAAGGCCTGCCTCTCCGCCACAGATGTTGGCGTCATCGTGAGTGCTATACTGGAGGTTGGGCCTGAGGAGGCCCCTGGATCGTGGGACTCGAAGCGCATACGATCCCGAAGCGCAGCCGAGTCTAATAATGCCAACGGAACGACCGAGTCAGACCTAGCGAGTCTCTTGCCCCGGTTTTGGAGCGCATATGATGCCCTTTCCCTCACGTCCGAGTCCCCGACGCTTCTGCTAGAATCGCTTCCGCTAGCTCAGCATCTTCATCGGGCCATCCTGCGCACCGGTACGTCGCTCCTCTCAAAGTATCAGATCCGACATCTGCGGGCTTTCCGCATCGCTGTGGTCAAAGACGGCCCCGATGTGAAACTTTTCACCAACCCGGGAGCATTGACCAAACTGGCCTTGTGGATTGCCGAGGCTATCAAGGTTCAGGAGCGCGAGCGAGGTGAATCCGTCAAAGTCGGGCGGAAGCGGGCTACCGGCACCCCTCTCGTTCTGGCTGGACTAGACGAAGACCGCGGGATTTACGTTGTAGTGGGCACCGGTGGCGGTGGCGGCGTGATCGACTACGCTGCCTTGAACAAACGTCGCGAAGAGCGCAAGAAGAAGAAGGAAGAGAAAGAGAAGAAGCGGAAGGAAAAGGAAGAGCGACGGGCGAAACGTGCAGCCGAGAAAGCCGAACGTGAGGAGGATGAGGACGAAGAAGAAGAGACCGAAGAAGAGGATTCGTCTGAATCCGAATCCGAGTCGGAAGACGAGCAAGAGACCCGCAGTAATACGTATCTCCTCCGCAATCGATTTGGAATCGCCTTCCAAGAGGTTGTGCAGGAGACCAACACTCGAGTCCGCATTGATAGCTTCGAGCACTGCGTGGTCGAAGTACAAAAGGAGGACCTTGGCGCATTTCTCGAAGCCCTGAGTTTCCGCAGCGTGGTGGGTTGATTCCTTTTTTGGATTGTGCAAAGGTATACATACACACGTCCGTCGATACTTTTCCGTTTGTTTCCGTGGACGATGTCTAATCATTTCTCTCTTTTGTCTGCTTTTTCCCACCCCTTGATGACTTGATCAGGGGTGGGTGGATATAAGTGGTTCGTCTTTCCAGTTTACTTTGTGTTTCCCCATTTTTATTCATTCTCTTGAGCAATGCGTGGTATGAGGCTTGAGGAGTGCAAGGAACCGGCTTTTGCTTTTTGTTATTCACCGAGGGTTTTTCAAAAGGAAGGGTATGCGTAACGACAGCTTGGGATCTACTGTGGCCATTCTCTTTTTCTTTCCTTTTCTTCGTCTGATTTTTTGTTTGAATTTGTCTGAGCTCCAGCATCTACACACTTCGACCTTGAACCATAATGACCGGGTTGCATTATATTTCCCCACACATGTGACGGCGCTTGAGGTGTTTCTTTCATGGATTGTGTTTGCTGTTAGACATGTGGATAGCATGAGTTTTGCATTGGATAATTGAACTTGCTTGATTTACACTGATTGTATACATTCGCTGTTCCCCGCGAGGGCTGATCTTTAGGGCTCGGCTTTCTCTCCGAACCTCCCCGCATCTTCGGCTCCCCTTCATTCTCTTCCTACTTAACCTCTGCTTCTCCCCTGTCTGCCTTGAACATCAGGAGACACGAATTTACACAAACATCATGGCTGCTCAAGATTATCCGACTCTCTCCCGCCAACCCACACTCTCGCAATTGCCTCCCGAATACCCCACCGACGCCCAGGACCAAATCTCCCACATCCTCTCCAACTCCAAGCTCAACCGTCTCGTCGTGCTCGACGACGACCCCACCGGCACGCAGACATGCCATGATATCTCCGTCCTCACCGTCTGGGACATCCCCACACTGATCGACGAGTTCCGCCAGCCCTCGGCTGGCTTCTTCATCCTCACCAACTCGCGCGCCCTGCCCCCCGCGGACGCCGAGGTCCTGATCCGCACCATCTGCGAGAACGTCTCCCAAGCCGCCACGGCCACCAACCAGACCGTCGACATCGTCCTCCGCGGCGATAGTACCTTGCGCGGCCACTTCCCACTCGAGGCTGACGTCGCCACCGCCGTCTTCGGCGCGACCGACGCCTGGGTCCTCGCGCCCTTCTTCTTCCAGGGCGGCCGCTTCACTATCAACGACGTGCACTACGTCGCGGAGGGCGAGAACTTGGTCCCCGCGGGCAAGACGCAGTTCGCGCAGGATGCTACCTTCGGCTACAAGAGCTCGAATCTGCGGGACTATGTCCTTGAAAAGGCCCCGGGACGGTTCGACCCCAAGCAGCAGCTCCATTCTGTCACTATTGATGAGATCCGCACGGGTGGTCCAGACGCGGTGTTTCGGAAACTGATGGCCCTGCCGAATGGAGGCGTCGTGGTCGTCAATGCTGCTGCGGAATCAGATATGCATGTTTTCGTAGCAGGTTTGCTATTAGGTGTGTCCCATTCCCTCCCTCTCTCGTCTTACCCATATATATACCCCCTAAGACACACCTAGACTAACGGAATACTTGAACACAAAAGCCGAAGCCCAAGGAAAACACTACCTCTACCGCACGGGCGCTGCCTTCGTCTCAACCCGTCTCGGCATCCGCTCCAAACCCCCCATCTCAGCCAGAGACCTGCACCTCCCCAACCCGCGCACAACAGGCGGCCTAATCCTCGCAGGCTCCTACGTGCCCAAGACAACCGCGCAACTGAAAGAGCTGGTAGACCAACGTGGTGCATCTGACCTCGCCATCATCGAAATCAACGTCGAAGATCTAATCGCGGCTTCAGCGTCTTCGAACAGTACCGCAACAGCAGAGATCATAAACCAGGTAGTGCGCGACACGGAGCAGAATCTGTCCGCGGGAAGAGATGCATTGATTATGACGAGTCGGAAGCTGATTACCGGCGAGGACGAGCTTTCGTCGTTGCGTATGGGCTCGAAGGTCGCGGAGGCGTTGGTGGATGTGTTACGGGGGGTGGAGGTTAGGCCGAGATATGTGATTGCGAAGGTTTGTCTATTGTCTCCACTCAGTCCTCTTATACTTCTTTAATTGCTTCACCGTGTTCTTGGTGTTGCTGTTGCTGTTACTTGCATTGAAAGACGAGATGTGATACTAACCAACATCAACCATCAGGGCGGAATCACCTCCTCCGACGCAGCCACGAAAGGCCTAAACGTGAAGCGAGCTCTCATAGTCGGACAAGCCGCGCCCGGTGTACCCCTATGGCGATGCGACGAGCTGACCTCGCGACATCGCGGGGTCCCATTCGTGGTGTTTCCGGGGAATGTGGGCGGCGAGACGACGTTAAGTGATTTGGTGGAGGCGTGGAGTTGAGCCCTCTTCCACGGTCATTGTATATACTTAGGAAGATAGTCCAGGATAGATAGATAGCGATGTGATATGCTTTTACCCGAGGAGATCAATTCTGGTGACCCGTAGGCCACGGAAACGAGTACCTTCATTCGACTAATCCTAACTGGTACATACACCAGACTAAAACTGGACAAGCCAGATGGGGGAGATGATATGTACACCTGCGTACAGTGTAGACCAAAAACCCACCCGCGCAAAAAAAAAAAAGTGATAAAGCAGGGGGAGATGAAAAAAAGGAAAAGAATAACTAACGAGGGAGAGTCACACGTGCGGTGCATGTGTCTCCTGGACGATTATCATGGACGCCTCTAAGTAGACCCGTTTGTCCGGGGAAGAAAAACTAGAAGAAAATGCAAAGAACGATGTAATGGTCGCATATGAGAATCGAAAAGACGGCATAAGAAGAGAGAAAAAAGATAAGTGAGAAAGAATGAGGGGAATAGAAACCAACCTTGAAATCCTGACCATAGTTGTATAGTTTCATCGCATTTTGGGCGAGTTCGCTAGATCACAACAGTATGTTCAGTCAGAATCAGCGGAAGGGATTTTTTGTTCTTTTTTTCTCTTATCATTACTACATGTTTTTCTTCCGATCGGAAATATCTGGGACTTCGACGGCGTGTTTGTTTGTCGGGCATTTCCGCTCACGACAAGGATGGGGACCGGCCCCGACACGGTTTTGTTGGTACAGCTTCGTTCGAAAACTCGGTTCTCAGGCAGGGGTGACCTGGTTGTTTACTCCGTTGACAGGGACCTGTCGTTTCGCTGCTGGTTGCGAGGAATCCTGTGAAATAGTTGATATCAGTTATATCAGTTATACCCAGACCCTAGGACTCGGGAAATTATCACGCCGCATATGCAGTTTCGAATTCCGTCTGGGGTGGTTCGCTGCTTCGTGATTTCTAGGTTATCTTGCAAGTACTTACGTCTAGTTGTTCAATGCCGCGCTTCTGGGCGGTTGCTTCGGACTTCTTGATGACCTTCTTTTTGGGCCGGGTAGGTCGGGTCTCCCCGGGTTCGAAAACATCATCTGGCAGGTCAAAGCTGGTAGATAATTAGAATGAGCCTTTTTCAATGAATTAGAGAAACTCACTTGCGGACGTGGGTGATCGCCAGGTCGTTGATGCCGGGCTGATATCCGGGCCACGAAGTGCACATTGATTTGAAGATCTGGGCATCGGTGGAAATATCCAATGACCGAGACGAACCTGCCAAAGTCAGACGAATCATGACGGGAAAGCGACGAACATACCTGGCTCCAACGGCTTCAGCTCCAGTCCAATGTAATAGGTCGTGGTGTAGATGGTCGAGGAAAATCCGGGCGTCTTCTCGACGGTTTCGACCACCTCTTTCTTCTCGAGACCGTTTTCTGCGGCGACCTGGTGGGCAGGGTCTTTGATTTCATCGGTAGTCTCTGTTTTGGTGCCTTTATCCTGGTATTTTGTGGATCCATTCTTGACGGCCTCCGCCTCCTGCTCATTGCTAACAATGTGAACTCTCTCAAATCCCTTGGGAAACGGGTGGGACACTGCGATGGTTTGTTTCCGGTCCAGAGCTCCAACCATATGTCGAATCTTGGATTCAACCAGACCAGACCAGACGGACTCGGTTTCCTTCGTTTTGCTGGATGCGGTGATGCTGAGGTAATACTTGTAGTCGCGCGTGAAGAAAGAATGCCGGGTAAACAAGTCATTCCAGGTGGCTTGCTTCAAGAAGATCTTGTCGACAATGTCACCTCCACGCTGAAGTTCGCGGAGAATGACTGCCTTGGTGGACAACGAGATGTTGTGAGTCGCGCACATGGACGGGTAGGCCGGCGTGATGATGGGCATCAAATGGAATCGATCGCCATGGTAGATCTGCATTCAGTTAATTCAAGTCCTAGAGTCGTGGTATCCGCGTATGTCCTACCTTGGGGTTCCAAATTTTCATCTGGAGAGGCCCATCTTCGATCGGTTTCAACAGCACGGGCTGCGGCCAGGCCCACTTGTTCATGATCCGGAAGAATTTCCCGACAATGACCGAGCCGGTCGCTTGGGGATAGAGCTGGCACACTCTTGCAACCAGCATTGCCCAAGCGACACCACCGGGGAAACCAACAATGTTGGCATAAATAGCTCGGCCTGTTTATATCGCAGCGTTAGCCTTTATCTACCACGGTCATGAGGAACATCAAGAGGGTGCTTACGTTGCGCCCATAACTTGATAGCACGTAGCGCGAAACGGAAAGTCTTCTGCTGAGGAACCAGTTCCAGAATTTCGTCCGTGACACGGGTTCCGTTCAGCGATCGGACCTCCTTCTCATCCAGCCCCCTCAGGTAGTCATTGTTCTTCAGGTCCAGGTTGAGAGGTATCGATGGGACGATCAGACGGGCGAAAATCAAATCGATGCTAATGCCGGACAGTTCTAGCTTGATGAGCGGGACAAAGGCATCTGGCACGGGAGTTATCTTCTCGATGGCCCCTTGCGGGGCCAGTTTTTCAAGGACGGGAGGGAAATCTGCAAAGAAATCATCGATCACGACATGCTTCGGTCCTAGAACCAGGGTATCGATATCGGATCCTGTCGCGCAAAGCCTTCGTTAGCATCGCAGCCATCGGATTGAGGAGTCGCAGGCGACCTACCCGGTCCGTACACGCCCAGCCGATAACTTCCATATGTGAAGATCTTTCCACCCGCGGCCTCGACCGCCGCAGGCGACAATCCCTTTTTGCGACTGACGAGCTTGACAAATTCGAGAGCGCACCGCTGTAGGAGCTGAAGGACTTGCTTTCTATATGGTCGGTGCATTAGCGTTCGCAAGAAGAAAGGGGGTGGAATAGAAGAAGAGGCTGGGATAGGTCCGACAACCGCCCTCACCTTTGTTCCGTCTCCGTCGGGCTTTCGAAGTTGTTCTGAAGCTTCAGTTCTGCAATCAAATCATCATTTGCGGCGAGCTCATCTTGGGTAGGTAGAGCAGCAGATATGGGGGGCGTGACTCCCCACTGTCGAGCTGTGGAAGCGGCCATTATCTGTTGTCGAGCTGGAAGATCGGTTACAGGAAAGGATCATGCGGTTGCGCAAGCAGCGGCTAGATAAATCGACAGGGAAGCTGGCAACGAGCGACAAAGAAAATGACAAGGAAACACCAAACTGGAATCAAAGAACAATGAAAGGCCCGACAAGTCAAACAAAAGAAGAAGAAAAGGAAATGTCAGGAGAAAGGAAAGGAGCAAATGGGGAGGCTACGAAGAGCTTGAGTGAAGTGGAGGACGATTGATAACTGGCGATGGCCGATCGGAGTCTTGGCTGGCTGACTCAGCCACAATCACCTGACCTTTTCTCTAATTCATTCACGGATTCATTCTTCACTGTTCATTCATCCACTACTCCGTACAGTGATTCACTCTTCTGCTCTCAGATCTTCAGGTCCTTGCCTGCCTGGACCATCTCCTCTACGGAAGGACCCAGCTCATTTGTCTCAAAGAATTCCCGCAATCGCTCATCAATCCACTTCACGTCAGCCTTGCTATCTCCGGGGCCTCCAGCCCAGTCTGTAATGATGCCAATTAGTACAAATCCACTGACAAAACTATCATGGTACTTACGGCCCCAAACGGAGGGAATGACATGAAGTGTACCGATGTTTGGTTTCATGCACGCCACCTCATTTTCGGAGTCCTCCGGACTGTCATCACCAGTCAGCTATTAGAGATGAAGCAGCGCAGATGAGATCTGACTCACGGAAAATAAAGATCAGTTTTTGCAGGCATGACGAGTGTTTTGGCTCGGATTGAAGCCATGGCCTTTCCAAAGTCACCATTGTAGGGCGCTTGTCGAGATACATCCCCATTCTGCCATGTTTGTAGCATGGTCAAAAGATTCTCCGGATCTACAAACGTCTCCATCAGCCTGGATCTATGATCGCGTCTTTTCTGCGGTGCTGAGATCCTACCTTTACTCAGGGCCCAAGCTTCCCAGAAGTTTTGTAGAAAGTCCTCCAACCCCTTGAAACCCAATACGGTTTCGTACAGCTTTTGCCGATAAAAGGTCTGACTGAAGCCCCTGCGATGAGATTAGTCTCTCATGTTCAACTTCAGAATGGGCTCAAGTCAATCCTCACCAGCCTGCATACCCCCTAGCGAATGCTTTCAATCCAATTTGTCTCTCGTTATCACTCCAAGCTGTCAAAGTCTGGGTCCCCTCCAACAAACGCCCGTTTCCCGAGCCAGCGGACGAAAGATGCTTGGCCGCTAGTAGGGCGGATTTCTCGCCCTCCAAGAAAACCTGGTTATGTAACGCGGTGCGAGCAGAACCGCAGAACGGGACCACCAGATCCATCATGTCGGGATACTGGGTGGCCCATTGGTAGCTCTGGGCGGCGCCCATGGACCATCCTATCACGGCGCGGAGATGGCTGATGCGCAGATGCTGCGTGACCAGGGCATGCTGGGCTCGAACGTTGTCATAGAAGGATACCGTCGGGAAGGGACGGGGACCGGGGTAGTTCGAGGGGGAGGTGGACTGACCGTTGCCGAACAGTGCGGGGATGACGACGAAGTACTTCTGCGGGTTCAGCGTCTTGTCCTCCCCCACCAGCCAGTAGTTGTCGGAGATCACTGCGTCGTGTCACCTATTAGTTTCTCTCGCTCGTATGATGGCCTCGAGAAAACGTACAGCCCGAGAACCAGGTCGGATAGACAATGGCGGGGGATTTGGGGTCTCCAAAGGTCTTGAAAGCGATATGCGCGTCGGTGATGGTCTCTCCGCTTTGGAGCTCCCAGTCTCCAAGCTTGAAGATCTCATAGTCGGGCTGGGCCATGGTCGTGCTGGAATGGAACAACTGAGACTGCGGTTGGATGTCGAGAAGATAAGAATGCAGCACTGAAACCCCGCTCGAATTTATATGATGCCATGATCGCTCTCAGGTGATTGTCGATGCAGGACTCCGATTCAAAGCGAACAGAAGGACTGGTCCAGCCCGCTCATGTGATCGTAACCTTAAAAGCGACAGATCCAAGAACTGCTTCATCCATCGGTATCTGACCGTGCCTTAGATTATGCCTTAGATTATGAATAGTAAGTCAATGATCTCCGCCCGGACATCAAACAATACGGAGTTGAGATCATCCATCAGCATCTCTCCGATCAGGATCATCCTCCCAAAGAGGAAACTAGGGCAGGCTTCTAGGGCACCGTCTCCGCCCATCACCGCTCGCATCACGTGGTCCGGGCGGTGAGATACTGCCTTGTGGCCCAACGCATGACATAACGACCGGCCGACAGCGAATCCACCATGTGATGTGATGCCCAAGTTCTCCTCTTAAACTCATCCCATCCGGTTTTCTTTCTCTACGAGAGGCACTGTCGTCTTTTGCATTCTATCAACTTCGTTCCTCATAGCTTCATCTGCTACACTGTACGGAGCACATCTATTACCTGCTGGTCTCTACCTATCGATCCATCCATCTATACCGCCCGATCGCGTGATCATTCGTCATCGGCATCGAAAGCGATTGCTCGGTTTTATCCTGTACCTACTTCTATTTTATCCTCAAAACAATTTCTCTCCATTGAACCTGCTATTGTGATCCTCTCGACTATCGCCAACACTAAAACACAACACAAACACAATGTGCATCGCATTAATATCTACCGCTCATCCATCCTACCCATTGATCGTCATCAACAACAGAGATGTATGTCCATCCATCCACCTATCTCTCCCCTTCCCATCAACCACCCATCCAACTAACCCAAACAAACAAAAAAGGAATACCTCCACCGCCCAACCTCCCCCGCAAACTACTGGCCCCCGCCAAACACCCACATCCTCGGCGGCCGCGACCTGGCACGCGCCACCCACGGCACATGGATGGGCGTGAGCACAGACGGCAAGATCGCCGTGCTAACCAACTACCGCGAAAAGACCTCCGACGAAGCTACAGGCAGCAAGTCCCGCGGAACGATCGTGAACAATTGGCTCACGCTGCCTCCGGGCGCGCGGACCCCGACGCGCGACTTCGTCTCAGGGATGGTGAATAGTCCCGAGGCGAGGAATGTCGGCGGGTTTAGTCTTGTCTGTGGGTATGTGGGCGAGCCGTTGGCCATCGTGTCGAATCGGAGTGAGGATATCGAGAGCGTGAGTTGGGTGGCGAATGGGAGAGGCGAGACGAGGGGGCTGAGTAATACGACGTTTGAGGATCGGTCGTGGCCGAAGATCTTGGAGGGGGAGAGGTTGATGGAGGAGGTTATTGGGAGGCATTCTGGTGCTGCTGGGGAGGAGGACAAATTGATCGATGGGTTTTTGGACCTGCTGAGCCAAAATACCCTGCCGGAGCTTGGGGAGGATGCGACGGCGGAGGATTATCTGCCGTTCTTTCGACAGAGTATCTTCATTCCGTTGCTGGGGAGGAAGGAGGATGAGGCGAGGGCGGCGGCGCGGGGTTCTGAGGTCGGTGGCGATGACTCGTTGGATCGGAGTTATTTGCACGGGTCGTATGGGACGCAGAAGCAGACGGTGATCCTGGTGCGGCAGGATGGCACGGTGAGGTATTTCGAGCGGACGCTATATGACAATTATGCGAAGCCCGTGCCGACTGGGGAGGGGGATCGGTCGTTTGAGTTCCAGGTGTCGAAATAGGGGTGAAATTGTCCTGTCTATATCTTGAACGTTTATGTTTTGGAATTACGGGCTGTGATACCAACGAAAGTGATGATTCTAATGAATGAATTGGATTCTATGATCAAGTTGCCCTTGATAAAGGGGATCAGTAGAGCGGAACTATATACAACGGTCTTTCATCCGGCCCTACACCTAAAGCGATGCAAAATATACCGGACTGCACCTGACTCTGCACGGTCACCCCAATCTTCCCCGTGGTGTATAATCTAAACACACTGGTGGTAGTAGGGGTTCTGCTTAACGCAAGTGTAAGGGCTCTCGCACTGCGTGCTACCGGTCCAGTTGATACCGCCGCACTGGTAGTAGTGGGCCACCACGCCGGCAGAGCCACTAGGAGCAGCGCTGCTGCTGGTAGCGGCGCCGGAGTTGACAGGAACGACGGAGGAAGTGCAGGCCGGGAGAGTCTGGAACGAGGAGGAAGCGCTGCTCACGGGGACGGCGGCGGCATCGGAGGACTGAGCGGACTGAGCGGCCGAGGTGGTGGGAGCAGGGGCCTTGTACTGAGCAGTCGGGGCCGAGAACGAGACGGGAGCGGTGGTCTTGACGGCGGCAGCAGCGGTGGTGGTCGAGGCCGCGGAGCTGACGCTGGCGGTGGCACTGTCGGACGAGGCAGGGGCGGTAGCGGAGGCAGAGGCAGCGGCCGACGAGGAGGCACTGCCATCGACGAAGTACTTCTTCAGGATGGGCAGGTAGGTGTCATACGCGGGACCAGTCTCGGGCTCCAAGCTGTACATGTAGCTTCCCCACCAGGGACCGGCGGACCACCATTCGGCGCCTGTCCAGACGTCCGTGTTCTCCGACATGTAGGAGAGCAGGCCCTCAACGGCGGACTCGCAGTCGGCGTTGACACCGCCGGCGAACTCACCCAGGAAACCCTTCTTCTTGTTGGACTGCAGCCACTCGGTGGCGGTCTGCAGACGCTCCTTGCCGATGGTAGAGCTGGAGCAGGTCTCCGAGGTACCGGATCCGTCGGAGTCCAGGTACTGGTGCATCTCGTAGACGATCTTGTCCTGGGGGTCGGTCAGGTCCTTGAGGTTGTCGTTGGTGGAGGCCCACTTCCAGGCGCCGCTGTACGAGTTGCCCTCGACGAAGATGTACTGGGTTTTGGCACCGGCGGCACGGATGCCGTTGATGGCGGCTTGGTTGAGGCTCAGCACAAGGTCCTGGTCCATGTCGTGGAACTCGTTGTCTAGATATTCATCAGCACCATTACCCAATAAAGCCTATCGAGGACGTTGACTTACTGGTATCGAAGATGACCTTCTCGTTGGAGGCGAACTCTCCCGCAACGGTCTGCCAGAAAGCCTTAAAGTCCGAGGTGGAGGAAATGATACTTCCGGAGCTAGACTGTATGTTAACATTCCACCCGTCCAGGGCACTGGAGCAGAACATACTATCTTCCATAGTTATGAGGATCGAGAACCGCATAGGCACCGCTGTTGGTGATGGCAGCAACGGTCTACATCATTAGCCACTGCACATATAGTAATAACACCCTCAGTATGCGTATGACCGACTCACCGTCTTCAGGTCCTTCAGGTAGGTCGAGTCCGGAGTTCCGGTCATCTTGCTCGGCACCAGGCGCTCCATGAGGAAAGGGACACGGAAGATGTTCATGCCCTCCTTCCGCAGAGACTGGATCTTGGAGGTCTCGGGCCAGGTGTAGTCGGTGCCCAGGGTACCGGGGATGTTGGACTCGCCGAACTCGGCTCCGGATTCGCTAACACCGAACCCTGTCTCGAGTTAATACGGAGAAAAATAACAGAAAAGGTCGGACAACATACAGGTGAAGCCGGCGTCGCGCTTCTTGATGTCACGCTTAGGGTAAGCGCTGACCAGGCCAGCGGCACTGGCGGCCATGATGAGGCTGGTGATTCTCATATTGGAAATGAATGGAAAGGAGTGAAAGGTAAAAACGAATGTATGAACTTGCAAAAGGAGTGACAAGAACGAAAGGAAGAATCAAAAAGAATGCCAAGAAACCAGTCTTGAGTGTGATGATAGAAGAAAGAAAGAAAGAAAAGAGCTACCAACCCTCGCAGTCCGACTTCCCATCTTTATACATTCTCGACGATATACCCTCTCTCTCCCCTCAAACAGAACCGTCCAGATTCATCTCCTGATCCCCACAAACAATCTCATGTCAAATAAGACGGACTCCGGAACCATTGGCAGCGACGGGGTCCCAGGAATACGCCCACCAGACACACGATCCTATCCGAAGAGCCGGATAGATTAATCCCCCTCCAGTGCAATTTCCAGCGTCCCTGGCCCTTAACCGATTTGGAACGACATTTCATTTCGCCAGACCGCGTGGCGTTGTCAGCGGATGCGGTGAAATGAGCAGATTATTGATTATTGATGAACCGGTGGGATGTGCCGGCGGAGAGACAATCTGGAACGCCGGCCGATGCTTAGCCTGCTCGGTTTGCTGTGCGGCGTGGGGCCACGCTGCTTTAGATGAAACGGGGATGGAGCCATCGTTGTGCCGGTTGCCTAGGTTTGGTGCAAGGAGCGCGATTTTGGACGGCGAAGTCGGTCAAAAGCTTGTCTTGGGAAGGTTGTCGCGGAGAGATTAATTGTGGATGGATTGCGATCGAGTTATACCGTATGCAGTGCGGAACTGTAGCCCGTCCACGCAATGGAAGTATATCCTGGCTTAATAAGACTGTTCAATAGTTAGTTAGTAGTTAAGTCGGAGCACTCGGAGTAGAGCATAAGAAAACTAGTTATGTGCATTTTTCAGCCAGCGTTATGAACTGGCGTTAACTATGAGATAAACAAATTCGTGTCCTCGTCCATGTGTCCTCATTCTTTCCTCTTATGTCCGTGCTTGCTATATATGAATACATTTTTTATCCAGCTCTCACAGCCCCAGCTATCTATGCCGTCGCAGAGGCCTCGTGCAGTCTCACCGTCACCGGGTCGGCCGGCGCCAGGGTCAGCGTCAATCCGTACCGAATTTCCTGCTGCGGGTTCACGTCCTCAATCTGATCGAATCGCTGCAACAATCGCACCAAAACGTATCCGGTCTCCGTCAACGCAAACTGCTGCCCGATACAGATGCGCGGTCCGCCGTTGAATGGAAGGTAATCCCAGTTCACCTTGCGATCCACCCAACGCTCCGGGTCGAAGGCGTCGGCGTCGGGACCCCAAAGGTCCGTGCGGCGCTGCATGGCAAAGACGTGGTAAACCACCGGTTGACCCTTACGGATGTATACGGGCGCCTCGCCGTCGGGCCCGCCGCCACGGGGCAGCGTCGTGTCACGGGTCGCAACGCGCCGGTTGCCGGGAACGATGGGATACAGACGCAGCACCTCGTTGATGACCTGGTGCAGGTAGCGGCAGGACTTGAGCGAGGCGAAAGTGATGTCGCGCGGGGCGTCATAGGTGCCAAAAGTGTCGAGGACGGTGGTGCGCAGCTTCTGGAAGACGTCCGGGTGACGGGCCAGGAGTAGGATGCACCAGCTGAGCAGCGAGGCCGTGGTGTCGCGACCGGCCAGCAGGATGTTCAGGAGCTGCGAGCGCAGTTCGATGGGGTCCTGGGTGACGGCAGCGAGTCCATTCAAGAAGTTGTAGGGTTGCTGCGATTCCGTGGCGGACTTCTCCGAGTCCTCGTTCTTGCGCTGCTCGAGCGCGGCGTTCACGAACCGGTCCACGTAGGAGTGCACCTGGGAGTCTATGAAGTGGCTTTCCTTGTTGTTGGCCATCCAGTAGAAGCTTTCCAACCGGCCACGCTGCGCCGCATACCACTGGCCGCGGTCGAAGTAGTAGGGGAATTTGTCCTCGGCGATGTGGCCGTTCACGACGGCAGTCTGGCTGTCAACGCTCTCGCCGAATAGGAATTCCGTCGCCGAGTCGATTGTCAACCGAAAGAAGATGGATTGGATATCGGTGGTGCTCGACCAGCCGGTTGACGCATCGATGGGGATGGCCAGCATGGCAGCTTGGACGTGACGTTCCTCCAGATCAAGATCGCTGATTTGGTCACGAGTAAACTGGGGGCGCAGAAGGCCTCGCGAACGAGACCAGGCTTCGCCGTCGGCCGTGAACTATTCACATGACAGATCATATTAGTCTTGCGTTACCACAAACACACTATTGAACGGATGACGTACGATTCCCGATCCGAGCAGCGAGTGCAGCGCATTCCGTCTAGGCTCCCCTAATTCAAAGTCCTTGAACTGCGTAGCAAGGACGGCCTGGACGTTCTTCGGGTCGAAAGTGACGATGCTCTCGCGACCAAGTTGCACCTGTCGGAAAGTCGTGACAAGTCGGTTCTCTTGTTTGCGCAACGTTTCGAAGCGAGCACGGAATGTCGGCGGGATCATCTTCGCTTTGTCGGCTCGCATCACCTCTCTTAAAGTGCCCAAGCCCAGCCAGCCGCTAGGATACTTAGGGACGGGGCCACATTGCCGCTGACGAGCATTCTGCGCATGGCGCAACGAGTTGAGTATACTCCAGAGTAGGCGCAGGCCGACCAGGACGGCCGCGAGGGCCAGAAAATGACCCATTCCAGAATGGGCGGGGGAAAGAAGGTATCGTCGAAGAGAAGGTGGGAGGGGGAGCGTCGGGCAATATCGAGACAGTTTATATACTCCGTGTGATCACTTCCCAAGTTTGAAGTTTCCGTCGACCGAGCCAGAGGAAAAAAAAAAAAAAAAAAAAGAAAAGAAAAGAAAAAACTACTTATATATCATGACCAGGGGGGCCAGACGCATGTTGCCTACCGACTACCGAGGCAAGGAGGGCCCGTCGACATTATCTATGGAGCAACAGGGCCGAATTCAGAGGAAGATAGTGTAGTGGAGTGGAGAACAAGTTTCCTTAGTATCTCGGAGAGACCGGTGACGCAGTTTAGCAAAGATGGTCCAGGATGTGGAATTCATTCATTGGGATTCGCCGGTCCACGGCCCCATGCATCGGCGTGCATCGCACACAGCCGACTCCGGCAGGTTTTTCTTTAGTCGGATCGAGTGTCGATCGCTGCTTGGCGGTGGGAACAATGCATCAGAAGTTGAGAACTTATGCGTGCCATGACGGTATAAGAGACGTGTATTCATTTTCACTGCCAGAAAGTCGAAGGGATGACATCAAATGGCTTGCACCCTTGCAGGAGCCGATCAACTAGATAATGTCTGACAGCGGCAGACTTGCTCGTCCATACATAATGATAAATCAAACAACAATAAAATTTCGGGTATCATAACCATCGTCCAAAATCCAAGGGCATCGTCCCTCATTTAACAGCAGATCTCACAGCATTCGAAACAGGCGAGACCGGCGCAACTATTTCCAGAAAAAACAAACCATGTTAGATCGGATCGAAAGATAGGGGGAAGTATGGAACAAGACGGGTCAAAAAGACGGGTCGAGAGGGGAAAATCCAAAGTCAAAAGGGAAAAGGGACGACTAACATTCCACAGCAGACGCCACCACCACCACCACCTCGGAGGTTCATCTGCATGGGTTCCTGGGAGGACTGGGTCTTGGTTAGTTGACCGTCGCATCACCGCATCAGATCTCCCACGGGAAAACAAGGGACCGAGTGTGACGTACGGGTTGTTCGGTGACCACCTGCTGCTGGGGAGCGGCGGGACTCGACGGTTGCTCCATGGTCAGAGTGTTGGCGTTCCAAGTGGGCTGGGTAGCCTCTTCCTCCTTGGAGGACTTGAACCAGGAGAAGTTGAACATGATGAACGAAAGTAGTGCGTTGACGGAGATGAACGAACGGAGTTATCCGAAAGGTAATAAAGAAAGATGGAGAAAAAAGATGGAAGGATGAAAGAAGCCCCCAGCGGAGGAAAGATGCGGGTTTAAATGCAAACACGGCACATGACCGCTAATCCTTTTTCCCCATCCCGAATTTCAGTTTCTGACATTCTTACGAGGCTACAGAATTAACCCTATTGACGATTCTCGAATCTTTCTTCATTCTTCGTGCCGACGTCCCGTGGATCAGCCACCGTCAACCCACGGTGCCGACCGAATTTTCATCTATAATTAACCACTTCCCTCTCCAAAGGCCAGGCAACCGCGAAAATGATGGCTCAGCCCTGTGGTTAGACCCGGACCAAGCCTCCTTGGCGCTGGCCGAAGCCTTTTGCCTAGTCTTCAGCCACCGCTGGGCTTACGTTGCTCGACACCCCCAAGTTATTTACATTTTTACACCTTGCGCTTGAGGAGTCCGCGGAAAAAGTCGAAGCTGTTGCTGTCGCTCTGCAGCTGCCAGATGCGACCCGTCGGCCGATCGTTCCATCCCAATTCTTCAGCCAACAACAGTCCGTAGTCGCGCGTAATCCCCTTGACGCGAGCTCGCGCGCCTCCCTCCTCTTCCAGCGTCACCACCTGGTTTGTGTGCAGCCAGTCGTTGTAATACATCTCTTCGAAACCTCGGTCAAATCCGGTGCGCAGGAACCGGGCGTACAAATCCTCCAGGGTCGTGAGGATGTGCGCTAGCAACTTCTCTAGACTGATGGGGGCCGCCCGAGGACCCACAAAGCGCGCGGCGAGAGCGCTCAACGACGTGGTCGGAGAGGCGTTGAGGGCATTCACCCCGATGCCGACGACCGCAATATATTCGTTCCCGGAGAAATGCGAGTTGACCATGTTGCCGGAGATTTTTAAGTAGCGTTTCTTGTCCGGATCCTCGGGATCCAGTGCATCTGGTGAGACCTAGTCAGCCGTACTGTCATGCAGGCTAAAGGTTGGTTCAATTTGCATCGGGGCCGACTTACAGACGTCGTTGGGCCATTTCACTTTGACCGGCATGGCGTCGTACCCTTCGTCGTAGCTCTTGATGCCCTGCACCACCGCCATGGCTGCCAAATATTGGATGAACACCACCGGCGATGACTGCAGCTTCTCGACCGGGTGTCGAAGCACCGTTGAAAAGATGAGTGCGCCGGCCGGAGACACCCAAACGTTGGATGTGCGCCCTCGACCCGCCACCTGGGTGGTGGCGCATGAAGTGAAACCTTGGGGCAGTTTGCGCAACAGCTTAGGGTTCCTGGTCCAGTTAGACGGGCCGACAGATGCATCGCGGGAGACGAAGACTTACTTTTCCAAGATCGTGCTGGTGCTTGTCAGAACCTCTCCGTATATCAGATTCGACCCAAACTCAGACGCACCCTCCTTCAAGAGGGACTGACACCGACGAAGGTGGGAGTAGAAAGCGTGGTGGTTGAAATAGGGCGTCGTTTTCGACGACGGGACCTCGTCATGCACCACGATCCTCTTCGTAATAGCATTGTAATCGACGATTCCCTCCGAGCTTTGGGGCAGGGCCTCATCCAGGGAACCCATGCTCCATGTCCCGGCCTTCTCGATGCGAAACGTGTCATTCTCGTCCTTTACATACTCCTCCTGCCCCTCTGTCGTAATGATGTCTCGCAGCGATGACACGATTTGTTCCGTGTTGGCCGGGTCCAGCGCGGAGAGATGCAGTGACGAAAGCGACGGCACGGTCGTAGTATTCTGTGCAACCTGGAGACCCAACTTTCCCAGACAAGCCTTCAAGAAGTCCGTCCGCGCCCGATCATCCTCCGCCAGTGCGTCCACGATGCGGGCGTATTCCGGACCCCCGGCGCTCTTGTCGAGATTGGCCGCGGCAAACCTATACTCGGTCAGCACCAACCACCATTTGAATTGCAAGGGTGCACAAACTCCGGATGCGGTCCGGTCAGGATCGCCGCGCCCTCGCCCACCTTGCAGTAGACCACGGCCGCGACACCCGACCCGCCGTCGACATTCAATTCCTCCGCGTAGTCCGCCAGCACCTCCACGCCCTTGTCCGCATACGACGCCGCATCCACGAAGACGCCACCCCCATTGTAATACGAACGGAACCTCACCGGCACAATCCCCGCCGTCAGCGCTTCCTTCGAGACTGTCACCTCGGCCGCCCGTGCCCCGCTCTCGCTGTGGTAGACAAACCCGCCGAATGCGCCGCCGCGACAGGTCCCAGGGAAGAAAGCCAATTCGCGTTCCCCGATCACCTGCAGGGTCTTGTCGCCCACCTCGAACTCGCAGCGTTTGCAGCCGTAGTATCCGCCCGCGCAGAAGCCGAGAAAGGCGCCTCCGCGGCGCACGTATTGTTCGATGCGGCGGTTGCCCGCGCCGTTGAGAGCACGGCAATAGCCCAGGTCGGCACCGCCAGGAATCACCAGTAAAGCGCAGGTGAGGGTCCACGGCTCCTTGATGAGCATCTCGGCCGTCACGGGGATCACGGCATAATGAGGGGCAAGCAGGCGGCGGAGGGTGTAGAGGCAGTGGCGGACGGATTCGACGGTGGTTCCATTTCCTGTAGTATTTGAAAATGGGATCAGAATATGATTCTCGTAGATTTAGTAAGGGGAGAGCACACCGTTGTACACCAGGACGTTGACCTTTGTGCCGTTCAAGTTGGCGTTGGGAGTAGCCATGGCGGGGAATTCGATAGGAAGGAGATGCGATAATCAATCAATCAATCAGCAACTCCGAGACAGAACAACTCGATCCTCCAGGCACAACCCGATCCCGATCGCAAGTACAGTACAATGTCGCAGAAAGAGCAACACCAAAACCCGCCCGTGGAAGTAGACGACGACGATGAACCCGACGACTGGTGAGTCAATGAGAAACCGGAGCGGACAAGTTAGAGAGAAGCCGCGGAGCTGATCGGAGGCCAGGGACAAGCGAATCTTCAGTACGGGCTGCGCAGGTAAGCCAGTGCAATCCAGTTCCCACTCTATTCTCTGCCTCAAGACCTCAATTGACGGCGTGTAGTCGAGCAGGACAAGATGAACGACTGCTATTTTGCCAAAAAGGATTGGCGCAGTTGCAAGGACGAGGTGAGTCGGTCCATGTCATCACGGTCGGGCAGGGTTGGCCTTCTATCGCACCTGTTCCCTCCAGCTTCACTCATTGCAGCGAGACAAACCCCATGCATCCTGTCTTGCCCGTTGGAAATGTGCTGACTTGTGCTCACTTGTCTGCATCGACAGATGGAAGCTTTCCGCGAGTGCTGGAAACGCCAGGGCAACGACCAGCGCACGCAGACCAAGGATGCGTAACGGCGTGCGAGTGTAAGCCAGACAATGCTCCGGTTCTTGGATTCTAGCCCAAGCCTGTATACTATGTATCACATCTATTGCCTGCTCTATTCTATAGTTTTATTGAATCAATCGACTCTCTCCTCCCATCTGCAGCTGCCAGGCGTCACATCACGTGATGGCAAGCTGACTTCCCTTTCCGTCCATCGATAAGATTAATCTTCATTTCCTTCCTTCGCTCAATCGCCTTTCTCCCCCCAATCCTCCCCTCTGCAATCATGTCGCTGCCTCGTCTCTCACTCTCCATCCGCTCTGCGGAGTCTCTGCTCAATCGAGCACCGACTGCTCGCCTTGCCCTCCCCCGTCGATCCATCACGCAGTCCGCCACATCCAGACAGCAACAACAACAACAACCACCGCCCCGACCAGCGACCAGCAGCAACAACGTCAACCCGCCCACCACCCCCAACCCGACCTCTCCCACGCCCTCCTCCGCCCAAGACCGCGCCTCGCGCATCATATCCCCGACCCCCTCGCACCAGACCACCGGCAACATCTCCAAGACCGGGCTCTCCGACAAGCCGCTGGAGCTGGACGTCTCGACGGAGGAGAAGATCGACTGGACGCGGTCCTTCCACGGACTCAGCGCGGAGCCCTTCCCCAAGGAAGCCGCCGACGTGCTCCTGGCCCCGACCGACCCCGCCGAAGTCGAGATCAAGCCCGACGGCATCCTCTACCTGCCTGAGATCAAGTATCGGCGGATTCTGAACCGCGCGTTCGGGCCCGGCGGGTGGGGACTCGTGCCGCGCAGCGAGAGCATCGTGACGCCGAAGACTGTGACGAGGGAGTATGCGTTGGTGTGTAATGGGCGGTATGTTTCGCTACCCTTCCTTTGTTTTTTTACTTATTTGTCTGGGAAACTGGCCAAATACTCATTCATGTTGGAATATAGACTTGTGTCCGTCGCTCGAGGCGAGCAGGATTACTTTACGCCCGATGGAATCCCCACCGCCACCGAGGGCTGTCGGTCCAATGCGCTGGTCCGCTGCTGCAAGGACCTGGGCATTGCCAGCGAGCTCTGGGATCCGCGATTCATCCGCAAGTTCAAGGCCGAGCATACCCGGGAGGCGTTCGTCGAGCATATCATGAACAAGAAGAAGTCTAAGATCTGGCTGCGAAAGGATGACCAGGTGTCGTACCCCTGGAAGGAGATGAACTCGCGGTGATCGGGACCGATGGGTATCTAGACAGCTAGGGGGGAGTGTCGATATGTCCGCTTGCGTGCTACGAGCAATGCAGAGATAGTCGCTTGTATTATAGTCATTGTCACCGTTGTTACTATACAAACTCTCAAGTCTAATGCAGAATAAATGCACCGTCAGTCGAGCCATACGTAAGGTCGTTGGGAGTACGGCATCTATCGTTTCTAGCGAAGATCAAACGAAAATCCGATGAGATATATTGATTGCAACTTGCAAAAGTCATGGAAGACCTCAAATCACCCGGCCCATACGCTGATTTTAACCAAAAGAGTACAAACATCATATAACCATAGCGCTCATTTTGTATTACATCCGAAATTAAAATGTATTGGTATGACAGTAAATTTTCTTTCTCATTCCAGGATCATTGTCCTGCCTGAGGCGGCCGTCGAGAGACGAACGACCCTGGCATCTGCTCGTGCTCGGCGTCAGCCCCCCGGCCCTCAGTGGGCGAGGCAGGTCCGCGCAGATACGGCGAGGGGTATTCCTGGTTGTGGTCGACGCCAGCAGGCGAGGCATCACGCGCCGAAGGCAGCTCGAAAGGCTGGTTGGGATCATAAGGCCCGTCCTGCGGGTCGTAGTAGTTGCCGCCGCCGTAGTTGTAGTATTCTGGGGCGGCGGCCTGCGCCGGACGCTGCGGCACCGGCGCAGCGAGGATGGGAACACCCCCTGTGGCTGTGGGGATAGACGACCGGGTTCCCTCCTTGCGGCGGCCGGTCGATGCGGTTCGCTCGAGACTGCCGTAGTTGTTGATGTTGAACTGCTTCGGTTCCGGCGACGCCGCGGGGGTTTGGTAGTTATCGCCGTCCTGAACGTCGCGGAACTCTTCCGCCGCGGGAGAACGCATGCGTGCGTGCTCCGGGGAGAGGCCGCCACTGAAGGTGCTGGAGGAGGCCTCGCCGGCTCGGTTACGATGCTGCAGCGAGCCAACGGAAGACCGACCAATATCAAATCCGGTGGACTTGGAGTCGGCGCTGGTCAGGCCGAGCCCTTGAGGAGCATTGGCTGTGCTCTCGCGGCTCATTCCCCCGTCCGTGTTCTTGTCGGTGGTGTCATTCTTGGCCGGTCCGTCTCCATCGGGCTTCCCTTCGTCCTCGTTCTCGTTCTCGTCCTCTGCCGGTGCTTCGGCACCGGGCGCACGGATGGGGATCTTGCGCACCGCGGAGACCAGGGCACACATGAACTTCGAGCGGCGTGCGGCACGAACGCTCTCGTTCGACCAGTTGGATTTGTGGCGAATGTTCACGGTCAGCTCCAGCTTATCCATGTCGCCGACACCCACGACATCAACATCAAGTTCGGGCTGGAAGTCACGGCAGTTGTCCTTGTCGCGCACGAATTGCTCCAGCTCCTCCTTGAGGTTCTGGATATCAACAAATGTCGTTTCGAACTTGACGGGGATGGTCAGTGTCTCGTGCATGGCATTGGAACGAGTGAAGTTGTCGATCCACAAGTTGTTGAGCACGACGTTGGGGACTTGCGTAATGCGGTGGTCGGCAACGTTGCGGAAAACGGTGAAGAGAAGGGAAATACGCTCAACAAAGTAAGCTTTGGAATCGATATCCACCCGATCTCCAACGTCGAACGGGTGCTTCACGAATAAAAAGATACAGGAACCCAAGACTTCTTGAGCAGTAGTGGCGAAGACGAAACTCAGGGACAAGAGGGAGGTAGCACCGGCGGCAATGACGGTGCCGAAACCACTCGTCACGAAGGAGACGAATACCAGCAGACTGACAACGAACGCGACGGTGAGCAGAAGATTGTCCAGGACATGAATCGCCTGGTCCACATCATGCAAACTGTGGGTCAGTGATTTGCGCGTACGCCCAATCTCCGCAACGGCCAAGATCATCTCCTCGAGACTAATGTCGCCATTCCCGTCTCCGTCCAGAATTTGGAAGCACTCATCCGCTTCGGTCTCCTTTCCTGCACCCAACACTTCCACAATATCGTCGTGATAGAGAGCCTCGCGGCCCTCGATGACGAACGACATCCAGATTCGACGGGCCAGCGCCTCGGACGACCTCTTTCGCTCCAGAGCCAAAGTAACGACAGACCGGGCCGAGTTGGGGTTGAAGACCTCCTTTCCTGTCAGCTCCTGGGCCACATCACCCACGGCAGCCGTCACTTTTTCACCGATTCGACCAAATCCGTGTCCAACTTCTCTGATCATGCGGAAGGGGGCCGAGCCCGCACGGGGCAGGCGACTTCCCTTGCTTGTGATCAAATCGGAGACAGCAGCATCTTCCTCGGCAAATTCTTTGCAGTACATAGGAAACATGCTTCGCGAAGCCTCATACAACTGCCCGATGAGATAAACGTTCCGCTTAGACTCTTTGATCTTAGTATCAAACTGCTTCCGATGATAACTGATCGAAATAAGTTGAACGAGCGCTTTCTCCGCAAGAAAGATCAGACTGCAGACAAAGAGAGCAAACAGGATGTTTTTCATGGTTTTCTCCCAAGATTTAGTTCCTGTATCGTTCTGGCTCTGCTTCACTGGATTTAAAGTCATAATCTAAAATGAACGTCAGTTAAGATGCCTTCTCAGTATAGTTTTTTGAAGAAACCTACAGGCAAGAACGTCACGAGGGAGATCACAGTCCAAATCACAGTTGCGATAGGGATCTGGAGCCTGTGAAGAATCAATGCATACTTGCGCGTTCCCGAGCTGACGAAACCGCAAAGCACTTGGAAAATGTAAGGCAAGACACGAGCCGCCAGTTTGGCCACCCACAGACTCAACCAGATCACTTCGATCCAGGTGAAAAACCAATGTACAGGCACGCCGCCGATGGTCGCGTCCTGCGCGACCGTCGCGCCCACAATAATCGGGATGGCAATCAATATCGCCAGCGGCGTAACGTAGAGCATATAGCGAGTGACAATGGAGAAGTTGAGGATCTTCTGATAGATGCGACCCATGGTGGTGATCGTCCCGTCCTCACTCTCCTCCACCGAGACCCCCATAGTATCGACCCTCCTCCGACGGCCCGGGCCAGGGCCTGGCACCAGCCCGGTCTTTTCACTCGCATTGGGATTCGGGCTCCCACCTGGCGGTTGATATGTATTGGGCGACACGGGAGTATTGACACTGGGATTCCGGACACCTCCTCGGCTTGGGACGGTGCTCAGCGGAATCTCGATGGTCACATCGTTCGGGTTGGCCATGCCTTCTTGCGAATTGTCGGAAATCTGTTGGAAACGATGGACGGATAGTCGCTTCTCGGCGAAGCCAGGACGGCCAGACATTTATTCGAGAAAATGATCTGTGGGCGAATATGGGTTTTTGTCAATCACCGGGTAGGGTTGATTAGGAAGGGCAAGACAGCAGAGGCTGTCCTGCAGCCCCACGACTAGGACTACGTTTGGCCGGGAAAGAAAGGATTGTGAGCGAATGAGCGAATGAGCGACACGAGATCGTCAAATGAGAGACATGAATTGCGCCAACGATTGAGAGATCGTGAGGGGACAAAATCGCAGATCTGGTTCTGGACAGTTTTGCTGTGGGGGGTAGTGGGTCGAACCGAGGAAGACGCGTAGGAGGTGCGAAAAATTGGCAAAGCAGCAAAAGAGCGTGGGCAATTGGAACGAGAGGAAGAGAAGAAGAGGAAAGACGAGGAAAGTCGAGGCGACCGAGAGAAATGGAAAGCAAAGAAAGGGTGAGGACGCGAAGAAAAGAGAGGCGGAATCACCAGAGACAAAATCCAAAAAAAGAAAAGCAAGACGGGTCCAGCCTGAAGGCGCAGGCACCAACACGGGGGTGGTGTTTCACCTTACGCCTCTTCCTTCTTTCTCCCCTCTTCATTCTTTCACCCATTCTTTCGGTTCCTGGGAGACCGGAATCCGTCGATCCGTTCTTGCAGGCATTCCTTCCAAGGCCGGAGAAAATTAATATTGTCTATTGACTTCCTAGCGAGATGACCTGTCTCTGGAGTTGCATTCATGATCTATCACGTCGTCTTCGACAGATCATAACCAAGACAGCCTTACGGACGTCGGCGACCCATCTCGATCCATCACGCCTTGCGCGAGCCGTCATTCGCCAAGTGCGACGGTCTAGCCCCCACTTTTTAAGTGTGAAGTCAAGTCTTGTCTTGCGTGGACGGCGAGAGACTCGGTCTGGTTCAGGGGCCATCCATGGCGAACTCTGTCAGCTCGTTCGATAGATCTGAGTGGCCCTTGATTCCGCAGGCCCAGCATCGTGGATAGCAATTGGCGGGATATGTGCGACCTTGGTGTTCGAGCCCTGACGTTAGCCTGACATATTTATTGGAATCGAATCATGGAAATGACACCATCACGCCGGGCTTTGGAAAGGGGTCCAATCAATTCAACAGGGACGGATGCTGAAGTTTTGGTTTGAACGCGAGGGATTCTCTATACCGGGAGCTAGCAGCACATTTCCGGGTCCACTGATCGATCACACAGGGCATATATTATATATATCGTTATAGTCGATTGACTATTCAGTATTGGGAGATCGACCTGGATCTGTGACGGTCGAAAAATTAATTGATGGACTAATTGTCATCCCCCCACAGTATGGTAGGTAGGTATGTAGGTAAGGAAACAGAATGGCCGAACAGAAGAACCCAGTAGTTAATAGGGACCGTTATGACATGAAGGACACTTTTTTTTCTTTGCTGTATATACGGTGTAGAGACCTCCTGGCCTAGAGTTTTAATAAGGATAGCATGTCCTGGTGGTTATCTAGGGCTTGTTGTTTCTTAGTGATATATTCCTTATGGATTGATAAGGCGGTGACAATGTACCTCCCCTGAGCTCACATGCTGGGAATGGTTGTAGGACACCGCATTTTTGCATCCGTACTTGATTTTCTAGGAGAGTTGAAGACCTACTCTTTCCGTTTTAGTACTCACCCCTCGCCGCTTTTTGCTTACTAAGTAGACTTAGTTAAGCACACCCTAATTAATCTAAGACTAAATACAGAATAAGTAGAAGGCTAAGTATCCTAAATAAGTAATCTTGATAAACTATATCTCAATTAGTAATCTTCTTATTACCTATTTTTCTACTTTTAGTTTACTTTAGTCCGCCATATTCTCAAGAGCTCTCAATGGAAGAACTAGATATAATGTGACAATACCCGCCGTTGAGATCAGACAATCCGGTCTCAAGGGATATGCCAACTCCGTATTCTGCCGAAACGATATTAGGCGTGGGGCTTCTTGATCATGGCTATTAAGCCGAATAAACTTTTTGTGAATCGATGGAGTAGGTTTGTACGCCAAAGCACACGGAAATCTGGGTCAGGCTTGAAGCCCGAAGCGTGGAGGAATCTCCTGCGTCGTCCTTTCGTATATAAGAGAAGACTGAATAGAATAAGTAGTGGCACGTATCTTCTATATTGTACGGCACTCATTATTGGTTATTAGATACCGATGCATCAATATGAAGGCGTTTATGGTTGGCATCCTTAGAAAATGGCCACAAACACAACTACTCTCAGGGCCTATCGCTATCTGTGAGACAAGTGACTACACTGTAGGATCTATTAGACAGTCATGTTTTCCGACATAGGTCTGAGCGCATGAAAAGCTCTGGGCTGACATCATGGCATGCCGAAGGACAATTATCGCTACGCCGCTCCGACAGATCGACATGCCAAAGGATGGCGACTTTTGGGTGTGGTATCGCGAGACTTTGGCAAAAGCAGATATGATAGACCCAAGTCTGGTGGCAGAGGGTCACTTTGTTCTTAGGGTTTGTCCTGTCATTCACTCTCCATCATTCTCATTCTCTCCCTTCCAAGCATCTCATAATTTTCCCGACTAACTCTTTTTCGCTTGGATGAGATTTGATAGCCAGCATTATGCGTCATCTGGGAGAGAGTCCAAGCATCTCTCCACAAGCAGCTGCAGCTCATGGGCGTCCAGAACTGTATTTTCCCTCTTTTGACACCGAAAATCACGGATACGAGTGATAGATACAATGAACAGCATACACGGAATCTAGTGGCAGATCATCTTACCACTTCACCTATTATCTACTCGCATTTTACAAGGTGGATTCAAACTCGCCTGGACCTCCCGCTTCGTCTCAACCAGTGGAAGTTGGTGACCTGCGATGTATCGCACCCTGAGCCGCTCTTCCGATCCCGGGAAATCCTCGTGCAGGAAGCACACACGGCACATTTGACAGAGCCGGATGCTAGTAGAGAGCAAAAGCAGGTTCTTGACATGTATGCTGATCTGTACGAAGGGCTATTGGCTGTTCCGGTTGTCAAAGGTTACCGTGCTTATATCAACAGCAGTCATATCTCCTCTGCCCTTGATAGTGCTGATGTCCATGAGTCTGCTGTGATTGTGTATGTGCCAACATTGGACCAATGTGTCGATGGAGGATCATGTCGTGCCTTAGGACAGAGCGTCAGCAGGAAATACAACATCACGGCATCTGATCGGACCGTTGCTCCCAATGATGGTGCTACTTCTGGGGCGCACGTATGGCAGAATTCATGGTGTTTCTCGAACCGCGCCCTCGGCATCATGCTGGCAACCCATGGCGACGACGAAGGGATTGTCGTTCCACCCCGTGTTGCTGAGAATCAAATTATCATCATACCAAGTGGAAGCCCACACAGGGAACAGGAATGGCAAACCTTATTAGCTGAAATCAATTCGATTGATACAGCACTGTCGGCGCTTGATTTGCGTGTTCAGGCGGACCTGAACGGCTCCCTCACATTCGGTTGGAAACTGCGTGAATGGACGATTCGCGGGGCACCTTTGTGCATTATGCTGGGTACGAAGGAACTTTCAGACCAATACGCCAGAGTATATAGAAGAGACTTTCCAAAGCAGACGCGCAGATCTGATATTCCGCTGGCTGAACTTCCCGCCACAATTCCCAAACTCCTAGAAGAGATCCAGGGCAATCCCCTTCAGACAGCACGCAGTACCTTCTCATTGCGCCAGCGGCAAGTGATTAACTGGCATGAGCTCACCCATTACCTCTGCAATAGCAGAGATAAGTATGTGCCTTGTCCCTCACTGTCTTACTGAAGGCTGCGCGCGGCAGATGGAAACTTTACTTGTTAGGCCAGGCCATGATGGAACCACGGGAAATAGGAACATAACATGTCTGTGCATTCCATGGAGCCAACCTGTCGCAGCAGATACCGGGCTGGGTAAATGTATTAATTTGTGTTGTGCATCGGGTGCTAAAAAGTGGGCAATGTTTGGACCCAGCTCTAAATGAACTAACTTACGAAAAGAAATACTGAATTTGTCATGAAGATATCTTCAATTTCTACTCCTTGCATTAACGGCCTGCTATTTCTATCTTGCGTCTATAAAAATACGAAAAATATAATCAAAATCAATCAAATCAATCGTACTCTATTTTCTAATGAAATATACTGCACTAGTCCTAAATTGGGTTCTCTGTATAGATTACCCGGTACTGTCATGGACAGGTGACATCGCAGAAGTGCTTCTCCTTCTGTCTTCTGTCTTCTGTCTTCTCTCTTCTCCCTCTTACAGATTACAACAACTTCAAACTCCAGATCCATCTACATGATGGCCATTGAACCCTGGAGCGGGTGGTGACACCGTTCAAAAGTATCTGCACGACCGGGTACCGTATCAACTCTGGATAACTCTCTGCAACTCTCTGCATTGACTAGGTATCTATATATTTCCGTACTGCATTGCAGCATTATGCATGCATTAACGGAGAATGCATTCCATCCAGAACAAGAACTACTGGGGTGCAGCTTATTGTTTAATCTGTCTTATTCCCACGAGGTTGGATCGTGGGCCATGGCTCGGTCGGTTTAATAACCATAATTTTGTGCATGCAGCAAGCTAGAGCGTTTGTTTCCTTCCTTTAAATTATGTTCAACACCTCCGACGGCAATAACTCGGCGCGCCAGTGACGCCAGTACTAATGACGGCTGGACTAGACAACAATTCTCCATCTTCCAGCGGAACCCGTCCGCGGCTGATCTCTCCCAATTCGGTGCCTCGCCCGAACCTTCCCCGTCGCACAAAATCCTGTCATGAGCGAAGATCAATTGGAGTTAGTCCATGTTTCAACAAGTCGGTGAGTTAGCTGGCGGGCTCCATAGTCCTAGAGTCCTACTCCATCCGGTAATTGAGTTGGTCATGGCTGTCCTGACCCATTTGGAGGGGTCATTCATGGGACCATGATATGTACGAGGGATCGGGAGCTTCAATCTGGTAAATACTGCAAAAAGAAGCCCTTCTTTCTTGACTACAAACCAGCACAGCACTTCCTCTCTCAACATGGCCGCAACCAAAACCGTTCAGGTCCCCCATCTCGGCGGCATCCAGGCTGGTTACGCCTTCTCCAATGATAGCTATGACCCCGCCAAACCGACATGCGTTCTCATCAACTCCATGTGCATGACCGTCTCGCTCTACCGGGATCAGTTCAACAGCAACCGCCTGACGGATGCGATGAACTTGCTAGCCATTGAGCCTCTTGGCCATGGCTCGACCAGCTCTCCCTCCGAGCATTTCACCTACTGGGATACGGCGATCATGGCATTACAGGTGATGGACTACTTCGGCATTCAGAAGGCGTTTGCTCTGGGAACGAGTCAGGGAGGTTGGATGGTGACCCGCATGGCCTTACTGGCACCGGAGAGGGTGAGTCGTGATGGTATCGAATGGATAAGTATTGATAGAGCATCACATGCTAACTCCCGCGTGTAGATTCTCGGCCTCATGCCTCTCGGTACCTCCATGGACTCCGAGTCGGAAGACTCGCGATCCAAGGGATGTTGGGATCCGACGCCCATTCTCAAGCCCTTCTACGAGAAGTGGACAAGCCCTTCGGCTACCCCAGAATTTGTCATAGATGATGCGTGGTGCGGCATGGTGGGCAGCTTCGGTTTCGGAGCGGTGGCGACGACCGAGTCCAGCGAGCTCTGGACCAAGACCTTGAAGGAGGTGTACAAAGGTGACGAGGGCCGAAGAAAGGCGCGAATGGCAGTGCTTTGCCTGTTGGAGAGGGACGGACTGTTGCTACGACTGAGAGACATCCAATGTCCTGTCTACTGGTTACAGGTGAGTAAACATTGACTTGACGCTTTAGGCCTCGGTGCCTCGGTAAACCCCCACTAACCTTTCGACCGGTCTTCAGGGAACGGAAGACACGCCATTTGGAAAGACCGTTCCAGGCGAACAAATCCAACTTTTTACCTCGTCCAAGGAGGCCAAACTGGTCATGATCGAAGGGGGAGCCCATTATCTCAACGCTACCCACCCGGACCAAATCAACGAGGCCCTATTGGACCTCGTCACCAAATATACCCCGTAAGGCATCAAACCTGACAGGCCTGTCAGAGACAACCTCAGACGGGCGGCGCCCAACGGTCTGAACAATAGACTTTGTCTTAGTGGGGATGGTTCGGTCACCAAATCATCGCGTCCAACCATTTGAGCGCCGCGGGCCAAAAGTGGTTCCGGCCATCATCGTCCGATTGTCCGGCTCAGAGGACGGAGCATGATTATGAGTACTAGCCTGTCTAGCCAGCACTGGTCGCACCAAATGAAATGAATACGAATAGATTTTCGTCCGCGCCACTTGGTCAGGCCTTGGCCCACGGACTAGCCGTGTAAAACTATCACCAAACAGGACATTGGGCCACGTTTTTGGGGGGAGGGGAGGAATAAAAAACTTCACACCAAGGCAATAGGCGGATCCTGCAGATCGTTCGGCAGAGACGGAGGGTGGAGCCATACGCCAGGGCAACCCACCCCCGAGCAATCAGATGCCAGCAGAAGAGCTTAATAGACGGACTGTCAAAAAAGCAAATCCCGTTTCTGGCTTTCTGGAATTTTGGCCTACAGTTCATGGAGTAAGGGGCCTGCGAGGCTAAGACCATGGCGTCGGACCATGGGGTCAGGAACTCCCGGAAACGGACAAAAGAAAGAAATGATCAACTTCGACTAAGAGTCTAAGACTCTTCCAAATCGGCGGGAAATCTTTCGCCAATCCGCCATGCCTTTTCCCTTTCTTTTCCCCGATCCCTATTCATGGCTTCTTCATCTCTTTCACCTCGCTCCTCTCAGGCCAACACTAGTTAACAATGGACGACGATGACTCGAGCAATCTTCAGCCGTGGGCGAGGGCTACCACTATTTCCGTCACGGTGCTGGCATTCGTGGCTGTCTCTCTTCGCATATTGGCACGCTTTGAACGCAAACAGAAGTTATGGTGGGACGACTGGATGATTGTATGGTCGATGGTGAGTATATCCGCCCTGCACTTTCCGAAAATATAGAAGGAGG
Source organism: Aspergillus ochraceus (assembly GCA_004849945.1). Lineage (NCBI taxonomy): Eukaryota > Fungi > Ascomycota > Eurotiomycetes > Eurotiales > Aspergillaceae > Aspergillus > Aspergillus ochraceus. The sequence goes on from SSOS01000002.1 coordinate 3,263,342, forward strand.
TCGAAAATTGAGACCAAACCAGGGCTGGAATCTTGTGGTCGTCGGCTTTATCTTTGCAATGATCCATGAGGGAATGGGTCTTCATGCCGATACACTACATCCGAACAGCGTTGTCATGATCGCGAAATATCTTGTCGTTGCCGAAATTTTATATGTGTTCAACCTGGTGTGGACCAAACTTAGTATTCTCCTGATGTACTATCGGATCTTTCGGTTTGGGTACTTCAAACTCTGGGCGTACATCATCGGCGGGTTCATCATCTGCTGGGTCATCTGCATCACGTTCTTGTTTGTCTTTATCTGCGTGCCTGTTCAGAAGCTCTGGTATCCTTATCTCGAGGGCCGGTGCATCAACCAGGTCGGCACTTGGATTGCCAACGCAGTTTCCACCATTGTCACAGATCTGGTCATCCTGGCTCTTCCGATTCCCCAGATATGGAGCTTGCAACTGCGAAGTTCGGAGAAGATGGCCGTCACGCTTGCCTTTGGACTGGGATTCTTGTACGTATTTTTTCGCATTGCGTGCGAACTTCTCATGCCTGTTCTAACAGATCCCTCCTAGCGTCGTCTTCGCCTCTGCCTACCGCTTCTCGGTCCTTTTCTCCTACACCATGGCCGACTCATCTTACACCCTCGCCCCAACCGTCGGCTGGACTGCCATCGAAATGTCGGCCGGCATCATATCCGCCTGTCTCCCGACACTACGACCGGCCCTCCAGCTGGCCGCTCGTCTCCTCCGGATCAAGGGCAAGCTGCCGGCGCTTCTCCGCAGTCGCACCATGCCATTCTCCAAGGGCAGCCAGTCCGACCCCCTCAACGTGCTCCCATCCACCATGGACAACAAGAATCCGCCCAGCACTGCGACAGAACACCACGGCAAGCCGCCGAATCGGCATTCCTTCTACCACCTCCCGGATGATTCGGACGAGGGGTGTTTGCAGAGACAGCTGGACGCGGCGCTACGACCGGGCTACGACCATGGGCATATGGTGACCAACGTGTTGAGTCCTAGCATCAAGCCAGCTCGCGACGGCAAGTCGGATAGTCTGAGTGGTGATGAGATTCCATTGCATGGGATCCGCGTGCAGAAGGATTTCACGCAGGCGATGGCACATAAGTAGTTTGCTTGCTGTGCTATGTTACGTAAATGTGTATGATATTTTCTTGTGTATATAAAAAAATTAAAAATTAAAAAAAAAAAAAAATTGCTCCTACTACATCTTTCATGCACAGTATATTCCTTCCTATGTAAGAGAAAATCACCCCTAGAACCACACCACATGTCTTAACACAATCCAAAGACTTGGGGGGAAAAAATTAAAACGAAAGATCAGATTAAGAAAAACGAAGCAGCCTAGACCATCAATCATTCAATTCCACAAATGCAAATGGCGGAAGGACCCGGAGATTAATATTCATTTCCCACTTAGTAGTCCCTCAAATCTCCATCTGCAGGAAGGCGAACCCACAAATCATAAAACCCGTCGAAACCGAGCTACTACTACTGCTAGTTCAAGTTGGGCTATCGTTTATTAATAGCCAAGAGCACTGACAGTGGGACAATCCTCCGTATTAACTACTCGTAGAAATTATTAAATAAATCTTAACACTAAGAGTCGTGCGCGGCGCGGTGCTCTGCGGCCTGCGCACAGGTCATGTAGATCCGCTTCGTCGGAACGGAGGGAAGAAGAGAAGGGGGATACTTAGACGATAGGAGGACAGATGGGGAAGGTGAAGCACGAGGGGTGGTGCGGATAAGTACACTCCCACCCGTGGGGAGTATCAAGTCAAAGAGTACATACGTCATTTATGCTTTGGATTCATGTCAAGTGATACTTGGAAGTAATATCTATACATACCAAGCCGGGATATTTTATAGACCACAAAAAAAAAAAAAAAAGAGCCGGATCATAGCATATCCAAAATCTCGGAATCGATCCGATTCGAGTCAGGAACGTCTGGTCTGTGTCATGAATATATTATTGTACATTGCTAGTAGCTGATAATTGATTAATTGAGACAGACTAGCGGACAGACAAAATGAAACCCAAGCCCAAAAGAGACGAAAGCAAAAAGAAAAATGCATCATCCGTGAATCGAACACGGGCCTCGTCGATGGCAACGACGAATTCTACCACTAGACCAATGATGCTAGTTGATATAAGCTTGTTCAAATTAATGTTTAATAAACCATTATTGAAGTAGCCATCCATGCATATTTAGGTTATACCAGCCATCTTTGATATTAGAAGGCTCACGAATTCAATTAACATATTTACCACAAGTAAAGTACAATGCCGTCTACGTACCAGCCCAAGCAAGCCCACTCTAATAGGAAAAATCCCTCCGAAGTCAGGGCCCCGACCCGCAAAAAGAGAAAGAGGTTATGTTATGATATGCTTCTATTATGGCCTCGTATTGCATGGAGTTTAGTCCCGGATTGCATCCATGTCTCCTCGGCATGTCCGATCGACTCTCGAGCAGGCCGGATCTGCCAATCAAGTCGAGTTTCGCCACCGGACGGGACGATACTTGACTCGACTCTCATCTGTGTGGCCTGGTCTGGTCCAGTCGGCTTTTCCCTAGGCCTTGGAAGAGGGGGTTCACAAAGGTACTGTACAGGTCAAATGCTCGAATTGGTGTGATTTGTAAGTGGATAGCAAACAAAACAGAGTTTTGGGGACAGATAAAGGAAACATATTGGACGGGGGAAAGGCCTTCGTTTATGGAATGAGGAGTCGTACATACCGTGTACATATTAGCAAACTTTGACGAGTCAAGATCCGTGTCACTCATGCCAATCAATTTACCAACTAACTACCTAGCTGATCATCAAGCGCAAGAGTCCGACTGCATCCGTCTCAATTCCTCCACCACTCGCTCTCGTCCCCATCCTTCCTTCAAGCCCCGACGCACAATCTCCTGCTCGCTCTCAGGTGCCATCCCACTGGGCGCAGGCGGCCTCCGGTCCAGATTCGTCGGGAACGGATACCCATCCGCAACTGCCAGGACAAACGCCTCTAGTGGAGCGTCTAGCGTGTTCCCCGCTGCTCGATACCGCTCGACCAGGCCGTCCCAGCACCGATCCACGATCGGGACCGTATCGATGGTCTCCATCGTCTTGCCTAGCCCGCTGCTAATCTGCAGCAGGTTTGCCTTGCGATGGAACCCGCCACCGGGGCTGCTGCTGTCAGGCTCCATCTCATTTGCCCCCGCGGCGTGGAATACCGCCGGGTTAAAGAATAACCCGTCGCCCAGCGCCAGCGGCAACGCCGTGTAATTGGCGTTGAAATACGTCCGGAACTCGTCCCGACGCCAGGCCAGATACCCCACCTCGTAGGTCTGGCTGAAGGGGAGGAAGCGCGTTGGCCCGCTCGCTGGGGGCATGTCGCTGTGCGCCACGGCGCCCTGGAGCGTGAGGTACTGACTCGTAAGCTGGATGGAGCGCGGGAAGGCAGCGCAGCGGTCCAGCTCCTGGAAGCCTAGGTGGTAGTCGCGGTGGCTTTCCTGGGCGGCGCCGCCGGGCTTGACGACGTTGACTTGCGCGGTGACCCGGTAGGCGGGACCCAGCCAGCTCTCGCTAACGAGACGCAGCCAGGGGTTGGAGTAGTAGTCAATGAACGAGGCCGGGTCTTCGGTGGCGTGCTTGCTGAAGGAGTTCCAGATGCGGTCGTTTTTGCCGCCGACGGCGAAGTGGTCGCCCTTGGTGGTGGAGGATTGACGTTCTTGGTCGACGATGCGCTGGAAGGCGGCGCTGGTGGATGCGAGCGTGGACTCATATCGGCTGGGGTGGTACATGCCCTTGAGCACGAAGATTCCGGGTCCTGTGTTGAGGATGTGGTGCCATTCATCTTGAAGATCGTCGGCAAGGTGGGCATCGAGAGGATCGAGGGCAGAGGCATCGTAGATGGGAATGTTCTTCTCCACTGACGCTGCTAGAGGATATGTTGACTTGTTGGTTTCTTGAGAACAGATCTTGACGAAATCTTCCAGCCGAGGAGACTCGGTAGAGTACAATCTCTTTGGTACGGTCTTTGGAGCGGCGCTGTATACTGTCATGATGTCGGGTGTGATGAGAAACTGGGAGGTAGGATCCAAGCGAAAGGTAAGGCCGAGGTCTATATATCCACGAAAGACGGACCAGAATCCCGAAGTACCCAAAATGAATCCCGGGTCCAAAAGACACGAGTCGATAATGAAGCACAAACAGGACAGGAAGGGAATCGGATGCAACTGTGGGTGGGCCACGTGCAGACGGAAACCTGTATCCGGGGTTGCCAAGAACCAGGCAGAAACCCGGGGAAGATGTAACATGGAAGTAGAGAGAATAGATATGTACTTCGTCATCATCATGGACCAGAGATATTAATACACATATACAGATAACCATGTCAAGAATGGGCTTGGGAGCCGGGCAGTCCCAGCCAAAGTGCGATCCAAATCGATACATACAAGAAATGCTGCAGGTGTGCCTATCCTTGGAACACAAAGATTGATTGGAAAATGCCCCCGTACTGGGTGAATGGCAAAAAGTCACAAATGCGAATAGAAAGAACAAAGAAGAAGGCAAAGTCAGATGAAAAAGAAAGCAAAACCAGAAGGGAAAGATGTTACTGAGGAACTTAATCCAAATCGGTCTGCCAATCAAGAGTTGTATTTAAAGAGTATCCCAGCCTGCGCACAATTCTATTAATGCCCCGAATTTTCACCCGAAAAAGGAAATGAAAGAAATAGCCTTGAAAATGAAAATGAAAGTGTGGCCATGTCAATGTGGATGAGAAAAAAAAAATTTAGACGATTTCGCTTGCCGACTCGCTGACAATTCATGCATTCATCATAACAACCCCAACGTCGGGGTTTAGAGCTTGATCCACGGCGGCCACCTCGTCGGTTGTGTTCGATTCACTTAGTATAAGTCGATTCTCAGACAGGGTATCCACCAGCGAGCTCGGTCGTCCCGCCACGGTGAACAAGACCTTCAACAAAACACTTTGGCTCTCGGTGCCGTTCGGCATCTGAACGGTCTGATGTCGGGTGTGAGTGAGGAGAGTTCGGACCAGAGACCGAATGTGCTGATCGGTTGATGCATCTTGAATCTTATCCAAACCATCAATCACACATACGACGAGCGGCGGGGCGTAATGCAAGAGTATATCGATCAACGACAGCACCTCTTTCCAAGAGGTTAGAGTGCCGTTCAAGGGACTGAATCGCTCCGTGCTCAGGTTGCAAGCCGCATGGCCTTCTAATACAGGTGGCAGACAATCGATCAGTTGTCGGATTAGACTGTACGCCAACGCGATGAGGCTTTGTTCGCACTGTGTCATTCCGTCTCTCACTTTGGTCGGCAGGGAGCAGAAGTGGGAGATGACGGGCAATTTGGCTTGACGGGCGAAATTGGCGATGCAGGCGGAGATGAGGGCAACCGGGCTCACGAAACCCGCGGACGGAGAGCCTCCCACGGCGAGGACCTGGGAATGGCAATTAGTGGCCCAGTGGCGCAAAGAGTCCGTCAGACTGTCTTCCGCAGTCACTTGCACATCCGATTCAAGATCGGCTACCTGATCGTCACAGTCGAAGAAATCCTGCAGGTGTTTTGAGGCGACCTGCAGCTCAACCCGGGTATACTTATGCTTGAACCCTTGGGACCATTTGAACCTGGAAGTGTCTTGCGAGGATGGTACTGTTAGTTCCGACCGCCGCTCTATCCCAAGGTAACCGTCCTGCATACCTAAGTCCTGCGCAGCAGTAGTGGTCAAGCAGGCAATGCCACTACTCTGCTGGCTCACGGGGCGCATCCGCTGGTTGGCTCTCTCCAACATGTTCGAAAGGAGCTTCTCTCTCTCGGCCATCATGCTGAGACGCTCGCATGCATTGTTTTGTATCTCCCATATTAACTGGCGGGTTATGGCATTTTGAGCGGCATATCGACGAGCCTGCTTTTGCAGGCCCACCTGGCTGAATCTTGCAGTCTCCCACAGTTTGAAGTCCTGGATAGGCGGTTTGCGTGATTTGTTGCTGTCCTCTTCATCCAGGTCCATTTCATCGGGAATTGCACGCATGATATCCTTGGCTCTGCGCTTAATCCTCGAAAGAAGCCCACCCAGGTTCGAGTACAGGTCGTGGTTCAGACTCGTCAACAGACGACACTTCAATGTGCGCAGATACCAATCCATTATCTCCCCCAACATGAAAAAGGTCATAGAATAGAACCGGGCGATATGAAGAATCGAGTCCTTTGAGAGGCCAGCTTGGCCGGTTTCATCCTCTCCGAGCGGCTTGATCGATTTGTTCAGTTTGAAGAGGGTCCTCATGAGACCCTCCACGATTCTCGGGTAATTCGCAGACGCCTGTTCCGACCAGGTCAGTCATGTCAATAGTCCGAGCTGGGGATCACGTTACTCCACCTTTATGAGCGACTGTAAGGCCCCGTAGAAGAGGGATTTATAGTACTCGTTCTTCGGAAGGGCGTTCAGAAGCACGGTATGCAGTTCCAAGGTGTCCCGAAATTTCTGGCAGTACTTCATCGAGGCCGTGAACAATCGTTGTTTGGAACTGGACATCCAGATATTCTGCACACTCTGTATGACTGCCAAAACATCGTCGGAGGTTTGGGCGCGATGGTCGAATTTAATTTGATCTTCGGGTGGAAGGTTATCCTGGAAGAGTTTCCAGGTTGTAGCAAGTTCGTTGTATTCGATGTCAAGGTTGGCAATTATAGAATTTCTGGGGGAAGTCCGGTCAGTACGATCTCGCTAGGAAGTGTTTCAATTCAATCCGCCATGAAAGTATGAGATGTATCATAAGAGTTGGTTGACTGAATGTCAAGTGTCAACCCGGTGGTTCCCAGTGGGTAGATGGAGCAGAGCGTAGACCACCTGGTGAAAAGTGGAGGCGACGCAGATCATCCGTGCGATCAGATGAACTCATGAAGTACACCGGAGTAAACAAGAGAGATGTGGGCGGGAACAGCTCCAAGACGAGTGGCAACGAGCATTTAATCTAAAGGGAGTGTATACGGGACAGGAAAAAGCAAAGACAAGTGGAGAACTCACGCCGAAAGAGGCCTCTTGTCGTATCGTTTCCTCCAAAAGCTGATGGCGAGTTGATCGTCGTCGACCGACGGAGGGGCCGCTGGGACGGCAAGGGACTGAGGGGACATTGCGGTGGTGCAGAGTCAAAGCGGCAACTCTCTCTTGTTGGCTGTGGGAGCTGAAGTAGGTGGAAGGGGGAGATGCAGCGCGAGGACATCGAAGCGCTCATGTCAGGGGGCTCGGTCGGCAACTCGAAGACAGGAAGTTGACTGGCGTTACGAGGGTTCGCTCCAAGGGGGTGGGCGAAGAATGGATGGGGATATAGATAGAATAGATGAATGAAAATGAAAGAATGGACAGACGATGAATAGAGATTTTCAAAACGGGGGTTGATGGAATTGTTTGTTGAGGACGGAAAAATCGCACGCTCTGATGCTTTCTTTGTTCTTTGCGGATGGTTTATCGTAAGTGGATGTTTATCGGGTCCTCCTGGGGGTGTTTTGTTGCATGGTGGATTTGTACTGCAACGGGTGGCCCCGCTAGAATAGACACATCGTGATTTTTAATTTGAGATTCTGGGGTTGAAAAGAAGGAGGGAGAGGAGGGAGAGGGGGTGGAGGAAAAAGCGCATCACCAGCAGAAAAGTCAAACATGTAGGAGTAGAAAGGTAGAGGAAGAAAGAGAGAGAAAAAGAGAGAGGGTAAAAAAAAAACAGACAGTAGGAAGCAGTCTTTTTTTTTTCTTAGACGAGAAAAGTACTTTTCCCTTTCTCTCCTGTCTGTACGTACCTTGAAAAATAAAGGAAAAGAAAAGAAAAGAAAAAGAGGAAAAAAATATTAGGGGAAAAGAAGGAAAACAGAAAAAAAAATAAAAATAAAAAGAATCGTGAATTAGCATTCTGGGGTTTCTGGGTATTTCCCCCCTCCGTATTATTATTTCTGTGGGAGAGAAAGCATCGGGTTTTCCCTTTCCTTCTCTAAGGAATTAATTAATCATGATTTGTTCTCTTCTTTCTTTTTTTTCCCTATTCATTTGTCTCTCTACTCCGTCCTCTGTTCATTCAGATTTAATTACACATTTGCATTACGATAGAATTTCCCGGGCACGCTGGAGAGCCAATGCCCCTGTCCGTTTAGGTAGTAGACTCTTCAAGTCGATGGGAGCCTCGGCCCTGTAACGGTAAGAAACATTGACACCCTCAACAGGGAACCTTGCACGCCTCCCTGGCCCGCTGGCCCAATCATGGGCTGCTTGGCGATGGACCCATTGGTCGTTCAGCGTTCGAGGCCTCAAATGGAGGCGGGGATGCGCAGCGGGATAAGTATTCCAGACCGTCGCGGCCTATGGGGGGCACGGCTGCTAATTTTGGTTCGGCCTGGAATGGCGTTACTTTTCTTTGCTTTTTGGCCTGCGTTATCTGCTTTGTTTTGTTATCCTGGCCCGTCCTTTTACTGTCCAGCCAGTGTTTCTCTTCCCTGGGAGTCTCCCTCCAGTGTCCCTCTACAGAGAAGAACAAGGAACGGGGGGAGAAGGGGGAGTGCCAGACTCCGAGAAGGGGCGATGATATCCCGAGCATCACACCACCCTTCCGAAAGATTGTCGGCCTCCCTGACGGTATATCCAGGAATGACTGGCTGTCATACTTGTTTTATTATTGTGATTCACATCGTTATTAAATATTAACATGGTTTCTATGCTTTTTATTCTATTACTGTATTATCCTTAGAGACTGGCATCTGACATAGTCACCAGCCATGGTCGCCAGTCCCCAGTAAGCCCCCCCCCCCGGTGATCTAGCAGAATGTCTATCGAATAAATGAAGGCCCTAGCACCTCCAGATTGGCTCAAACCCATTTTGCACGGGATTCTTTTTGTTCGTCTGCATTGACTCATGCAGGCGATAATCTTTCTTTTCAAACTTGTTTCTCTTTCTTATTTCTTTTATTTCTTATTTCCCCTTTATTATGATGATGACTTTCTTTCGGTTTCTCCTATCTGTCAAGACGCCCGGACTAGGTCTTTGGACCAGCCAAAGGATTCCAGTGGAACCCTCAAGAAAGTGCCTGAGCATTTTATCATGTATTATAATGTAGTGTACCCACAATAAGGCACCTCGCATACTTGGCTGGACGAGCAGGTACAAGTACAGATTACTCGGCTTGTTGCTCTCTCTGTCTGTCTCTTCCCTCCAATATGGATCGGCATATGCAGTCACTAAGGCATACACGCACACATCACCCTCCTAACGCATCCCTCCATCCATCAAGATGGCGGTTGGTTCCGATTCTGCCTACCTGCAATAAGAGCATCCATCTCTTTGGACAGGTAAGATGCGAGAATTAGCCAAGTGCAAGCGGATTGGCGGCAGCACGTTTCATCGAAACACGACCACTTGATCGTCTGAGACTTTTTCCCTCTCCCTTTCTCCCTCTCTCACCTTTGGAATATATTATTAATTATACCTAATTTTGGTTTTGGTTTTCCATGGGGCGGCTTTTTAAGTTTCCTCCCACCTTGCTCCGTCTTGCTATCTTTCCTGTCAGAAAAGGGACACACGGACCAAGTGTTGCTGTTACGGATGAGTCGAGACCTGGCCGTCCGCCAATCGTTCGTCAGATGACGGGGCCCTTCCGTTCATCTGATTTCGGGCTTCTCGAGGACTGGACCGCCTAAGACGTTTTTTTTTTTTTTTTTTTTTTTTTGGTACCGACCGTCGGGCTTTCCAAAGCCCAACTGCTTTGTTCGGCCGTGACTATTTATACTTCTACCTAGATATAAAGTACTCCGTCCTCCGTACTCCGTACTGCTTGTCTACCTGGCTATTTATTTGAGAGTATACCCTCTCTGGCCGAATGTGTGGGATATTTGACGATTGTTCTGCTGGGGTTGGTTTGCTCTTGTCTTCTCATGACTCCTTGTGTGAAACCATCCCCCTCTATGTATACCGTCACAGATGAAACAGACACAAGTTAGGAAAGGGAAGGAAAAGAAAAGAAAAGAAAAGAATGGCAGGACTGAAAGCCTATTATGAATCTCAAACTATAACCAATAGTCTGGAATCACAAGGTTCAATACATAAGACAGACGGTGGCACAGATTCGCTTAGCGACGCCGTACAACAGCTTGGAGCTTCCCTGTTGCCTTCAGCACAATAGGGATTTCGCCCCGGACATTTCAGGTCTTTTATTTGTGCAAATTTGAGTTAACAGATAGATAGGTATACATCTCGGAGCGGAAGGGAGGGAGGGATATGCTCTGCGGGTAGGCACCTAGGGCACGGATTCCCCGTCGATCAACAAGGTTCAATATTCCTGTAGGATTCTGTAGATCAATTTTGAGCCTTTGATGTTACACCAAAAGGAATGATGAGACAACCTACCTGCTGAAGGAGGAACATGTTTCGACCTATCTCCCACGCCATCCCGTCGCGCGACAGCTGCATCCGCTTGACAAAGTTCCTCCCTTCCACATGCAGGCGCCTCAGCTGAATCACAACTATCCAGTCCATGATATCACATCCATCCCAAGTGACTGACTGCCTTTCATTCTTCTTTTCATTTCCCATTCCGCTGTCAAGCACCCTTGCCAAGCTTTAGTATTCCGGGGTTGGTACGGGGTGCGGTCGGACAGGATGCAGGCGGGACAGGAATGGGTCACACATGATCTCGAGGCTAGTACGGCGGACTGACTCTAATTGCCTGATGCCCTGCCCGTCTTACTATTTCTCTTCTCTTTTCTCTTTTCTTGTCTTGTCTTGTCTCTCCTCGTAAGACCTTCCCCAGACAAGAGGCGTCTTGATTGACGTAATAGAGGAGGGCCTAGAATGATGGGAAAGAGACCCGTGGGCGGCTTTACTCGGTCATATACTGGAGTAGCACAGATCCATGTCGGTCATTCAAGACTAGAGAAGATAGGTGATTTATGATCCTGGCCATATTTGTTTTCTTAGGGTATTTTGTCGAAATTCTAGATCGAGTCATGGTTTCTCTCTCGAAAGAGTCGAAAGAGGGTGTGCCCTACGACTGACACAGAGAGGGTTAATTCAAACCTTCATCGACATGCACATCACCGACTAGCGACTCGCGGAGCGTTTGCGTTTGCGTTTGCAGCGCGACGAACACCAAAACAACACAATTTTTGATGGAAGAACGGACAGACTCCGAGAGATAAGAAGGACCATTGTTCAATCATCGTGCCGTGCAAATAGAGTAAAGAAAGAAAGAAGGAAGGAAAGAATGGACCCGGGTGCCTGGCACATTGCCAACCAGTTCCAGGTCATTCATTACCTTAGTGTTGACCATTAATCGTATCGCGAGGCTAGAAGGACGAGGCGGAATGGAATGTATGCGGAAGGTTGATCGATAGGTCGATAAGAGACGGTCGCTCCGATTCCGGAGACGAAAAGAGTCAAGGACGATGGGCTCGTCTCCACATGGAAGGGGAAGCGGAGAATTGGCCGGGGTCATCGGGTTTCGAGTGTCCACTGTCCACTGCCTTGCGACCGAGAGGATCGACGGAGGGGAGATGGAATCCGTTTCCCTCGGATTTGTCCGTCTCTACGGTATGGTGCTTGCTATCGATCTGCGAATATCCATTGTTACAGTAGAAGGAGATAAACACGACAAACGTGGCTGAGCGAGGAGCGTATTAGTCATGAGTACCACGATCGATCGGAGACAAAACAATCCATAAAGTTGATTGAATCCCACGTTGGAAAATACGGGGTTGGGTTTCGCTGGCACTCTAAAAATATTCGACACTCTGTCGGTCATCCTGTACTCCGTACACCGTATGCTGGCAGCCGACCGAGCTCCTAGGAAGTAGAAGGTCGAACCAAGGGAGCAGTTGCCTTCATAATGAAATTCGATAGAACGACCACGGAATCAACAACGCAGATGCAAACAGAGTTTCGTGGATGACGCAACGAGAGCGACCGGCGGATCAGGTGCTCTCGTCTTTCTTGCTCTCCTTTGTCGCTCTCTCGCTTTCGCTCACCTCATGGCAGGATGAACGTCGGCCGGACTAAATAACAACGAGGACAGATCGTCTGCCGTCCAAACGCCAGCTGGCCCTACCAAGGATCAACCCCGCACAAGAGTCGGATCGTTACTTCGTTAGTCGCAATGGAAATCCCTCCATCAGATAGATGAGACGCTTGGACGCTCGACGGTGGCGACGGGTAGCGGATTTCCAATCAATCCTGACCATGGAATGATGGGATAAGACCGCAATCGAGTTCGAATCGAATGGACATGAACAATTAGCTATCGTCAATGATGATCAATTGAATTGGATATCCTTAATCCTAATCCTCGGACAGCTTATCTTATCCCTGTCGATCGGTTGCGGCCGCCTGGCAAAAACGCCCCAATCCGTCGCGGATCGTCGGCCTCCCGTGACGGTACGACGAGGAAATTGAAATTGTAATTTCATTGATATTAATCTCTCTGAGCGTGCGGAGTACACCCGTAGTAGTTAACGAGTTACTCCGTAGGATGACGGATAAAATTTGTCAATACCCAATTCATCATCATAACAATCCTTATTCTCTTCATCTCCATCTCCCTCCCCTCCTCCCCTGGTCTTGTTCGCCCCCCTCTGACATGTTCCTTCCGTACCCGTAACTCGTATTCGCTTCGCCTGCTCGTTCTCTCTCTCTCTTCTCTCTCCTCTCTTGTCTCCTCGTTCTTCTCCTCTCCGTTCAATTCTCCCGGATAGCCCGGGAGTTTCGGTCGTCGTCACCCCGTCGCCGCAGCAGTAGCGGCACCAGCAGCATCCGAAGCATAAGCAATAAGCATTGGCATCCACACCTTCCATCCTATACGACTGTCACCTCCATCGTCTAATCCTGCGTGACAATCGACAAAGACATTTGGGTCCTGCACTGTGGAAACCCTGGAAACTTCCCTCTCCACTACAGCGTCTGTACCTCGGTGGTTGGTAGTCTCCATCGCCCTGCCCATCATTTGGCTCTGACATAGCCCACTCCACCGGCCTGTCTGTGACTGCAGCCGCCAGTCTTGGAGGAAATTTGCCCCGTTGTCGGTCTTTCTCTTGACTTGAATCCCCTCCAAATCCTGATCCCCGGTTACTGCCAATCCACTTTCCACCCGACTCTTCCAATCAATTCCGGTCGACGATCGCATCAATTTTGTAGCCGCCTGTGATCGCCCTGCGCCGTGATATCAGAAGCCCATGCTCTGGTTTGGCCCTTACCGTGTGGTTTTACCTGCGTCCCCATAATTTTCTTATTGTCTTTTTCCTGTTTCCCTATCTTGTGTGCATACCTCTTCTTCCCCCCCCCGGTGAAGATCTGTGACTAATGATCTTCCGGGCTCCCCCATACCCTCCGCCATCTCCGTAAGCCTCGTCATCGTGGGGAACCCAGCTTGGCTTTTTCTATTTTTTTTTTTTTCTCTTCCCTCTCGTTTCTTTCTTTTTTCCTTTCCGATGGGGCCCAGACAAGAACTCTCCTCTCCCCTCTCTTTTCTCCTCCTTTCCCTTTCCTCTCTTTTCTGCCTCCTCGCGCTCTCCACGACCGTTGACGCGGTAGACCCATCCGGTTGGACTGTCTTGCCATCCAACAACTCCCGGGATTTGTCCTGGACCCGTTCAGTCCGATTTCACTTGCAGAGTGCCCGAATCCAGTTACCTCCGAACATCACCCTCGCCCCCTTGACCCCAGCCCTGGTTAGCTTGGATAGAAAGGAACTCTCGGTTCGTCGTATCTTACACGCTCGGTCTGGGCCCGAAAGATGCCCAACTCTCTTGCTAACGTCATCCTTATAGGATTTCCATCTGAAAGGAGAGTTGGTGAATGCCAACGCTGCCAATTCACTGCAATTAAGTAGTAGCGATATCGCCTTCATCAGCTGCGACAAGTCCGACTATCCGGGAAATTTGGATGCTAGTTCGACCGTTTCTAACGTCGTCTCATCCAAACAAAAGGCCTCTGCAGTTCTTCTGTATAGCTCTGAACTACACCATTGCAACTATAGTTCCAACGAAGCCGATGCTGCCCAGTATCCCTACGTCTTCACCTTTCTGAATCCGGACTTTGCCAAACAGATCAAGACCCAGCTGAGCTCGCCAAAAGGAAACGACACATCCGAAGGCAACGCAACCGTCGGCGTAGTACCCGATATGTCGTTCACGATGTCGGGGACCCCCCAGACCCAGGATACGGGGGGCGGCTCGTCGGACAACCCGAACACGGGTAAGGTCGCTTCTTCCCGGATCCATGTCCTCTTAACTGACAAATGTGGCAGCCATGATCATTCTGTACAGCATCACGGGTATCATAACGGCGCTCTTCCTGGCGATCATCATCACCGGCGCTGTCCGGGCACACCGACATCCGGAACGCTACGGACCGCGGTATACGGCCGGACGACCGCGGCAAAGTCGAGCACGAGGGATAGCAAGGGCGATGTTAGAGACCATTCCGATTGTCAAGTTTGGCGATGGTCACGACCCCAAGGTGGATGCCGCCAAGGGCGACGTCGAGATGTCCCTGGAATCCGAGGACGGCGTGAGACAGAACCCCGAGGCGCGGGAGACCACGACAACGGCAGCCGATGGTACGGAGGTTGCTCAAGCGCAACCCAAGGATCCGAACTCTCCGCCTGAGGCCACGACGCCCGAGAAACGGACCGGAACGGAAGGCGACGAACAACCGAATTACTCGTGTCCTATCTGTACCGATGACTTTGTCAAAGGCCAAGACCTGCGCGTGCTTCCCTGCAACCACCAATTCCATCCGGAGTGTATCGACCCGTGGCTGGTGAACGTATCCGGAACCTGTCCTCTCTGGTATGTATGCTTCGATCTCTTTTTCGGACATGGACTAACAAGGTACCAGCCGAATCGACCTTCATCCCACGCAGGCCGAGGGTGAGCACGAGACAGGCGAAGGTGACGAGTCAACGGAAACTCCAGCACAAGGAACCAATGAGTCGACCGCCGATGGCTCGCATCAGCGTGGGCATCACCGCCTCAGCAACTACCTCCACGGATCACTGAATGCGCGCCGGATGCGCGATGCGAGCGTGGAGGAGCGACTGGCTGCCCTTCGCAGCGTTCGAGAAGAAGCGAACCAGAACGCGCAGAATGCCGACAATGCCGAGCAAGTGCGGCGACGCAGCCGGCTCACAGCGCGACTCAAGGACAAATTCCGCATTCGAACCCGCGCGCACGGAGAAGACGGCGGCGAGGCATCCCGAGGGTGAGCGTGCGTTCCGAGCGCGCGGAAGCATATGATACGCCTGTACACTTCGATTGTCGATACTTGAACATTTCCGATTTCTGTGGGACATCAGTGCATACTTCACCTTTGAGCATATATTACATGGAAGGGCCTGGAAGCTGTACACAGCCTGGCTCGCGCCCTTGACTGGGTTGGACATTTTTTCTTTCTCATTCTTGCTTTTATTTTTCTTATCTCTGTGGATTTTGGGCTCACATATTTTTTTTTCTCTTTCTGTTTTATGCGATGAATTTACGAAGTGACGGGATACACGGCGTTTGACGGGATTTACAAGGGGGGGGTAAAAGACTGCTTGGTTGGTTTGGACGGTGTCGGAGCACATATGTACATCTCTCCTATCTGCTACATTCTAGGTATATATTGCGACATACGGCTACAGATGCATCTGAAATCTGACTACCTAGTAGGCAAATGTCTACTCCGTATGTAAATAGTGAGTTGGTGAGCAATACCCCGTAAATTCCCCGGGGCAGCAAGCCCCGAGACGGCAAGTGCAGCCCTCTCAGGGACGAAGGCGGGTTCCGGAATCCGGCGAGCCCCTCGCATGACTTTCCCGAAGTGGACACCCCCGTGGGGTAAGGATTGGGGGACCCTCGAGGAAAGAGCAAACAGAACAGAACAGAACAGAACGCGGGA
Source organism: Aspergillus ochraceus (assembly GCA_004849945.1). Lineage (NCBI taxonomy): Eukaryota > Fungi > Ascomycota > Eurotiomycetes > Eurotiales > Aspergillaceae > Aspergillus > Aspergillus ochraceus. Next base: position 3,279,278 of record SSOS01000002.1, read on the forward strand.
GGCGGGGGGGGGGGAAGTCGAGGGAAATAAAACATTAATGTATAGCCCCTATTTAAATCATGCGTATACATAGGCATCATACTCATGAAAATATTGACTGTCATTCTACGCACATGTTATTGATAGATCTATCTATCCTCGAGGGAATAACACCCATCGGAATTTCTTTCCCTCCACGACCTGCCAGAATGTAGATATGCAGATACATTTATGCAGACATGCAGGCTAGGAATGAAAGGGGGACGGAGGGGGAATGAACATTCAGCCCGGCCCGGCCTGGGAAGGACGACCAGGCCAGGCACAAGCCGGATAAATCAAAATCAAAACCAACAAGATAAACAAAATAAATCACGCATAAGGGGGAAAGGGAAAAGCGTTAAAGAGAAGACAGGGTTCGGAATAAGTCCGGGGGGCGGATAAATTCCCATCGGGTGTTGTTTTTGTTTACTGTTCTTACTGTCTGATTTGATTTGTCCATGATGTAATTGATTGGATTTGCAGCCGTGGTGGTAGTAGTAGTAGTGAGGGTAAGCGACCGCTTACCAGCGGGAATTAATTGGGTTATTTGGGTTGTTTGGCGATGTTTAGAGAGATAAGTCTTGTTTTGAATTGCTACTCTGTCCTACAGATGGACCAGGGGTCAGGTGGAACATTCCATGCGAGACCCGATGAGGTAATGGGGAGGAAGGGGATCATGTCATGGTCTCCGCATTTGGGTCCTTTGGGTTAGTATCAGCCCATTCGAGGCTCTCGGGAAAAACGAAAGAAAGGACGTCCTGACGCCTGAGGAGGACTCCGCACAGGGGAACTTTTAACCCCAAGAAGGCGAGGAGAACGTGATGCTGCGCGGCATCATGTGAATGTCGTCATGCTTGGGTCTCGGGATTTTGAGGTCTTTGAACTTCCTCGGCTCGAGAAGTGTCACGATCAGTTTGAGTACTCTGGATGCTGGATATTATTATTTATATTTAATCACAACTCGCAATCCGGGGGAATCCAGAGCGACTAGTGATTGTTGCAGTGTTACTACTCCATAGTCCATACTCTGTTCTCCAACTCCCATTTGATCCCCCCTCATCGCCCTCGAGGCAATCAATTAGGTAACTTTTCCCCTCCTGTTGCGGGAATTTGCCTCCAAATTTTTGCGGGATTATTTCTTCTCGATTTTGCTTGGGTCACACTTCTTCTCTTTCGAAACGGACGAGGGAATCTTTTGTCTTGGACTCTTGGTTATTCTTGAATATTCCCGGTGAACGCAAGCAGCAACCGCCTGGACCGATTCTCCGGTGGTGTGACACCTGCCCTTCCCCTCCTCTGCCAATTCCATTTTTATTAATAAATTCCATCGCCGTCCCCAGTTATTTCACTTCTTTTGTCATGTCGCCTCCTGCTTCCTCCTCTTCTCCTTCATCCTCCTCTTTCGCTACCTCCGCCCGTAACCGTCTCGCCTCGCTCTCGTCGCACATCATGGGTTCGAACAGCCCCTCCGTTTTTTCCACCTCCGTCGTGTCCGCCGCCCCCGAGGATCCGCTCTTTGGGTTGGCGCAAGCGTTTCGCCAGGATCCCGACGATAAGAAGGTGGATCTGGTCATCGGCGCCTATCGCGATGACCACGCCAAGCCCTGGATTCTGCCCGTCGTCAAGAAGGTAGAGAAATTCTCCGAGTCGTCATGTGCATGCCGAGGTTCACTGTCTAATCATTGTTTATTTGATGTCAGGCCGACGAGTTGATTCGCACCGAGGGCTATGACAACGAGTACCTCTCAATCAAGGGTCTGCCCGGATTCACCTCCGCCGCCCAGAAAGTCATCATTGGACCCGACAGTCCAGCAATCCGCGAAAAACGGGTAAGCATCCCTGTTCTAACGACCAGACCCCTCAAAACAGCGTCGCTCATTTTTAGGTTTCCACCCTCCAAACCATCTCCGGCACCGGTGCCGTGCATCTCGGCGCCCTCTTCCTCCAAAAATTCCACCCCGCAAACCCTAAACCCCGGATTTACCTCTCCTCGCCCACCTGGGCCAATCACCATCAGATCTTTACCAATGTCGGCCTCACCCTCGCCGACTACCCCTACTTCGACAAGAAGACCAAGGGCCTGGATTTCGCCGGCATGACCAGTGCTCTGCGCTCCGCGCCCTCGGGTTCCGTCATCCTGCTGCACGCCTGCGCCCACAACCCCACCGGCGTCGACCTCACCCAGGACCAGTGGAAGGAGGTGGCCACGATCATGCGCCAAGGGAACCTGTTCCCCTTCTTCGACTGCGCCTACCAGGGCTTCGCCTCGGGCGACCTGAACCGCGACGCCTGGGCCGTGCGCTACTTCATCGAGCAGGGCTTCGAGCTGGTGATCGCGCAGTCCTTCGCCAAGAACTTCGGTCTCTACGGCCAGCGCACCGGCGCCTTCCACTTCGTGTCGGCCCCCGGCGCGGAGGCCGAGCAGGCCAACGCCAACGTCGCCAGCCAGCTGGCCATCCTGCAGCGGTCCGAGATCTCCAACCCCCCGGCCTACGGTGCCCGCATCGCCAGCCGCGTGCTGAATGACCCGGCCCTGTTCGCCGAGTGGGAGGCCGACCTGCGCACGATGAGCGGTCGCATCGCCGAGATGCGGTCGGGTCTGCGTCAGCGTCTAGAGAGCAAGGGCACCCCGGGCACGTGGGCCCATATCACGGATCAGATTGGCATGTTCAGTTTCACGGGATTGACCGAGTCGCAGGTGAAGCTGTTGCGTGAGAAGTGGCACGTATACATGGTATGTCTCCCTCTGTTCAAATGAGATTCTCCCTCGCCTCTAAACGATAAGGTCCATGCCCTTACTAACAACTCTCACAGACGAAGAACGGTCGTATCTCCATGGCCGGCCTGAACACACACAACCTAGATTACTTCGCCGAGGCAGTAGATAGCGTTGTGCGTGAGTCGTCGTAGTCTGGTCTCCTTTTTCCTTCTTCTTCTGTCTTATATTCCTCTTCCCTCTCTCTTGTCCTCCCACCCTCTTACCCTCTTACCGTCTTGCCCTCTTTCGGGTCTCTTCCATTTGATATCTCTCCGTCTAGCAGCGACTTATGATCATAGTTCACATGAGTGAAAATCAATAGATATGTTTATTATTCAAGTTTGAATGGATTGTAGATGTGTATAGAACTAGACGTGTATTGCTACAGGACGAACCGTTCTGCTCGTGTTATCGTGAATTCATCTGATTCCACGAAGCTAGAGAAATCTACTGGAATTAATAAAGAAGACCATCCAAACATAGAAGACAAAAAAAAAAAAGGGGGGGGGGTATAGATAATGTGCTATAGACATGCCACATGCCTACCAACACATCAAACAAAACAAACGGACTACCAGGTAGGATAGACTAGGTACTAGATACATAGGTAGTTAATAGTAGACAATAGATAACAGGTACCAGGCAGGCACGTATAATGCAACAGGTAGTCAAACAAACAACCCACCTAGATATCCATGGTCATGGATATGATACCTAGGGATCAAAACACCAAATCCCAAACAACCAACCACGTACACAGCCCCACGGTCCCCCAGAACACCGCCTGCGCGATACTGCGCTGCTCCGTCGCGCGCTTCAGCTCCTTGTTGCCCTGTCCGATGTTCGTCTGCGTGGTAGTCACGTCTGTGGCGAGCTGGCTGATGAAGTCTTCTTGGGTCGAGAGGTGCGAGACGAGGGTTTGTTGGAGGGAAGAGATCTCGAGGAGGGATTTTTCGGCGTTTCTATAGTTTTATATACGTTAGTTCTCTTTCTTTCTCTTCGTATATTTATCTGCAAGTGAAATGATCTGGAAGGGGAACGAAGGGAGGGAAGGAAGGAAGGAAGACGTACTGTACTTTACTCAACGTATCCTCATAATACTTCACCATGGAGTCATTCTCCTCCGCAAACAGCTGTAGCTGCTCCGGCGACAACTCCGCCTCGATAGCCTTGACCTCGGCATCATCCATCGTCGAACGTGGCTTATCATAGAGATGCGCATCGCCGCCATCCGCGAGTCCCAGATTCTGGCTCCGATTCGAACTCTGACCCGCCGACGAAACCCCCCTCGATCGACCACCACCACCACCAGAAGCAGCCTTATACAACACGCTCTTCTCCTTCTCACGCACGCGCTCAATCCGTCTTTCCACCATCTCCCGCTGCACCTTGACCGTATCCTCAAGCCCCCGTCTCAAGAACCAAAGCACGTTTTCGCGCACCGCCTTGGTCGTTTTCTCGAGCGCCTCGTCGCGGATCTGCTCGTCTGTTTTTCCCTCTTCACTTTCTCCTTCTGCACCGTCGACCCCCGCCGCTGAACTAGACGATAGGGCATCCCCACCGGCCCATTTCCACAATAACCGGGCAGCGACGCCGCCATGGCCGTATTTCTTGCGGAGCACACCAGCCTGGGTATCCTGGCGGAGGGTTTCAGCGGAAGAGAGGGTGGAGATGGAGGAGCTGAGATCGTGCAGGAGGAGGGTAGTTGAGGAGTCGACGTTGTCGCGGTCGGAGTCGGAGAGGGTTTTGGATTTCGGGTCGGTGGGTTGGCGAGTCGGGGTCGAGGTACTAATACTGGCACTGGTGGTGTGACGGGGCGCGGCGGTGATGGAGAGATACGACGGGCGAATGGAGTGGAGGTATTTAAGAAGGGAGGAAATGTGGGAGTTCTGTGGTTTAGAAGCATGGGGTTTAGTATGTGGATTGTCTTCATCTTGCTGGAGGGAGGGGCTTACGATGCGGTGTGCTTCCTTTAGGAATTCGTCGGCTCGGTCGACGGCGAGGTACCGGTTGGGTGGAATTGGAGGGCTGCCTTTCGCCTCGCAGAGACGGGAGAACTCGACGGTGAGATCGGTCATGGTTGTGGTGGTGGGGAAAGCGGATGGATGGGAAGGGTAGAAGCTACGTTGAAGATGCCAACGGGATGACGCTGTCAACAAATGCCGGTCCCGTGATCTGCAAGCCCTATCTATCTAATCTTATCTACAATGAGGTTGACTTCTATAGCATTTGTCCTGTTGAACTGTCATCTTATCAAGGAAATTCAGGCTTATATACAGCATTCATCACTCGTCGAAGGGTATAAACATGTAACAAAACACCATGTAACAATGCAACGCCGCCAAGACGCCATTCCAGATCCCGACATCAAATCATCGTGCGTTCTTCTACCCAGATCTATGGCCCAAGAGTTAGTGTTGGACTCGATTCCAGAGCAAGTGTGTAGCGACGTACCTCCATCTTCCCCATCTCACTCCCCTCTCGTCGAGCGGTCTCCCGCGCAGAACTCACCAGCAGATCCAAGTCCTCCTGATCCACCATGGTGATCATGTCTCCTTCGTCCTGCATCTTGATCTTCAGAAGAGAATTGAACCCGAACTTCTCGCGAATCTTTTTCTCAAACTCGCTATATTCCACCACCGGTCCAATCATGATATACCGGGTATCTTCATGCGCGTGCACCTTGGCTCGAAACTTGCGCACCTCTGGCCGGCGTGAGGCGGCACGCCTCGAGTTCCGGGCCGGGGACCGTGGCCGTGACCGCGTGCCAACCAGCTCGAAATCATCATCTGCCGCTCCGTCCTCCTCGTACGCCTCGCTGGCGTATTCCTCTTCTTCGTCAATGAACCGCTCTTGTCGCCGAGGGACTCCGCGCCGCCCCCCATTGGCCGGCGCCCGAGGATACGAGCCGTGCCCGTCGTCCGCGAGCGTTTGAGGTGCTCCTACCGGAAAGTTAGTCGTATCGCTCCCTCCCCGGCGGTGACTGATTTGTCGGCCCCGCGTCGGCTCGGGTCCGCTGGGGAACCCGCGCGAGTAGGGACGAGAGGAGGGGCCTCGCGGTTCAGAGGCCGTCCGAGTGGTCCCAATCCGAGGCTTTTCCGTCGGCGCGGGGTCCGTACCATTTCGACCGGTTATATGGGCCCCCGGCCTATCGAGGTCCAGCCGCGGCGGTCGTGCCGCGCGAACAGACCCCGGCCGACTGAGACTGGCACCGGAACTGCCAGTACTGGCCTTGTCCGGGTCTGGCGGAGGCGTGGGGGGAAATAGGTTGCGATTGAGCGGCGGCTCGGAGTGCTGACGACTCCGACTCGCCACCGGCTTCTGCGCCAGCTGGGCCGCGATGTGCGGGGGAACCTCACCTACCCGGTTATCCAACGCTGACTGGGTTCGTTTATGACCAGTGGGTGTACTACTGCGGTCCGAAGCAGCAATCAGCCTTGCTTTACCCAGGTAATCTTTGGTCTTGAGATTCTTGACTTTCGCCTCGTTGGGCCGATAGACAACCCCAACCGGGATTGAAAACACCGTGTAACCCTAACCAAAATTTCAATCAGTTGGGGTCTGTCTGACTGGATGATTTGACATACCTCGGCTCGTTCTCGAATGGCATCGTCGATGACTCCGTGATCCGGCGTTACTTTCTCCTTGGCTGCGAACTCGAGATCCTGCATGCCTGGGGCCATCTGCCGCAGGTATATGTAACACAGACCGCGGTTGAAGAGGACCTCACAGGAGAACAGGCGAAATCTCAGGCCCAGCTGCTCATAATCGATGGAGGTGTTGCCACGCAGGTAGAGCAAGGTGTCATTGAAATTGGCCAGCGCTTCCTCGAAGTCGCCCAGCAAAAAGTTGGACACCCCCTCCTGAAAGTAGGCGATGGCGAGATACTGGTCCAGACTGACGGCACGCTGGTAACACTCGACCTACGTTTGGTCAGCATCTGGGTGGTACATGTCCGACACCAGCGTACCTACCGCCTTTTCATGCTCACCCAGGGTGGCATAAATCACACCGCAGTTGAAACAGATCTTGGACGTATCGGCAATGGCCGTAAAGACACGCAGCGCATCGTCAAATTCCTGGCTGTCATAATGTTCGAGGGCCAGCACCCAGGTTTCGATTTCCTGCCTCGCTCGTTAACAAAGAGCCATTTTCTTGGGACGAGGCTCATCTTTTGCTATACCTGTTTCAGAGACATTCTTGTCAGACAATATGCGCCTCCACTCCACACGTGCAGTAGGAGGAGCTCAGGGAGGGATGGTTCTGGCGGTCGTCAGCCCGACGGAGTGGTTTCTGACAATGCTATGCAGGGACACCCGAGAGGCACAGCCACCGCTCCGCTGGACGAGGGAGAAGCCCGACCACACGAGATGCCAGCGCGAGTCAATAAATATATTTGCTCCGACAGCCAAGAAAAAGACCGTTTAGCTTCCGACCACGTAGAGAGCAGGGATATTAATTAGACCAGGCCAAGGAACCAGGCCCTAAGCTGCCGAGGGAGGGGGAGCCAAAGCACAAAAAAAGGGGGGCCGGACACGACAGGATTGTCAGATTGATCAGAAAACGCGATAGTCAATCCCCGAGGGAAGGATTGGCAATCGCCGAAGAGGGGAACGGAGGAAGTGCCACTTTGTGACGGACCAAGGACAATGGCCAGCGGTGGGTGAGGAAGTTGGGTGGAGAGAATCAAGGTAGATTGGGGATATAATTAGATCATCGCGGGGGTCAATTCTCCAGGCATGGGACGCTAGTGGTTATGACAAGCAGATAGTAGACCGATAATGGCGTGGTCCGATCAACATCCCACCGTGCGGGTTGATGCGGTCAATTGAGTGGATTCTTGGATACTGGAAGGAACTTGGCGAGTATGAGGGCTGGACTGAAGAATGAGTATAGAGGCTGGGTCAATGCTATGTGAGTAAAATGTCGACAAGCTGTTGAGCGAGTAGGTATATACAGTGGAAGACCAGTAGAGAAGACAGAAATAGCGATGGGAAAAAAAGTAAAGAGACAGGGAAGACAGGGAAGAGCGACGCTACCAAGATAGTTAGCGTGCAGAGAATGCAGCAGCAGCGAGGAAGAGCGAGAAAGAGAGAGAGAAGAAGCAGCAGCAGCAGCAGCAGCAGCAGCAGCAGCAGCAGCAGAAGAAGATAAAAATAAACCGGCGAAGAGGGGAAGTGGGCGAGTGATTGGCGCCTGCAGGAGACGTCACATCGCCCAACCTCAGGCCGTCATTTCTGGATTTACTTAGTATTTACTTAGTATTTACCAGAGTATTCACCTGAATCTGAACATTCTGTTATTCAGTAGAGGCAAGCAATATGTGTGATTTCATGGATATAGTCCGGAATACTAATTGACTGTCCATTGTTAACTGTGCCTTAGAAACTATCCAGACCTCCGAAGTATACACTTTGACAACAGACCGTATACTCATTAAACTTCGCCGTCTCCGCCACGGCGCTTGCAGCATCGCTCGACGCCAAAGCTCCCTCGGGACTCGTTCGTCGTCTGCAAATCCTGCGGGCCTTGACCCAATAATCATCGTGGCCTGAGTATTTTTATCTCGCGCCTGCATACGGCGTGCGTCTTCTCTGGTCAGGTGAAGTTCCTGGATCCACTCGTGGGTCTTCCATTCCTCGTGGGATATCAACTTATGTACATTCATCCGTTCATTCGTTCATTCATTCTCATGGAAAAGGAGGATCGAGTAAGATCAAGAGAGAAGCCCCTTACGCCATGCCCTGGGCCACCTGTTCCTGGCGCTCCTGCCACACATTCTTTCCCGAGCAGGAGCACACCATCTTGTCGTTATCCCACACGCCCGCGCTGCGAGCGATCACTCCCACCAGCGTATCCGCGTCGTCCTTGCGGAACGGTCCCTCCTTCGTCTTCGACACCACCATACTGCGTCCAATCATCTCCCAGATGGCCACCGGTCGGTCCAGAAACACGTTGCCGCGGCCCTTGTCGTCCACATCCACCCGTCCAAAGATCCCGCGAGGTTCCTTGGTCGCCGTCGTCGTCTCGGCCCCAAGCACCGTCGACTTCAGCGCCTCCCAGATCCCACCAGTCGAGGTCGCGCCCTGCGAGATATCCCCCGCCTGTCGCACGGTCGCCCAGTACTGTCCCGGCGCCAGTCCGTTGATGGTCAGATCCACCAGAGTCATGGTCGGCGACACTTGCACCATGCGCGCCAGTCCGCGGATCTTATTGGAGACCGTGGTCGAGTGGGTTTCGAGGATGCACACGGCGGAACCTACGGACGTATCACCGTGCGGGTTAGCCTGGGCGGCGGCTCGAGTAGACCCTCTTTCCTGAGTTCACACGTACTATTGGATGTCCCACTGCCTCGTAGAATGGCATCTCGACCTGTAGCTTGAATGGCGGTGACGATGGAGCTCGGCGCGGCGGTGCCTTCGATGAATACGAGCTGGTCCTTAAGATTCGCGTCGACTTTGTTGACTCCTAGTGGGCCGATCAATAACCTGATCATGCTTGGATCGATTTCCCGGATGAGAACGGAAAGGCTCTCCTACCTTCGACCTTTTTCAGGGAGGATGAGATATCCTTGACGCAGCCGTCGCAGGTCATCGGGACCGCGAAGGTTGTCTGTGCGGATGCGTCAGTCAATGGGAGGGACTATACGCCGTCAATCCATGGGTCCACCGACCTGAAAGGGTTCAATCATGATGTGTATTGGAAGGTAAGAAAGATGACTTCCAAAGAAGCTAAGGAAATGAAAGTAAAAGAATGTGGTGACGCGAGAGCAAAGAACGAGCGCAGGAAGCGACGGAAGACGAAGAAGAGGCGGCGGCGAAGGCGGGGATGATTTGAAATCCGCCGCCAAATCCCAAACGGCGTCATTCCTCCAATTGTCGCTCTTCTCCGCCCTTTTCACCTCTAATCAATCCACGCTCCCCTCCCTTATTAATCCAGCACGTCATACGACCCATCTCCAACTCCTGTCATTCTGGAATCGGGAACCTGTCGCTCGGTCTAATTATGTCCTCCAAGTCCCGATGGGCCGACGATGACCCCGAGACCGAAGCCATCGTCGCCCAACGCAAACGGGAGAAGGAAGAAAAACGACGCGCCAAAGCCGAAAAGCAACGCCAGCTTGAGGAACAGCAATCGCAGCCTCAACCGCCCCCAGAGACCAACGGCAATGCCGATGCGCCTCCCAAGAAACGACGACGATTGTCCAATGAGCCCGACGACCAACAGGAGCTGCCCGAGTTCGCCGATCCCCGAGGCGAGAAAGAGAAAGCAACGCAGACTTCAAAGCTGCTGCGCTTTCCGGGACCAGGATGGGGCCCCTGTCGCCATGTCGACAACTTTGAACGCCTCAATCACATCGAAGAGGGCTCGTATGGTTGGGTCAGTCGCGCGAAGGACATCGTGACCGGCGAGGTCGTGGCTCTGAAGAAACTCAAGATGGAGAACGCGCCGGACGGGTTCCCCGTGACTGGTCTTCGCGAGATCCAGACTCTGTTGGAAGCGCGCCATAAGAATGTTGTATATCTACGGGAAGTTGTGATTGGAAATAAACTGGACGAGTACGCGCTCCTTCCTAGTGCTCCTGGCGAAACCATAGATTGAACACAGCTAACATATTTTTACAGCATTTTCCTAGTAATGGACTTCTCCGAGCATGACCTCAAAACCCTTCTCGATGACATGCGCGAGCCCTTCCTGCCCTCCGAAACCAAAACTCTCATGCTCCAAGTCCTCTCCGGCCTGGGCTTCCTCCACTCGCATTGGATCATGCACCGCGACCTCAAAACCTCCAACCTGCTCATCAACAACCGCGGCGAGCTGAAAATCGCGGACTTCGGTATGGCTCGGTACTACGGCGACCCGCCTCCGAAACTGACCCAGCTGGTGGTGACGCTATGGTACCGGTCTCCCGAGCTGCTCTTGGGCGCCGAGAAGTACGGCACGGAGATAGACATGTGGAGTATCGGGTGTATATTCGGCGAGCTCCTGACCAAGGAGCCATTACTGCAAGGGAAGAACGAAGTCGACCAAGTCTCCAAGGTATGTGTCCTCCAGACCGAGCATCATACCTCAAGAAAGCTAACCCATCTAAAAGATCTTTGCCCTCACCGGTCCCCCAACACCCCAATCCTGGCCTGGCTTCCGCTCCCTTCCCAACGCCAAATCCCTCCGTCTTCCGCCCACCTCATCATCCGACTCAAGCAGCCTCCCCTTACTACCACGGTCCAAATTTCCCTTCCTAACAAACGCCGGCCTCCATCTCCTCTCGTCCCTGCTAGCCCTGAACCCCAGCATCCGCCCCACCACCCAAGAATGTCTCGCGCATCAGTACTTCCGCGAAGACCCCCGCCCTAAACCCAAGGAGATGTTCCCCACGTTCCCATCCAAAGCTGGCATGGAGAGGCGGAGACGTCGCGAGACCCCCGAGGCGCCGAAGCGCGGCCAGGACGCTCCGAAGCTGGACTTTGCGAGCGTCTTTGGTGGTCAGGCTGCTGCTAGCGAGACGGGCGAAGCGGGCGCAGGCTTCACTCTTCGGCTGGGATAGGTGGTACCATGTCGATTGGATGCTGATGAGTGGCGGTTCTGGTTTCGGTCAAGCCCTTCTTTGGGCAGGCAGATTGCAGATTAGACCCGACTTTTGTTTCGAGTTTCATAAGGAGCAGGGTTCAAGCTTTTGGCCCATCGCCGTCTTCTCAACAGTCTACTCAATACAGAGGATTGTACATTAATATAGATCAACGGACTAATGATTTTATCGAAGAAACGAGGAATCATTTTACTGAAAAAGAAGTAACATGTTTTGGACTGTTTAGATTATCTTATCAATTGCCATACCTGAGTGGCGAAATCTCCATAATAAGACTGCCCCAACTGGACCAGAAATTCTAAGAAGCAAGTCACGCTCGACCGGGAATGCGTACTTTATATGCATGCGAGACCTGCTATGAGGTAACTAAAAATACGTACCAACAGCCATGTATTCAATGATCATTAGAAGTAGCGTTCCCCGCAAGATTGTCCCAACTTACTAAGATACAAGAAAGCATTGGGATGAACCGGAACAATAGCCAACGGGCTCTTAACAATGTAAAATGATGACTTCATGCATTCAAGACCAAGCGCATGTCGCCGTAAAGACCAAATATGAAAACGAGTGAACCAGGCCGACTCGAAAGATACACTGGCTCCTACATTAAGAAGCTATGAGAGATATCGTCTTAGGATCATGGGATACGTAAGCAGGTATTCGTCGGTAGAATCACTTGCATCTCGATCCCTTCGGCGTGGCCCTGACGGCGGCCGGTGCATCGGACTTGAGGGCCCAATCACTTCGGGGATATCCTGCGTTCGAACCGATGGATTGCGCTCGAGACTAGGGTCACTGTATAAGCTGCCGTCGCTAAAAAACCTCCGCTCGGCTTTCGTCGGGTTATCGCCACGATCCGGGTGGAACCCGCTCGTCTTGCCATCGATGAGGAAATATTCGTCTCCTAGGGATACCACGGATGTAATGTCTTCGGTTTCGATGGGCGACCATAGAGCGTTAGAAACCGACGTGATGTCGGTGATTGTGCCCTCTTCACTCGGCCGGGTTGACCACGCCGCCTGGTCGCCGAAGAAGTCGTTCGAGTCCACCAAATCGGCGCTTTCGGGAACAGGGGACAGGCTGCGACTCCAATCACCACTTTGCACTTGAATTCTGATATTGCAAGATCCCTATATGCCATTAGTATTGCTCAAGCAGCGTCGACGAGTAACGCACATTGGGCTGTGCCTCTCCATTGCTCCGACGTGGCTCTCTTTCTGTGCTAGACGAGCGAGACGGGTGCATAGGTCCTGTATTTATCCGTCTGGGAGAGCCTGGGCTTGATTCATTGGATTCGGGGCCCACAAGGCTCCTAGTCGGGCTATCTTGGGTGCTGAGACGATCAAAGGCTCCAAGCGTGTCCATCATCAAATCAATGTCATTCAGTTCGACGACACTTGACTCCTGAGGGCGTGCGGGTACTACCACGTCCTCTTTACGGAGAACTTTTTTAGCCTCATGGGCAGGGGTGCTGCTTGACTCTGATGAGTTCCTGCCTAGCGAGGGTTGTGCCACACAGCGTGAGTAGGCCGCACTTTTGCCAACACGGCTGATCTCCGACTCGTCGACGCTGCTGGACGTGTGAGCAAGACTTGCAGTGTCTGCAGCCGTGGCACCTGCAAGCTCCAAGCAAGCGGAGATTTTGGGTTGATTGCTAGACCTAGGGTTTTCTGCACTAGATTCTGTACCGTCAACGGCAGAGGAGCAATCCCCAGTTTCGACTTCACGGTTTATAGAAGGCACACCGGACTCTTCTGACTTTTCTAGATTTTCACTGGCCGATTCAAGCATGCGAGTATTAGAAGCCAACTCCGTGAGAGCCGGATCAGGTGAATCAGCCGTATCTTCGCTTCTTCTAGCAAAAGACGAGAGATCGGCCAAAGCCGTTGAGAATCGCGACCTGGGTGTAGGTCTATCCTGGCCATGGGTCAAAGGAGAAGACTTGCATTTAGTTCGGTGCAAATGAGACCCGAACTCGTTATCCTCTTCAGTACTTGCTTCCGATACCGTGGACGGAAACATATTCTCTTTCTGGTCAGAATGGTTCTCCGGCCTGGGAGAAGACCTGGGCATTTCGCCATTGCCGCGGGGACCAATCATCAGAGGACGTCTCTGCATCCCCGACCTGAGAGCTAGAAGCCCGGAACGTGCTTTACGTATAGACCTCCTTGAGAAACTTTGCATCCAACCGTCAGAGTCCGGGTCAACAGGCGCTTCTGGAGGGTAGTCATCGTCAAGCCATGATGATGCAGGAGCTGCGGGGTTGTGTCTAGGATCCAAAGGATTGAAAACCGGATAGTGAGCACTTTCCTCGCATATATACGGCGAGTTGGAAGGAATGGTGGCCCTAAGCCCAACATCAACATTGAAGTCAAGCATGGCGAGCTCCATCAGCCCTACCTGGCTCTTCTTGCTGGTGATGGGCGGACGACAGCGGATGAAGGCAGTGTCTGGTAACGTCTGCCAGAGTCGCTGCTTTGATTGTCCGAAGCCATGGTGCATTAGAAGTCGCTATTCACCGTGTAATTACTCTAGGGAAAGCCAGTCGGTACCAAAGAAGCAAGATAAGAGGCTGCGAAAGCACCGTAGAAGACAGTACTGGACTAGGGCTGGGAGAGATAATCAAAGCCAAACAACTTGCATCCGTAGACAAAGGCGAAGTGAACGGCGGACTAGGAGAGTTCGCAATGTCGGACAGAGAGCAATGAAGAAAAACAGAGCACAGGGACTGGAAGAAGAGGCTGGCTCCCCAGCTTCCAGTTCATCTTCACCCTGCGCATCGTTCCTACCCCAGGAGTACCAGGAGGGAAAATTCAGAGCCAGGTGGAAAGATGACTAGTGCCGAAAACACCGAATCCGAACATTTTACGTGCCAGAGCAATATCATAGCTCGCACAGGGGCGTACGTTGGACATGATGAGAGCGATGCGCGGGTCAAGTTTGGTGTTGCGCAGCATCGGAGGAGCTGCATAAATAAATGGAGGGAAATTCTATGGGGCCTCCAAACTTACCCCGAACTTCTCTCTCCCTCTCTTCCTTCGCCTTGCTGACCACACCCATTCTTCGATTTCCCCCCCTGTTCTCGATCCACGAACTCGCTCTTACTCTCACGGTATCTCGTATTATTCTATTGTCGCCTTTCTCTACTATAGTCAAACCCGCCCGAGCCCTTCAATCTCCGTCGTCATGGCCCGCGGCCAGGAAGCTGTCTCTTTTGACCAGATTATCAACGCTGGTAAGAGCTCTGCAAACACCCCACCCTTCCATTGTCGGAATAGTCGCTAAATCGCGTCGAACAATATCAGATCGCCAGAAAAAGAAAAATGAAGAACTCGCAAACCGAATCCTAGGAAAGAATCGAAGGTCGAGCGCACCCGGCCCGGGCGCTGGGAACAAAGCACAGAACGCAGCATCGGGGAGTCTAGCGAGTCGAATTGGCGTGGCTAAGGTAACCATGAAGAATCCATTGCTTCTAGCATGACCTTATACAGTGGACTGACCTCCGATAATTCTCGACGACCTTTAAGCGCTCGACACCCGCAACCAACTTCAAGACCAAGAACGCGAAACGAGTTCCGTCTGCGCCCGCTCGAGGAAATGCATCACATCAGAAGCGCCGCCCCGATGAAGATCGCCTGATGTCGGCTCTCAATCCGACCAGCGGACAAGCATCGATCCGGGAGGGACCGGTTGGAATTTCGATCAAGGGAGCCTCGGGGCCGTTCGTAGTCATCGGGAGCAACTTTGCGCCCGGCACAACCGCCGCCGATATCCAGTCAACAATCGAGCCTTTGTCCGGGGAAATCCTGAAATGCTGGGTGACATCGCACGAGCCTACCGTGACCGCGGAAATCACCTTCGCCGAGAAATGGGCAGCAGATAACGCAATCGCCAACCTCCACAACCAGAGGGTGAGAATCCTGACTATGACTGTCCCGACAGGGCTAAAGCTAACTTCTACCAAGGCGGATGGCCTGATCCTTTCCATGCGGATGAAACCGACGGGTGGCTCCAGGGCGAAGCGTGACCTCTTCAGCCGATCGACTGGATCGGGATCCCAGCACTCTCAACCCTCCTTCAACGATCTGCGAGAACAAGCAGACCGTGAGCGTCGCTTGCATCGCGGAGCTGACGCAACCGTTCAAAACGGAAATCATGGATTTGGCGAGCAGAACGGAGATCTTTTCGCTCAAAATGATACTCGGGGCACCGGTCGCAACAACCGACGCAACTTCAGAGGTCGTAACCAAGGGAGAGGTGGGAGGAATACGAACCGAGACGCAAACGACCAGGGGCTCTACAGTGATGAAATGATGGTCGACGCACCTCAGAACTCGAGGAACCGGGGAAATTGGAACCGATAGGGATTGACCATCAGCAGTTAATTGAACTAGGCTTTTGGCTATCGATGCCTACAAAAAAGCGATGACAACTAGTGGTGGAAAGACAGCAGGGTATTGACATCGACACCTCTTTGCTTACGGTTTGAAGGGTTCGGCCATTGGATCTTTTCGTGTACTTTTGTCAAGCATGATGACGTGTATGAATATTAGCCGATATTTCCTTGGGATTTTGGCGTATAACAATCGAAAATACCAAGTGTAGATGGAAATGAGAGGGAAGAAAAGTACTCCGTAGAGGCAACTGATATGATAAGGGCAATCACGTGTCGCGGAACCGTTGCGGAGAAGAATTGGAGAAACAAGCGGCGACTTTTCTACAATCACTTCTGAACATCCAGACCTTCATTCCCTCGGTCATTCGTCAACATGAATCTTGGGAGCAGGCGTGCGCTGACCCAGCTTGTCCGGCGATATCCCACCCGGACGCTGGTTTTTGGGCCGCGACGATACTCATCGACATTTGATACTAGAGAATGGTCTACGCCACTGGCTCGAACTTTAGCCAATGCCATCAAAGTACTAGGCCTCACCTCCCAATTGATCGGCATACCTGTTCGCTAACGACTATTCTCTCAAGGTCACTGGTCCGATTCCCATCGCGGCGTTCATGCGTCAAGTCCTCACGTCCCCCGAGGGTGGCTATTACACGACTCGACCCGAAGGCGACGGGGAAGTGTTCGGCAAAAAAGGTGATTTCGTCACGTCGCCAGAGATATCCCAGGTTTTTGGTGAACTGGTTGGCGTGTGGACAATAGCAGAATGGATCGCGCAGGGACGGACACGCAGTGGGGTTCAATTGATGGAAGTTGGACCGGGCAAGGGGACATTGATGGATGACATGCTTCGTGTGAGTCTGACTGGCTCACTTAGTTGGAGTGGCGGATGCTGATTCTCTGAATGAATAGGCACTCAGGAACTTCAAGACATTTACCTCGAGCATTGAAGCGATTTATCTGGTGGAAGCTAGTGCTACGCTTCGAGAGGTCCAAAAACAGCGACTCTGCGGCGATGCCCCCATGGTGGAAACGGATATCGGTCACAAGAGCACCAGCAAATATTTCGATGTCCCGGTGGTCTGGGTGGAAGATATCAGGCTGTTGCCTCATGGTATGTGCCAATGGAGTCTTGCAAACTACTGTTCACTTGCTCATCCCTTCACAACAGATGAAAACAAGACGCCGTTCATATTCGCACATGAATTCTTCGACGCCCTTCCAATGCACGCCTTTGAATCCGTTCCTCCTTCTCCGGAAAACACCCCCCAGCAGAAGGAAATCATGACACCTACTGGCCCAATCAAACTGAACGAACCGCAGAAGCCCGCCAACACCCCCCAGTGGCGCGAGCTAATGGTTACGTTGAACCCTAAAGCTGTGGACGAGAACCAGGCCGGCGAGCCCGAATTCTCTCTGACGTTAGCGAAAGCCTCAACACCGTCGTCTCTTGTCATTCCCGAGATTTCCAAACGGTACCAGGCGCTCAAGTCCCAGCAGGGATCCACCATTGAAATCAGTCCGGAAAGTCGCATCTATGCATCAGACTTTGCACGAAGGATTGGTGGCTCGTCGCAACCCCCGCGGACCGCTACTCGAGAGGGCTCCTCCGCTCCTCCGGCAACCGCCAAGCGTGTCCCGTCTGGTGCGGCTTTGATCATGGACTACGGAACCTTGTCCACGATTCCCATCAACTCTCTGCGCGGCATCCAGAAACACCAGAACGTACCCCCGCTTTCGTCCCCTGGACAGGTCGATGTGAGCGCCGACGTTGATTTCACATCGCTGGCGGAAGCAGCCATCGAAGCGAGTGAGGGTGTGGAGGTCCACGGGCCCATGGAGCAAGGAGACTTCTTGCAGAGCATGGGTATCGCAGAGCGCATGCAGCAATTGCTCAAGGGCATCCAAGACGAAGAAAAGCGGAAAACGCTAGAAAGCAGCTGGAAGCGTCTGGTTGAGAAGAGTGAAGGCGGCATGGGCAAGATTTACAAGGTCATGGCCATCGTTCCGGAGAACAGTGGAAAGCGTCGTCCTGTCGGATTTGGCGGAGGTATCTAGATCTCGTTGTCACTATAAAGCAATGTAATATTACGTTTGTAAATATATATATCATGAACCAAGAATCAATGCTAATCCAACCTTCTATCTTATACCGAAAGCCCAGTCCCGCGGGTATCGCCCAACATTGCATACATTTCATCATCAATAACATCCAGAGGAACGAACCCTCAATACTCCTGCCAGATATCCTCCACATAAGCCTCCGTCAACCGCGTATCCTTGCCATACTTCTCCTGCCACTGCACGAACCCTCCCTCCAGAACATACACATCCTGCTTCTTGCTCTCCTCCACGCCGAGGGTGCTCTCGCGCTCCCGGGCGTAGCGCAGAGCAGCAGACGGTCCGCGCTGCTGACTGAGAGCGCAGTGGAAGACGACTTTCTCCTTGTCCGCCAGCGTGCGGACGAGTTCGGGCATGCGGTGGTCCAGAGACGAGCTGGGGACCCAGGTGGAGGAATAGATGTGCCCGCCGATGTGGTCTGCGATAGTTAGCCAGAGAGCCAAGACCCAATTTTCTTCATTCTGTGTTTGCAAGCCGGACAGCCGTACCAGAGTCTCGCACGTCAATGATTGCGAGTTTACTGGGGGAACTCGCAGAGAGTAGAAGGGCTGAAAGAGCGTCCCGGCTCATGCGGGGAAGAGTCGCGATGGAGATGGACGACATGGCGGGGATTCTTATTTTGGAAATCGTTCGGAATTAACCAAGTCTCGGATAACGCCCTGCGACAAGGCCAGTGTGCTGCTATCTTGTAGCCCCAATCAAATTTCACGATGTTGACGGTGCCAGAGCAAAGATAAGTCGAGGGAAAGAAGTTGCATGGAGACAGGCCCGGTCACGTGCCCGCAGAAAACCGAACGGATTTGACCTCCTCCAGACCAGCAGAGAGAGCTTTCTTGACTTCAACCCTCCGTCGGATCTCCCCAGGCCAGTCAAATACCGGAGATAGCTGGACCTAAATCAATAGCAGGAATTGTCATCTCCCTCTCTAATTCAATACTCGACAACCCTTTCCTCCTCCACCAACCAACCAAAAAAAACCATGGAGATGCGCTCCCTAACCCGCAGCCTCCTCCGCGCGAGGCCGACATCTCTCTACACCACCACAGCACCCTCATCGATCCTCGGTGGCCAATTCCTCAGCAACCAGCGCTTCGCCTCCTCCTCCGCCTCTCCTCGCGGCCCTCGGTCCCAAAACAAACCCTCTCCTTCCTCTTCCCCTGACTCCCGCGCCTCCGACTTCGACCAAATCCTCGACAAGCTCAACATCAACAACGCGGCCCCGAAGTCCCAGAACCCGTACGCCTCCACCACCTCCGGAGCAACACAGCAGCGCACCGGTGGCGACGGCAGCAGCAACGACGGCACATTCGCCGTGGCCCGCGCCCTCAACGCCGCCACGTCGCCCGTCGTACCGCTGCGCAAGGTGGCGCTGAAGCTGGGCCCGTCGCTGGGCCGTCAGGTGTATGTTGAGCCTGAACGGGGGATGGATCTGGCGTCGTCGCTGCGGGTGCTACAGAGCACGTGTAATCAGAACAAGGTCAAGCAGGACACGTATTCGCAGAAATATCATGTGCGACGGGGTCAGGTCCACAAGAACTTGAGGGTGCAGAGGTGGAGGAAGTTGTTTAAGTACTCGTTTCAGCGCACTGTTGCGAGGATTGATCGGATGAGGGCGCAGGGGTGGTAGATTCATTCACTTCTTGGGTCTTGGGGACTGGATGAGTGAGTGAGGTGGTTCTGTCTGTCTGGATTGGGTGTATAGATTGGGTTCGTTTGGGATGAACTACAGAGATAAAAGGAAGAGTATGATGGGGGTAAATGGCTTGCTTGAGTATGGAAGAGAGTTATCTGTCTTGTACAATTATTACCTTTCTGTTTTGTTTTGATTCTTATGTTTTCTACGGAGTTATATCATCATGTTTGGCTAGATGAGAAAAAAGCAAACCTGAACATCTATCTATCTTGTCATAACCATGCAATCAACCGAAACATGAACAACCAAAAGAAAAAGAGGCAAAAAGATTCGTGCTTTATACATGCCATGCCATATACAAGTCCCAACATCCCCATCCACCCACTACTGTCTTCCTCTCAATCTCTTTTTCCAGCCATGAACCCTCCGTATCCACTACCCCCAGGCGTAGACGAGCTACTAGAGGAAGCGTACCCTCCGTACCCGTTCATCTTGCCTCCATTGCCGTAAGTGATCCCAATAGACCCCTTCCCTCTAGACGGGACCCCCAGGATCCCATCACCTCGCCACCCCGCTCGTCGACGACCTCCAACCCGCTCCCAATACAGCGCCACCAGCGCGCCCACTGACGCTGCCAGCCCGAAGAAGAACAATTTCGAGAAGAACCCCGAGGAACTGGACTCGCTTCCAGACAAGGCAGCCGCCCGAGACGGCCACCCGATGCCCGCGCCGCCTTCGATCCAGTTGACATGGAAGGTGAAGGTGAGCGGCTCGCCGCGAATGACCTTCGTGCCGTGTCCGGCCGTCCAAGGCTCGCGAGCGTTCTCCGCCACAGCGGCCGCTTCGGCCTCAGTCTGGCCCTCTTCGTCATCGTCAGAAGTCTCCTTCTCCTTCTCGCCCTTCATCAGCGCCACGTCGAACTCGGGGACTGAGTATGCCGTTCCCGCGACAACGTATCCGGGGATCTGCTGCGCGGCCTTCTTCTTGTTCTTCTTCTTTGTCGGCTCCTTGCTCGTCGACGCAATGTTATGCATCAGCACGTTCATATCCGTCCAGATGTGCAGATGACTGCGCTGCAGAGTACCCTGGAGCGCGAAGGTAATGGGCGTATAGGCGGGCCCGTCCTCAGCGAGTGAGCCCAGTTCGGTGCCGACGGTCTCGCCGTCTTCGGTGCTAGCGTAGGAGGCGGCGGCCGGGGAGAGGGGTCCTGTGGGTACGCGACAGGTCATGGGCACGTCGGAGTGCACGTAGTATTCAAGGAGGTGGTAGAGTTCATCGGGGAGGGAGTTAACGGTGCAATTGACCGTCTCGGGAACGCCGTAGCGCAGGGCCAGAGGCAGTGAGGTCTCATTGCAGACCGGGAACGGAATGTATTGTAGTTTGCCGAGATCGTCGGTGATCTAGATGGTTTAAATTGGGTGGTTTGTTAGCTTGTCGCTATGTGTGTGATGTTGTCGGGCGATCTGATTTCCGGAGGGATTGCGCGTGGTAGGCAGTAGTAGTAACTAGTTAAGGAGGAGGACAGGTAAGGTGTCAGGGGGGAATTACATGTTCACCGGAATCGCTTGAATAGAGAATAAACGGTTAGCTTCAATTCGAGACTCGCTGTTTGAGAGACTCGAGCCATGGGAAGGCCCAATTGAAGGAAATGCGCAATCGCACAAACTCACATTGTCCGGTTTAGACAGGTCACTGGCATCGGCTGGCCGTGGCCGTAACCTGCCCTGCTACTGGGCCGGTCATTGCCCGCCGCAGAAACCTGCAACGCAAGACAGGCAATTGAGCCGTAGAATCCGGCCCTCATGAAGGCCATAATAGTCAAAAACACACTCCACCAGCCCACCGACTCGGCTGCTTTCTGGCGTGCCGCGGTGATGCTTACTGCGACTTCAAGTTGATATGTACGAGAGAAGTGGAGCCAAACATCCACTCCGGGGGCCTTGCCGCTTTAACAGGTCAGGTGACCACCTGTCTGACCTAACCCCGATTCCTCATCCCTTAAATTTGGCATGAATGAAATAGAACTCATCTGAATTGGCCTTCATCATCCTGCCTTGAAGGTAAAAGGACAGTCTATCTTTTAAAATCAATGTTCTAATTATGATTACGACACCGAGGACATGCATGAGAATCATTAAACTTATTTGCATTCAATTTCCACAAAAATTACTAGAAAGGTGATCACTCATGTTCTCATCATATGGCTAGCCCAATTTTTATACGTTCAACCCTTTAGGAGAGGTTGGCCTTCTGCTTGAAAGCAGAGAGCAGGCCGCTGGTCGAGCTGTCGTGACCGGCGCCAGCGCCAGCAGTCTCCAGCTCCTGCTGAATCTTCTTGGCCAGGACCTTGCCCAGTTCGACACCCCACTGGTCGAACGAGTTGATGTTCCAGATGGCACCCTCGGTGAAGGTGAGGTGCTCGTAGTAGGCAATCAGCGCGCCGAGCGTCGAAGGGGTGATCTTCTGAGCCAGGATGGACGTCGTGGGGCGGTTTCCGAGGAAGGTCTTGTGGGGCACCAGGTTGTCCGGGGCGCCTTCGGTCTTCACCTGCTCGGGAGTCTTGCCGACCATCAGGGCCTCGGACTGAGCCAGGAAGTTAGACGCAAGCATGCGCTGGTGCTTGCCACCCTCGACGGGGTTGTGCGACTCGGCAGCCATGAGGAAGTCCGAGGGGATGAGCTTGGTGCCCTGGTGGAGCAGCTGGTAGAAGCTGTGCTGGGCGTTGGTGGCCGGCTCGCCGAACAGGATGGGGCCGGTGGTGTACTTGACGTACTCGCCGGAGCGGGTGATGGCCTTGCCGTTGCTCTCCATGGAGAGTTGCTGCAGGTAGGCGGGGAATCGGTGCAGGTACTGGTCGAAAGGAGACACCAGGTGAGTCTGGGCACCGAAGAAGTCGCTGTACCACACGCTCAGCAGTCCACCGAGGACCGGGATGTTCTGCTCCAAGGGAGTCTCGCGGAAGTGCTTGTCCATGGCATGGGCACCGGCCAGGAACTGGTGGAAGTTGTCGAAGCCAATGTAAAGGGCAACGGACAGACCGATGGCACTCCACACGGAGTAGCGACCGCCCACCCAGGATTCGAAGCCGAACATGTTCCGCTTGTCAATGCCGAACTTGGTGACCTCCTCCTCGTTGGTGGAGAGGGCGACGAAGTGCTTGGCAATGTGAGACTCGTCCTTGGCGGTCTCGAGGAACCACTTCTTAGCGCTGTTGGCGTTGGTGGTGGTCTCCGCCGTGGTGAAAGTCTTGGATGCAATCAAGAAGAGAGTGGTCTCGGGGTCAGAGTCCTTGAGGGCCTCTGCGATGTGAGTGCCGTCGATGTTGGAGACGAAGTGCAGCTTCAAGTCCTTGTGGCCGTAGGGCTTCAGGGCCTCGGTAACCATGACAGGACCACTAGTTGCGGCCGTTAGCATGTTGCGTTCAGAGGCCAGCGCATTCAGCCTGGAAGGGGGAAGTAACTTACAGGTCGGAGCCACCAATACCAATGTTAATTATGGTGTTGATCTTCTTGCCGGTGTAACCCTTCCACTCGCCGCTACGGACCTGCTCGGAGAACTCCTTCATGTGCTCCAGCACGAAGTTGACATCCTCAACGACGCTCTTGCCATCGACCTGCATGGGCTGGTTGGAGACATTGCGAAGAGCCACGTGGTAAACGGCACGGTTCTCGGTGAAGTTGATGGGCTCGCCCTGGAACATGGCATCCCGCAGCTGCCCGACATTGGCCTCCTTGGCCAACTTGACCAGAAGAGAGAGCGTCTCCTCGGTGAGGAAGTTCTTGGAGAAATCGAAGAGGATATCCGAGTTGTCGACGGTGTTGGCAAAGGTACGGCTGAACTTCTGGAAGCGCTCAGGGTCCTTCTCGAAGGCCTCCTTCAGGACAATGTTGCGTCCGACGGAGTTGTGGTGTTCCTGGAGCTCCTTCCAGGCGGAGAGTTCGGTGGCCTGCGAGAAACCAGGCATTGTGGACGGTTTGTGGTAGAGAGAGGGAGCTCTGTTTATGCTTTTGGTAGGGAAGAAAAGCTCTAAATGAGGGACAGTTGGCGTTAGTGCGGGGCAGATATCGACAGAGGGATTGAGGGAGGGAAGGAGGAATCAGAGCAGGAGTTGGGAAGTGGGCTTACCTGAATTTAAACCAGACCGAAGCCAATACAAACTGACTGGAAGTAGGAGGGATGAAGTGAAGAAAAAGCGAAGCGGGTGTCACGGAGGACAGATGACGATGGCCGGTGGGCAAAGCGGGCAGGCCTGAAAGGTATGGCGTCAAGCGCCGGCCTGTTGGGGTCCGTGGAGGGGCAGTCCGTACGGTACGGTCACGGACGGTGGTGGGGCAGCGCCGTCGGTGCAGAATTCCTCCGTACGGCCCCGTCAGGTATTTCTGGTAATTTCCGGTGTTTACTGGGAGACTGGACTGAGAGCAGGTGTTGATTTTATCTTGTTGGGTTTTATTATATTTATCCTTTTCTCTCTCTCTTAGTATACAGTCTGTGATTGAATTTGGTATTTGGTATATTCAATTTCTTTCCAAGGTCGCCTCTTTTCCGTCCTGTTCAGAATAGGTCCGGTCGTGCAAAGGCATTAAGGCAGACAGTCCTCCGAAGAGACCCATCGTCGGATATCCGGTCATCTGACCTTCTGACTTGCATGACGTCCCGTTTGTCATCAACGCCCTTCTAGAATTCTAGAATATGAACTTCCTCACCGGAGAATTTCAATCTCTCAGGAACGGGTGAATCGGCTTGCCCCCCCCCACGACTAGGCAGGAATTGTGACCACCTCTCGGAAATTGGTGGCGGGTGAAATCCACGATCTCAGGATAGTCGGTTAAATGCATTCAGCTGCGGGTGATAGGTGCAGGTCGCTAATCGCCTAGACTCTCTCGCTCGGGCGTCGATCATTTGGAACCCTGTCACCCCTACAGAGGAGTGGTCATCCAGGCTACATACACTACATTGAATTATGCCCACTGTTCTCTTGGACAGACTACAATATTGTCGAGGCTTCTTGACCCTCGAAAAAGGTACCTATTTCAGGTAGAGAGCGGATCTGTAATGACATTCGGCTTCCGGTACCCCTGCAAGAGCCCGCCGGGTCTGAACGTCGTTGAGATTGAAACTATGATAATAGATATGTAGCATTTGCGACATCTTACTAGTTATTACTGATGTCACTATTTAAATTCCTCCTGCCACACTTGCTGGGTCAATTTGCATCTTGCTCACCTATCTTCTACTTGTAAGCTTGGCCAAGCCCAGCTCTATTTTCATACGAACACTAGCAATAAGAGTCTCATTTGTGAGGGCAGATTGCGCCCCGGGCGGGCGTCTTGAGGTCCATGTTGCTCCTCAGCCCTGCTTGCACTGGTTCACCTCCAGTCTCGCCCAAGAAACGTAAATGCGGCCAACGCGGATAAAGGTTGGCTTGCGTGATCAAACCGACACTCTCGATAATACCTGCCATCAAAAGAACGTAATATACGTTGTTGAACATGCCAGCTGCGTCAGGGTACACCTACCTGTTACCAGGCAAGACAACCCATCCAAGTTCCTCAACGAATTCTTTCAATGAAGGGGCTGGAGCGCCGCTGCAGATCCGCAGAATGATTTTATTCAGCGAAACAATGGTCCTGAGCTGCATATTGCTTTCCAAAAGAACATTTCGAACACATCTGATGTTTTCCTGGTCGTCACGCTTAAACAATTTTGCGTTCTCTCCGAATAAGATAAGCTCCAGTGTTTGCAGTCCAGTACACTCCCTTTGGAGTAGGTCGCAAAGTCTGCAGGCCAGCTTCTCCGAGCCTAAACCCTTTCGAGTGACCCTCAATCTGCTCCATTGCTGGGAAGTTGATGCATATATGGGACAGTGAGGCTGCATTCACGGAGCCGATACAGTTGAGAAAGGACTTGAGCAGACCGGTCCGGCGGTTCTTCGATTCCATTTCTTCCAAGGTGAACTGGTTCATGCCGTAAAGAACCGCACTCGCCTCTTCGGATATCTGTCGATTGGTGTATAGCAATGCAAGCCATCGATAGGGCCTTTCGGGCGCAAAAACCTCTACCGAACATCCTGGATCTTGAAAAAGAAACAACGGGTGGGGTACCTCAAGCACCCGTTTGTAGACATGGTTTCGAGCCTCAATAGGTAGGCTCAAGAAGGTAGAGACTCTTGCCTGTGGGTTATTCTCTTCCGGTTTCGAACACGGCATGATAGTAGAGGATTAGGTTGTCTGTGAGGGTCTAGGAAACGGTGTTGACGGGCAATTTCGAGCCCCAGAATCGAATCGCTTGTTTCCGAAGGACGTGCAGAGATATCACGAAACGCTCACTGCTGCCGATCTGTTGGGTAGACAAGTCAAGCGAGACTAACCAGGTGCACGGGGTTGAGATACCGTGCACGGAGTTGTCGAAATTCGATCTCCAAACGACCAGAAAGCTCTCCTTCAGAACGATGAACAATGCCGAGATAGGGATCGGTTAACTTTGAGGGATGACATGGGTAGGGTTATCGTTGCTACAGATCTTTGGAGTGCAGCATACCGTGAGGCGGTCGAAAGTCTTGGGGAGCAAATGGACATTACCACTCTTCAGGGAAAGAATGTCGCGCATCTTTTCAAGGAACTGGAGGATATGACAGAAGAGATAACTCATGAATCTGCTTTCATGAGAGGAGTCAAGTACTTGCGTTCCATTCAAGTACCCCTCGAGAAAAACAAACTTGCGTTGGATCTAGCAAGTCCACTGTCAAGTGTTGAACCAACTGCATCAACTGTGTGTGGCTTGGTGTGAACTGTGACCGTGGTGTGTTCTTTTTACCTGTCCCCTTATGATCCGCCGGCATTCCTGGCGAGGACCGACGCCAATTTACTCTGGTGTACTGACTCACGCTTGCTCAGATTGCCATCAGCCTTGCAACCGCTGATTCAGACTTCGCGAAACAAATTGCAGAAATGTTACGGCACATTTCCTACATTGACGACTGCGACACACTAGGCCAGAAATCCGAGAAGAAAGGCATTCACAAAGTGACTTACCGTGAGCGTTTCGTAACATTTCTAATGCTTTTCAGGCTCTGGTATTGGTGTATCAGAAGATCTTGGAGTTTTACAAAGTCGCATGTGAGATATTAACTCAGCGAGGAGCAAATTTGATCGTAAAAATGGTCCTGGACAATCACCGCCTTCCAAGCATTGTGGAGGAGTTCTTGACTTATGCCCGCTCTCTCCAGGACCTCGTGCAAAATGCGACGTTGGACATAGTCGAAGATATAAAAGCGATGCTTTATGATCACGAAAGTATGTTTCCGCATTCAAGCATATCTTTTTGCATACTTATTCGGGTATAGTTGCGAGGTGGTTGGGGAGCGAGAAGATGAGCCGTCAAGCTCAATACCATGCCGATCTACAGGATCTACGAGCTGACCAAGCCTGCGAGTTTTTATTGGAAGAAGCCAATTTCATTAATTGGTATCACGCTTCTGCTTTCTCGCAGCTGGCAATTATAGGCGACATAGGCTGTGGAAAGACTGTTGCCATGACATTTCTTGTGGACGAACTGAGTCGAAGGAATGAGCATTAGCTACCCCAGCCGAAGATATGCTATTATTATTGCCGGGACGATGAGACGGGCAAAGCTGTCTACATTCTATCTGCACTTATTCTGTCGCTCCTTGAGCAGCTTCCTGGTCTGAAAAAGCCATTCTTCGAGAGTTACAAACAGGCCCAGGCTTCTGGACTTTTTGACCCAGCAAGAAACGTCAAAAAGTTGGAAGATTTCCTGCAAACGCTCATTGGCGAGATTGACCGCCCAATATTCGTCGTCATTGACGGCCTAGATGAGTGCAGCAGGTTATCTCGAACACGTCTCCTCAAGCTACTCGATTCATTGTCGCGCAGATTCTCAGGGCTCAAAACGATACTGTCTTCTCGACCACAGGAAGATGTCTTGGAACAGCTGGAGGAAATGGGAATGGCGAAGATTGAGCTTAGTTCTGATGTTTGGCGAGATGCTATATAGTCGAGAAGACTGTCGAGAGGCAATTATCTTATCTGTCAACTGATGTCAAAGGCTTGATCATCGAGAGACTATCTAGCCGAGCGCAAGGAAGCGCCATATAAACCAAGATAATTATCAAGCTTATCGAAATCCGTAGCATCAAGGCGGAAAAGCCGATACAACACTTTCTTGACCAAGTTCCTCTGCCCGACGAGCTCTCGAAGCTTTATTCATCATTATTCACTCGCTGCACCGCAGATAACCCCGAGAACCAAGACCTTACCAGCACGGCTTTAAAATTACTCGCCATCACACACCGGCCTCTTAGCATCCTGGAGCTTACATAGAC
The DNA here is from genome assembly GCA_004849945.1 of Aspergillus ochraceus. Taxonomy (NCBI): domain Eukaryota; kingdom Fungi; phylum Ascomycota; class Eurotiomycetes; order Eurotiales; family Aspergillaceae; genus Aspergillus; species Aspergillus ochraceus. The sequence goes on from SSOS01000002.1 coordinate 3,307,132, forward strand.
TGTCACACTAAATACGAATCAACATTTAAACACCGTGAACGCTCTTGCTAAGCTGGTCGATTGTCAAAGGATCATAAATCTCATCCATCCTTTTATTACTCGGGTTAACTTTAGTGACCTAATAAAGCCTCAAGTCCGGCTCACCCATCAGTCAGTAAAGGAATTTATCAGAACAGGATGCTTTCAGAGTCGACCATATTTGCGAGACCCGGCCTCAAATAATACCGACCACAGAAGCCTTAGCCAAGGTAACGAGAGCCTGGAAGCATTCATATTAAACATTTATGTCAGGTATCTTCTCTTGGGGGAAATTGGCACGAGAGATTTGTTTTCAGAAGAGCAAGCGGCAATCGCAGAACTACCCCAGAGGATTAACTTAGTTATTCGATGGCGACGAGAAGCCGGTAGACTATAACCCTTATTGCCCTTAGGAATCTTAGAAAGAGGACATAATTCGCTATAACCCTACAAATCGTAGCTTCGGGGAGTTTTTTATTTACGCGTCATATCATTAGCCGATGCACTTTGGCGCCATCACGGTCGAACCTCTCCCATACCTAGCAAGCATAGAGGAATTGTACCGAGCAGGTTTAATTCGACTACGCAATTAGATTCAACAAAATTACCGCCCGGGCTACACAATTACGCCACGATTTCAATTTAAAAGCTGTCTATACAACCCCCTTAGCATCACATCGCTCTATAGCTCAAGAGCCATACTTGGTGAAATACTCAAAAAATTGGACTTTAATCCTTCGAGAACCTGCCATAAAGGCCGCTGAACAGACTCTTGACTAGGGCGACGTTACAAGAGTCAAACTCTTCTTTTCGGATAATAAACTCGGCCCTCTACTACAGAATCTTGACTTTTTCTATCTTCTCTTAAGAAAATAACATCACAACCGCGACAGCTTTAATCGTGTTTTTGAGCTCGTTGATAAGGTATCAGTCAGTATAATACACGAACAATAGAGAAACAGACTTTTTTATCTAGCTACCGGCGCCGATTGCATGCCTGTAATTCAACAACTGGTACATATCGCCCAACACGATTCAGAGCTAAGAAGCGAGTTGCTTTGTAAATCCCGGCCGGGACATCAATTATTAGAAAACAAAGATCGAGTGCATCAGTCTATCGAAGAGGCAATCTTAGAAAATCATATTAATGTGGTGCGATACTTACTAGATATCCATAGCATAGAAGCACATCTCCGTTACCAAAACACCCACGGTAAGAATATTCTTCATTTAGCATCGAGAAACTGCAACCCGGACATTTTCAGGCTTTTGTTACCCTATTTCCAAAAAGGAGTACACCAAGCCGACAATCAAGAAAACACAGTCTTAATACGGGTTATCACAAGTTCGTCAGCCACACACAACCGATATAAAGTGGCCAGTATCTTGTTAACACAAAGTAACACCGACTAGAATAGCCATCTTCGAGGTGTGCAACGACATCCATTAATAGTAGCAGTGCAACTTGGGGATGCCGAAATGGTTCACATCGGCAATGTGGATCCATGTACTATCCTGAACCCTGAAAACGAAGACAACATGCCACAGATCCTACAATCCATACGAGCATATGCAGATGCGGCGTCGACTTTGGATTAGTGATGTTAAATGCCTTGGATTTGTGCTTGGCAATTTTCACAAGTTCTTCTTGCGGTCACTGGCCTTTATGACCTTTGTTTCTTTACGTACAAGATTTCTTTTACACTTACTTACTTATATTATTTCGGGATTAATTGCATTCATAACAACTCCCACATTACGAAACAGTAAGCAGACACGTGTCTGCAGATAAGTAAATGGAGGCCCAGCTCGTCGTGAGTAGAAAAAAGAGGGCATGGAATGGCATATAAGCTGGGCTATGAATAGGACAGTAAACGGCTCACAGCTCTTGGTCATCCTCTATTTTTTTCAACTGGACGTTGTTTCATCAACCGCCATATTGCCTTAGGCTAGGCGGTGGTCTTGCATCCAAGAATCTAGGTCATGAATGCATAGAAGCGGAGAGGAGTCACGATAAATGTGGGCATTGTCTTACTACAACTGGAGGGGAGACTCTCCTGTGAAGTGTGTGTGTACCCATTTAGGCAGCTTATCTGCAATAGAATCCATGGCTCTGCTCAGAAGACCGTCAAACAGTGAAAGCCTGAAACATAGGAGGGCAGGTTTGTAGCAGGCGCTGTGAGGCAATCTGTAGGCGGCGGAAATTCCCTGCGCCAAGAAGCGCGATGCACGGGCCAACTGATCTTTCTCGAGCATCAAATCCGCCGGCCGCAATCTTCTCCGACTGAATCAACCCTTCTCTCCATCTAAGCCCTTCGCGACTCATTTCACTTGGTGGCGGACTCGCTACGATCGGAATCGGTGATCTATATATCTCTTACCTCTGCGGTTTCTTGATCTCCGGGGCTTGAGGTTATCGAGGCGATCAATTTTCTCCAGCTATCCTGATCGAGGCTTCGGAGCTGTGAATCTTGTCGCAATGTACAACCCTTACCAAGGTATGTCTTTTCGCGTCCCAATTCAAACTCGATGCATCTTTGCATAGATTTGCATAGCGAATGCTGACCTTTGAAGCTCCTGGTCTGTATGGCAGGCCTCCTGACTTCGGGGCTTACCCAGGAGCACCCCCAGGCATGGGTACGTATAACCTGTTATCTCCAGCTGCTTATTATCATCATCATAACTGATTCCACAGCTCCGCCACCCGGTATGACGGCCCCTGGAACCACTCCTCCGCCAGGCTTGCAACAGGCGAATGCCCAGCAGCCAGGACGACCGGGCGGGTTCCCCGCGAACTTTCAACCTCCTCCGAACATGCCCAACATCAACTTCTCGGCCCCTGTCATTCGTCTTGGAACTTCCGGTCCGCCGAAATCTGCTACCCCAGACACCAACAAAGAACGCGAGGCTCCCGGAAGACGTGCCGGGCTGGGTTCGGCCAGCCTGGATTCGCAACGCCAGAACGTACGCGATGCCATGATGCAACTACAGCCGCCGACGCGCGAAGAAATTGTGAGGACGATATTTGTCGGCGGAATCACGGAAGGCGCTGGCGGGGATGAGGGCGTCGAGAGAATTCTACGGTCTGCGGGCAACCTTAGGCGCTGGATCCGTGCTACGGATGCGGATGAAAAGCCGTGCAAGTTCGGTTTCGCAGAGTACGAGGACCCTGAAAGTCTAGGTACTGCCGTTGAAGTACTAAAGGACATTCAAGTGCCTTTGAAAAGACAGACACCGTCCCAGGGTGATGAGGGTGAGCAGGGGGTAGAGAAGAGCACATTACTGGTAGGTTTTTTTTCAATTCGCGAAGAAGCAATAATCAAGGCTGACTGACTGTCTTTTTAGATTGTCGTTGACGAAAGCTCTTTGACATACTTGGAACAATACGAATCTACCAAAGGAGATCAAGACCCTGCAGAGAGCCAGGCACGACTTGACACGGCTCGTGCTACTCTCAAAGAGGTTCTTTCCGACTTGTTTAATCCCACGTCGCCCACACAGAAGGAAGAGACTTCGGCAATTGACCGTGAGGGAGATGTTGCGATGAAAGACAGCGAGGGTCAAGGGGAGGGCGGCTCGGCTGAAGTCGTGACCATCCCCATCACCATCGAAGACGAACTGTCAGATATCCCTCCCGACATGCGGGAAACTGTTGCGAAAGAAATCTCGGCGTTCCGCGAGCGAAGCAACCGCCGAGACATTGAGCGCCTGAAGAGGGAAGAGGAGATTGAATCCATGGAGCGAGCCCGAAATGCCAGCTCCCGCGTCAACCGGTTGGCTTCTCCGCCGCCATCGGCCCCCAGTGGACCCGCTGCCGGTGCAAATGGCGTGCCTCTTGGTCCCAGGGATCGTAGTATGCCGAACGCGCCTGCCGGGCCCAAGGGCTTCGGAGCTCAAATCCCCAAAGATTACCAGAAGGGGGTGTCATTCGTCAATGGTGGATCTATGAACGGCGGACCGGCCGTATATATTGATCGCGAAGATGAGGAATCTAATGCGAGCGACGAGGAGCTAGAGCGCAGGCGTCAGGAGAAGAAGGAAGCCGAACAAGAAAAGCAGTTCCTTGACCAGGAGCGCCGCTGGCTCAACCGCGAGCGAAGCAGGACCGCAGCCCTGGAACGGGAGAAGAAGAGAGACAAGGAAGAGGAATCCAAACTCCAGGAAGTCAAAGAAGAGGCCGATCAGCGACTCGGGCAATGGAACGACGAGGTTGAGGCCAGCCGTAAAGCCGATGACTACTATGCCGACCGGGGAGCATGGTTGCGCAGCCGGGCCGCTTTCCGTGCGCGCGAAATCAGCATGGACGATACCGACCGAGCTGCCGAAGAGCGGGAACGCGCTCGTTCGGTCCAACAGCGCGAGCAAGCACGCGGCATGGCCGACGACTTCCTTGCTCGCCAGGCGGAGGAGCTCGAGACACGCCCCCAGGCCCCGAGAGAGCCGCAGCGCTTCAAGCTCTCGCTCGGCGCCGCCGCGCAAAAGGCTCAAGCCGCAACCTCTCGTCGGACGGTCGCAGAAGTCGAAGGTCTACTGGAGGACGAGGAAGAGCCGCAAGCGACGGCCAGGCGTCCTCTCATTCCGATCAAGTTCGACAGCGCCGCCGAAGCGGCCGGACTTACCGAAGAGGAACGTGCCCAGGCTGCCCGGCAGCTGGCAGGCGAGATCCCGGCCGACAAGGAGGGACTCTGGAAATGGGACGTCAAGTGGGAGTTTGTGGACGAGAACGTGGTCAGCGAACAGCTCAAGCCCTTCGTGGAAAAGAAGATTGTGGAATACCTGGGAGTCCAGGAGCAGATGCTGGTGGACGTGGTGGAAGAGCATATTCGGAAGCACGGCAGTCCTCAGGAGTTAGTGGAACAGCTCGAAGAGGTAAGTTCTTTTGATTCATCTTTCAACAGATTTTTCAGCGATTCTAACTCAACCCGTATAGGCACTCGACGAGGAGGCCGAGGTCCTGGTTCGAAAACTCTGGCGAATGATCATCTTCTTCTCGGAGAGCGAGAAGCGAGGTCTCTCCGGTTGAGAAGTACATGCCAGATGAATAAGATAGGCCTGGTGTGTGGCCACCCTTGTTGTTTATGCTATGGTTATGGCGAATGGAACTGCCTTTGCATGGGAATGATAGGATGCTCTAAAAGATATCCGCTCCAGCGAGGGGCACAATACAAACGGTACTCTTTTGTTCTTGTCCCGTAGCTCTGCTTGAGAGTTTCGTACGCCCTCTGTCTACGCTGCGGTATTTGGGCAAGTATGATGTATAAAACAACTACATACTATAGCGATACTCCGCATGCTACACCGTAAGCATTTATAGAAAACACACCGGAGATAGGCCGATCCTCGCCGCGTAAACCCGCAATCTTAGGGCTGACGGCCGATACCTCAAGTAGGTGCCTCAGGCTCTTATACCGTCAGGAACACGGAGACCCGCCGACAATCCTATGGGCCCTTTTCATTGGTGGAAAAATGGCTCCCACGGCCAGGAAGAATTGTTCCACAAATCAGAACTGTCTTCCCCACGCTGGCGGAACAATTGCAGTCCGCGGGGGTGTTTGGAGGGGGGTGAGGGGTGACTCTTAGGTATATTTATTCTCTTCCTCCCGGGTAAGGATTGCGCTTTTTTCTTTTCTGTCCTTCGCTTCTCTTATATCTGTGTTTCGTGCGGCAGTTTCGTGGTCATTGATCGTTGTCTTTGCGCATTGAACGGCAGGACACTCGAAGTACCCCAATCTATCTCTATACACATTTCTATCGCGTGATACTCTACACCCGCCACCATGGTGAAGATCACAGGTTTTACCACGAGGGACGTGAGGTTTCCGGTAAGGGATCGGAGCTCAAACACTTCTGCAATGTCATCTTGTCGCTGACCCAGAACAGACCTCCCTCGACAAGACTGGCTCCGATGCCATGAACGCCGCGGGTGACTACTCTGCCGCCTACTGCCTTGTGAACACGGACTCGCCACATGTCGGACACGGAATGGTATGAGACTAGAAGTCCCATCCGACAGCTACATAGATACTGACCGTGCCCCCTGACAGACCTTCACCATTGGCCGCGGAAACGAAATCGTCTGCTCCGCCATCTCCCTTCTGGCGCCCCTCGTGGTTGGAAAGGACCTGGACGAGCTCACGGCCGACTGGGGCAAGACGTGGCGCTACCTGGTCTCCGACAGCCAGCTTCGATGGATCGGACCCGAGAAGGGTGTGATCCACCTCGCCCTGGGCGCCGTCGTCAACGCGCTCTGGGATCTGTGGGCGAAGACCCTGGGCAAGCCCGTCTGGCGCATCGTCGCCGAGATGAGCCCCGAGGAGTTCGTCCGCTGCATTGACTTCCGGTACATCACTGATGCCATCACGCCGGAGGAGGCCATCGCTCTTCTCAAGGAGGTCGAGTCCGGTAAGCAGGAGCGTATCAAGGAGGCGGAGCAGAGCCGGGCTGTGCCCGCATACACGACCAGTGCTGGCTGGCTCGGATATGGCGAGGACAAGCTGAGGGCCCTCCTGAGTGAGAGCGTTACTCAGGGATACAAGCACTTCAAGCTGAAGGTCGGAGGTAACTTGGAGGATGATAAGAAGAGACTGAGCATTGCCCGTGAGGCCATTGGATATGACAAGGGTAACATCCTGATGGTGGATGCTAACCAGGTAAGGACTACACCTCCCATTCCTCTTCCCTTCCCTTTCCTCCTTTATCAATTCATAAGACAAGACATCAGACCACTGACCAAAGCACACTTCTAAATACAGGTCTGGTCCGTCCCCGAAGCCATCACCTGGATGCAAGAGCTCGCCGAATACAAGCCTTGGTTCATCGAAGAGCCCACCTCCCCCGACGACATCCTCGGCCACGCCGCCATCAAGAAGGCCCTCGAGAACACCCCCCACGGCACCATCGGCGTTGCCACCGGCGAGATGTGCCAGAACCGCGTCGTCTTCAAGCAGCTCCTGCAGGCAGGAGCCCTGACCGTGCTCCAGGCTGACGCCTGCCGCGTCGGCGGTGTCAACGAAGTCCTCGCCATCCTGCTGCTGGCGCGCAAGTTTGGCGTCCCTATCGTGCCGCACTCGGGTGGTGTGGGCTTGCCCGAATACACGCAACACCTGAGCACCATCGACTACGTGGTGGTGAGCGGTAAGAAGAGTGTGTTGGAGTATGTCGACCATCTGCATGAGCACTTTGTGCACCCGTCTAGCGTGCGGGACGGATATTACGTGACTCCCTTGGAGCCTGGATATAGTGTGGAGATGAAGCCGGAGAGTATGGATGAGTTTGCCTTCCCTGGCGAGGAGGGTAAGAGTTGGTGGAGGTCACAGGCCGCGAAGCCCATTCTGGAGGGCCCCCGGGTATAAGGGATTTGTTTGTGTGGTTTAATGTATATGCTTGATGTGATATGAAGGTCAATTCTTTGTTGTTAATACTGCTGTATTGGATAAAATGGTGATACTGTTCGTCTCAATCCTCTACTTTGAAGTTGAAGGTGTCTGGATCATGATCTTGTTCACGACATAAGCAATGAATGGCTATTGCAAATATGCTATGTAGGAAATTAACCTAGTCACCTTGATGAATAATACACTATGATACAATGATAGGACAGTCAGAGAGGACACCCCTCTTCAGACCGCTCTCTAGGTATACCAGCAGCTTGGTCTCCTGGCTTCAAGGCTGCGATATGTTTGACTAGGCGACATTCTTGCCCGTCAGCCAAATGTATGCAGATTCGACATTTTAGTTCCGTTCTTAGAACAAGTAAATCCCAACTTCGTGGCGGATCGTACGCCATGCAGCACATCGTTGCCGCGAGATTTATATAAGTGTGAATTAACGCCATTGGATACCGAGGAGCTTCAATGCTTTGCCAACCCCTGGTTTCTCAGGAGCCTGCTCGAGCACAATCCGCGAGTGACCTATAACCGAAACCGATTAGTATGAGGCAGACAACAAAGACCCAGAGTGAGCCACTAACCGTTCACTTCCAACGCAAGAAGATGATATTGCCAGTCATTCTGGTCATGAGACTTGATCATGTGCACAAAGACAACGCCCGAGTTGCGAGGTCCCTCAACCTGTTCATCGTTAATTCTTTCGTCTAGCCGTAGACCCAAGCCGAGTCACCTACATGAAAATTCATCTTCAAATGTTCGCGACCCAAGCGATCCTTGTCAATCGAGCTCCTAGAGACCGGATCAGCGTTGTCGACATTTCCCTAGACATGAAGGGAACATACGCAATAGGGCGGTTCCGCGCCCACCTGCTCCCCGTATTCTCTCCGAAAGCTGTAATCTCCCTGCGATCTCCGAGCAAGTCCGTACACCGGGAGTCGTTCTTGATGCGTTCAACGGCCTTCTCGTACTGCCACGTCCTGCTATTCGGGGAGAAGACCTCGGTATATAGGAGGTAGAAGACTCCTCCCTATCAGACAATCAGCTTCCTATTCAACCATCACCCTGTCAGAAAATCAGGTCTACTCACCGTCAGCACCGCACCCGCCAAGACCACCACAAAGTTGAACGACTGCTGCGTCGCCCGAGCGGCCTTTTCCCGCCCGCTCAGCTCCCCCCACTCGTATCGCCCGTCGTCCGACAGGACGGTTACATTCCTTCTCCGGGGCGTCGCAGGCCCCGAGGCACCCCGACCCATATCGCTCTGGGTCGCATACCGACGAGCCAGGTCTGTCGTGCGGGGAAGACCACCAGCAGAACGCAGGGTCAGGGCAGAGGAAGCCCGCGAAAAGGCAGGGCTGGATCGAAGAGACGGATTCATGACGACGACAGCTGACCGCAGCGTCACCCGGGTTCGCGTTGAATCGCAGTAGTAGGTCGCGCAGCCGGGGGGGGCATGGAAAGATGGCAGCAAGGTAGGTGGATGGCCGCGCGCGAGACCCGGAAATTTGCAGCGACCGCCGAAGAAACGAAGCGTCGCTCGCCGCCCATTCCCAGATGTGGGGAAAGGGTGGGTCACGTGGACACCGCGGCCTGGCGGTTCAGGCCCTCAGCCGCTGCCTGAAAGTTTCGGCTCGCCGTGTGTGTATTTGCAATACGGGGCTGGGGCTGCGGGCGGCAAATTGGCCGGACCGCCAGTTGTGGTGGTCATCCTGTAATGAGGATATTTCCTGTACGTTTCGGGTTCCTGTTTCTAAGATCATAGTTTACGGTGTGGAGGCCTCCCAGCAGGAGGATCTGAATGAAAAATACCCGCTCCCGTTGCAAAAGCCACGGCCCGGTTCCAAAACGATTCCGACCACGTTCGCTCTCCCGAATGCATTTTGGATCCTCTTCCTCCCTCCCTCGACTTCCTGTCTTGTCTGCGTGACGGTCTCTCTCCTTTATTTCGGGTCCTTCTTTCTCTCCCACTCGTCGCCATGAGTGCCTCCAAGGCGGAGTCTCAGAAGATCTTTGAGAAACTCAAACTCAAACCCGCTAACAAGGTGCGCAAAATAAACCCCTCCCCGCTGAATCACTGGAGCGTCGATATGCTGACGGTTCATATGGCTGCATAGATATGCTTTGATTGCGGCTCCAAGAATCCCACCTGGTCGTCGGTGCCGTTCGGTATCTACCTCTGCTTGGACTGCTCCGCCAACCATCGTAACCTGGGTGTCCACATTTCCTTTGTTCGTTCCACGAACCTCGACCGTATGCGTCTCTTCCACCCCCGTGCCTCCCCAGTCGGTATTCCATTGCGATGCTAATCTGCGACCCGTAGAATGGCAATGGGAGCAGCTCCGTCTTATGAAAGTCGGCGGTAACGAGTCCGCCACTAAATATTTCCAATCGCATGGCGGATCTGCCGCTCTCGCCAGCAAGGACGTCAAGGTCAAGTACACGTGCAATGCCGCCGTTAAGTACAAGGATGAATTGAAGAGACGGGCTGCGCAGGATGCTCAACTGTCAGTGCCCCATGTCGACCTTCCTCTCGCAGTTCGTGAACCTAACCATGCATACTCGCCCTCAGGTACCCCGAAGAAGTGGAGATCACCGATGTCCCCGCGGGCGTTTCGTCGAACGGCTCTAGCACCCCTGCTGCCGATGAGGATGATTTCTTCTCCTCGTGGGACAAGCCCTCTATCAAGCGTCCCAGCAACCCTCCCTCCCGCACCGGTACCCCTCCGGTTGTCAGCCGGAATGGCACCCCGTTCCTGAACACCGCTGCCGCCGCCAATGCCAACGGCGCCCGCTCCAAGTCCCCGCTTTCGGCTTCCGATAAGGATTCTTCACCTGCTCCAGCTGCTATCCGGGCCAGCGCTTCTGTGCGCAAGACTTCGTCGACGGGCCCTGCGAAGAAGGGCAGCGTTCTGGGTGCCAAGAAGGCTCCTAAGCTCGGGGCCAAGAAGGTTGCTGCCGCGGAAATTATCGATTTTGACGAGGCGGAGCGGAAAGCCAAGGAGGAGGCAGAGCGCATCGAGAAACTTGGCTATGACCCCGAGGCCGAAAAGGCCGAGGCCGATGCCAAGAATAAGACGGCAAACACAGGGGCCACCGCCATTGCGTCCCCTACACCGATCAGTCCGAACAAGGGCGGCTTCGGCGCCACTAAGAGCTCCCAGGAGCGGAACTCCAACGATGTGGAGCGTCTTGGCATGGGCATTGGACGTCTTGGATTTGGCCAAACTGTCGGCGCGAAGCCTGCTGCTCCCAAGAAGCCGGGCTTTGGGTCGGTTGGTCCCACCAGAACGGCTGCTGATGGTAGGTTTATCTCCTATATATGTATGGCTGGTCTAAACTCAATACTAACGAGGTTCTACAGATGAGGAACTCAAGCAAGCCAAGGGTCGATTCGGCACTCAGAAGGGTATCTCGTCGGACGAGTTCTTTGGACGGGAACGATTCGATCCCAACGCGCAAGCGGAGGCGAAGGAGCGCCTGCGCAACTTCGATGGTGCCACTGCGATTTCTAGCAACTCTTACTTTGGCCGACCTGAAGACGACCTTCCTGCGGGAGATGATACCTACGGAGACCTGGAAGGTGCCGCAAAGGACTTTGTTCGCCGCTTTGGCATCACGGCCGGTGATGACCTAGAAAACCTCTCGCAGATTGTTGGAGACGGAGCCGTCAAACTGCAAGGTTCGTGTGCCCTGTTGTCCTTTTGATTTTTTTGGACAAAAACTAACAATAATATAGGCGCTATCCGCAGCTATTTGAACAGCTAAAGGGCTCCTACTCCCGTCTTAACCATCCACACCCACAATATCGCCTACTTGGGTGTTCTTCTCCCATCCGTGCTACCCAGCTCTCTTGTTCTTTTTTGAGTCATACACGGCGTTCTCATTCGTATTCCCCCACTTCAGCCTACATTCTCAATCCAATGCAGCCGACTGCAACCGACAACATAACCACTTTCACCAAAAGCGGTCCCATGAGAGTCCAAGATCTAGAACATCTCTCCATCCTGACTTGATCCAGTCATGTCCAAGTCGGTTGCCTTTACTTTTTATTCCCATTCCCCTTGTTAGTTGCCTTTGTGGTTTTGAGTTAATTGAAAATTATTAAATTGGCATTCCCCCTTGCTCATGTCTTTTTCTATCCGTGACGATTTCCTGTATATTCTTTCGATATAAGTAGGTTAGCTCGTGTTAGGAGTTTTCTTTGTCAATTAAAATTAAACGAATTATTAAATTAAATCTTCGAATGTACATACTTCAAGTGTCGAAAGCTTGGTAATGTTACATAACTATTTTTGTAAACCAAAGCATGAACGGCCAATTATTACTTCATAACGATTTTGGATTAAAAGAAGCCAATTTCTCACTATTCTATTTATATAGTTATCTTGATATTGTTGAAAATATACAAAGTCTTGACCCGTTGAATCATCATATCACGTCAGTTCCCTTCTTCATCTTCTAAATCTCAGCGAAGAGAGAGGGTAAACACCTAAGATCAGCTTCTATATATAGCATCTGCCACTTTCGCGACCTGCCACATCTCCTTAACATCATGCACGCGCACGATGTCCGCACCACCGGCAATACTCGCCGTCACGGCAGCCGCAGTGCCCCAGGTGCGCTCACTAGCCTTTTCGACGCCCGTGAGCCGTCCAATGAACCTCTTCCGACTGGGTCCCATCAGCCACGGAAGTCCCTCGAGGCCGCTCTCCTGCGTCCGGAACTGCTGCAGGTCTCGCAGGATGGTGAGATCCTGGGACTGACCCTTCGCGAACCCGAGCCCCGGGTCGAGAATGATGCGCCAGCGTCGGATGCCGGCGTCTTCGGCGGCGGCGAGACGTTCGTGCAGCTCGGTCGTGGTGTCGCGGATGACGCCGTTCGGGTACTCGGTGAGTTTGGTCATGTTGGACGGCGTGCCGCGCATGTGCATCAGGATGACGGTCTTGCCGGTGCGCGCCATGGTGGGTAGCATGTCTGGGTCGAGGAGTCCCGCGGAGACGTCGTTGATGATGTCGGCGCCGGCGGCGCAGGCTTCCTCTGCGACGCGCGCGCGGTACGTGTCGATGCTGATGGCGATGTTGGCGGCTTCGGGGATCGAGGTGCGGATGTGTCGGATGGCGGGGATGACGCGGGCGAGTTCTTCGGCTTCGCCGACGGGTTCGGATCCTGGACGCGTGCTTTCGCCGCCGATGTCGATGATGGTGGCGCCGGCGGCGATGAACTGGCGGACGGTGGTGGTGAGGGTGGAGAAGTCGGAGGAGAAGTGCTTGCCGCCGTCGGAGAAGGAGTCGGGGGTAAGGTTGAGGATGGCCATGATGTGGGTGGGGCGGCGGGGGTCGGTGGAGTGGAGGGTAGGGAAGCTTTTGGAGATGTAGGTCGTTGCGACAGGGGTTGGGTCTGGCGGAGGGAGGGAGTTCAGGTGGGATAGGTAAGTGGTGTCGTGACCAGGGAAAGGAGGGCGTTCATGAGGGATGAGTCTGGTGGTGTTTCTGGTTAGATCGTGATTCTTTTCAAGGTACAATCAAAGCAAGGGGTTCGCGTACTGGCTTAGAGGTCGTAGGACAAAGTCTCGTTCGAGCATCAACTTGTGCGGAATGTTGAGTCGCTCGTGGGAGAAGACCTGCTGGTCGTAGAGCAGAATATCTAGGTCGATGGATCGGGGACCCTTGTCGATCAACTTCTTCCTTCCTAGATCAATCTCGATGGACTGAATGGCGTCTAACAGCTCAAGAGGCTCTAGGCTGGTCTCGACCTGATGCACTGTTAGGACTAGTGCACGGACGATCTTGATTGGGAGACGGGCAACAAACCTCGCAAACGGCATTCATGAACGCATCCTGGTCGAGAACGTACATCGGCGCCGTCTCAAAGAGTGAACTGGTCCTTTTCACTCTGATTCCAGCCCGATCCATTTCTCGACAGGCCGCCTCGATCATTTCCACTCGATCACCCATGTTGCTTCCCAGAGCTATGAAAGCTCGGTGGGCAGGGGTCTCGACCGAGTTCATCCTGGCATTTGAGGACGCTATCAAGCCATTGGAGAAACCCCGGGTAGGCACTGATGGCTTTAGAGGCCCATTTTTAGACGTAGGTGCATTAGAATTGGAGAATGATCGCCTGTCAAGAGAACTAGTCGGTGGGGTCGCTAATTGCACAGATTAGTTTCGTCAGATAGGTGGATGATAGATGCTCATGGCAAATGTTGGAACAAAGTGCAACTGTGTATTCAAGGAGAGCTTGCACAGTAGGTTCTCAAGCGCTTATCGAGTGAACATACTGGACTGAGAAGTATAGAGGGTTCTATCCAAATGTTAATATAGAAGCAAGGGTGGGGGAGGGGTCAACGACAGACGCGTTCCTATTCCGAAGACCTACCTCTTGACGGTTCTTGGAAGTGATCCGCAGGCCCTTCTATGAGCAGGAAGGTGCAGAAGGCCCGCACTGGAGGATCGCCATAGATGAGAGCCGGAACCCATTTCTGACTGCGAAAAAAAGGTCGAGAATGCGACTGTCGACTACGTCATGTGAAAAAAAGGTTGCCGCGCGGAAGACGCGGGATCAGCTGACCGGAGCGTGGCCAGTCCCCGCGCGGTTAGTCATCGGCAGTGCAAACTCCGGGGAATTTCTGGCTCAAATCAAATGTTGGACCGAGGCTTTTCTGGCTGACGCTCTTCGCCCTCGGTCCCTCGGCCTCCCTATAAAGAATCAACTCATTGTCTTTCTTTCCCCACAGTTTCTGACACCTCTTATCTTTCTCAATACATTATTCCAATCTGTCAATATCAAATTTCTTCCTTCTTTCATCAATATACCCATATTCGCATTCCATCATGGCCTCTCCTCGTAAGCCTTTCCACCCACACCCTCCGCACGCCTCTCCACATGTGAACGGGGCGCGTGACCCCAAAGCCTGTTGAGGACACTCCTAACTCAAACATTCTGACAGAGCAAATCCGCACTACCCTTACTGATCAGCTCAAGATCAACCACCCCATCCTGCTGGCAGGTATGAACGTGGCCGCCGGCCCTAAGTTGGCCGCTGCGGTCACCAACGCTGGTGGTCTCGGTGTTATTGGTGGTGTCGGCTACACCCCTGAGATGCTTCAGGAACAGATCTCCGAGCTCAAGAGCTATCTGAACGACAAGAACGCCCCCTTCGGTGTCGACCTTCTGCTTCCCCAGGTCGGAGGAAGCGCACGCAAGACCAAGTAAGTATCCCGCATGCAGCAACCGTTCCGTCGGAGCAAGAATCACGGATGCTAATACGTTCTTTTCTCGTCAGCTACGACTACACCAAGGGCAAGCTTAACGAGCTCGTTGATATCATCATTGAGAGCGGCGCGAAGCTCTTCGTTTCGGCCGTTGGTATCCCTCCCAAGCATGTCGTCGATCGTCTCCACAGCGCCGGTATCTTGTACATGAACATGATCGGTCACCCCAAGCACGTCCAGAAGTCGCTTGATGCTGGTGCCGACATTATCTGCGCCCAGGGTGGTGAGGGTGGTGGACACACTGGTGATGTCCCGACCACCGTTCTCATTCCCACCGTTGCCAAGCTCTGCCAGGGCAAGAAGAGCCCCTTGACCGGTCTTCCCGTGCAAGTTGTCGCTGCTGGTGGTCTGTTCAACGGTAACTCGGTTGCCGCTGCTCTCATGCTTGGTGCCTCTGCCGTTTGGATCGGTACTCGCTTCATCTTGTCCGACGAGGCCGGTGCCCCCGTTGCTCACCAGGAGGCTGTCCGTACCGCCGGGTTTGAGGATAACGTTCGCACCATCATCTTCACCGTAAGTGTCTCCAGGCCACGAGAGAAACACAAGAATCTCCGCTGACATTACACAGGGTCGTCCCCTGCGTGTCCGCAACAACGAATACATCAAGAACTGGGAGGAGAACCGCCAGGAAGAGATCAAGCAACTGACCGCCAAGGGTGTCATCCCCGTCGAGCACGACTTCGAGAACCTGCCCGACGATGTTGATGACGAGACCCTGGACAACGCTCGGCCCTTCCTGATGGGCAAAGTTGCTGCCGTTGTGTCGGAGAAGAAGCCTGCCAAGGCTATTGTTGACGAACTCGTTACGGATGCCGCTGCTCTGTTGCAGAAGGGCAACAAGATGCTTGCTAAGCTGTAAATAATTTGATACCTCCACTTTCATTTCGGGACTGGGGTCGGGAGCATTTTGATGTATATTCCAATGATGTTCTATGACCGTGGGTTGCAGCGTTTGCTTTTTCTAAATTATATCATTGATTGTTCTTGTGATAGAAAATATTGATTTATTTTCAACCATGCTTCTAGGTCTGAGTCGATAGATCTGAGTAGCTCTTTGCTCTTGTTTTTTGTGAAGGAGAAAGTCATGCTCGAAGCTATTATTATTCCGAGAGACGCAAGTTCGAGAACAAACCCGCAGTCTCAGTCGGAAAATTAGCAAATAATACCTTCGGACGACTGACACATCACGTGCAGATGGCTCGGTCTGTTCGGCAGGTACGGAAGAGCATGTGGTTACATCAAGTGCCTGAGGTGTAATGTGCCAAGAATTTCGCGTGAGCCAAGGAGACTGCTTCTCCCTACGGCATGCATCTCGACAATCTCAATTGGCTGGCGTATTTCGTTTATGTACACCGACAGTTTTCTCGGCAATTAGTACGCCTACAAAATATAGTGAAGGGGCTAGGGAGTGGACACTGACACTTGATATATATTGTTCACGCGCGCAGCTTCAGATCCTCCGTCAGCCATCATCTGGTCCATTGCCACCAATTTGTCTTTATCAGACTGCCTTAGCACCATTAAGAAGAACGCACGCCAATATACCACTATATCCCTACTGATGACATCACCCCAACAAAGTTCATGTCTTATCAGAGAATCAACTACGTCCGAATCGCGACTAGAACGGTCATCCTTTATCATTGGCAAGCTCCAATGAACATTCAGTCATAATGGTCCTTCATATTGCGGGAAGATCGGCACCTGCATAAGCCGAAGCTTCGCCATAGCTTGGTTGATAGTGGTGTTGCAGTTGCAGGGGCAATGCGGCGAGGCCCGATCGTGCTCATCCTCGTGGCAGCGAAGGTTTCCGATGGCGTGGGGTAGTTTTGAGTTCCTGGGGAACCTTGGCAGTTTTCTAGGGAGGAAGATTGGGATTTATTTCATTATGTGGAACAATACTTAGACCAAAAATTGTTATTGATGCAATGGTAGCACACAACATATATTGGGACGCAATGGTTAAATATTCAATAGTGATTATTATATGACGCCCTTTACCTAGGCATAGTATACTATATAATACTACCTATTCCACTGGTTTTGGCGAATTACAAACAGGAGAGTTTGGCCCGTTCTGCAGGTAGGTATCTACCTCGGAATATCGGCCGGCGATGGATGTTGAATAGGGGGGGAAGAAGTTGCCTATCGGTGATGACCGATGTCTTGGAGCTCAGAGGTCCGAATTCTTCTTCAAAGATATCCCATGAACCCAGCAGTGACGTGCCCTGTTATCATAATTAGGGAGGGGAGCATATCTGCAGTTGCCTATCATGGACGAGAGGCTTATCAAAAAGTAAAAACTCGCCACGGACCCACCTGGGTCTGTCAGGGACCGGCACCAATCAGGGCAGGAGCGATTCAGCCCATGTGGTGCTTGGCCCTCCAAGTCGAAACGCTAGTGACGAATCAGGGAGTCGGGGCGTCGCCGAGTGGGGTCGGCCACGACCCAAGCGGGACAAGCGTGAGTCCGTTAGGGCTAGCCAACTTATTCCGTAGCCAAGGCGGGCCCGTTGGGATTCTCGAAATGAGAAAAAAAAGGCTTGACTCGGGGAGGAAGTCGGCACACGCGACAGTCCGCAGATACGCGGTCGCGGTCATTCTCCGACTATCGTTCTCCTCTCGTTGGTGGTTCCTGCTGGATCGGGTCAGCTCCCACTGTGGGCCGTCGGAAGGATGTGACTGTGCGGAACAGAATTTGTCTTAGTTCCAGCCTCCCAGCTGGTAGTTATTAGTAGCTGTCCCTCCCTTCCTCTGTCGAAGAAAAGAAAGAAAGAAAAAAGAACCATGTGAGACCCGATCTATCTCTCCTCTGTCACTTTCATTTCCCCTCCTTCGAAGTACCCTTTGTGGTCTTTGTGAGCTCGCTCAATTGGCTCGTCCATCCATTCCGTCTCCCCAAGTCTCCTCCTTCACTGGTGGGGATTCTCGTGCCGACATTCATATATAATCGTTGAAACACGGTTCTGTCGGATCCCGATCTCGACGCAATGTTTGGGGGCAGTAGCAGTGACCCCGACCTCGAAAAGGCTCCTCAGGTGGCCAAGCTCCCCGCCGACGATAGTAGCGATGGAGCTGTTCCCGGGGAGAGCTTTGCCTATGGCGACTCTCTCTACGCAAAGGTGCAACGACTGGCAGGAAAGCTCAACATTGAGCAGCGCGGTATTGAACGGGTGCCGGCGGAAGAGCAAACGGACACGTCCTATTTCAATATTGGCAGCATGGTGTGTTTCTAGCCTCATTGCATTTGTCTGACGCCGGCTTTTGCCCGGCATGACAAGAATGCCCTCCCAACTGACCCGTCGCAGTGGCTGGCGGCCAACATGGTAGTCAGTTCTTTCGCCATCGGTGTCCTCGGGAAATCCCTCTTCAAACTCGGCTTCGTTGATGCCATCCTGGTCTGCCTCTTCTTCAACCTGCTCGGTATCATGACCGTCTGCTTCTTCTCGTGTTTCGGTCCTCCCTTCGGCCTTCGACAAATGGTACTCTCACGATTCTGGTTCGGTTGGTGGGCAACCAAATTTAGTAAGTACCTGCCCGATAACTGTTTCTCCAAGGAAGACAAATGCTTACATTCTCTTTTTTCAGTCGCCTGTCTGAATGTGTTGGCTTGTGTGGGCTGGTCCGCCGCCAACTCCATTGTGGGTGCCCAGCTATTAAACGCGGTCAACAGTGACGTGCCGGGATTTGCGGGTATCCTCATCATCGCTTTCTGTACCCTCTTCGTCACGTTCGCAGGCTACAAAGTGGTCCATATGTATGAGTACTGGAGCTGGATCCCCACGTTCATCGTCTTCATGATTGTGTTCGGGATGTTTGCCCATTCCGGAGATTTCAGGAACATACCGATGGGGGTTGGAACCTCTGAGATTGGGGGTTGTCTGTCGTTTGGTTCCACTGTATACGGCTTCGCTACTGGATGGACCAGTTATGCTGCTGATTACACCGTGTATCAGCCCGCAAACCGCAGTCGCCGCAAGATCTTCTTCTCCGCCTGGGCCGGACTTATCCTTCCTCTGCTCTTCACCCAGATGCTGGGTATCGCGGTCATGACCGCGACGTCCATCGACGACGGTAACAACAAATATCAGTTGGGTTATTCGACGTCCGGAAATGGCGGTTTGCTCAACGCCGTTCTCGAGCCGCTTGGTGGTTTCGGAAAGTTTTGCTTGGTCATTCTTGCTCTTTCCATCATCGCCAATAACTGCCCCAACATTTATTCTGTCGCTCTTACCCTCCAGGTTCTGACTCGGTACTCCCCGAAAGTCCCCCGTTTCATCTGGGTGTTTCTGGGTTCCTGCGCCTCGGTCGCTATTGGAATTCCGGGATACTCTTATTTTGAAACGATTCTGGAAAACTTCATGAACTTCATTGCATACTGGCTTGCCATATACTCGGGCATCTCCCTCACCGACCATTTCGTCTTCAAGCGAGGTTTTTCGGGATACCGTATTGAGATATACGACAAGCCCGACAAGCTGCCCCCTGGCATTGCCGCTGCCCTTGCTTTTGGGTTCGGCGTTGCTGGCATGATCACCGGAATGAGCCAGTCGTGGTGGGTGGGTCCCATTGCGTTGCATGCGGGCAAGGCCCCCTCTGGCGGTGACATTGGCTTTGAACTGGCCTTCGCCTTCGCCTCGGTCTCGTATATGGTATTACGGCCTATCGAGATAAGGATATTTGGTCGGTAAATGGGGCTTTGTTGCAGGTTTCTTTTATGCTTGTATAGATTGTTTTGTTATATACGACCATTTGTTTCATTGCATAGTTTCATGTGGGAATGTCGCGCTAGGATTATGTGACTGGGACTGTAAATAGAAGATGTTTAATTGATGCCAAGGATGCATTTACTCAATGATGATCAACTGAATCTGAATTTCCTGTCATGAAAGGAAAACTTTCTGAAAAAGAAGAACGAAATTGGACCAGAAAACATCAATTGGGCCTTCGACCAGAAACGTTTCCATCGCAAAACGTACCGAAAATGATAAAATCCCCCCCAACCTGATCAAAAGCCGCACGAGGTCAACCATCTCCGCCCATCGAAAGATGCTGGTCAAAGAATCCATCCACACCAGGCTTCATGCAGTACGCTGAGTATCGTCAGCTTTAACCGTAACTGTAGGCAGGTCTGAGTTGACGCGAATAAGGATAGTGGCTTTCTCAATCAGGATGTCGCGCTTTCCCTTCTGACCACGTCTGTATAGGGCAGGAAACATGACGAGAAGCAGTCTTCCGATTTCTGCAGTCTCGCGCACATGATTGTATTTATACTTCGAAATCTTGTTATGAGTCGCAACGTCCATGATGTTAAAACAGTCCAGGTGTCCTTTGCGAACAATACAATCCGGGAACTTGTTCAAACACCAAAGCCATTTGTACTTCTCCGGAGAACAGCTCAATTCTATAGCGAGTTCCGCGGCCGGGATGAGAACCTGCTCTTCAAGGCTTGAGAATTTGTGGTTTTCGTCAAAGTCGAATTGGAAATCGAAGAAACCAAATATCTCGCGCAACTTCGCTTTCAGATTTGAGCACTTCACCTGCACATAATCTTGCTGTTGTTGGGCCGAAATATAGGCTCGAATCGTATCCGACCTCCATAGATTGATGATTTCTGAATCTACAGAAGTTAGGTTGAACACCTTCTTTTTGAAGGGTTTTTACATACCTTTCTTCGGGATGATCTTGGAAATACCCGTGTCGAGTTTCTGCAACACACGTAGCTCATCCGAGGATGCAATAACAAGAGGCATGAATAGCGTTTGGCAGATGTACCACCAAGTTATGCTTATCAAGATCTCTGACTGTGCAACGAAAGGCCATCCTGGGTAATCCATTGCCCAGGTGTTGGTCACTTTAGGAAACTGGAACTCGCCATAGGCCAAGTCCAATGAATGTTGGAAATCTTCATCATCAGGAAATTCCTCGGTCCAGTTTGACACATTTTCGTGAAGTTCAATAACCTTCTCCCGAATGGTCGTGTCGGAAAGCTGATAGTCTGGTATGAATCTGGACAGTCGCATTTGACAGTCTCGAAGCTCAGCCTCCAACGTTTGGATGTGCTGGTTTGCTTCCTTCAGCGGCTGGTCCGTCTTGTGTATTTCCTCGGTCTTCTTTCCTGGCAAATTCCAAATGTACTTTGGAACTTCCAGTAGCTTAGACGCGACGCTTTGGAGCGCCTGCCAAATGCTTTTGACGGCGTGCATTTTGATGGTCATTTTCCGGAACACAGATATGAATTTTTTCGGATGATGAGTCTCCGGGTGGGTAGGAGCTCCCCTCTAAAAGACCGTCAACAAAACGAATGGCATGTGGAAGAGAAAGTTCACTCACTTCGTTGGCTTCGGTTTTCACTTCCCTGAGATCCGTATTTTTGTGCTTTCGGAGATATGATGACAGATGATCAGATGAGGTGAAGAATGAAAGACAAGGGATATAGGAATCAGTTGTCTTCCTATATCCCACGCCCAAATCAGAGGTGAGAAACAAAAGTAATAGCGAGTCACGAGTTGAAGAAGTTGGGTTCCTTCCAGTTCCGAAGACCGCCTTTCCTCACTCGAAGTACTTCACGGCAACTCTTTCTAACACCTTGTTCTTTCTATACCTCAGCTTTACTTCTATACTTTGCTCCTTTCTATCATTTCTATCCTTCATAATCTTGCTATACCTCTTATCTAGCTATCACTTATCCTTCATCTTGACTTCTATCTCTAACCCTCGCATTCACACCTACTCCAAGTGATAGAAGACCTCACTGCACAATTACACTTCTACTTTGCACCATCCCCAGAAGAATATTGTCTCATTTGAATCACTCAGCTCTGACTATATCAGGACTTGATGCCTTGGGTTTATTTCAAGTTAATTATAATCCCATACACATTCCAACGGACAAAAAAAAACTTTCAGGATACACCGTGTCAGCGAGCAACCAAGGTAATAAAGCCTAATTACCATCACCTAGCTAAAATCTACTATTAGAACATCCAAATGGCCAATGAATTGGCCATTAGAAAGAAGGCTGTCGTTGCTGTGGATTTTGGTACAACCTTCTCGGGTGTTGCATGGGCTTTCATAGACGATGTAAGTGGTCTAGAGATCCGATTGCATATTTTTTACACATACTGACGAATATTAGCCTGATAGACACCATGTCATAAACAATTGGCCCCAAACCAAGGACGGTTCTTTCGATGGAATGACCAGCGAAAAGGTGCCGAGCGAGATCGCCTATATGTACGATGGCTTTTTACCAAGGTCTATTTGGGGCTTCCAGATAGACGATATCATGCCACGCATTCAGTGGCTAAAGCTTGTACTCGCCCCTAATCAGAAACACAAGATTAGTTTACGCCTTTCTGGGGTTTACGATGACTGCCGTAAAGCCCCAATTCCGCACCACTCGTCGCCTGAGCAGGCCGTGACTGATTACCTCCGTCATCTACGAGAACATACCATCGAGGTCTTAAGGTTACACATATCGAGGTTGCTTGAGGTCAAGGATCTACAATTTGTTTTCACGGTTCCAGCAATATGGTCAGAAAAGACTAAAGTTGCGACACTCAATTACGCACAAGAGGCAGGCTTTGGCCAAGCTTCAGAGCTCAGTATCATCTCGGAGCCTGAAGCAGCTGCAGTACACGCACTTTCGAACCCGCATAAGCTACAAGTTGGCGATGTGGTGGTACTACTAGATGCCGGAGGAGGTACTTGTGACCTGATAACTTTTTCCATCCTTGAAATACACCCCACTCTACGTCTCAAGGAGGCAGCACTTGGAGATGGGTCTCTTTGCGGCAGCAGTTTTCTTAATCGGCGCTTTGAGAAGTTCCTGGAAGAAAGACTATCTTCTGTACCTGGGTGGGGTCGAGACTCTCTCGAGGATGCAATGCAACGATTCGAATGGGTTGCTAAACGAAAATTCGCTGGAGATGTTAGGAGTAATATCATGATCCCTGTTCCTGGAATACCGGACAACCAAATTCTTGGAGTTAGTCGAGGCCGGCTTCGAGTGACTGGAGAGGAAATGGCACAAATATTTTTGCCCGTTCTTGAAGAGGTTCGTAGCCTCGTGAAAGGCCAAATTAGAACCTCCCGAAAGCAGGTTAAGACAATTATTCTAGTTGGTGGGTTTGGGCAGAGTCCCTATCTACGCAAATACCTCCGTGATTCGTTTGCACCAAATATCGAACTTTTTGCCCCTGTCGATGGTTGGACAGCAGTTGTTCGAGGAGCTTTGAGAAAGACTTTAGGAGACAGCTCTCCCTTGGCTCCCCAGACACTCATTGAGTCACGCATGGCTAGAAAAAGTTACGGCTTGATATGCTCAGTGAAATTTGACGTGAGCTTGCATAAAGAGTCTAGGAGGTGAGTGCGTATTAACCCAAACTAGGTACTAAGGTCTAACATTTACAGCTACTGGTCTGACTTTAGTGGACATTATCGTATCGATGTTATGTCTTGGTTCGTCAAAATGGTACGACCCCTAGAAGAATTTTATTGTAAGACTTTAACCATTAACGTGACAGAAGGGGAATCCAATAAATGAGACAACGCCCATTGTGACTCGATGGTCTGAGCGACAACTGGTTAGCGAAGGCACTTTCGATTCAATAAAAGTCAGGCTATATGAGCTGGAAGCTGTCACACAAGCCTTATATTTCAATCGCCGTAAGTACTCCAGTCATATCCATGACCGTGTAAGTTACTCATACCTTGCGGGTACTAGGAATGAAGGAACATGCTGTTCTAAAACCCAGACTGGATTACATCCAGAGAAGCCGGATACCTATCTGTGTGGGTGCAGATGGAAGGTATTACTACAAAATTTCGTATGAAATCCACGCCTTTTATCATTCTGCCCACTGCCGGTATGAGCTTTGGTATGAGGGCAAGAAAGAAG
The DNA here is from genome assembly GCA_004849945.1 of Aspergillus ochraceus. NCBI lineage: Eukaryota > Fungi > Ascomycota > Eurotiomycetes > Eurotiales > Aspergillaceae > Aspergillus > Aspergillus ochraceus. The sequence goes on from SSOS01000002.1 coordinate 3,330,711, forward strand.
GCAGCGTGCAAGTGGAATATGCTTGAGCCGTGGGCAACGTCAATTGGACATCCATTCGCGTCCGACTCAAGTTATTCATCCACACCGAGTGTCGCTTTTACTTTCAACACTACAAAACCTGGCAGGATAGTCACGATCAATCAGTTTTTGTTCAATTTGATCTGCATCGCTCCATATTCAAAATGCTGCGGTCTTCCCCTACCCATTGTACGTGAATCCTCCCTGTCTAACTCGATGTGACCGAACGTTCAAGGTAACTAACCTCATGTAGGAGCGTCGCGGTTATTCTGGTTTTTTTCTTCTCTTTTTTCTGCTTCAACCTTCTCGCTACTGTCCACTGATAAGTCGAGAGAACTTTTCACCACGATTGGTTTCTCAAATCGCGTTTGTCCTCTCTTAGAGCGGCAAACGCAAAGGACGAAACGACAGGGCTTTCTAAGATATTGTTCTTGCTGGGGCGGCAACGGTTAATCAATATTCTTGATCTTTATTAGACATTTTTCCAATCTTTTTTGTTCACAAAGACTTGATCAATTGGAAAGCAATCCAAAGGAAAAGGAGCATTGTTTTTTCATTGCTACTTGCTCCGTGATTTTTTGGCTTTTGGCGAAAGTTGCTCGTCAAATATTCTATGTTTGTAGTTATTGCGGTCCATTTGATTGCCGTATGTGATGCAAGGAGCTTTTCTATTAATTTATTTTCTCAGCCGACCACTTAACGAGTGAAGTGAAATTCATGTCCAGAGTAGGAAGTACAAGGATGTCCAGATCCTCGTAGTCAGGTCAGGGCGAGGCATACACGTGACCGGGCTGGTCCGGACACACCCGCCACAGGGGCCTGCGCCACAGGGAATTTGCCGCGCCGAACAAATCCACAACCAGAATCGCCGTTTCGTTGAAATCCGAGAAAATCAGCAACGATTTCACATCACCACAGATCACAATGTCCAAACTAGGAAAGTAAGTGAAAAGTGGTCCCAAAATGCGGCGCACGTCCGTCTCTCCCCTTTTCTGACAAGATTTTTTCTTTCCAGCCGCGCCGACTGGGCCGACGACGAGGAGTTCGATGACCCCTCCGCTCTCCCCCCGCAACAAGTCACGACGAACAAAGATGGCACCAAGACGGTGATCTCGTACCGCTTCAACGACGACAACAAGAAGGTCAAGGTGACCCGCCGCATCAAAACCACCGTTGTCCGCGAACATGTGAACCCCCGGGTCGCTGAGCGACGCGCCTGGGACAAATTCGGTCTGGAGAAGGGCAACCCTGCCGGACCCTCTTTCGATACCACCTCCGTCGGCGAGAACATCGTGTTCCGGCCCAGCATCAACTGGAAGGCGCAGGCCGCGGAGGAGGAGAAGGCCGGCGGCGAGAAGGGCGGCATCAAGGACCAGCTCAAGGACAAGAAGGTCAAGTGTCGTATTTGCAGCGGAGAGCATTTCACTGCTCGCTGTCCCTTCAAGGACACCATGGCTCCGGTCGACGAGTCTGCTGGTGGCGCCGGCGCCGAGGGTGGAGACGAGGATTCTCCCGCTGCTGGTGGTCTTGGAGCCAGCAATGCCAGCTACGTGCCTCCTCATATGCGGAAGGGTGCTGCTGCTGGTGGCGAGAGAATGGCTGGCAAGTACGAGAAGGACGATCTGGCGACGCTGAGAGTTACGAACGTGAGTATCTCCTCTGCAGAACATCCTTGTGTCTTTTGGTGGTTCTTCCGGACCGCGAAGAAATTTTGCGTGCTAACTTTCTTGGTTTCCAGGTGAGCGAGTTGGCCGAGGAGGCAGAGGTTCGGGATCTATTCGAGCGCTTCGGTCGTGTCACCAGAGTGTTTTTGGCCCGGGACAGAGAGACCCAGCGGGCCAAGGGCTTCGCTTTCATCAGTTTCGCGGATCGGAGCGACGCTGCTCGCGCCTGCGAGAAGATGGACGGCTGTACGTACCCATTATCAACCCACCCCGTTTCATTCCGTTCAAGCAAAACTAACACACCCCTCACCCTCTTTTCTAGTCGGTTATCGCCATCTCATTCTCCGCGTCGAGTTCGCCAAGCGTGCCACCTAAAAAAAAAAAAACCACTTCTCTCTTCCCACCTTTCTTCTCTTTTTTTTTTCCTCTCTCGCATCTCCTTATCTTGCTTCACGACACACTTTGGATCACTTCTTTTTTTATTCGCCCGTAGGGCGGGCTTCCTTCATGACTAAGGATCGATCTTTTCTTTGTATTGTATGATCTGGTCAATAATGATGAATACCGAAAAAAGGTCCCCCTTTTTCTTTCACTCCAACGTGTCATTTATTCCGCTTTATTTTTTTTATACAAAAGAAAAGCAACGGTTTTAGAGGGTTGATTTTTGACGTGCTGCACTTTTTTCCTATCTATCAATCTACCGCATCAATATACCTACGAACTTAGAGAAAAAAGAAGACGAAATAAGTAAAGAAAGAGAGGATACGAGGAGGACCGCCTCCCAATATCTCTACGGTGTTGTCTCGGTAATCTCCGAGATCACCTACCCCCAAAGCCCCCATTTACATACATAACTGAAAACCCGGCATGCTTATCTGAGTCATAGAGCCAACAACAAGAAGAAGAAGAAGAAGAAGAAGAAGAAGAAGTAGAAGACGAAAACGCAGAACACGATCCCGAGAGGGCCAGCGCGAAGACCGCTCCAGATGGATAGATTGACAAACCAACGCAAGTAGAACGCAAGAACGAAAGAACGAAGAACAAGTTTCGAGGAATGTTGTCCATGCAAGGGTCTTCTCTTTACTTGTCGCTCTGCTGGCTCTGCTGGCTCTTCGCATCGGCCTTGGTCGGATGGATTATCTCAAGGCTACCGTATCTAGATAGAGTTATATCTCACGGGGGGATGGTGTGCGAGGTTTTCGTGTCTTTTGCTGATGGTTTGGGGGAAACTGCCTATCTGGTAGGTAGGTGGGTAGGTAGGTATACTTTTTGTCTGCGTAGGATGTAGATCTGAGAGATTATACATCATATAGCAGAGAATGAAATGGATGACTATTCCATGACGGCACAGATTCTACCTACATACACACACATACATACAAAACCTTCTTACCCATTGGAATCCATGCATCAAACTCACAGTATAGTAACTTTGAAACCGGACAGTCATGCGAGAGCGTTATTTAGAGCATACGATCCTCCATTCTCATTTGTCATCTCTCGGCCTGGTAACTAAAGGTAGGGAAAATCTGACAGACAGAGACAACCCCTACTTAGGTACTGAAGGTTTGTTACCTGAGTAAGACGGGTCCAGACGATGGTGTGCACTACATTCCGTCTCTAGGAGTCAGGCATCGGACCCTTTCTTCTCCCCCCATCATGCAAAGAAGAACGATAATGACTCCAATTATCGTTCTTGACTAGGACTAAAGTTAAACATCCCACATTTCCCTAGCTAGGTAGTCAGTCCGGTTTCCTACGTCAACCATCTCTTGGGTTGATCCACTCCAGCACGGATGGGTTTCGGTCAAGTCCGAGATCTCCGGATTTTGATCCATGCCGTTGAGAATAGCGAGAAGAAAATATTTTTTTTTTTAAAAAAAGTGGAATACGTGAAAAACAAAAACCACTCACATGTGCTTGCTACCAACGATTCTTCTCCTCTCATCGATCGGAATATCTAGGAAGCCAGAAGATTATTTGCCCTGGGGGCCGAACAAGGGGGGAGTATCTACTGTTCCTGGAAAATAGATCCGTCCTCCAACCCAATGGCTCCATCTAGACCTTCTTCCCCCCAAGTTTGCCCCCGCCAGGAGAAAGCGAAGGTTGCATGGTGTGGTATCATGGTAGCATCATCCGAGAGTCACATCCGACGTCGACGATGCACAAATATCGATTAGGTCAGGTCCAATGGCGGGGAGGACACGGGCTGTGGAAACCCTGAAGAATCACAACCTGGGGAATAATTGGAGAGAACTCTGAACACGAAATACTCCAGGCACAAAATATAATAATATAAAACTAAAAGTGAAAACAAGAAAAAGCAAACCCAAACAAAGAGGAAAGAACAATAAGCATCTATTTGTCTCCTGCCCCCCGTTACATTGCAGAGGAAGCTAGGAATAGGGTTGTCATCACGGAGGGGTCCTCTGTGTAGCATACGATAAACCGGATTGGAACTCGTCAAGGCTATCAGCCGGGGTTGAGCACACGACGACCGAGTTTCGTCCCCTCGTCTGACAGCAGATGTCATCCACGAGTGAAATGGACATTCGCCATCCTCGGTCTTTGGACTTGGGTCGGTGGCGTCCCTTGTTCCGTTCTCGTTTGGTATCAACCGATGTGGACGCTGACGGCGGGCTCCCTTTCGACGGCGCCCTCCACATGGCGAAGTACGCGATGTCAGCTCTGGGGTGGAATGTCCGGGGACCATGGATGGCCGTGGCAATCGATTCGAGGAGGGAAGCAGTTCTCATCGTCGATCCCCCCAAGTGCAGAGGAATGGATCCGACCGCTTCATACGGACTGGAGAAACTCGGCCTGTTTGTGCGTTGTATGTACCCACCATACCCGGCTAAGTATCTTGCGTGTATTTTATCTATTTGGAATCAGCAGGAGAAACTGCAGTCCGTCAGCGTAGGTCCCTGGCATTCTCAGCCAAACACGACAGAACATCGACTCTTGATTCCTCCGGCTGGAATTTCCATTCCGAGCGCTGCAGAACCAAAGGACAATGCCCTGAATCAAATTGTCGGTATCTGGCAGCGTTTGTCCAGTTTCTCGCCATGTCAGTTGCACAGGTGAGACCGATCAAGAAAGCCAAATCCCGTTGAATCACGTCGAATCAGGTCCATGGCGGACGGTTGGTTGACGAACTTGAGCCCGCCTCGGTTTGTCACGAGGCATCTGCATTTCTAGAGGCGAGAAGACAGATGAGGTTTCTATTTTCTATTTTTAATTTTCCTGAGAATATTTGGCGAGGATAGATCTGGTCAGAGACATTCCTGCTGATCGACCACGTATCGGGACTGTAAGGGTTAGTGTAGGAAGGCATGACAGACAGCGAACCGCGGACTCAATTTGATGGCTTGAATGTACTCATGTAGAGCAGATATCCCTGATAACATTGAAGACTATGCAGTCAAACCCATCAGAGTCCGTTAGCTTCCGGTCGGGTGTACTACGACAGCATGATTCGAAGCCGGAGAACGGGCCCTGGCCATTGTGTACCAGTAATCCCGCTTCAACAGGGGCGATAACCAGCTCGGTGGGAAGAGTCATCCACCAGGATGGTACGCGGGCGGATCTGACGATCTAGAACGACACGGTTTAAAACGTGAAGTCCAAGCGAGCAAAGGCCCCGGAAATAGGAACCGAATGTTCTGGACACCCAGCTGGACTCTCTCCCCAGCCTCGTTGTTCCACCCTGACTCAAGTCCACACATCTCCTTCGCGCTCTGGGTTAAACGTGATCGATGGCCAGCCGCAGACTGAATTACGTTTATTGATCTGTCTCTTGTAGTCACTAGTCAGCCCATGTCCCAGGGTCCGTGAACGGTAACTAGAGAGAGAAGGAAAAGTTAATTTAACCCGTGGTGGTACAGGAGGGTCTGTCAGGGAAAATACACCGACTAGCAAGCCAGGATCGGCGCAAGACGGAAAGGAAATAAAGATGGAGGGCTGGATTGAAAGGCCGTTTAACTCCAAGGGGTCAAGAGAGGCAATCGGGAGAATTCCAGCTGAAGCTAGGCCGCTGTTAGCCCTGTTAGTCCGATCGAAGAAATCGTAATATATTAATTATTATAATCATAAGGGGAGCCAGTGCAGTTTCCGAGGAAAACGAGCAGCACAGCACTGCGTGAACCTTAACCTGACTTAATCTATCCTACCACACCCACAGTAATTGCCCTTATCACGCAGGGGCAAAAGTGCACCTGTAGGGCCAAGGAACTGGAAGGCAAAGAAGATAAAGGGGGCGAGGAGGGACTTGGTCGTGTGCACGACACGCAGCCTGCTAGAGTGCCAGGCAGCTCTGGCCAGTAGTCACCCTACAACTAGGTACAGTAGGTACGAGGGTCTATGGTAGACAGCAAGTTAGTCAAACTTTGTTGGGACATTCTGAAACATGTAACCAACGAGGAAGCTTATATTTGATAACGGTGGTCAACCATGGACAAAAAGGAGGTAGGCGCTACTAATAATACCCATAATATACATCCTGCTTTGGCTATTATTGTACCATGGTATAACAACAATAATACAAGATCCCGGGCATATATGAGCCATTTAATTAAACGGGCGATGGATGAAAACAGAATGCGAGCAGGGGGGTGGTCAAACTTTACGTAGTCCGGGATGTTGACTGGTTTCGTTAATGAGACAGCCTGATAGTAGCTCGATATCATCCCGGTAGTTGACTAGCTGGCAGACTAAAGGCTAGTTCTAATTCGAATTAATGCTCTGTGATCATAGCAGTTATCCACTCAATGTAGGTACATCGTGACATGGATGAGTTAGGGCGCCCGGGGTCACGCACTATCGACCGTGCCGCTAGTCTGCTTCGGGTTTACAGCAAATGCACGTGCTATCCTTCCCTAGGATCTTTCTTTCAGTCGGTTCTTGGGAGGCGTCAATTCCTCTTTCTCCTTCACCACCATCACCGCTCTCAAAAGTCCCATCTTCTCTTGGCTACCTCTGGCTCTGTCGGGATCCAATATTCCATGAAGATTATATGACTCCAACCACCATGGGTTTGTTTCTTGGAATCTTCCTAAGCATCACGCTTATTGGTTTCCCTTAGTCTGAAATGCAACCTTTCCTCCACCGTTCCCTGAACCACCCCTGTCCAAGGTTACGATGGGATTCGTGGTGCATCCCGCGGATATGCCCTGCACAACATGGGGCCCCTCCAATCGCCAGCCTGTTCCGTACTGAGTACTGACTGCCTTGAGAGGCCTGGTCTTGGATGGATCTACCCTCCGGCCTTCTGCCAATGAAGGTGCCTTGGCTCCTTTTCAGCACCGTGCATATCGCATTCAACCAACTAGCTTCCTGCAAGCCTAGCTGATCATTCAGCCACAAGATGATCCACCCAGAGAGAAAAAGAAAAAAGAAAATAAAAACTTTTCCTGGGCGGTCGCTCCACTCTTTTTCTCTTGCTGGGAAATTAAGCAGATGGGAAGGCCATCTAAGATTCGGCCGGCTTTCTTTGTGCTGTCTCACTCCCGAATCGGTGGGCCTTGAAGCTCGATTCTGGAAATTATGCTGTGTAAAGAAAAAAAAATAATAATAATAACACCTTTCTCCACACGCTCTTGCTTACAGGTCCACTCCTCCATCCTCTACTTGGGACTTATGTGGAGAGAAGGGAGACAGGATCGTTATTTCCCGGGGGTGCTCAAAGTTACCGACACGACAAAGTCCGTGTACCGACATTGTACAAGCTGCATTAACTCATTCGGTATTCTGTCTATGATGTATTTTCGTCTCTGTTGTCGGTGAGCGAACAACGGCCGAAAACATAAAAAAAAAAGAGGACAAGTGCTGGATCAAAACCGTCGATCGCCTGATCTCTCCCTCATGCAAGAGCCGATGCTCGTGCCTCGAGCCCCCGAAATTTCTTTGGAACGGCCCCAAAGAGGCGTCACGTCTAGAACATGGGTTCTTCTTACGGGTCCACAGCCCCTGCCTAGCACTCATAGACCGTTCTTCCGTCGCTGGCATAGTTATTGGCCACCTGCGGCTGCCCAAGCTCAGTAGTGTCGACAGCCCCCATCATGGGACTGGAGGCCTGCACGGGATTGCCGGGGCCGGTGATCGTCGCTAACTAATATTTTCTAGCGCCATCTTAATTTGTTATGCTGCACTTTGCCGTGGACCGGGTGTTCACGCTAAGACAGCTGACTATGCTGGCAATTATTCTGTATAGAACGGTTCGGCTGGTCAAGCGCCTTGTTTGAATCATGCTAACGTTGGAATGCATTCCACTCGGGACTATTCAGAGTTTGTGCAGCTCTGAGACTGCCTGGCCTTGGATCTAAGGGATGTAACATCGGATTCGACCAATGCCGTGTCTCTCCAACGTTTTTGACAGGGTCCAAGTTCTTTTCCTGCGCTAATTCGGTCAATGCAACAATATTCTCCTGGAAGGTTCATGCTTCATTTCCTCTGGGGTGACGAACAGAAACAAATTCCAAGTAAGCGAGAGAAATGAAAACAAAAATATGGAGTTGACGCTAACCGAAGGATAAACAAAAAAAAAAAGAAAGAAAGAAAAAAAAAAAAAAAGGGAGGGCACCCCCAAATCTGCCCTCGGGCTTGGACCCCTTAACGATGCCGTCACCCATAATGTATGACTTTTTTATCTATTCACAATTAACCACCGGAGTGTAGCAGATTATCTTGGGCCCTGACAGGAGTCAGATTTCACAACAAGCTCGTGGCAAAAGTGCTATTCGCCTCCAAGCTTAAACTGGTAACTGAGAGAAGCTATTAAGGCTTGTGCGCAACGAAATTCTGCAGATAATTCCGCCGCACGTCTACCAGGGTCATTCTCTTGGAGGTAAAGGGGCCAGGCTAGAAACGGAGAAAGTGGGCGCTGCGTGGGTGTGGGTAAAAGGAAAGAAGAAGGGGGGAAAAGAAAAGAAAAGAAAAAGGGAAAGGGAAAAAAAAGAAAAAGAAAAAATCAACATGACATGAGCAAAAGCATTTCCACTCAGTATTTGGAAACAAATATCAATCGGGCAGATTCCTCGATCGGCCCTGGAACTTTCAATGCCGTGGTCATCGTCCAGCCTGCCATCTGACAACATAATATGAAACAGCATGATCCGTTTCCCAATACCATCGTTCAGTCATTTTATCCGGAATTTGTTCTTATGAGAATAAGACAAGCCTTTGTTTAGATAGTCGATCCCTCTAGACAATCGGCTATACATATAGAGTTGCTGAGGAGCTTCGAGGTCTGCGGCAATAAATGCAAGTCACGACTCAATTGTGGTTGACTTCATTTGCAGCTACTATCGGTAGGTAGATTCCAATTTGGTGTTTTATTTACCTACCGTCTTCCTTCTCGAGTCCCGTCATCAGATGCCTCACATTCCCTTTGTTCAACATCTCCTCCATCTTCCAGGTCCTCTTTTTTTTTGTTTTTTTTTTTCTTACATTATTGGATGCCTCGATACTCGTCGGATGGCTTTGTTTTGCTTATTCATTTGTTCCATTGATTCACCATCTCTATTATGTGACCGTTGAACCCCAGCAACTCCTTCATGACTTTTGGTGATTGAAGGGGTTCTGTGCATTGTTCCAACACCAACTCGCAAGTGGTCCTGTCCATGTTTTTCGACGATGTCATCAAGTAACGTGGAGAACAGCCATTCACTGGTGGAACGTGCCATGTTTTCTTTTTGTCCCCTACCCATTTTCTCTTCTATTTACTCTTGCGTTTGGCTTCCTTTCCAGCTACTTCTCTCAAACCACCACCGTCTCTGCTTCCTTCTTCAAGTCAACTACCCGTTCGAGCTGTGCTTGCTGGATTCTATCGAGTCTATATGATTGATATATTTCCCACATTACCGACAGCCTACCACACTCCACGACCTACATTGTCATCGAGCTACTCGTCTTGATGATCTGAGGCGAGCACTGACTTGGTGCTTAGAACCGCATACGGCTTTACCGGCAGTGTTGACTTCAACAAGTTCCCGAGTAGAAGCGACAATCGTTTTGTTCTTTTCTCTTATTCTTACTATTCCTTCTCATTTTTATTCGATTATTTCTCGAGCCGCACCGTTCACAGCCCAATGAGCGGAAGTGTCTAACTACTGCTCCCGATCTTTTCGTTGGCATTCTTTCTTGCCTGATCCACCCCCTGTCCAGCCATTGAAGCCTAGTTCTTTGGGCGTCACTTTAGCGCTTGCGCTGTTTGGGCTGATCCTAAGGATCTCGAGCCACGAGACCGGAGCTCATTTGATTAGCGACAAGTGTTTCTGTGGGCTTGCCAATGAATCATTGTGAGTCCCTCCCTGTTTTTGCCTTCTTTTCTTGATATTATTATCATGATCATCATTGTTATTACTATTATTTCCTTGCCCGACTGTTATTCTATGCGGCCGCGGTTCCAATCTGCCCCCGTGACAAATGCCGATGCTTCTGACATTTGATCTACATCCGGGGGGACTGACGTTTATTCTCCTATCTCGTTGGTATCTCAAACTTCCTCTATTGTTACACGATTTTTATTCCCCCTACCTATTCTGCTGTATTGGCATGACATCAAAGGGTACCGTATCCTTGGCTGACAAGGATGAGGGACCCTATTCTATTCTGGACTGGTGGAATTCCGACACTTGTTGTACCTTTTCTTTTCTTTTTTCTTTTTTTCTCTCTTCAGTTTCTTCTTTTTTTTTTTTTCTTTTGGCCCTCACCTTTGCCTCGTCTGTTCGCCTTGTGGGATATGCATATTGGGTATCTGCTCCTGCTCTAATCCTCCTCATGTGCCAGCAACCCTTCTACACGATTCTTTCCCAATGGATGGACCCATTACCACCGACAGTGACTATATTACCTCGCAGCGTCCATTTTCAGGGTCGATCGGCTTCTCTATGGATGACGAGGAGACTAGTCGAAGAGGAAGCGCCGTTGGACACCCTCTAGCGCAGCCGATACCAGCTACCAACGGCTTGAGGTACAACGCCCAACAGTCTGCGATGCAGGATGTGCCGTAAGTTGTCTTTTAATTCAGACTGCTCTTTGTTGCTCCACCTCGCCCGCTTGCAGCCACTAGTCACAGCATCCCTTTCGCGGCCGAAATGTCTTGAGCTATGATCCCTTATTATTATTTTCATGATTATTATCGCTGCTATTTTATTTTATTCCTTTGTTTCGATTTTCTTTTCGGATTTTTATCTTCCCGTGGATTTTTATTTCATTCTTATTTTTGATACCCATGCCACATGTATGCACCTGTGTATTGCCTCCCTGCTCATGTTATTTGAGCTTTCAATATGCCCTTGCAATTTTTGACCACATTCATCTGCCGGGACCCATCTATACATGCATTGTACTTGGGCTGCGTGGATTCCATACCGTCTTCTTGTTCTTTTAATTTTCTGATCATCTGCCTTTCTTTCCCTTCACGCTCCTTCGCTCTCTCGTTCTCTTGTGAAACTACTTAGCAGGTAGGCCGTGCTGACCTATAGCGGTCCTTTCAGATTTGCTACTTCTCCTACCATTCTAATGAGTCCCACCGATTCATGCTCCGGTTAGTATGACTTCAGTTCTTTGTTCTCAGTCTATCTCGCTAATGTAGCACCAAACTCAAAACATATAGATACGTTCTCGCCCGCATCTGGCTCAATTTACTCCCATTCCCCAAGCATACCCTATGACAGAATGCCCGACTTCAGGTCCCATCGGGTTCCTCCCCTGTAAGCCAGAATCTTCTCCCCAGCACATGGGTTCGCGTGCATCAATTGACGATGGTGGTATGTCCAGTCAACCACCTGCGGGGATGTCCTCGACCGTACAACCGCAGGGTACGGGGGGTGCGGGCATCATGAGAGACAGCTATCCAGCGACTTATACCCTTCAGCGAAGCACGTTTCCCTCACTTTCCAGTTTAAACGACATGTCACGGATATCGCCATATACGACCACGCCACGGGCTCTCGATGGAACGGTGGACCGCCCGCAAAGTCTGCTTCTAGGGCAGCCTTCGAGCATGATGTTTGATTCCCGGCTACACAACCCGACAGATGCTCCTCCCTTTTCCGACACGGCCGTCCTTCAATCCATCGTTTCGGGGACGCAGACCATCAAGCCGGAAATCCAGGCCAAAATCCACAAGGGATTCTTCCCGGTCGACGACAAGTGGACTTGCTACCGGCGCAATTACTTTTCCGTGTCCTGCTCGTTCTCCCTCCTTCCTTTCACGCATGCCCCGCTTTTTCTCAAATTCACGGATCATTCGACGGAGCGGATTCTATCATTTGCCATGTCAATATCAGCGATTGTGAATGCGCAGTATGGCGAGGTCCGAGAATTGGTCCAGCACACCCCCAAGCGTGATAAGCAGTCGGAGCGGAAGCCAGGGAAGGTGGTTTTGCAACCCTGTCAACCGCCGCCATTGGTTCTGGGCCACAGTTCCACAGGCATTGGCAGCCAGCATGGGTTCTCGTTGACCACTTCTCCCCCGAGTGGGATGTCGGTCGACTACGCCGCCCCCTACAGCAGCGCTCCGCAGCCCGCGCACCCGCCCACGCAGCACACGTTTGAGCGGATCCAGTTTCAGAAGGCCACGGCCAACAATGGCAAGCGGCGGGCCCAGCAGCAGTACTACAACCTGGTGGTCGAGCTCCACGCGGAGATCTCGAATCCGGTGGGCGGCGAGGACACTCAATGGGTGAAGATTGCGCGAAAACTCTCCCATCCAATGGTGGTCCGTGGCCGCTCCCCGGGCCATTACAAAGACGGCCGTCGCGACAGCTCGACGAGCATGGACCCTAATGGGGGCCGCGGTGGCTCGGGCGACGGCGTGCTACCTCCGGGCATTGGACCTACACGGTCTCACTTGATGATGTCGTACGACACACCACGCAGTGGCCCACCCTACGGTCGGGCGGATTACCATCAAATGCCAGCTCCCGACCGCTCGTCCCTAAGCGAAAGCCCGCACATCTCGTCGTCTTCGTCATCGGCCTTTGACATCGAGACCTTGAATGACGCCTCCATGAACCCGATGGATTCCATCAAAAACACCTCCAGCATGGATTCCTATCACGATTCCGGGTTCGGAGCGATGGACCGCAAGCCAGAAAGCCAGTATCGTTTCAATTTGCCCCCTTTCGGGTACAACGCTGTGTCTAAGAATAGCGAGGAACCCGGCACCAGCTATCCCGAGTCCTTTGATTCGATGGTTTCAATGATGCCCCATGAACAGCACCAGCATGAGTCTCCTCCCCATTACTTTAAACCTCCGATGAAAATTACACCGCCGGGGTATCATCATACCACGGGGGGCTATGACCCAGCCTACCCTGCTCGGACCAGTGATAGAGGTAGCCCGTATGGTCGATATCCATCTTCTCACAGTCTGTGCGCATAGCAACAGGCCCTGGTGGTTGGCCTTCCTCTTCTCTTCTCTTTTCTTTTCGTTCTATTTTCTTTTTCCCTTCTTCTTCTTCTTCTTCTCCTGCTTCCCTGTTTTCCTTACTTCCTTCCACAATTGGCCATGCATTACCGGCTGATCGGATGTCGATTCAATTCTTTTGTTTGATCTCATTACTACTGTCTTATTTTATTTTATCTTTCTCCTCATTTCCTTTGGATGGGTACTCTGTGTCGAGTCGAGCGCTGGTCGAGATGAAAAGTTACGGACACCACCTTTGGACCTTGAGAGTCGAGTTATGTCACGGCTGCTTGATAGAGTGCTCGAGTGGAGTGGGACCACGTTCATGGCAGCAGAGAGAGACTCGCATAAGCAAGGACTGCCAGGTATTCGACTATCCTATCAGACAGATCCAGGCTGTGTTCATTGTTTATCGAGTACGTCACGATTGTCTGGCACATCCATTTACTCCCTTTTATTTCGAGCGGGTGTCCTACCTCTCTGTCTGTGCTCATGTCCCACCTCATTTCCTTCCTCTCTTTTTTCTTCTTCCTGTTTTATCTTATTGTTTTTTTTTTGTCTCTATTTTTTTTTTCTTACCTCTTACCACCCACCCTATCTCCTCTGGAAGGATGAACGTGAACGGAAGGCATAGTGCGAAGAAGCGAAAAAGAAAGTACCGTACGGGTTAGACGCAGACTCGTCAGAATGTGTTTGTTTCTATTACTGATTTGATTTGATTTGATTCCTTGATATTAAATCACCTCTCATGAATATCTTCTACTTTCAATCTGTAGAGTAGGTACTGTACTGTACATAGTAGAGGCCATCGCAAAGGGTCACCGAGGGTACGGTTAAGCTGCTAATGCAGGCAGACAGACAGACAGACAGACAGGTACAGGTACCGCTGTACCCGTCGAATGCAAAGTCAAAGCCAATGACAAGGACTGCCGGACGGCGCTAACTACGGTAGGGAAAAAGAATGGAACGGGATAAACCTTAGAAAATAAGAAAAGAAACAAAAAAAAAGAAACGAAATTAAGGATCTGTCACTGTCGCTGTCACTGTCAGATTCCAAGAACTTGGATGAATCCCGTCCGTAACCGGTAAGAACCAGAACCAGAACCGGAACCAGTCCGATAACTACCTAGATATTTACCTCGGTATAGTCCATAGAGACATACATACATACACATAGAACAACAGAGACCCCGACCCAGTCCACAAGAAAACCAACAAGCCCAGGTAACCCAGAAAGGAACAGCGGAACGCATCGCCCCATGCTAAGTGGCGGGATTTTCTCCGACATGTTGCGCTGCTTTGCTTCCAGGGACTTTGCTAGTTGCTTCTGTGCCGCTGTCAATGTCGCAGCAAGAGACAAGGGGGAGGGGTGGATGATGGGACAGGGCGCCAGAGGGTTGGTTTTGGTGTAGTCTTGGTTTTTCCTTTTTTTTTTCTTTTTTTTTTCTTCCTCGGTAGTTTCACCCCCCTCGCTTGCAGTTTGTTGGTTGGGTTTGATTGAACAATACTTAAAGTACAGTAAGGTAGGTAGGTTAGTTGCATCTACGAGGGAGAGGGATTAAATTAGCAGCGCAGCAGCAGCAGCAGCAGCGGCGGCATGTCTGTCGACGTGTTCGCTCGCTCTCCGAGGACTGCTACCTACCTACTTACCAGGGTGGCAGCCTTAGGCGGCCGGGCCAATGGAGTAAAAAGACGCCGCCCGCCGGGCGAGAGAAAGGGAGGATCGAGTCAGACCGACTTCTATCCTTCTTCTGGGTCTAGGGAAATGTTAATATTATTTCGTTTTTTTCGTTGAGTTGGAGATTTTGGGGAGTCAAAGAAAAAGAAAAAAAGAAAAATACATGAAAATCAATTCATTAAACAAGCAAGAAAAAAGAAAGGAAAGAAAAAAAAAAAAAAAAAAAAAACCGCCTCGATCTTAGGCCAAATGACGACAAGATCGCCATTTTGGCAAGTTGGTCATCGGCCGGCAGCAGTCGTAGTTAGTTAGTCTACTTCTGGCCACTCACAGTTGGTTCATCTCCTTTTTTATTTATTATTATTTTCTTTTTCTTTGCTTCCCCGAGGTCTTTGTTGTCATCCTGATCCTGATACGGCTACCGACTGGTTGTTGCAGCCTTCTCTCGCTTTTTTTTTTTTTTTAAAAAAAATGTTGTCTCTCTTCTCCCCACGGAGTAATTTGACGAAGAGATGCGGAATAAAAGATCGATGTACTGGACGAAGGCAGATCGAGCGACCCGACACGACGGACGACGTCGAAAGGAAGATGGAACTAAGAAGAGATCGACGAATCCATTCGATGATCGACCGGACATACATTAGGCCCGCTTATGTCATTGGCAGTTCCCGTGACTTCCGTGACTTCGGTCGGGTGCTGACTAACGCCCGCTCGGCACGTTCCGATCCCTTCGTCTTTGATATCACTCTGTATGTAGTAGTTACTCCAAGGTACACACACACTCTCTCTCTTTCTCTTATTCATTCTCTCTTGTTGTGTTCGTCAATCTCCCTTTCCATCATCAATTTCATTTCAATCATTTCTTTAGGCACGAAAACAATAAGATGAAGGACGTGATTATCGTTTCAAAAATCGGGATGAGGTTAAGAAACAAGACGACCCTATCCATTCATCCTCCACTTCCATGTCCACGGGCCCGACACCCCCTTATCCATTTCATCATCCCCAACAGCATCCAGCATGAATTGGAATGAGATCCGTCCCAATCAGACGTGCAGATGGCCATCCTCTTTGCTCCATGGATTATTCTTTTGTCTATCCCTAGCGCGGCTAGAAGCACTTCATGCGTCGCGCGCTTTTCAGAATTGCGGATACCAACGAGGCCCGGCGTCGGCCGGGTCCAGCCAGTCTTCATGCCCTCGTGTACGGTATCGTACGGTAGAATGAGCTCACCCACCATGCACGTCGTACAAGGGAGTTCAATGATGGGGGGTTGGAGACGACGAGAGAGCCTTGCAGTCCACAGGAGGGTCCTGCTTGACTGATGGGAAGGCAGGGCCAACGAGGGCGCGGCGTCGCTGTTGGAAGATACATCCTCGAGTTGTGCAACCGTTGCATCCAATCTGCGTCCGTCTCCCACCGCTTCAGCTTCAGCCTGCCTCCTCCCCCTCCTTCCTTCTTTTTCTTTTCTCTCTCCTTTGGGACTAGCCAGTGGCCACTAGGTACAGTTAGGATGCATGCGAATTCGAAGGCCCGAGTCATCCGCCTAGAATGATTAGGCAGCCTCAAAAGCTGAACGGGTTGCGTCAAATGATCTGACTGACCGGGGAGAGAGACGGGAAAATGAAGCCCCAGGGTCATGGGCCCAGGACGACAGTGTGAATCCTTGATCATAGAGAGCGGTCAGACCGCAACGCTTTCCTGGGTAGTTGTGATCTTCAGATCGTCCTGGACGGGTTTTTTCCTTTTCCTTTTTTTTTCCACTTTCTCTTCTCTTGGTCACTGTTTTCGTTGACAAGCATGGGAATGAGATGTCAGCCTTGCCCCCATGATGGAGTGGCTAGATCTTTTCGCATTCTCACTCGCATCTGCTCTCTTTTTCTTCCTCGGTCCCATGCAATCCTGGTCTGGTCTGGTCTGGTCCGGTCTCTCCAATTGACAAGGGATTCCTTCAACCCTCCGGGCTAACATCCAACTTTTTAATTTGTTTTCCGGTTCTTTGTTTATGCCATGGCTCCCTTTGTTCTCATCCTAGCATTTCATGCATTAGACCTGCCTGTTTCACGAAACGGTCTCCGGATGTTGTGTTGCGCCAAACAAACTTCTGACGATTCTCGACACGCGACGGGTGTTGACTGTAAACGCCCATTTCTTGATGTCTTTGTATTGACGGGGCGCCGTTTTGACCCCGTTGGTCATGTCTCATGGCTGCGGTTTTGTTTTTCTTTCCTGTTTTTAATTATCCCGCATGTGCATGGTGGATTCTCTCTTTTCGCCTGCCCCCTTCATCTCCCAATCTCCGTGACTCCCGGCTCCACTTTCTTTTTCCGTTTTTTTTCAAACCCAATTATTCGACGATGGCAAAAGGTTGGCGCTGACTGGAAAGACGAACGGGAAACACTGACAAGGTCACACAGACGTGATGACTCCAGCCGCCTAGCCAGTCCACTCTGCCCTTCATCGAATGAGAAAAAAGACCGAAGGAGGAAAGAGACCAGAGAAGAGGGGGCGAAACTGTAGTCACAATCAAAGAAGAAAAAGAAAAGGATTTTTTTTTTTAAAAAAAAAAATGTGTTAATCATTCTTTTTTTCCCCCTTCCCCTTCCCCTTCCCCAAAAGTCACTCCGTCCACTCCCTATGTCTCCTTTTGTCTCCGCCTCTTCCTCCTTCTCCTCCGGGACTTCCCCTGGAGAAAAGATCAATTGAGATCAGATCCCTCTTTTTCAATTGTCCCCATCCTTATCGACCCTGGACACGCGCAGCGCCAGCTTGTGATCCAGTTCCTCCTGCTCCTCCTTGGTCGGCAGCATGCCCATGGCACCCTCCACCTGAGGCGAAGTCCAAAGCCCGATCGAAGCCCAGGCCATGACGCCGATTCCAAACAGAGCCCTTGTCTTGGGCGAAAGCGAACGGTACGAGCTGGGTTTTGGAGCGCACGAGGTCAGTTGAAATCCGGTCCAAACTGTTCGAACACTAGAGTACTGGGAGTACTTACCTCCAGAACGTCATGATGAATTTGAGGAATTGAAATTGAATAATAGAAAATAAAAATGAAATAACTTGGTTAGTTAAGAAGTAGGGAATTACTCCCAAACTTAGAGATCGGCTCTCGGTGCAATTCGTATTGAAGCTGAGGTCCAGTCCCGGTCAGGAGTACAACTGAACTGTGGAAGGGAAGTTGGCCGTTGCGAATGTGCCTCGGTGGCGCTAGGCGGGATCAGGCTTAGATCGTTGGTGTAGCTGTGGATGCCTTAGGCTGTTCTGTTGTTGACGGGTAGTTTGTTATGGCTTCATCTTTAGAATAGAGTAAGTATTTTTTTTTTTTGAAGACTGAAACCATGGATCCCATATGTTATTACTATTTGCGATACTAGATTATCGAACTGATTGGGCATACCTCACTCAATTCATAGACATGCTAGACACTAGATACTGGATACTAGATACAATATCAACACCACAACCGAAATCAATCTATTTACTTACATACTACTCAGGGCAATCATCCAGGAGTATGTCATCTTCATCTCCTTCCTCTTTTCTTATCCTCTTTGCTCTAAAACCCATCACTGACAGTGAGTAAATCCGGAAAACAGGAATCAAATAACACACCCTAACCAACACCTTGCCATGAAACCAACAGACAGACAGACAGACAGATAGATAGACACCAACACCAACACAAGCGCAAAAAGCCTCCCTATGCTATAGCTCTACCACAGCTACATGCAGGAGAAAACTCTCCTTGAACTTAATAAGCGCCTGCTTACCTTCGGGGAACACTCGATCTATCTATCTACATTAATCGAATTGCTAAAATATCTAACTACCATACAGAGACTCCTCCCTATCTCTAACCCCTATCTAGTTAATCACCGAATCGACGCAAGCCGAATGTCCCGAAGTAATCACAGATGAAACGGTCCCTCATACACCCTAATTCATACAATCCACCTCATCCTAGTCGACTCGTGCTTGTGCTCGTGTTCAGGTCTTATGAAGAGCCAGAGGCAGGCTACGAATATGATATGAGACAAGATAGGATATCTATGAAAACTAGACAGGTTGAAGAATAACGTCCTCAGTTAGAGGTCGCAGAAACATAAGGCCTGGAGGGTACACGGCGGTCATATCTGCAAAGAAACTAGAGAGGAAACGAACACATGGTCCCAGAATGCCAGAAAGGATGTGTACGGGGTATGAATGAAAGCGTTCTCTTGCTGTGATCAGGATGGTTGGAAGTCTAGCTAGTAATTCATCTAGGCGTTGGGACTGTATATCTCACAGGACTTATTTGCGTCAGGTTCTTCTTGTTAGTTAGATCTACATCTACACTTACATAGATCTACATTTACTTGCTGAGGCAATTCCAATTCATTTCAAGATTTTCGATTCAATGACTTGACATTAGTAAACAGATCATATCAAACCAGATCGTCATCATATAACTAAGAAGGAAGAAAGATGAAAGCTCTATACCTTGCTTGCGCCAAACAAAAACATGGAGCAGCCAGAAAAGAAAAAGGAGAGATATAACGAAAAACCATCCGATTCAAAGCATATCACATCAAATCAAATGCACAGATCAAATAATGAGGAAGAAAAAATGCTGGATACAGAGACAAATTGAATAGAAAGCAAGAAAAGCTATATAAAATTGAATTCAAACATTAGAAAAGATGGAATCTCGTACAAACACAGATTAATTAATTTTGTCTTTTTTTTTTTTTTTTTGGTGGATTGCGTGCTTTAGACGTTCTTCTTCTTGCCATACGCAATGTCAATCTCGCTTTGGAAGTGGCTGACAATCTTCTTGCGCTGGAGTTTCTGGGCGGCGGTCATGTATCCCTAATGAAAGTGAACATTAGCTTCTAGTTCTTCGGGTTGGGGGGAGACAAAGATGACAGGAACTTACGTTTTGAGAGGTCCACTCTTCGTCGGAGAGCACCACGCCGTTGATGATCTCAATACCACGGAGTCCAGCGGCACGGCCGGCAGTCTGCAGCTGCTTGAGCACGATGCCCTTCAGCTTCTCGTTGTGCACCAGGGTTTCGACAGAGTCGCCCTCGATGCCGTTCTCGTGGGCCAGCTTGAGCAGCGCGGCTTCGACGGGAACGATGATGGCGATCGGCTTGTCCTGGTCCTGGGCGGCGTAGACACAGATGTTGCCGACCACGGGGGAGGAACGGTAGACCGACTCGAGCTTCTCGAGCGCAATGTATTCACCGTTGAGGGTCTTGACCAGGTTCTTCTTGCGGTCGATGATCTTGAGGTGACCGTACTGGTCGAACTCGCCAATGTCACCCGTCATGAACCATCCGTCGTGGGAGAAGGCGCCCTTGGTCTCCTCCTCGTTCTGCCAGTACGCGGTGGTCACGCTGCCGCCACGGATGAAGATCTCACCCTGAGGAGGGTTGTTCTTGGTCAGGTAGCCGGCGTCCGGGAAGTCGACCAGCTTTACCTCGATCGAGGCGGGCAGGTCGCCGAGCGCGTCGGGGTTCCAGGCCATCGGGTCGTTCAGCGCACCCATGGCAGAGGTCTCGGTCAGCCCGTAGCCGCTGATCATGGGAGCAATGGCCATGGATAGGAACTTTTGCGTTTCTTTCGAGATCGGACCGCCTCCGTTCATCATTATCCGCAACCGACCACCAGTGGCGTCCTTCAATTTGCGGAAGACCACGGTGTCGATGATCGAGGCACCCATGTTGTGTCCGGGGAAACCGGTCGTCATCAGGAAGTTCTTGGCGGACATGGCTCCCCAGAACAGACCTCTCACGACGAAGTTGGCCTTGTTCAGGTTGTTCAGCACACCCTTCTTCACGGACTCCCAGACGGCGGGCACGCCGACGAGGATGGTGGGCTTGAACTCGCGAATATCACCCTTGCAGTGGCGCATGGAAGCGTCCGACAGCGTGCGAGGGTTTCCGTAACCCATAGTACCACCCCAGAACAGACAAAGGTTCTCGAACATGAATTCTAGAATATGCGCTTGCGGAAGGTACGTCAGAAGACTGTCCGAGGGGCCGATGTACTCTCCGACGATTGCGTTGATACCGGCGGCTATTGCAATTAGTTCGAGTGTCAAACAAACGAGCGGAGATCAACTTACTCGCAGCGATGACGTTCTTGTGAGTCAGAGGAACACCCTTGGGCGGGCCCGTCGATCCAGAGGTGTACATGATGCAGCAGAGGTCTTCCGGAGCGGGCGGGACGGGGTCCACGGGGTTCTCTTCACCCAGCTTTTGTAACTCGTCGAAGCTCACGATGCTCAGGTAGTCATATTCCCGTTTCAGTCGGTCCAGGTCTTCCTGCTTGACCTCCTCGAACGAGTTGTAGATGACATATTTGATGGACTTGGCGTCCTTGAGGACGTTGGCCACGGCGGGGATCAGGACGGGGTCGCAGAAGATGGCGGCACTGTCGGTTTGGACCAGAGAGTGTTTCAATCCTTCTTCGCCCAGGGTATCATATGCGGTAACGATGGTAATCGACTGAGACGAGGCTCCGTGCGACATGAGAAGCCAATTGGCGCTAGAGGAAAAACAAGTGTCAACCGTCAACCCCCGATCGTGTACAGTATTCCTAACAGTCGACGTACCTGGTGGCACCGTAGAGATGAACCTTGTGTTCCTTCTCGAGTCCCAGCTTCCGTAGACCGGCGCCCAGCTGCAGCGCCGTCTGCTCATACTCGACGAAGCTCTTGTACGAGTATTCGCTCTTTTCGAAATAGGTCCATTGCTTGTCGACCTCCTGCTCCTTGCCGTCGATGACCTTCTTGACCTTCTTGTTCTCGGCGTGGGTCTTGATCAGGCGACGGCTGCCGACGGCCTTCGCGTTGCCGAAGACCCGCGCAGATCGGCGGAAATTATCGTAGACGGTTGCGACGTCCTCCGAGGGCTTCAGGATCAGACCGTCCTTGGCCACGGGGAGGCGACGGGGGATAGTTTCTCCCTCGACACGCTCGTAGCCCGGAGCTTCCACAGTGAAGGGAGGCTTCTTGGACATGCGCGGTTGAAGGTGGGCATCTCTTTTCGACATGTTGGCGGCGAGTTAGAAGAACGGGAGGGTAGGTGGGAAAGAGAAGATGCGATTGACTACAGCAATTGGCAATTAGTAAATTGTTCTTCCCCCCGAGGGGCAAACCGGCATCGGATGCGAAAGGCGCAGCACGACAAATCGCCCCAGTACGAGCAGGAACCACAGGTTCGATGCGGAGTGGCAGAAGCCAAAACACCGGTGGGCGAGGTTGGATTAACTTACCAGGTGGAGACAAAGAAAAGTCAAGAAAAAAAAAAAAAAAAAGGAGGAGCACAGAATGCACCACGAGGATAGCCACGAAGTTACTGACGGAGAGACGAAGCTGTGCGCGGAGGGGAAAGCGCAGCAGAGGGAAAGGGGCGAGAAGAAGAGGAGGAAGAGGAGCGGCAGGGATGATGAAGTCAGAGAGTTTTCGTGGCTGGACAGGGCCACTTCTGCTGCCAATGACGACGCCGAGCCGATGGGACCTCTCGGAACAGTTGGTCGGTGTTGGAGTTTACTTTTGAAGTACGTTTTAAATTTATTTATCTATGGAGTACACTTCTCTACGTAGAACGATCATCCTCAATGAGACCAGCCATTGAGATCTCCCTTGCGCAACGGTCGGTACAGATACTCCGGGTTGAGGTATCCTTTCCCTGTCAACTCCCCTGTCCGGGTACCTCCCCGGCGAGTCCCTCCGTCGGCTCGGCAAGACCGTTCACTTGCCGCGGTTCGCAGTAGGCACTGATTATTTGGTCGTTGAAGGTTCAGCATACGCAGTACATAATTCCCGGCATAAGAGCTTCTTCGCCCATTTTCCAGATTGGAGAGGAAGTTCTTCCATCCCGGAGAGGTGCAAGAATTCCAAGAAAGGATTGGGACTAAGAAACCCCAAGCACTGCGATCCCTGTCGGATGATGTCATGCATCGACGTTCTTGTCAGCATCTTATTCCTTCCACTTTTTATTTCGTGGTAGGTCCAAGAACGTGGCAGGTTACTCAGTAGTCGGTGCTCGAATGTACTCCGTAGACCTCATATACTCTACGATCGTCCTCGTCAATCATCAGGACACCCTTCGCGGTGAGGAACCCTTTCGGGTGGCGTCGGCTTGAAGGCTGTCTATTCCATATCGCTCGGCCTTATAGGTCTAATTAACTACCTAAGAGGTGAATTCAAAATAGATACTTAAAGGCAGTTGCAGACTGATTTATCATCAACTGCACAACTTTCCGGCCAACTTGTGGTTCGTTTTCCATGCTTCTAATCATCTTCGTGTTGCTGATCAAATGATAGGTCAAGGCTCTTCCATACCATGTACCAAACCGACTACACGGAGTTACAGATTTTCGACCATAAGGACAACCCCTTGGGCGGCAAGGGCTACAACTTGAGACTGTGGCCGAGTATGCTGCGATATGCCAACCTAGCCGAGCATGTTCACTTATCCCATGATGCCTTCTTCGAAGGGACTTATACGGCTTATCCCTACGGAAGATTAATCGAATACCGTGATGGTACTGATGAACACGACGAGGAGGGCCTGCTGGCCCGCGATATCGAAAACTCTACGACCCGTTTAGCCCACTGAGAATAGTTGAATGACTTCAAATGGTAGCCATAAGAGCCCCTTCTCAGCGTGCGGAGTGGGCGAAATGTCCCTGCAGCTTATTCCCATTTCATCACATGTTCCGTCCGAGGAAGTCCGTATAATATCCCTCATTCATTATCTCTACAGAACTATTTTCCGTTTTACAAATGTACTCCACTGGGGATTAATCATGAAGGAAAGAGGGGGAAAGCAACATGCAAGCATGCTTGGAGGGATTTCCTGCAGTTGCTTGAATCAAAATAACACCTCTACGAGAATCTCGACTGCAGCTACCGACAAAGAAGAACTCCTGTTAGTCTGATAACTGATCTGGCCCCAATTCTAATGGTCCCAATTCCTCGAATGGTCCTAGGAAACAAGACAATCGTCAGAGACGGAACATGAACAATTCAACCCGCTCTATCAACCGTGAGCAGTCATGGAGGGCATAGAACACTTATCTACTGGAAAAACTGATAAGCTTTTTACAAGTGTACCAATAGAAGGAGAGATAGAAGGATATTAAAAAGGACTCATATGGAGGGGTAAACAAGGACGTTGAAATAGTTTGTCGTAAATTCGCTCAAAAGTCACACAAAAACAAATGAAAACTCGTGGAGGACATTCGTCTTCTAACGCCGTTGTAACACAAGAGACTGTGCACATCGCGTGGCAGTAGATCATCGATGAGAAAGTCTATCTCAAATGAGATGGGACTAAACCCATCAAGCAATGCGGCCCCTGTCAAATGATGTCATGCATCGACTTCTGGTCAGCCTTTTGTGTTTCCTTTCTTCTTCTTTTCTCGTACTCCGGTGTAAATCTCTAATCCACTTTGACGCTTTCGACGAATCCTGTGATTAACCTGATTGGGCAGCTACGCGGCTCCATCGCCGAGAGCCAATCACGGCCAACGGTTAAATCCAATTCCTTTCGGATTCTTCTGAATGTCTGTGGTGTTTGTGGTGTACTTAGTACTTACCTACCAGAAAGGGAAGTATACCTACAGTTACCATAGATAGATCTTCTCATGGAGAATATCTCCCACCTCCTGGCCGCGCTTGGCCCGGAGGTCGACGATGCAGACGAGGGTGCGTCCACCTTCCCACAACCACATAGTAAATTCCCCCATTAACCCATCCTAGAATCCTTCCTCATCTTCTCCGAACCCATCCCCTCCGCCAACCTGGGCATGATCGATCCCCGAGCTCCCTCCGTCGAGATCTCCATCCACGATCAAGACTACACCGTCCATCAGTCACCTGCAGTTCTATCCTCCGCTCGGGCAGGCGGCACGACCGGTGCAGGTATGTACAGTACATACTTACAACCTATCCATCAACACGACATCTAGGTAACGAAAGACCTGTATAGTCCTCTGGAAAATCACCCCCCTCTTCGCGGACTGGATCTCCGCCTACCAATCCAATGCCCTCTGGACGCATTCCCTGCTCTCGCCGTCTTCCACCGTCGTCGAGCTGGGCTGTGGCATCTCCGGTCTGATGGCATTGACCCTGGCGCCGTCTGTTCGACACTACCTGGCCACGGACCAGGAATACGTGCGTCGTCTATTGCGACAGAACTTGGAGACGAATGCCTCGGTGTCTGCGTCAAGAACCCTTTCGTCGAATTCAAAGGGGGGTAAGGGTAAGAAGAAACAACCCACGAGAACCGAGAAATCGAGTTCGAAATCGAAGACGAAATCAACAACCTCCTCCTCCTCCTCCTTTTCCTCTGCTGCAGTCGCCGCTCCCTCCAACATCACATTCACAACTCTAGACTGGGAAACCGACCTGGCGACCACATTGAAAGATAGCATCGAGATCGAAGACAACGAAAACAACCCCCCGGGAGAAGAACCAGAGGAAGAAGAAGAAGAAGAAGAAGAGGATAAAGGCTTCGACCTCCTCATCTCCTGCGACTGCATCTATAACGAAGCCCTCGTTGCTCCGTTTGTGCGGACCTGCGCGGACATCTGCCGTCTGCGACCTGTCTACATGGCTCCGGACAAGGACAACGACGATGGCAATGGTAACGGCAATGGTAATAGTTCACAGACAACCCGACCGCCCACGATCTGTCTGATTGCGCAGCAGCAGCGCTCACCGGATGTCTTTGAGACGTGGTTGCGGGAGACGATGCGCTTCTTTCGGGTGTGGAGGGTTAGTGATGAAGTAGCTGGGGAGAAGCTGCGGGTTGGGTCGGGGTATTTGGTTCATTTGTTGTTGTTGAGGGAGGGTGTTTTTTAGGTCTTCTCTGTTTTTGAATGGGTCGTGTATATACATACTACATTCATTTGTGCAGAGATGATGTGTTAGGTTGACTATGTCTAGTTGTAGGTTGTGGCTGACAGATGATTTCTTCAATGCCCTAGAACGGGATGATCCCGGATATCAGTCTTAGGTGATGAGCGCCGGATCGAGTCTTATCTAGAAAATGTCCTATCGTGACCATCGACATGAGTGTCCATAAATAACGCTTCAGATTGAATTGGCACCTGAGTCCATAGCATATATAAATATAAAGTGATAATATAACCACCGAGGTGATATATAAGAGAGAGGCATTACACTATTATAAAACATACAAAGAACCACCCATAAATGCACGATGAATGGAAGGGTATTGATGCAAAGCGGCAAACGGAGAACAAAGGCTAAAGCATGCTCATACTATGCGAGGTGGAGTTGTGCGGTGGAGGGAGGGATGCAAATGACGAGAATGTTTGGGTTTTCGGGGAGGGAGAAAACAACGAGGAAACAAATGCTGGACAGGCAACAGGAGACCAATTTTTGAATACGTTGTTTTTGTTTCTGTTTCTTCTCTTGCATTGATTATCTAGCCTCAGCGGTTTCTTTCAACACGCTGCTGCGCTCGGTTTCGAGGTCTCGTTCTCGGTGTCGAGGCATTTCAGCCTCGTCTAAGATAGGGCGTCGTGGCTCGGGAGAGGCTCGGGGTACGGTCTCAAGGGGACGAGGGATGGAGTTTACCCGCTCGCGAGCATCGTCTTCGGGGTCCCGATCAATGATGGAGGAGATGGACTGCTTCGTAGAGGTGTTGGGGGTGGGATTGAGCGCCTTATTTCGGTCCTCTTCGGCCGGCAGAGACGCGGCGGGAATAGGCAACGGCCGGTCTGAGGATTCGGTTTTCACGAGGCAAGGCTTCTCTGGTGTTTCCTCCTCCTCGGAGCCAGAAGAATAATCCACCTCTTGCTGGTAGCCCTCCGGGTCGGTGGGGGCCGATTCCAGACGACTTTCCTCGGTTGATGCACGATTCACCGTGGACATCGGGGGCAGAGGAGCGTTCGGATCGTAGACGATCCCACAGACCTCGAGGGCCCGAGACTGACTCCCCAAACTGCGGTCCTTGTGCTTCTTGGTCAGATGGCACATGAACCCGTGGAGAGTTACGAAATCCGACTTGCCACAGCCCGACACCGGGCACGTCAGATACACCAAACTCCCGTCCGACGGTCGCTTCCACAGGGCTCGTCCGGAAGGATCATGCGCCGCCGGTCGTCCATGGCGTTCCCCCCACGCTTCCACGTTCTTAATGGTATATTTCTGTTTCCGTCGGATCGAGGTCGCGCCCGTCGGGTCGTGAGGAATGTGCTGCGGCGGAGGATGAGGCGGGGGTGCTTGAACTGGCGGTGGAGGAATTGGCCGGGGCTCTGGAGGGCTTTGCTGCTTGAAGAACGCAAGGGTGGTGGCCGCATTGGTCTCCGAGAGACGACGCGGCGGCGTCGGGCGAAGAGGCGGAGAATCCATGCCTGCATTAAATCCCAGTCCCATCGAATCCCGCTTCAGGCGTTTCCGTTGCCTACGTAGGTCCTGGAAAGCGCAAAACAAAAAACATTTCCAGGTTAGACAACACTATACAAAGAGAGAAAAAAGAAAAAAGAAAAAAAAAAAAAAAGGGAGCCGCAGCATTTTAACATCTTATATCATACCTCTTCTTCGGCTTCGGCATTTTCGGTCATCCTACGATAATCTTCGTCCTCTCGCTTTCGAATGGCAAGTAGATGGCTACGAGCTGCCATACGCGATGCTTCTTCGTGCTCCAATTGCCTTAGGCGGGCCTCGATGTGGTCTATGTTCACCGGATGATGCGGTGGCGGCGGCGCCGGAGGTCCCGGCTCTTGCATAGGTGGAGGTTGGAAGGGTCGGAAGTGATGGTGATTTTGCATGATGTGCTCATGGTGTGCAATCTGAGTCGGGTTCATGGCGATTGGATGGAAACGTGGCAGGCTCATGTTCACATGGTGTCCATGCGGAACTCCGTTGAGTCCATTTTCATGGACCGGAGCCACAGGAGGCGCGGCAACTGTCATGACGACCCTGTTTGGAGACAATTCGAAGATTAGTGTTCTGAAGGTTTACTTCTGGGTTTCTTCCGGGGGGGGGGGGCATGTACATGCAGACGGTTGTCGGGAATGAAGCGCGGAGAAAGGAAGAATTAAGAAACGAGAAGAAGTAAGGGAAGGAGAATAGAATGTGAAGATTATGTCAAGGAGGAAACAAAAATTTTGAAAACAAAAAAAGCAAAGAAAAAAGAAAAGAAAAGAAAAAGCAAAAAAAGGTAAAACAAGGAGAGCTAGTCAGGAAGCCGAGGGGAACAGGAGATTAAACGGAACCAAAGAGTACGGTGTATTAGAATGAAGGGCGAGTGAGCAAAGGGAGCAATTATAAGAGGCAGGGCGAGAGGAAGATAAGAGGTGCGGAGAGAAGCATGGACGAATAGATCGGGTTGTGAGTTGAAGGCAAGGCAGGAATCAAGACTTACTCTGCAGGAATGGTAGAAAGCAAATGAAGAAGAGTACAGTAGAAAGTACTACAAGACAAGAAAAAGGAAGCAGAAAAACAAACCGCTAGCGCGCTGCACCCTGCCCGTTGTTGCCCTCAAGAAAGTAACTGGGAAATTTCCCGCTCGTCCAGTCAAGATGAAGGGACTCGATGCAAGTGGTTCAACGGCCACGCAAGGGATTCAATGGATTGGAAAATCATCCAAATGAATTCTAAAGACGAGATGGGAGGGGGGGGGGAAGGACGAGGGGAAAGAAGGTTAATCGCGAATAGAATGGAATTGGAGCCAAAATCCGCTAGTTTTTTTGTCTTTTTTTGAGAAATGACAAAAATTAGAATTTAAGGACAAGAACAGAAAAAAAGAAAAGAAAAAGAAAAAAAAGAGTACTTCGGGAAGCCAGACTAAGAGAAATGAGCAAAAGACACGAAAGACTAAAATAAATAAAACCAGATCGATTGGGACAGCTCCAAGGGACTAAACCAACTAGCCAGAAAGCTAGCGTCTTGCGGTCAGTGGGAATCAAACATCGCCATGGGTCCGGTTTTGGTGAGCAGATGTAGTAATAATTGTCAATAATCGCCTGGTCGTACAAAGACCGATGCTTCACAATCCCCAGTTTTCTGGCCTACAGTACATATCGGGTGGGACATGGCAGTTTTCATTCCGTTATCCGTGTTCCTTAGGGATGAAGATTCATGGTGTCCTCCGTCGTCTTTCTGTCCCCATCATAATATTAATAAGAATATTAAAAAATAATCCATGTCGGCACATATTCATAAATGTGTAGTGTACATCCGTCATCCAGTCCTAGCCACTATTACTTGTAGCTCCCCCCAATCATCCAATGCGTTGTGGTAGTCTAGACGTTCTCCGAATAGAAATCCACTACTGTCACACTAGTGACAAACATAATCAATTCATCGATCTATAATTTGTGATTTATCAGCATCCCTTGTGCCTTTGCCCGTGAAGGAGGGGAAGGGCAGAAAGTTAAATGGTAGGGAGCACTGTGCGTTGAACTGTCAAGTACTCCGTAGATCTGGTGGTGGTGACAGTTTGAACTATCCCCATATCTGGACTGCATGCGAGCTGCCTCTCCCTTCCACAGGCAAGGGTGGAGAGAGCCAAGGAGGAAGAGACACAGAAAAAGGAAAGGAAAAAAGATAGCGGCAAGATTTCTCGGGTCTTCGTTCAGACTCAGATTCTTGTGTACTCACTTACTCAGTCATCTTTGAACTCGTTACTTTATTTTTAGCGACCGGGGACCAATGAGATCCAGATGATCTACTACTTGTATGTAACGCAATTAAATGAAAAGGAATGTGGAAGATCATAGAAGATCGGTAGTGTTGTGGAAGTGACGCAGAAAGTGGATTACAGTAGAAGACCGAGAGGTACGTACCCGTATAATAAATCAATCACCCATTCTTCCTCATTGCTGGAAGATATTGAAAGTGAAAACACAAGAAGGAGGGGGGGAAGGACAACGCAGTCTTAGATGGCACAATGAGATTGAAGAAGGAAGAGGGACCTCGAGCAGGGAGAAAGGCCTTCTCCCCCTTCCTACCAGGGAGACAGAGAGTCGAGCAGCTCGAGCAGGAGAGAGTGTGTGTGAAGGACCGAGTGGAGACGACCAGAAAGCGCGATGATTATTCCTGGAACAGGTACATCGACGAATGATGAAAGGCGACGTTTTGCAGGCGGGCAAAACACGAACTAAAGGAAGCGACTCCCACTGGCTCGCGCAAATTGGGCGGGACAAGTCGATGGGGCTGGAGATTAATCAATCCCAGAAATATTTGCCAATTGGCCTCGTCTTTTTTTTTTTCCCTGCTGTCCCGTCTCTCTTTCCACCCCCTTGAAGTTTATTCTTGTTTTCTTTTGGTTTTTTTTGGGCCGGTTGATACATCCATGGGTCTCTCCACGATGAATCTGGAGTGCAACCAGGTCTGACGGAATCGTCGTTTCCGACGTCCACGGTGTAGAGGACTTCTTTCTGTCTCTACCCACCCTCCCTCGAGCAATGCATGACTGACTGCATTTGTGTGCACAGTTGATTTGTTCAGGCTACTGCACCGCTGCTGCAAGTCCCCCGGTGGAGCTCCCCCGTTGCATGTGTGCTGCCGATAAAAAACCAGGAAAATGTGGGCATCGCCAATTGTTGGGGATTGACTGGTTATGGCCGAGGTCGAATGCTTTATCAATGTATATTGTGTGAACTGTTGAGTGTACACTGAGTAATGTAGTGTCAATCAAGTGTGTGGACAGATGGTAATGGACCGGGGAAACAAACATCTTGTCCGTCTGAAACAAAATGCCAACCCCGACTCTTAACTGACCTTAACAAATGATGATAACCATTAACCATAATCCTTATGGTTATCGTCCGTACATTCCGGCGATAGTCTATTCCTTCGATTGCCATGACTATTAGAAAATGAGTAACCAGTAACTATCCCATACTGGAACCACGCCGTACCGTGTGTGAAGGCCCCTGCTTTCCTCAAGGCTCAACCACTCTCCAAACTATTCAACTCGACTGGATCGATAAGTCCAAAAAGTATTGTCAATCCTGCATATCATGCTCCACCAACTGTGCATCTCGCCTACCCACCCACCCCTTCCCTCCTTCCCCCTCGTCCAGGATTCGTCGGTCGTCCTGCCTTCGCCATGAGAAGTTTGTCAACCCCCCCTTTTTTTATCGAACATTCCAATAGGAAAAATTCTTTCCATCGACAGATGGATGGTCATCATACTTGCAGAATGGTGTTGGTGCGATTCATAGTTTTTCCCCAACCCCAGTTAAGTAATATATGTATGGAGTATGGGCATAGATAAATGAATACGTGCTGGTGTAAGTAGTGCAAGTCGTACCCCGTAGTTCTCAATGGAGGTTTCCAGTCCAAGAAAAAAACCGGATTCTGCGGGCGGATTTCTTCTATTGCTCTCGGGCATGAACATATTAGTGATTAGAAGCAGTTATGACATCGTTGTCCCTCCCCAGGAAGATTTTTCATCTCTCGCTCAAAGGCTATCCGTCTATGCAAGGACGTCGACTACTATTGACTATTGAGACAGACAACAAGTAACCACTGTAGTTAGCGGTTTATTCTCTAACTAGCTATCCCCAAGCTGAGAGTTACATGATCACTCCACGCTCCCATAGCCGGATGACTACCTATAGTACAATAACAACAAGTGGTAGAATAGTAAGGTAGCTTAATGACAGCAAAGAATCGTCATATTTTAAAAGAACAAAAAAAAAAAAAAAACCCCCCCTACAAATAGAAAACCCTAACAAATAATAATCAACCCCCGATCCTCTTTTCGTCAGACTATTTGCTGTCCTAAGAATTTCCTGCCCCTCTCCTCTCCACAGTGTCAAGTCAGGCCAAACCGTCAAAGTCAGTCAGCCTGGGTACCTAAAAACTAAACCAAAACTAACGGCACAAAGTTAGAAATCGACTGAGGTCTCGACTTGACAAAAGTATAAGCCCGTCAGTAAGAATCAAATTAAAATGATGACTATATTACCCCATCGGGCTAGATTTGGTCTGGAAGGCTGGAAGCATAAACGACTCATTCCTCAGTCGGTCCCAGGGCCAATTTTTAATGAAGAAAGTACGGAATAAGCGCCAAGTTAGAATAGGAGAATTAAATTGAACCATCAGTAAATATCATTATCATAATGAAACCTCAATCTCTGTTCCCAAAAGAATGAGAAAAACAGCGAAAAGAAGAAAGGGGAAAAAAAACTGAGAACAAGAAGGGAAGAAAAAAAAAAAAAAACCCACAACCCACATGGACAGACAGCCGACTGATGGACCATCTTCTGGATGAGCGGGTTTTTTCTTTTCATCGTTAGAGGAGGGAGGGGGGGGTCCGTAAGCTAGGGCGATTGATCTGATTCGCCCCATTAGGTTGATTAAATGGCCTTGGATTTAATTAAATTGAGTCCATCCTGTGATCATCCGCAGACTAGTAGGGATGGTGAATGAACAGCTGGCAGAGCAGAGGACAACGCGGAAGCAAGTGTGTCTGTGTGTCTGTGTCTGTGTCTGTGTCTGTGTTTGTGTCTAGTGTCTGCACCTTAATGTCTCTAACTACTGGCTCTACTGTGTATATCCGCATGTTCCAGAGAATAATCATCTTTGTTGATGACCTCAGACATCCAGATCATGCTGATGAGTGTCAACAGCGCCAGTCTCAGTCCTAAATCATTGAAGTAACCCTCCTGGGCGCCAACTAGCTCGAATCCAACTGGTTTAGCTAGCTGGCCAGAATAAAGACTCAGAACCACAGCTGTTTGTGAAAAAGGAAACTAGTGGATGTAATCAGTACTTTTGCCTTGGGCCGGTGCATACTCCGTACATGGAGTGCTCTTCATATTAATCAATGTTTATATTAATATTAATCTCGATGTTAAGAAGACCAACATGGATTCATTTGTTCCCGGTCTATTCTGGTCAGGTCAGGGAGCAAGCTGGTCTTCACGGATCACAATGATAATCATAATAATGTAAACACTGTTGCTGACTCTTTCGTAATTGACCCACTGCCGATTCGACGCGATTCCAGAAGCAACAAGTTGTGGGCAACTGAACCACCTCCTGGGGTAACAACGGTTTCAGAGTAAGACTGCGACTCCATTGTGGCAAAGTCCTAAGGAGAGTGCCAGAGATACTCCGTGTCCATGTTGCAAGGGGAAAAAGTTTTGTTTGAATCGAGAGGAGAATTTCTTGTTCTATTGTCACACGCTCCCAAGCCCACCACAACCTGATTTTTTTGTGGTCCCAGCCGTTATGTCATTAAGTTACATGGTAAGACAAGGTTGTCTCGAAAAAAGAAAAAAAGAAAAACCAAAAACAAATGCTCAACCAGCCAAAGAGGTATGAAAGGCAAGCGGGGGAGTTGATAAAACAGAAGATCCGGACAAGGATAAAAAGGAAATAAAATGAAAACCCCCAGACACCAAGTAAAAGCTATCAAAGTATGTATACATATCATATGCGTGTTAAAACATTCACGAAGAGAGAAAGGTCTCTAGGAATCGAAGAAGAAAGAAAACAGAAATACAGGGTTACCCATATCCTTCAAGCGGATTCAGGGTTGGCACATTTAGGCCTTGTTCTCGCCCTGCTGGCCGGCCTCGCCGCCCTGGGACTGCTGCTGCTGCTCGGACTGAGCCTTGTGCATCTTGTCAAAGAGGGTCAAGCTGGCGTTCTGGAGCTCGTCGGTCTTCTGCTTGAAGTCGTCGGCGGTGGCGGTACCCTCACCGGACTGGTTCTGGGCAACGAACTCACGGAGGCTGGCAATCTTCTCACGGATCTGCTCAGCCTCGGCCTTGTCGAGACGGTCCTCGAACTCCTTGAGGGCCTTCTCGGTGTCGTTCACGACGGAGTCGGCGCGGTTGGCAGCCTCGATGGCAGACTTGCGCTCCTTGTCCTGAGCACCGTACTTCTCGGCATCGTCAACCATGGACTGGATCTCAGAGTCGGAGAGACCGGAGCCGGAAGCGATGGTGATGGACTGGTCCTTGTTGGTGGACTTGTCCTTGGCGTGGACGTGGACGATGGAGTCGGCGTCAATGTCGAAGGTAACCTCGACCTGGGGAACACCACGGTGGGCAGGGGGGATACCAACAAGCTGGAAGTTTCCAAGCAGCTTGTTGTCCTTGACAAGCTCACGCTCACCCTGGAAGACCTTGATCTCGACAGCGGTCTGGAAGTCGGCAGCGGTGGAGAAGACCTGGGACTTCTTGGTGGGGATGGTGGTGTTACGGTTGATCAAACGGGTGAAGACACCGCCCAGGGTCTCGATACCGAGAGAGAGAGGAGTGACATCAAGCAGCAGAACGTCGGTAACCTCACCGGCCAGGACGGCACCCTGGATAGCGGCACCAATGGCAACAGCCTCGTCGGGGTTGACGGACTTGGCGGGCTCCCGGCCGAACATGGACTTGACGGACTCGGTGACCTTGGGCATACGGGTCATACCACCGACCAGGATGATGTCCTGGATCTCGTTGGACTGGAGGTTGGCATCCTTCAGGGCCTTACGGACGGGCTCGATGGTGCGGCTGATGAGAGGGTCAACCAGGGACTCGAGGTTGGCACGGGTCATCTTGTGGTTGATGTGCTTGGCACCGCTGGCATCAGCAGTGATGAAGGGCAGGTTGATCTCAGTCTGGAGGGAAGAGGACAACTCGATCTTGGCCTTCTCGGCAGCCTCACGGATACGCTGGATGGCCATGCGATCGCCAGAGAGGTCAAGGCCGGACTCCTTCTTGAACTGCTGGACGATGTGGCGGACAAGGCTGATATCGAAGTCCTCACCACCAAGGTGGGTGTCACCGTTGGTAGACTTGACCTCGAACACACCCTTCTGGATCTCCAGGACGGAGATATCGAAGGTACCACCACCAAGATCGTAGACAGCGACAATACGGTCAGCCTCCTTCTCCAGACCGTAGGCAAGGGCGGCGGCAGTAGGCTCGTTAACGACACGGAGGACGTTCAGGCCAGCGATCTGACCGGCGTCCTTGGTAGCCTGACGCTGGGAGTCGTTGAAGTAGGCGGGGACGGTAACGACAGCGTTCTTGATGGGCTTGCTGAGGTAGTTCTCGGCAGTCTCCTTCATCTTGTTGAGGACGAAACCACCAATCTGCGAAGGAGAGTACTTCTGGCCGCGAGCCTCAACCCAGGCATCGCCGTTGGTGTGCTGGACGATCTTGTAGGGGACCTCCTTGATGTCACGCTGGACCTCAACGTCGGTGAACTTGCGACCGATGAGACGCTTGGTGGCGAACAGAGTGTTCTCGGGGTTGACAACAGCCTGACGCTTGGCAGCGATACCGACCAAGCGCTCGCCATCCTGAGCGAAACCGACAACGGAAGGCGTCGTACGGGCACCTTTTCATTCAGGTTAGTACAGTGATGACATCGAATGGCGGGAAGCTCCCGATCCGCGCTTTGACCGCCAAATCAAGGAGCTAAAAATTCTTCACTTACCCTCAGTGTTCTCAATGATCTTGGGGGTCTTGCCCTCCATAACAGCAACGGCAGAGTTGGTGGTACCTGTTGGTTCCAATTAGCTTTGCATTCATCTTTTTTTATTCATGTGTCGACAAAAACCTACCCAAGTCAATACCAATGACCTGGCCCTTCACCTTCTCCTCGCCGCCTTCCGTCGAGTTCCATCTCCGGAAGGATGTGGTAGGGACTCTGAAGGTAGAGGTACGAGCGATGGAAGAGGCGCGGGGGAGCTGGAAGAGGTGATCAATTAGTTTGTCTGAAGCTGAAGCGCATGTTGGTCGACGACTGTCGCAAGGTGAAGAAACTTACAGCGCGAGAGATGCGAGAGGACAACATTGCGGATCGATTAAATAGGGATAAAAAATACAGAGGGAATTAAAAAAGAAGTACAAGAAGCTCCAATCGATTCAATCGAAGGAGAATAGAAGAGGGAGAGAGGATGGAGTGGATTAAAGGGATAGGATAATAGAGGAGAGGATGGAGAGGAAGTATTTGCGGAGGAAGAAGAAGGCAAGAAGGGAGACGGGCAAAGCAGGCGTAAAAAGAATTGCACGGAGAGCTTCGGCCCGCTCGTCGAAGTTGGTAGAATCACGGGCAACCGGCCGGCCTAAGACCCAATCAGCGTCTGATATGCCAGACCGCCTGCTAACCGAGCCAATCACGGGACCCGGAAGGAGCTCCGATTGTTTTCCTCGGAGGCAAAGATCGCAGTGGACCGGAGGTATCTACTACTAGCTACTAGAACACTTGTTACTTGTTAGTTAACTAGTTAACTACGTGTTAGTCATGTCTACCGGGAGCTGAAGGTGGAGGCAACTCCATTGCTTTCCTATTTTCTTGCCATCATCTCTCAATGCCGAGTGGGACTCGTGGCTTTATTGCCTTATCCGAGCTTTTCCCGAGAATTCTTGCAGTTCAATATACGAAGTCGAGAGAGGTTATGGTCTTGTTTATTCATTATTTCAAAACTTCTACATCACAGTTTGTCATTGGGGGTGCATTTCTATCTGCATATAGCTTCGGCCAATGACGTGGATTGTACGGGAAACGGATGTAGGTACCGATGTATATACTATCACTATTGAATAACTATAGACTATAGACTATTGACCTCAGACCTTCCCGCGTAGTCAATCCCCCATACTAGTGAATCTGTGGGGCATAATCTACTTGCCTGATACATTGAAAAGCATAATACAGGATTTATGATCCAGAAGAAATCGATAATCGAAAAGGGCATACAAGTCTACGGTTAGATATATTTAGTTACACTTGACGGCAGTGAATATTTACTATAGTGAGAACAACCAAAGCACCATTGATAAGTTCATGTACAACATCTATAGGCTATGTGAGTAGAAAGTCCTGATGATGAATACCAAGACCATGATTATTTCGAAGTCATTCCCTTCTTCTTGGCTGTGTTTTCACTGACACAGTACCAGAGCCGTAGTAGCTTCTAGAGGTAAGCATATGTGTAATGAGCTAAACCAAGCCCCAACCTTCTAGAGCACGTAACTAGAACACGTAAATCTTCGAACTCAATCTATTAGATGGCATCGCATATATTAGTCAATGTTCCAGTCTCGATGCACGTTCTGTCATATCATCTCGATGATCGCGTTCTCGATTCGGGTAGATGCAGAATCCGCTGGCGCTATAAATTGTAATTGGTGAATTATCTTAGAATAGAGTGTCCTAGGATCTCACATGCCCAATTGCTCCACGAGGTTAGGTTGCTTCCTGTCTTCTGTCTTGTAAATCGGGTGTTGGTTCGACGGGAACCTCACGCAAGCAGAATTGACAGACTGCAAAGGCAGATGAACCTTGAAATAAACATGAAAGCCAAAGAGATGAAACGGAAACGCATTCGGCAGGGCGAGAGAGAGCACCAAAGCACTGAATGCGGCAGGACTCGAATGACTCGACCGCATTCGCCCGCAGGACAAGAAAAAGTTTTCCCCGGATTGAAGGTGTCATGTCTTACGTCATCCGCCCCAAACCGCCAGGAAGTCGTGAACGACAAGGAGGGCGCTTGATCTCTCTGGATTCTTGTACTCCAGTCACTGTATGCTACCTTGAGCTAGTCTCTCTATCGGCAAAGCTGCAGGCAGCGCTATATGCAGCCTTCACCTTTACACCTCACCCAACTAATCATCGCCACCTAATTATCCTCTTGTGACCTTTCCGTCTCTCCTCTCTCCGCCGCCGTCACCGTCATCTTCCCTTCGCCTTTTTACTTTTAAACCCGTCGCCTTCCTATCGGCGGTGCCTCCTTCTAACCGTAATTCCGACAATGTCACGTTGATCCCGACACTAAAACCACCATGACAACGGATTCTGCGCTCTCGTTGGTCTTGACTCATCCTGCAGGTGATGGTCTGTTTCGACCGCCAGCTGACCATGTCTCGCTTATCTAGGTACCATCCGACCGAGTCCTTGATCCTCCCGACGAAGCGTCGCTTCTTCCCTTTCAAGATCCCGAATTTGTTCGTGCATCCTCCCCGGTTACATCATCTTTACCTGCTGGACGGGATCTGAGCTAATGGCCCCCATAGCCACCAACAACTCCGAAACTATATTAGCACCGCCGACCCCGACAGGATCTATGTCGTCGTCGACCGAGTCATATACGCGGTACATATTTCCACCGAAAAGCGGGAGACTCTGGCAGTCATACCATTCGAACCGAAATGCCTGGCTGCTGGTAACGGGTGGGTAGCCGTGGGGGGCTCGGACAACGGCGAATGCGCGTTTGTCAGCGTTACCGATCGGAATGGGCGCGTTCAGGATGGTTCTGGCTCAACGACCTCCCAGTCATCGGATGTTGATAGCGCTCTGCCAATTGACCTTGAGTCGTCCTCGAGGTCTTCCCCTTCGTGGCTGGCAGGAGAGGAGCCCGGAGCTTCCCGCGATGCTGGGAGAACGGAGATGCCAGACGTGAGATTGCATAAATTTGGTGGTAGTATCGTGAATTCGGTGACCATTCATCGTTTGCCTGGAGATGCGAAGGGATCGACGGATGAAGACATTGCTGTCCTGAGGTACGAATGCGGCGACACGCCAATCTTAGCTTAGCGTGCTAATTTCCTCCAACAGTAACAACGACAAGACGGTTACCATTTATTCTCTGACCCGATCGAAAGTCATCAAAATCCTACATCATCAAGCATGTATGAACTATGCGATAATGTCCCCGGACTCCAGCATTCTTGCCGCTGTGGGTGACGAGACCCGTGCCTATTTTTATGATGTCAGTCGCGACCCCAATTCAACCGCTCTGACGGAAAGCGGCGAAAGGTTCTCTGGCTGGGATTGGGATCTGCTCAGCTGCGTAGAGATGGATATTGGAACGCGGTTTGATGACGGATGCTGCTTTAGCATCGCATTCTCGCAATTCAGTCGACTGTGCGCTATCGGATCGCAGTCTGGAGTTATTACCGTGTTTGACGTCAAGACACTTCGATGTGAGCCAAACGCCAAAAGTTCGGTTATATGCCATTTCGATTCTTCGAGGCCCAGTTGCAATGGAGGTGCTGTGCGCTGTATGACGTTTGCCCCTGAGCCTTGGGATCTCTTGGTGTGGCTGGAGGAGAAAGGACGCGCTGGGATTGCAGATGTTCGTCAGGCCTTTGTGCGTAGGCAAATTCTCAATTTGGATATGAACGAACCCGGCATCCAGGAAATCCGGACCGAGCCTCTTTTAGATGATTCCGTGGATTTGGGGTTCGATCTGGATAGTCGATTCAGCCTAGAAACACGCAATGAAGTTGACGCAGCACAGAGGGCGATACTCGATTCGGCCGAGAATCCGTCAAATGAACGCAGGGGAGCCTCGTCTGACAATTTGCCGTTGCGCGATAGCTTAATCCACGATCTCTCCGAAAGGGAAAGGCTCATCGTGGAGTTTTTGAACACGGCGCGCTGGACGTCGAGGTTGGAAGATGGTCTGGCGGAGCGACGGGCCAGAACTAATGCGAATCCACAGCCTGTACCTCGTTCACGATTCCAAGGTTCCACAGATGTACCCAATCGTGCTTCTCGTCCCACTTCTCCCCTTCGTCAAGGCGAACCGTCGCCTGGAGGGCCGCGAGAAACACATCCTGCTCATGCGACCGCTCTCAATCGAAGACAGAATGTACGGCGACAAAGCTCTGTGGTGTTGTCGCACGACAATCCGGAGGCGGGAAATCGTACGCAGGAGACGAGCGATCCAAACCTAGATCCACAGCCAAGTATAACACTCACTTGGACCGCTTCGCCTTCCGAGATACATTCTGCTACACTGGAACATCCGCAGCGGTCAAGCGAGTCGAGTTCTAGTGATCCCAGCAGTTCCAATAACGAGGCCAGCGCGTCGAATCAGCGGCTGCGCATGATTGGCCGCCCGACGGCTAATTTCGACTATTCGACTACAACCACGGACTCTACTCTGCGACCGAGGACACACCAGCAATCTCATTCCAGATCTAGACGATCTGGGAGGCAAGATGGTACATCGGAGGCTCGACATGAGCCGTCGCGCTTCTCTAGCTCCGAGTTGGAGACCAATGTTGCTGCGCTAGAACGACTTCGGCGTCAGCGACAAATAATTAATGAAGCACACAACCGAAACAACCAACGCGAACGGTATCGACAACAAGTGTTAGGTTCCGACCAGTCTCGCTCTTCACGGTGGATGCGGAGTATCTTGGATGAACTACCCGATCGAAGTTTGGGTGCTGCGTATAGAGACCAAGATACAGGTAGCACAGCTGGAATCGGCTGGGGTGCGGATGGCAGAACGCTGTAAGTTCATCTTGGTGCTTCACCGATTTCGAGAGAAAATAGCTGACTCGTATTGCTTTGTAGTTATATTGCCACGGTGGATGGGATTTTTGAATATCAGCTCAACATAAGAGACCGGAAAACATTTCCTGTTGTCAATTACCGATAAAGTCGCCCTCCCACTTGGCTGTCTATGACTCTTTTTCCTCTTTATGTCTTTCACGATGGACCGGTTGACATTCGTTTCTTCCTCATTTGATGCCAATTTTTCGTGCAACCATTTCATCTTTTCTCTCTTATCCATGTTTAATATGGATCCCTATGCCCCTTTCTGCGAGAGGGATTGGACGCTTCGAAAGCCACGACATTCCAGAATTTTTTAAGCACAGGTAATTATGGCTTCAGGGAGTGTTTTGTACTTTCTTCTTTTCTTGTCTTTTTTCATTTTCGGGAGCGCCCAGTACAAATCATCGGTTTGGGTTATTATATTGCATCTGCCTCTGGCGTCAAGGAAATTGTAAAGGAATATTTCCATTAACTCAGGTACCATTTAACATGAATAAAAGTTGCGATTCTCCTGTCTTTCGTGTACGGAGTAATTGGTCCATAATGCTTTGGTCGAGAGTG
This sequence comes from Aspergillus ochraceus, assembly GCA_004849945.1. NCBI lineage: Eukaryota > Fungi > Ascomycota > Eurotiomycetes > Eurotiales > Aspergillaceae > Aspergillus > Aspergillus ochraceus. The sequence goes on from SSOS01000002.1 coordinate 3,371,321, forward strand.
TTTGCAAATTCAAGGATGACCGGAAAAATAAAATAGACAGACAAAAATGGCCAGAATTAGAAAGGAAGAAAGTAAAAAGAAAAAAGCAAAAGGAGAATTCCGTGAAGCAATTGAAATCGACGATCAGAAGCGACCGATTCCAGTTTAGCTGTCCCCACATAACACGACGTCAGCGAACAGGAAGTTGTGTGTGCGGTACCGCCGCTAAATGCCGCCCAACTGCCTCTTCACGCTCACACCTTCAACCACGCCAACCTGTGAATGTTGGCAAAGCATCGCCCATTCCACATCCCCATTCAAACCATTCACACTACTCCACTTGGCACTGTACAAGACTGCCATTTCAGTCAATTTGTACTAGTCTTCATGTTCTAGAAGCCTGTTATCGAAGTGCATTGATCTTGATCTCTTGACAGATACATCATCCATTTGACATAGTTGGCTCCCCTCTTTTTTCTACAATGGCTGAAGGTCTTGCCTCAACTCTCGCCGAGTTGAGTTTGAACACGCAGCAGCTTAGTGGATCGGCATTTGATGCGCGACTTCTGGAAGAAGAAAACGGCTCATACCAGAATCCCGGCCCGCGACCAAAGACTCGCCAGGATGCTGCCGATCTCAAGGCTGAATTGGAGCATGAGTTCTTAGGCCCATCGTCGAAATTTAGTCCGGAATGGCTGAATCATCTACAAAGGTTTGTGGCTTTTCCCTCATTTGGTCGCGTCATGATTTTACCTTACTTCACGGCTCTATGGCATTTCATCTTTTCTTTCTTTATTTGATGTTGTCTTTTTCTCGTTTTCCTTGGGGGACGCTACGTTGAATGCTCTATAGCTGACCGTTATCGCAGGAGATGGGATGTGTCAACAGACTACACAGACCTGTTTGAGGTCGCTGGCACGCAAACACGGACTATTGTCCGCTTTGACCGCGAGGGCTTGGAAGGACGGGTTACGGGCTACCATGAGGTGACTGTCCCTGCCAGCAGTGCGAATGCGAAGAACTCGACTTCTCTTCTTCGTCGACCTGCTGGACGTGCGGATTTTGTCAGAGGCGCAGCCGGATTCTTCCCATTTGCTCCAGGTGGTTTGGATGGCGTGGAAGCGATTGCCGAAATGGAATCCGAGAACCAAACGACAGGACAGCCCCGAAGTGGTAGCCAAAAGACTGGTCTGGATAGAATCATTAACTTTGGAGGCGAAGACGGCCTACTAGAAATAGCTCCGGGTTTCACCAGGGGCCTCAAGTTCGACCAGGCCAAGTCCAAAGAGTCGGCAGAGGCTGACCAGGAGGTTGAAGACACTCTTCAACAGGAGGAGACTGACCTTCATGTTGATCATGATGAGACGGCCTCGGACGGTGGAGGGGTGAAGGTGGAAGACGAAGGGGAGCTAAGCGGGGAAGAAGAGGACATCGATGCTCTTCTCCCTGTTGAGTTCCCGGCTCTGGAACCTCACGCGCCGCTCTTTGCGGGCGCTCAGAAGAAAGGCGGCAAAGAATGGGCGCACGTTGTTGATGTCAACAAGGAAATCCCCAATTTCAATGAACTCGTTCCAGATATGGCTCGAGAATGGCCGTTCGAGCTGGATACTTTCCAGAAAGAAGCTGTCTATCATCTTGAAGGAGGCGATTCAGTGTTCGTCGCAGCACATACGTCGGCTGGAAAAACCGTGGTCGCTGAGTACGCGATCGCGCTGGCTGCCAAACACATGACGAAGGCTATCTACACATCTCCTATCAAAGCTCTGAGCAACCAGAAGTTCAGGGATTTCCGCAACGAGTTCGACGATGTTGGCATTTTGACTGGCGATGTCCAGATCAACCCCGAGGCAAGCTGCCTCATCATGACCACTGAAATTCTACGAAGTATGCTCTATCGCGGCGCGGATCTAATTAGAGACGTCGAGTTTGTGATTTTCGATGAGGTGCATTACGTGAACGACCTTGAAAGAGGTGTTGTCTGGGAAGAAGTCATCATTATGCTCCCCGAGCATGTCACTCTGATCCTCTTATCCGCAACTGTCCCTAACACGCAAGAGTTCGCATCGTGGGTTGGTCGTACAAAGAAGAAGGACATCTACGTTATCTCAACCGCCAAACGACCTGTTCCGTTGGAGCACTATCTCTGGGCCGGGAAAGACAAGTATAAGATTGTTGACTCCAATAAGCGTTTCCTTGAGAATGGCTGGAAGGAGGCCGACAATGTTATCTCAGGCCGGGATAAGATCAAAGCTCAAAAGGCAGCCGAGGCACAGGCCCAATCCCAGGCACAGAGAGGTGGACAACAGGGGAGAGGACGCGGACAAGCCCCTGGCAGAGGTGGCCCCCGAGGCAATGGCCAGCGTGGAGGTGCCGGCCAAAGAGGGAGAGGACAACCGGCAACTAGAGGCTCTGGGAATATTGCCCGCACAGGACGTGGCGGAGGACGGACTACAGCCGCGCAGGACAAGACGATCTGGGTACAGCTTGTTCAGCATTTGCGCAAGGAGAACTTGCTTCCCGGCTGCATCTTCGTCTTTTCCAAGAAACGATGTGAAGAAAATGCGAATTCACTTTCGAATCAGGACTTCTGCACTGCTTCGGAGAAGAGTTTGGTGCACATGTTTATCGAGAAATCCCTGACTCGACTAAAGCCCGAGGACAGAGGTCTTCCACAGGTGCTCCGGCTTCGCGACTTGCTGAGCAGGGGAATTGCGGTTCACCACGGCGGTCTTTTGCCGATCATGAAGGAAATTGTTGAGATTCTATTTGCTAAATCATTGGTCAAGGTTCTTTTCGCGACTGAGACATTTGCCATGGGTCTCAACCTGCCTACTCGAACTGTCGTTTTCTCTGGTTTCCGGAAACATGATGGCAAGGGCTTCAGAGATCTGTTGCCTGGCGAGTACACCCAAATGGCTGGGCGTGCTGGACGACGAGGTCTTGACAATGTCGGTTATGTGATAATCGTCAACGGGGGCCGAGAAGAGGCGCCTCCTGCCGGTGCCTTGAGGAAAATGATTCTCGGCGATCCGACGAAGCTTCGATCTCAGTTCCGACTTACGTACAACATGATCTTGAACCTTCTACGTGTGGAAGCTTTGAAGATCGAAGAAATGATCAAGCGAAGTTTCAGTGAGAACGCCACTCAAGCTCTACTACCGGAGCATGAGAAGCAGGTCCAACTCTCAGAGGCTAGTCTGGCGAAAATCAAACGCGAGCCTTGTGACATCTGTGACATTGACCTTGCTGCCTGTCATGACGCGGCAATCGAGTACGAGAAGCTAACCAGAGAGCTTAATGTCGGGTTGCTCTCGTCGCCGGTGGGTAAACGTCTTCTTGTGCCAAAGAGACTGATCGTGTACCGAAAGGTAAGGAGACCATGTTCTTTCCCCCTCTCGTCTTTAGAGTTCAGTTTGGCTGATAAGTTTACAGGAAGGATACCGGACTGCTGGTATCATTGTCAAAGAAGGAGTCAGCGGTGGCTCTGCACCCAACATCCAAGTTCTGGAAATTGGTAAATTGGGGAACAAGCGCCATCCGAGCGATATTCTTCCTTTCCTGCCTAAATTCCGCGATTTGCTGCAACAGCTTCCGACTCGCTCGGCGGATATGAATCTCAAAGTGCAGAAGATCCCGCTTACGGACCTTGAGTGTGTTACCAACACCCTGGTCAAGCTTGGGGGCCCTATCTGGTACCTCAACATCAAGAAAGGTGGGTTGCGATCGACATAGCAAAGTGTGCCCAAAACTGACAAAAGAATACAGAGGCGGCGAAGTTTGCGGACAAAGAGTTGTCGAAAGTATGCGCCTCGTGGTCAAGCCCTGTTTGGGATGAGCTGGACTGGGCTCGGATCAAGGAACTACAAGTACGGGATATTCTGGAGAAACGCCAAGCGCAAGCGAACATCATTCAATCTTGCCGGTGTCTGCAATGTCCCAGTTTCTTGAAACACGTGAGTTGGACCTTTTTTACCCGCTATCAAATCATGATCTCTGTCTGACGGTGTCCCAGTTTGAAATGCAACATGATGAGTGGCAGGTCAAGGAGAATATTTCGCAATTGAAGCAGCTCATGTCCGACCAAAACCTGCAGCTTCTCCCCGACTATGAGCAGCGCATCCAAGTATTGAGAGAACTGGGCTTCATCGATGAGCAGTCGCGGGTGCAGCTGAAAGGAAAGGTGGCCTGTGAGGTGTGTTCTGGAGGTCTCCGATCAGGATCAACTTTATCATGCTAATACACTACTAATAGATTCATTCGGCTGACGAGCTGGTCCTCACGGAACTCATCCTCGAAAACGTGCTGGCCGAGTACGAACCCGAGGAGATTGTCGCCCTGCTATCCGCCTTTGTCTTCCAAGAGAAGACAGAAAATGTTCCTACGTTGACGCCTCGACTGGAGAAGGGCAAGGAAGCCATTGTTCGGATTTCCGAGAAGGTGAATGATTTCCAGATCCAATACCAGGTGATTCAGTCCAGTGAAGACAGCAATGACTTCGCTAGCCAGCCCCGGTTTGGTCTTGCCGAGGTAGTCTACGAGTGGGCGCGAGGTATGTCGTTCAATCGCATTACGGATCTGACCGACGTGATGGAAGGCACAATTGTGCGAACCATCACTCGACTGGATGAGACGTGTCGGGAGGTGAAGAATGCGGCGAAATTGGTCGGAGATCCTACATTATATACCAAGATGCAACAGGCGCAGGAGCAGATCAAGAGGGATGTGATTTTTGCGGCATCTTTGTATATGTAGGGGGGCGATGAAGCGGTCCGGAGGATTGTGTTGGGGAAAATAAATACAGAGTACGGATACAAACATTAGAAGAACGAGACGATGAGAAATTGGAAGGATTGAATTTGGGATAACCGCGGGAACCACGTGGGGACGAAACGGCCTTTTTTTTCTTTTTCTGCCGGTTGGCCTTGATGCCATGTTGACTTCCTAGTAGGGAAATTTCTGCCTGATCCCTCGTCTGCGGCGGATGTTATATTGTTGTACTATGCACCTTTACCTAATTATGTATATAGGGAGACTTCATTTCCCAACCCTGGCGTCCGTGAATAAAGAATTGATTTCAAAGAGAAAAATAAATTTAAAGGAAAGTTCCTTATTCAAATTTTCTTTCAACCTGCCTCGACCCTTGGTTCTTAAGAACCCAAAACGGAGAGGCTTTCCGGGGCAGAAAAACAATTGCAAAGGAAAATTCTCTTACCGCGCGTGGCGGCGAGGGCTCTGATTAGCTGCCACAGGCGCGGGGCGGGCACCGCTTGAAAATCCACGAGAAAACCAAACCAAACCCAACAAACCCAATGTGCACTTTTGCAATCTTGCCCTCCTCCCTATCTAATATCTTCCCCGCTACTTTTCTTTCGAATCGCCTAGGGCCCCCTCTCCCTTGGCTTCCTCCTTTGCCCTTCAACCTTCCGGCTCACCATTGCGTAACGGGGCCTTAATCAATATATTCGGAGCTGGAATTTGGTCGCTGGGGGCAGTTGCTGGTGCGAGATGGATGTCACAGCTCTTCGGGACCGTATACAGTCTACGCTGGATGCGAATGCGGATAATCGGCGTCAGGCGGAAATTGATCTAAAATATGTACGTGTGGGATTTCGTCAACATATGGTCTTTCAACTCTTTGGCGTTTGAGTACTTACTCGTTGTCCGCGAATGTTTTTCTGTAGGCCGAGACTCAACCTGGCTTCATAAATGCGCTGTTGGATATTCTGCAGGGGGAACAGAACAATGCCGTCCAACTTTCCGGTGCGTGTGCCCTCTAATAACTGCCGTTGCTGTTCCTCCCATCGTCCCAGTCAAGGCGTTCGTCCCCGAACTAATCGATGAATCCCTTGTAGCCGGTGTCTACCTGAAAAACCGAATCAACCGTGGCTGGTCCCCTGTCGAAGAAAGCCCGCTTCGCACCCCCATTCCTGAGGAGGAGAAACCCGGATTTCGAGAGAGGCTGATCCCGGCGCTGGCCTCGACGCCGCCGAACGTTCGCGCGCAGCTGGTCCCACTCCTCCAGAAGATCCTTCAGCATGATTTCCCCGAACAGTGGCCGGGATTCCTGGACATCACCCTGCAGCTGTTGTCGACCAACGACGCAAACTCGGTCTACGCCGGCTTGCAGTGTCTATTGGCCATCTGCCGCGTCTACCGATTCAAGGCCGGAGAAAAGCGAGAGGAATTCGATAAGATCGTCGAGCACTCGTTTCCTCAACTGCTCAACATCGGATTGAAACTGGTCGATGAAACAAGTATCGAAGCGGCGGAGATGCTTCGGATCGTCGTCAAATCATATAAGCATGCTATCTACGTGAGTAGGACCGGAAGAAAACCGAAGGGAGTCGAGTCGGCGGTGTGGTGGGAGAACTTTTTGGGGCTGACTGGTGGATGATATTTAGTTCGAGCTTTCGCCGTTCCTGCAGACGCAACAAGCGACCGTTGATTGGTGCACGCTGTTCCTGAGAATCATTGCCAAGGACCCCCCCGCCAGCTCCATGCTGGAGTCGAAGGAAGAGAGAGAACTGAACCACTGGTGGAAGTGTAAGAAGTGGTCGTACGCCAACTTGAACCGTCTCTTCATCCGGTGGGTATCCCCTCAGGGCCAAACATGTGTTCAATCTAATCCTTGACTCCCCAGATATGGAAACCCCACGACGATGACGAAGTCTAGCACTCCTGACTACACGCAATACGGCAAGGCCTTCATCACTACGTTCGCTCCGGAGATTCTCAAGGGATACCTACAAGAAATCGAAAAATGGGTGTCCAAGGGCCAGTGGCTCAGCAACCCGGCTCTCTCCTACACCTTGGTCTACTTGGAAGAATGCGTCAAGCCGAAGGCGATGTGGGACCACCTCAAACCGCACATGGACAACCTGATCGCGCATTTCATTTTCCCCATCCTGTGCCAGTCGGATGAAGACATTGAATTGTTCCAGACCGACCCGTCTGAGTACCTCCACCGGAAGTTGAACTTCTACGAGGAGGTTTCGGCTCCCGATGTCGCGGCTACGAATTTCCTGGTTGCCCTCACGAAGAACCGCAAGAAGCAGACCTTCTCGATCCTCACTTTCGTCAACGGTGTCGTCAGCAAGTACGAGGCTGCTCCGGAAGACCAGAAGCTGCCTAGGGAGAAGGAAGGTGCCCTGCGCATGATCGGCTCTCTTGCCTCCGTTATTCTCGGAAAGAAGAGCCCCATCGCCGACCAGGTCGAATACTTCTTTGTCCGTCACGTTTTCCCTGAATTCCGGTCTCCCCACGGCTTCCTCCGAGCTCGTGCCTGCGACACGCTGGAGAAGTTCGAGCAGCTCGACTTCCAGGACCCCAACAACCTCATGATCATCTATCGGAACATTCTGGAGTCGATGACGGATCCCGAGCTCCCCGTTCGGGTCGAAGCGGCCCTTGCCTTGCAGCCTCTCATTCGCCACGATATCATAAGGACCTCGATGCAGCAAAACATCCCCCAGATCATGCAGCAGCTGCTTAAGTTGGCCAATGAGGTCGATGTGGACGCCTTGGCTAACGTCATGGAGGACTTTGTTGAGGTCTTCTCCGCCGAACTTACGCCGTTTGCCGTGGCCCTCAGCGAGCAGCTCCGGGACACCTACATGCGTATCGTTGGTGAGCTTTTGGAGAGAAACGCTACAAAGGGCGATGAGGACGCCTATGGCGACTTTTTGGATGACAAGAGCATCACTGCTCTGGGTGTCTTGCAGACCATCGGCACTCTTATCCTCACCCTCGAGAGCACTCCCGACGTGCTCCTGCACCTCGAAACCATTCTCATGCCCGTGATTAGCATCACGCTCGAGAACAAGCTGTACGACCTTTACAATGAGATCTTCGAGATCATCGACAGCTGCACATTCGCCTCCAAGTCGATCTCACCCACCATGTGGCAAGCGTTCGAGCTCATCCACAAGACTTTCAAGGCCGGTGCCGAGCTCTACCTGGAAGATATGCTGCCCGCCTTGGACAACTACGTGGCTTATGGCTCTGAAATGATGGTCCAGAATCCGGCGTACCTTGGGGCTGTTGTTGGCATGGTCCAGGACATCTTCAGCGACGAGAAGGTTGGCGGCGTGGACCGGATATGCGGCTGCAAGCTGGCCGAGACCGTGATGCTGAACCTGCGCGGTTACATCGACCAGTACCTCCCGGTGTTCATTGAGCTGCCTATGCGGGTCATTGACGCTGGCGACACCAAGACCAAGTCCTACCGGATTCACCTGATGGAGATGGTGATCAACGCCATTTACTACAACCCCGTGCTGAGTCTCCAGGTCCTGGAGTCCAACGGCTGGACGAACAAGTTCTTTAGCACTTGGTTCTCGAATATCGACAACTTCCGACGTGTTCACGACAAGAAGCTGTCGATTGCCGCCATCAGCTCCCTTCTGACGTTGAAGGCCGGTGATGTCCCGCCGAGTGTGCAACAGGGTTGGCCCCGTCTGCTGCAGGGAGCTGTCCGCCTATTCCAGACGTTGCCAGCTGCTCTGAAGAGTACGGTTCCCCCCCTTTTCCTATCAGCCTAGCTGTTATACTAACAACTCTCTCTGTAGACCGTGAGGATGCGACGAAAGAATCCGACTTCACGTTCGACGACGAGGGTGACGATGTTGACGAAGACAACGACTGGGATGGTGAGATCGAATGGACCGATCAGGATGAAACCGAGGCTCCGTTCGATGGCGACGTCGCTGACGAAGGTGCCGCGTATCTTGATTTCTTGAACAAGGAGGTAAGTAAAGCATTACACGCAGACTTCCATTGCGTATACTGACGAGAACTTTAGGCGCAGAAGTTCGGCTCTTTTGCCGATGACGACGAAGATGAATTGGACGAGGAGAGCCTTCTTGAGACACCCTTGGATAAGATCGAGCCTTATGGCCTGTTCAAACAGGTTTTCCTGAGTATGTATTACCAGTATTGTTTTCAGATGAATTGTCCGCTAACTAATTTCCCACGCAGACCTCAAGCAGGAGCAGCCACAGCTTTATGACAACCTGACGACGATTCTGAACCCGGAGGAGCAACAGGTGATCGAGGCTGTGTTCCATGAGGCGGATGCGAAGGCCCTGGCGAACGCTGAAGCTGCTGCAGCGGCCGGACTCCAAACGAATGGAAACTGAAAAGCGTTCGAAAAGTGGCTGCCCAAAAAGCGAACGGAGGATTCAAGAAAGAAAAAAAGAGCAAAATTAAGAACGAACAAGCAACCCAAAAAAATACCTCTGAGAAAAAAACAAGACCAGCCAGTCAACGAGATGAGCCTGTTGGCTTTGGCTGGGGTCATTGAGTTTACGATATAAAAAATAAGCTAGCTAATCCAGTTTGGATGTCTCTTTTGGACGCTGGCTGGACACGTATTTCTTTTTTCCACTTTCTTCTTGTCTTCACCATTTTATCATTTTTCCCTTGATATTCCATGTTGTCTAGATCGTTTTCTTTCACATTTCTTTGGACGATTCAAACCTCGCGGTTATCGACTGCTGATATCCTTTCTAAAAGTCCCATTGTCTCTCGTCCTCTTTCCATATCTTCTGTATTGCACAGATTTACAAGATTCTGATTCCCCAAATTTTATTCTGTGAATGGACCTTATGCATGCTTTCTTCTCTATCTACCTTTTGTTTATCTTCATTTGTTCATTACCATGAGGCGATTTACTTTGGGCCGGTTGATTCCATCTGTTCCTCGCTATTCTATATAGTCTATTTTATATTCATACGTGGGACTATCAAAGAAGAGCACTGAACTACGCACTGGGCAGGAGACCGTGATCAGTGCACGTGACCCAACGGCGATGACGCCATCCATCCAGCATCTCCGGTAGTCAGAGTTACTGTACAGGAAATAGTATGTAGACTCGATCCGCCAAGACAAAACAAGACAAGACATCAACTCGTCCACCTCTTCCTTAGTCGGGCTCCCGGTCAATGCACCCACTAATTGCTGTGCTTTACTCCGTACTTGTCGTGGGCACTGGGCACCTCACACTTGTCCGGTTTGGGTGGGGACCCGGTCACGACAGCCAAACGTCATGATGATGACTACCACTGAACCCTAGGATGGCGAGGAAGTATTTAATCGTTTGAGATTTCCCAATTGCTCTTGCATTTGTTTTTGAATATCTATCCTTTGACATCTCTGTCTATCTGTCTATCTGCATACCAAACTATCTATAAATATTCCACTCGATCCACGGATCTAACCTATCGAAGTATGTATACACCTCTTATCTCCCCTTCCCTAACCAACCAGACTTTCTACCCAACACAACAAAACCAAATCTTTAGAACAACCACTAACAATTCCCCTCCTCAAAAGCCCTCCCAACCCAAACAAATCATATCAAAATGTCCGCCCCCAACCAAGGCCGCCAGTCGCCCTCCCCGGAGCGCCAAACCGCCGCGCAGCAGCAAGAGCCCCCTTCATCGGGAAACATCAACCCGCAGTACAAGAACCCTTCTTCTTCCTCGGGGGACCAGTCGCAGCAGGGAGGTGGTCTGTCGAGTAACCCGAAGCATATCTTGGAGGATGTGGAGGCGAAGAAGTTTACGAAGGGCCCTGGGAACTGATTTTTCTTTTCTGGAATATCTTTTATGATTTGAGGATGGGAGCTAGCTCTCTTGGTTTATGATATGTTATGCTAGGTTCAATGAAATGAGTGATGTAAATTAAATTAATAACTTTATTTCATCGATTGGGTTCTTGGATCAGTATGTTGTTGAGTCTGTTGGATGTAGGTTGTGCTGTGGTTGTCACCTCAGTGATTAAAAAGATAATTTTAAATATTAATCGAGGAGAGATGGTATTACACCAATTCAATGATCAAGTAAAATCAGGTATATTAGAATCAACTAGCTACCCATACTAATAACAGAGGACATGTCCCAGACAGTTTCAATTGAATAACACAACACATTAAAAAAAAAGGTTCAATAATACACGAGGGTTATCGTCATTATGCGAACAGAAAGGTAATCAACACGCTTTCAGATTAGAAAAGACGCTTAACTGGAAACACATCTGCGATTGACCATGATCATATGTCACTTCATTCATGCCTTCTGGTCCGCAGGAGCAGCAGTGCCAGCGGCAGGAGCCTCACCCGTGGGCAGAGTAGCCGGAGCAGGCGTGGCCGCAGGAACCGGCTCGGAGACAACGTTACCGGCCTCTGCGCTACCAGGCGCAGGAGCCGCAGCCGCCTCGCTCGATTCACCCTGGGCGGGCTTGCCGCTCTTGAGGTCGGCCAGACGTCGCGCCTCGTTGTGGATGTCGCGCACCTGCTTGTCGGTCTGGACGTAGAACTCGTGCAGCTTGCGTCCGGACGGGGTGCCCAGGGCCTTGGTGAAGTAGGAGTTCAGGCCGCGCCAGCCGCTGGCCGCCTTATCGCTGAGCTTGTAGCTCTCGTCGAACCCGCGCGCCTTGTCGGTGGCGTGGTACTTCTGGTCGAAGTTGCTCAGGGTCGAGGTGAAGCGGTTGGAGAATCCGTGCTTCTGGTCGAGGGTGATGGCCTTTTGGATGGCGGTGTCGCTGACGGTGTAGCCATGGGCAAGGTATTCGGCAATGATTCGAGACTTGGGCTTGTCCTCCTGCTCGAGGTCGTGGTTGTTCTCGTCCTTGGCCTCGGAGGCGGTGGCACCGTGCGATCCGGCGATATCCTCGAGGGTCTGGGCGGCCTGGACGTTGACCGCAGAGGGGCCCAGCTGGGTCTGGTCCAGTAGGAGGGCGGTTTTGGCAGCACTAGAGATTACCTTGTTAGAAAGGTGAGAGCGGGAAGGGTGCGGGGTAGTGGGACGGTGGTCGATAACAGTCACTTACGCTTCCTTCTCAAACGTCACCGAGGCGGACTTGGAAGCTCCTGCTTCGCTGGAAACGGGAGTCACGGAGATATTGATGATCTTGCCGCTACAGAATGTTAATTACTGAGTTTTCTGTGAAACTAAAGGGGTGGCCGTACCAAAAGCTGAAGAAGTCCTGAACCTCCTTATCGGAGGTGGCGGACGAGATGCCCGAGACGTGCACAGTAGAGCGTTCCGACATGATGAGAGATGATGGGAAATAGTAGAAGTAGAATCAAGAAGCTTTGCAATAGATGTACGGATACAGAGGATGATGTGCAAAAGAAAGAGGGAGGAGGGGAAGAAGAGAGGGAATTATTTATTATTTATTGACGAGCCACTTATGACGTGGGAGGGGCGGAGCTCAGCCACGGTGGGGCGGCGTCGTCACATGTAAGTTAACCAGGCATTAAGGCAGCCATCCGGTTAGGAAATCCGTCATAAGAAATCATCAATTGGGTGCTACCTAATTCCGTCCAGAGCCCGAGCCAAAGCAATAGCCACGAAAGATCCTGCTTTCTAGATTGCAAAAAGGAAAATAGAAGAGAACGAGAAGAAAAAACAAAAAAATTCCACCTTAGGAATTTATGTCTTCGTTCGTTTCGGTCAGGGAAACTTTTCGTAATCCATCGGTAAGCGCAGACGTCCCGCTGGTGGTCGAGATCGTCGGTGTCGACTCCTTTTCGCGATGGTGTTTCAAGGTGGACTCGAGTTCTCGCACCCGCCGTCGCAGTGCGTCATTCTCCCGTCGGATCACTTCGAGTTCCGCCCGTTGGTGTGCAATCTCGTCGGGACGGGAAGCGGTGGAAGCGGTTCGAGATCGTTGCTGTGAAAGAGAGCTACGATGAGCATGCGTGGGTGCGTTTGGGAAATGTGAGGACTGATCCAGGGATTGGTGAGGTAGATATTGCGAGGACGACGGTGAAAATGACGACAGAACCCCCTCCGACGGTCGAGGCGAGGTCAGAGATGGCTCCCGACTTCGACCCGGTCGCATAGGATCACCCGGGCGTGGGGACGCTAGACCAACGTCCCGCGACGGTGCGATCCCGGCGACGCTCCCTGTCCTGGAGCCCTGGACGGCGGGGACGTAAGAGGAGCTGAGACTGGACGAGGAGCGATGGCGCCGAGACGCGGTTGGATGTACCGTGTTAATAAAGTGCGATGACGTGTGGAGAGCATCGACCGAAGAATCGTTGAAGCTGGTGGAGGCCGACGACGTTGTAGATGCGACGGAAGCCGTTTGTTGGCGAAGAGCAGATAGTTCTCTCGATAAACGATTGACCTAAAAACCATCAGACATGGTCAGTGTGCCCCGATAGCGAAGAGAAGCTGGCCAGCCTAGGCATACCATTGCCTCTTGTTCTTGCTCCAGCATAGAATGGAGATCGGACGGGGTGAGGGGTTTGGGATGGCGCAAGGGACCTAGACAGGCGTTAGTGTTATCAGAAGCTCCGGGGATCATGATTTGCTTATGGTGGCACCTACCCGACGCTGCTCGGACGTTTTCCTGATCGCTCGGACCGAGCGAAATAGACGGAGGGGCCATGATTTGGGATGGCCGACGGGATGAAGCGGATGAAGATGTAGTTGGTTGCGTTGCCGTTGCTGCTCGCGGACGAGTTCTCGGGGAGGAGAGGGGGATGGGGTTGATCTCGGGGGGCATGATGTGATGTGGTGTGGTGTGTTTAAGGGAGAAGAAGGAGAGGAGGAAGTAGAAGAAGAGGAAGAGGGACGGAAGAGAAAGAAAAAGAGGTCGAGAGATAAAAAGCAAAAGAAGCGAGCATTCGCCCCTTGATTGGAGGAATGAAGAACCTTAGGGCATTATTGTTGAAAACATGCCAAACCAGCAGTCAAATCGGACGAGTCACCGTGACTGATCGACTGGTGTTTATTTATTCATACTAACTTGACTCAACCATGTTGATGGCTCTTATGATTCTGATTCTGATGGTTCAATACGGAGTAATGCGGTCATCCCTGCTGCGTCATCGAAGGATTATCGCTGGCCAATCTTCATCTCAGTGTATAATAATAACACTCAGACGTCGTTCGATCGTCCATCCCCGGGTCCATTCGTCATCGCCGATGAGCCACAAAGGATGCGTTACCTGCTCGAAACATTAATACCCTAGAGAAATGCTTATCCCGACTGCAAATGCGTAAATAGTGCGCAGTCCGAATCGCTTCTAGATGCCCTGATGCACACCGTTCGCACTGATCCAAACCCCAAGAATCCCATGCATGGAACCGGGTCTTCTGATCCGGTGTCCACTTCACTCTCAGCTGAACCTTCGCAAGACTTGCAGTCGATGCAAGGGACAGTTGGAGATCAGAGTCCTGACGTCCCAGGTTCCACGCTGAGACCTCGAATGAGGTAAGGAGTCAAGGCAACGAGATGAGTTCAAGGACTTTGGCTTGCACTCAAGTAGCATGACGGATCCTCTCGGGCGCCGATGGGGCTTTGCGGACTGTATTGCATTGCAATAGCTTTTATTTTTAGCTTTTCGATTTCGCTGCTACATTGCATCTTCTCGAAACGATGGTGCAATTCCACTCCGCGTCTGTATGCGGCGTCTTGATGCTGTCGCTCGGAACTTTGGCTGCAGATAATTGGCCTTACCAATCCTTTACCACTGCGTCATGGCGAGTTCCCCAGCTGAGCATCAATGAAACGGGCGATGTGGGCCAGGGATACATTTTTCTGGCCTTACAAGGCGAGCAGGCCACTCCGGTTGGTCCTACAATCTATGATGGCAACGGTGATTTGGTCTACCAGGGGTCGCATGCCAATGCGAGTGGTTTCAGGGTGCAGAATGTATCAGGTCAGGATATGATCACATTCTGGTCCGGTCAATATGTTGATCCGGGTTACGGTTATGGCACTGTCCATATTCTGGACAATGCCTACAACGAGTTGTACACGATCACCCTCAAGGACAACTACATCACGCCTGATGGCCAGGCCAAACTTTCCTATCTAGATGCCCATGGACACTTCGTAACGCCGTGGGATACTATTCTCGTTCCCGTCATCAACGTCACCGAGTATGATCTGAGTGCCGTGGGCGGGCAGCCTGACCACCATGTGGCCGATTACCTGTTCTATGAGATCGAAGTGCAGTCAAATGACATTGTGTACTCATGGAGCGCCCTTGATCACATTCCTATCGAACTGTCGGAGGTAGATATTGCTGGCACGGGCGCCCGCGAACTGCCGTTCGATCCTTTTCAACTCAACGCCATCAATCCAACAAAGGATGGCTTTCTAGTGTCTCTGCGTGGCTACTCCTCAATCTTCTCTCTTAATAGAGATGGGTCCATTCGGTGGCAACTTTCTGTAAGTGTTGGTTGTTCTCGTAATCGATGAAATACTTACATCACATCTACAGGGTATCAATGGTGGTGACTTTGAACTCGACGAGGTCAATTTCTCATGGCAGCACGACGCGCGAGTGCATGACGAAACAGATGAAAGCTTGTCTCTCAGTTTATTTAGCAATGCGAACAACATTCGTGAAAGCGACGGCGAGAGCCTCGCAATGATCTTACACGTGGACCTTATCAACCGCAAAGTCTCGGCCATCCGTCAAGTGTCTGACCCAGACGATCCGGTCCAGTCCAAGGGTGAAGGAAGTGTCCAGCTCCTTGATCCAGCCACGTCACATTCCCATTTGCTTGTTGGCTATGGCGACGTTCCCGAGCTGAAGGAATACAATGGCGATGGTGATGTTGTTTTGTCCGCTCAATTCGGCCACTCTGGCTCTATTGGATCCTCCAGTGTCTCCAAGTCCCAATGGAGGGCCACCCCGTTTTGGAAACCAACGGTGAAAGCCAACAAAATATCGGATTTTGCTTTCGATGTGTACATGAGTTGGAACGGGGCAACTGAATATGATAACTGGGCGATTTACTCTGTGCCGTCGCAGGATTCAGACGAGACCACCCTCGTCACATCTCACAAGCGGAATGGCTTTGAGACTCGAGTCAGTATTCGTGTCACAGACTTCTCATTCATTCGAGTAAAGGCCAGGCAGGGACAGGTGTCATTTGGTGTATCCGATGCCATAGAGCTTTGAACTTTGCTGACTGGTCGGCACGGTATTGACGATTTATATTCACATGATGAGTTAGGATTATATGAACTTATGTCAGGGAAGGTTAGAGCTAGACGACGCAAATTGAAGACACGCTATGCAATGAAAACTCTTAGAAACTTGGTTCCGGGGTATCTTAGATCAGATAGTTGATGGTCAAGAAGATATTCGGCCTGGCCTTGGAAGCCCAAGTAATGAGGTGGGACCTATCATGGCCATGTAACAAAGGACAAAACAAACACGCAGATCATCATTATTAACCACCACACTTGTCAATCCACGTTCTTTCAGAACATGACAAAAATGCTGACATTAGACAAGTGCAGCTTATGAGGAAACGCTTTACCACAAGACTATGATGGGGGTTCATACACTGACTACAGCTCATACGGTGTAAGGGAGCAGCCTACCTAAACCGACTGCGCCACTCTCACCTGTAATAAACAGGCAGCTCGCGTCCGACTACATCAATCTTTCTCCCTTGATTCAAGCTGGGAATTGCCATTGACTTGTTCTTTTGCATCCACATATGTTACCGTGGTTGATTGATTTGGAGCACCCACAAACCATCATACTTCAGCTTGCGTGCATGAACAATGGGCGACGCAGCGCGCCCAGGTCATGATGTATTCAGCCAGGTCCTTCAGGAGAGCCTTAAAACATAGCCATCTTATCTAGATTCTGGGGAAGACGATCACCCATTCCCCCGGCAAGCGATAGACCTGGAGTCTCTTGTCTGCCAGACGCCGCCTCTCTTTGGTGGTGGTCGTGCTCCCTCTGACGAGAAGATCTCCTTCGCTTGCGAGGGAGGAGAAGCAATTCACACAGGGGCAAGGTAGCCTTGTCGTTAATGGCTGGTCAACGTGGAGGACTTCTTAAAGGCACATGTGATCTAAAGCCGAAGGTCCTATCTAAACAACTTCTATCAGCGGTTGGCAGTCGAGCGAGTATAAGGCTGTCAGAAGACTCTCCCCTCTCAGCTTGGCCAGGAGTTCAGGGACTCCCGGGTTATGACAACGGAAACTATATGTCAGTCCTTTACCTCGTATGGGCCTAAATCCTATCCGCTCGATGGGTTGAGTTGCTTGGGCGCTCTGTTGACCACGATTGTCAAGTGGGCTATACTGCGCAGAGTTGTAAAGATCCACAGCAGTTGAATAACCAAGGCATGGGTTCAAGTTGACATCGGCGACGATGCTTGTGAGGATGAGGTCGTTTGGTGGCGTGCTGTTTTGGGTTCTGAGGACTGCTGGAATGCGACTACTAAGTACAATGTCCATGAGTATTTGTCGCCATGGTCGGTGTCAGCAACGGGCGCTGGATTGGCACTAGCCACGAAGGGCTCATTTCATACCAAGTCTGACCCAGACCCGCCTGATTCGGTGACCGCTGTCGAATACCTGTCTCGTTTCTGTATACACCATCGCCTTTACGCTCAGTGCTCAGTCGCCCTTGCTGGATTATTTTATATCCCATTCCTCGGAGGGAGAACAATTACCCCCCCCCCCCCCCCGTTCCCGAAACGGATTTCTCGATCGGGATTAAAAGAGGGAGGTAGTGGCTCTACCAATTCTATTCCAGATCTTCTCAACAAACATAGCGAGCTGCTTGTCCAGTACATGACAGTAAGTTCTAATGCATGGGGATTACGCTCGGTCCTGTGTAGCACCTTCTTCAACACAGAGATCGAGTGTAACCTTGTTAGTGCCAGGCTGAACCCGGGTTTTGCGGTTCTTGAAACAATATCTTCAAAGAATAATTTAATGGCTACTTTATTAACCAATCGACAGTCTCGTCTCGGCATCCTCTGGCTGGGTGCCATTCTCACAGATTTGGCAAAGTCCATTTTACGTGCTGTACGGGCAGGAATGACGGCTCTTGATCTTCCAGCTTCCTTCTGGACCGGAACGACGTAGACTTTTTTGACTTCAAAATTGGGGTCCAATGATGGCAAATCGATACGCCGCGATGATGAGTGCCGGTTGCTTTTTATTACAGCCTCCCGAAGGTCATGATCGATCTCCAGTATGGCCCTGGAAACCCTTTGGGGTTACGCAGCCTTGCGATACAGATCTATCGGTCCAAAATCATGCTCAATGCGCCGTTCACTGCTTAGAGTATGTTTCTTGGGAATGGGTTTTGACAAGCAACCGTTCAATTCAAGACTTAAGACGAAAGACTAACCAGCCATCATACCAAACATCACATCTTCCCTCCAACAGAACATCGGCCGAACCCGATGATTATGAATATGATTTCTTCTCGCAGTTGCTCTCTGAATGCGCTACTCGTGGGATATTCGGATGGTTAAGATCGACAGGATACCCTTACAGCGAAAGACCCATATACCAGCATTCCTGGCTCGATTTGGAAGGCACTGACGAGAAAGAAGCACCTGATGACGCGGAATCAGATGTGGAGGCACAGCGTAGCTCAAAGAAAATGCAGGTTGAACGTTGGCTCGACGGTCTCGAGGGCATCGAATAGCGCAGTTGAATCGTATCAGACCGTTGAGATAGATATCCTTCTCCATTCAAATGAGAAGCCCGGCACAATGCCGGCAGTTAGGTTTTCCAGGGCGCCTCTCCGGACTCTAGGTAGAGATGGTATTCGCGTCTTCCATAAATCCGACGCCAATAACCCCACAAGGTGGCTAGGAGGTCGAGGTAGGACAATAGTTAACTACATACCCCAGAGTCCTCCGCGGCCTGCTTAATAAGCAGTTATGACGCGAGACCTCCGGCTTGGGTCAAGACTGACCTGCACCCACTTCTCACGCCTACTGCCCAAGACCCGTCCCAATGGCCCATCACAGCAATAATGACCCCGTCCCTGCCCACCTTGACCTCCCGCCTTTCGCCAAACCGCTGGCTCCTTACATCAAGAGCCGCCAGGAAGCTCTCCGCATCCGACAAGCCCTGACCGTCCATCTCCGCTCGCATATTGTTTTCCCTGAAGACAACCCTGACCACCCGAACTTACACGCTCAATCCCATCTCTCCCTGTGTGCGCCGCAAGATGCCGTCGTCGACGTGGAGCGAATCCCGTCGGAGTTTACGGGCCTGAGGAGGGAA
Source organism: Aspergillus ochraceus (assembly GCA_004849945.1). Classification (NCBI taxonomy): domain Eukaryota; kingdom Fungi; phylum Ascomycota; class Eurotiomycetes; order Eurotiales; family Aspergillaceae; genus Aspergillus; species Aspergillus ochraceus. The sequence continues at coordinate 3,390,320 of SSOS01000002.1, forward strand.
TACCTACAAGCGCTCAAGGCCAACGTCGAGGCAAAGAAAGCATACCAGTCGATATCGGAAGCTGCGCAGAACCCACCCGCCGAGGCAGTTCCCTCCGACCCTACGTCGGATCTACAAGCTTACTTGCGGCTGCTGCGCGACCGTCGCAAGCATGCGAAATTGCAGGTCTTTCAGCATTATTTGCAGCAGCTGAAGACGCGAGACGTACCTATCCCGGAAGACTTTGAGGGCACCGAGAATCGAAGTCACAAACACCTCGTGCCACCCGAGGAATTCGGAGAAGGCCGGAAAAATGGGACCCAAGTGGGGGAGGGAGTTGAGGAATTGGTACATAAACTGGAAAGGGCTGTGGTCCGAGCAAAGGTTCAATTGGATCGGGAGAAGATGCTACTCGAGGAATTGAAGGCCAAGCAACGCCCGCAGGAGGAGATCTCACCGGCTGCGAGGGTTGTGGCTCTACAACGAACACGCGACGAGCTGGTGCAGTGGGTGGAGGAGAAGCTGGTGAGCGTTGGGAACGGCGACGACGGCCCTATGCAGGAACCGTCGGCCGATGAGATCGAGGAGTCTGCACGTTTGCTTGAGGAACAAAAAGCTCAGATTGCGGAGCAGTACGATGCATACGTTGAAGCACGTAAACGCCTCTTAGATGCGGCGTCCAGAGCTTGTCAGCCTATCGCCAATGCGACTCCCAGCCCTCCTGAGCGTGCCGCGGAAAACCTCCAACCTCCTGTCGAGGAAACGCCGTCCTTGGATCCCCTGAATGTACTGTCATTCACAAATGACATTCTTCTTCCGCTTTCGAAAAGCCAGCGGGCACTGGCTACGCAGAAATTCTACTTGGCAGGATTGCTTTCCAAAGAAAAGACTACAGCCCTTCGGATGCTGAATCGGTTACGCGAGGAGAGCCATCTTCTTCCAGAATACCCTATTCTCGCTCGGCAGCAACGCTTCAAAAACGCCGCTTCAGCCCTCAGTTCTCGACAGGCTGCGCCTCCCAGTGAGCCGAGCAAACCAGACGAGGTCGTTGCTTTGGCCGAGGCGTGGGCATTTGCATCCGAGGCCGCCGGGACGAACGAGCGGGAGTATGTGGAACAAAAAGTAGAGGAAGGCAGCGAGGCAGCCGAAGACGCGCAACGGGTGCTGCAGGAAGTGTACGGGATCATGAAACAAGACCTCGAAGACCGCCAAGACGACGGGCCAGAAGAAGATATCTGGGCGCAGGAGGCCCAAACCACCAGGTCACGGGGTCGACGAGGGACCCGGAGCGAGGGACGCTCCCAGGGACCGTGGTCAGGGTTGAATGGCAGTGTGGGTTTGACAGATCGATAAAGTTCAGGACAAATTAATCAATGGCATTAATCAATCTATCAATTAAACAATTGATCAACCTCTTTTCTAGCCCATGTCCGGCCGCGAATAGAGTTCCGAGGGAATGCGATCGATGATGTCGTCAAGGCAAAGGGCCAGCAGTCAGCCGAGTCAGTCAGCAAAACCAACAAATTACCGTCCAACGTGGGGATTCCGAAAGCCGGTGGTCCCGTGGGCTAGAGGCCATTAGCGCGGTAGCGAGGCACAAACGCAGCGGGGACGCACTGCATCTGAAGAGTAATTGATCTACCTCTAGCCAGAAAATTTTTCCTGCTAGGTTTGGCGACTATTGACTGGGTCTCGCAGAGGGATTATGAGTCAACGGGGAGACCAATTGCTTGCGTAGAGAATAAGGAGGTGCTCATCGAAGCATTGACTGCTATGGAGTATCGTCGACGACATTGTGGGCATCCACAATGTCTCCAGAGATTCCTCCCTACGGAGTCCATACTATGGATATACTATGGAGTAATGGCATTAATTATTACTTGATCGGTGTTGTTATCATTACTTACCGGGGGCCCATCCGCTAAGCCCGGTCTGGTTTAGCTTAATAGCGGTTTTGGCTGTTATAGTGTGCCGGAGTGACCGCCCCCTCGGGGTCACTTGCTGATTGGATCGGAACCAAGGCGGTGTGGGCGCGTCCGTGCCAAACCCTCCCCAGCGGACCAATCAGACTACAAGAACAGATGCAAACCCGAACAAACACCACCAAAGGAGAACCTGAAAAAAAAGAAAAGAAAAAGAAAAGAAAAAGAAGCTCCGCACACCGGAGCTCTTATCGGCCTTCTCTCAGTTCTTTAGGGAAGTTCCTGGGAGACTTTGAGTCGTGACTATCCCGATTTTCTGGTCCTTACTTTGGCCGTGCATTGACTCATCCACCGCTACCCACGCCTTTTCTCCGTCGCTATTTCTTCGCCCTCTCATCTTCTTCCTTTTTTCCCCGATTCCTTTCTCTATTCTGATTCCTTATTCATCCCTTCCCTTCTGGCCACACCGTCTTCTCTCTCTTCCCTCCTCCTCCCCCCCCCCCCCCTTACTTCCTTCCGACTGGCACGCCAGGTCACTCACTGTTCCTCTGTGTTCTTCCCATAAGGTGCTTCCCCCTACCTTACCTTACTTCTTGGGCGTGTGGCATAAAAAAGCGGGACAGAAGGGAATCGGTCAACCACCTCCGTCATTAATTTGATTTGATTCAAAAAGACAGGCGGGCCCTTTTTTTGCGGGAAAAAAAAATAGACAAACGTCCATTGGGTCAATTGACTCACCTTTGATTCCTCTTTCTTATATTCCTTTTCTTTAGTGGCGCAGTGCGCAATGGTTCTCGCCGCTCGTTGCGGACAGGCGACGTCCGCCCTCTTGCGTCAGCGCTGTGCGGTCGAGTCCCGTCGCTCCGCTCTCCCGGCTGTGCGCTCCTTCACTTCTCAGACGACCGCTGCCCGTACGACGGCATCGAGTCTGCGACTACAGCAGAAGACCTCTGCGCCTTCGCCATGGCGGTCGCAGCAGCTGCGCTCCTTCTCGAGCGCTCTGCGCCGGTTGGCGGAGTCTGCTCCCGCCGCTGATAGCTACCTGAAGAGCGAGCTTTTCAAGACCGAGCCCAACCTCGTCGATGTCAAGAAGGTCCTGGTCATCGGTAGTGGTGGTCTGAGCATTGGACAGGCTGGAGAGTTCGATTACTCTGGTAGGTGGAATTCATGAGTCACAAATCCCCCTCTGGCCCACAAGCCGCTGGTCCCTTCTCCGAGTTTTAGTGTTCCGTTAAACACTGTGGAGTCGGGGTTCGAGTAGCGAGCAGAACAGAACTGCCTGGGCAAATACCCTTTCGATTTTCAACATTGTGTTCTGTGCGAATGGGGAATGCTAATGTCTTTGGCCCAAATTTATAGGCTCCCAGGCTCTGAAGGCGCTCAAGGAAGCCGGTGTTCAGTCAGTCCTGATCAACCCTAACATTGCGACCATCCAGACCGATCACAAGCTTGCGGACGAAGTTTACTACCTCCCGGTTACCCCCGAATATGTGACCTACGTTATCGAACGGGAACGCCCGGACGGTATCTTCCTCTCTTTCGGTGGACAGACGGCCCTGAACTTGGGTGTGCAGATGAACCGCATGGGTACCTTCGAGCAGTATGGCGTCAAGGTTCTTGGAACCAGCATCCGGACCTTGGAGACTAGTGAGGACCGTGACCTGTTCTCCAAGGCCTTGAACGAGATCAACATCCCCATCGCCGAGTCCATCGCTGTTAACACCGTTGACGAGGCCCTGGAGGCTGCCGAGCAAGTTGGTTACCCCATCATCGTTCGTTCTGCCTACGCTCTGGGTGGATTGGGTTCCGGATTTGCCAACGACCCCGAGGAACTGCGCAACTTGGTCTCTCGCTCCTTGACCCTTGCTCCCCAGGTGCTGGTCGAGAAGTCCCTCAAGGGCTGGAAGGAGGTCGAGTACGAGGTGGTCCGGGATGCCAACAACAACTGTATCACTGTTTGCAACATGGAGAACTTCGACCCCTTGGGTATTCACACTGGTGACAGTATCGTCGTTGCGCCCAGTCAGACTCTGTCCGACGAGGAGTACCACATGCTCCGTACCGCGGCCATCAAGATTGTCCGCCACTTGGGTGTCGTCGGCGAATGTAACGTGCAGTACGCCCTGCAGCCCGATGGTCTCGACTACCGTGTCATTGAGGTCAACGCCCGTCTTTCTCGTTCTTCGGCTCTGGCCTCCAAGGCTACCGGATACCCTCTTGCCTACACCGCTGCCAAGATCGGACTGGGACACACTCTCCCCGAGCTGCCCAACGCTGTGACCAAGACCACCACTGCCAACTTCGAGCCCAGCTTGGATTACATTGTCACCAAGATCCCCCGGTGGGATCTGAGCAAGTTCCAGCATGTCAACCGGGACATCGGAAGTGCCATGAAGTCCGTCGGTGAGGTTATGGCCATTGGTCGTACCTTCGAAGAGTCCTTCCAGAAGGCTATCCGCCAGGTCGACCCCCGATTCCTCGGTTTCCAGGGTGACTCGTTCGAAAACCTGGATGACGTCCTGAAGAACCCCACCGACCGCCGTTGGTTGGCGGTTGGTCAGGCCATGCTCCACGAGAACTACTCCGTGGACAAGGTCCACGATCTGACCAAGATCGACAAGTGGTTCCTGTACAAGCTTCAGAACATTGTGGATTGCAACAATGAGCTCAAGGAGATCGGCAGCCTCTTCGGCGTTCAGGAAGAGCTGATGCTGAAGTCGAAGAAGCTTGGTTTCTCTGACAAGCAGATCGCTCTCCTCGTTGGCTCGACCGAGGACGACGTCCGCGCTCGCAGAAAGAGCTTCGGTATCCGCCCCTGGGTGAAGAAGATTGACACCCTGGCCGCCGAGTTCCCTGCCGACACCAACTACCTCTACACTACCTACAACGCCACCTCCCACGATGTCACCTTTGATGACCATGGCACGATCATCCTGGGTAGCGGTGTTTACCGTATTGGAAGCTCGGTCGAGTTCGACTGGTGTGCGGTCAACGCCACTCTTTCCCTCCGCAACATGGGCAAAAAGACCGTTATGATCAACTACAACCCCGAGACCTACTCTACCGACTTCGATACCGCTGACAAACTCTACTTCGAGGAGCTCAGCTACGAGCGTGTCATGGATATCTACGAGCTCGAGAGCGCCAGCGGCGTTGTCGTCTCCGTCGGTGGTCAGCTTCCTCAGAACATTGCCCTTCGTCTGCAGGAGACTGGTGGTGCCCACGTCCTCGGTACCAACCCCAAGGATATTGACAATGCTGAGGACCGTCATAAGTTCTCTCAGATCCTGGACAGCATTGGCGTTGACCAGCCTGCCTGGAAGGAGCTTACTTCCGTCTCTGAAGCCGAGCGTTTCGCCGAGTCCGTCGGCTACCCCGTCCTGGTTCGTCCCAGTTACGTCCTGTCTGGTGCTGCCATGAACGTCATCTACAGCCACGACGAGCTCAAGGAGAAGCTGCTCAACGCCGCCGCCGTCTCTCCCGATCACCCCGTTGTCATCACCAAATTCATCGAGGGCGCTCAGGAGATCGATGTCGATGCCGTTGCCTCCAACGGTCAGCTTCTGCTCCATGCCGTCAGTGAGCACGTCGAGCCCGCCGGTGTACACTCTGGTGACGCTACCCTTGTCCTTCCCCCCGCCGATCTCGAGGAGTCCATCATGAACCGTGTCAAGGAGATCGCCGAGAAGGTTGCCAAGGCCTGGAACATCACCGGCCCTTTCAACATGCAAATCATCAAGGCCGACCAGGAGGGCGCTGCTCCCGAGCTGAAGGTCATCGAGTGCAACCTCCGTGCCTCCCGCTCGTTCCCCTTCGCCTCCAAGGTTCTGGGTACCAACTTTATCGACGTTGCCACCAAGGCTCTTGTTGGCCGTGATGTCCCCGAGCCCGTGGATCTCATGAGCACCAAGCGTGACTACCTCGCTACCAAGGTTCCCCAGTTCAGCTGGACCCGTCTGGCTGGTGCCGACCCCTTCCTTGGTGTTGAAATGGCCAGCACTGGTGAAATCGCCTGCTTCGGTAAGAACCTCGTGGAGGCCTACTGGGCTTCTCTTCAGTCCACCATGAACTTCCGTGTGCCCGAGCCTGGCGAGGGTATCCTGCTTGGTGGCGACATTCACAACACTGCCTTGGCCAAGGTTGTCGAGTACCTGAACCCTCTGGGCTTCCAGTTCTTCGCTGCCAGCCCCGAGGTCAAGGCTCACATCGAATCCACCTCCAAGGACAACGTCTCCGTGCAGGTGATCGAGTTCCCCAAGAAGGACAAGCGTGCTCTCCGTGAGGTCTTCCAGAAGTACAACATTCGTGGTGCCTTCAACCTCGCCAAGAGCCGGGGCAAGACCCTGCTCGACGAGGACTACGTCATGAGACGTAACGCGGTCGACTTTGGCGTGCCTCTTTTCATGGAAACCAAGGTATGCTTTACCCTTTTTTCATCTAATTCTTTGTACTTAGACGCTAACTCATCTCGCAGACTGCTCTTCTCTTTGCTCAGGCCATGAGCGAGAAGCTGCCCCGTGCCGAGGGCATTCCCTCCGAAGTCCGCAGCTGGTCTGACTTCGCCGGTGGCAAGCTGCTGTAAACAAAAGTCCACCCTCTCAAAGGACAAAAAGTTTGTTTCTTTTGATTCTTTATAGATATAATTGTCCGGTGTTGCGTTGGTTCTCTTTGTCGTTACAGGCACCCAAAAAGCCGCCTTGTTTGGCGTAGCGGATAAGGCAACTCAAGTTGATAGACTTGTTACTGTTGTCCTGGTATCCGGGCTTACCGCTTCACCTTTTTCCCTTCAGGCGACAAGTGGATACTGGACCAGGAGCTCTGGTGGTATTCTTTCTTCGGGTTGTGTTTGATTATTCTTTTATTATTTTTCACGGTCTTATTATTGCCATTTTCATTTCTAGTAGGCAGGCTATGTGCTTGAGCGGGAAGAAGAATCTTTAGTTAGGTTTTTATTGATGACGTGACTGATTTCATGGGTTGTTGATATTTATGTACAGTATTAGTTTATTGATTTGAATTAGGATCTCACCTCTAGATTTTACTTCGTAAATGTGTTGTAGATTTCGAAGTATCAAAACACTTGAATTGATGATGACTAAGCGCGCGACGGCCATTCTTTTTTACTCCATCGATTCTTCACACGAACCTCCATATCTTCTTACACTGTTGGAGGTACAGTCTTGACTCCCAATTGCACTGTCTAGCCTGAATATAACTGCAGTGAGAGTCTGACCGGCCTATGCACTCTGTACAGTGGCCAAACAACCCCTCGTTCATACATACATGAAGCAGACTGCATCATGTCGCTGACCACCGAATTTCCTTCTATATCGACCAAAGCCAACCCTGGACAGGCACCCGGTGGGCTAGGGAAGGGTCTCTTCGCATCCACCAACCTCAAAACCGGAGAAGACGTCCTGAGCATCCAGAACCCCTTTGTAGCGGTTCTTGAGACGCCAAGGCTAGACGATACATGTTCGGGATGCTTTGGCAAGAGGCAATTAGAGAATGCGGATGCGACTTTGAAAGCGTGTACGGGATGTCAGGTGGTCAAATACTGTGATAGAGTTGGTAGATCCTGGTCTTTGCTATGTATCACATCTTTACTAACATCGTTCACCCCCGCCAGACATGTCAATCCAAGGACTGGAAAGCCGCGCATTCGCTGGAGTGTTCTGTATACCAGAAGCTGAAGCCTCGCGTCCTGCCCATTAATGCGAGAGCTATCTTGCGCATCGTCCTGCGCAGTCAGCGTCGGAAGTGCACGCCCCAGGAGATGGAGCTGTTTCTTCAACTTGAAACTCATGTTCAGGATATTCAGCGTGAGAATCCAGCCCAGCTCGAACGTATCGGGCTCTCGGCCAAGGCAGTCAAGGTCTATTCTGGCACGGACGCGAAGGAGGAAACGATCTCGGCTTTTGGGGCGAAGGTGAGCAATACGCTACACACACTTTGACGATGGGGAAAGATTATCGACCAGGATGTGCTGACTGCATGTGAAAGCTTGATTTGAACTCGTTTAATATGACGAATCCATTGTATGACCGGATCGGTCTCTATTTGCACCCGTTCGCCGCCCTTATGAATCACAGCTGCGACTATAATTCTGTCGTCGGATTCGACGGCCACCAACTGTTCGTGAAAGCCATCCGTCCTATCCAGAAAGACGAGCAGATCTTCATATCCTACGTCGACACCACGAATCCATATAACCTCCGTCGCGCCGAGTTACGCGAGCGATACTATTTCGACTGCCGGTGTTCGAAATGCGAACTGGGCCCCGACGGACCGGCCGACAAATTCGCCAACACATCGTCACCACCACCAGACCCCTCCGTCCTCGAAACAGTCGGCAAACAGGCCCAGAAGATACTAGAATCCGCATCCTCCCTAGACACTGACCCGTCTGAATCCCTTCCTCAGCTCGAATCCGCCATGCGCTCGCTCCGCCAGACGACCCCGTCCTGGCCCATCACCCGACAACCATACGTCTCCCTTCGAGACCAATTAATCACCACCCTCCTCGCTGCGGGATCCTTCAATGCGGCCTTCATCCACTGCGCTATCCGTCACCTCCGCATCGACCCCGTCGTGTATCCTCACGCCTCCCATCCCCTACGCTGTCTGCACGCCTGGACGCTCGCGAAGCTAGCGATCCATCTCTCGCAGGGTATGGAACCATCATCGTCCTCAGGCGACGTGATCCCGCTGGACCAATTCGGGTTGGATTTCAGTCTGCTCATTTGGTCCGTGCTAAGTGATTTGGTTAATCGGGAGGCGGAGTGTTGCACGGTGCCGAGCTTTAAGGGGATGGTGAGGGGGGCGTTTGGGGAGGTGCATAATGAGTTTCGGGTTAATGGGTTGGATCCGAGGACGATGGGGATGGAGATTAAGAGGGAGTGGGAGAAGATGGGGAGGTTGGTGGATGAGGCGGTTGCGAGGGAGTAGGTAGGTAGTACACTGTACAGCAAGTGTGGAGTATGACTAGTATGGATTTGATGACGTCTAGGCCATATACCTTGTGTAGTAAGTATACCCCATGTTTGGAGAATAGATTAGCCAGTAGAGGTCGCCCCAAGTAGATGATTCAAGGGCGAAGAGTGAAAGTCTACGTCAATCTACAATATACAAGAAAGAACAAATAGAACATTGAAAGAAAAAAAACTTCGTTAAAAAATTCGACCAACCCCATTCCCGGCTAAAATGAAAAGGAATAAGATTAAAGCCTCTTCCCCATCTGTCCCCCTGTCCAGACATCCGAAAACCAAACATCCAGACCAAGGGAAAAGGCGGGGATAAAACAAGGGATCTCATCATCGGAGCTCCAGGGATCCCGCAATTTTTTTGATTTCGTTCACTTGCCGACAAGACCTTTATATTGAGATGCAAACAGCTGACCCGCACTTGACATACAAGTTGATGAATCCAAATAAAGGCAGTATATGGTATCCATCGAAATTTGTTTTGTTCTCCCAGCACATCCGGACGCCTGATCCTCCTCCACGCGACACTCCAAAAAGCATTTCTTCTTTATTTGAGGGGAATGAAACGGGAAGAGTGGGTGGCACCAATACCGGGACGACCGTGCTTGACGGGCTTGCTGTGGGGTTGTTAGAATGCTAGTCAAAGACATGCTCTCTGCAGAGGCTATTCCGCCCTGCAGAATAGGATGAAACGTACTATGAGATGGAGAATTCTCCCAGGTAGTGGCCAACCATCTCGGGCTTGACTTCGATCTGGTTGAACTCCTTTCCGGAGTAGATGCCGACGACGCTGCCGATCATCTCGGGGACAACGATCATGTCACGGAGGTGGGTCTTGACGAGGTCGGGCTTCTCGTTGGGGCGGGCCTCCTGCTTGGCCTTGCGGAGCTTCTTGATGAGACCCATGGGCTTGCGCTTCAGGCCACGGTTGAACCTGCGGCGAGCGCGGGCGTGGACGACATCACGGAGCTGCTCGGAGGAGAGGTCGAGGAGCCTGCAGAAAAAGCGATTTTGGTCAGATCATTCGGTCCAAGCGACACAGGTAGATTTCCATCCTTGCGCCCTCCAAATCCCTCCCGACGCGGCGACAATGGTTGTTGGGATCGGAGGTGTCGGTTCGGTCGGGATCTAAGGGCGCAAGGCGAAAACAGGTTGGAAGTCGGGATTATCACGTACTGGTCGAGGTCAATACCGCGGTAAGAAAACTTGCGGAACTGTCTTCTCTTCTTGATCTCTGTTGGGCGACAAAAAACATCTCTGGTCAGCGGTCTGATCCTATTTCCATTTGCTCGTGAATTTCGTGATTATCGTGGTGGCGGCTAAGACGTTCCCCTCCCGCATCCCTTTCCATCGCAGAAAACATTTCTTTTATACCCAGTCCATCGCCAAATACCATCCGGACCGAATTCCATCTCCCATAATCGAGTTTCCACGGTTGGGGGTTCAAGGTAAAGGGTATTATTGTTCAGTGATCAAACGTACCGGCAGCCTCCTCAGCGTTCTATAAGAATAAGATGGGTCAGTCTTTCGCGTCTCTTTAAGAAACATTGAAGAAAACTTTTCTTCAGCATAGGTCGTCACTCACGTAGTGTTCGTCAGCCATTTTTGCGGGTGTTCCTCTCAAGGTCGCTTTTCGAACGGGACTCGAAAAGCGAAAGGGACGATGGGGTTGTCGGTGTCGTGTCGCTGGATGAACGTTCGTCGGGCCAACTCTTGTGCTGCGGCGCTGCGTTGGGAGTGGGCGGGCTAAGCGACCCGGCTAGGTCAATAGCCCTACCCCACTATTCCCTTCTCAGCACGGATCTTAGGGCTTCTGCGCTCTGCCCTATAAATTGTCCCTGCCATCGATACGCGCTTTCTTATCGCGCTTTTTACGGTCTTCATTATTGGCTGTTTTAGATATTCGAGTACGATGTACGGAGTGTAGTCTAGATCTTGTCGGTGTACCCCTAGCCTTTAATCATTGATACCCAGATCAACGAAGGGGATATCAAGGGGCAATTCCGCGTACGTACGTTGGGTTCGTCCGGGGCAATGAGTGGACCAGTCTCTTAAGAAAGCAACTTACATACTACAAAAGATACCAACAAACGTAAGAACGAAGCTCGAGGAGGTCAGACAACCTGTATTGGCTAAACTTCACGTATGCACAAATCGTAACTGCATCAGAAAAGCCTGAAATATGCAAGATTGACCATTTCCTTGGGAAAATTTCTTCCCCCAACTCCAGATTCCTGTTCCCCCACGAGTTATCGCATTTTTTCCTAGACTCGGATTGATGAAACCGTTTAGTCGAAGAGACCGAAGCCCATGTCCTCGTCGGACTCTTCCTTCTCCTCCTCCTTCTCCTCAGCGGGAGCCTCACCGCCAGCGGCAGCGGCAGCGGCGGGGGCAGCACCACCAGCACCACCGGAGGGAACGGAGGCGAGCTTAGCGGAACCCTCGGAGATCAGCTGTAGGATTAGGTGGTTAGCGATAATTCTGTATGCGCACTTTGCGCAAAGGGGTCATGTCGCGTTCACTAACCTCCTGGATGTTCTTGCCCTCAAGCTCGGAGATGAGCTTGTTGAGACGCTCCTCATCGGCATCGATACCGACGGAGGAGAGGACGCTCTTAACGTCAGCGGCCGAGGGGGACTCGTTACCGGCAAGGGTGAGGAGGAGGAAAGCGGCGACGTGCTTCATTTTGAATCTGTGGTGACAGCAAAAAAACTCCGTTAGACTTTTAATTTCTGCGCGCAGGTATCGACGAGACGGGCGAGTCGACTCATGAAATGCACATACAGATTTATTTAGTGTATTGAACACGAGAATCAATCGATTTAACCGCTGGGATTGGGCGGAGACTGAGACGTCGAGTTCGACGGGAAGTTGGCGATGAGGAAGTGAAAGTCGAGAAGAGGATCATCGAATTCTTGAGAAAAAGTGCGCCGCGCCTGGTGGGTTGTGGCTGGTGAGAACGGGCCTCTAAGCGAGCGCGTGTGGCGCAGGCGCTTGCTGCCTAATGCGGTAAGGCTCCTCTTTGTCTGAATTCGATGTTGCACGTGACTCGCTGCTTCTAGAAGACAGGATGGCGACTCGCTCCTTGTCCTCTTTCCTTCTCCCCCAACGCTTTCTCCTGAACGACGTTGCTGTGCTAAGCGCTTCTCCCCACCGTGACAACCGGCAAAGTCTCGTTTCCCCCTCGCTTACCGTGAAGGTTTGAGCGTGGAAACGTCCTATCGCCGTTTCTCGAGCACTGGCTTCACAGATTCGACGAAGTCATGAAGTTATCCCGTTGTACTAATCATCGACGGTGAATTTTGCCTATCGATACCCCGCGTCTTCGATTCCTATTTGTGCCAGTACATCGATTTCAGCATCTCAGCCGCCAAAATGAGTGTAAGATGTCCTCCATCAGATCTATTTGGGACTGGATCTAATCTTTGGGTAGTTTCTCGATTCGGTCCTCTCGTCCATCGAGACGGGAAAACCTTCTCGTTTACCACCCTCCTCTTCAACTCTATCAGCCCCTGTTTCATCCTCCACCGCCAAATCTGAAGTTCGCAAGCCCAGCACAACCCCCCGCGATATCCCCCCGGAGCGGAAAACTCTGGCTGCGGGCACAAAACGGAAAGCTGAGGAGCAGCTGCCCCGTGCCCAAAAACCTGATACCCAAGGCCCTCGCAAACTCTTACCTTCAAGGCCAGCTATGGCATCCGCGTCTGCCAAGTCTCGTCCCACCATCGCTTCCCCCGCCAGATCTTCCAAACCTCCAAGCAACAGCAGTACATCTGCCACTCAAAAAGCAGCCCCGACATCCTCCAAAGCCCCGCCTAAAGGTTCATATGCGGATCTCATGATGAAAGCCAAGGCACTTCAAGATAATGCACCATCACAAGTGGGCATGTTTAAGCATCAAGCCGTTCCAAAGGAGAAGCTTAGCAAAATGGAACGCAAGAAAAAGGCACAGGAAACGCAGTCGAAGGGCAAGGAAGGCCCAGCCGCCAAAAAGTCTGGAGCAGCTCCCAGCGCGGGCCCGACCAAGCCTATCAAGAAACGCGAACCGGAAGAGCTCGCATACAAGGGTACTGCAAAGCCACCGCCGACGCCGGCACTACCTGCGTACCGGGGCACGGCCGGGTTGCCCAGTCGAGCCAATCCTAATGATCGGAAAGCACAGGGTCGAGGTGCAGGGCGGTCAAAGATGAATGAATATCTTGGGACGGATGAAGAGGATGAAGGAGATTACGCAGACGACTACGATGACTTTTACTCAGACGCATCCTCGGACATGGAAGGTGGTTTCGAGGATGTGGTGGAAGAAGAGGCCAAGGCATTAGCCGCTGCCAGGCGAGAGGATGATGAAGAATTGCGCGCGGAAGCAGCAGCCAAGCAAGAGAAGTTGGCCCGCCGCAACAAACTTGCTGCTTTGGCAGCCAGAAGACGCTGAGTCTTCCGTGCATGCCTTCAAATACCTATCGGTACCTTCTCTTCTATTTTCTATTTTCTTTCCATTTCTTGTCATTTCTTTGTCAGTAGTTCTACATGGGTTTCGTCAGCACATTTTTGACTTGGACACGGAGCATCAGCGAGGTATACCCCGAAGGTGCATTACATACGACTTTGCTTTTCTTATTTTTATTTTTATTTTGGCTTCCACTTGCTATGAGCATCAGCGAGCGTCATGGTGTCGGTAGATGGTTCGATCCTTTGCTTTCCCTTATATCTACGAATATTCGCCCTTCGTTTACATATCTTCTACACCTCCGGTTATTAGTCGGTACATAGCGTTCCTTTATTTGTCTTCCGTTTTCAAGCCTAGTTTCTTTGCCCCGTTCCCTTCTTTTCTGAGTCTGCAAGCATCATCTCAGTGCGTAGCTGAGGGGGATCTTTGCCTCAGTTTAATCAGTCTTCGATACACCATGACAGATACCGTTGTTAGCCTGATACCTTGTTTGAATAGGACAAAAAGTCTACTAGATACAGAATACAGCTCAGGCACGTTACCAGTGAAGTTAATAACATAACAATTCCACTCCACATCTGAAACTCCGGACCACAGGTACAGACTTCAGAGGCAAAGATGTCAAGATGATGTCGCATCCCTCAGGCGGTTATCGGGCCCCACCTAGCAGGCGGTGACATCACCGGCGATATTGCTATCGTCCAACCTCCGCGGGCATTTCCTCTTCTTATCATCTCCTAGCCTCTTCAGTCGAAACCCTTTGTTGTTTCTTTCAGCGAATTTTACTGTACATTGTGTTTCTATTTTCTATCGTCAATCTGTTTAAACATGGATCCAGCACATCACGTCTCGACCTCTCCGAAGGTCTTGTTCAATAAAGTGCGGAAGATCGTGCCGCCATTGTTAGAGAAATTCCATAAGGGTTGGTTTCCTTGCATTTTATGTCAAGCTTTGACTTGGGACAATCGCTACTCGAAAATTAATTGCTTACAAACGATACAGGACAACAAGGACGGGTTGCTGTCATCGGAGGTTCTGCGGAGTATGCTGCTCTCTTCACCTACGTTGCTTACGAAACATGGTAGACTAAGATCGTGTTTGCAGCTTTACGGGAGCTCCGTACTTTTCTTCCATGGCATCGGCGAAATTAGGTACGTACACAAAAGTCGCAGGTAATCGATAGATGACTTTGCCGATGTTAATTGGCGTGCACTTTGACAGGATGCGATATGGTATGACACATTCGCATATGTTTCGAATTCCCTTGGTCCTCATCTAACAGCAAACAGAGCCATGTTATTTGCGAGCGATCTGCAGCTACTGTACGTCACTATACACTGGATTATGTTTCCTCCTAGTTTACTTGACTAACTGATCATGCAGGTTGTGAAAACATACTCGCCAGATCTGATGGTCCATCCGATACTACCTAGTAGCGAGTCGGTGGGAAACCCCAACACCATCGATGCGCCGGCTCTTGCCAGTCCCATCATTGCCATGCTTTCTCGCCTCCACGCGCTGGTCATAGGCCCCGGATTGGGCCGCGACGGCGTGACACTGAAAGTGGTCACCGAGGTGATGAAGGAAGCCCGCTCCAAATCGATTCCGTTTGTCTTGGACGCCGACGGCCTGCTTCTGGTGACGGATGATCCGGATCTCGTGAAAGGGTACAAGGAATGTATTCTGACACCCAACGTGAACGAGTTTGGTCGCCTGGCCAAGGCCTTAGGGATCGATGTGCCCAGTCTGGCCCAGATCGGCTCGGAATCCAGTAGCGATGACCGCACCAAGCGAGAAACAGAGGCCTGTGAGAAGCTCTCCAGGGCACTTGGCGGTGTAACGATCATCCAAAAGGGACCGCACGACGTGATTTCGAACGGCATGACCAGCATCATCAACGACATTACAGGTGGACTAAAGCGTAGCGGGGGCCAGGGTGACACACTTACCGGGTCATTGGGCACCCTTCTGGCCTGGCGGGCGGCTTATCATAACGGATTGTGGAACTCCGGCGAGAAGGACAATCCCAAGGAGGCGCAGAGTCCGCAGGATGTTCAGGCGGAACTAGAATCGGAAGACCGGCGCATGTCGCCCGTCACGACGATGCTGCTGGCCGCCTGGGCAGGCAGTGCCATTACGCGAGAATGCTCTCGGCGGGCCTTCAAGGCCAAAGGGCGGAGCATGCAAGCCAGCGACCTAACAGAGGAAGTCCACCACAGCTTTTTGGGATTGATCGGTGAACCTGAAGGTTCGCAAGTACATCTGTAGAGAATCTTTTATGACCAGTGAGAAGTGGCTGGCTGAAGTCGACCAATGTCTTTCCTACTTGGGATATCATAGGCACGACAAGCGGAGTCCATACATACCGACTTTCACCTACAGGCATAATGAACGCTGTTTCTGTTACTTGTGAGAGGGTTTTCTGGCCCAATTGGTAGATATTCCGTGCCCCAAATTGTCTTCCTATTTATAAAGGGTCTCAGGGATTGAGCGGCTTGCATATCCATCGGCGGTGACTTCCGTGTGTCAGCATACATGCCCGTATCCCGAACCCTTTTTGCTCAGCTAGAAGGCGAAAAAGACTTAGATTTGGGGACAGCCCAAAGTTAGATTTCCATCCGCCTGCCACTGGCGACAACTTGCTAGGTTCCAACAGCTGGTCCCCTTTTTCCGCATCACACATCGTAAATAATGAACTCGAGACGTCCAATCCGTGAGTCCAGCTCCTATATTCTCCCTGAATAACCACCAATAATACGAGCCAGACAAACTCTCAAAAAAAAAAAAAAAACCGAGAATATCCGGCAGATGACAAGTCCAGCCCCTTCCAGTCCAGTCCAGTCCAGTCCCCCGGATCCCCCCTCATGCATGGTCAGTCTAGTGCAGTTCGAAAGTCCGGGGAAAGCTCTCTTTTCACTTTTGCTTCTTTATTTCGCCCCCGAATCCACTGTTAGCTATGGTCGAAGAGAACCCAAATCACTATCATTACCTCGTCATGTGGAAGCTGTCCATGTGCTCGCCCAACTCATGCAAGGGTGGGCAAAGGCAAAAAAAAAAAAAAAGCAAGACGGGATTGTAGACCTCGTATTCCCGAACCGCCCATTCGTAGCCCGAGGTCTCTTTCTCTGCGGAAAGGAGAAGCGATGCAAAAGTGTTCGAGACAATGTCTCACAAATGTAGGCTCTCTCTTTGTTGACCTGTTTCTATGACGTGGAGAGCAATGCGCTGTTTGGTACTTATTCCCGCATGTGGCGTTACGGGGTGGAGGCAATATTGGAGGCCTGACTTGTCTCTCTATACGGGGGAGACGAGGGTGTAGAAGAGCCTGAGCAGAGAGGGAAACAGTAGCCTATAGACGCAGGGTAGCTAGCAATTGGAAAGAAATGGATATATAAAGAGATCGAGAACACCGCGAAGATGTCCTCCATCGCATTCGCACCAGCCTTCTCTCATCTACTATCAATTCAGATAACTATCCAGTCTCTCGCTTCCAATTCATCGTCCTTCCTCTCTCTCATCCACCCAAACCAAAACCAAATAACCCTCACAATGAAGTTCACCATCCTCACCGCACTCGCCCTCTTCAGCACCTCCACCCTCGCCGTGGCCGGCCGTCCCCCTCCACCCCCAACCTGCGGCACCTGCAACCCGGTCTCCGGGGAGAACCACTGCGACATCACCACTTCGTGCATCAACACCGGCACTCGCTTCCACTGCGCCTGTCGCGCCGGCTACAAGGCCTCCAAGGACAACAACAACATCCGGAAGCAGTTCCGTCTCAACGTCCCCAACTACAAGTTCCTGGTCTTTACGCCGGAGTCGACTGAGTGTAATACTCTTTGCGATAATCCGTTTGGCGCGGGCCCGAACCTTTGTGCTGAGGTGCCGATTCGGAATCAGTGTGCTGTTTAGGTTTGGGGATGGTTAGTTGGGTGTGATGGATTGATAGATGTATATACATGCAAGTGCCATGTATATATATATGGGTGCCTTTTGTGTTGTGTCGACTGTCGAGGGCTTGGTTGATCTAATTTGTCATGGAGTTGGCTCCATGGCGTTCTCTCTCTCTCCTTATACATTCCTTGGATACAGTTACAAGTGATTTGTCTTGGATCAGTGTCGGTCACTCCTTCATAGTGTCAAACAGATAGTCAACAGCAATGGGAAAACTCTTGAAAAACAGATAAGATCGAAGGGAAGCAACGGCATTCGTGGTCCGAGAATTTATCATGTCAGATTTGGTTTCCTATCACCTCGTTGGAAATACTAGTTAGAAAGCTACATACTCCAGAAACACCGGTCCCGGATTCTACCCTTGCAATGAGATCTCGCATCCAGCTTCTCTCGCAGGACACACAAACCAATTTCCCCAGATATCAAGGGGAAATGAAAAGAAAGAGAGAAAGAAAATACAAAAGCCAGTCAGTCATGGCCAAAGTAAACATTAGAAAACAATCGTCAAATACAATGATTAGATGATGTGCATCCCCATCACTCAGCCATTTCTCCATCAATGTCAAGGAACACCAAGCGTGTACCGTCTCCGAGAACTTGCCAGACCTGTTGGTGAATCATGTTAGTCATATTCATCATAAACAAGCACAATCAAGACACTTACATTGACACTCTCATACTCGCCAATGGCCACCGCCAACTGATCCTCCGTAAAGCCCTTGGCGAGAACCCGCTCCCGGATTCTGCGCATGCTGAGCGCACCCTCCTCGCCATCTCCAATGGCAGCAGCACCGCTGTCGCGCATGTGGCGGATCAGGTTGTAAATCTTGCTGGTAGGGCTCTGGTCACCGCCGCCGTGGCCATCGTTGGCCAGGGATGCCTTGCCGACCTCGACAAGACGCAGAGCCTCGTCGACGTCTTCCGTGATGACGACATCGCTGAAACGAAGACGCGCAAGGGCCTGCGAAAGACGGACAACACCCAGCAGAGTACGAGGCGTGACGTGAGAGAATTGCTTCTTGTTGGCCTCGTCGGTCTTCTGGTCCTTTCGCATCCGCACGTACGCCCCGACCATGTAATCCGAAATGGTCGACGGGACGACCGGTCGGTAGGTGCGCGCCTTGGCGATGTACTGACGGACCTCGTGGGGAGTGAACATGATACCGGCATCCTCGGTCTCGGGGTGCTTGTTGTGCATGTGGACATAGGTGACGTGGTGTGCCAGTTCTTCGTCGCCATCGCGCGAAGGAGTGTCGAGAATAAGGAACATGATATCGAAACGCGAAAGCAGCGCAGCAGGCAGGTTAATGTTCTCCACTGGAGAGATCCGGGGGTTGTATCGTCCATAAAGCGGGTTAGCGGCCGCCAGGATGGACGTGCGAGCGTTGAGCGTGGTGGTGATTCCTGCCTTGGAGATGGAAATTGTCTGCTGTTCCATCACTTCGTGGATGGCAGTCCGGTCCGCGTCATCCATCTTGTCGAATTCATCAATACAGCAGATACCGTTATCGGCCAAGACCAGCGCACCACCCTCCAGCACCATCTCATCCGTCACCGGGTCTCTCATCACGGCAGCCGTGAGACCGACACCACTGCTTCCCCGACCGGTCGTGTACACACCTCGAGGGGCAACCTTGGCGATGTATTTCATCAACTGAGATTTGGCAACACCAGGATCACCCATCAGGCAAATGTTGAGATCTCCACGAATATGCATACCATCGCCCATCTCCTTCGAGACACCTCCAATGAGGAGAAGAAGCAGTGCCTTTTTCACGTCCAGATGGCCGTAAATCTCGGGGGCAATCGACCGTGCCAGGTACTCGTACATGTTTCCAGACTTCTGGTATTGCTCAATCTTCCGAAGAGTTCGGCTGTCCATGGCCATCTCGTTGTAGGATTTCTTGTGCTGGGTGACGTGCTGAGCCTCGATGTAGGTGTCAGTCAGTAAACCGGCGCGGATAGCCCTGAACCCCGTGTAAGGGGTAGGCAGGAAGATTCCTGCAAGATCGATCACATCACCGGGGTTCACTTGTCGAGTGAGACTTCCATGGCAGTGAATGGTCATGGTTCGAGGGATATGGCCGACTGGCACCTGGTCTGCCATCTCCTGGATTTTCACCTCCTGGAAGGGAACAAACTTGGAAGCACGAGTGGAAAGGAACAACTGCCCCTTGGAGTTGTTCTTCTTGCACTCTTCCGACATACATTCCGTCATGGGCATGAACTGCTTCGTAGTGATCGGTTGGAAAACCTCAGATCCGCAGCGGTCACATGTATAGGCGTTAATCTGAACCGCAGGCTTGACGTCCGAGACACGAGTGGTGATGCCGCGGACGGTGATCAAGCTACCGAGATGCTCAGCCCGCACATTCCGGACGGCAAGAGCCTTGCCCTCGCGCTCACTACTGGACCCCGAAGGAGTTAGGGGCTTGAAATTCAAGGTGTATCGGCGAGTCAATTCCGGGGGGAACATTGAGGGTTCTGCGACTGTATCCATATCGGCCTCCATGGCCATGTTCATAGCCTCGTTTCGTTTGTCGCGTTGCGACATGATAACATCCAGAACGTCGTCCTTGAACCTGCATGCTGTTAATGAATATATCCACCCTATGTATGCGATATCCCGACATACGTGATCTCCTTGGTTTCCTTGGGCATAACGGCGTCGGCAGCGGACGAAAAAACATCGACATATCGCTTGGTGTTCTTCTGCACAGAATCAACGAGTTTCAAGTCGGTGTCCTCGGGGAGTGATTTTTCGAACTAGGGCCATGATGTTAGCATACCGAAGCATAGATTCAGAGAGATACTCACGGTAGCCAGGTCGTCCAGCTCGATGAGGACATTCGACCGCTCTCGATCCGCTACTTCCTGCAGCATCTGCATATACTTGAGCTTTGGTTGGCGGCGCCTGCGGCCAGCCCCCTCTCTTCCTTCACCATCTTCCGCATCGTCCATGAAGTCATACTCATCGCTTGTGCGATCTCCATCGATGTGCAGATCTTCAATGGCTTCGGTCGCAGCGGAGGCGTCGGTCGATTCAAAGCTTTTGAAGTGCTGCAGAAAGTCCTTGAAGGCGTCTAATTGCGCCGCATAATCGACAGGGGCGCTGTACTGAAGCAAAGCCATGATTGCGACAAGGGGTCTAGCCAAGGCAATTGGCTAATAGAGGGGTTGCAAATGGCGACCGAACTAAAATCGCATGGACCGGAAGCCAAAGGAAGCGGTCGCTTTGCACTCTTGGTGGATTTCTCGGAGAAGAGAAGTTAGTCTGTGGTGGTGGTGGATCTCTGCAGAGCCGCCCGAGCTGGCGCTGGCCTTAGGCGCCCAACACGTCGCGACGCGAAAGAGACGCGTCGCCCATTCCGGAAGATGCGCTAGTCCCGATCCGATATAGCCTATAGGCACGTGTCCCGGAGCGGGTAAAGTCTCGGTCCGAAGAGCAGGAGGGCGGGCCGCCTCGGCCAACGGGCATTTGGCGGGCAATTGGACTGCGGAGTCGATGGAAGTCCGGGGGGATAGTGAGCTTCGTCTCTTCTCTCCCTCCTCACTACAGCTCCCCTGAACCTACCCCTGCGTCGCTTGTCAACAGTAGATCATTGGATTTCTGTAGCGCCTGGAAATGGCGCCCCGAAAGCCCTCCACGACGGCGGAAGTCGCCCTCGTGCCTCTGAAGAACTGTCTGGTGAACCTGCCGCCATCATTGACCGCACTGCTGGTCAATGCGAACACAGTACGTCGTCTTCCCAAATTTTTGAGGGGTACCCGGCATGGCTGACTCGTCCCGTTAGACCGCACAAAATGTCATCGTTGAATTACAATACAGACCTACGACTGCAAGGGCCAATGGCAATTCCGCGCAACGTTCATGCTATCTGGGGTGGACGGGAATGCCGAGCAAGCGGAAGCTTGCGCCGGTAGTTGGCAGAGATGGTATTAGCAGCGGGTCTTCTGCCAGAGAGCAAGATGTCGCTACGGTCGAGTTGGACACCACATTCAGCAGAGTTTTGGGCCTTGCAGAGGGGCAAAAGGTAACTCATCGCTTATAACCATACTTGGCTTCTGAGAAACTCATGTTCTTAGGTCGGGATTTTCATCCATTTGGATCCTCCTGTCGCTCACACCATTAACATTGAACCACTCACTCCGGAGGACTGGGAGAGTATGTTCCCCCGCTTCGTGGAACAAGATTGGTCGCAATTGCTGACCGACCTTGATTATAGTCATCGAACTACATGCGACGTTCCTAGAGCTGAACCTACTGTCGCAAATTCGCGCTCTACCCAATCCCACCTTCAATACCACTCAAGCAGATCATATGCACCCCCTGGCGTTACATCTGTCACCAACGTCGACGGCTAACATAGTCGTTACATCGCTCACGCCTGCCCCGCCCACCACCTCTGCCTTTGCGAAAATCGCCCCGGATGCTGAAGTCATCGTCGCTCCGAAGGTGCGCGCCAAGTCGTCGCGAGGATCACGAGGGGACAGTCGAAGTGTCACTGGCAGCAGCCGGAGAAGTGCCGGGGGGAGAAGTAGTGGAAGCACGGTGCGACCAAAGAGTCGTTCAGACTCGACTAGCAGAGGGGCTCTCTATTTCAGAGGCGTCGACCGCCAATTGTCTGGGCAATATTTTGATGCGGAGTCTGAGGATGATGTCAACGAAGGGTTTCGCGTTTGGGTTGATCCCGACATGCTTGCCACAAACGAGCTTCGGGGGGCCAGCTGGGGTTGCATTACAGTTATCCAACCTGCCGGTCTGAAACCCCCACCGGATCCCCAGCAGCAAGTGAATCAGGCGGAGCAAAAGTCAAACGATGCTGGCTTGCCAGCCACCAAAATCGTGGCCAAATTGATGCGGTGGGTCGATGCGCCGGATACTCAGCATGTCGCTGTGTCATCTTTATTGTGCTCGGCTTTGAATGCCGAGAGCATGGTAGGTGGTATTGTTCGTGTTGAAGCAGCCCCGCCACCGCTGCAGCGGTCGGCCGTGAAGTCTCTCAAAGTCTACCCCTTCATCTCCGATCCGTCCAAGAAGAAAGATGGCCTCAAGTTTGGCGCAGACACAACGGCCGCAAAGGATGCTTTAGCCGAGCGCATCAAGGTGATCTATGGTAGCTCCGGCGCCGATCAAGGGTTGCTCGCGGGCCCGTTGACAGATGGAATGATCTTGCCAAAGGCGGACAACGAAACAGTGTCCGCTTTTGACGGTGCGATAATCCGGTTCGACCCTCCATTGAAGAGCAGCTCTGAGACTTCTAAGCCGCCTCTTGGTTGGCTTTTGGGATCGGACTCGAAGCTGCCTCTTGAGGTACAATCCGAAATACCAAAGCCTGCGGATCAGGGCTCGTCTGTCTTGCCCACCGATGATCCCATACCATCGACTGTTCCTCCACTAGTTGGAATTGATCAGATCATATCACAGTCTCTTGATAACCTCACCAAGTCATCTTCCATCCTGTTGACGGGTGGGTTGGGCTCTGGAAAGACAGCTCTCACTCACCTGCTGGCGCATCGTGTGCGAAACGAGTACCTATTTAACGTGAAGTATTTCTCTTGCCGAAAGCTCGTGACTGATGAGACCCGGATATCCAATATCAAGGAAACTCTGAACCGTCTTTTCATGTCGGCGTCTTGGTGTGCTCGTCTTGGTGGACAGTCGGTTGTTATCTTGGATGACCTAGACAAACTGTGTCCGGCGGAGACCGAGCTGCAGGTCGGGGGTGACAATGGGCGTAGTCGCCAGAACAGCGAGGTAATCTGCTCGATGGTCCGTGAATACTGCACCATGAACTCCCCGGTGGTGCTGCTGGCGACAGCCCAGTCAAAGGAGGCCTTGAACAACATCATCATTGGAGGACATGTCGCTCGCGAGATCATCCACTTGAGAGCCCCCGACAAGGAAGGGCGACGAAAGGTGCTCGAACAACTAACGATCCAAGATCGAGAGGCGAGCATCTCAATGAATGGCCACATGCGAAATGAGAGTTCATCCACCCAGGATTCTTGGCTGGATCCTTCAAACCCAGGTAGTCGTCCTAGCTCAGCGGGTGCGGATGGTTTTGTGCTTGGGCGTGATGTCGATTTCCTCGAACTGGCCGGTAAAACTGATGGATATATGCCTGGTGATTTGGTCCTGTATGTGTCTCGTGCTCGAAACGAGGCTTTAATCCGCTCCGTCCAAGACCCCTTGGCGGCGTCGAGAGCAATCACCCTTGGATTGGAGGACTTTGAAAGCGCCATCAAGGGCTTTACCCCGGCCTCCCTTCGCAATGTGACTCTGACTTCATCTACCACTACATTCTCTGGTATTGGTGGTCTGCACGACACTCGAAAAACTCTCCTGGAGACCCTACAATACCCTACCAAATACGCTCCTATCTTTGCGCAATGCCCACTTCGGTTGCGCTCGGGGTTGCTGCTCTACGGATTTCCCGGGTGCGGTAAGACCATGCTAGCCAGCGCCGTGGCGGGAGAGTGCGGTCTGAACTTCATCAGCGTCAAGGGCCCAGAGATCCTGAACAAATACATCGGTGCCAGTGAGAAGAGCGTGCGTGATCTGTTTGAGAGAGCCCAGGCGGCCCGGCCCTGTGTCCTTTTCTTCGACGAGTTCGACAGTATAGCACCCAAGCGAGGCCACGATTCAACCGGTGTCACGGACCGCGTGGTCAACCAGCTTCTCACGCAAATGGATGGTGCTGAGGGACTCTCGGGCGTGTACGTTCTCGCCGCCACGTCGCGCCCGGATCTGATTGACCCTGCCCTGCTGCGTCCGGGACGTCTGGACAAGTCCCTGCTCTGCGACATGCCCAGTCAGTCGGACCGCATGGATATCATCCAGGCCGTGAGTAAGAAGCTGGCGATGGATGAGGAGGTGGCCGCTCGCTTGGACGAGGTGGCCGCCAGAACCGAGGGTTTCTCGGGAGCCGACCTCCAGGCCGTTGTGTACAATGCCCATCTAGAAGCCGTCCACGACGCTCTCGGAGACCGCACCGGGGACAAGCCCGCGACGAAGGGCAACGGCGCCAAACCATCGTCGACGGGCACCAGCACCAAGTCCTTCATTCAGTTCCTATACTCCAACTCGGAACAGAACGGGGCCGTTTCGATGCCGTCGCCGGCAGTCGTCGCGTCCAAACTCGACGCCATCAAGAATGCACGACGCCGCCAGCGCCAAATGGAGCAAGGGACGACGAACACCGGAACCCCGGCCACCAACGAGGCCACCCACGAAGAACCGCGGGAAGAGATCATTGTCCGGTGGGAGCACATGGAGCGATCGCTCAACAGCACTCGCAGTTCGCTGAGCGAGGTTGAGCGGAGAAGGCTGCAGGGAATCTACCGCGAGTTCGTATTTGGTCGGAATGGCGAGATGCCCAATGGTGAGGCAGGCAACGAGATCGGGGGGCGAACCAGTTTGATGTAATGGACTTTTGACATGTACATTTATTCCCGTAGACTTGTATAGAGAGCATTGCATTGGTTGTATGAAAATGGCAATATGACCCGCATTTATTGTGCTACAATACTAGGATGGTTGTGGTTGTCTATCTAGTTCTCTTACAAGTATATGAAAAGAAAAAGAAACATCCACACCCAGGTTCGAACCCACCCGCACCTGTAACTACAGGACAATCACCAAAACACCGCACCTCAACGAAAGGTCGGTAAGGAATAAAAAAAAACTGGTAGCTTCTCTTTGATTGAGCGTGTCATCCTTAGTGCAGGGGCCATGCTAATCTTCTCTGTATCGTTTCAAATTGACCAAATGCCCGAAGGCACAAGGAACAACATTAGAATGGATTATATCCCAATGAATGCGGCAGTATTGCGGACGCTGGTTGGTCGGTAAGCGAGGCGGTGTGTGAGTGAGTAGGAACACCAAAATTGGACCCGCGGGCACACAGACCGAGGGGTCGTTCGGCCTCCGATTTCCATGTCTGTTCTTCTCAAAGGAAGCTGGGACCTGTTCGCTCGTGTATCTGACTTCTGGTCCGTTGAGTCTGTCAATAGACTGAGCTGACTGTGCTCATAACAGACTATTCATGATCTAGACAGATTTGGTGTATACCAGATGCATGATATTAATTCATGAAGTGTCAGAGGCAGAGAGGAAGTGAGTCTCTTCGATCCAGAAGAAGATGGAGACTTCCCCGCGTTTAGTCAGCTTGCGCCCTGCGGCCTCCACTCTTGCTTGGCTCCGTCGATGGTCTTCTAGTATATGATTTACGAAGTTAAAAGTACTATTACCTACCTTGATCATACTCGAGGGACGAGTTGATTTTCATTTGATACAAACACGGGAGCAAGCCATGCGGCGTCAATAATTGTAAGCAATAGTTTCCTTAAGAGAGGACTTACAAGGGGTATGCCAAATGCCGAGTGCAGAGCAGCTTAGAGCAATCGGAGCTATTGTTGCAGATGATTGAATAGTATGTAAATCTAAAAGCTCCTCTATAGTTATTAATCACCTTGCGGATGCCAGGGTATCTACATGGTGTAGATTGCAAATCGGACAGATAACGAAGGAACGGTAGTTCGTTGGCCAGCGCTAAGCACCGAAGAGACAACCGTTAATACCGAGGGCCGAGCCTTTACTTTCCACTTTCCACAAAGCTTCCTTCCATTTCATCTTTCCCAGTTTCATTCTTTCATCTACTCTCCGCTCTCCTCCTACTTTACATATATTCAACCTCCATCCTGAATATTTCTTTCTTCGTGCAATCTCGCGCTCGGCCTTCCCCAAATTTTCCCCAATCACCCCCTGCCTAAACCCCAACTTTCCCCGCACGGTTATCACCATGCCCGTATCCTCACATTATCCTCCCGTTGATATCCCCAACGTGGACCTCTGGACATTCCTATTCGAGCGCAAAGAAAGGCAGTTCCCAGATGACAAGAGTCAGTCCCCCGACTGCGAGCCCGCGCGGGCGTTTTCTCCGCATATCCTTTCTCCCCGCAACTAACCGTCCCGTTTAGTCATCTACCAGGATGCCGATACGCAACGATACTACACCTACCAAGGCGTCAAGGACGCCGCGCTTTCCTTCGGCAAAGGATTGAAAGCGACCTGGGATTGGCGCAAAGGAGATGTGTTGGCCCTGTTCACCCCCAACAGCATCGATACCCCCGTCGTGATGTGGGGAACCCACTGGGCCGGGGGTGTGGTTTCGCCCGCCAATCCCGCCTACACCGTCGAAGAGCTCGCCTTCCAGCTGCAGAACTCCGGTGCGAAGGCCCTGGCCACCCAGGTGCCTCAGCTCCCTGTGGCGATTGAAGCTGCCAAGCGCGCCGGGATCCCCGAGGACCGGATCTTCCTGATTGGCGATGAGCGCGATCCTCAGGCGAAGATCAAGCACTTCACATCCGTCCGGAATATCTCGGGCGCGACCAGGTTTCGCAAAACGAAGATCGTCCCCGAAAAGGACCTCTCGTTTCTCGTGTACTCGTCGGGGACCACGGGGGTGCCGAAGGGGGTGATGCTTTCGCACACAAACATCGTCGCCAACATCCTGCAGCTTGCGGCCGGCGAGGCGGGCAATCTGACCTGGAACGGGGGCGCGGATGGAACAGGTGACCGGGTGCTGGCCTTTCTTCCCTTTTTCCACATCTACGGTAAGTCCGACCTGACGTACCACATATTTTTCAAGGGATCTGACACGTCCGCTAGGCTTAAACTGTCTTGTCCACCAGACGCTCTACCAAGGCTACCAACTCGTCGTCATGCAGCGATTCGACATTGAGAAGTGGTGTGCTCATGTCCAGAACTACCGCATCACCTTCAGCTACGTGGTGCCCCCGGTGGTCCTTCTCCTCGGCAAGCACCCTGTCGTCGACAAATATGACCTGTCGAGTCTCCGCATGATGAACTCCGGCGCCGCCCCGCTCACGCAAGAACTCGTGGAGACGGTGTACGCCCGCATCAAGACGGGCATCAAGCAAGGCTACGGACTCAGCGAGACCAGCCCCACCACGCACACGCAGCCGTGGGAGGAGTGGCGAACCAGTATCGGCGCCGTCGGCAAGCTGCTCCCCAACCTGGAAGCCAAGTACATGACCATGCCCGAGGACGGGTCGGAGCCGCGTGAGGTCCCTGTCGGCGAGGTCGGCGAACTGTATCTCCGCGGCCCCAATGTCTTTCTGGGATACCATAACAACCCGGCCGCGACCGCGGGCTGCCTCTCGCCCGACGGATGGTTCCAGACCGGAGACGTGGGCTACCAAGATAAGGATAAGAACTTCTTCATCACGGATCGCGTCAAGGAGCTCATCAAGTACAAGGGCTTCCAGGTGGCGCCTGCCGAGCTGGAGGGCATCTTGGTCGACAACGAGGCCATCGAGGATGTCGCGGTCATCGGCGTGGAGAGTGAAGCGCACGGCACGGAGGTGCCGCTAGCTTTCGTCGTGCGAGGCGCAAAGAGCAAGGCGTCCGGCGTCAGTGCTGAGCAGGAAGCTGCGAATATCGTGAAATGGCTGGATGATAAAGTTGCGTATCATAAGAAACTGCGCGGAGGGGTGCGATTCGTCAATGAAATCCCTAAGAGTGTCAGTGGGAAGATTCTGCGTCGCGTGCTGAAGAAGCAGGCGAAGGAGGAAGCTGCTGTGCCGAAGGCGAAACTGTAACGTCTAGTAGCTATCTATAGGTGAACATCAATGAATATTATGTCAATAGAGAAGAATGGATTTAGTCTCGAGGCATCAGCTCGGTCAATATCAATCCATATATTCATTTTCTCATACATCAAGTTACAGAGTCGATCAACCCTAACTCACAATCTCGACCTTTTATCAAAACTCAAGGAAAGAACCTCTTCACCATGGCATCCACATCCTCCCCCTCCACCGCATCCACCTTCTCCCTCACCACGCGCTCGACAGCCTCATCAACCGGCTCCTCCCCATTCACCAAATCAAACCACCCATCGGTATCCGCGCGCGCCAACAACCGATCTGCCACAATCGCCACATCCTCCCTCGTCACCTTGCTCCGTCCCGGCGTAACCCCCAACTCGACTTTGCCAGTCGCCGCCTCATCCGTCAACGTCCCGGGGCGGAGATTAATCGCCTGGATCGGCCCCGCCTCGCCCGCTGCGACCTGCTGCTTGCGCCGCGCCGCTAACGCCGTCATGTACTCGTCTGCTTCGAGTTTGGCTTTTGCGTATGCCGGCAGCACGTTGTTGAAGACGTTCTGGACTCCGGCCCAGTCTGCGTCGGACATCCAAGTGGGGTGGACGCGACGGCTGCCGAGCCAGGAGATGAGGAGGAATTTCGTTACCCGGGGTGAAGCGAATGAGGCTGTGAGGAAGTGTTTTGCGGCGCGTTCGTCGATTGCGAATGTTCGTTCGGGTCCGCCTTTTCCGCCGGCGCCTGCGTGTGTTTGTGGTTCCTTTTTTTGGGGGGGTCGTTTCTCGAACTACCCTCGTCCCTGATCCCCAATACCCGACCTGCCTGTGGCTGTGGGTGGGTGGTGGGTCCCTCCCCTTCTTCGGTCCTTGTCTTCTTCTGTTCATGGCTTCTAGTCTTCTCTTGCGTGTGTGTGTGTGTGTGTGAGAGAGAGAGAGAGGGGGGGGGGGATATCCCTCTGGGAGAGGCAAGGGGGACCAGATGAGCAAAAGAGAAGGAGAAGAAGGGAGTAGGGATGGGGGAGAGCGAGAAAGACCCCAAGGGAACCACACCAGATTAGCCTACTGCGTATACAAAGATAGGTATAGATCCATCGATCGAAAGTCTAGCGGCATTGTTTCCCTTTCTTTCTTAAAGTTTATGGGGAAGATAGGGAGATGGAAGGGGGCGGAGCCATCAAGAGTCTGCAACTGCAAGTGCTATGCAGAGCGCATGCAACACATATAGATTGACAGATAGATGGATGACTCTCAAATCCAACCGACCGAGACCAGAGACATAAACAGACACTAAAAAGAAGAAAAAAAAGGAAGAACATACCAGCAGACCACACGACATAATCCGGGGCCACGACATCTAGGATCTTCTTTGCGTCGGCGTCGCTCTTGACATCATCCAGACTGGAGACTAGGACGTCGAGTTTGCCCTTGGTGCCCTTGCCCAACGCAAGGATCTCGGATTCATGGTCCGGGTTGCGGATCACGCTGGTGACGTTCCAGGCGCGATTGAGGAGGAGCGGGGTCAATCGCAAAGCGACTTTGCCGTGGCCGCCGAGGAGAAGGACTTGCATTATCTGATGATGGATGTTGTACTTAGATTTAACGTAGGTGCGTACTAGGTAGGTGGATTCGCACTCAAGGAGCTGTTGGTGGAAGGAGTCAAAAGGGATCTACTGAGTGTCGGATCTAAAGGGAAGGGAGTGAGGGGTGGATGGGATTTGGATTAATAATGAAGTTGGTGATCTATGGCGTCATCGACGTGGTCGTCCGCAAGGGCGCGAGACAATCGACAACGACAGAGTCTTTCCTTGCCATATAAACGGTCGCAGTTACCCCGTGAACCTCGAAGGGGATTTCTCTATTGCATCCCTGAATCCCTGCGAATGGCCCAACTCTGTCCAGAAAGCTCCCTTCGTCGTTGATCTGCTAACTAGGGCCAAGGGTTGAATTGGTTATTCCTGTGAAGGTCTGGCCCGACTTCCGACACGACTGAATCATGCATCCATCGTGATTCCTTGAGGGGGAGCAATAAAAAAATAAGAAATAAGAATAGAATAGCATTGAGCCGGTCGCGTATCTCGCCCCGTCGAACTTTACCCGCCCGCTGAAACGCCGGACGAGCAAACGGAGAAGCGCATCTCCGTCCGACGGCGGACAAAGCTTGATCGGATTGGAGGGAGGAAGGGGATTAATTTGCAGGAAATTGGAATTCCCATCATGGTTATCATCATCAAATTAAGGTGATGGCATTCCACGGGTCTGACGGTCGACCGACCGATCTGGATCCTTCAGCGCGGCAGGAAAACGGGGACTCTGTCGTCATGGATCGAGCAGGTTTCTCGTCATCTTGTTTTCGGGAGTTTGATTGTTTAGTTAGTTATCATATTATCATATTAATCATCATGTCCTCCACAATCAGATTCTTTGATCGATTATTGATGGATCGGGAAGCATCCACGGTAATATCCCGTGCGGTACTCCGGATGCGACCGCTGGATCTCTCACGGGATTGCTTCCCTCTACCTGCTTGTTAAGTACTGTTCAACTGCACGGAGTAGATGTTAGTGTTGGTCAGCTACCATCTGCGAGGCTCAGGCAACATCCACCGTAGTGTTGGTCTCGGTTTCAGGCGTCCAAATTATCGGCCTTTTCCCTCATGGAGAAAGAAGGCTACAAGACTAATCCTGCCCCGGTTTCAGACCACAAGAACTACTCTCTGCCTCTAGAAAGTACGCCTCACTGCCTCATTGCTTGGAACTTGATACAATAACGATACTCTCAAACATGGGACAATCCTTTTTAGACCCTGTTCAACGGCTGTCAGGCCCCATCCCGTTCCTGTTTTGTGTCATTGAGAAACTATTTCCTTGGGTCTCGGGCGGACTCACGGAGGACTGAGTAGCGAAAGGGTTAGTGACTTTAGTCTCGTCTCGTCTAGTTTGCCAATGCCTGCTCCCTCCGACTAGCGCCCAATCCGTCGGAATCCTATCCTCTCGTTCCTGAATTCTGGATCCTTGGTCGACGATCGCTGTTGGGTTCCACTGCATACTTACCCTACGGGGCACACAATGCGAAACTGAGAATATTCTGGGGATTCCGTGGCGATGGGAGATTGCCCTGAGGACGAGATACGGAGAAGATGACGCCGGTAGTCAGGATTTGGCTCGTCCGGTGTGCTCCACACCTACCTATTGTGGTGCTCCCACCGGGATGAAATATATGTATATCATCCCAGGCCCAATGAGGCATGAGCCCACGGTACGGAGTAACTAAGCAATTGCTTGTGATATCTATCAACATCTGGCTGCTCAGTCTGGGGACTTGGATTATTCGGATGAGTTGAAGCTCTCCGGATCATTCGTTTGGATCTGCATGCGATAGTCTGAACATGTGGCTGAGGGTGTATGAGAATCGATCGAAAAAAAAATAGACATGCAACGAAAGGAAACCCTGCTGCATATTGCACCTAATATTGATGCCAGTTGTCCGGCACTTCATCCATCATATGGCACATCGATGGGATCGTCCTCGCTCGTCCATATTTCCGGAACACATCTAGCGCCCATCGTCGCATAGCTGGAGGGAGTGAAACCGCGCCCCGAAGACAGGTCACAATTGCCCTATCGCCAGAGTGGCTCAGCTGATAACTTCGACGCCTCCCCCCGTGTGGGTGGTGAGTAAATATTATTAGGTACTGTTCTGGGGGGCGCAAATACTTTCGTCGACCACGCGGTCCTCTTTCGCTAAGAATCCGACCTCGCTCCTTTCCAAATTACCTGCGACAGGTCTGAATGATCTCAGTGGCCCAAGCAATTAAATGACTTACTATTATTGAGGCTGAATTGGGCAGGCTGGAGGACCGATCGGCCCACATCCCGTGATACGCGACGGGCTAGAAATTGGAAAGCACCTGGAAGTTCGATATCATTGATTCATTTGTATTTGTTCAAGATGGCAGACGGCGACGGAGGTATCGAGCAGGGAGCAGGGAGCACAGTCTACCTGTTCGTCGGGGGGACTTTCCAATTCTCTGGACGGAGGAGGAGCGATGTACGGTACCTTCTCCGGTCCGTTGAGTTGGATCTTCGATGACCAGGAACGCTCGATCTGAGCGATTGACATCGTGACTACCTTATGAATAAGGTACCTATTCTAAATCTACATAGATACATACATGTACATATTTCCAACCTACATACTCCATATGAATAGAGTATGTACATGCAGTGTAGGTACTCCGTACTACAGCGCTGTAAGTACAGTCATGGAATACCTTGTAGCGCAATCCGATTCGCGGTTCCTGCGGGTGGAGACTGCAAGGGGCAACGGCGGGTCGCGTCCGAGATGAGCGTACGGTAACCGAAGGCACCGCCCATGGTTGACTGTCACTTTATTCTCTGTAGATAGTGTTGTTCTTACTGAAGTCAGTCAATTGAAGAAGGTTACTCAGTGCGAGCACCAGAATTCAGAATGTGCCGGCTGCACCCCCAAAAAAAAGCACCCAAACTGTAACCTTAATCGTTAACTGCCCTGGATTTAATCTCAATTGATTAAATCACGATTCACAATTCACAATAATACAAAATCTCGTGTCGATCCGCTTCCCAAGACTCGCCGGCGTCTCCAATGGACCCAATAATTTGTTCCTCTAGTGCGCTCTGGACTGTTCTCAGGTACCAAAGGGCTAACACGAAAAGAGGAGGGGAGGAAATATTAAACAAAAAAAAAAAATAACATAAAAAATTAAAGACAGATGCCGATCGAATCCAGATCCCTTCTTTCATTTTCTCCGTCCAAACGGCTGTTTTTCTTCTTCCCTTTTCGGGTCCCTCCTCTGCTCCTTCTTTTTCGGGTCGGTCCTTCTTTCCTCTTCCCTTCTTTCCTTCTTCATATACCCTCGCCTTCTCTCTCTCCCTCCCCTCTCTCTTTGTCTTTCTCTCTCTTTCTCCAGTCTTTCGCTTTTTCTCTCCCTCCTCCCGATCGCTCTGAATCCCACCCAATCTAATCTATTTCCGTCCCAGCGTCCACCTGCCATTCTTTCAGTGCTCCGCTCGACGTCCGCCAGAGCCAATTATCCCACTCCGCGCCCGCTGCAACTGTGCAGCCACATTCCCCCCGTCTCATGCAGATTCCCCCCCCCAACGCGACCAATTCGTCCCGTATTATTATCTCAAATCATTCTGCCCCCCAGTCTCGCCATCTCCGCCCATTTGCTCAGCCCACTCTGCAACGCTTTCCAACTATTGTTACTCGGCCCGTCGATTTCATACAGCCTGGCTACCTTGCTAAAGTCAGTCTCAATTGAGACTATTTCCGCACCCAAGGGGGATGGTCCTGTGATTGAGGAAAGAAACGAAAGAAGAAAAAACTATCGGATATTGGCTGCCTGCCCTGGACACATTTATTAGATGCTCCCGGGCTAGCATTTCAATCTCGCCTCTTCCCTTGCGTTTGTCCCCAATCAATTCGTTTCACGACCTGGCACCCACCCTGTGAGTCGCTTACTTTCCCGACGACTCATGCAATGCGTCCCCTGCAAGTGCTCATTCTGACTCCTGGGGTTGGCCCGTAATCTTTCTAGTGTATTCGTGGTGCCTATCTACCTTGTATACGGCACATTGGCTTCCGTGGAATTTCGGCCTCCAGGGAGTCATTTCGATTCGCGTGCGCCGAGCGATCCCACCGACCTGCATCTGATCTCCGTATCCCTGCCTCCAAACTCCTTCCCATGATGAATCGATTCCGTAAGAACAAGAAGGAGAAGGCCAAGGAGGAGGTCGAGGTCCCCGAGAGCACACAGTCGTCGTTTACGGCCAAATTGACGAAGAAGAACAAGAAGGAGGAACCCGAACCGACACCCGAGCTTGACCTTTCGACAGCGCTGCCGTCGTCCGATGACTTCCGCACCAGTCTGATAATGCCCAAACTGTCGGCGCGGTTCAGTATGCTCAGAGAACAAGATGACCCGGCATCGATAATCGGCAAAGCCAGCGACGACAGCGTTCTTTTCCCCCGACGGGCCTCCCGTTTGAACATCTTTGGCCATAACCCGAATTTGCTGTCAGATATCGACGAAGTCTCGATAGATGGGAGCCGACCATCCATGGCCCTAGGGCGCACGGATTCCTACGCTTCGGGCGGCGATGGCTACGGCACGGACGACGATCGGTCACAACAAGGCAGCATCATGAGCCGCTCTCGTCGGACGGAAGGGAACAACCTCTTTGGTGGACGCCAGAAGGTCTACAAAATACCCAACAAGGCGACTTCGTCGGAAGTTAGTCTAGACTCGGGACGCACCGCCACTGGAGGTCGCGTAGTTTATGAGCATGACCTGACGACGTCTGCTTTCCAGCGGCAACGGTCCGGAGACCAGGCAAACGAAGAGTTTGGACAAGATCCTCAGGGTCAGGAATCAGAAGATGCCTTGTCCAGTGTTTCTGCCAAGCGAACGACCTTTTCCTCAACGGCATCGGGCCCTACTACCAATGGTCGCACATCGACGGCTGCTACTTCGTTCGACGAACCTCCATTTGCCGGCCCCCTTCACCAGACGCTGTCTGGTAGTGCCGGTGAGGAGAAGACCCCCGTCTCCAAACCACCCTATTCGGGAATGGCCTCCGAGCGAAACTCGGTCAAGTCGCGTCGTCTCTATGGCCAAGGTCTGGCACAGTCCGCACAGAACCAGCAGAACTCGACTCTCCATCGACTGGAAAGCTTGAACCGGCAGCGAGCCGGCACGCCGGAGATGCCTCCTCTCAACCGGTCTTACTCCAGAAGTGCCACCAATCTGCGCGAGCGGCTACAGAAGCTCGCTGTCGCGGATCCGACAGGTGGCTTCGGCCAGCCGACCAGCCCGCTATCATCGACGGCATCGCCGATTCACCAGGTTGCCGAGGTGGAACCGAAAGAACGCAAGTCGGCAGGATCTGGATACGGGGCCCCTCCACTGAGCCCTCCGGCTAGTGAGGAGGGAACTGTACTGATGTCTGCTCTGCAGCCTGAAGATCATGGCAAAGCCACGGCCATGGGCTATTTCAACAAGCCGAGGACCCCCTTTGACGAAAGCCAGTTCACTCGACGCCAGCTTCAGATGCATCAAGGGAGAGACACGCCACCTCTTGGACGAGCGACTCCGCAAGAGCCGATTGGACGATCAAGAGGCCCTTCCAGCGCAAGTCAACGTTCCAGAGCCGGATCTGCTTCCTCCCATTATAGCGAAGCCCGGTATCCAATGGGCCGATCCGCTGCAACGAGCGTTAATGCTTCGCCGCCTCGACAGGAAAATACCACCTTTTTGTCGAACTCTAGTCCAAGCGATTCGGACAACGAAGGCGACGCCATCGTGCAAGAAATGGCCGACTACAACGATCTGGTACATCCTGCTTTCCGATCCGAAACACCGACCAAACCCTCGACTCCTCCCGAGGAGCAGAAGAACCCTCTTCCGGAAGTGAGGTACTCGGACTTGGGCGACCTGAAGCCGATAGCAGAGAATGACGGCGTGGAAGGAACCCCCGACCACGGAGATACGATTCCCGAAAAGCCCGATTCGCCAACCCTGGGCCCGTCCGGCCTGGGCCTCAGTGGTCTCGTCCGTACACACCTTCGTCGCGATAGTGATAAATCATCCATCTACCGGCCGCCTTCCCCCGTGTCTGCCCCGAAAACCGCAGGCGGCGACAACTTGCCTGACCCTTCCATCAAGCGAATTGATCTGGGAGAGTCCGCGCCTCAATCCGCCACCCCGAGTTCCTCCATCGAGCCTAAGGCCAACCCGCATGCTTCGTGGGAAAACGAGTTGATGCGTGGACATCGACGTGGAGCCAGCACCGAGACACAGAGAGAGCGGGAAGAGTTTGCTAACGAACTGGCAGAGCGGCGGAGGAAGGTGCAGGAGAAGCTCAAGGGCTTCGCTGAAAGTGAGAGCCGATCGGCCAGCCCGGTCTCTGGTCGTCAGACTCCGGATCATGGCCAGGGAAGACCGGGCAACGCGTTTGCTCTCCTGAAGAACAAGACTGGCAAACACAATCTTTTCGGTAGACCGGATCCCCGCAATCCCAAGGTACTCGGCCTTGGAAATGCCTCCACTCCGGCCCTGGTCTCGGATGAGCTCTGGCGCGAAGAGGAGGAACGGCCGTCGTTCAACCTTGGCAAGCACTCCAACTCCAGCTCGCCACAAATCGCTCCCGACAAGTCCGTGCGGTCTCGTATGGCGGCCTTCGGCCGAAGCAGCCAGGAGGACTCTCGCGAGTCGAGCCGCAGCCGTGCCGCCTCTCCCAATTCGAGTTTCCGATCGCAAAGGGACCGCTCGAGCTCCGACGCCTCTGGCCGCTCCAAGAGCCGCACCCGGCGCGACCGAGATGATCTGGGAACCGTGGAGGAGATTGCTGCTCCCGGACCTCCCGGACCACCTGCGTTCAATGATTTCGAGCAGCGCAGCATGGCCTCAGTCCCGTCATCCACCCGGCCATCCGTGGAGGTCAACGAGCCGCCCATGTATGAGCGTGCGCCATCCGCTGCCTCAGGCCGATTCCGCAGTGGGAGCCGGTCCGCGACCCCAAGTTTCCCCGAACGACCTCCTCCTCCACCCCCAGCTGTCCCTGCCTCGATGATCGGAGCCTCTCCACGCCCTTCCCCTATCGCTCCTTACTCCGCCAATGCCACGCCACCTCTGCAGGACGCCTCTCCTGACCCCTCTATCACACCGGCTGCCACCTTCCCGGCTGCTCTTCCCCAGCGGGCCCCTGGACACAGCCACCTGACGAAGCGTCCTATCAACAAGATGCAGATTTCGGAACCCACCTTCGTCTCCTGCACGTCCAACGTTCCCACTGTCGGTCTTCCCGCCGGAGCCAGCCTCAGCAACGGCATGGAAACTCCGCCGATCCCTCCCATGAACCCGCGACGCCGCCGCCAGACTACCACGCAGACCATTCTGGGGGCCATCAAGGGCGAGAAGCACGAATCACACTATGCACCCTCAACGGCGAGCATTCCTGGGGATGAGCATAGCACCTTCTCCGACGAGGGCGAGCGGCGGCCCAAATCCAGACACAACAGGCTTCGCAAAACCTCCAGCGAGGGAGGAAACCTGAATGCGAGGGCGCGTCAGCAGCAGGCCCTCTCCGAGACGCCGCCGGCTGTTCCTGCATACCCACCTCCTCCCGTTCCGATGGACGGCGGCATGTTTTGATTTCAACATTTGGCCGTCATAGTCGAAACGCAAAAACCTCACTCCCTATCAATTTCCTTTTCCTTGTTCTCTCATTCTACCTCCCTGGATGTATTACATGTGCCACATTTGATTTCATTTCATGTCTGATCTAGATACCTTTCCTTTTCTTTTTCCTTCCTGTCTGATTTGCATTCTTTTATCTGTATTACCATTTTCAGCGCATGATGATATACCAACTGCGTTATGTTGAGCGGGACGGGCTTGTCTTTCCTTATTGATCTGCTTTTTGAATTGCCTGACTGGATTTCTTTCCTTGATATCACAATATTTCCTTTACTCTTTCCAACGTCAATCATGGTGCGGTTGTTGCAAGTCCTGCCATGTTGACCTTGTCTCAAAAAGTAGAATAGACTACCAAAATCAAATGAAATATATACTAAAAATGAAACTTGAATAGTATTATGGTCTAATTTTCTGTCAAATGTATAGATTGTTCTAAATCATCTTTTGTTATTCGCTTGGCGTGTCTGGCTCTAAGTAGCCTAACAATTAAGACACTTGAAAGACTTGCGCCAGCCATCTAATGTTGGATGATAGAAGTGGATTTCTCCTAGGCAACGAGATGAAAAGACAAAAAGACATGAAGAAAATCACCTATCGTAAAAAGGTTCACCCCAAAGATCACACAACAACTAATCCAAATCGCATCGTTCAGCCGCTGAATCCACGCTGACCACTCCCCTGCACGTGATTGGCCCTTCCCAGCGTCACCCATTGGCGTTATACTTATGAGTCACGTGTATTCACCGTATCACGTGGGGCTGGGAGCCCTCATTTCAGATCTGGGGGTAGGATATAGACAGATTGTAATGGTGCTGGATCTGAAAGTCTTTGAGTGCAATAGATAACAGGAGGGATGGGTTTGGGGATGGGCTTGTTATTAACTGGACGTTTGGGTGGGGATGTGAACAGATTGGTTTATAAGTGTGTAGTGAGTTGTTTACTAGTTCTAGGATGTGAGATCCAAATGGGAGTAGTTAGATAAAGGGTTTTGGATTTATGGGGAGGTGGAAGTCTTCTGTCTCCCTACTTCTCTCTCTTCTTTGCGTACATTCATTCGTCCCTACATTCATCCATCTCTCTCCCTCCCTCCCTCAGTCTCTTTTCTTCGCTTCCTGTCCATAACCATCCATAACCATTTCCATTTCCATTCTATTAGATCTGTCCATACAGACAACAAACATTCCCTCTGTGAAGCTTGCCTTCGCTTTCAGATCTCTTTGGAAGTTCTTCTGTGAGCTGTTTGCTTCTGGTTCTGTATCTCAGTTGATCGTCCTGGGAAGATTCGCTTCGCTTTTCCCCCAATCCTTTTTCAAGTCTCTTGTGAGTGAGCTCTTGCTCTCCATCTCCATACATACATCGGCTCGGTTGGAAAGTCCGATTCAGTCTTCAGTCTCGAGTCTCGAGTCTCGAGCTTCGTGTTCAGTTTCTTCCCTCCTGCTTATCCGCCTCGAGTCGGTTTTCGTGGTAAGTCGATCTGAACTCTCTTGACTGGGCTGTCACTTCGACGAGTCATCCGGCTTCAGAAAACCCATTTTCTTCCTTTCGTTCCTTCTGACTGGTCACAACAGATTCAAATCGTCCAGATCACCACGATCATCACGACCAGCCGCCCTCCAACAGAGCATGGGCAGAGGCAGAAGAGATACCTTGTGCACCGCCGAACTACCCAGCTCCGTTGACTCACTTGACTCTTACTTCGAGATCTCGCGCGTGTCTCACTTCCCGGGCGAAATGGCGCACTTGCGAAGGGCCTGCTCTCCCGACTCGCTGGTCTTGACGCCCCTGCCTCATCCCCTGCCTCCGCAGTATGACGGCACTGCTGAGCGGCGCAAGGCGAAAAAGAACAAGAACAAGAAGTTGAATAAGAAGAAGAAGAATAAGAAGACTGTCGGGACAGCCTCGTCGCAGCAGAGCGGGCACCAGGTTGAATATCTCTCTTCAAACGATGTTGCTGATAAGGGGGACGCCTTGGAAGATAATGATGCCGTGGCGACTCCGTTTATCGTTCATGGCGAAACGCCTGTCGATCGCGCGGTTATTGACCCGAGTCATGGTCTGGGCTCGGGTTTGCAATTGGGCTATGGATCTGAATCGATCGGGGATGTCGAGAAAGAGATCGGCGCCTCATCTGAAAGTACCACGATCCGGGAAATGAGCGTTCGGCGTGATGAGGAGAGAGTGAACGATGGACCATCGTCTGTCGCAAACAATGGTTCCGATCCGTTTGTATGCCACACACATAGACGTGTGGCGTGTAAGTTTGACCCCCGATGCTGTGTGCATAGAGATCCAGAGAATTGTTCGTGTCCTCCTCGTTGGTCGTGCTGCTGTCTGCATCATCTGGGAGATTGCTGTCATTGCGTGTCTGTCCCTGATCTCACCACCCATGACGATGTTAACGACAAGAACAACCAGGAAGAGCCTCCGAGCGATCAAGGCCAAGACCCGAGCACGGAGGCAAAAGGCTCGGGAGCAAATAACGGGAAAGAGTCGAGCAATCTCAACCCCAATATTCAAGCTGACAATCATGACTCAAAAGATGTTTCGGATAATAGCAAAGAGAATACACTGAAAAGGCCTGATTCTGGGTTTGAGGAGTTGAGTCAAGTGACTGAGGGCGACACGGAGAAAGTCTCAAGTGATGATGATCAAAGGCCCAAGAAAGGCAGCAAGTGTGATAAAGTGAGTCATGAAATGGGTGAAAAGATAATCGACGACGAGAACATGGATGAGCTCAATGTTGAAGAAAAGCCTGGGGACAAGGCTAAGGAAATGCCCGAGATCAAGGCTGTGGACGCGACCAAGCATGAGCCCAGCCACGAGAGCGAAGGCAAGACCGAGGATAAGCTCGAGGTCAAGACCGTGGAGATTATCGAGCAAAAGAATAGAGACAACATTGGGGAGAAGTATGGTGATGAAGAAGTTGAGAAAAGGGACAAGTCTGATGATAGGGAGGAAGGTGAGTGATGTTTCCCGTGTGCTCGGAGTTCTTCGTGATGGCTAATAGGATTGAGATGTAGCCTCTGCAGAAAAGCCGATGCCTTTGGCCAGCAGGCCTGCCCGACCAACCGACCTTATGGGACCACTTGCTTCTCATCTGTTCGCCAAATTGTTGCGCAATGAATACTGCGACTCCATTATTGTGCTCCGGTCTGTGACGGATAACTTCCTGCCAATGGAATTTGCCGTCCACAAGATCGTGGCCACTCAAAGTCCGCTGGCTGCTGCCTGCTTCCATTCCAGTAACCGAATCTTTGCCGTCGTGAGAGAGAATTTTGCGATGATAAAAGCGTTTGAGTTGGCGTTGTGGAATCTCTATGGCCATCCTCTCGTGACGCGTCGCCAACTCAGGGCTTCAACGCTTTCAGCATACGGGTATACCCAAGACGCCAGGGGCCAGCTCAACTTCCACGTCAACGGGGCCATGGCCGATTTTGCCATATGCTATGCCACCTCAGGCGTCTTCTTTCAGCTGCACAATGTTGCCGAAGCGGGCTTCACCATGATAGCGGAGCTTGTCGATTGGGATACGGTCGAGCTTATTCTCTGCATCGGCCTTGAGATCCTCAAATTTGCCGTCAATCTGGAAGCGGGCGCCGGACCTGGCCACGAGCAGGTACACAACCAGAACATCGCTCGGGAGCTGCAGGAGATGTGGGCGCCGATGGTGATCAATGCAGTGTTGGAGTTTGTTTGTAAGTATATGAAGGAGACTGAGGCTTTTTCGTTGGTTGCCGGAGCACAGAGCACAGGGATGCCAGATCGGATCCCCGAGTCTCTGAGAACCTTTCCCAGCGCCGTGACGGCCAGGCCCAAGTTGTCCGACGTCAAGTTTGGATCATTCTCAACAGTCCACGAACAGAAGCCAACCAAGGAAGCTGTCATCTCGTCCGCTATTTTGATCAACCTGCCGTATGAACAACTTAGTTTGACCTTCACAATTATGACAGCACGAAACGTGCTGTCGGTGGAGCTAGCCCAGGCAGTGATTAGCGCAAGGGAGGCACGACGGCAGCAGGCTCTCCTTCTGCTCTCCCAGCAGAGCGGTCCCGGACGCTCTGCTGGGAATGGAGGGCTGGGGTACCGGGAATACCTCTCAGGCACCGCGCCAGGGCCACAGACGTCGACCACAGAGGTCGAGCTTTGCCGGGAGTGGGTCGGGCTGGGGACTGTCTCCGAGCCCTGAGATCAGGGAGCGGAGACGGCAGTCCATCCCGCCCACCCCCTGGGTGTGCGATAGTAGGGGCCTCTGGAAAGAGAGATGAGGGTAGAGGGGAAGGAGGCAAAGGGGGGACGAAACACAAGCGGAGGAGGCGGGACACTGAGAGAAAGGAAGAGACAGAGAGAAAGTGAGAGTTGGAGAAGCTTAAGAGAAATGCGGGGAAATTTAGGCAGAAGGTTGGGCGGTGACTGTCAGCGGTGAGAAGTGCCTGTTTTGTTTTGTTTTGTTCTCTTTCTCTTGTCGTGATGAGAATCCTTTCACGTCTCTCCTCACACTCAAACACCTTTCACGGAGGATCACATGGATCACCGGAAACTACGATAACCTTTACATTGGCTTGGGCAATCACAATAAGTAGGAGATATCATTTCAAAGTGTCATGCAGATCATACAGAATCAAGTCATTTACATGTCGTCATTGCTCTTGGTCCCCTTTTCAAACTGTACAAATGCCTCTATATCATGATCAAAGCACATTCTATGACACCACTTATGTGGCGAACATAACAGGACAAGGAGCTCTAAGACTTGTCCGGGAAACCAAAGTCAATGCCAAAAGGCGGGTAGACGAATCGCTGGAATGCTTTCTTCGCAGCCAGCTCGTCGGTGTACTTGGCAATGGTAGCCAGATCCGAATCGTCCAGCTTGACCAAGTTGCGGTTATCTTCAATGCGAGAAGGCGTGACTGATTTGGCGAGCACGGAGGATCCACGGGCAACTGCGAGAGAAGAAAACGTCAGCAAAAGTCCTTCCTGGTAAAGCCCATATACCGGGGAACTTACTGTGCCAACTCAGAAGAACGGTGGCGGGAGTGACGCCCTTCTTCTTTGCAACCTCCACAATAGGCTCGGCCGTGAAGAGCGGGCTGCCAGTGCTGCCCAGCGGGCTGTAGGCAGTGATGTGAATGCCCTTCTCCTTGCAGAGGTCGACAATCTCCTGCTGAGGAAGAGAAGGGTGGTTCTCAATCTGGTTAACGGCGGGAATCACCGAGGCGTGGGGAAGCAGCTCTTCAAGGTAGCGCTTGCTGTAGTTGGAGACACCAATTGCCTTGACCTTGCCGGTCGCCAGCAGCTTCTCCATGCTCTTCCAGGTGTCAATGTGCGAGTGCGAGTGGATGATATCCCGGGAACCGTCGGGGTGCTTCGGGAAGAGAGGGTGGTTCCCTAAGAGTAGGTTAAAAAGGAACGAATCAAGGGAACAGATGGCGACTCACCTTCGGGGTTCATGAGCAGAGGCCAGTGGACGAGGTACAAGTCGAGGTAGTCCAGGCCCAGGTTCTTCAAGCTCAGGTCCAGAGCCTCCTCGACGCGGGTTTGGTAGGTGCACCATAGCTTGGTGGTGACAAAGAGATCTTCCCGCTTGACCTTGCCCGAAGCCAGGGCTTCTTTGATGCCTTTGCCGACTTCCTCTTCGTTCTGGTAGCAGAACGCGCCGTCGATGTGCCTGTATCCCACGGAAATGGCGTGGCTCACGGCCTTTTCGACTTCACCGGGGGCGGATTGCCAGGTACCTATGACCTAGTTAGTCTGACAGGAATAATTGGCCGACAGATCTAGAGTAATTAGCAAGTACACATACCGAGACCCAAGGCGGGGATCTCCGCGCCGGTGTTTAGTTTGAAGCGGGTGTCCGAGACGGCGGCCATGATGGATTGGTATCGAGGGAATAAGGCGGAGAGACGGGAATACAGGATGAGAGGAGAGGAGGGAGAAGAGACTTTAGAAAGTAGAAAGAGAAAAGAAGAGAGAAGAAGGGGAAGAGGAGCCAGAGCTCATACTAATACAACAGAAAAAGCACCCCGCGCCGCCCCTCCGTCGACCTGCGCCGGAGCAACTCCGCCCGAAGCTCCATCAATCATAACCGTTGCTCGGACTATTTCAGCGCGAAGTGTGAAGATCGTCTCTCCCTTTGCTGGGCATTGGATTCTGCTTGAATCCATTGCTCTCCTTTTCTTCTCTTTCTTAGGCATGAGTCTTAGAGCGATCGTGATGCGAATGGATGCAGTCGACAACGAAGTCAGCCAGTTCGACTTTCGCTACTGTCCGAATCATTCATGGTCGATAACCGAATGCCGACATGATGAGCCCCTCGTCTCCGTCTTCTCGGCATGCCCAGAAACCGACCTTGGACTATGGATGCTCCGACGGGAAATGGTGGGGGCACCTGGGGTCGTTTCGCACAAGGTGGACGCCTGGAGGTCAACAGTCCCCCAGGGGATTTCAGCCCGATTTAGAAGAGTTGGGGGGAGCCGCATGACGATAAAAATAAACAAAATAAGAAACAGAAGAATCTGCCAGAGAATCTCGAATGGAAGGGTCTGCATGAAATCAGCCGTGGGTGATTCGACCGTCGGAAACCAGAATCCTTAAGCGTTGCACATCCCACGGCCAACGCCCGCGGATTGACATCACAATCTCCACCGCGATCCAGATCTCTCCCCTGGTCTGAGGCTGGTCCCCAAGATTGCACCGGTGGAGACCATCCCCCAGCCCTTGCGCTTCCAGAACTGATACCCCCGGAACCCAGTATCCGACCGATGAGCAGGCCATGATCGTGCCCTGGTGTCACCGCC
This sequence comes from Aspergillus ochraceus, assembly GCA_004849945.1. Taxonomy (NCBI): domain Eukaryota; kingdom Fungi; phylum Ascomycota; class Eurotiomycetes; order Eurotiales; family Aspergillaceae; genus Aspergillus; species Aspergillus ochraceus. Next base: position 3,434,265 of record SSOS01000002.1, read on the forward strand.
ATGGCCACGCAGATCATCGGTTTTCGATTCTCTGGGGTATTGGAATCGACATTAGGAAATCATACGGCTTTCGGGGAATGTTTCCACAATCGCCCTTCCTACTACGCTGCTGCTCCATATTTATGCCGCCATCTCCCACGGCGTTTTGTCTCTCCAACAACAATCCTTTGACAAAGACTTGAGTACCGACAAAAGGTCAAATCGGACGATCAAAAAGATTCTATACATAAAACCGCATCTTCATAACTCTTCACAATGGCACCAGTCGCTGTGTCACCCGAGATCCCCGTCTTCAACACCAAGCGGGATGGACAGGCCCTGGAGGATCTGTCCGACGCCATCGACGACGTCAACGTCTTGAAGGCCAACATGAAGGAGAAGGAGAAGGGCCTGTATGAGGCCTCCGAGTTCGACAAGAGCAAGGACAAGACCCAGTTCCGCCAGTACGAGGACGCCTGCGACCGCGTCAAGAACTTCTACAAGGAGCAGCACACCAAGCAGACGGTCGCCTACAACCTCAAGGCCCGCAACGACTTCCACTCCAAGACCCGCGCCGAGATGACCGTCTGGGAAGCCATGGAGAAGCTCAACACCCTCATTGACGAGTCCGACCCGGACACCAGCCTCTCCCAGATCGAGCACCTCCTGCAGTCCGCCGAGGCCATCCGCCGCGACGGCAAGCCGCGCTGGATGCAGCTGACCGGCCTCATTCACGACCTGGGCAAGCTGCTGTACTTCTTCGACGCCCAGGGCCAGTGGGACGTCGTCGGGGACACCTTCCCCGTGGGTCTGGCCTTTGACGACCGCATCATCTACGGCACCGAGTCGTTCAAGGATAACGAGGACTTTGGCCACCCCATCTACGGCAGCAAGTTCGGTATCTACAGCCCCGGCTGCGGCCTGGACAACGTGATGCTCTCGTGGGGCCACGACGAGTACCTCTACCACGTCGTCAAGGAGCAGTCGACCCTCCCCGACGAGGCCCTCGCCATGATCCGCTACCACTCGTTCTACCCCTGGCACAACGCCGGCGCTTACCACGAGCTCATGAACGACCACGACAAGGGGATGCTGAAGGCCGTCAAGGCCTTTAACCCTTACGACTTGTACAGCAAGAGCGATGACGTTCCGACAGTCGAGGAGCTGAAGGTGAGATCCCCTCCTCCACAGCCCCAATCAGAACATAATGCTAACTCCCATCCCCATCTAGCCATACTACTTCGACCTGATCAACGAATACTTCCCCACCAGGGTGATCAAGTGGTAGACCGGTGAAAAGTATGATATCCATACATGATTGTGCGACACGATAGAGACTGTATTGATTGATCTGTTGTTCTTGTTGCTGATGTACTTTCCTTTTGTCTCCTTTTTCTTGCCTCTGAATTCTTGTTTACTCCTGCATGATGATAGCGATGATTTACGAACCGATTCAAAACCAAACCAATTACCCAAATACATTGAATCAAAAGACCGAAAATAAAACAAGGTCTTGTCTACTTACTTGATACGCATCCTTTTCATACATACGCTCGATGTGAAAGTAGTTTTGTGTTAAATATGGAAAATGGACATTCTGGATTGTAGTGCATTTGAATCATTAGAATACCCCTTCTTCCAACTGTTCTCCAACAAGTCAGCCTCATCATTCATTGGGAAGAAGAGCCTGCCTTATGGGACTCGGAAACGGAATCCCGAGTCGGTGGGTCGAACGGGTATTCGGGTATTCCGAGAGAGAATCTGTTTCACTTCGATCCATGGGTAGAAGTGCGAAAATAGAGAGTAACTGGTAGCGAGTAGGAAACGTTACATATGTAAGACAGCCAAGATACTCAGATTGTCTTTGTTAGTTGTCCCGGGAGCTGTAGCTTATTACGAATAGTATCAAGTACGATCAAAGTTCAGGTGCAAGAGTTTGCTTTACCGTACAGAAGACATCTAGCCATTGGGAAGCCGATGCGCATTGCAACTGATCTATTTGAATCTATTTTCGACACCAATACTAAAATACTAACAAAGCAATTATCGTAAACCAGGTCTCAGGCTGCCAGAACAGGAAGGAAATGGTGAAGAACATCAAGAGTCATCAAACAGTCATGCATCTATAGTCGGGACTTCTGCTCACGGTTACCCGCCTGATCGAAGAAGATCTTCTCGCCAGTGATGAGCGCCTCCTGGAGCGCAGCTCCAATGCGCACAGCTTGTACGGCGCCCTCGAGCTTCAAAGGCACGGCGGTGTTCTCCAGGCATGACGCCGTGAACTCGTTGGCCTCGGTGACGAACGCATACTCAAAACGGTCGTAGTAGTGCTGGGGTACCTCGCGACGGATACCAGCGCTGTCGTAAATGTTGACCAGGTTCAACGCCGGCTGCGTATTCACGGCCAGTTTGCCCTGCGTGCCGACGATCTCGGTGGTATCTTCCTGGCCGGCGGCCATCATGCGCGAGGCGTAGAAGTAGGCGATCTTGCCGTTGTAGAACTCGACGAGCCCGACCGCGTTGTCACGGTCGTTGTGCTTGCGGAGATCGGGCTCCACGGCCGTGATACCCACAGCCGACACGGACTTGACCTTGCTGTCTTGGCCGAAGAACCAGAGGGCGAGGTCGATGTCGTGGATGGAGCAGTCGACGAAGATTCCGCCGGAGAATTCGGCGTAGGCGACGAAGAAGCCGGTCGGGTCAAGCTTATCACATGTCTGACTGCGCATGACGGAGGGCGAGCCAATAGTGCCGGCAGACATCTTGGTGAAGGCATCTCGGTAGGAGGCATCGAAGCGGCGGGAGAAGCCACACATCACCTTGAGGTGAGGCTTCTTGGCAGCGGCGTCCAGGACGGATTGGGACTGTTAGAAAGACTGTGTTAGCTGACTGGACTCTCTGACCGGACTTTTCGGATAGAGTACATACAATTTCAACGCTTGTGGACAACGGCTTCTCACACAAGACGTTCTTGTCGGCCGCGATGGCCTTGATGGCTTGCTCGGCATGCACGGCGGTAGCAGAAGCAACGACAACGGCCTCTAGACCCTCGTGCTTGAGCATGTCATCGTAGTTCTTGTATAGCTTCACTCCGTAAGGGGCGAGGTGAATTCTAGCCCATTCCAGCTCCGTATCGTCCGGCGTGCTAGCCGCGACGAGGTCTGCACGGGGGGTCCGTTGAAGGAAGTTCAGGGCATGGCGCTTGCCCATGCGGCCGAGACCAGCACAGCCAACTTTCAACTTGGTAGCAGACATGGTGATGTTTGAGGGAGAAAGAGAAGAACGGGAGGGAAGACGTGGCGGAGAGGAGAGAAGACCGAAGGAGAGGAGATTTGATGAAGAGATGAACTGAGTTGAATTGAAGGATCCAAGCAAAGAAGAAATCAATCGAGGAGAACCGGCCGGGAATTTATTCGGTCGGGGACCATCCCTCGAGAGACCGCAAAGTCGGTCAAGTTTCCCTTCGGACTTGGCGTCGAATTGAGGAAAGAAGGACCTTGCCTAAGCAGGAGCAGCCAGATCAGCTAGTGTTGCCGGTCCAAGTCCGTCAGTCATGTCGAGATTCTTACTAAACGGCTCTTGCTAGAGCTTGGGGATGTTGAGTGGAGACCTGGTTCCTACCCCGGAATCCATTTGCTGCAGTCCGAGTGGTCGGAAACTGCTTTCCTGCGCAAACGAGATGCATTCCCGGCTTGGGACATGAGGATTTCGGGGCGCATCCGATTGCTTTTCACAGACAGGTATAGAATCAAAAGAAATACCAGCTGTGAGTTCAATCTGGAAGCATTGGAGGCCAGGACGAAGGAGGAAGGCAGCTTCGTTGGGGTGATTTTCCCCGCACGGGGGGACTTACTACCTTAATCAAAGCGGCAGGTACGCCCGTTCGTTGCCTGGTGGCTCCTTCTGCTTTGGTCAATGCGGAAGGCTGACCCGGTCACGTGGAACAGAACACATTCGACTGCACAACGAGTTATGAAGTAATTGCAGTATTCTCCCCGCTATTGAGGGGTTGGAAAACGGAAAAAAAAGACTAGTTACATTCACGGGTCACTTTCGTCTCCCCGCTCAAGATTCATCCTCATTCTTCTGTGCAGCCGTCTTCTTGTGCTTCCGTTTGGCAGCAGCATCCGCCGGGTCTACGTATCCATCCCCTCTCATCCAGGCCAATGCTTTCCGCACTCCCTTTCCTTGCACCGCGGAGGGTCGAGCTTCCAAGATCGACCCCATGAGGGCCCAGGTAATCACCAGTACGAAGAGATCCCCGCCCTTCCACCCCTTCCAGAGCCCGCGCTTGACCCCCGACTTCCACGCCGAGTCCACGGCCGCGCGGAAAAAGTACAGGAAGATGTTACGGCTGCTGCTAAGGAACGCAAATGGTACACCGGCCGCTGCTCCGCTCAGGAAGAATCGTTGCGTTGGGAGAACGGACCGTGGGAGGATGGAGTTCCAAAGGCAGATGCTTCCCCACGCAGAGCCGACGGAGGCAGAAAGAATGGCCGTCAAGGAAATGATCCGCTTCGAGAGATTGTTGATTGAGGTAATGGGTTGGGTAACGAAACTCTTAAGCTTCAGTGCCGACAGCGCCAAGGTCACCGTGGTTATAAATCGGGCTAAAGGCGGAACGGAAAGAAGAAGGTGATGCAGAAATGTCGTGCCGCAGCTCGGGCAGCCGGGATGAAGTAGAGCGCATGACAGACTGGAAATGGACGGATGCGCAGGTCCAGTAATGGGGGAGATGGTTTTGACCATAGATGGTAACGTGTAGGGATCCGCTGGATGGAGAATTGGCGAGATGAATGCTCTATTTGGAAGTTAGAGTTTGTTTGATTTGGTGTTGCCCGAAGCGGGCGCCAGAGAGTAAATCAAGGACTTACGGCCATCGCAGCTTCGCAACAGTGGCGAGCGAGTCCACTATGGCTTCCTTCTCAGGCCAAGGGACATTGGCAGGCAGAGTCTCCGGTCGACCATGGATGTAGGCGGGAGAGAGCCTCATGATAACATTTCCGAGCCACTATTTGCGGTCAGCCCGTTGAAAACAATGGCCCCGACAGGACCGCGATTCCGTAGTCTATCTTACGTTGGGCGTGGTTTCTCGGTCGAAAACAAACGCGTGGAACAGCTGAGCGCAAGACAGAGGCATTAAAAGCCAGCTTCCAAACCACCAAGGCCGATTCTCGATCCAGCCTTTCTCATCAACCACGTTGAAGAGGAACTCCAAACTCCGGGTCGTTGTGTAGATGGCGGCCGTCATCCGGAGCTGCTTTTGGGGGCAGATGCCCAGCGCAAACCCCGCCAAACTGGCGCCGACGGCGGACGCATATCGTGAAGTCAGCGCACTAGAAATGCGCGGGTTCCTTTTGCGAAACGGCTCGGCCTCCTCGGTGCGGAGATTTGCACGTAGTCGGACAAAGAAGCGATGGAGGAGCCGATGTAGGAGGAGCACTAGAGAAAGAGCGAGGGAGAGCCGGAAGTTGGGAGAGCGGAAAAGCGAGACACGATGTTCTTTTTTGGAGCTATCGATCAAAGTCGCGAACGGGTTAGCCAGGCAAATATGATCGGTCAGCATAGCATCGTACCTCGAGAGCTCTCCCCGGATTCTGCGAGCAACCAGATCGACAAGCTTCAACGATGCTCCCGAGAGTAGGAAGACGCGCACAGATGTGCGAAAGGCCGCCACATTATGTTTGTTTTTCGATCGAACGATGGCTTCGTAGTGCGATGATGATGGCAGTTTAGACTGGAATGAAGGAGCGCGTTGGGCCACAAGTTGGTGCAGCGTCTTGTATTCCTTGGCGCTGAGAGAAATGCGGAGAGCGTTGCGAACAACCGGGTGGACATGAGGCTGGGTGTCCGCATCGCTGGTGGAGCCGGATGCCATGATGCGGGCGATAAATCTAGGGTCAGGTGGAAGATCTTCGAGATATGGCTGAGTCCTGGGGCTCACATCCTGCGATGTGTGGAGGAAAGAGGCCAGGGGAAACAGGGAAGAATGGATGGATGAGCGCATCGCTCGTGACCTCGGCTATTTGGGTCGCCGGCATGTTTAGCCTCATGTGCTCTAGGCATACCAAAGTATATTCTCATAAAGAACAGAAAAATTATACATGTATATATATATATACAACATACGCATTAGCTCCGGAATGCCCAGATGATGGAAAATTCAATCTCTATATTAGATTATCTGCTGTACACGTCCCATATGATCAAGATAAGGGTCGTGAACACAGGTTCAACATGCCAAAAGAACATAGCAGCGGGAATCAATAAAGAAAGATAAACAAAAAAAAAGGATAATTCTACACAAATAAAACGAGAAATAAAAAGAATGAAAATGAGGAAAGAAAGTGCGACGAAGAGAATTATCCCATGCCATGTTAAGAAAATAGAACCCCACCGTCAGATCACAGTTTGCGCCATCTTCAGACTCCAAAAGTCAAAACCCACGACTGGGTCAGTGATTACCAAAAGCTGCACCATCCGATCCAGTGCTGGCAGATGTTCTCGACGCTGGTTGCTTGAGCAAGAAGCTTATCAACCTGGTCGCTAATGTTAAGCTCTTCGTTGGGCTTGAAGTCCCGTCCGGTCAGCTTCTCCTTGACACGCGCAAGGACCTGCAATGCCCGTGCATTCTGTGCTTCGCGAGCTTCATTCGGGATTCCTTCTTGAGCGTCGAGTATGCCGCCTTCGAGTATCGAAGGTCGACGGTGGCGGGAGAAGTTGCTAGGCTGGACGCCATTATCAACATTGATGTTGGAGATGATTGACTGTCGGCGTTCCGATGAGAATGGCATCCGGTCGGGGGACTCGCGCACACCCAGTCGCCAGTTGATCAAAGGATCGTGAATGAACTGGAATATATTAGCATCGTTCGGATTATTCGTTCAGAGTGATCTGAAAACTTACCGCCTCCAAAACGGCCATCAGTGAGTCCTTGTTTTCTCTTAACACACGCATGACAGCCTCGCAGGTGATCCGGTAGCTTCCCTCAATGTTGCTGACTTCCATAGCAAAGGTCAACATACGGGTCAGTCGGAATGGCACTCGTTCCGGATACTTCTCCCGATGCATTGCAACTTCAAAGCAGTCACCGAAATCGATGTGCACCACCCTTCCAGTGACTCGGTCCAGCAGAAGATTGGAAGGATGGCGATCTCCCAGACCAAGAATGTAGCCCACCATCGACATAACACCGAGAGACCGAGTGTAATTCGTCCGTCGCTCGAGCCAGGCCTCGGAACTCTTACTCTTGAGCCACAGGACCCGATATAGATCTTTTCCGGTGGTGTTGTCCATGGCGTACCCGAAAACCTCAACCTTTTGCATGAGAGTAAGGTTGTCATAATCGGGCGCCATCTGGAGCATGATACGGTGCTCGATGTTTAGTAATATGCGACGACTCTCTCGGTATTCCTTAATCAGCGCATGGAGAGTATCACTGTTCGAGACCCAGCCCAAGAGACCAGAACTCTGGGACAATGGAATGGCGGGGAATCGCTGCACAGACAGATGACGTTTGAAACTTTCCCCGTCGTTGTCGAGAAGCGTGTTGACCAGGCCGAATAGTTGCATGACTCGCTCATCTTGTCTTATGTCCTCATGTCCCTTAAGGGCATACATGTAAGAATTGCCATCACTGCCCTTCAGTGTCATTCTTCGCGGTCGTTTCTTGGTCTGGAGGACGTGCAGTATCGGATCGAAGCTAACAATTCGAATGATAGGCCGGCCGCTTTGGTATGTACCAGGAACAGCCAAATCAAGATCCATACAGTCCTTGAGCCTGGGGGAGACGTATTTCAAATCGAGAGTGGACAATTGCGGAAGCTGCCGGCTAATCTTCCTGAAGACAGTGTAATAGAGGTCCCATGCCTGATTCAAGTCACCGATTTCCTCGGTTTCGCGATACAGCATACAATAATGCTTCGCTTCTGCAAGGTCACGCCCGAAAGCTTGGGCAAAAGACACTTCACGCAATGTTTCAGCCCCCTTATCAAGCATCTCATGCAGAGGCGCAAGAGTTGCAAACATGCCTTCGACATTGTGGTCCCCAAAGTAAAGCCGGGAGGCTTCTTCGAGACCTTCATGCCAAAGTTCATGCCAAAGGACTGCTACACGGATCAACTCGTGACTCACGAGATCAGCTTGTTCGACCAATCTCGCACTATGCTGGCGCATGTTGTCCATGATATTGCTTGCTGATTGCGACCGTCGAGTAACATTGGATTTCATCGCAACGGTCAAGGGATAAACTAGAGCTTGGGGATGGGTTTTACCGACCTCGGCCAGTAGTCGATGAACAGCGCTTCGAACCCTGATATTCGGCTGATTGATCCGGGCGATCAGCTGGGGGGTAACGGCAAGCCACGTATCGATGTTCACTGCGGTGAATCCTTCTGTAACGACAGCGTTGACTTCTTGGTCGCCTCCATGGGTAAACCAGAGGGTGAGGAGTCGCAACGTATCCTGCAATGAGGACGTCGACGACAGAGAGATTGACCTCAGGAAGCCGCGGATTGCGGGAATTACATGCTCGGTGACAATATGGCCCGGTACCAAGGCTGGTGCGGTGCCATCACGGCTAGCTTGGCTGGCAATTGTCGTGACGACTTCAAAATTTGCCAACGCCCAAGAGTGCCAGGCTTTGTATGAATCGCGATTGTATTTGGTAGCCGCAGAGTAAGCGTTGAGCACCTCACGAACATGCTCTGGCTTCCAGTCGCCTCGCTGTAGTGAGGTTTGCCATTCACCTAATCGAAGGTAGCTCTTCGCCAGTAGTCTCCTGACTTTCGCCACGTCCTGAATCCGGTCACGCAGACCCATGATGTCGGTGTGGTTTGTATCAGTAATACCGTTGACGCCGTTCATTCCGTTGTGCTCGGCTTGAGAAATCATGAGTGTGTTAAAGCGCGTAAAGTCTTCAGTGAGTTCTGCGGTGAACTCTTTCAGCATCTGGAGAGCTTCGCGCTGTCGTCCAGTAGCCCAGCTAAACTTCAATCGAGCATAAGTTACCTCTGAAGGAATCACAGCTCGTGTGCCACTGCCATCAGAGACGACAGTCTCCAAGGATGCGAGCGACCGCTCTGCCAGACCCATCCGGTTTGACTTGCGGCAAAGGTTGGCAAATTTGATCCACATGTCGAGGTTTTCCCGAGGAGAGGTGACGAGAGCTCTGACCTTGAGCATACGTTGCCAAACCTCGACATTTTGCTGACAGCCGAGCAACCGTTTGTTCCACGTCTGACGCATGGAAATTTGCTTTTCGGGATCGCCGACATTCTGCTTGTATGTGATGATTTCCTCGAGTTCCGCAAGCATTTGCACACGAACCACAACGTTGTACGCACGGTTGTATGACTCTCCAAGAAGGGCGGACAACTCGGTGTCAAGGCCATTTCGCGCCTTCTCAATGTACATCGTTGCCTCGTCAAACTGATTTCGGTGAATCGAGAGAATAGCCCCGAAAAATGATCGATCCGGCGACTGCTCCTTCATGACCCCAAGATAAGAGTCCATAAGCTCCCACTGACCCCTTCCCCAGGCCGCTGCTGCCGCTAGAGGTGCAATTGCTCTCCGGTGTTCCAGTGACGCTTGGTTCCATTTTTCTTGAGCAAGATCAGACAGAACCTTCCACTCGCCCAGTGCGTGTAGACATCGCATTTTACCCATGGTGACTCCAAAGGAGTCGGGGTCAATCTTCTCGCGTCGCTTGTACGCAGCGAGAGCTTCCTCCCAGCGCTGAAGTTTTTCGAACCAAGTCTCTTTCAGTTCCACATCCCGATAAGCCTGGGCCTTTCGAAGGATACCGATGGCCGCGTCCGATTGTTGGAGCTGGTTGTTGATGGTAATCAGAGCCTCCACTGCCCCCGAGTTTTGATCCTGTTCAAACTCGAGCTCCTTGTAATGAAGAGCCTTGGCAAATGCATGACACTTCGCAGCGTATTTGCCAAGTGTACGAATGTCAATGGGAAGAGCCTTGTCATCATGCTCCATGAATTCTGCAAGATTTAGAAGAACCTGCAGGATCTCTGGGGGGATGTTTGGCGATGTGAGAGCTTTTTCGATGGAACGAACAAGCTCCTCCTGGTACTGATCATACAGCTCCGTCCAGCAGGAAACAAAGGCGGCATTGAAGAGATCTCGTGCAAGAGGTTGATAGATACCCGCCAAACTGGCACAGGCACGCAGCGCCGGAGACGGCGACTCCTTCAGCAGCTCCACACTAAAACGACGTATCCATTCCTGCCAATCCTCCCGCGTCGACTTTTGGGAGGCGTCCCATGCATTCTTTAGGTGTTGTTGATTAACAACCATTTTCTTCTGACCGATCTCTGCATAATTCGTGTCATCTGCCAGGGGTGCATAGGTTTCGTCGGGGTTGAGATCTTGTGGGAGGGGATCTCCCTTTTGCAACTTTGTGACCAGGATCTGGTAGTTGATATGGGTGATGGAATGCTGCTTCAAAACTTTGTTCAATAGGTTGATGTAGTGGCTGAAATCTTGGCCCAGTTGGAAAATGAGGGCACAGATGCAATCCATGGCGGCCTGTCGTAGAATGCGGTCATTGCCTGCAACAACTCGGGACAACGAATGGACCATTAGAGATGCAAAGTCAGAAACATTGACCTGTCTCGAGAGTTTGGTGAGACTTTCGATGGCCGATTTTCGAATACTCTGCGGGTTTTGAGTCCTGTCAAAGAGCTGGACAATCGAGGGGACTATCAAATGCATGTATTCTTCCCCGCTAGTGCCAAATATCAAAAACGTGTGGAGAATCCTCTCTGATGGTTGTCGGCGAGGAGTGCTGTCGTTATCAAGCGTGTCTAGCATCGGTGGAATGAGACCCGCAAGATATTTTTTGAATTCGCCTTCCAAAGACTTGGCGATGGCTTCCACGAGTGACAGGATGGTGGCCTGGACTTGGTATGATGCATCCCAGAAATCACGAATGACCTCAATGATCTCGGGCAAGAAGGCTCGAATATGCTGCCTCACGATATTAACCAGAATTGCCATTTGATTGAAGTACGACTCAAGGCGGCTAGGGGGGGACCCTCTAATGACCGATATAAACCCAGGGATGATTTGTCCAAGGAATGGCACGCATTTAAGCCCCAATGTTTTGAATATCGTAACGATTGCATCGATAACTGCTGAATGATATTGGGCAAGAGAGTTCTCGCGCAAGATACTTTGCATCAGAGTATTGATGACGACAGTTGGGTAGTATTCCTCATTGGAAGGCGTAAGGCCCTGCATGATCAGAGCAACATCTGAAACGGTTTGGACCTCATTAATGTGGTGAACGTCGGGTGCACTCTCGCTTATCTGCTGGTACTTGTACGGATCCAGCGCACCAACAATTCCCAGTAATTTGATGGTTTCTTTGCGCAGGGAACCCGTCTGCTCCGTCTTGATGATATTGATCAGCACCGCGAGAAGATGGGGGTATTCAAGATACGGGTCAATGACGTATCCCGAGTTGCTGGCCAATTGGCCCAGTGTCCGCAAAGCAGCCTCGCGTTTGGCGTGTGAAGAAAGGTCTTGTAAAGAATCCAGGATAATTGGCATGAGTTGTGGTAGATAAACTCTCATTTCGTTTCCGCCCACGTTTGCAAGTTCTCCAACGGCTTTTAGTGTAGTAGAGGCAACTCCAGGGTTGGCATCAGTTGCCTTTGGAAGCAACGTCGTCACCATCGGATCGACGTAGGATCGAATGAGTTTCGTCGCATTTGAAACAAACAGGCTGATGAGCTGAGCGCTTTCTTCCTTTTGCCGAGCTGTACTTGCGAAACCCAGGCCAGTCAGAAGGTTGACGAGGAGTTTCCGTAGTGGTGGGAAGACGTATGCCGGATTGACACTAGAGAGGCGGCCAATAATGCAGATTGCGGCTTCCCTGACAGAGAAGACTTCATCGTTCACAGCCAAGAACAAACAGCGAATATTTTCTGGTCTGGCGAGGTGACGGTCAAATTTGCGGTCCAAAGACCACAGAACCGTACGCCGGATTTCGGGGTCCGGGTCACCAACGCCCACGGTCAGCAGTTTGTCGATGACCTCACTAACGACTTGTATCGAATGGCTACTTGTTTGGTTGATGATCGGGTCGTGAACAAACAGTTGACAACATGTAAGTGCCGAGGCTTTCCGGATTTCAGTGTTGTCATTTTCGACATAGTTTATCGCGACATCACGGACAAACTCGTTGAGAATGTGCCCAGAGAAGTCGAAACTACCCAAAGTGTGAAGGGCTAGAGCAATTTCCGCATCAGTGTGCGATTCCTGCGGGGCAAAGTCCTTTGCAAAGGAAGGCATAGGAGGTAGCCTGGTTTCCGGGCATCCCAGAGGTCGGAACGGGGCCCCGTATAGAATCAAACTCAGCATATCCAAGAGCTTCTCTTGTATCGTGGGTTTGATGGGTGGGATGTAGTGTGCCATGTCGACAAGTGCCTGTGTTAGAGATTCGCTCAGTCCGCAGGCAAAAATGGGATCAAGCAACGTCTCCATGTACTTGTTGAGCGCTTGTCCCACGGCCAGTGACAACATGCTGATACACTCGAACATCGGGGCTTCCTTGACAGCAGCTCGATTACGCCTAAGAATGTTAGCTGACGCGGACTTTATAAGGTTCTGGATGCGGCTCACGCTTTCAGGGCGAGTCCCTCCCGTATGTAAACGATGATTCCGTCGAGATATTGCGCAATGGCACCTCCTACGGCATTGGCAATCTTTCCAATCGCGATGAAAGCTGAATCTCGCTCCTTCTCTCGCTTGAGCTGTGCTTGGAGGTAGATCATGAATCGGTGAAGGTAGGTTTCGGTGAAGTCAACAGGGGCGTACGAGGCGAGAATCGGTATCGTCAGGACAACCTGCGTGCGAATCTTCGAGTCCCGGTGGTCCTTTAGGCGGAGAACAATTTCACAGGCGTTCCTGTAGTGCTCATTCATGAACATGGCGCCCTTGAGAAGAAGCTCCTTGAGAACGAGAAGTGATCCGTGTATCCAATCCACGTTGTTGGATTTCAGGCCGAGAAGCGCCTCCTCGTGTATTCTGGCAAACCATAGCTGCCGTACTTGCATGTCCCTGGCAGCAATTATCTCAAAACATTCACTGACCGCCTGAGCTGCAGTCTCTCGGATAGACACCTTGGGGTCCCTGAGAGCCACCCAGATGAGCTCGAAAATTTGGGGAACAAATCCATAGAGAAGCGTTGGAGATCCTTTAGCAAGTTCGCGAATGACGAGTACCGCAGCAAAGCGTCTATTTTCTTGTCTTTCGGATTGAAGGCCCTCGAGGGCGGACTGTATTTCACTTTCGACCAGCTCCGCGGTGAGAGCTCCGCCCGGTTTAGCCAGACGGCCCAGCGCCTTAGCTGCATATACCAGCACTGCATTGTCATTGCTGCGAAGAGCGCTGCGCAGGTAACTAGCAAACCGAGTTGTTTTCTGAGCTGCATCGACCCCGTCGAAATCTATCAGGCGATTCAGAGCCAGCAGGCCACCGATGCGTTCGTTTGCGTCACTGCCCGTAACGACGAGCTGCGCGATCCGTTGACTGACGGCATTATAGAATTCAAGAAACTTCTCCGGGGCCCAATCTACAAGAAAGGCAGAGTAAGCACCAAGACGGGGAAGCGGTCAGGGTTTGTGGGGTCTACCTCGTGAGATGGCGAGGACATTGTCGTAGAGCTCATAAGCAGCTCGTGCCCGCGTCTCCTCGTTCTTGGACTTCAACTCGATGAAGAGTCGCTGAGTGACGTCCGTGAAAGGACCTGGTTGCGCCATTTTTGCGTAGCACACCCCAGGGTGGACATTTGAAGTCAACCTCTAGGGCATGTACGTCGACACGAAATGAGCATAAGAAAGAGTAGAGAGCGGTTGATGAGCAGGCGAGGATGATGGATGCGGGAAACGGTGCTGTGCAAGTCGAAGGCCTGACGGGATCGTGCACGGGCCAGATTGGTTCGCGGCCTGAGGCATGATCTGCTTCTCCGCCTTGCTTCCTGAGGCCGCCATATCCATACTACGTACTATTCAATAATTCACTCGGCCAACATCCAGCGTGATTGAGGGTTATTTTGTCCGCTGCTCATCTGATGATCCGGCAATACTAAGAAATATTTGATTTTATGTACAAGTAGTCACTACTGGGCTCGGGTAACTAGAACACAGTACATAGTGTGCATGGCGTTGAACGCAATCTCCTATTGTATAGTCAATATTTCTGTGCATTACAATTTAGGTGCAACTAGGAGGTCAATTCTCATATACTTGTCAGCTAAATGGTGTTTCAAGCTTTAAGGCGGCTCTACAAATTAAGTATGTTGACATTATAAGACATATAACCGGCAAGACTGCAAGTAAATGCGGTTTTATGAACTAACTAAAAATTCTCCACATGTCTTCTAAACAGTACTGTTTAGTTACTTGAAGTATTCAAGATTTCTACGTTAATTTACTGCAAAGCCTACACCTCTAGAGCTCCCACCTATTTAAAACCGGTAAATGCCACGCCGTCATGAGCATGGGCCCTAATGGGAAATCCCCACTAAAACCGGCCTCTGCGGGTTTCGGGAATATGGCCCTTCGCAATGTCCGCTAACGCATCCCTGGTTGGCTCAAACGCAATACTTCCCCCGGGTACCGGGCTTAATCCTAATTCCACCAAGTAATTCCGTCATCAATTGACGCAAATGTTGCCAATTTGTAATCATGCCGACAATATCCTATCACATCCGAATGACAACTGCGATGGTGGACCATGGTGGGGTCGTAAGGAGGGGTATAGATACATGTTGGAAGAGCTATAAGAAGGTTGCTCGTCGTGTAGCTCAAGGCTAATGATCATTCTAACGTCCAATCGACCGAGACACCATTTTGTGATAAACACTGTTATTCGCAAATCCATCGCTCATTGCAAATATGGTCAAAGTTCTTCTTACGGGTAGGCAGGCGTCGATCAAACAGTTAGATCCAAGTGGCCCTAACAGTTATCTACAGGAGGTAGCGGCTTCATCGCTGCTCACATTGTCGATTACCTATTGCAGCGGGGGTGAGTTCGCTTGACTATAGATACCCCACCGTCGTTGGAGTGCTAATCAAGTCTTTATAATAGCTTCGACACCGTGGTAACTGTGAGATCGGAGGAAAAGGGTCAAAAGATCCTTGAAGCGCACCCCGAGGCTTCCAAGGAAAAGCTGTCCTATGTCATTGTCAAAGACGTTGCGGCAGATGGAGCATTCGACGAAGTAAGTAGGAGATGCCATTGTATGGTTCGTATACTAACGTCCTACTCTACTAGGCTGTAAAATCAAACCCTCCCTTTGACTATGTCCTCCATACCGCATCTCCTTTCCACTACAACGTCCAGGATCCCGTGAAGGACTTCTTAGACCCCGCCATCAAGGGTACCACTGGTATCCTGAAGGCTGTCAAGGCCTATGCACCCACAGTGAAAAGAGTCGTCATCACATCTTCCTTTGCAGCTATTACCAACGTCAAGAGCCACGCGAAGGTGTACAGCGAGAAGGTGTGGAACCCGGTGACCTGGGAAGAGGCTCTGGACCCTGCGCAAACATACCGAGCTAGCAAGGTAAGAGATCTGGTCATGTCGTATCAGCCAATACTCATACTTTTGAAAGACTTTCGCAGAAAAGGCCGCCTGGGACTTTGTCGAGAATGAGAAGCCAAACTTCGATATTGCAACGATCAACCCTCCTCTAGTATTGGGACCCGTTGTCCATTACCTGAACTCATTGGACGCCATCAACACCTCGAACTCGCGGATCAGCAACCTGATCCGGGGCAACGACAAGGACAAACTACCTCCAACAGGCACATTCCTCTGGGTGGATGTCCACGACGTTGCGTTGGCTCATGTGAGAGCCATTGAGGTTCCGGAAGCAGGGGGTCAGCGATTCTTCCTGACTGCCGGCTTGTATTCCAACAAGCAGGTTGTGGATATCATCCGAGAATCACACCCTGAATTGGAGGACAAACTCCCGCCAAAGAATTCTGCCGACGACACACCGGCCGATGTTTACGGATATGATAATACGAGATCTATCGAGGTCTTGGGGATCAAGTACCGGTCGTTGAAGCAGTCTGTCGAGGAGACTGTTGACTCGCTTCTGGCGGTGGGTGCTTAACGAATTGAAATAGATACCTAGATAGTTAGTACATAAGAGTTGGCAGTTCAATGTAAATGAATATATACAAATTGGGATGAAATAGGTTGAGGGAGCCCCAAACGTCCTCGATAACTACGATAATTAATTAGAAAGAAGAGAAATACAAGCAAGAAGACCATAGACACGCTGGATGGAGTACGAGAGCTTCGCGTAAGGTGGTTGTGGTCCCCCGTACCGAAAAGGCTTGGCAAGCACTTAGTCCGACGTCTTCTTCCAACTTTTCTCCAGCGTTCTCCGGAGGAAGAACTCAGCTTCCCGACGCTGCAATTGCCAATTGAGTCGCCATGGCCACCACCAGGCTATCGCCGACAGCAAACTTGCTACGGAAATCTCGCCTTTTTGCACTTCCGCAAGCCTTGACGCCTCCTCAAGAACATCCAAGCTCGAAGGGTCACCGTGATTCCGACACTGCGACTCTGCCTTATCCCATCCGGGCGTCCATCGTCACTCCGGCCTCGTCGCTGGCAAGGGGAGATTGGGGTTTGAAGCGACCGCTTCCCCAGAAGTCGACCTCTCAGAAATCTTCTCGGCCGGTGGTCCGAGTGAACGAACTCGACACATTCGAACATGTTACCGACTTCGAATCCGCGGCGGATCACACCGTGACCCTGGAGAAGTTCCAGGAACTTCATATGCCTATTTCGCTGCCGTCCAAGGTCAACTACGCTACCAGCATCGTGCCCCGGCACCAGAGTCCATTTGAAACTCAGGTCGATAACACAAACACTAGCAAGAACCTCGATGAACCCGGAGCCAAACAATTTAGACACTCTGGGCCTTGGCTTGCAGGTCAGTCGCAAGCGCAATTTGATGCCTATTTGAAGAAGGTCCGCGGCAACCGGCCGGAGCTTCTACAAAAGTTGCGCGAGCGATTCACCGAGAAGCGAACTGCCGAACGAAGGAAGCAGGCTCAGGACAACGGAGAGGATCTCGAGAAGCTCGCGCCGGTTCAGGTTAGCGAGGAGGAATTCCAAGCGTACCTGAAGTCTCTGCGAGGGGACCCATTCGCCCTCGGACCTGTCGTTTTCGAGCTCCTGGACCTCCCTTCTCCTCCCGCCGTGCCGAGCGACCGAATTGGGCACCGATACTACCAATCCCCCGGCACCAAACTCTCGTCGGGCGAATACGCCGTGTCGGGACCTCCGAAGACGCATCCCTCCGCCGGTCTGTCATACTCGCGCTCGCATGCGCTGGTTTACAACCATCCTTCGTACGGTGCTCAGGTCTTCCAGCGCCCCGTCCAAGCACGTATCCTGCGGCCCAAGGGCAAGTTTAAGAACAAGACTGCCAAGGCCATTGCTGGTGTTGGTGGTATCGCTGTGGAGGACTTGAACGCCATGACCTTCATGGAACAGGGCTCGCCTCCAGGCCTGTCTCATTATGACTCTACTATCCCTGGGGGTGCTAAGTACTGGGTCACTCCCATCCGAGCCTCGGTCGACTCTGACGGCAGAATTGGGTTGGCATCGTACCGTGCCAGCGCTACTGCCAAGGCCCCCTACCGCATTGAGGACTACAAGAAGCCAGGTGCTGTTTCCGACTTTGCCCGTGGCTATCAGCGTTTCGTCCCCAGGTTGGACCCAAACCGTCCCAAGACCGCTCGGCCACGGGAGTCGGCCACGGGATCCACCGAAGACATTGCGAGAAATCTCATGAAAACGCTCAGGTCTTGATGGAAATTGCGTGATTTCCAGATATTTATTACCCTTTCTTGATGTTGATTGCATTGTTTTCGAGCAGAGTTCAACTGGTTGTATGATTAGATTCTTGGATAAATGTAAAGCTATTCCTTGTTCGCTTCCCTATTTTCTGTGATATGATGCACATCACCTGATTTTCCTTGTGTAAATTGAAAGTGAATCGATATGTTCACAATAAGTAGTAGCCCTCTGCAAAGTCTCGGGGAGTCTTTCGATTTTCCTATAACTCTCCGCACTATCAGTGTCTGCAACATTAGGATATCAACCTGAACCATCCCACTAGGGTTGCCATTGTTTTTGTGAACTATCAATCTATGTGCTGTAGAAACTGGGTATCAATCATTTTGCCAACGCCTCAAATAAGAACAAACATCCTAACACCTGTGGCTAACCATCCCTTTTTTTTTTTTTTTTTTAGAAGAGAGGCGAAGTTCCAAGATTATCTAGGCGCATCTCAATGATCCTTGGGCATATACCCTTCGATAGAACCCCCCTTGTCATCCCCAGGGCGCATTTCTGGAGCCGTGACATTCCCATGGGAGCCCATCTCCTTTTCTCGAATGTGAACCTCAACCCTACCCGCCTGCGATAACAAGGCCGAATCGCCACGCTCCATTGCGAGTTCGCGAGACCGGACGTCGTCGCGAACGGAGAGTCGTGCAATGTCTTCGGCCGCATCATTTCCACTTTGCTCCGAGTTCATATGGAGGTTGTCAAGCTGACCAGCGACCTCGTTGACGGTAGCTTTCGCTTTTCCTTTGCCTCGCTGCGCCGCTCTCCCTTCCTCCAGCAGAGCGAAATTTTTGCCACGAGCATCATCGGCTCTTCTCTCCCAAACCGGCTCCTCGGCCAGCTGGACCCGTATATACATGGCCCTCTCGGCACACTCGTCCGAACACCACATTTCCATCTTTTCCCGCGGCACGATGTTCATATCTCGTCCATGGCCGCCCGGTCCGCTACCTTTGGCTCCCCACTTGATCCGAAACGTCCCTTTGAAGTCGTCCTTTCGGTGTTCGCGAGGACACAGCGCATAGCCACAAAGACCCTCGATATTGCGTTCCAAAATCAAATTATCATAGTCGGCCGGCTGGAAGGGAACGAGAGCGGATTTGAATGTCTGGACATCTTCGGTTGAGGGGGATGCAGGGTCCGCGGTTGGCGACGGGGGAAATGTGGCTAGTTCGAGGATACGATCGAGGATGAGGGCTTCCGTGTCTTTCTGCGCTTGGATCCGGTGTGCATGCTGCAGGGCGATGGCCAAATGGCGAGGATCGGTACCTGGTTTATTCTGCGACTGGGTTTTAGCTTGGTGCGACGCTTTGGGTTTCGATGGCGCACGGCGAGTGGTGGATTGGGCTGGTGGTGCCTTGGGGGCGGCCGCACGATGAGCGGAAGGAAGAGATGTTTTGAGTATTGACTGGTCGGAGGACATGATCAAAGGATAGGGAGTTTGATGAGATAAGACAGAAAAAAAAATAGTGGTGGTGTCGGACAGAGGCGATGATATAATGAAGAAGGATGACGAAGTTTGGGTCAGACAAGGTTGCTCCTCTGTCTCTCTTTTTTTCCGGGTCGGCCAAGAGACTGGGAGCCCCGGATTAAACCCAGGTAGATGCAGTTTAGCTGGTAGAAAGAAAGGTACGGCTGGAGACAATGACGCCAACTGGTCTGTCGGAGTAGATAATGACTATAAAAATATGATATGATATGATATGATATCTATGAATTGCTTCATACACCTACTCAGGACTTTAGTGTACTGTAGTCTCTGTACCGCCACCGCTCCTGTTCAATAATATTAGCCGCCGATCGCCCCCGTGGTGGAGCAGGTTGTCCCGCCAGAAGGTGACGACCTCACGACGGTTCCTTACGCCTCCGTGTCTCTTCCCTTCCTCTCCCCCCCCTTCCCTTCCCTTCCCTTCCTTCTCTCTCTCTCTCTCTCTCTCTCTCACTTCTGCCCATCCTTGGCATTCGTCGTATTTTCCGCAACTGCTTCCTTCTATCATTTCTGCGCCTAACTTTGGTAAGTGCCACAACTGTCCTTTGCTATCTCCACGAGGGGAAGCTTGCAGTGCCTTCCTTCTCATGCAGCGCACTCTTCCTCTGACGTACCCAACCCGACCACCAGGCTGACATATTCCACTTCCGACTGTTGATTCCTAGTGTCTAGCGTCCTTCTTCCAAACCCACACTTTCTCCGAAAACCACCTTTCGCGCATGTTTTTGTCCGTCGGAACCCACGTTATCTGGTGCTTCCTTGCGTGCAACTGCTACGTTCTGGATTAATTGATTGCAACCTCCCCCCTCCCGTCGGTCCCGCCCTCGGTCGCTGTCTTACAATCCCACGTTCGTGACAGGGCCCGGCTTGCCAGATGTCCAGCCCGCCGTTCACGGTCAGAGCGGTCTTCGAGTATTCGTCGAACCACGATGACGACCTAAATTTCGCAATCGGCCAGGTTATTACGGTCACCGAAGAAGAAGATGCTGATTGGTACTATGGTGAATATACGGACAGCTCGGGGTCAAAGGCGGAAGGCATCTTCCCCAAGAATTTTGTAGAGAAATATGAGCCCCCGGCTCCTCCACGACCTACACGTCCGAGCAGGCCCAAGAAGGAATCTGAACCTGCCCCTGCTCCTGCTCCTGCTCCTCCGCCCGAGCCTAAGACTCAGCCGGAGCCGGAGCCTGAGCCTGAGCCTGAGCCAGTACCGCAACCTGTCGCTGTCGAGCCCCCTGCCTCCGAACCTCAATATTTCTCGGAACCTGAGACAGAGCCTGCTCCTCCGGCTGCGTCGGTAAATGCACCTGAACTGCCGCGGTCGCCGCCTGCTCCCGTGGAAACTCCGGCCAGCGAAGTTCCATCTCCACCTCGTCCGGTGCAAGCTTCGGTTCCGCAGCCGCCTCCGCAACCGCTTGTCACTGAAGCTAGCGAGCCGCCCGCTCCGAAGTCATCGACAAAACCCCCGCCCCCCGCCGTTGCAGAGAAGCCGACCGGCTCTTCCTTTAGGGATCGCATTGCCGCATTCAACAAGCCCGCGGCGCCGCCAATTGCGCCAGTCAAGCCTGGAGGATGGAGCTCCAACAGTTCGACCTCGTTCATTAAGAAACCATTTGTTGCTCCGCCACCTAGCAAGAATGCTTACGTTCCCCCGCCGAGAGAAGCTCCTCAAAAGATCTACCGGAGGGAGGAGGATCCCGATGCTCAGGAGCCTGTGGTACGGGAACCCCCCGTGTCTGAAAGCCGACCCGCCCCAACCGAGAACACCGAAGAAGGAGCAGAGGACCAGCCCAAGCCAACAAGTTTGAAGGAACGGATTGCCCTTTTGCAAAAGCAGCAAATGGAGCAGGCTGCTCGTCATGCCGACGCGGCTCAGAAGAAGGAAAAACCCAAGCGCCCTCCGCCGCAAACCCGCACAGAATCCCAAGAAGAAACCGTGCCTGCCGAGGAGCCCAGCACCGAAAGGGTAGAGCCTCCCGAAGCCGTCCGGGACCACAGCGTCGAAACCTTGAAACCTGGTGCACTTCCTGTGCCACAGCCAACAAGCCCGCCTGCCCCCGCACCGGAAATGGCGAGCGATACCAACGATGCTGACGACTCTGCTGCTGCTGATATCGAGGATGCAGAAGAAACGTCTACGAGTAAGGAGGATTATGATGATCGTGCGCGCGGTGAAACCCAGCGTGTCGCCCAGTCTCCTGGCGAGACAAAGGCGCCGGAACCTATCAAACACCAAAAGCAGGAGGAGCAGCAAGAGCAGCAGCCGGATGAAGACGAGAAGGAAGAGGAGGAAGAAGAAATGGACCCGGAAGTGAAGCGCAAGATGGAGCTCCGCGAGCGAATGGCAAAAATGAGCGGTGGAATGGGGATGATGGGTTTCTTTGGCCCTCCGGGTGGTATGCCTGCCCCTGGCGCAGCTCGTAAACCAAAACCGCCAGTGGAGCCTGAAAGGAAGACCGAGGAACCTGAAAGCCCCAGTCCATCTGCAGCACCACCGGTCCCTATCATGGCTCTGCCAGGGATGAACACGGCCAAACCGGCAGCCGCTCCATCCGTCGAGAAAGACGAAGAAGCTCCTGCCACGCCTTTGACCGAGCAGCATCCGGCGCATGAGGTGCCTGACGTTGAAGAAGTTGTTCCGGAAGCATATCCTCGACACACCTCGTCTGACAGACCCCCTACTCAAGGTATGGATGGCTTGTTAATCCTCGAATATATGAAGCCCAGCAACCTCAGAGCTGACGATTTATCATCATATCCAGAACGACCCGTACCTCCCCCTCCCCCGATGGAAACACGACCTGTCCCGCCGCCTCATGCCCCTCAGGGTGCACCTGCATCCCCTCCGCCCGTGCCAGCTCGTAAGTTAGAGGCTGACCTCAATGCCCCGTGCCAGTTTAGCTGATCCCTCGGTTATAGCCCGCCCCGTTCCTCCTCCTGCTAAGAGCACCACATCCGCGGATCCTGGTGAGGACTCGGACGATGAGCTTTCTATCCATGCACAGAACTTGTCTTTGAACGCAGTGGCGTCAGATCAGTTTGCGTCTCCGCCTGTGTCGGCGCCCCCAATTCCTGACCATATCGATGCCCGCCGCTCGTCGACATACGAAGTGTTGTCTCCGAAATCCCCCACCCTCCCTTCCGAGAAGAGACTTAGCCGCCCCCCACCTCCGCCAGTGCCAACAAGTCCGCCCATGTCGCCGCAGAATAGACCTGCTCCTCCGCCGCCTCCAGGCGATATCCGACGTCGATCAACCGCAGATAGCCGGATCAGTACCCTTTCGCAGCCCCGCCAAGCGGGCGATGACGCCGAGGGCGAAGTGACGGAATATGACGGGGATTATGACACGGATATCGCATCTGGTGCAAAATTCAAGGATGCACTGAAGGCCCATGGGCGGGATTCGAGCGTCGACGAAGGCATTATCACTGACGAACACTCCCTGCAATCTCCCCGGAGCCCTCAGGAAACGCGCCTCCCACCACCACCACCTCCTCCGTCCGCCCCTCGTGCAGTCCCGCCGCCGCCGCCTGTCCAGCCACCCAAGAGTGCCGGTAGTGCCGGTAGAGCCTCGCTGGAATCACCCAGGGGCCCTCCACCTCCCCCGCCTCATATGGACTCTTTCCACGGGGACGATGATGAATATGATCCTTATCGCTTCACCGCCCCCCAGCCTGGGCTGCCGCCACCTCCAAGGGCGCCCCCTGTACCCGTCGGCCGACCAGAAGTTCCACCTAGCATTCAACCGGAGCACGTCGCAGATGACTCGGATGATCTGTATGATGCGTCTCCTGTTCATGCTCCTCCGGAAGTGCCGCCGCCTGTTGCACCGACTGAGAAACGTACTTCTAAGGCACCCCCACCTCCCAGTTTCTTCCCTCCTGCCCAACCACCTACCCCACGGAGCAACCGTGCGTCCTTGGATATCCCTAGGGGAGCGCCCCCTCTCCGGAGATCTATGGATGTTGCCCGTCCTTCCATAGACCAAGGTTTCATTGCCATGGATGTTGATTTGGCTGAAGGCACGATGTGGTGGAGCCAGCCATCGACGCCTCCACCCGCTCTGCAGAATCGCAAAGACCTCTTCCTCGAGGTTGAGGAGTCGACCTCTTCGAAGCGGGGAGGCAAAGCCACAATCACGAAAGATGTCTATGTCTTGTTCTTGGATTACTCGCAGACTGTGATCACAGTGACCTACGATGCTCGCAACCCCAGCGATGCGTCTTTGGAACAACGTCATGAGGGTCCTCCTCTTCAACCCCGTCAAGATCAGCTGGAAAACGCTCATGTCCAGATTGGAACTCGCATCTCCAATGCTATTAACGGAATTCAAAACACCACGGTTGCAGACGGCACCCCGTTCGGTCTGGTTCAGCATTTGCTTAACCCTATCAAGGACGCTTTGCGCCCTGTTGGAACCCGAGCTTACGGTGCTTTGGTCTATTCGAACCTGGCCAACGCCTCGGTGCAGCAGAATGATGAAATCCGAGCGGGCGATATTGTTAGTTTCCGTAATGCACGCTTCCAGGGCCATCGTGGTACGATGCATCAGAAGTACAGTTCTGAGGTGGGCAAGCCGGATCATGTCGGCGTTGTTGTCGACTGGGACGGAACCAAGAAGAAGATCCGAGCGTGGGAGCAGGGTAGAGAAAGCAAGAAGGTTAAAGTGGAAAGCTTCAAACTCAATGACCTTCGCAGCGGTGAATGTAAGGTTTGGCGAGTAATGCCTCGCAGCTGGGTTGGTTGGGAAAGTTAGGGACGAAACCATTAATGCATAATGAGCTTGCGACGGTTTTCCTGCGCAGATGCGGTTGACCCGCTGACGAAGAATCCTTTGTGGACCAACTATGGTCTATAATTTTCTTTTTTATTTTCGCTCACCTCTCTCTCCCTCCTGACATTTGTCCTTCCCCCTTACCCTTGACACCATGTTTATGACAACGCAGACGGCTGAACCGAAGATGAGTAAATGATTTGACTCTGGTATATTTTAATTTCGCATGGTACATGATCTGCAATCGGACTTACGAGATTCGCTGCGTGTGCACGCCTTGCCTTCTCTGTGTTTTGTTATCTGCTTTTCAAATAATTACTTTTCTCGTTGTATGTATCTACTGATGCCTCTTCTTTTAACTTGTTTTGTTTATTCCCTGTAACGGTGACTGTCTCTCGTTTCTCTTTCTGTCTTACCTGGCGGCTTTCAGATATACAATGAATTACATTTCTACGAAATTTCGTAGTATAAACGGTAGATGTACTTACTCGGCTGTTGGTGCCTCAGGCATAAATATCAATGGCAACAACGTCGGCCCGGTGGCGCTTTCCATTTCGGGACTTATTCACTGTACCCATCGGGCAGGTGCAACCAACCTTAACCTCTCTTTCTTTCCCAAGTACCAACTTACCCTCACATTCTCCCGATCGCAGCTTGCCTGCAATAAACCAAAGTCAAGATGGGTGGCGATCTCAATTTGAAGAAGTAAGCTCCCCCGTCTCCCTCACTGACCTCTACTCAAAATCTCACATACTAACCCGCATCTCGCAACTCATAGGTCATGGCACCCTTCGCTCCTGCGCAACCAAGAGCGCGTATGGCAAGAGGAGAAGCGCGCCTTGGAAGAGCGCAAACGCATCGACCAGCTCCGCCGCGAACGAGACGAGGAGCGTCAAATCCAAGAACTGCAGCGTCTGCAGGAAGACTCGGGGAAGGCGCGCCAGCAGAACCGCGTTGACTGGATGTACCAGGCGCCGTCGAGCGCGACGGGTCACTATTCTGAGGAGATGGAGGGGTATCTGCTGGGCAAGCGTCGGATCGACGGCATCTTGTTGAAGAATGACGATAGCAAGAAGTTGGAGAAGGGTGCTGAGGTGGGCTCTGGGCAGGTACCCGCTGCGCCGCCGGTTCAGAATGCCCGTGATACGATGTCGAAGGTCATGGCGGATCCGTTGTTGGAGATTAAGAAAAGGGAGCAGGCGGCTTACGAGAATCTGGTGAAGGAGTCGGCGAGGAGGGGTGCTGCGGTTGCGGAGGGGTCTGCTGCTTCCCGGGGCGGAGAGAGGGAGAGGGATGGGGATCGGGAGCGCAGTCATAAGCGCAGAAAGTATAGTGATGAGGAGGACTCACATCGGCGTCATCGTCATAGATCGCATCGGCATCGCTCGAGATCTCCGGAGCGGTCGCATCGGAGACACAGAGATGATCGCGACGACCGGGACCGCAGAGACCGTGATCGCAGAAGTGATAGGGACCGCCGGGACCGTGATGATAGAGACCGCAGGGAGGATAGAGACAGGAGGGATCATCGTTCGGACAGACATAGAGACCGCGAGGAAAAGTCCGACCGTGCTCCGCGACGTGGCTCCTTCCATGATCGATCTCCCTCGCCTCAGCCTGATTACCGCCACCCAGATCGCCGCCACGCAGAGGAAATGGATTCTCGACCTCGCAGAGATTACCGTGGGGAGGACCGAAGGGACAACAGGCCTTACCGTGACAATGGCAGGAATAACCGCGGCCCCAGAGGCTCGCAGCCTCGAGACCGAGATTCCAGGCCTGGACCCGATGCAGCGGAGCAAGAAGAGATTCGGAAAAAGAAGCTCGCCGAGATGATGGACAATGCGAACGATATGGAACAGACTCGTCGCCAACGCATTGCCGACGTTACGATCGAAGAGGAGAAGCAGCAGGAGCGAGACGACAAGCAGCGATCGGAACGCGGTCGTTTCGTCTCTTCGATGCATCGACAACTGCAGGAGGACAACCTGGATGAGCGGATTCGCCGCAACCGTGGTGGATTGTCTCGGATGGATGATGAATGAGCTTTTCTCGTTTTGAGCTATCTGTCCCAGTTCTGCAAACTACCGTGATGCTCCTTTTTTTCTGCTCTGTTTTGCGTTCCTATCTGCCCAATTTTTTCGTCATACCTCTAGCGTTCAACAGGACAATATCCAATTATTAAAGCACATACTGCATCAAATGGAAAACTAGCGTTTTGCTGTCTACTCATCAAAGACATTCGTTGATTCTGTAATGTCTATTCCATTATACTACTGCTTTACAAAACATAAAACTATGCATTAAATACAATACAGCAAAACAACACAATGATAAAGTAGAATGATTCAAATGTAGAAATGTAGAAGAAAAAATGAGGTATCACAAATTCCTGCGATGAAAGGGGAGTACCGCTCGAGTGAATCAACCAAAAGGATACCCTCCTCCGTCTGCAGAGCTGAGAGAGAAAATGGACATAAAAAGGAAGTCTATACAATAACAGGGAAAGTAAAATAACAGGTGGAATCACAGTAACAGCAGCTCTCCCGTAGCTGCCCCGCCGGCCAATTGAGGTTGATAAACTGACTGCTGATTCTGATTCACGACGTACTGCATCTGCGAGGCGCCGCCGCCGCCGGCACCGCCGTCGCCTCGACCGCCTAGATCCAGCGCTGCCATCTGTTGCGTGCCCACGTTGTTGAAGTAGTTGTCGGCAGCGTTGACGGCCGCGTTCATGTCGCCTGGTGGGCCCAGGTCGGAGCCGTTAGTCGGCGATGTCGGCGTGCCCGAGGAGGCAGCGGCAGTAGCAGAGATCGCGGCGCCGGCAGGGGCGCCTCCTTGCGGAGCCGGCGCCGGGAACTGGAAGACCGTGCTGCCACTGTCCTCGCGCGGCTTCTGCAGCGCGGGACTGTACTGGAGGCGCCGGGTGCGGGCGGAGCGGAAGACCTGCTGCACGGGCTTCAGGTAGACGGTGGCGAGGGTGCCGACGTTCAGGCAGAGTTCCTCGAGGGTGCGCGAGTCGAGCTTCTCGCTCTCGGCGCTGATGGGCGGCTTCTGGCCCATGACGACCTGGCGCGCGGTGGCCGGGTCGCTGGACAGCAGCCGCCAGTACATGTAACCGCGATCGCGGAGGTCCGGGTCGTCGGTCTCCTCGGTGCACCATTTCAGGACCTGCGGCACGAGCTGCTGGCCCTTGGTGGGGCGCTGGATGAAGAACTTCACCGTGGCGGTCAGCAGCGCCAGCTGTACCTCGATGGTCTCGTCGTGGAAGGTGGCCAGGTAGTCCTGCAGCAGGCCATCCGAGTTCTCGATGCGGTCGGCGTACTGGCCGATGATCCAAATGATGGCGGCCTTGGCCTCGGGCTCGTCCAGCTCGTCGATGTTCTGGATCACCTGGCCGATGATGCTCTCGTACTGGTTGGGGTACTTGCGGAAGATGTTGCGGATGACCACCGTGGCCTCCTGCACAATGTAGGGGATTTTGGCGTTGACCAGGTCAAGCAGAGTGTCGATGCATTGCCGTGCCGCGGACTCGATCTTGATGGCGAGTTTTCCAATGGCGCGCACGGCCTTGCGCACGAAATGTACGTCAATTTCGGTGGCGTATCTAATCTCAGTTAGTATCGAAGTACTTAAGAGGGTGGGGATACTACATACTCTCGCAGTTCTGCCAGAACGACAGAGATGTTCTCCTTCGTGGTCAACATGAATATAAGTTCCAGCTTGGTGACCTTGACGTAAATAGGATCGTTGTAGTTGCAGAAAAACACTCGAATATCGTTCCGTAGGACCTCGGGTCTCTTCTGGAGGATGAGGATGGCATTCCGGAGCGCCAGATACTGGACCTCCGGGGGTTTCGACAAGAGAGTGACAAGCGGGGGTGAGAGCTTTTTTGATAGCGAGGTAACGTGTCTTTCGTCGGCGATGTAGTTCATGAGGTAAAGGATGACACGGATTGAAGTGAGGACGACGGCAGAGTTGGAGTGGGAAAGACGGGGAGCGATTCGTTCTGCGAGCAAAAGTGCCTCTGCCGAATCTTGCGGGACGTATGACATTAGAGCCTCGAGAATGTAGGACTGACCCCATCTATGCAGAGTTAGATGTCTGGCTAGAATATCAAATAAGGTTGTTAAGGGAGGGGCATACTCAGAGCAATCCGGTAAGATCGAAACCAGTTTCGAGGCACTCGTGTAATCGATGGTGAGAGAAATGGTTTCACTCCGGCCCCAGATATCCACCAGGGAAGCAAGGACGCTGGAAACAACCGTCGGATTCTCATCCTTCAGCATCTGGTTCAGCCGATCGATCAAATCGGACGCCTCGATCATCTTCTTGTCATGTTCATAGAGCTTGGCGACGCAGAACGCCGCGGTTTTGCGAACGTAGGGATCCATATCTCCCATTAACCGCTTGACAGGCTGGATTGTCGCCTCGACATACTCGCGGACGTGCACGTAGGAGATGGTCCGCAGCGCGAGAGCTCGTACTAGAGGGTTCGAGTCCTCCATGTCCTATACAACCTGCGCGTTAGCCAGTCCCACACCAGATGTGTAACCGTTCTCTTACATTGACCAAAATGGGCAGCGCCTTCAGTGCAATTTCCGGTTTCATCCTCGAATAATTCACCAAGAACAAGAAGCACCTGTCATCCGACGAGGATATAACATCAGCGACCATTCCTTTATTGCGGGTATAGCGGATGGCGGTTCTTCTGCGACGTACATCTTCTTGATTTCCAGACTTGGTAGGTTCATACATCCGATCACATCTGGAAATAGGCCGACCATATCATTGTTGCTCATAGTCATGTTCGCGACAATCTTCTTCAGAGCGATCTTCTTGGCGGAGAAGTTCTTGTCCTTCTTGCCGCCGCTGTTGAGTTCCTGTCGCAACTCGGCGACTTTGCCCTGTCGAGATCGAGAGAATTGTAAGCCATGAGTCGCATAAGGGGCGATACTGATGAACATGGAGAAAAAGAGCGTTTGAAGATAAAGAGGAGGGATGTGGGGGAGTTGAATGGAGGCCCTAGATTGAGAACAAACGACAAAAGGCACAAAATGGGGTAGGGTATCACAAGACGCAAGGAGAGATAGGTATGGGATCCTTTCGGTGGAAGCACTAGATCCATGACCAAGAATGGGACGACCGGTATGAGGAGAAGGATGGGGGGGGGACGAGAGGGGAAGGAAAGGGACCAAGCTAGATAAGAGCGGCGCGACAAGACCTGGACAAGAACGTACCCTGGCGAACA
Organism: Aspergillus ochraceus; assembly: GCA_004849945.1. Taxonomy (NCBI): domain Eukaryota; kingdom Fungi; phylum Ascomycota; class Eurotiomycetes; order Eurotiales; family Aspergillaceae; genus Aspergillus; species Aspergillus ochraceus. The sequence goes on from SSOS01000002.1 coordinate 3,463,657, forward strand.
GCTTCGCATCTCCCCCGCTAGAACTCATGGTGGGTGGTGCTCGGACGACAGACGACAAAGGATCGGCTTGGTGCTCGTTTTCCTCTCCGAGTCTAATTTCTTAATTTCTTCCCCAATGCAGGCTGGTGTTGGTTCTTCTGGGATTGTATCCGATCCCTGATCACATGGAAGGGCAGGTCTGGCGCAAGGACGAATAAGAACAGAGTCGCGGCGAAAGAGCTTCGAAGGAGCGATTCTCTTAGCTGGCACGCTCCATGCAGGCCCTGGTTCCGCCGGGATTGTTAACGACAATGGGGGGATGCAAGGGTCCAAGGGGCCATGCGGACATACCTGGACTCAAGTGTAGACGCCGGACTTAATCTCCAGAGCCGAAGCACGACGTTGAACTGAGCAAGAGGCGAGAATCGAAAAAGGAGAAAGTCTTGGGTGAGAATCAGGAGTGGATCGGGGTTACCGCCGCCTCCGCGCGCTTGTGGAGAAATTATTCCCTATCGTCATTCATGTTTGCATCCGTCCTCCTCTCTTCCTCTTGACTTTCCCCCCACGTTCTAGCCTATTTTCCGCCACAACTCATTCGGTTCTTGGTTTTGTCTCTTATTTCAACTTCATCTCCATCATGACCTCCCAGCCCTTGCCCCCTGTTCCTCCCCCGCAATGGGTCGTGGACCTGAATTCCCCCAAGCCACGTTCCCCCAAGTCCGCATCCAGCATCCCCGACCCTCCAGGGTTCTCCAGTCGCAAGGAAGGAGGCAAGAACGTACGTGTGACCGATTAATTCTCGCCAATATCCATACCTCTGTTGAATCTCCTCTGACCTCTCGCTAACTCCTTCCCCCCCGACCAGCGATCACAACAGTCAACATCCGCCTCCGCCCCATCCAAACCCGTCGAAACCGACACCCTCAAGCTGAAAAAAGCCTGGGAGATCGCCCTCGCACCCTCCAAGCAGATCCCCATGAACGCGATCATGATGTACATGTCCGGCAACAGCCTCCAGATCTTCAGCATCATGATGGTGTTCATGCTCTTCAAGGGCCCCATCCAGGGTCTGATCAACACCAACAGCGTCTTTGCCAAGTTCGAGACGGATGGCACAAAGGGGAAGTTGCTCGGCGTGAAGGCTATATATGTGCTCATGCAGTTGGTTTTGCTGGCGCTGGGCGTGTGGAAGGTTAATGCGATGGGGCTGTTACCGTATGTTTTCACTTGGTCTTTCCTTTATTGGGTTGTCGTTGCAGGTGCAGGTCAGTTTGCTAATATGGATTCTTGGGCAGGACTACGAGGTCGGATTGGTTGGCTTGGGAATCTGAGCGACAACCGGTGGAGAGAGCGTATTTTGCGTTAGGTTGATGGGTTACTTGCAAGGAAGGAAGTAGGGCACACCGGTTGACATATCAACAGCAACATGAATACGGAATGGAATGCCTGTTGGGCAATATGTTGGTTCTCTGTAGTTCATTTGGTTTAATAGCGTGTGTACTTGTACATTCACAGATATATGATACGAAAGTTCATGCCGATCAGCTTCTTGTGATATCGCATTCATCGCTGCATCTATTTCATTTATGGATTCATGATCGCTCTTGCATTGTTATGTGTACAGTCAAAGCGTCGCTGATCTGGGCAACCCTCACACTCAAATCCTCAAGAAAAAAGGACCCCATGAAAGCATGCCAGCAGCCTATTTCCGCGCGTTCACAGCCTTCCGGCAGGCATCATAGAAGACCTGGCAGAACTGCCACACGTCTACATAGGTGTTATATAGAGGTGCTGGTGCAACCCTAATCACATCCGGTTTTCTCTCGTCAATGACAACCGCATGTTCTTCCAGGACCTCCAAGACATGATCCAAAAGGCCGGGCTGCAACCGCAAACTAAGCTGCGCACCGCGCTCTTCCGGGTTCGACGGAGTGATGATGATGAAAGGCTTCTCCTCGGGTGGCGCATCGAGGGGATAGGTCAGAAGCAGATGCTCCAGGTACCCCGTGAGATTTAGGGACTTTTGGCGAATCTCAGCCATGGATGTGCGGTTGAACAGCTCAAGTGATGCAGCTACGGCGTTGATATCCAGGACGGATGGATTGGATACCTGGTATCCTGCTGCGCCTGGCTGGGGCAAGAAATCTGCACAGGTTAGATTATCACTCGTTTGTTTAATCGCAGACGGGAGCATCTCTTACTATTGTTCATGAGAAACCGAGTCTTCTTGTCTCCTCCCCACCAGCCAGACAATCGGGGTCGAAAGGGTTCGCCGTTCCCATCAGCCCGGTCCATATCCACTTGGCCATGTCGCTCGTGGACAAAGATGCCGGCCATGCCGCCGGGACCGCTGTTGAGGTATTTGTAGTTGCACCACGCCGCAAAGTCTACATTCCAGTCGTGCAAGCGCAAGTCGACATTGCCTGCTGCGTGTGCGCAGTCCCAGCCCACGATAATGCCCTTGGACTGAGCATGCGCCGTGATCTTCTCGACGTCAAAGTACTGGCCGGTGTAGAATTGAACCGCTGAAAGAAGGAGGACAGCAGTACTCGAGGCATTCTCATCAATCACTTGGAAGATTTGCTCCGTCGTCAAAATCGGCCGATCAATGTCCTTGGGCTCGATAAGGACCAAGGCACCCTTGGGGTCTAAGTTATGATGCTTGATTTGAGATTCAACGGCATACTGTGCTCTATATTAGCCCCTCAATTCATCTTCCACTGTATATGCCAGACTCAAAAAACCTACATGATCACTCGGGAACGCCTTGCCCTCGATAATGATCTTGTATCGATCCCGGGTCGGCTGATAAAAGCTTGCCATGAGAAGATGCAGATTAGCCGTCAGGGTACCCATGAGGGCCACTTCGCTCTGGAGGGCCCCCACGACCGGAGCCATGAGCTTTGCGCCGGCATCGTCGACGTCGACAAACGGCGGCAGGAGCTCGTCATCATGGGGTGTAAAATGACCGGTGACGCCTTTCAAGGCCCAGGTCCGCAGATAATGCTCAATGTACTTCCGCGTGTTGCGGGGCTGCACTCCAAGAGAATTCCCGCACAGGTAAACACATCTGGAATCGGCAGCATCGTCAAGGGCTATATTTTGGTGAAGGTTAGCGGGGTAATATAAAACACCGCTTTACGAGTTCTAGGTGAACGTACGCTCGTCAACGGCTAGGGTCTTCCTCTTCAGATCGGATTTTGAAGGAATAATGAACTCATTTCGGAAATGATGGAGCGGATCTCGGGCGTCGAGAGACTCGGCATATTCCTTGGTGAAAGCCCTGATATCGTCCTTGTAGGGAAGTGGGGGTCGGTTTTTGATGTCTCGGACCTGAAAGGCCATATTGAGTCTGACCTGCGGGGATATAAGTACAGATATGATCACAGGTAACCACGGGAGATACACCGCAAGAGATATCTGGAGTAGGGGAGAGTGATGGTGCTGGGATGAAGACCGGATGTGATTGCCGCGGTGGCGGAAGTTTCTACGTTGCGCAGGCAGCTGTCGAATTGCATTCTAATTCGTGAGAAGACAGCGGTTGTTGCCGGGAGGAACTGTTGGACAAAGCCGTGATGGACTTGGTGGTTTTATCCCCGTAATTTTGTATAGTATCAAGGAAATCCCCCAATTTGACTACCTCCAGAGAAGAATAAGACATGGTTTGTTCTACGGCGGGGTTGTGTTCTACATAATTATCCGCTGTAGGCTGCCCGGCTACCACACGTCATAGGTATCTAAGACACTTGTAGGAAACATGGAAGACACCCTTGCCTTCTGAGGGACATTCTATGCGAATAGCAACCGATTACTCCAAATGTCCAGATACTCCCCGATCCACTGCATATAGATGGGAAACAAGGTTATGGCGTAGTGGCGTTTCTGCGTGGCCACTCGGGCGATTTCAACTCGAACTGGACGAGTTTACTTGGTCTGGTTGTTATTTCCCATGTTTTGACCCTCCCCGTCCAAGGTGGGCAGCCTGCTGCAGAGAGAGGGATGACAAGGAGTACATGAGTAACTGTAGTGTAGAAATGAAGTATGGTAATGTCGAAGGACCAGTGTGTAGAAGAGAAAAGCAAAAGAGAAAAACCCCCGCGATGATCGGCGTTGATTCTGCCGTCTCTTTCCGAGGACCGTCGGCCAATAACGTCATGCGCGACGCTCTGACTAACTTGATATATAATCAATTCCTCCATTGCCCGGAAGTCCAACGGTGCCCCGAGGACTTTACTTCAGACAACTATTCTTGAATCTAAGAAGCGGTCCTGGTCGCAATCATGTCTTGTCCGATATTATCATCTGCCGCCCGCCGGCTAACACGAACACCGTCTCGCCCGGTAATCTCTGCCCTCTCGCCGTCGAGACCGGCTTGGAGCACCTTCTCCGCACGCTTTTGCGACTCGGCCTCCCCCCGGCCACTTTTGCCTCAGATCGGATCACAGAAGTCTCGAATCCCTCGAAATGTCTCCCTGCAGAATTCTGCTCCCGTCCTCACGCCCCGTCACCGTCGTGCTTTCTCCGCCTCGACTGTCCATCGGGCGACCCAGGCGACGCTTAACCCGAGAACCGGCGAAGATGGCAATACATTGATGGTGGAAATCTCGCCTCGTGCTGCAGAGGTACGTTCATTGTTTGGGTTGATTTTCGTTCTGTTCGAATACAATGCGCGAACATGATCGTGGTGGCTATAATGCGCTGGGACGGGGAATTTCCTACCTGCCCTGTGGCGAGGACTCCGGACTCCGAATGGTCGGGAAACTACAAAAGTTGCCCGCGATAAGAGCCCCGACTTGGATGGAATAAGCACATACGACCACAGGGTGTGGAGAACAGGGCTTCCCGTCCGCTCAGCTGTACTTAAGCCACACGCCGGCCGGTTAGTAGTTGGGTGGGTGACCACCAGCGAATCCCGGCTGTTGTATGTTTTTGTTTATACTTTTTGATTATTTTTGCTATCTGATGTTGATTATTTCCTAAACACACCCCCAAACACTATCTATACATCTATAAAACCAGCTAATCCTCTCCATCACAGCGTCTCCGTGAAATCACCGACCCGTCCTCTTCCCCATCCGCCACCAAAGAGGAGAACCCGTACCACCATCTCCGAATCACCGTGACGAGCGGCGGCTGCCACGGCTTCCAATACATGATGTCGCTCGAGGCGGCCTCGAAGATCGACCCCGAGGAAGACACCGTCTTCGAGGCCGAGTACACCCCCGAGGAAGGATCGCCTCAAGGGCCCGGCGACGCCAAGGTCGTCATGGACGAGCCCTCGCTGGAACTGCTGTCCGGGAGTAAAGTCGATTATACGATGGAGTTGATTGGTAGCCAGTTCAAGATTGTGGATAATCCCCGCGCGACGAGTAACTGTGGGTGTGGGACTAGTTTTGATGTTAGTGATTGATTTATTGGATTGGGGGTTGGCCGTGAAGATTGAGCCTGCGGAAGGAAGGGATGTGGTTTCTTTTGATATTGTACCATATTTATCATTTGCATCGAGTATAGATAGAGTAATGCCTACTGTGTATACCCCCCCCCCCCCTCTTCTCATATAGTGCAGTGCCACTTCCTACATACTACTGATTGGATCGGTGCATTTAAAATGATAAATAAGTCATCATCTATTTCATCATGCGAACAACAAATTCTACCATATCGTCTGTCTTCTTTTTTGGCAACCCTCTCACGCTCACATGGAGCAATGATCAGATATGCCGGAACAGAAACAGTAAAATAAACCAAGCACAAGCATTGAATACGCCCCAAACAAGCCTCGAGATTCGATTCGAATTTTGTATGCTCTCCCAGACCTGTAAACCAGAGCAGGTCCAGGCTCGCACAGCCCTGAGAGTAAAGAGGAAAAAGAAATAAAGGGAAAAGGGGAAAAATCATGGACAATGAAAACCATAGATAGGATTAAAACAGAAAAAAAAAAAGCAAGAAGAAATTCATGATTTTGATGCTGTGAAGGTGGGAGAAAGGATGAGAGATGGAGAGAGATTGTGCGATCTAACATCATGACCCTCTGTTTTTTGTTCTTGACACCAGTCATTGTGGCTCTTCCCCACTATTTATCTCCAACCTGCAACGTCCAAGTCTCCCCGAGCTTTTGAGTAGATGGTGGGACAAACCAGACTGGTGTGTCCGACGGTTTCCCCCGCTTGGGAAGTCTTACTTTCGAAAATGGTCCGTTTATAGACATGACGCGTATCTCATTCTTAGGCCACTCGCGCACGATCTCCGGAAAAAAAAAAAGGGTATTTGGGAGGGGACCGGTTTAGTACACACGGGCGAGGTTGCGCAGGTACCAGTCAACCAGGCGACGTCCAGCCTTGGTCTCACTGACGTGGATCAGGTCGTTCTCAAGAGCGTAGTCCAGGTCGTTGGCGCTCACCGGCTCACCCTCCAGGAGGCCACCCTCGACCCAGCGAACCTGGCGGCTACGCTGCTTGTTGACCAACAGCCAAGAGCGGAGCTTCTCGGGCTCAACCTCGAGGAAGCCGGCCAGCTTCTTCAGATCCATGGTCGTGTAGAGCTTCAGGTATGAGCGGATCGTGGGGTTGAAGATGGTGTTCTTGACCTCATCCATGAAGATGGCGGTGTGGTGGTCGACAGGGTCGACGTTGACCGACGGGTTGTCGAAGTCGGGGGGAGTGGGGCTGATGAACTTGGGGCAGGCGGAACGGAAGAGCTCTTCGAACAGAGGAAGGGCGTCGGGACCGCCGTGCTGGAGGCGGATGAGCTGCTCGCCGTACTTCTCACGCAGAGCGGAGTGGATGGTGTCGTCGAGACGGGTGGGGTGGAGAGCAACGCAGATGGCGATCAGGGCGTACATCTGGTCGTTCTTCTTGGCGATGGCATCGTAGCTGTTGCCACCCTTCTGGAAGTTCTTGGTCCGGGAAACGTAGACCAGGATGTGGCTGAACATGCGGATGGCGTCGCCGTAGCGACGCATCATCATGTACGAGAATCCCACGTAGTAGTAGGTGGTGAAGTGGGCAGCCATGACACGGGCGAACATGGCCTTCTTGTTCATCTCGATGTCATCGAGGGTCTTGAGAGCCAGGCTAAAGTCTCCCAGCAAGCAGTGAACCCGCAGCAGGCCGATGATCGAGAAGTATCCGAGCATTTTGTACAGGGGCCGCGAGCCGTATTCTCCGGCAAAAGCCAGGGGGTCCTCACCACGCTTCATGGCAGCCAATTGCTCGTTGATCTGCGATCGCTGGATGAGAGAGTAGAGGACGTTGAGCACGGAGTAGCAGCCCCAGGTGTTCGGGTTCTCGCGCAGAAGCTGGGCCTCCTCCTCGTTGGAGCCGCTGCGGGCGACGCGGTTACGGTAGCGGCAGAAGGACTCGAACTGGTAGATGAACTCGTCGATCACATCCCAGGCCCAGTAGTACTATTCGTAAATCAGGAGCCGATTAGCAAAATCCGATTCAAACCAGCCCACCGCACACATCGACAGCGGGCAGACCGAGCACACACGCCGGGATCCAAGCCAACCGCCGTGATTCACAGGAAATTTGGGGGAGGGTACAAAAACATACAGAAGGAACCTCCAATTCCACGGGGCCATCCGAGTTGAGGATGTAGTGGAACAGACTGCAGTAGTTGTCGTAGCTTGCGAACTTGGTCTCCAGCGTAGCCTGGTATTCCAGCGGGGTGGCAGCAGCAGCGAGCTGAGCCTGGAGATCCTGGGTCTGAGAGCCACCTCCCAGCGACGTCGTGCGGTCCAGCTCACTCATGCCATCGTCGAAGTTGACCTGCTCGCGGTAGTCGTTGACGAGCGCTTCCTCCTCCACATCGGACTCGTCGTTCAGGTTGGGGTGCGCGTTGGCGCGCTCTTCGTAGGACATATTGGCAAGAGAAAAAAAAGGGTCTTCCGGGAAACAAGAACTATATCCAGGAGGCGGTCGACTGGGAAGGTCGGGGTGGGATAGAGCGCGTCGTTCGGCGTGGCTCTTCGGCGTCGGGGGTGTGGGATTTCAATTGTTTCCGCATCGAATTTTGAGGGTTTTCGCTTGGACGGTTTGTGCTTATCTTATCTGTGCATAAAATGATTTGCTGAGTCATCTATGCAAGAATGGGTGAGACAAGCCGATTCGACGGAAGCTTAACGACCCAAAGGGAGCGCCTTCGTCTTCTTCTACTATACCAACACGTTGATTGGGATTGAATCCAGCAAAAGAAGACAGGAAAAATCACATTGAGGTGCTATACGTCCCGTCCACAAAGTCAAGTAACTGCAGGCTAGTCCACCGAGGCATCATTGGTGCCACTCTTCCGGCATCGTTGCATTGCAAAACCCTTAGGCAGAACTACTCACAACTACAGCAACTAAGAGCCATTACTATCTTGCCTGGAAATGTGCACATGGATCGTCCAGTGTCAATTTCAAGTGATATCGAGAAGAGAGTCTGTAGTAGAGAACCAAGAGCCCACCCCAAGTAGAACATGATCATCGGGTTGGCTGTTTCGCAGACACTAGACAGCTTCATCGTCTACCTAATTGGTCACCTCACCTTGCAGCTCGGGGCTAATGTTGCCACTGGGAGAGAAAATCGTCTCAGGCGCGATACTGGGCAGGAGGAGATCGGCAAATCGTTGATGAATAGCAGTTGGAAAAGGTAGATCGGGCATGACGCTGACAGGAATCAGGATTCTTCGGTACGGCGCCTAAGGCAGGCAGACCGGAATGGAATTGCCATCATTCTTGACGGGCCATTGGCAGTCAGCCCCCGGGGAAAGTATCCATACCTCGCAGTCGGACCTTTGGGGGGAAATTGCCCGGTCCCTTTCATCTATGCATACCTTACGCTTCAAGGAGACGACCATTGTCCACTTTTTTATCTTTCATGTTTTTTTTTTTTTTGTTTTCTCTTTTCTTTGGATTAGATTGAATCAACTGACCCTTTTTCAAATTTAAGTTCTAACTTTGTATCGCCTAAACCAAAAAATGAATGAGTCATGCTCTGATCCTCTAGAGACCTTCGAGCTTCGATGATCGTTAATCTGCGATTGTTGGCGCCCGGAACTCTTCTCCGATTTTTCATCCTACTACGCCCTATTCCTTCTCCCGCTGCACTCGAGAGTCGGCATCCTAGTTTATCGGGCGCATTATACCTCTTCCCTCCCCCCTAAACAAATCAGCAAATTCGAACGCAAGCAAGGGGTTAAGGGGCATGTTACCGTCAAGTTAGAGCCATTGAGATGCCTCCAGCTCTTTGTGATCAAGCACGGCAATAGCCTCCGGGGGCAGTGCAATGTTCATCTGTCGGGCAGATTTTTCGATCTTGTGGATCATGGCTTGAGCCTGCGAGAACCTCTTGCTGAAGGCTACTAGAAACCGACACAATTCGATGAAGGATTCCTTGAGCTCTTCGTCCTCTAGAGCGGCGAGCAAGGCCAAGGCGCTTCTGTTGGTGGGCCCAAGCATCAGTCGAGGCACATGCCGGAGCCCGTAAGCCTCGTGATGAATTCGAAGGCAATGTGCGATCTGGTTCGCCGATTGCAGCTGGGCCAGTCTGGCCTGCTCGATTTGGGCCGGCTGTAATGTTCTCTCTTCGTGGTCGAGGAAAAACCCGGACAGGTAGATGATGGTATAATGGTAGTTGATACTGCGGTCCGTGTCAAGCCTAATGGTTTACAAGATAAGACAGGGGTCCGTCCTTACTGCATATACAGTATTTGCGGGATTTGTTCCTCGTCCACTTGCAAAGTTTCAGGCAGTCCTTCCAACCACGTCCCTAAACGGGTGTATAGATTATTTGCCGCTACCCACGTATCCTCCATTCGCCAGTCGAGCGCCTTGTCGTATAATAAATCCTGGATGTCCACTACAATTTCCGTCAGATCCGTCGAGTGAAACATGAGTGACGCGAGCAAAGCCGGCTTTGTGTCGTAATCTATCTGGTTCGAACGAGGATAGGGTACCCATGCAACATTGTCATCGAGCCTGTTCCTGGCAAACGGCTTGAATCTGGGGCGTGCAAGGTTTGCGACTTTTCCGGATTCCAAGGAGGCTTGGCTGCTCGAAAGTCAGTCGGTGGATAAGCTGAAACACATTGGATCAGACCATATACTTACGAATTCAGGGCAAACAATCCCCAAGCAGTTACAACCCCGGCATACTGCACATCAATGTGTGTCTTCTTCCACTCTTGATGGCTCGAACGGGGGGATTGGAACATCCCAAAATCTTGCGCAAGCTGCACGGCTTGCCTCAGCATTAGCCAACTTGCTTTTCTCTTCATCTGGAAGCTCAAGCTTTGGGTCATCAGTACAACCATATATGCAAACGCTCGAGTACACATACACGCAGCTCATAAGAGCGACAGCCTGAATATTGGTCAACGACGCATGCCCGTCTTCGAACATCCACAGTCTCTCTGCTTCCGCATAAAATTGTTTGCCTTTCGAGGTCAGATCGCCGGGAGAGGAGAAGACTTCCGGGAAATCGGAGTATGCCTTCGATCAGATTAGAGATGCCACGCGGGTAGGTGGAGGTCGTGGGGATACATTACACTTGCCATTGCGAGGACACTATTTACGAGAAGCGGACTGCAGAACTCTGAGTTCGTGTCACCCTTGTTCATGTGCTCGATGAACATCCTTTGATCAATGAGTTGGGACAGTGGGTGGTCCCACGTGAAATACAAAGAGATCAAATGCGAGACGAGCTGTTCGTCTTCGGTGACTCTCGTCCAGGGCTTGGCAGGTACTCGGAGAACGGGAACATCACAAAGCTTCTCTAAAGTTATCCTCGAGTGAACATCTACAAGCAAACGTTCATGTTGAGTAATGGCGTCCTCTGTGGAGTTTCCTTCCTTGGAATTATCCGATGTCGCATCACTCATATCCATAGTCGGCGCATTCACGGCGGAGGCACCGTCCTTCAGAGAAGGAGTCTGTCGGATAGTATCCAGTATGTACTGGATCTTGTCTTCCTCCGCGGATCTGAGTGACTCCAGCAAAGAGTTCAGCAGTCCTCGATAATATTCTAGCTCTCCGAGAGTGCGTTTAGCGGCGATTTTGCGTCTGAGGTCGAGGGTCTCGTCAAAGACACATTCGGCATCGGTATTCTGGCATGCTTTGCAAGGTGGCGGGCGTCCTGTACACTGTGATCCAAAGAAGCAACAATTAGCGCCTGCGTGTAACGAGAGGATTATGAGAACCGTTCTCCAATGCTTGCGTCCCTCCGTGGTGCTTTCCCTTTCGCCCATCTCCCACCTGGTTGCGGTAAATCCCGGTGCCTCCTTTTTATCCCTCTCAAGGCGAAAATCAAGAGACTGTTTACCTTTCTCTTCGCTTGCTTGCAGGATAGGCATGCGGTGGAGTTTTTTCTCGACTTTCTTATGGGTACGGGTACCCCTGAGTGCATCACGGGGCCTCGTGGACCCGGAGCAAGGGTTGGAAGGTGCCTGTTCTGATCGTCCTGATTCATCTTGAGGGATCGTGTCTCTTTCTAACGATGAGGGCGAGAAACACGCGCTTGTTCGGACAGGGTCTTAGTGTTGCTTATATTCTGGGTTCGCCAAAGAGTACGAAAGGACCACCACCGTGGCGATACAATTGTAGAGAGAGAAGATTTGGAAGACCGGCGCCTGCAGTCAATCGAGCTTGCTGGCAATACCACCCTCTTGCACTCCTCTTGTTTTTATGCAACACCCTCTCGATCCTTGTCTCGCGACTCGCAGCTATTTTTTTAACGTCTATCAGAGCGTCGACCGGCTTCATGGGACGGGCGAACAGCCATGTCCTATGTCAGCGACACGTAACGGGATGTTGATTGTTGGGTTCTGCCGGGGGAAGTTGGGTTGGTAGTGGAGTTTGACGATGGATGTTGCAACAACGAGGGAGCTCAATCGCCAAGGAACAATCATTATACGGAGAGGGGAGAGGAAAGATGAAGAATGTATGGGGATCCTACCAACCAAAAAAAAAAATAAAATAAAATAAAATAAAATAAAAAATCACCAACCAGAAAAGGGAAAAGTCGAAAAGAAACAAGAAACCAGAGAGGGAGAGCAAGGGGGAAAGGGAAACATCCAATAGGGAACAGGTTACATCTTCAAGAAAAGAAAAAGAACGGTCGGTGGAATTGGATGCAGCCATCGACAGGCTGTCTGGAGCCGCCATTTACGCGTCCATGACAGCACTCTGAATGGTGAAGCTAAGGAGAGCTGACAAGCATCAGGTCCGGTTCTCTGGAGGCTGGCCCGATTGATTAGTGGGTGGGGTTATGGCAAGACACGATACAATATCCAGCCATTATGGACTTGAACGGCTCGGGTCCTGATTCACGGATCAATCTTCACCCCAAGGCAGATTGGGCTTCGATCTTAGGTCCCTCCTGCACACCTGCCTATTCAGCACAAGACATGGCGGGCTGGATTCTTCGCTTTGGCCCGGCAGCCCAAGGCCTGCATCGTTGGTTTTGTTGGTTTACATCCTCAGGGCCCTTGCACTGTCGGTACCATATAGTACGGTCTAAACAAGTTTATGTGGGAGGTGTTGATGTCAGGAATCCAACAGCATGGTTCCCACCGACTGGGCTGGGAGCGGATCAGCACGCGGCATCCTCTCCCGGTACGATGTTCTGTGACGGCGACGAGGAGGAGGTTATCACGCGGCAAAAGCTTTCGCATTTCAAATCGGGTGGCGAATCTCGGCATAAAAAACCAGCAAACAATAATGTCAGGGGACTAATCTATCAGACCCGCCAGGCGCGAAGGCGGGAAGGGGGTCCTCCCCCCCTCAAGACGGAAGACACAAAGGACGACAAAGCTAGCTGTCCCAGCCGGGTCTAAAAGCCATACGAATGTAACTGGCGGAAAAGAGCACCGACCGGCGATCCACGTGGGATAGTTGAGTTCGAGGCACCGGGGTTTGCTGCCTCTATGTTGGTTCGACCACTCTGTTCCTGGGTCTAGCTTCCATCAAGGCCCACCATCCCATTGCTTTAGAATTACATCAAACTCGTAATGACTAGTGGTAGACGTACTCTGGGCGTCCACATTGAGCTTTCTTTGTCCTCTGGAAGCGGATCTATTTTGAAACGGTACCCTTTGTGACCTGTGGGGAAGGTTCCAGCGGATACCAGGTCAGAGTCTCTGCATGGTGTCTATGCTAGAACATGCAACGATTGCCATGAACAAATAGGTCGCACGATGACCGGATGGCCGCAACATGAGAAAATGAGAAATTGGGCTGGTGCGTGGCGACCTCGATGATGCACCCCGAAGTTGTACCTAGTGGCCAATCAGAAGACACGATGAATCCAGCACGGTTCATCATCGGGGATTCTTAGCGCAAACAATTCCCAGCGCAGTACTGGGATTGTCGATCATCGAAGGTATCCCTAGGAACTTGGAAGCCATCCGAAAGGGGGTGGCGTGACACACGCATCACGTTTGTGTGGCCATCACATGATCCCCGCATCATTACATCAACTCCGTAATTTGCTTCAAGTATCCGCCGGCGGGTGACTGGTTGCTTCTCAGGGACTGGGCGGGAGGGTTTGAATTTTAGATTCGGATTCAGATTTCTGTCAGACATACATAGTTATCCCGTCATGCTTACCCATGCGGCTGTCAGGCGGATTCTTTTTCCCAGCCTATCAGATGGGTTTATCCTTGAGTTTCAGACTGTAGCTGCCTGAGTCACCTGCCAAGCCTCATTTCTTGATTTCCTTAGACTTTCGTTAGCCACTTCCCCGACAAGTCTCTGGGCAGCAGGGACGCCACATCTGAGAACTAGTTCTCGGGATACTCAATCATACACCTACTGAAGAAACAGCGAACCCAACGGAATACTTCTTCTTGGCAATTTAGGAAATTCGATCATCCAATTAGGGCTAATCAATTACCTACGGAGTAGGTAGATCAAGCGGGCTACGGCAACGAGAATGGGATTCACAACAGAAATCTCCGGTGCTATAAAACTAATAAAAGAAGAAGAAGAAGAAGAAGAAGAAGAAGAAGAAGAAGAAGAAGAAGAACAAAGAAAGTAAGATGGAAACTCTCCCACGAGACCCCAAATACTTATCCTAACCCAGAACTAGCTAGATGGACCGTCGAACAATTATGGTACACAGTAGTTAGGGCTTTACATCAAACCATCCCGGACCCTCTAGTACTTACATGCTAATCCAGCCCGGATGTTTCTTCCCAGCTAGCCCGGTGTCACCCCGTGGTCGGTGCCCAGGGCCTAAAGACGGAAACTGGAAACTCTGGAAGGAGCAGATCCTGCATCTACCCGACACTAACGCTGGATATATCTCGACGTTATACTTCTGTCACTTTACCCATTCCCATGGAACAGTCGGATCTGGGTGTCACACTGGGCGATGGCCTTGGACTGGGACGAACTCTACCCCAGTTCGTGTGGAACTATGTATATGTATATGGCGGGGTGGGATGTGAGGGATAACGGGATTCCATATCCCGATTCTTCCTGGAGGGATCCAGGTTGGTCTTTTGCATGTGGCTGCTCGCAGACCATCCACCCTGGGCCTTGGTGACGATGCAGCGTGCATGTTACTTATGCGGCAAGGAGTGTCGAACATGAACTCTAAACCGGAACCTGACAATGAATGACAGGATGAGAGAAGCAGGGGATGTCATCGGACTGTCATCGGTCAGCGTGGAATCAACACCTTGTATACCGGTACACACTGCACAAGCGTGGATTGAGAAAGTTGTGTTCGGACAGTCGATAAGTGACTTATGTCCTCCGTAGTTATGCTTATGACATGACAAACGGCCTCCGATCTCGGGACCCATAAAGGCCGCAAGTAGCCGGGGCCCCTGGTCGCTTAGCATCGGGACCTCCACTGATAGGAGGGGCCGAGTAGGCGGTGAAGGCGATAGATAGGGACATCTGCACGTCGCGGCAGAAAAGTATTGTCGCTCGAAGGGCGTCAAAGGGCGTCGTTGTTGTCCCCTCGAGCCTATCACAATCCCCAATTGGACTGTCAAGACTCCATGACAGCCTGGGAAGGGTTCGCGGGTCACGGCAGATAATGATCTGGCTAGGTCTGGGAGCTCGGATATCGATGGCGAAACGTACCAGACAATCAACTCGGCCCCGAGAAAAGTTTTCTTTTTGCCCCCGCCCGCCTTGCCTTGGAGGGCCCGTAGACAGGCTGTAGTCATAAAGCGGGCAGTATCCGATTGCACTGACCTTTTTTGTATCACTTCTTCTTATTCTTATTCTTATTCTTCCTTCTTTGTCGGAGGTTCCTGTCATCACTGTCACCGCTGTTTATTGGGTCCTCGCCAATTCCTTGGTCGCATTCGGTAGTAGTACCTCCGCAGTGACTCACTCCTGCCTCTTTTTCCCCTCGACTATATAAACTATATACCCTCTTCCGTTCTCCCGAAGACCTTCCTCTCTCTATAACAACGCTCATCATGGGTTCCGTCGCACGTTTGGCCGAGCTGGATGCCTCGGTGGTCAACATCACTCGCACGACTAACCTTCGACCCGTCCCCGCACCTGGCTCGCCGGAGGAATTGAGCCATTCCCACTGCACGGATCATATGGTCACCGTCCGGTGGACCGATGTCCATGGCTGGGAGACTCCGGAGATCAAGCCGTATGCGAACCTGAGCATCCCCCCGACGGCCTCTTGCCTGCACTATGCCACCGAGTGCTTCGAGGGAATGAAGGTCTATCGCGGATACGATGGAAAGCTGCGTCTGTTCCGCCCCGACCTCAATGGTGAGAGACTGGTCAACAGTGGTCAGAGAACGTCTCTGCCCGGCTTCAAGTTCGAGGAGCTGAAGCGTTTGATCGCCAGGTTGCTCCAAATTGATGGTCCCCGTATGTTGCCCTCACTGGTCATGATTCATTGTATGTGACTTTGACTGACGAGGCATGGTTCTAGGCTGGCTCCCCAAGGATAAACCCGAGAACTTCCTCTACCTTCGTCCCACGTTGATTGGCAGCGGCCCGCACCTAGGCATCCAGACCCCCAAAGAGGCCCTCCTTTTCATCATCGCCGTGCCCTGGCCCGACCCCGCCAAGAAGAAGCTCGAGCCTGGCGTCCAGCCGGGGTTGAAGCTCCTTGCGTCGCAACCGGACACCATTCGTGCCTGGCCCGGTGGGTTCGGCTACGCGAAGCTGGGTGCCAACTATGGCCCCTCGCTTTCTGCACACGGCAAGGCTCAGGCCCTGGGCTTTGACCAGGTGCTGTGGCTGTTCGGCGAGGACCGTCAAGTGACCGAGGCCGGCGCTAGCAACTTCTTCATCGTCTGGGATAACAAGGAGACTGGGAAATTGGAGCTTGTCACTGCTCCTCTAGAGAACCAGCTCATTCTTCCCGGTGTTACTCGTCGTAGTGTGCTCCAGCTGGCTCGTGAGCACTTGACCAAGGCTTATGGTTCTCTTGCGCCGGTGGAGGTTGTTGAGAAGACGTTCACGATCGGTGATGTTGAACAGGCTTGGAAGGAGGGACGTATTGTTGAGGCATTCGTCTGCGGAACGGCTGTAAGTGAAATTCTATCTTCAAAATGTCGTATGTCATGGTTGGATTGGTGTGCTAATTCGAATTCTAGTACTTCGTGACCCCCGTCAAGCTCATCGGCAACGGCGACGTTCAAATGAGCATGGTGGAGGCCAATGCCAACCGCGCTGGATACGCCGCTCAGATCAAGTCCTGGCTGGAGTCTATCATGTACGGCAAGGATGGCCAGGAGAACCACGAATGGGCCTATGTCATTGAGGGAGAGAGTCAGAAATAAACAGGCATACCCCTGAAATGACGGATCGGATCGACATGTTGATGATTTACCTGCATTGTATATATTTGGATAGGAGCCGGTTTTATGTTAGCAGTCAATGGCCATAGAGATTTGTTTTCTTCAATTGGATGACTACAATTCAAGAATTTAGACGCCCAGGAGAAGAAAAGAAAAGAGGAAGCAAGAGACAAGTACCGGGGTCAGCTGAGGGGATGGAACCCAGTAAGGTACGTCCTGGCTTAACCTACCTAGTAGGTATTAATAGAATACCACATGAACAACCTACAGTCCATTTGAAGTATACATGTAATATAAAAAGATTCAGATCTTAAATAGGAACTAGAATACAATCGCTTCCACTGCTAATACTTGCTAACCTCAGTATCACCATCTCCAAGATCCACAATGACCGGTGCATATTCCCCCATTTCTTGATCCTCGTCGCCCTCATTCGTATCCATCTCGACCTCTTCGCCGTCCTCCAATTGCAGCATGCCGTGTCGAACAACCACCCCACGGTCCAGCTCCCAGTCGTATTCCTCCTTCACCCACTGCTCGAGTCGCTCGAATTCGTCCTTCACAGGAGACGCAGCGCCATCCACTACATCATATAGCGACTTTCGGAACTTGATCAGTAACTTTCGCAGGAAGTCTCCACCTTCCTCCCCGTCGAGATCAAATAACCCTCCCTCGACATCGTCGCATCTCTTGAGCTGTAGTAAAAGCAAGCGCAGTACGTCGCTCATGAACTGTTCTCGATCCTTGATCGCACTTCGACAGGTTAGAATCAACCCGAGCAGTCTCTTCCACTGCTGGAGACACGAGTAATTCATCAAGGTCAAGATCATGAGAAAGGTGAATTGCAACTCGCCCAGCACCTGCTCTTGTCCGTGCCTTTCATCAACTTCCGTGTTGCCCCCAGTAGTACCAGCCGCCTGGTGTATGAGATCACCCAGCGCCCAAGATCGATCCTGGGCCGCTTCGGTTCGTTCGCGTCCAATCGCCCCCTCTCTCCACGTTCTCTTCAGGTCAATAGGTAAGAACGACAGCTCGCTCTCCTGCTCCACCGCCACGCCTTCGCCTCCTGCTGGATTCCCCTCCCCTTCCGACAGCTTCTCAATGCCAGGTATATCATCGTCGTCTCTCCTCGCCGTGCTCGCAGACGTAAGCGTCCACCGAGGCCGATCATCCAAATCCACTTCATGTGCCCCGATGATCCGCGACAGAAGCCCCGGCGAAACCCGATCCGTCAGACCCTGCCAATCCCTCCTCCCCTCCTCCTCATTCTTGTCATCCATCTCATCCGGCACCGACGCCTGAACCCCCGCCTTCGAACGCCCCTGCGACATAGAAGACGGCGGGACCCGACTACGGTACCGAAAGAGACTCCCGCGCTGCCACACAGCAGCCAGATTCGCCTTGTACCGCATCGCCTCCTGCTTATCTGCATCGCTACTACTCAGCAACGGCACGAGGGTCTCGTTATCGGAGCTCCATTTCCAGATATAGATCTCGGATCCGGTGTCACTGCGGCGTGTGGTGATCGCGTTCTTTGCGTTGATGGTCGTCCCGGCGGCGTTGATGTCGCCGACGTAGAACCAGGCGCCGCTTCGGAGGGATAGACTCTCTGTTGTGCCGGTGTAGAGGAAATGCCAGCCCGGAGGGAGGTCGCGGATTCCGTGGAAATTGGGTGTCGAGGTGAAGGTGATCAGGTCGATGCCGACGAGGGTTTTGGGTGGGAGGTGGGGCACCAAGATGGTGGGGGATGGCGAGATAGAGGCTTGCATGCTGTCGAGTATGGTATGTGATTGTGGTCTTGGTATAATGGAGAGTGTCCGGAATCGATGTGGAAGGGGATGCGTTGATTGGGAGTGTCGGGTTCAGTTCAGTTCATTCGCAATGTCGCATGTCGATTCTGATGGCCCTGACGTCAACCTAGGATGTTAGCATACCTCAGCTGGTGCTATTCTGGGATAATCGATGAGATTGAATAAATAGAGACATGAGAGGATTTACTACCCTTGATCTGATTACGTGCCAGTATAAAGGCGCGAGGCAAACTTTTCAAAATTTGTAGATGGAACAAACTGCGGCGTGGATCGGACTTGAAAGCACCCGCAGCTGATCTTATCTTAGCTCCGATAAAAGCCTGATAAAAAGACCCCTCAACTCTCTGCCACCAAACTGGTGAATACTCTCACTGATTGGATTTCTACTACGAATGACTACGAACTTGACAGTTCACTCACATGCTTTAATCACATGCACTGCGGGTTCTATATAGATAGAGAAGAATGCATCATTCCAGTTTTGAGTTATATTGACCTGAGCAGTTGCCACGATTGCCACAAACTACTAACCCCAAAGCCGAAAACAACCAATTGGGACATGAAAAAAATTGAAGACCAGGCTTTTATGCCGTTCTCCGCGTTTATTCCATCCACATACACAGGCCAAGAGCCCTGCTGGTAGCCTCCATTCCAGCGTTGCAGAATGCTCGTACAACTTGGAAGAGAAAGACAGACCCGCACATATCTACAGACGACGACCACGGCGACCACCCTTGCGACGGGTAGAGTCGGAGGGAGTGGGGGTAACGTCCTCGATTCTGCCGATTCTCATGCCGGAACGGGCCAGAGCACGGAGAGCGGACTGGGCACCGGGACCGGGGGTCTTGGTGCCGTTACCTGTGGGAAGTATCGCGTTAGCCATAGGACCCGATGGAACGGAAATTTCAAGTGTTCAAGAACATACCACCAGTGGCACGGATCTTGATGTGCAGAGCGTTGATGCCGAGCTCCTTGCAGCGGGCAGCAACGTCCTGAGCGGCCAACATGGCAGCGTAGGGGGAGGACTCGTCACGGTCAGCCTTGACCTTCATACCACCGGTGACACGGCAGATGGTTTCGCGACCGCTGTTGTCAAATTGTTAGCAATCCTGCACTTGTCGCTGTTCTCTCAGGCTCCGATCTTCAATCCACGTCGAATTTTTCCGAGACCAAAATCCACATGAACCGAGCCATCGAGGCCTGTCGCAAATGTCGCGCAAAGTAAAAGGGAGACTAACGAAAGATCGGTAACGTGAACGAAGGTATCGTTGAAGGAGGCGAAGATACGGGCAACGCCGAAGACGAGCTTGCCTGTAAACCCACCATGTTAGTCCATGCGCAAACGCAACAACTTCGAAGAATTTTCAAATTCTTACCATCACCGGCCAGAGGGCCGAGAGTGACGTTCTCCTTGGCGGCAGCGGGAGCTTTCTTGGGAGGCATTTTGATGTGCTGTGGTGGAATGGAATATGGGGAGAAGAGAAGATCAAACGGGCGTGCAAAAGATCGAGGATACAGAAAAATGATGGTGTGTGCCCTACCGGCAGTTTGCGGGGTCGTGATTGGTCCAGCCTCAATGTGAGCGGGCCCAAGCGAGCGGTCGCCTGAGGCCACAAAAATGCGAGCCCGTGACTTGACGGCCGTCGGTGGAGCCCATCGGGGCAAGTCGGTCCGAGAGGCGGTGAGCTGTACTTTTTCAACGGCTATTTAAATTTTCCTGCAACTCACCCTTTTGCTTGGTTCTTGTGTTTACCTCAGGAAGAGAAGGAGAGTCAATCTCAGTGTGTCCTTCGTTGGATCCTGTCTTTGATTTCGCCCGACTGTCACTTGATCTGGATTGTACCCTTGAATCTAGTGATTAATCTTCTCAACTGTCGCTACCCACCATGGGTTTCACCAAGGAAAATGCCATGATTGGCATCATTGGCATGGGTGACATGGGCAAGATGTATGCCCAGTTACTCAGTCAAGCAGGGTGGAGGTAATCTCTCAGTCTTTTTTGTTGATTCTACGACACTTTCCCCGACTCCTCGACTTTTCTCATAATAGGTATGACTCACCCCTCTCTCTCTCTCTCCCTTGCTTCCCACACCGCCCCTCATTTGGATGATGACTTGAGTGCATTTGGCTCGAGTATGACTCGGGGATAGCTTTGGTACCATTCTGGTGCCTTAGTGACACCCGAGTTGTCAATGATGTAAATATCTCGCTACCTTATTTTTCTTTGTCTGAACTACCAAATGATCTTTCCTTTTGGATCACAAGACTCGCTATTCATTGATCATCGACTGACTTTGCAATGAATTTTAGGCTCTTATATCGTATTCCTTAAATTTTCACGCTCGATAGACTACGGTCCTAGCTATATACTAACTTATAATTCACGAATGAAGGATTAATGCTTGTGACAAGCCCGATAGCTTTGAAGATCTGAAAAAAGAATTTGATTCTTCAGTACGTCTCTATGGCCGCAGCTCATGCTGTTCCTTAACTTATCGTACATAGCAAGGTGTTACAATCTATCCGAATGGACACCTGGTTTCAAGGATTAGCGATTTCATTATATACAGTGTAGAGGCTGGTGTTATTGACAAGGTAGTGGCAGAATATGGCCCATGTATGTCTTCGTCAAAGCCAAAGCTACCATACCTTCCCTTCGAACGGTGTCTGACTCGTGGAACATCCATAAAGCTACCAAGGTCGGCGCCATTGTTGGCGGCCAAACGTCCTGCAAAGCTCCCGAGCTGTCCGCCTTCGACAAACATCTTCCCCCGGATGTAGAAATTGTATCGTGCCATTCGCTGCATGGACCCAAAGTCAACCCCAAGGGTCAGCCTCTGGTACGCCATCGTATATCGAGTGACATTGGCTTTGCGCGCATAATAACCCCGTTGCCTTCCTCTTAGGTCCTCATCAAACATCGTGCGTCGGACGAGAGTCTCCGGTTCGTGGAGAACGTCCTGTCGTGTTTCGGATCCGAATATGTCTACCTGACTGGTGAAATGCACGATCGCATTACTGCGGACACCCAGGCGGTCACCCATGCTGCCTTCCTTAGCATGGGGACCGCATGGCAAGCAAACAAGCAGTTTCCCTGGGAGATTTCCCGTTGGGTGGGTGGAATCGAGAACGTCAAGATCAACATCACCCTGCGCATCTACGCAAACAAGTGGCACGTCTACGCCGGTCTAGCCATTCTGAACCCGGCGGCGAAGACGCAAATCCGCCAGTATGCGGAATCGGTGACAGACCTTTACAAGCTCATGATTGAGGGCCGTCGAGACGAACTTAAGCGCCGAGTCAGAGATGCCGGCGCGGCTGTTTTCAAAGCAGGCACCGAAGGCCAAGACCTTCTACTGAAGGATGAGGTTTTGGATCGCTTCTCTCTCTCGAACCGGCCACGTGAAGAGACGCCTCCGAACAATCACCTGAGTCTGTTGGCGATTGTTGACTGCTGGTCTAAATTGGGCATCGTCCCTTACGACCATATGATTTGCTCCACACCTGTGAGTCTTGAGAGTATCTACAGCCACGAAATTTTGTTTGCTTACAATCTCTCCATTAGCTCTTCCGTTTGTGGCTGGGCGTTACAGAGTATCTGTTCCGGAACCCCGAACTCCTTGACGAGGCGATCGATACTGCCATTGATGACAAGACGTTCCGTTCCGATGACCTGGAATTCACCTTTGCTGCCAGGGTAAGCCAAGCGCCAGACACCAATGGCGATAGCCATTTCTCCACCCACATACTGACATACTTTGTCTGGTCCTTAGGCTTGGTCCGACTGCGTCTCATTCGGTGATTTCGAATCCTACCGCGATCGATTCGAGCGAATCCAGAAATACTTCGCTCCTCGTTTCCCCGAAGCTAGCAAGCTCGGCAACGAAATGATGAAGACCATCCTTGAGAAGACTAGCACCGGACAATCATGAGTCCCTGAACAAAACAGGAACAATTCATGACCGGATGATATGATGCACGTTGTTCTTTCCTTCCTTCTATCTTAGATAAAAAGAGGCAAAAAGCAAGAAAAAGCGCGAAAGTTCAAAACAGAAAGCAGTCTTTCAAAAGTTAGCGAGGCGCTGTGGTCACTACTGATGATGCATTTGACATTTCGCTTACCTCAACTCCGTCTAGATCGGAAAAAAGGGCGTTATTTAGTCGACTCGGCCAGCGGGCTTTTTCGGGTTTTTTATTTGTGCACTGAGCATACTTCAATCCTATGGCCTTTCATCGGCCATTCATGTTCTTTCGGGTTAACTAGAAGCAATTACAGCGGGAACATTTTACTTGAGTACTACTATGATCATGGATTGATCAAATCCTTGTTTTGCCAGTTATACGTACTTTCGATTTTCCCAAGCATGTAGCAAAGAATGGTGCAGCGTGCTAATGCAAGCCTCATCACCCATACTGGGTGTCCTGGTTGAGAGTTTGTAGTGTAGGCCAAAGTACCACCGAAAATATTGAACTGATTATCAAGCTATTAAGTCCAAGTCTCAAATCTAATCCGATGACCATGATCTATTAGCATCTCCTAGTGCTTCAGTGCAAGGATCGACCACAACTACAGTTATACGCCCAGTGAATCGGACATACCTGTTGATGTATAGAACCCACTAAGTAAAGAAAGAGTCAAAGAATTGTCTATTTCAAATTTATTCCTAACTGGAGGTAAACAACCGGTGCAATAGTAGTGAGAAACAGAATCATAACGAAAAACGAAATCTATGTGTATCTTGTAAGGTAACCCCAAACTCCTGGCAGATGTATGTAGATATAAGATAAGAGAAAAAAAAGGAGGGGGGAATGAGGAGATTGGAGGGAAAGAAAAAGAAAAACAGAAAGAAAGCGCCAAAATGTCTATATCTGAGCCTCACTTCTTGCTGCGGCGGCGGCGGCGGCTGCTGCCTTCCTCGTTTGCAGATAGGCCTGTATAGCACCAACTTTGGCGTTGCCACTAAAGAGGTACCTGAACAGCCGGGCTAGGGCACGCATGGCTTCCAGCCAGTCCTTCTTCAAGGTTAAATCGTAGCCTCGAGTAAATTTCAAGGCGAAAACTTCATCCGTAGAGCAGCCCTCTGAGTGCACTCTCATGATTGTATCAGCCAGGAAAAGCCCATGGGCGATGTGAACATAGCGCCCGTGAAAGCCTACCAC
The DNA here is from genome assembly GCA_004849945.1 of Aspergillus ochraceus. Lineage (NCBI taxonomy): Eukaryota > Fungi > Ascomycota > Eurotiomycetes > Eurotiales > Aspergillaceae > Aspergillus > Aspergillus ochraceus. Next base: position 3,487,376 of record SSOS01000002.1, read on the forward strand.
AAAAACCTCCTGGTCATGAGGTCCAGCATGGACATGGTGTAGGGCGATGTTCTTGGCCAATTGTCCGAGCATGATGCTGAGGGTTTCCACCAAAAATTGGTCCCAGGTCTGTCCCTCGTACCACTTTACGGTTGATTAGAAATCGCGCTAGTGTCGCGTGGTATTGAATTGACTCACTCCGGTGAAAGAAACGATTGGAATGTGACCTTCTTGAAGCTTCACGGTGGCAGCACCCTCTGATTTGGATGCGAACTTTTTACCACCCATCACATACTTCTGCATCACTTCGGAATCGAACCTTTGATCGAAAGTTAGAGCCTTAAGTGTCTCGAGAACTGAGGTACAGGACTCACTTGACTCGAGGAATGGGTTCCCCGGCATATTCGAGGTTAAAGTAGATAGTTCTCACCAGCGCCTTCAAGATCAAACCTTGTGATCGGATGAAGGCTCTGTGAGCTTCTCGCCCTGGGACTTCCCAGCTAGTCTTGGGGAGAGTGATCGTCTCCAGAGCTTTTAGATAATCGATGACCCCTACGTTAGGGCCCTGTAGCCCCTTAAAGTAGGAGCCGAGGTCGTAGAAGAAGGCTCGGAAGCTCAGTTCGTCTTGCGGCCACTCTACGGTGTGCTCCTCTGTCGCGACATCGCTCTTCCGAAATATCCAAGGGATCAACCCCGCCACATCCAGGTCTATCAGCAGTTAGCGACGTGGAACTAAAAGACCAGAAAGACGCATGTGAGTTACGCAGATGAGACACAATATCCCATACCTTCGCATTCTTTGTTCACGGCTCTGGGGATCAACCCATCAAGATCCACGATCTCGGAACGAATGGTCACCGACATGCCGAGGTAATGAATGAATGTATGGACTAGGTGAAATAGGAAACGACAGTGACTCTGGGGATGAGTGCTGGTAAAGTCTCCATTGGGCTGTCCAACTTCAGCGTACAATTAGACAGCAGGAGCCGTGGAGTGTCATTCAGGTACAAGTTTTTGGATGAGAGAGAGGTAAATACGTTGCAAAGTAGCATGGCCGTGGAGTAGTTACTGCGTATAATCGTTCTTCCGCCCCGATTGTCGCCCTCCTGGCCGTCGGGTACCATGAATTGCATTAATCCTAAATTAACTTAATCTCCTGAGGGGCTCGCATCGTGGGACTAAATCCCTCATCAACGTGGTTCGATCCAGTTCCTGGTGTGAAACATGTCTTGAACAATGGTTTCCTGGCCACTTGACACTGGCCTCTCCACGAAAGATCGGATATATTGTGACACCTGGCCCAATCCAATATGCTTTGGAGCATCCACGGATCGCTTACATTGGGCTAGAAATGAATAGACGGGATCTTCATTGTCTATTCGGGGTCTACTGATAGAGTCATTCGCTCGCCACGACTGACCCCCATGCGACTTTGAACGGTGAAAATGATCAGGCCTTCCGCCCCGAGGACTCTGGTGAACAGCACGGGCTCATGACGAAGAACATTCTCGTGAAGGGTGTTGGAAACTGACGATCACAGTATCCTGGGAGACTCTAGCTCTTGCATATGGACCGTGCATCGTGGAGAAGACTTGGGATCTCGCAATCTCTCATCAGTCATCAGTCACATCCGACGATTGATATGAGAGAGACCAACGCTATCGGCAACAACTCTTCCAACCCATCTTCTCTTCCGCAATCACACATTGCTAGGCTTCTTATTTCTAAGTCGCAACATGTTATTTGCGGATTCCATATGGCACCATGAATCCGGATATTCATGATTCCGCCCACGATTTCGTTGTGCTGTTGGTACATCGTACCATTTCGCAACCGAGTGTCCTGCCCTCATGCTGGCCCCTTGTAGATATTTGCCATCACTGTAGCTCTGGCTGGGTCTAGTAACGCCTTCAAGGTGTCTAGTAGAGCCCAAGCATTCCGTTTTCGCCCCAGATCCTATGGCATGAATAGTCGACTGCATAGGAATTTATTGTATCTTGGTCTTGCGCTGAGGCCGTGATAGTTCGAAGAATTTTCTTCTTGATTTTGATTCCATCGACTCGGAGAGCAACATAACCTGCGTAATATGCGTATGTTGGTGAATCTTCAAAGGAGAAGACGTTGCCAGGAATGTTACTCAGGCCAACGTCATCAGGAATTCCAACGGTTATTTTTATTCCTACCATCATTCGTCTGCTATTTCTGCAGTAGAAAAATATTCATCGTCTGTTGTTCTCCCGTTGCGCTCACTTCATGCCTACCTTGACGCGCATTCCCATGTGACGTATTATTTTTATGTGTGCACCCATAGACCATGGCCATAACTTCAGGCCTTCTGAGTGAAACATTCCTTTTGCTAGCAGTATTGGCGATCGATCTGATTGATGGCGATCTATTTGGGTCGTATGCGAAACTTTCTTCCCCCTTGATCTGGGGTTGAGTGACACCAACCAGACAAAACCATGCCTTTTAGATTATATGGTGTAGAGTGCAGAGAATAGAGAATACGGAGTGTATAGCATGAAGGAAGCAATCCGTTGAGGCATTAAATGTGAATCTAAACCATGGAGAAGCCGATCTCCACATGGATCCATGAGGCGCAGGTGCAGCCTTAGGCGATGGGGCCCTGTTAGTCAGCCAACAATGGGACATGCATTGCAGCCAGCCTGAAACCACCCAGCCGTGGGATGGATAAGCTCGTCTTCATTGTTGCCCGTGAGCTCGTCTGTTGCCCTCTGTCGTTACTTCTGTTCTTGTTCTCGCCCCCCCCCAATTCCTCGGCCATCTTCGATCGCCCGACTCCCTGTCGATAGCCAGCCCGCTCCCTACTCCTCTCTTCCTCTCCCCTCCGGAACAGCAAACACTTCTCTTCGAAACGTGCCTGCCGCCTTGCCCGATCTCTCTGAACGCGCTCGATCGACAATCGTCAACGCCACCGGGGCTGCCTCGGTGATCTTCGACGGTCTTCTTCTCGTCGCTCAATGTGGCCCCCCCATAACCTACCCTCCCCGCGATAGGTGATAAACACTCGATTGGAGCTAGATGGAGATCTATGGCGTCCGGACATAACTCAGGGTTCTCGGCGACGTCGGTCCAGCATCGTCCCGGTGCTGATGGCCGGTCCTTTTCCAGTCAGGATGATGGCTCCGGGGATGGCAGCTGGCCGGGGGTGCCTCCTAGGTCCGTCAGGAACGCTCGCTCGGAGTCTGGAGGCAGTGGGACTATCGGTCCTCGGGGTGGCTCGTTGGCCCCTTCTTTTGGATCTGGGGGGCCGGGCAGCTTCAGTTCTGAACTCAAAAGCATGAAGACCTCCCGCAGCACGACCCCGCGACCGGATGACACCTTCAGGCGAAGAGGGAGCAGCAACGTTGATTACAACGACTTGTCCAGCACGGAGGAGCGCCAGGCCGCTATCCGGAATAAGATCGCGAAGGAAATGAAGATCAAAACTGGAACAGAAAACATGCTTGAGGCTTTGCTGGCAAAGAATCCGAAACACACGAAAGACCAGCGATTAAAAGTGGAATCGGAGTTGAGCACGTCAAATCGAAAAATTGCGGAGCTACACCATGAACTCGAAGAGGAGATTATACGTGCGCAGGAGCCCTCCACGCCTCCTCGGAGCCGCCTTTCCAGCCTGTTCCAAGGCAGCTCGATACGGTCGCCCACTCGCACCAATATGGACGTGGATGATGAGCAGATAGAATACGGAGAGGCGGAAATGGAATCCCCAACATACGTCCTGGCGGAAACATTACAGGCGTTGGAGATTGAGGGCATGTCGCCCGACTACTACGTCGAACGGGCCAATAGTCTCGTGGAGCTGTTCAAACGGCATCCCACTTTGAAATACGACCTGGCATGGCCGGATTTCGGATTGCGTGTCCAGATCATGCTGCTAAGTGACAACAAAGAGGTGGTGGCGGCGGGATATCGACTCACGCGCTATGCGATAGCGGATCGAAAATCCCTCCAGATAATTCGCTCTCTACATACCGACGAGCTTGTCATATTATCTCTGGTCAAGGAAAGTAAAGCCAGCATCGAGCGGGAGCAGGCTCTTAAATTCGTTCGGGGCTTTTTGGATGTCAAAGACGGCGTGCACGAGATCTCGCGTGCCGTGGTGCGGACAATTGTCGCTGTTGCCGAGCATCACGAGGATCGATTGCGGAATATTTCAATCATGACCCTCGCCGAAATTTTAGTGAAAGAACCAGCGTTAGTCTCCCATGCGGGTGGCTTTGCGATCTTGCATGATGCCCTAGCAGAAGGGACATTCGGTGCATCGGAGAGTCTGATAGGCAGCTTCTTACACGTGCTTGACACCCCAAGCAGCAGGAAACACCTGCAAGGAGGGTGTGAGCTTGAGGCCGTTCTTGCGCCATTTACCGATTCTTTATCCGACACTGTCCGCAACGGGCGCTTGAAGTCTTCTGCGAAAGCCATTTCAGCCATGCTCAAAACCTGGCCCGGTTTGGTGGTCCTGGCCAGGAATGGTGCGAAACCTCTCCAGTCACTTTTGAATTCACTGCATTACCCCGACGCCCAAGCAAGGGACTTGATCATGGAGCTTTTGTTTGATGCCCTACGGATAAAGCCACCTTCGTGGTCGTCATCGTTCCTCGCCGGTCGAAGGCTGACAACTTATGGGAGGGTTGCAAATCTGAGGTCCGATTCTGACGCGAAATTAACTCGGGGGTACTATGATGACCGCGATAATCAATTCGATCTAACGGCCCATTTTTCGACGCTGATCCTTGCAACCCTGGTGGATGCTGGGCTATCACAGGTTCGTTCTCTAACATCTTACTTGGAGCATTGCTAACTCCAAAAAGGCGCTCTCCGATCTTATTGAGGATGAAGAAGACCTTTCTTTGAGGCGCAAAGCAACACTACTTTTGACTGAAGTCTTGAAGCTGGCCCACCACTCGTTGCCTCATAACATTAGTGCGAAACTCCAAGTTCTTCCGCACTTATTGCCCGCCGCCATCAAATTTGACGTTGAGAATCACGACGTTTCTACTTCTACCATCTATCAGATAGAGAGCATCAACCGGACACTGGCACGCTCCATAGGAAATGTCCCGAACGGGGCGGGCCGATACAACGTCGAAGTAGACATATCCGCCTCTCTCCTAACGGGAGACCAGGGCAAGGACAAGTTGAGCCCTGCGATGGATGAGACGCAATTTCGCAATGCGATTCTCGAAACACACGTATTGAACACGGTGAACTATATCAAGTGGAAGTGGGATTTGATTCACCGCATCGTCGAAGGCCCGTTGACGAACCCCAAGAGGCTGGACGAGGCCATCAAGGGATCAAAGTTCATCAAGCGACTGGTGGGTTTCTATCGGCCTTTTAAGTACAGGTTCTCTATGCTCCCGAACACCAAACCGAACCAGCGTTATGTTCGGACAGGATGTGCATTAATGCGTACCCTAGTCCAAGTGCCAGAGGGCATAAAATACTTGGCCGAGAATAAATTTTTGAGACAAGTGGCCGAGTGTCTTGCCCAGGTGGACCGCATGAGTGGGCTTACTTCAGCGTCGCCTCTCTTTTCCCGAGAGCAGATGAGCAATACACTCAGCGGCGGCTACTTTGCCCTGCTAGGGACACTAAGTGGTGATGCGAACGGTCTCATTATGATGGAGCGGTGGCACATGCTCAACATGTTTTACCATATTATCGAGCTTCGAGATCGGGATGACCTGATACAAACGCTTCTGGGGAACATGGACTACACCAAAGACAGCCATCTCCGAGTCATTCTATCCAAGGCTCTCACTACCGGCTCCAAGGAGATTCGAATATTTTCTACCAAACTCCTTCGCAAGTATGCCGTTGGGAACATCTCATTTGCTCCACAGACGGCTATTGGCAACGCAGACTGGGTGGTTAAGCTTCTCGTGACTCAGCTCTACGATCCCGACGTTTCTGTATGCCAGATGGCTGTGAAGATTCTGGAAGAGGCATGCAATCACCGTGATTATCTTGAATATGTCGTGAAGTGTCGACCGTCTCTTGACCACCTGGGAGAGATCGGCGCCCCTCTTCTGCTGCGATTCTTATCCACATCGGTCGGCTACCACTATCTGGATGGCTTGGACTACATTACGCAGGAGATGGACGACTGGTTCCTGGGCCGTAACGACACATATGTGGGGTTTGTCGAAGCCGCTCTCACCAGAGCGTACGTTGATCAACCACGTAGGGGTAGTCTTGTTCCCGACGATCTTGTGGATATGCAGGATATCGGGCTGGTGCCGCCTCATTTTTATAGAGAACTGGCCCGAACCGCCGAGGGCTGTAAACTTCTTGAGCAGTCCGGTCATTTCAACGAGTTTGCTTGGACAATCCGTGATTTTCAACTGCATGAGGAAGACACCGAGGTCCTCCTCAAAGTTAAGGGGTGTTTGTGGGCCGTCGGCAACGTTGGGTCCATGGAGCTAGGCGCGCCGTTTCTCGAGCCAGATATTGTCGAAAAAATCGTGAGGATGGCCGAAAGTGCAGAGGTTTTGACCATGAGGGGCACAGCTTTCTTTGTCCTGGGGTTGATTTCACGTAGTCGTCATGGCCTCAGGGCACTTTGGGATCTGGGCTGGGACTCTGCTGTTGATCAGAAAGGAAACTCTCTGGGATTGAGTCTTCCGACTGATTTCAACAAGCTCTTCCTGGTATGTTCAGAGCTGCCTGGCATCGCTTCGTACGAGTCTAATCTTCGTCTCTAGGTGGAATTCCCCTCTCATTCTCGGCATCCCGGGTCGAAACGCGCGTCTCAAGAGAAATTCAAGGAGGCTACTCTCGATTCCGATCCGGTCAACCAGAAGATTCTCAAGCTCATTGTTGACATGGGAAACACCGTCCTTTCAAAACGAGCGGCGGCGGATCTTCACAGGTAAGCGAGTTTGCATTTTTTTTTCTCGAGCTGTATGGCGACTAATATATGAGTTCAATCTGAAGTATCAAGTCGAAGCAACCCGAACGATTCCACCAACCACACCTTTTCCGCAAAACCCTTAGCATTCTAGAAAGCCATCACTACCGACTCCCCGCCCGTCGCTTTGCCCTTGATCTTTTTGACAAGAGTGTCATGCGACGCATTGTATTAGAGGACGAGTCTGATTCCGAGTCCGAGGCCACTTCATCTCAAGAATCGAGCTGATTGTCTAGCCATCCTCGATTATTTGCATCCTGTGTTTGATCTTTGTTTTCGTTTTCATTATTTCTTTGAGCCTTATACCCTGTAACCCTGTGGAACGACTTGTGGTTTTTGTTTGGAGGGTTTCTGGACGATTCTTTTTATTTCCCGTCATTTCACCTATCTTTTCTCCATGTCCCATTATTCTTCGGTTCTCTGGGACGGTGTTGGAACGGCTTTGGTTACGAGCAATGAAAGGATATCAACATCAACGTGTCACGGTCTGCTCAGTTATACTGAGCCGAGCAGGTTCTCATGTGAAGGAACAGGAGACGGAGAGAGAATTAGTCTCATGGAGCATGGTTCCTCTGTGTTCATTTTCCGCGTATTTGATTGAAAAGCGAAACCGCATTCCTGTCTGGAAAAAAAGAGGTGGAGTGTACACACGATGGATGATATGATCGATATACAAATGAAGCCGAGGCCGACCCGTTTCGGACTTCGGCTGGTCAAACTCCCCGTCTTTCCCATCGCCAAGTAAATCCAGTAATCAAGTCACCTCTCTCCGCTTTCCCCCCTTAACCATTCTCCAGGATTGGCTTATTATGTGATGCGCTTCTGAGCGAAAATACGGCCGTTCTAGTGATTTGTTTTCTTGATCCATACCTTTCCAGGATACCTCAACTAGCGTTCGTTGCCCGATCATTCGACATTCGTTGTCCCTCATGGATGCGCCATCTCCGCACTCTCCACAGGCCAACCATCACTCAGTCCCCGACCCTACGACCCCTGCATCCTCAACATCGCCCTTCCGATCGATCTGCAACGATGAGCCGTCCTCTCTATCCCCCGACGCAATTATCCACTTGATACAATGTTCGCGCTGCTCGCGACCTTTACGCGCTCCCCTCCGGCTCCCGTGCGGCAACGCCGTCTGTCGAGCATGTCTGCCGCCGATCCGTACACGCACGGGTATCACCTATCCGGGGAGTGAGGAGCGAAAGCAAGGGTTCACCTGCCACTGGGAACAATACGATACGGATTGCGTGGGAGAACACTGCATCGGGGACTGCGGGGGGGACATCCTGTTGACTCGTCTGGTGGATGTGTTCGACGAGGTTCTAGGAGCTGGCTCCAGCACGTCGCAGGGCGGGGGATTCCGGGTGACATGGCAAGAGCCTCGCAGAGACGGGTCGGGAATATTTGAGGAACAGAGCGCAACGTTGGAAGGTAGCCTGCTAGAGGGTACTTACGTTCTGGCCAAAAGCGGCCAGCTCGATTACGACGCGTTCGGGGTCAGATATGAGACGTTTGGACAAGGGGAACAGGACGACGGCGCACTGGTCAGGCTTAGAGAGGCCATACGGAACGAGCTGGATTGTCATGTCTGCTACTCACCTATCCTGGACCCGTTGACGACGTCCTGCGGCCATACGTTCTGTCGCGGGTGTGTCATAATGACCACGAATCATTCCGATCTCTGCCCTGCCTGTCGGCGAAAGCTCGTCGTGGACTCGACGGTACGGGCGGAGCCAACAAATAAGACAATCGCCGATCTCATGGCGACGCTCTTCCCGGAGGAGGACGCTCTGCGACGCGAGGGTTCGACTCGAGACACAGCCGGCACTGATGATGAGACGACCCTCCCGTTGTTTGTGAACACGCTTGCTCTCCCGACGGTGCCAACCTTCCTTCACATTTTTGAACCCCGTTACCGCCTCATGATCCGGAGGGTAATGCGAAATAGGAAACGTAAGTTTGGTATGGTCATGCTGAACGGCATGGGCAGGATCCAAGGGGAGTTAGGACGATCTCGATTCATGCAGTACGGCACGGTCATGGTGGTTGATCGCTATGAGCCACTTCCCGACGGACGAAGTCTTGTGATAGCCACAGGGCAGTCTCGCTTCAAGGTGCTCGGCTCGGACATCGTGGATGGGTATTATGTCGGTAGAATACGACCGGTGAATGACATCTCAATTACGCAGGAGGAGAGACGAGAAGCACTGGAGACGTCAGTCCCGCTATCACCGTCCATCGCAGATTCTCTAAATGCCTTGAGTAGAGAGAGGTTGCTGGAGACAATGCCGACGCAAGATCTTCTGAAGCTTTCTCAGGCGTTCGTCCGGAAGCAGCAGAGTCAAGAAGTGCACTGGCTTAACCCGCGTGTCTTGCTGGCATACGGGGGCATTCCCGACGATGCTGCTCGATTTCCTTGGTGGTTTGCCTCTGTGCTACCTATCAAGGAACACGAAAAATATGAGCTTTTACCGACCACCAGCGTTCGACAGCGACTCAAAGTCAGCGCGCGATGGGCGTTAAAGTTAGAGTCTGGGGAATGGTCTGTCGGTACTAGATGTATTGTCGATGTCTAACATATTACTGACCAACTATTCTTCTCTAGGATGATTCGACCCCGACCCCCGGTGTCATCTGTCTTATGACTAGCCGTCCCTCTCCTGGTCTTCGCAGTCCTCGTGTTGATAGTAGAACAATCTCCATCGCTCCTGCCGGTATCAAACCCGGGCGTCTTCACGACTTTTTCGCCGTTTTTCATGTCGGTCTCAGTTTCCTTTGGACCCACCCACCCCTTCTCTCTCGATAGGCAGCAGCAGCAGCAACAGCGACAGCTCATGCGGGGCCAAAATTCTGAAACATACGTCTCGCAGACCATCGTTGTGGGTGTATTCCTGGCCATTTTCATTGTACAAGTGGCCGCCAATGCCGGTCAAATTTATCGATCAAGACGACAGGAACGAGACCTCCGACAGAGGACTGAAACCGAGCAAGCATCACCTCAGCCCGTGGGGGAGCAACCGCAGGAGATGGAGCGACCAGATGTGGAGGCGGATCGCAATACCGGTTGAGTGCGTTCCTCTCGAACTGCCAGTCGACTGCAAGCGATCGTCATTTGGGCGGCGCACAACAATGTCACCAATCGGCTCCAGTGCCATAGGATGCCGAGAAGAAACCAACGAGGGGCAAGCTGGCGTAAAGATGATGTCTGCGCTGCTTCCTTGCTGGTAGTGGGCCCGTTTTGAATCCCTGGTCTCAAGGGGTTTCTGTACAGGCGGTCAACCAAGAACGAAATGGAGATGACGATTCAATTTCTCTCCAAGTTCGCGGTGGTTGGGATGGAAAAGACACCCATCAACCACGGGGCTACTCCCGTACAGCTGGCCGGAATGTACTCATCTTCGTCTTTCTCCGGCCGTTCTCCGGCCCTGGATTCATTCTGATGTATATTCGGAGATTTTAAGACCGATCAGCCGACCGTGAGCCCAAGGCTGATGATAGTCGAACACCTGTTCATGTACGACGGACGTTAAGTAGGCTCAAGGCTATTAGAATTCCGAGACGTTAGGATGTTAGACGTAGTTTCTAAAGCACATGTTCCGAGTACCTCCCATCGCAGTCGCCCGAATTAATAATAGAAAACCTAGGATCGCCTTGTGCGATACTAGCGACGCGCCTTGCGTCGAGGTCAATGATTTGCCTGCTCAAGCAGGAGGAGGGGAATTAATTGAGTTTGTGTTGTGACTTGTCCAACGCCACCGTCAAGCATCGCTGCACAATGTGCAGCGATTCGTTGAGAGGCCGTTAGAAAGCGCCTGGCGGATTCGATGGAGATCAGGAGATTGGGAGAGCGACTCTCTACACATCAATGGAGGAGGTTTTTTTTTTTTTTTTTTTTTTTTTTTTTGGGGCCTGTAGTTACTGATCGTCTTGCCTCTGCAGCCGCCCATCCACATTGGTTTCTGGCGTCGTTGACTGGTCAAGATGTCAGATCTCTGTCTCAAGTGAACAACGTGGGGTGACGTTGGGATATTTCTTTTTCTATTCTTTGGGATTTGGGGGGAAGGCACGAGACCCTTTCCCTGGTCCCTTATCTTTCCTCTTCCTTCCCTCTTTTCTTCTTCCCTTTCTTCTCTTCACTCCCCTCCTATTTTTGCTTTTACTCTTCCCTGCATTTTCGTCCTTCTCTAATTCGACTGTCGGGGTTCCCCTGTCGGTCTCATCGAAGGATACTGGCATTCACGGTTCGTCTTCCCCGTCATCCCATCTGCCTTCAGACAGTCGTGGGGAACGAATTGGTCAGGCACCGAATACTGAGCATCGTTCTAGATTTCACTACACAATGTCTTCGTTTATCACAGTTGAAAAAAGTCATCTGGAACATCTGCTAGAACAGTAAGTGTGCTGTATTCGCCTACTTATCTTCCTGGTAATGCTATGGCTTGGCTGGTGTTGTGTTTGGGTGTGCTATACTTCGTATACACCGGCCCATAGAAGACCCACCCGCTAACGAGTGAATGTGGGTAGAGCAGAAGCTGTAAGTCGCACGAGTTAGCGATCTATGGTTTCCTTTTTTCTTTTTTCTTTTTTCTTTTTGCCCGTTAAACTCAGGCGAGGTCGTTCAATAGCGCGTATCGCCGGAAAATGATGCTTCCAACCTCGACTCAGTGACGATCCCCAATTCCGAATATAAGCAATTGGTTAGTCGTGATCATGATCCGATGGAATATAGGTGGTCGTCAGCGCTGACCAAGAACCCGTGGAATGACAGCTTCAAGAATCCGAACAATTCAGTATGTGACCCATTAGGCGACGGACCATGCGTTTATCTTCAGCCCGGATTTAAACCGTCTCATTGCACGTCCTGACCTAATCGATAGATAGATTGAAAGATTCTCTCCTCAAGGGCGGATTATCGACGGAGAGTCTCGATGTCAGTGCTTGATGGAACAAGGTTATAAAGACCCAGCGCGACGGGCAAGAAGGCTGACCATCTTCAGGTATTGATCTGTGGTTCAGAACCACACGAAACGCCACCAAAGCAAGACTTCATCCCGAGACATCCTGATGGTCGTCGTGAAGTTTCCTCTAGTGTTGACTACTATGAGCATTCCAACAACTATAAGCTCTCGACAAATTTCGATGAAGACGATGACGACGAGGAGGAAGATGGCCTGATGGACCCTCAGGACAGTGACGAAAAGGACGATTGCGAGGAATCCTCGAGGACCACGGGATCGTGTGCTGGCATAACCGATCGTCGAACCATTTTGATTCGTGGCCTACCCGATCGAGTCACCCATAAAGATCTCGTCGAAAACATGCGAGGCGGCGCCCTGCTACATGTTTACCTTCGAGTCCGTGAACGCAACGCCAGCATCTCGTTCGTTGAAGAGGCCGACGCCCAAGGTTTTTATCAACATGTGAATAATTACGGTTTTTATGTAGCCGGCAAACGAGTGAGTTGATCGGTTGTCAAGCAATATGTCCCCTTTTAACCGACTCATGTCATTCTAGGTGGAGGTCCTGTGGAATGACCGCCAGTTCTACATGCCTCCCTTTGTTAGGGCCAAAATCAACAATGGAGCGTCGAGAAACATCATGCTCTTCAACGTGAACCCCAATATCACCGAGGGGCTCATTCGCAAGGATCTCGACCATATCCATAACCTTATTGTGGTGGCGGTTAGGTTCAAGAATGGGAACGCCTATATCTCCACCAACTCTGTTCACAACGCCCTGTTTGCCCGATCCTGCATGATGTCTCGTCTCACCTATAAGGGCATGAGGATCGGATTCTATCCCGACGAATGCAACCAGCCGCTGGTCAAGATTCCCACGACACCAAGAAAGGACGCACAAACCGGGGTCAAGAAGCCGGCCTCGATTCCCAACCGATTCCAGCTCCTGTCTCTCGATGGGGGTGATGAGGAGGATAGTGATGGTAGTGAAGGATTGAACGGTACTCCCTTGGGCAGTGGTATCCGCTGGGCAGACAACAGAGTACTGGCTTAGTCTAGGGCTGTTGAAAGGAGGGCGTTTCCTTTTCCTTTGCTGCAATCTTTCAAGGGAAGTGGGAATGGAAGTGGGTAAGAGGAACTTCATAATCAATTCTTCTTGGGGATTGGGAGTGGAAGTGGATGAGGGGGGTTCATAATTGTTGCAAAATTGGTCGAATGAGAGCCGGCAGTTTGACCTTCCTGACATCTAGACTGGGGATCATTGACCCCACATGTAGGGCATGAGAGCATGGCACAAGAGTTTTGGCTACGCAATGGGAAAGTTGACGCATGATCTACATGAGGCGGCGCAATACCCTAGGTCCAGACGCAGGTCACAAATCCCACAGGGCAGCACAGTACAAATCAGAAGGCAGGGTCATGATGTTCATTTCCTTTTTTCCCTTGGCTGGAAGACATTCTTGAATTCGTAACATTTGAGCGTTTGTAATCCAGCGGACAAAAAAACCGATAACCATTAAACAAGGAAACCCCCCACGGACAGGACAACGCAGGATGAATATCAGGAACGACGTCTCGCTTCTTCCCATCAGAAGACACGCACCGGCACATCGAGGAACAGGAAAAGAAAATTGGGTGATATTTGAGATAGCTGGCCTATACTAAATCCAGCCGAGGCCAGGCCTAGTATCGCACCATTAAACAACAACATTCCACAGCGGCAACCAGAATCGAACCAAAACCCGATTGTCCCATGGATTCCTTTTCTCCCTTTTGGTTTCCTCCCCGGTACACCGTAGACACCATTCTGCGTTTCTGCACAAACATCTTTTTTCCATTTTTTCTTCGTTTCCTCTCTCTCTTGCTCCCTTTCCTCGCTTCCGACAGACGAAAAGAAGAGAGTAAAGAAAAGAGAGGGTGGGGGTTTGAGAAAACAAAGATGGCGGGATGTATAAGCCCCCGTCCGTCTTTCCCTCTCTTTTTGATCCCCCGTTTAACGGTAGGATTTCTGGTACCTGGCGCGGGCACCACGTCCACCGAACTTCTTGGGCTCCGTGCGACGGTTGTCGGCAACGAGCAATGTGCGGTCGTACTGGGCAAGAGCCTGCTTCAGCTGGTTCTTGGAGTGCTCATCGACGTACTTCTGGTAGTAGGCGACGATGGACTTGGCGATGGCCTGACGGATGGCGTAAACCTGCGAGGTGTGACCACCACCGGAGACGCGGACACGGATGTCGACACCGGCGAACTTGTCGGCACCGACGATGAGGAGGGGCTCGTAGACCTATTATTCATGGTATATTAGGTTGTGGGGTTCTTTTTTGTTTTCCATATTCTTCCTGGTGACAGAATCTCCCCAGACTGGACGGAGAGTGGTGTGGCGTACCTTGAAGCGGAGGACCTCAGGCTGGACCAGAGAGAGGGGCTGGCCGTTGACCTTGACAAGGCCCTTGCCTTGCTGTAAAGAGAAAAAGTCTCAGTTATCTTGTTCCTTGTATTTGTGCGGGTGGGTTGAAATTCGGATTGTGGGTGATGATGGATGGAGAGTCGATGGGAAAAAAGATCATGGGTGTTTCTGTTTCGCGCATGCTGATCGTCCTTCTCTTCCTCCTGTTTTTTCTTTCGACATTCGTTTCTCTTTCTTTCGTATCGTTGCGATTATTCCCTTTCTTCCCTCTCTTTCTTCCCAACATCGTAGGGTGTGTTCATTCCATTTCCGATCTCAAAATCCAAGGGCACGGTGTAGACAATCACAGGGATTCAAACAAAAGACGGTTCTCTCATACCTTGCAGTGGGCGACAGCGGTAGCTAGATAGACATACTCGTTAGCCTTTCAGTCCTCTTTGACGATATCTCATGTGTCCATCCAAGTCGCGCGCACAAATCATCCCCAATCCACAATCTCAATCGCAAAAATCAACAAACTCACCCGTCTTCTTCTTGCCGAAGCATTGCACACTCGGAACGGAAGCCATGGTGATCGAATGGCCCTGATCGGTGTCGGAGAGGGAGTGTGGTGGAAGTTGTCGTCGTCTCGGGCTACTTTCGATTAATTTTTCGGACGGGCTGCTTCGACTGGAGCGACTCCGTGCGGGAGGCCTTCGCTTAGTGTTGGCGCTAGTGCCGCTTCTAGGGTTTCGGTTTGCTCCGTTTGTTCTTGCCCCGGGTCACGTGGGGCGGTCAGTTCGAGTTTGTTCTGTCGGACTTCGGAGAACGACGGACTTGCTTGCTGAGAGAGCTCAGATCGTCTGCTTGGGCTGGTGTCGTTCTTGCCTTTCGTTCTTTTGGGTTTGTCTTTTGTCCATTGACTTGACTCGACTTCGTTGATTTGCCTTTGGACCCCCCCGAGTTATTCTGTCCTGATCCTCCATCATGTCGCAAACCATTGGAAAGGTACAACTCGACATCTCCAATTGCCAAACAAACTCATCCGACTAACACACACCCTCCCACTTGAATAGACCCGTCTCGCCTACTCGCGCACATGGCATCACGTTGACGTGGGCACCGACGGCCGTTCCCTCGGCCGCGTCGCCTCCGCCATCGCCCTCCACCTCATGGGCAAGCACAAGCCCATCTACGACCCCTCGACCGACTGTGGCGACTACGTCGTGGCCGTGGGCTGCCACGACCTGCGCACCACCGGCAAGAAGCGCTTCCAGAAGAAGTACTACACCCACAACACCCGCCCCGGTAGTCTGCGCAGCATGACCATGGACAAGATGTTTGAGAAATGGGGCGGCGGCGAGGTCCTGCGCCGTGCGGTGCGAGGCATGTTGCCTAAGAACCGTCTGCGGGACAAGAGATTGGCGCGGTTGAAGAGTATGTTCCCTCTCCTCAGCTTGTCGACTGATGTTGCGGTTTGGCAAAAATCCGGGCAATTGGCTAATTGATCAACAGCTTTCGAGGGTCTCGCTCACCCCTACAAGGCCAACATCGTCAAGCTCGGCAATCAGTCGGTCATTGGGAACATGCCGGAGGTGCAGCAGGCGTTCAAGGAGGCCAAGGTCTCTGCTTAAGGGATGCCAAACCCCCCTTAAGTACTGTATTATGTCAACTCCTGCTCTGCCTCTGGAGTGTTTCGATGGTGTAATTGTATACATACTTGTACCGTGCTGTTTGATTATCTTCCTGTCTTGTCGTTTTTGATGATTTGCTAGCGCATGGGTGGGAGTTTCTATTTTCATATTTCTCATATTTCTCATACTTTTGTGGTTACCTCGTCCTCCCCATTCAGGGGTTCGAGTTCTGCCTACAATTAACTTGCATCTTTCCGACAGATTTGATATTGGTGTCTTTGTATTATACCGTACGAACCAATGAGGGAATTCAAAACAATAAAAGAGAGGGGGAAAAAAAATAAAAGATGCTTGTCATGTATGCCTTTATACCCCAGACTATATACAGTTGACCGTCGAAACTCCCAAAAACGCAGAGCACAGGTATTCTTTATCCGTCATGCATGTCTAATGCGGTCTACAGCTTAGGTTTCACCGATGACCGTCCCACGGTGCACTTGATCAGACCGTTGGGGTCGGTCTGGGGGGCAAACACCTCGGCGTTCTTGCCGGTGTTCTGCAGGCCCTGGTGCCAGTCCAGATCTGGGACAAAAGTCAGTATGACAAAACAAACATTGCGAAGGATGCAAGAGGGAAAAGAGGCAAAGCGACTTACTGATCTCAAAGTAATGCTTATTGGGCAAGGAATAATCCACCGTCTCCACCAGCGGCTGATAGGCCAGGATCTGCTCGGCCATCTTATACATGGTGTTCTGCACGCTGGCACTGTTATCCTCGGCGAAGGTCTTCAGGGTGACCTCGCGGGCGCGCTCCCAGGTGGCGTCGAACTTGGGGACCACGGCGCGGACCTCGTCCAGCGAGGCGAAGTTCTTCCAGGCCCAGCTGGCATCGACGTCGGTGCTAAGGATACGGTCCCAGGTCTCCTTGAGGGTGGTGTACTCGTCGCGCAGGAAGCCCCAGAACTGCGACGCGGTGCTCTTCAGCACGGTCAGCTTGGACAGGCCCGACGTGATGGCGATGCCGCGGCCCTCGGTCACGTCGACCTGCACGGTGCGCTTCTCCTCGCTGTCGCGCACGAACGAGTGCGGGTGCGGCTTGCCGTCCACAGCCAGTCGCGTCCAGCGATGTGTGACGATGTGGGCGTGCGCCACGTGGATGTGCTTGTACTTGGTGACAAAATGGGTGCCCAGGATAGAGCCGAACAGCTCCGGGGGAGTGACGGGGTTTTGCTTGGCGAGGATGTAGATGCTGTTCTTAATGGAGTCGGTGGCTACGATGACGCTGTTGTCGGCTTTGGTGTAGCTGGTTTGGATGTTAGTTTATTGCTCTTTTTTTCGCTTTCTCTTGGTATGGAGTTGAGATCCTTCATGTTGATATCTAACAAGGGAGAGAGCCCTAGAAGACCAGAGGAACAAAGGGCAAGGGCACTTACGACGTCTCGATATCACCCTCCAACAACACGCAGACGGTCATCTCGACCACGGTCTGCACGCCGGTCTTCTCGTCCTTGTGCACCTTGTAGACACGAACATTGTCCTTGCCGTAGCGAGCTGCGGATACTTCAGCCATGGTGAGATGAGAGAGAGCTCGCGCTGAGATAAGATAGAGGATTAGATAGGGATGGGATTGTAGATGTAGATCGGCGCGGAGAAGAGGTTCAAGCAAGGGACAACCCGGACGAAAAGGAAATCGCAACTAGTTTGTAGGGCCGACAGGACGAACGAGAAAATCTCCGCGAGGTTAAATAGTCGGCAAATCGACGATGAGCGGCGTAGGACGACGGCGAGAGTCGAAGCGATGGTCTGATGGCAAACGTCGGCCACCTCCGATGGCCGCCTTATCTTATCGCCTTGTTCTCCCTACCTCCCTCCCTTCTCTCCCTCTCTCTTTCTTTCGTAATTCCTGGCTTTCTTTTCCAGGATCATTTCATCGGTGATGTTAGTTTCCAGACTCACTCGGGAATCAATTGGTCTCGTTGGATCAGCAGTGACAGATCATAACAATATCAACCATGCCAACACTGACGGTTAAGTCCCAACTTGCAGTCCAACCAACAGCACCGGAAGTGGGATGCGCCGCGACAGCAAATGCTCTCGTTATTGACCAACACTTTCGATTCTAGAGTGCTTCAATAAGCTATATATAAGATCTGGATGCTTGGTACATCCAACGACCCCCAAAACACCGACACCGCCTGTTTCATGCCATCATGGTGGTCCGCCAGCTGTCAGGCTGTCAGTCTAGGCCGCTTCTCAATCATTCCCCACACCTAATCACCGGCCTTAGTTTCTTTTTTTCCCTTCTGCAACTTCAGCTGA
Source organism: Aspergillus ochraceus (assembly GCA_004849945.1). NCBI lineage: Eukaryota > Fungi > Ascomycota > Eurotiomycetes > Eurotiales > Aspergillaceae > Aspergillus > Aspergillus ochraceus. The sequence goes on from SSOS01000002.1 coordinate 3,505,591, forward strand.
AAATCACAAGCTCGCTCGTTGCGTTGTGACACCCGCCAACATCCGCTCCCATGTGGTCGTCTTTGCTAGGAGGGCAGAAACGCCCGCCATGGCTATTACGGCTGCGCTCTTCTGCTGGTTTTATCGTCGCGACGGTCTGGATTTCCTTTTTCACGGTATGTCGCAGCTTGCGGAGAATCGCGAAGAGTCTCCAATCACGGCCATCATCGCCCCGGCCAATACCGAAACCCAGTACTAATGTCCATTTCAAAGGACTATTTTCTCTATGCCATGGTAAGCCGCGGCCTACAATTCGACAAATGCGCCGTCCACTCGCTAAACCCTCCGCTCCGAATAGATTGTCCCCGTCATGCCGACTGCCCTAGTCGACCGAGCCGGTGTACCGTATGAAGAGCGTATGTTCTCAATTCACTCTGGTCTGGAGGAAGCTTAACTGAGTGTGGCTCGACAACAGGGGAATACTGGGTTAGCGTGCTCCTCGTGTGCGAAGCCGCCGTCGCCTTCGTCTGCTGTCCCACTTTCGGCTACATGGTCGACGTCACTCCCACCCGCCAATTCCCTTACCTCTTGGGCCTGATCCTGTTGGGTGCCTCTATGGTTATCCTGTCTGTCGCTCATACTGTGGGTCTATTTGTTCTCGCGCGACTGATCCAAGGTGGTGCGACCGCCATGGTCTCGGTGGCAGGTCTGTCCCTACTGACCGACACGGTTTCGTTTGACAATCTCGGCCAGACCATCGGGTACTTGGGGTCGGCCATCACGCTGGGTTTTCTTTTGGGTCCACTGCTGGGAGGCATGGTATATGACGTAGCGGGGTATCAGGCGGTCTTCGGAATGGCCTTTGCCATCGTGGCCATCGATGTCATCATGCGGGTTGCGGTAATTGAGAAGAAGGTCGCGCGTCGCTGGACGGTCGATACGCCTGAGGGAGACCGTGAACCGGCGTCCCGTGAACCGGCCGATCGGGGATATGACACCTTTGCAAACCCCGGACCCGCGTCGGACGCAGGTCTTATCGGATCGCAAAAGCCAGCGCTTCTGCTCATCGCGCGACAACCCCGGGTGATAATCTCGTCGTGGGCTCTTCTCGTCCAGGGCGTGCTATATTCGGCTTTTGATTCAGTAAGCTATCCTTAGATCGTACTACCGGGTGGATGTAGGCGTTGGTGCTAACTCTGTAGACCATCCCGGTCTTTGTTGAATCGCGATTCCACTGGGGACCTTTCGGAGCCGGCATGGCGTTCCTGCCCTCCGCCATCACTGCTCTCTTTGAGCCTTATTTCGGTCAGTATATGCCGATCCGACACCCCGCATATGTTGACCCTCGCTAATGCAAGGGGCATGGAACAGGTACCCTGTCGGACCGTTACGGCGCGCGTCTCATTACCTTCCTGGGGTTCTTGCTGCTGGCTCCACCGCTCATCTGCCTGCGGTTTGTGGAGCAGAACACCACATCTCACGTCGTGCTCCTGCTGGTCCTTCTCGGCCTGATCGGACTGCTGATTAACTTGTGCATCCCGGCTCTGTTTGTCGAAACGCAGCAGGTTCTCGAGGATATGGAGCGCAGTCGACCGGGGGTCTTCGGCGAGAAGGGAGCCGTGGCGCAGGCATTTGGCATCCAGACGATGGCCCAGTTCATGGGACTGACCCTGGGGCCGCTGTGGGGTGGGTTCTCGGAATATCAGTATGGATGGAAGACCATGTCGTTGACGCTGGGGGTGCTGGCAGGCGGGACAGCGATTCCCATGCTGTGGCTCAGCAATGGGCAGAAGATGGAGGTAGAGGATGAGGAGAGGGAGCGCCTGATTGGAACATGAATATTGCTCGTAGTCCTACTTCGTATAGAAAAAAAGCACTGCCTAGACTCGTCGGTCAAGTGTGACATGTCCGACTCTAAAAGATAAACATCGGCCAATACGAAAACATGTGACTCCCTCTAGGCAGTCCGCGGACTCCGAATCAACTCCTTAAAAGTCTCCATGAAGTCTCCATGAAGTCTCCATATTCCATCTGTGTTACTCTGCACGTCAATTGCACCCGGTCAACATGGCGTCTCGATTATGCAATGCCTCGAGGCTAGGGAGACTATCCAGAACAACGGTAAGCCCACCTGTCCACCCTTAACCAAGTACTTCAACTCACCTAACCTAGCTCCCTAAATCAAGGTCCACCTTCCACACCTCATCCCTCCATCACCAACAAACAGCTCAATTCTACCTCCCCCATGAATCCGTACCCCACGCCGCGACGATCCTCGGCTTCCCGTCGCGACAATCCGTCTCCAAGGCCTTCCATCCCGGCACCTGTCGCGAGATCGTCGATCTAGCAGCGACGATCGCCGAGTTTGAGCCCGTCCGGCTGTATACCCGTCCGGAGGATATCGTCTCGGCGCAGGAACTGATCAAGCAGCGAATCCATCGCCATCCGGCCGGCACGAGTCAGTCCTTGGGTCTTAGCCATGACGGCCAGAACAGCCAAGAGAAGGGAAACAGCAGACCCGTTCTTGATCTCCCATCCCGAATCCAGATTATCCCTTGTCCGACAAACCATTGCTGGGTACGCGATACTGGACCGGTGTTCGTCCGTCCGATAGATATAGATAGAGATCTAAATCCTACTTTTTCCCCGACAACACAGCAACAGCAACAGCAGCACCGTTTCGCAATCGACTTCTCCTTCTGCGAATGGGGCAAGAAACATCTCGACCCTACCTTCACACCCCTCCCCCTCCCCGAAGATACCGACGACCCCAACACCACCTGGCCCATCCCCTCGCCCACCACTCTCGCCGAAAACAGAGACTTCGCAGCCCGTGTCATCGCCTCTTTCTCCCCCTCCTCATCTTCCTCCACGAACACCACCACTACCACCATAATTACCACCCCCCTCCGCCTCGAAGGCGGCGGGATCGAAGTCGATGGCCAAGGAACATTCTTCGCCACGGAAAGCAGTATCTTCTGCCCGCAGCGCAACCCCTCCCTGACGCGCGCGACAGCCGAGAAAGAACTCAATCGTCTCCTTGGCGTGCGCAAGTTCATCTGGTTTCCGGGTCGTAGCGGGCTAGATGTCACGGATGCGCATGTCGATGCATTGGTTCGGGTCGTCAGGCCGGGGGTCGTGGTGGTTTCGAGACCGTGGAGGTATTGTGATCATGATCTCGATTATGGTTCTCGTGGGGATGGGAGGGAGGAGATGACATCTACGTCTACGTCTACTAGTGATGAGATTAGTAGGGAAACAACACGCCGCGAATGGAAACGCAACTACTCCGAGATCCTCACAATCCTTTCCCGCGAAACAGACGCCCTCGGTCGCCGATTCGAAGTGCATGAGATCGAGGAGCCGGATCCGAAGTATCTGACAACACAACGACAGGGTACTAGCGCTGCTCCTGATGCTACTGCTGCTGTTCCTATTACTGAGGAAGAAGGGGAGGAAGACCCGGCAGCATCATATGTCAATTTCTACTTCGTCAACGGGGCCGTCGTGATGCCGGTGTTTGGGGACCCCGAGGCGGACGAACGGGCCGTGCGGACGATGCGGCGGTTATTGCCGGAGAGGGAGGTGCGGACGGTGCGCGTGAACTGTCTGCCCAGGATGGGCGGCGTGTTGCATTGCGTTACGCAGCAGGTTCCTGCTCTCTAGGGACTTTACTCTCTAGGGTCTCTAGTTTGGGAGGTAGAGAGATAGAGAGATAGTATAGTATTGTGTAGTGCAGTGTAGTGTAGGATTAGCTTCAGGTTCTCCACTCAAACATACAGACATAATAGAATGTGGGTTAAAGAAACGATGGTTGAATAGCCAATCCCAAATCTAGTTTTATCTCCTTTTCAACATACAGTCCGAATCACACTCCACTGGGGCCCTCATATCTTCTTGGTTTTGTCTTCATGTCTGGCATGGCCCTCTTCAAGCACATGATATACATCCAAACCACCCATATGATGTACAAGATCAGAGTAGAGTAGAGAAGAGAAGAAAAGAGAAGAAAGGGTAAGAATATCCCGAGGAAAGAAGCAAAGCAAAGAAAGAAAAGCAACAAAGACATCGTCTTTTTGAGAATTTGACTGCTTCAAATACCAAGTCCAAGAGAGAGAACGAAAAATAAAAAAAGACCCAACCAGCCAAAAACGCCATCCCATGCTTGAATTCAGTTCCAAACGCCCAGTATCATATCCGTCGAAGAAATTTTTAAAAGCGGTAAAAAAGAAACAAAGAAATCTCGCAGAGTTCGTAAGTTCCAAGAATCCTCAAAATCGAGACAAAAAGCTCAACCGGAAAACGCAAAGAGATAGTATGTAGAGGGTAGAGATGGTTTTCACAAACTCAGTTGATCAATACTTCCGACTCGTGTGCTTCCACCCAACCGGCCACCCCCCTTGGTCACCATGCCTAATCGATAGAACCGCTCGTCCCCGCCGGGCGTCCTCCCCCCGATATACCACTTCTCCGGCCCCAGAGCATCCCGGAACCCGCCGGAGCCGTTGGAGCTATCGCTGCCGCGACGTTGACGGTTATGGCCACTGGCTATAGGGATGGGGGTCGAGGATGAGGCTGGGGTGGCTGGCGGGGAGGAAGGAGCCGTAGGGGAGTCTGCGGCGGCAGAGGTCTGATTGAGGGGTGTTCGGGGGTGGGAGTTTGGTCGAGAGTGTGCGGATGAGGAAGAAGTCGAGGCGGAAGGGTGGTGGTGATGATGATGATGATAGTGATGAGTTGTCGTGGAGCCGGGCTCCGGAGAAGAAGCACCGGAGCTGCCCGCCTTTGTGGCTATCGCTCGAGCATTCTGTGCTATTTGAGAGGACGGTCCCGTTGCTGACTGCGTGCCCGCCGTGGAGGCCTTATAGGTAGACTGGGCGCGAAAGGCCGCGAGGAAGTTGGCCAGGAAAGGCCTGTTGGTAGACATGGCAGATGGGCTGTGGCGGTGGTCTTGGTTATCAGAATCCGGCCTTCTGGTGGACATATAAACACACGCGGCACCCCGTCCGGTTAGGATTTTACAGTCTGGTTTGTCTGATATTGAGCAGATTCGAAAGAAGAAATCAACGAGGACGGGTTAGTGAGATGAGGTATGGAGGAGGGGGTGTGGCTCCTTTGCGTCACTGGTGGATGTTGGCGAGATGATGTAGAGACAACGAATCCGCAGTGAGTGATCAGTCTTCTAGATATAGACAGATATAACCCCTAGGGCGATGAAGGCAAACGCGACCTCGACTGGAAGGACCTTGGAGGAGCGAGGAGACAGGAATTTAAGGAAACGAAGGAGGTCGAGGGCCGGGAAGTCGTTATTCTCCGAGGCGTCCCGTTGCCGCTGAGGCGGAACCACCAATCATCAGAGACGGATATCGGGCGGCGCCAAAGCAAAGTCGGGAGTGACGTCTTTGGCTGTGGAGAGGAAGAATCCAAGAACAGCCCCGCACCAGCGAGAAGAAATTAGTCAAAGATCAAAGAACGGACTATCTGATTTGATCCGGGGAGAACGCGGGGTTGACGAGGAGAGGAGGGGAAAGAAGAGAAAAGAGAGAAGAGAAGAGAGAAGACAAGAGAGAAGAGCAGCCGGTTTGCGGCATTTCCCGGAGCCTCCCCCGAGATCACATGCCGTCATTCATCGGACAAAAGGGTGCCAGTCACTACACTATACGTCTATCCGCCGGTCTTGGATCGTAATCTTTCCCTCATTATGGCTCTTGGATCTAATCACATAAGTCTATATTCTAGCTTTTGGTCCCCTGTCTGGTCCCCATAGGATCGATAGAGTCCGATCCCTCCGCATGGGAAGACAGGAATGTAAAATGCAAGCTGACACAAATGGAGAGACAATCAGACAACCGACGTATGGAACATCATGTGGGCTGACCAGGGGCAATGCATCAAAGTCGATGGACACGCAAAGAAGCCCTCGCTGGAGGGGGGCGTCACATCGTCCAGGAGCAACCCAGCCACAGAAAACGTTTGGAATAAAACAACACGTTGCGGATTCTTCGCAATCAACGCGCAACGGGAAGAGAACGAGGTGAGAAAGATGAAGATAACACAACCAGATGAAAGAGTTACCACAGAAAGGAAAAGATAGGAAATGGAAACAAGCATACATCTCCCCATGGCCCCCGTCTCCTCCAGAACCAGAAATGAAAAAAAGAAAAGAGAAAAGAAGAACACTCATATGTCCGAAGGGAAGATGCATAAGCTACTTACACGGGTGGACTGAGAAATGAACATGCGGATCGAGACGGCCGTGACGTTTAGACAAACGATCCCAAGCACAGTCGATGTTCATGCGACTCGGGATTCAACAGCAAGGGAAAGGAAAAAAAATGACGGGGAACGAGGTGTTGACAGAAGCCCTCCCGTAAGATCTTTTGACACTGACAAAGCAGCAGAGACGAGGAAAAATCGAGGAAAAACGCAAGGCACAAAATCAAGAAACCACATGCCCAAAGTCTATGATTGGACGCCGGAGAAAAACCACACACACCAAACCATCGGCCCACTCATAATGGATGGAAGCAAATCAAAACAAATCCTGGACCGCCGCAAAGTTGCACTCGCCGTAGTAAATCAAGATCAATGATGCTGGCACGGTTTTTTCGAGAGAAATAGCAAAATATCAAAGAACAAGCCGAACAAGAAACCCGCAATGGATGAAGAAAAAGATGGCCTTTTTTTTCGTAATAAAATCGATGATGGGATGCCGCGATGTGAATGAGCTAACGCCGAAAGCTCACTGCACCAGGCCTATGCGAAATGATAGAAACTTTCTCCCACTTTCTTGTGTCTTTTGGCGCGAGACGCAGGCGATTCTTTCGGAACTCCCTAGATCCTGAGGAAGACGAATAGGATCGCTAATCGTTCGTAAAGAACGCCGGTTCCACACACAACCTGTAAACAAAAAAGATGATTGAGCTGCTTTCATTTTTCAAGGGTTGAAGAGAGAGAGCAAATAAGAAAAAGCTCCGATTCGTTTTAACGTGCACATCGTTATATTGAGCTTCGACTCAATCGGCCATCACGCATCCACCTTATTTCGCCACTATTGACGCGCGGGCTGAACGGTGCCTGAATGTCGTTTGTCAGTCACCAAAAACTAAAAATGGAAAAACGAGATTTTACTTACCGTCGCCGCCCAAAGTGGTCGATGCCAGATAAAGTCCATTCATTCCGCCCTCCTGGGGACCAGCGGTGGTGGTGGGGTAGTACTTCCGCTCGGCGTCGACGTGAGCGTGGATCGGCTCCTGGCCAGATGCCATGGACTGGGGGAAAACGGGGTTTATGTACCCATCGGAAGCTCCGGGCTGAAACATCGAAGTCCAGTCAATTTCGCCAGTGTGATGGGGAGTGGGCCCAGACATAACTGGGCGTTTGGGATCTTGCACGACCGGGGGTTTTACCTGCTCAAGTGAAGGACGGTCCACGTTCAGATGCTGGCCCGACGCATCGGTACCAGGCTGAACGAGGTAGGGGTTCTGCTTGGGAGCAGCCAACCAGGGGCCCCGCTGAGGCGCCTGTCCAGGGGGGAACGCGTCCTCGGGCTGTCCACGGCTCATCCCGTTGACAGACGACATCGAAAAGCCCAAAGGCTGCTGGTCCGGATACCCAGGTCGGCCGTGAGCCAGGCCGTTTCCGTTCACGGCTCCGTCAGCGTAAGGCGCACCCGGCATCCCATTGGGAGGGGGAACGGCAGCGTTGACTTCATCCTGAACCGGCTTGGCATTGGCCGCAGCTTGGGATCTCTTCAAGTGTGCCTGGGGATGAGACAAGTGAGTCGCACCGGTGGGGTTGCCGCGACGTAACGAGCACTTCTGGAAATGGCGCTTCAAGATATCACTTCGGGAGAAAGTGTCTTTGCAAAGAACACACATGTAAGGGCGATCACCAGTGTCTGTAGGAAGAAAAAAAAAAGTTAGTGACGATGAATTTCAAGATTATCCGGAGCGCGCGCGGCTTCCGATCAATCGGAACCAGATGAAACAACTTACGTCTAAGCAAATGACGCTTCAGATGCTTGGCGTGAAGATATGTTTTGTTGCAATGCGGGCAAGGGAATTTTCCGTCAGCATCCTTGGCCGGAATCGTGGTGTTCTTCGCGCTGCCATTGACGCCATTCGCGACGGGGGCGGCGCGTCCGGGAACGCTCGGGAGGATACCGCGACGGCCCTGAGATCCCACCACCTGAGTGCGGGGAGGTTCCTTTGCACCATAAGGACTAGCACCGTTCGCGCCCGCGACCGGATCGGGGTTCATCCAAGGGGATCCCTTGCCATCGGAGTAGCTGAAGGCGCCCGAAGGGAGTCCGGAGTAGTCAGGACGGCGGTCCCGCGGGGGCGCCGGAGCAATCGGCTGCGGGTAGGTCTGGGCGCTCGACGCGGGAGGCAACACACTGTGAGGCGGAGGGTAGGGTTGCGACGGCTGAGGCTGCGCCTGCGGATTGGGGTGGGAGAGGAAAGACGACGGAGGCAGGCTGCCCACACTGGTATGAGGCATTATGGGAGCGGCGGAGGACGCGTAAACATCGTGAGTAGTGGTGGGATACCTCGACAGATCCGGCCTGTACGGCGGCTGGCCCATGTAGGAATGAGGGGCAGGGGATTGACTGTGATGAGGCTGCAGCGGGGGGAGGGTATGCGGCTGGGACACCGGATACTGAGGCTGCATGCTGTATTGAGGAGGCATTGGCATACTCGAGATAGGTGTCGAGGAAAGAGGCGTGGAACCCTGGGGGAGACTGGTGGATGGGGGCCGTGATGGATGAGATCTAGGATCCATCGTGAAGCGGAGAGAGAGGGGTGACGCGTGAGAAAGAGAAATAGGGCTGGACTGGCAAGCAAAAATTCACGGTATCCCGATCATCGATTTCCAAGCGAGAAATCCTTTTTTTCACTGGAAGGTTTGTCTTCTGACGAGAGGCTGCGCGAGATGTGTAACAAGCGTGCCAATGCCGAAAATTTTTTTTCGCGATCGAAATCCTGATCACTGCCTTGTTTTCTCTTCGAAGTTCTTGTCTTCCTGATATCCTTCCTTTCTTTTGTCTTTCCTTTCTTTCCCTCGTCGAGAAGTTCTGTCTTCTGGGTTCTTTCTTCCTTTCTTTTCCGTGGACAGAATCAATGGTCTGAACCCGACGCGGAGATAGGACGGAGCGGAAAGGACGTGGTCAGGATAGCAAATTCCAACGGGCGATCAATTCCTCAGCCAGCCGACAGTGAAGAATCCTTGCAGTCGACGACAAAAGGGCGTTCAGGATCAAAAGCGACTCCACTGCAGAAAAGAGATGAGGATGAGGTCGAGATGCTTAATCGTGAATTCCCCACGGTCACCCACCAGGAAAATCGAGTTGTGTGGGAACTTCTTTTTATCCGCACGTTGTCAAAACAGTCAATGGTTCTGATCCACCAGGGAGGCGGCGTGTAGGTGGGTCTAACAACAACTGCTAGAAGGGAAAAAAATTGCTAGCCAAATTTTGCTTCGCGTCAACAATGCGCGGGATTGACCAGGGATTTTTCTCCAAATGGACGAAAGGGAATAGTATAAAATACGAACTCTGCCAGGAACGACACGTATAAGGTCCGGAGGTTAGAGAAGCAGAAGAGAGAGAAGAGAAGGTGAAGAAAAAGAAAAGGAAAAGGGAAGAGGGAATCGAAAAAAAGAAAAGCGAGAAATAAAATGTTCCCAAAAAAAAAAAAGAAAAGGAAAGTGAAAAATAAAAAATGAATAAAATAAAATAGTAAAAAAAAAAAAAAAAAAAAAAAGGTAAATTAAATTTCCAAAAAGACAGCACCCAGGGTAGCCGTCTAGTCACGGAGAATGGAGGGAGAAGGAGGGGGGCGACGAACGGCGGCGTAAAGTTAAGAGCGATGAGTAGAAGAAAATGTCAAATTTTTAGAGAAGAATTTCTAGCACGCTCTGCTCCTCTTCTGCTTTTCCCTTTCTCTCTTTTGTGTTCAGAAACATATATTGATAATTTCTGTGCAGGATAGGAGAAGCAAAAATACCAAAATCAAAAAAGATAATTAATTGAAGAAGGTTGAGACTTGTGAGAGGGACGGGCGGTGACGATCGTAACTCGAGGAGGCAAAAAGACCACGCAAAAAATAATAAAGACGATATTTTTTATTTTATTTTTTATTACCGTGTTTCCGTCAGCAACACCCAACGTTTGGGACGGCTGCTGGTGCCGTTGACCTGATTCGTGCCTCACTCGGTTTCCGAGAATAAGACAAGAGCCGAGCAGTCCAAAACTTCCATTTGATCTGTGTATTTTATTCGTAGAAGTATGTAAGTTTACCGTTAGCAGCAACAGTTGAGGGGGTTCTACGGTTGGCCTTGCTACCCTTTCTCTGGCTCATAGAGAATGATCAAAGGGAAACGGCGGCATCGGCTTAATCGACGAGAGTTAATTCCGAAATGTCGACCGGGAAAGGAGGGAAGAGATAATGAAAAGTACCACTGAATTTGGTTGGCAGCAGCGGCAAGCAGGGGAAAGTTGAAATCGCCGTTCCGGGAGGTGCGGTTGGCTGTGCTGCCCTTTTTTTTTCATTTTCATTTTCATTTTTATTTTCGTTCGGGGAATGACGAGGTGGTTGGCAATGAAAGAATCGGACGTGTGCCGAAGACAGCCATCGGGGGGTACCTCGGCGGTACCCTGGCCGCATACAGCTACGTAAAAGATACTTGGCATTGACTTCTCGTTACCGGCTTACAGGAACAACGCAAGCGGATAAGTGTACTCTTCTAGCCCAATGGACTATTTTAGAACTGAATGATATACGGCGTACACCTTACGGCGTATGATCCGGATAATTCATTAAAAAAAAAAAAAAAAAGAAGCAGTCATAAGAGTCATAAATCGCAAATATACTCCGAAGACCAGGATTAGAAAGGTTCAGAGACAAGATGAGGGGATAGGCGATTGCGAATATCAAAGAAAGAGGGGTGATAAGCTGATGGAGGGGCGGGTGGCCCTACCCAGGTATTATTATTACACTTTACACCGTACATCCTCCCCGAGAGGAAGCGCTACTCCGTAGTAGGGAGGAGGGAGGGGGGAGGTGAGAGGTTCGTGAGAACCGGTTGCCTTCAGAGGCTGCTTCCAGGCCGGCTCTACTGTACGGTACTTACGACGGTCAGTACGTACGGCCTTGATACTTCCCGACTCTCTTCCGCTCTTCATCCCTTTTCTAGTTTCTATTCTCTTCCAACTGAAACATCCCAGCTGCGTTGGCCTGTTGGGGTGCGTCAGGGGGAAAGAAACTCAGGGGTTAATACGGTGTAGGTTGGCATATCTAGCAGATGAGTCCTCTTAATTGATATCGTTTCCCTTTCATTAATTCCCCTGGATGCTTCATGACGGCTCCAAAAATCCAAAGCATACTCCGTAAGGCGGATGGATGGATAGACTCCTGCATCACATTCTCCGCAATTTGACAGTCCCGCTGGCCCAATATTGGCTCCCTGGGCGCTCAGTCCTCATGGCACATCCACAATCCCACATGAGCAGGGACAGAACCTTATCAAGGTTATCTTTGTGTGAGTGGAGAGTGACAGCCTTGTTCCTTGAAGATTCGAACAATGGTAACTTGCCCACTTGCTCCGCCCGAGGTGGAAATACCCATCTAGATACAGTTAAGGTATGTAGATTGGAAGAAGATGGATCTGGAGTTGATGGGGCTTCATCTTCTGCCGCTGTCATTTCTTCAGGGCCACCTTTTCTACGTACTTTTTGATTCGTAGCCAAACCCTCTCTCTCTCTCTCTCTCTCTCTCTCATGCGGGCATCTATCGGCGCCTATCCCTCCACTACTCGTCACCTTCCCACCACTTCATCCAGCTTAGTGTACGAGGGACTGCATATGATATACCTGCGGTGTTACAGTCGACTCAACGGTTGATATGCATCATATGCTATTTTATGCTGGACTTGTCGAGTAAAAACGCTCTCGGGAAATGCATTGACGTCATCAAAACGCTTGAGTATGTACTCTGTACCTCCAAACCGGCTCAACCGTTTCCTTCGAAGGTCCGTGATCGAGACTATATATATGTCGACGGTGTACGTCGACAATCCGTCACGAGAAAGAGGATTTTCCATCCACACACACATCGAGCAATGACGTTGTTCCCGACAATCCGTAGGTGTTTGGGCCTTTTCCACCCAGCAGAAATCGCGCCGGGTGACTGAATAATATCAAACCACTCAAGCACAGTGCTTCTGCATAAAGACACCGTCTAGACCTTAATTCGTACTTTTGCCTCCCCGCGCGTGGCAGCAACCGGTCCAATTGACAAATTCTGGCATCGCCACGCACTTGATTCCATCTTGCAGGCAGACACTAGCATTGGCTCTTTTTTCTTTTACTGAAGCCAGCGTTAAAAAAATATCGCTCGAGGTCTCTTCCGTGGTTCCAATAAGTCGTATCAAATCCTTGCCACTTTCAAACAGTAATAATATGTAAAAAGTCAAAGTGTGATAAGTCACATTGCCTGGTTTTTTTTTGGTCAAGGCCAGTAGTGCTTAGCAGCGACGAGCATATAGCAGCAACAGCAAGTGTCATTCTTTTTGATGAGTATTCAAACCATTCTGCAACATCCGCAAGTAGTACCTGACCAGATGGGTCCCTCCCTTTGTTTTTACTTTTTAGGCTTCACAAAAAAAAAAAAAAAGATTCGGCGGCTAGATATTCTCCACCAGGAGATTTTCGCTGGGAGCTTCTCCCGCTTCGATTGTGGACCTTCAACCAGTTAGGTGAGGAGAAGAAGTGGGATCGATGGATTTGCAGGTTGATTTATTTCCGATTACATCTCTATCTGATCTTACTTCTGGCTTTTTTGTGCGAAGCGGCGGACAGGGAAGCGTCATTTTGCAGGCTTCCGAGACCACCAATGTAGAGATAAATTATTTAGGGCTCCATTTCAGTAGTACTCAGTAATGCGACGACGCAGAATGGAAATAGAAATCCAAATTCTTGGGGACATTGGTGGTACCGGCTACCGGTATTTCCGGATAAAGCATTCCGTAATAACGCTCGATGGTCGCGGAGGGATTACCAGGAAATATTCCGATTGTGTACACCGTACGGAGTACGCATCTATTGTCATTTATTTTTTTTTTTTTTTTGGTCGCGGAGAACTTCGGGTGCTTGGATGGCCGATGCGGTCATAGTATCTGGCATCTACCAGCGAACCAAGGTGGGAGCAACAGTAGGTAGCAAGCTGAGACCTGCCTGCGTAGCGGCGGACATGAGCGTTTCATTTGATTCGGTTAATAGACTAAACCCAATCCCCCCCAAAGTCAGTTAATTAGGGAAATTATGAAATTATACGCTTTCCCATACTGCGGTACGAATCCTTTTTATGCTTTTCTCGTCCATTCTAAATTTCTGATTGAGTAATAGATTAACTCATACTTTTTATGTTATTTTTATTCTTATTTTTTCATTCGAGCGTGCCACCATCCGTGTTCACTTGTTCCAGCGTTACTCTGTCTGTATTATTAATATTGACTACTCCGTACTGTTGTACTGACGGAGTATGCGATGTGCATTGCCGCTGGGCTCGCCCGAGTTGCCACTTTGTGTGAAATTCCAAGGAAACAATCCACCCTTAGACTCCCGGCAACCCTGCACCTCGCCCAATGTGGCGGTCCGATCACGGCAATGGGCTCCACCAGAGGAGCCGATGGCCCGCTCATGGAAACTTCCACGGAGACCATCCACTTTGGACTTAACTCAACTATCCTGGCGGTGTGGAGTGATCGTACTATGCATCTTGCAGAGTTGAGGATACCATTTATTATCGTCTATAGACTAGAGAGTACTGTCTAACAGTTTCGGTCGAGAGAAGTAGACACTATCATGCCGTGGAGAGTAGTAGACTCAGGTACTAGGTAGCTAGAGTGTCTTTTACGGAGTCCTCGGGTCTCGGTGACCTAGAAGGGGGACAGGATGAGATGCTACTACGACGCACTACTCAGCGCATACGAGAAATGTCCGAGTTTGATCGTCAAGGGGTCCATTATCATAAAGCTTGGCATTCGCTTGCTGAGGTGTTTAACAACATTAACAGAGGGCATTATCATATTATGATCACGATCGGAAGCATATGATGGTGATTTTTATTGATTATGTCTTACTTGCGGCTTTATTTCAGGGCAGCTTTCCCGAGGCCGTCTACGGTGTAGACCGTAAAGTACATTTGATACCAGGAGGTGGCCGGAATACCTCCCAGTTCTTCCGGATACGGATACTGCTCGTCGACGGGTTAGCAAGCAGTGTGTCCTGGTTATCAAATCCTTCGAACTTTCGCTGAGGAATTTCCGTATTGAGGAGTTGGCAGAGTGGGAGAGCAGAAAACCAAGGCTACAGTATATTGAAGTGTAGAGTAACAACGACTACTGAGGCTACTTCGAGTACTATCCATGGATGAAGGATATGGTAGCCAAGGGACCGATATCCTGCGCGTGCAGATAAAAAAGGGTTAAACCCTGTATGCAATTCGGCGGCCAACTCCAATCAAAACGTAAGGCTACGTGGCAAGGATCAATAGTCCTGGATTGCAGCCAAACCGTGACCGGCATCACCAGGCCCAAAAATTCAGAAGAATAATAGGAAGAATAATTATCAGTGATCAATATGGCATGTAGCCGCCGCCGCTCTTCCCCTCCTTCCCTGTCACTTTTACCACATAACATTTGCGAGTGGAAAAGCGACTAATGTCCATGCTAACCATCATCTCAAGGACCTCCAACCCTAGGAGTTGACGCTACTGCACGACCTGCGTGCAGATCGCCTCTCTCTTTTTTTATTTTGTATTTTTTTTTGATTAATTTTGCACTCTGCATCTGCATTTTCTTGCCGCCCGAATCCGGGAGCGACTCATGGGCATCCCAACTTACCGCAGCTCATCCGTCAAGCGAAGGAAATTTCACTCATCCTCGGTCGGCACTTTTACCCTGGGAGGCTGGTTTTTCCGGAGCACGCCGGAGTAAAGCCGAAGCCAAATCTGGACCGCCCCCATTTAATGCCGATCGGGGCCAATCACAGGCGCGGCGCTGCAGTACCGAACGCCACCCACTTCATGCCAAGGGATCTTGACTTCGTTAGGGGGTGGTCTGAGGTGGTCATGGATCTGGACTGCATGAGATGATATAATCAGTTTATCTGGGATTTTTGTTCATTTGAGTTCGTTCGTTGGGCGGTTTTTATTTTGTGTTTTTATTTTGGGTTTTTTTTTACGGAATAGTCTGCGCAAGATTGTCGAACTAGTCCGTTGCTAGTAGGTTTGTACCGCTCCATATACGCATACGGTGTACAGTACATCCTCCGTCTCGGAGTTAGGGCTAGCAAAATTGAAAACCAAATGATAAGTATTTGTAAAATGTAAGCGGAGGAAAGGAAGGAGGATTGACTACCTCCGACTAATAGTAACGATATCCTAGAGTCTTGAGACTCTGAGACTCTGAGTCTTGACTCGGCCTCGCTACTTGCTGCTATTGACTGGCTGACCGCATCATGCACCCTGCACCCGGGGGCCCCTGCAACGCTACCTACAGCCAACCCATGTTCCTTTTCCCGGCGATTCTGGTCGTGCCGAATCCGACCAGATGCCCGAAGTTGCCGACACCCCTCTTTCTTGCACTTCTTTTCGCGAGAAGTTCGCAACCAATCGTGTGTCATGGCTCGACTCCGGACGAACAGGGTGTTTACGGGCGGCTGCGAACACTCAACTCGGTAAACTAAGTTAAGTACCTTATGCGACGTGCGTCCGCGACTTTGCACTCTTCAATTTTACAGGTAGATACGTTCATACTGTACGTACATCCATCACTTCCTACAATAGTAAGTACTGTAGTCCTGGGTATAAGCGGCAGGGACAAGGTTCGCCCAAGGCCGCGCGTCACAGAAAAATACTCTGTAATCTTATTTTTGTCTGAAACTGAATCCTGAGAGTAATCAAAATAAATACTCCAAATAATCGGCAGGGAAAATGAGACATCGCAGGATGGAATGTTGTGGCTGATTGAGGCGTGATTGAGGCGGCAGGGATGAATTCCCACTCTCCACGGGGGTTGACCTTCCTTCCGTATGCAGGTGTAGAACATGAGATGAATTGGAAATACTACGGGATAGAGACCATGAAGAGCCCTGGTTTGTTTGACAGTTGTTCATATCTTGGTCTAATGATAATACTGATGATGATAACAATCTCGCCGGAATTAAGTCCATGATCCTCGTTTAGTCGAGGTACAGGACCTACAGTCTACACCATACGGAATCCACCATACAGAAAACGTCGCATTACTGGAAACGGTCTAGCGCATCACCCCCTGGTCAAAGGAACACGGGGAGGTCGACGCTATACTCCGTCTTCATATCCGCGAATGTACGATGTTTCTTGGGTTGCAAGCCCACAAAGTCACAAGACAGGGCTGATATCAAGGAGTAAGGCAGCAGCGTATTGAGGCTAAACTAGCCAGAAGTTTAATGGTTGGAGGCTTTATCCGCGACCGCCGTTCTGTCCGAACAACGAACGATTTCCGAATGCCCAGCCTCTTAGATGGAACACTGGTGCATTGGCTCACTCGTCGTCAGGTTTGGGAGGGAGTGTTTTACTATTGAAATTGAAGATGACATGCTGGTCTCTCTCCTATGTCGGATTGGGGATAGAGTGTTAACTGTTCAGACTACGTGCATACTGACCGCAATATCAGGCCTTGATTAAAGCTTGATTGTCAGGATAGTAGGGGTATTCTGATCTGCAATTGCATGTTAATCTCCAACTCCAGTCTGCTATGTGGATATGAGCCGCCTAATTGGCGATTATGGATAGGCTCAAATCTCACTGATTATACATAAACAACAACAATCACCATGCAGGCGTATGGAGTCTATTGTACTTTTTTCTACTCCGTAGGTACCTTACTCCGTAAATGAACCTCTACTTCGTAGTTGCACATGGATATATTTTGACAACGCTCCAGCCCACATAACGTAGCTCCACTTCCCCCTCAGTCTCTAGCTCGCCAACCCTATCAAGTACTCACCAACTTCTACACTATCAGCGTGCAGCCACTCCAACGTGCCTAACATTGGGCATTTGCCAATTCCTCACATTATCAGGCAGGGCGCCGGAACATTTCCAGAAGAGGAATGAGGCGTGAATCCAACAGTCACGATGTAAAACTAGGTCGACATCACCGGCGATAATTTACGTCAGCCCAAACAAACCCCCCCCCTGTGTTAACGAACTAACTTAACTAGCTAAATGCTAACTAACCGTCCGCCACCGACACCATTAGAAATCATCGGGCAAAACCCGTCCCTCCGATCTCTCCGTGGTTAGGAGACAAAGGATTCGGATTTACACAGTGTACATAGCCCTCTCCGACAGGATTGATTGCGTGCTCGTATTTTTACTTGTCCTTGGGTGAGGAATGGAAAAAAGGGGGAGACATCGAAACACATGTATGGAACAATCTTCGTCCTTACAGACAGGATACATTACCTACATACAGAAATACCCCTGGTCGACTCTCAGATGTGTACTCTTCTTCCCTGCCCCTGTCAATCGCCGAAGTCGCCATCCCACAGCCTTCCGGCGCCCTGACTGATCATGGGATCGGAGTCTAGACAAAAGCTTAAGATAGAGCAGGCTGTGTTTTTCTACGGAGTACTCCGTAAGTCTGATATGGATAAGAATAGTAATCTCTACGAGAGCATAATCCATGTGCGTACGTCAGTGCGATCGTGCATTATCTGATCACGTATATCTTTTCCAACGGTAAGTGGCAACACAAGGCAAATCAATGGCTATCAATTGGATAGTTCATGAATATCGACACGCTAGATTGTAGATACACCATTTGTGCCTTGGTAAGGCGCTCATTCATGACGTCGAAGAAATTCCCCCTTAACCCTGGTTTACCAGTCGATCAAAATCAAATACGAGATGGATGCCGACTAAATCGGGAAATTTGATGTCTTGCTTTGATGGTCGACCGTACCTTAAACACCACGCGCTTCCAGTCGGTAACTTTATATATAGCGTGTATACGTACATAGAGTTACGAACAGAGTCAGAGTTATTGCCTAATGATCACCCGCTTCTTACCTCATAGTTTGAACTTACTCCGGTGTAAGTGGTTATTGTATCCTGCACCTGTAGTAACCCGAGGATCGCAATAATCACACCCCAATCATCCAATTCCACAATGCAGCGGGAAAGTCCTCGCGCAGAATATGTACGGAGTACCTGCAGGAACAGAATCCAGCAATGACAATTCGCAAGGCCGGCGCTTTTGGATTTTCATTTGTCCAGAAAATTCCGGTGGGGAGGTGGATCGAGAGGGAGGGGAAAGTCAGTAGCCACAGGGGAGTTCCCTGTCAGCGGGAAGTGGTTTCATCGTGTACTCTAGACTCTCTAGCTTCTTGCTTGCTTTTGTTCAATATTAGATAGGAAACTTTGTTCTGCGATATATATCAGAAACATTTTATCTCCCTTCTTTCTATATTTATTTCTAGTTTGTTCTAGTTTGTCTTGCGTGTTGATACCTTATTGACATGCACTGTATATTTCTATGGTAGCGTTTTGGTAGACAGCGTTATGGAGGTCTACACCGTAGTGCAGGTCCACTTGATCTAAACGAAGTGATCCTCTCAGCATCCACATATAGGGTCGGATCTGGACTCTATCACAACATCCCTGCAGGTAGATGGAGCACGAACATAAATAGCAGCAACACTTGACAATTGATATATCTACCGAAAACATATATAGCGAAAAACACATCTTTTTCTAGTTAATATAACTACTATGCATATATTAATTATGAGCATCTATCGTCTCTACTCGAAAGACCACCCAGGAAATCAAGAAAACCCACTCTCTGAAACATGTGCTATGCAGGGGCTCTCAGGACACACCTACATCCTACCTGGCCAAGTGCCTCATACATATGGAGTACAGTACATACATAAGAATACATATAAGTGGACAACTCCCTACGCCGTACGGCCTCGTACCAACCAGTCAACCCGAGAGAAGCCCATACCTACATACCTACATAATACATAACACCTACATGCATGCATCATCGAGCACAGACGCATCCATGCTGCATCCCAGACAGAGTCTAGACACCCACCGCAAGGATACCTGCATGTGAGCTGGAGGTTCTGATAGGTCCAAACGCGCCCTGCCCTGCATGCTTTTAAATTGCTATTTATTATCCATCCCGTTTCCTTGGGTCCTGATTGATGCGCCCGCCGCGTTGCGCTTTGTGATACGTCGCGAGTCAATGATTCCCGGTCACTTACCTGCCTGCCTTGAGTACGCGAGTAGGTAAATTGGGTGTGTTGTTGGGAGAGTTGGGGGGTGAGGGATGAGGATACTGTTTCTATTCTGCAGCGTTGAGGTCTCTTTGGGGAGAGAATATGGAAGTATATATTGAGCTGTGGGATACTTACTCCGCACTGGGGCGCTTTGGTCTCTTGTTTGAGGCTTTAATTCGTGTCACGCTCATGCCCCTCTCTCCTTACCTCCAAGTCGCGATGTTATCCTTTTGATCTTTTGAGCCGGACGAGAAGTTCTTAATAGTGGGTGCTGAAGTCGAGTATAAGGTGTGAGATGAATCCTTTTTTCGCATCTCCCTCCTCAATGGGTGCGTTATCTCGCTATTAATGCTGAACAAAACCGTCTCGGACGTCTCGATCTCCAAGGTCAATATCCCTTCCATAACACGACTATGATGAATCTTCGTCCCCAGCATGATCATCTCTCCCTCGACATCCTTCTCCAACCCCTTCGTCGTAATCCTGCTGGGTTTTCTGATGGGCACTATTCCGACGTCTTTCCCAACGAGGCCCTCATCATATTCCCGCACCCAAATTCGATGACGACCGGGCTTAAGGAGAATCAACAGGTCTTTCCCTGTGACGAGAAAGACCCTCCCCCGAGCATAGTCCGGTCCCGGCTGGAACAGATGCAGATAATGAATCAGGCGAAGTCCATGATCTACGCGACCACCGAGATCTCCAATCATCACAATGTCGATGTTTGCGGCGTAGCTTTTCCGGATCCAGTGGACAGCTTTATCGGGGCCATAGAGATCCTGGTCACAGTATTCGACCACTTGTGTAGGGTTTAGGGAAGCGGTGAAGTGTTCTCGAGCATCAGGCCGGAGTGAGTCCAGGCCGCCGACGATTACGTCTAGGTTTGTCTATCGCAGGTTAAGGCTTAGTTGTCGGTTGATATCAGCACTGGGCTGCTTTTACATACATCCGGAACGAATGAGCTCGGAACACATTGGAGCAGATCGTATATGCGATTTGCCCCGCCATCAGCTGCTACGCGTACACGAGCTAAGCGCAATCAGTTCACCTCACGTTCAAGCAGGGTGGGAGCGTCAAACCGTTCTTCCATAATGAATCAAGTTTTGGGACAGGGGTGAGGGGGCAATTAAGGAGAAGTAGAGCAAAGTCGGTACGCTGCACTCGCTTGAATCGAGTATGGTGTGTGAGGTTGAGAATATGCCACTCGAAATGGGCGGTCATAGTTAAACGTTTGAAACTGCTGTGGAGTAGGAGAGCGAGTGATGGACCTTTACATAGTGAGTAGGTTACCTATAGGGAAGATCAATGACTACTAAGTGGCGGAGAAGACGCGGGCCGAACTAGGACTCTAACAACTAAAAATACTTCCACCTGCGTCTAAACCTTAGATTGTCCCTGTAAACTCACTGCTCCATCCGGTTTATGATGACGTCCCCGAAAACCCCCTCTATCTATATTGGTTCGGCGCTCGACGCCTACCGAACCCCCCGCAAGCACATACATCTCGCACCGGCCTTCCGAGCAACTCGTCGGCATCCTCTGCGCAGCTGTAATCCTCCACAAGGGTCGAGTATTGCTCATCCAACGGGCAGCCGACGACGATTACCCCAATGCCTGGGAAGTACCGGGCGGCGTGGCGCATGACAACGAAATAATCATCGACTGTGCCGTGCGTGAGCTCTGGGAGGAGACCAGTCTACGGGCGTCAGCTGTTACGACTGTACTTGGAGAGTTCAAATATGACAATGGCTTGCTCCGCCTGAGTGGCTCTTCTAAAAGAGGGAAATGGACAATATTCATCCTCCGGGTGATTATCGACGACGAAATCTCGGAATTAGAGATTACACTCGACCCCAATGAACACAGAGCGCATTTATGGGCCACCAAAGGAAAGGTTCAGAATGAATCCTGTGGGGACGTCAAGCTGGATTGGGTTTCGGTGAATCAGAAGAGGGCAATACTGGAAGCATTCGACGAGGACGAGAGTTAGATTAAATCGAAATCGAATGGATTGGCTTCGGGTGAACACTGTAACTAAGGATGTTATCGTTATGTCACTAGCTTGGGTAGATCTCACGCTCTTGTTGCATCTATCCTTGCATACAGAGTATATGGTGGAGT
Organism: Aspergillus ochraceus; assembly: GCA_004849945.1. Classification (NCBI taxonomy): domain Eukaryota; kingdom Fungi; phylum Ascomycota; class Eurotiomycetes; order Eurotiales; family Aspergillaceae; genus Aspergillus; species Aspergillus ochraceus. The sequence continues at coordinate 3,527,027 of SSOS01000002.1, forward strand.
TTTATAGAGATGATGTCTGGTCCCTCAGCGGCTCGCTCGCAAAGCTAACCCGAAGCAGAAGGGGACCCATCGGCTTTCTAATCGTCTGCAGACAAGTCACTCACTTTATCTTTTGTCTCATCCTCTCATCCTCTCTTCTGCACATCCTCAGTCCACTCAAGACCATGAGGCAATGCCACTCGTCACCTCCACAGTCTTATGGTCCGCTCAGTGAGCCGAAGCAGGGGCTGTGCCCTGTGTCTACGACGCAAGATCAAGGTTGCCTCGAACTTCCTCTAGTCCGCTTGGCCTCCACTAATTACCTCTCAAGTGTGACGAGCGTCGTCCGGAATGTTCTCAATGCAGACGAGTCAGGAAGCCCTGTCCTGGTGTCTACAGCGGCCTATTCATGGTCAACGCTGCCGCGCTGCCTGAGCATGCCCCCTTTCAGAGAGCCACTCTAGACCTTCCAGTCGAGCCGACTTGCGGGCCCTTGTTTGAACAGGCCCTCGTATCCACCTTTATTGCTTCATTCTCCATATCCGGCTTCCAGTCGGTGCAACCCCACTCCTGGACTCAATACCTTTCCGCATGGGCATCCTCTCCCAAAGCGCTGGGGTGGTCCATTAGAGCAGCGACGCTTGCCTTTTACGCACAGGTATCCCAGGAGACGGCTCTGTACCAAGAAGCTAGTCGATGCTATGCACATGCCCTTCGAGGCCAGAGTGTCTCCGTGAATCAGTGCCTCGAGGGGTTCAATGGCCAGACACCCGGCCACTCGAAAGTACCCACCGAGGAGGACGTTTACGCATCGCTGATGTTGATGTACTACGAACTGATCAGCTCGGCTTCTACAGGTAGCTGGACTACACACCTGCGAGGAACTGCCCAGCTTCTACTCTTGAGAGGGCCGCAGAACTGCCGGACCGGCGCTGTTCATCTTGTCTTCCGTTCAGTACGGTTGTTGCTCGTGAGTTTCTCATTCTTCTGCCGTTCGTGGTGGACCGAGGGCCCGAACTGAGACCCCTGCTATAGGCTCAAGCATCCATTACGATCCAAGAGCAGTCATGTTTTGCCTCTCCAGCCTGGTACGATATGCCTTTCGCTCTATCCAAGAAGACCGCACTAGATATTCTCCTCGACGCGATGAACGAGGTGACCCAATTACTTCGCTTGGACCGGAATGAAAAGTACGGAGATGAAGAAAGGCTACGTCCCTTAATCTGCCGGCTAGAAAGCCTCGCGGAGACGGTCGCCAACAGCGAAAGTGTATACCTCCACGAACTCCATTCATCCTACTCGACCCAGACCATCGCTTCAAACTGCCTCGCATTCCAGCTCATAGAAGTCGAAAGTCTGGATGACGAGATATGGCTCGGCGGTGGTGACTTCCGTTCCGCCATTCCAGCCGTGATGTTTCACACCATTCACATCTTGATTGATTATCTCCGGCGTCGGGCAACAGCCGAAGACTGTGTCTCGGAGGAGCCCACGACTAGGTGCTCCGTTCTGCTACAGTTCGCACACGCTCTCTTTCAACGTGACCTACTAGGCAGACTGAACGAGGGATCGTGCATGCAGCTGGTCTTTCCGTTGGAGGTAGTACGGCGATATGGTCCGTGTTATACGCAAAATGCGCAAGCTAGGATCTATCTTGATCGATTAGGCTGGAAAGAGGAGACATGATACCATGATACTACATCTCAATCTCTACCACCTTGTATATAATATAGCGATGGTTATCTTGCTTTTGGAGTGTCAAGCGTATCAGGACGAAAGGGGAACTGAATTGACTGGGGCTTCAATGCGCGTGTACTGTCCAATATATTTTCCGAGAAAAAGGTCTCCTCTTGTGGGTCAGATGAAAAACAGTTCGATGGTACGTTCGCCCTCCCTTATTGCATCCCAAACGTTGACTCCCCAAAGAAAAGCCGCCAACACACGCAAATCGAACCATCCTCGAAAACAACAACAGCTGCCTCAATCTCAAACTGTGCCCGCTGTCCAACACCACCCAAAGGAAGAACCCACGACACCCTAGTGGACGTATAAAGCTCCGCATCGACACTTTCATCCAACGACGACGGCTCGGTCAACGTGCCCGCCTGAACCAGCTTCAACCCCTTTAGTTGATCGGCCGTGGCCTCCTTCCACAGCGTAGTGCCACATTCGGGACAGAAGAAGACTGTCAACACCATGCCGTGCTCATGGTCCTTGGATAATGACCGGGGGTTGCCCTTCGTTAGGCGGAGGGCCTGCTCGGGGATGGCGTAGTTGATGGTGTGGCTGCTGCCGGATATTTTGCGGCAGGTGATGCAGTGGCATAGGGCCTGCTTAGAGGGGGGTTTCTTTTGAGTTTGTGTGTTCTTCTGGAAAGGAGGGTAGAGGAGAGGAGAAAGAATGTTCTTACTTTGAGGGCTGGCGAGTCGGTGTAGGCGTAGGCGTAGGCGTAGGCGCAGGCGTTGCATAAACAATTTCCGGTAGTGGTGGCCATTGCGAATGACAGAATAGGGAATAGTGAATAGGAATGGACTGTAGACTATGGAGGGTGGAATAGAGGTCTACTTCGAATTATGATCCCTTATTTATAGCAACTATGAAGGCGAACTCCACTGCATTCGGTTGCCAATCTGGGCTAGTTTTCCGAGTTGCTTCTCCTCCATCCATGGAAGAATAACATCGGACTCGACTAGTAGTTCAATTATTAATACTCCAAGAATTGCATCACTAACCTGTACACACACAAGCCCACCGATGTCAATTCAATTCATCTACATATAAGAGGGTCACCCCAGCATCCCTGTCCCCTCATCTACTCCCCCATCACCATACATCCCATCCCCACCAACCACGACAAGGAAAAGATGCTTCTCCTCATCGCCGGAATCACCGGCTCTCTAGGCCAGCGCCTCGCCGAACAAGCCCTATCCCGCGGCCTCTCCGTCCGGGGCCTCGGGCGCCATCCCTCCAAACTCTCACCTCGACTCTCCCAAGCCCTCGAATCCTTCATCCCCTGCACCTCACACTCTGACCTCCCCGCCCTCCGCACCGCCGTCACAGGCGTCGACGCCATCGCATGCGCCTACACCACAGACCCAGTCCTCTACCTCGAAGGCGGCCTGTGGCTCCTCCGCGCCGCCGAAGCCGCCAACGTCCAGATCTTCATCGCGGCCTCGTGGACCCAGGACTGGACGAAGATCCAATATGGGGATTTCGAGCTGTATGATTCGATTCTGGCGTTTGTGGATCATGTCGCTGCTACGAGTGTGATTCGGCCCGTGTATCTGATGAATGGCACTTTTGCGGAGTGGATGATGCGGCCGAATTCTGCGGGCCTAGACGGAGACGGAGCCGTGCGTTGTGAATTCTGGGGCACCGGCGATACGAGAAGAATTTCATGGACGACGATGGATGATGCAGCGGCGTACACGATCGAGCTCTTATGCAGCAACCCAGCGGTCCGGGAGGGACATGGAGGGATCTTTCGGTTCCGGTCTGGGGAGTTGACATTGCGCGAGATGGCGGCTATTTATGAGAAGGTGACGGGTCAGGAGGTCGAGGTTGTTTGTAAGGGGAGCTTGGGGGATGGGGAGAGGGAGTTGGATGCGAAGAAGAGGGAGACGGGGCGTGCTGGGGTTTGGGATCGGTTGCGCTTGGCGTCGAGTGTAGTTGCGGCCAGAGGGTTGTGGGAGTTTAAGGAGCCGGTTTTGGATTTGTCGTATGTGAAAAAGCCAACGAGTTTTGAGGAGCATCTTAGAGAGAGGATGGAGGGGGGTTTGAGGTGTGGTGGGATTGGAAGGGAAGAGTAGGATGGGTTAAGGTGTATGTGAGAGGGTATTGTCTTGATGAGAAAGTTGCCTAGAATAGTATATAGGAGTTCCAAGACTGAGATGTAGAATGTGTCTTGTCAGGTATAAGAAGGTGGATATGAATGTGAATGTAAGGCAAGAACTCTAGAACAAGCACACCCATTCTATCTACTTCTTGGACGACTTCCTCGACCCCTGCGTCGAACTCGGTTGATCACCGTCAGACTCTGGATCTTCAACCTCGACCCCTACATCCACGATCGCCGATCCATCCTCCTCCACGGGGTGAATGGCATGCTCCACATTGACCTTGGGCCCCTTGAACCATTTGTGCGCATCCACAACCCACCAGACGCCGACCGCCAGCATCGGCGCGCCGTACACGAGGCACGTCCAGTTCATCAGGTCTGGCGTCAAATTTCCTCCCGTGACGCTGGGCAGGCACAGAATAGGGACCATAAGCAGCACGAACGACACGCCGAGGCCTCCGATGACGCGCCCAAAGGGCCCCAGATGCCAGGGTCCGCGACGGAAGCGGTTTCCGACAAAGAAGACCCGGGTCGCGATGGGGATGGAGAAGGCAACGAACTGGGCGATGGCCCCGATAGAGAACAGGGCACCGATCGCCACGTCGCCGGCCAGGATCAGCAGACACATGAGGATCCCAATGACGGCGTTCATGATCACGGCGTTCACCGGTGTGTGCGTGCGAGGGTCGACTTTCTTCCAGTATCGAGACCAGGGAAAGCAGTCGTCTCGTGCATACGCGTACGTCACCCGGGATGCGGCCACCATGCAGCCCTGACCCATTGAAAATCCGCAGATTATCGTCAGGGCAAGGATGCCCATGGCGGCCTTCCGCGGCATCACCTGCAGCAAGTAGGAAGCCCAGGGCTGGCCAAGGTCGGAGTCAATCACCGCTTCAATGTCCAGCACGGTGTAGGCGACGACTAGCTGCAGGAACCAGCCCATCAGACCGCCCACCCCGGACGTCATGACAATCGCGCGAGGCGAAGCAATATTTGCGTTGGAGCATTCCTCGCTCAGGTGGAACGGGGAGTCGTAGCCCGACATCGTCCAGATGACGCCGACAAAAGTCATGAGGACAGCCACTCCGTCTGGAAAGTCGGTCAGGTTGGTGATGGTCCCCCAGACCTGCTTGGATGGTTGGAACTTGGGCTCGTTCTTGGTGCCTGCCGGAATGGCAATGATGACGGCGACCAAAGCCAGCATGTTGAATGTTGACCCGTACGAGTTGAACTGCGCCACCCGTTTGGTTGGCATACTGCTAACGGCGGCATGGATGATCATGATCAGCGTGGTCAAGAGGAAAGTCTGCCAGGTCGTGGGTACATATCCTGGATTCGCGATGGAGCCTGCGGCTAGGATCATCGCAGCCAGGGAATAGTCCACGGATGGTGCTGCCGTAATTTGACCAATCCAATTGGACCAGCCCGTGATCCATGCTGCAAAGGGGCCGTATTTTGGAGGAGCGAGTACTGCTGCTGCGTAGTAGAGTCCGCCGCTGGAGAGAAAGTAATCAACTGTCTGCCCAACAAGAGCTTCTGTTCTACACCTCGACGACGTGTACGTACCTGGTAGGCATGGCGGAGCATAGCTCGGCCATCGACATTGCAACGCATTGGATGAAAAGCATAGCAATGATCCAGCCCCAGACCATACCTGCCGTGCCAGCATAGCCCATTCCTTACTCCGAGTCAGCGTTGGATAGCACGTTCATGGATCACAGGGTCAAGTACCATAGTAGATCGTACTGGCGAACGAAGGCAACAGGCCCAGAACCGCAAAACTGACGCAGAATGTAGTCCACAACGAGAACTCGCGCTTGAACTCCTGCTTGTACCCTAACGCCGTGATCACCCTCTCATCCGCATCCATCGCATGGTCCGTGTACGGGACGTCGCCGTTCGGCAGAACTGAAGTGACCGGTGCATGGTCGATGTTGGTGTATACCGAGCCTTTGGTGGGAGGTCCAGTCGATGACCGACTCCGGTCCATGATGAAGTTTATAGGCGGGGCAGCACCTTCATTCGTCCTGACCACGAAAAAGGGCCGATATAGAAGAGAATTGCACGAAGGAAGACCAGCCAGCCGACAGGAGAGGAAAAAAAGGACCGAGCACGGCGTTTCCGTCGGGAGTTTCAAAGCTTATGGCGATTCTGTGTCGTTTTTGCGGTATGTCAAGGTTTGACAAGTGGTACCTGGGGATCGCAGTCTTGCAAAAACCGGTTTAGGTAGGACCAATACTTATATAGAAAGAGTCATGTCTCAGCCGTACGGGAAACGCATCCATTCGGGCACAGGCTCGTATCCTGGACACATGATATCCCGGCAGATCGTTCGAGAGATAAGGAGACGGAGGACAATGCTCTCCTTGCCTTGCAGCCACCAGGGTGAGGGGTTCATACGCTGGTTCGCTTGGCGCCAGGTCACGCTGCATCCAGGTGACGCTGGCGATGCGATCTCCGGAATGCAGGATCATCTGGATTGGACCAGAGTTGGTCTGACCAAGGGCTGCTCCGCATCAATCTGTCGAGGGGTGTTTAGACAAAGCTTGGCGAACAGTCCATACTCCAAGGGGAAACTCCAGGCGCGCAGAGAGAAGAGAGAGAAGAGCTTATCAGCGCCGCGTGGATGGTTGGATGATAAACCTGAGAGATAAGGCAGGATCCGCTGCCTGGAATGGCCTGCCTCATTGGGGGTGGTTAAAGTAACAAAAGGCATTTAATTAAGGCAGGGTGGGTTTATGTGCTATCAAACACTCAATCGTTATTCTACACAGTACATCTCAATCGCCCAATCCTCGAGAATCTAGTCAACAGGAACAGAATACTCGCAAATGTTGTATAAGGTCTTGTATATGAATAATGGCTGAAGAAATGTACTTTGGAGGATCAAACAAAAACAAGTTTAGAAGGGCTGGTCAAATGTCAGTACGATAGCCGTCCACACAGTCCAAACCAAGGGCAGAAAACATACGTTGTCCTCGGGAGCGACCGTCCGGTCGAAGTACTTGTCGAAGAAAGGGAACTGCTGCAGGATATCCTTGCGCACACGAGGGACCTCGCCGAAGAAGAAGAGGGCGAAGACACCGGCGCTGACGCCGAAAGTGGCGGCGATCTGACCACTATACCGATGCATTAGCAATTCGTCTCCTTGAAGAGGTCATCGCGGGAGATCAAGCGGGGAGAAACTCACTACTTGGTAGCATCGCCCACGGTCAGACCGTGGAAGTGAGGGTTGGTGTTGTACCTAAGATAGTTGCAAGCCACGATCAGCTGGAATTCTCAAATATTCTTCGCTTTTGCATGTGGTTGTAGCTTCCAATGGCTCGGAACAGTGAAGTCTTGTCCAGGACATATTGCGGTGATTCAAATGCTTCCATGCCAATGGCCACGCCAGAGGAGCATGAACAAGTAATCCGACCAACACCGCATCGTACACCTCATAGAAGCATCTGCCACACAGTGCTCGGCACATTCTGAAGAGAGGATCAAATCTCGGGGAGTCTCACTTGGGAGCGAAGGGAGAGCGGTAGGCACCGGCGGTCTGGGCCGCAGCGCGACGAAGGGTCTGAGAGAAAACCTAGAGCCGAAGGAAAGAATTGAATTAGCAAACCATTCATTTAGTTCCAGAACATCATTGCCGTGGTATCAAAGCGCATTGCATGATATGACCGGACGTCATCAGCGCTGAGGATCTGGCTGCTCTGACCAGTCCGAGAGCCGGTCACGACGCCAGATAGAGAGAACAATTAGAAGCAAGAGTACGTACCATCTTTGCGAAGACTCGAGGATCACACGAGAAGACAAGAACGACCGGGCAGGAAGAGCGAAAGAACGACGGACAACAGACAAACTTACGGTTTCGACATCGACGAAAACCGGCGACCTTCGGGAGGGTCGCCGCTGAGGTAAGCAGACACCGCCGACGGTGCAGCCACGTGATCCAACAGACCCGCCGAATCAGAGACCGTCCATTTGCACTCTTCAGGCCACCAGGCATCCAGGCATCACATCTACTTCTATATTCTATATCTACTCGACTAGAATTTATAGCACAAGCACGACAGTTTTAACAACATATTATAGAACATCAGACCGTTATGATCTGCGGTATTGTATTTCATGTGCACCCATTTGAACCAACTCGGACACCGATGCGGCAGTAAGAGAGATATGATGAAAAATAAAATAAATATAGGGAAACATGTCAAAAGTATCAGGAACACACCGTGGCTTTTATCAACCAAGGAGGAAAAAAGCTCAAGTGAAACCTGGTGAGCCAGGAAAGAGTGGGTTGAGGGAGAAGATGCGAATCACAAACAATTAGAAGAAAAGAAGAAAGAAAAAGAGAAAACACAAAAAGACCCTAACTGTACAATAAGTCATAGAACTCCGTTCAATCTACTTTGCCCGTCGAGCCGCCGTTCAAAAGACCTTCCTTTCCGTCGAGGTGGAAGAATCCGTTGCCATTCGTCACGCCGAGGATACCACCGCGGCCTCCACGTCGGGCTCTGCCGCGCGCAATGACGGTGGCTGCCACAACGGAGATGATGAGAAGGATGACAAAGAGGATGGGGTGGCTGACAATGAAGCTCCGGGTGAAGAAGAAGATGGACTCGAAGGTGCCCACCGTCGACTTGGGGGACAGCTTGGGCGGGTTGGCCACCACGAGAGGAATCGTTTCGAGGATGGAGGTACGCGAAGCCATGATAGAAGCTCCGCTGGAAGAAGAGTCCCAATAGCGTCGGTTCTATTCAAAATTAGTTCCCGCGATAATGCCGCTCCAAAGTTGCACGACAGCACTTACATCTTGATCGTTGATGACGACGCGCTCCCCGTTCGCCACGTCAATACCGTAGGTGTTCCTCAGCCAGCGCTCCCAGAAGTCACCGTCGACCCATGCGAAGCCCACCTGCTTTTTGTCGTCTTCACGGATGGTGATCCGCATGTTCTTGGCAGCCCGCAAGGCCCGCTGGTCGTTGCGGTCGTCGGCTTCTTCAATGCGGAGTTGCTTAGCATCTCGCAGCTCTTGTCGCTCCAACTGGAACAGTTGCGTTTGCTTCTCCATCCATTCCAGCGCGGCGTTTTTCAGCTCTCTCTTCGACTGCAAGAATTCGTCGGAGCGCGCACGGCTGAGGATGCCGAGGACGACGTACTTGCCGTCCATTATCTCGCGCGCATTGGAAGCCGTAAGTTCCGGGACGATAGGCAGCCACACGGTTTGCATCCAGGCCAGGATCTGTCGGAAGTCACGCATGTCCTTCGGGGCAATCGGGGTGTAGTAGTTGGCGCGGCCATCCCGCGAGACAAGGAGACGTGGCCAAGTGTTGATCTTGAATCTTTCGGCGAGAGCGCCGCTGTTCGTCTTGACAATTCGAGCATGACCAACCAAGCTCAAGGTCAGGCGTTCCAGAGCCTCGAAGTCCTCCGAGGTCGTAGCGTGGTCGTAGAAGTACAAGAAAAGAACCTCTTCTTTCTCTTCCAGCTCCTTGAACGTCTCCGCATCGACATCCTGCACACCTAGTCCCACGCTGACCGACTTCTTGGCGTAGCTGACAAGATCACCCAGACCACGCAGACCGGTGTATTCAACCCTCTCCCCGCCGCGGAAGAAATACATGGTCGGGAAAGCGCTGACGTGGGCATCGCTGCACAGCCTCTTCTCCACGTCACAGTCGACTTCTCCGACGTTGAGAACGTTTTGCATTTCTTTGGCCATTTGCCGCCAGGTAGGGGCCAGCGACTGGCAGTGCGGGCACCAAGGAGCGTAGAACTTGATGAACCAAGGATCCTTGCTGGTCGTCACAAGTTTCTGGAAGCTTTCGGCGGTGAGAGGAACGGACATTCCCTGCGGATTGGCTGGTGCTGCCGGCGGGGTAGATTTGGGCTTGGGAGTCGCATCTTTCTCGGCGGACGAGTCTTTGTCGGATAGCGCCGCAGCTTTCTCGTTGTGCTCTTCGCCAGCCTTCGCACCAGCCTCGGGGTCTTTGTCCTTGGCGGCAGGGACCTCTGGCTGAGCCCTCGGGTCCATCTCTTTATCACCCGCCTTAGGCAGTTTGAGGCCGCTCGGAGGACGAGATCCAGGCTTGATCGTTTCCAATTTCCCTTCGATGAAGTCGCTAAGTCCTTTCATCGATTTTTCGCCGTCGAAGTGTTCCACGAGTTCACCATTGTGATAGAACGAGAAAGTCGGGAAGAATTTGACGCCTAATTCCTTGCACAGGTCCCCGTATGCCATACAGTTCAGCGATGCGAAGTGGAAGTTGTAAAAGGGTTGGAACGAATTCAGCGACTTGGTGTCGGGGGATTTGGACGACGAAGAAGATAGCGGATCGGACGTCTAGGAAATTTATTGATTAGGAAAAAGCGAAAGACAGGTATCCGGGTCGAGGACGACACTCACCTGGTAAAACTCGTAGAGGGTTTGCCATGTCGGGGCAATCTGCTTGCAGTGCGGGCAAGTAGGAGAATAGTGTTTAACAAACCTATCGATGGTTAGAATAATGGAGTAACACCCTAAGAGCCATGGCGGAAGGTTCTCACCAGTAACCATCCTTGATTGTGTCCTTGAAGGTATCCGGCGACAGTTCCTTCATTTGAGGCACTTCAATGCCATTGAAGGTGGTAGCCTTCACCTCTTCCGCATCAACTTTTACATCTTGATCGGAGGGAGCGGCAAAAGAGGCAACAGAGAATAGCGAGAGGAGTGACCACGCCAGCAATGAAGCCCTCATCCTGGCTGTAGGTCAAGGTCGAAGACCCGAATGCGACACTGGAAAGGGGAAATAAACGAGGGTAAGATGGTCGGGGAGCCTGTCGGACGAAAGACGAAGAGAGATTGGAATAGACGGGTGACGAGAATCAATATCGGCAGCACAATCAAGAATGAACAAGATAACGAGCGTCTTAATGCGGCGCGCGAACAGTGAAGACAGAGAGGCCGGATCAGCCACTGCCCGATAAAAGAGGATCTACAGTAGTGGATCGATGGATATGTTCAAAGATCGAAGAACGCGGATGTTCCGCGAGTTCCTCGAGAAAAGAAAAAAAGGAAAAGGAGAGTAGACCGAAGAGTAAACGAAGCCCCTAAGGCGCCCTGTGGTCTGATAAGAGGGTCAGCGCTGAGGGAGGAAGAGCGAGGAGAGATCGAAAGTGGCTGCACGGGGGCTGTTGGCCTGGAATCTCGGTTTCTCCGCCTTCCGACGGCACTTCATCCTTCATTCGGCTCCCGATCCGCCTCGAGATTCACGAAGTATCGCCAGCCATTGGGGTCAATTCTTCCTTCTTTTCCCTCTTTTCTCTCCTCTACCTGGTTCATTCTCTCCGCCATAATGAGGTCTACCCTCCGTCTGTTGGCGAACGTCAAGTCGCCCCGGTACTTGGAGCCTTTTGCTCCCACCGGATTGACCGGCCTGGTCACCCATCCCAGTCCCCGCCCGACCTTGATCTATCTCTACACCACCACTCTGCAGAAATTGAAGGCCTTCCCCGAATCTTCCGTCTACCGCCAGTCTACCGAGGCCCTCACCCGCCACCGCCTGGAGATCGTCGAGTCGACGAAACCGCCCGGATTCGAAGCTTGGTTGGAACGAGTGAAGAAGACCGTGGGCGCCGAACCCGCTCGATTCGCCTCCCTCCGTCGCCCGGATGGTTCGTACGCCGCTTTCCAGAAGGATGACGGAAGCGACAACCCCCGCGGTGAGGAGTGGGATGGCGAATCCATTGAAGCGACCACCGAAGGTCCTACCCGTACTGCGGAGCAGGAGGCGCGATGGGAAAAGGCCATTGCGGAGTCTACGAAGCCCGAGGACAAGGAGACGGATTTCTTCCCTGAGGCCATGAAATGGGAGAACGAGCCTGCTCTGGAAGCACAGCAGTATGTTAAGGGGATTTTTGCTCAACAACAGTGAGGCTCGAGACGCTGATCGTTTTTTTCTTGTCCAGAATCTCCGAAATTGAGAACAAGATTGCCGCCGGTCTTATCGAAGAAGTCATCCAGGTCGCCGAGGGTGAGATGAAGCTTGTGGATGAGCTGTACCAGTCCCAGGCGTAAGTATCTGAGAGAACCACTCCGGTGTATATGAGAACCAGGCTAATTGATCACCAGCTGGGAGGAACTCGAGGAGAAGCCCAGCCCCGGCCAGTGGACCTACTTTGAGCGCAACACGTCCGGCTCGTCATAAGGGCTTAGATCTCAAAGATTTCGAACAACTTGTATTTATTAGCCGACGTGTGTCAAAATTGCGGGGGACACTGTTTTGTCATATTTATATCCATTATGTCAAAATCGATTTGTCTTTGATGACCTAATTTAGTGAACTACGCTGTTTGCCCAGGGGTATACGGGGGATTGAGGCCACAGTAGAACGACGGTGGGGGCCGTATAGACCAGCCGGGGGAACCAGGGATCATCAATTGATACGTGGAAGAGAAATGACCACCGGAGCAATTTAATCTGTCCGTAGAATCCTTCAAACCCTATATCTCATTAATAACTATCAACTGCATACTTGCATACTCCAAAGGAAGTGATGCAGGGGAAACGCCCGGAAGCGCAGGCGGTGAAGACGAACCGTCGCTAGCCAGTTCCAGATAGCTGGCGGATCTCCTTGTGGACACATCGCTGCCAGTCCAGTCCCTGAGTCGCTTCGACATTATTCTTGCTGCCCGTTCTGGCCGGGGGCCTCCTCTTTGCTTGCACTACCGATACACTCTTCCTTAGGAAGCCTTACTTGCACCTCCGGGCTGGGCTGTCTGATCGGCTCGAGGCCTGGTTCCCCCTCCTTCTCATAGGCCGTCTCCCGAACCCGCACACCGTCGCGATTCTCCTTTATCACACCATGAAATTGGACGTCAAGGTATGCGGCCCTGCTAGAGGCGGACAATCGGACGGAATATGGCTGGAATATGGCTGGTCGGGATCCTGTGGCTAACTAAAATTGCGATTTAACAGAGGCAACTCTTTGCCCGCTCCGAGCGGGTAAAGGGCATCGACTTCCATCCCACGGAGCCATGGGTAAGTGATTGTATCGTCAGGAATTCTACTTCCTTGCTAACTGGAGATTAGATCTTGACCACTCTGTATAGCGGTGCGTAGAGCGACGCAGCGCCCAAACCTGCCCCATTGAATGCGCTAATTCGGAATATAAACAGGTCACGTTTACATCTGGTCTTACGAGTCCCAGGTGAGTTCGATAAGCATCATTCCCAATGAGAACATGCGACTGATGAACTTCCCCCATATCATAGTCCATAATCAAAACATTCGAGCTCACCGATGTCCCCGTACGAGCTGGTCGCTTCATTGCCCGCAAAAACTGGATTGTTTGCGGTTCGGATGACTTCCAGCTACGCATCTACAACTACAACACCTCCGAGAAGATCGCTTCCTTCGAGGCCCATCCCGACTACATTCGCTCAATCGCAGTCCACCCTACTCAACCCTTCGTTCTTACCGCCTCCGATGACATGACAATCAAATTGTGGGACTGGGAGAAGAACTGGAAATGCGTCCAGGTATTCGAGGGACACAGCCACTACGTGATGGGACTGTCCATCAACCCCAAGGATACCAACACATTCGCTTCCGCTTGTCTGGATCGGACCGTCAAGATCTGGAGTCTGGGCTCTCCGCACCCCAACTCTACCCTCGAAGCCCACGAGACCAAGGGCGTCAACCATGTCGACTACTACCCACAGGCCGATAAACCATACCTTCTCACAACATCCGATGATCGCACGGTTAAAGTCTGGGACTACACGACGAAAGCGTTGATTGCGACCTTGGAAGGCCACACCAGCAATGTTTCGTTCGCTTGTTACCACCCCGAGTTACCGGTCATCATCTCAGGATCTGAGGATGGAACCGTTAAGATCTGGCATGCCAACACATACCGACTGGAACAATCGCTAAGCTATGGCCTCGAGAGAGCCTGGTGTATCTCTTACCAGCGTGGTAAGCAGGGTATCGCGATGGGTTTCGACGACGGTGCAGTGGTTGTGAAGATGGGTCGAGAGGAGCCCGCGGTGTCCATGGACGGCTCAGGAAAGGTTATCTGGGCGAGACACAACGAGGTTGTCTCCACAGTTATCAAAGGAGGCGATGCTAGCATCAAGGATGGGGCACCCATCTCGCTACCAACTAAGGACTTGGGCTCCTGCGAGGTCTACCCACAGACGCTGTCACACTCTCCTAACGGACGGTTTGTTTCGGTTTGTGGCGATGGCGAGTACATCATCTACACTGCCCTCGCATGGAGAAACAAGGCCTTCGGGCAAGCCCTGGACTTTGCGTGGGGATCGAAGGACAACAGCAACGACTACGCCATCCGCGAGTCATCCACTAGTGTCAAGATCTTCAAGAACTTCAAGGAGGTCAGCGGTGGCCTTGATGTCGGCTTCCAGGCCGAAGGCCTTACCGACGGTGTCCTTCTCGGTGTTAAGGGACAAGGGGGTATTGGCATGTTTGATTGGGAAACCGGAAACCTGGTCCGACGTATCGAGGTTGAGCCGAAAGCTGTAAGCACTTTCTGACTGGTGATCGCCCGTGAATACTACTGACAAATTGACTAGGTTTACTGGTCGGAGTCAGGTGAATTGGTCACCCTTGCTTGTGAGGACAGCTTCTACGTCCTCCGGTTCTCGAGAGAGAACTACGTCAATGGTCTGAACGAAGGCGAGGTCGATGAGGACGGTGTCGAGTCAGCTTTCGAAGTCGTGACTGATGTCAACGAGTCCGTCAGAACCGGTCAATGGGTCGGGGATTGCTTCATCTACACCAACTCGACGAACCGCCTGAACTACCTTGTTGGTGACCAGACCTACACAATCTCTCACTTCGACCAAGGGATGTACGTCCTTGGCTACTTGCCTCGGGATGGCCGGGTCTACCTTGCCGACAAGGATGTCAACGTTGTTTCGTTCGGTCTCTCCCTCAGCATGGTTGAATACCAGACGGTGGTGTTGCGTGGCGACATGGACCTGGCTGCGGAGCTGCTGCAGGACGTGCCCCAGGACCAGATGAACAAGGTTGCCCGTTTCCTTGAGGGCCAAGGGTACAAGGAGATGGCTCTGGAAGTCGCCACAGACCAAGAGCACCGTTTTGACCTCTCCCTCGCCCTCAACAACTTGGACATTGCCCTCGAGATCGCGCGGGAGGCCAACGTCGAGCACAAGTGGAAGATCGTCGGTGACACCGCCATGTCGGGCTGGAACCTCGCCCTGGCCCAGGAATGTTTCACCAACGCCAAGGACTTTGGCTCCCTTCTTCTCCTGCACACCGCCAGCGGCAACAAGGAAGGTCTCCGTAAGCTGGCCGAGCAGGCCTCTGAGGCGGGCCTGCACAACGTTTCCTTCTCCACCCTCTGGTCCCTCGGCGACATCGACGGCTGCATCGACCTTCTTGTCCGCACCAGCCGGATCGCCGAAGCCGTTCTCTTCGCCCAGACTTACAAGCCCTCGCGGGCTCCTCAACTCGTCACCCAGTGGAAGGAGTCGCTCGAACAGACCGGCAAGACCAAGATCGCTCGCCTTATTGGTGTCCCCCCCGGTGCCCCTGACGCCACGACAGACGACGATCTCTTCCCCGAGTGGGACGAATACATCCGTCTAGAAAAGGAGGGCGTTGCTCCCGAGCCCCCGTCGTCGGAGTCCTTGATCGACGTTGACGGACCCGAGGAGGAACAGTCCAAGACTGCCGAGAACGGAGCACCCGAGGTGGCTGCCGAGACGGAACCCAAGGCTGAGACTGAGGCCGAGGCCGAAGCATGAGCATGAACATGAACATGAGCGAACGATAGACGTGGGTCATGGAAAGAAAGGAGGACAGGCAATCAATCAACCGAACTTAAGGCGAACGCCTAGAGCGAAAGGCGAGGATGAAACGAATCAAAAGAAAGCTATGTAACTTGACACAGTTTTGTTTTTTTCCGATGGCCTGGGGCAGAGATATCTTATTTTTTTTCTTACCTTTTAACGTAACTACTATTTTTTAGAGTTGTTTTGTGTCTATTTATCATACTACCTTTTCCTATTTTTGATTTTATCCATATTCGCAATGACCATGAACACATGTTTTATATTCAATTTCTCATTTCGTCTTTTGCGGGTGTCTATCTCGCCTACTTAGCTCTCTACTATGTGCCCAAGGAGACAAGATACTTGTGCACTGTCCATCTTTACGTCTCCAAGACATCAACCACACATTGATAAATCCCATAGAGATGGGGGCAGCCTACAACAGCTGAATCTCGCTCGTTCACCGGAGTGTGGCATTCTAGATCTGAATCTCATAACGATACTAAGTAAGAATTGTCACAGCCCTTTATGGAATCGTTCGAACACAAAGAAAGATTGTGTACAGCTAAGTCTACCGGTAGAGTTGACTGTCGTTGAATGGCTTTAGTCGAGTAGACCGTTGCTTCCATGGTAGAACGATGCTAAAGGGTTGGAGGCTGGAGGTTGGAGGTGAGTCTGATTCTACGAAACATGAGTAGGGCCAAGCACGTCGACCAGAGATGAGGATAGTTGCCTCAGGTCATCTAGCTAGTGGCCTGAAACACAATAACAGAATGAATGGAACATTCACCGTTCTGACTGAGAAGAATAGAGATAGCATTTTCTGTTGTCTATGAACCAGTCACGACGATCAACACCGCCATAAAAGACGGATTTCTGGAAGAAGAATATCACCCGGAAGAACATATCAACGAAATTTGGAAAGATTCTTGAAAAAAAGTCCCCGTTGTATAGAGAAGCTCGATGCTAAATCAATCTATGTTCGAATGCTCGCCAGGCGAAAAGAGCCATTCACCTGAGCGGATGGGGGGAGGTGAAAGATCGGACCAGCTGATCAATGTACGAATGTCGCAAGAAAGATGGGCCGGTTGTCCAGATAAAACAAAATCAAGTGCAAAAAGGGGTGAAGGGCAGAACTTGGCTTCATGGGTACCTTTTCAGGGGGATACCTTCACTGGAGAATCGAGTAACAGAACCCGAAAATGTAGTGACCGGACCGTGGAGAACCGCATGGGGACGAAAATGATAACCGGATCGGTTTGGACCTGCCTTGATTGTACCTGAAATGCAACAGACAAAAGGTAGAACTGACATAAAGCGCTCAGTTAAGATCACTGCCGCACAGCAAACAAGGGATTCCAACAATGATACCCGTGGACTCCATGCGCTAGGAAAGGAGGAGACAGGAGGGAAACAGAAGGTTCGGGCTACGCAGCAGGACATGCAAGAGCAAAGGCTAACTCGAAGAAAAATCGTTGCAAACAATTTCTGTGTATTTCGGAACCATTGCGTTTCTGGTAGAAATTGGCCAACGCGATGCAAGAAGTCGCCGCTCTACTCGGGAATGCTGCCAAAGGACGGATCCTTGACACTGCCACCAGCATCTCCCAGACCCGCAACCGGCCGGTTGTAAGACCAGCCCTCGAATTGTTGCTGCATAGTCTGAGACAAGACCGGTCCGTCGACGTACGAGTCCTGGGGAGCCTCTTGCGTGAATTCGCGATCAAAGTTTGCCGTGTCACGAGCGTCCAGCTGAAGAAAAAACGGTTAGAACCAAGAGCACCGGAATACAGGGATTGAGAAGGGAGTAGGTTTTAAACATACCACATTCGGCCGGAAGCTTGGCTCATACTTTCTCTGGAGCAGCTTGCGCCAATCAATGTTTGCAAAGAAATGATGCGACTTGATTTCCGCGGCACCGTTGGCACCCAGCCGACGTTGCGGGTCACGGTCAAGAAGTCTTGTCAGAAGATCCCGAGCGGCTGGCGGAACGACATCGCTGCTAGGGAAGGTCAGAGGCTCCTGCAGAATCTTGCGGTACATGTCGTTCGTATTCTCGTCGTAGAATGGTGGAAGACCCGTCAGCATCTCGTAAAGGAGGACACCCAGCGTCCACCAGTCGACGGTTTTCGTGTAGCCATTGCCAAGCAACAATTCAGGAGCAAGGTACTCAGGGGTTCCACAGAACGCTGCACAGAAGGGTTAGCAAATGCGCCGGGACAAATATCCTTGAAGTCAATGATGGGGCAGGTTAGCTTACTGTTCGTTCTATCCTCATCCTTCATGTCTAACTTGCACAGACCGAAATCGCAAAGGGCGATGTGTCCGGTGTAATCGAGAAGGATGTTTTCGGGTTTGAGATCACGGTAAATGACCTTGAAGCCGTGCAAACATTCCAGTGCACAGAGAAGTTCGGCGGTGTAGAAACGAGCGCGGTTGATGTCGAAGCGTTGCTCCCGCTGGAGATGGTGGAATAGTTCACCACCGTTGACAAAGGCCAGGACAAAGTAGAGTTTCTCGGGTGATTGGAAGGAGAATTTCAGGGGAACGATGAAAGGGTTGTTGATCTGAGCAAGCACCGACCTCTCGGCAAGAGTGTGCGTGACTTCGGATCGGGAGATGATGTGAGCCTTGCGGATGGTTTTGAGGGCGTAGATACGGCCCGTGTCCTTCTTCATGACCTGCATGACTTTGCCGAAGCTACCTTTACCCACGACCTTCAGCAAATCGAAATCCTCCAGCTTCAGGCTGCGTTGCTTGTTCTCCATGAAGGAGACGCCGACCCTGATCGAGCCAGTTCCGAACTGGAGGTCCAGCCATTCGGCCCCGAGCTGACCCAAATGACGTTCCTGCTCCGTATGGGCTGCGGCTGCTTTCTGGTTGTCCTTCTTGCTGAGCTTAGGGTCCTCCACAAAGGGCTGAGCTTCCTCGAAACGAGGGTGCACCTTGACCGCCCCGAGGAAGATATCCTCACTCCGACCGGCGCCAGGCCGAGCGGCAGGGTTTCGCAGATACAGCTGCACATTCAATTCCGTCTTACGTGACACATCGAACTTGAAAGCGGTGTTGTCTCCGGCCCAGAGGGGGTTCTCCGGGGTCCCCGAGACGGCATCCACGAAAACCTGGTTCTTTTCGAAATCGAGCAGGGCGTACGGGAGATATTTGGTGGAGTATCGGCCGTGGATCGTGGGGGGGGCATTGATACCACCGCTGGTGGACTGCGGGCGGGCGCTTTGTACGAACGACGCGGCCTGCCCCTGAGTGGAGTGGGAAGAGGAAGAGCTTGGGCGCATGCCATAGCCATTGCTGTTCTGAAAATGCGAGTTGAAGATCTGCTGGTAGTGCGGTGATAAGGCGAAACCCTGGCCTTCATGCAAGGTGACAATCAAGATACCGGGCTTGACGGGGGCCACCGGAGGGGAAACGAGGGATTCCGAGGCACCTTGCATCACATGTTAGAACAGGACCGGCTGTCATTTCCGACGACGGGGAAGGGAAAATGAGGGAAAGAAAGTAGAAGATATCGGATCCATGAAAAACATACTTATTCCATTGGAGCTGGCGGGTGAGGCATTCGTGGGTTGAGAGGTCACCGGAGTCTCCTCGCCCGATTCACCCTTGATGGTTGATGTGGAGGAGGATCGCGCGAAAGTTTGGGTCAAAGGGGCCAGGTGAGTTTCCTTCAACTCTAGAAGAGACCGAGCGTGTTAGTGGTCCACACGACCGAAGGACATGGCGTCCATCGTATTGGCATTTAGGGAGGAAGGGAAGACCAACTGAACATACTTTTGGTGAGTTTCCACGACATGACGGCGGCGGGTTCTGGGGTATTTAGGGGGGCGGTCGTGGACGGACGGAAGTATCAACGGTGTTTCACCAGAACAGGCTAGGAATATCAAAGGAAAAGAGATAGGAAAGGGAGAGAGAGAGCGAGCAAGAGGGATGAAATGATAGAAAAAGAAACGACAAGGAATAAAGTCGTTTAACCCCAGAGGGTAAGGTGGAAATCACCAAGTGCCGTTACAGAAATGCAGGACCGCCACAGCCACAGCGGTCAGCAACACACAGAGGAAATCCGAGGGACGAACACAAGGGGAGGACAACCAGGATCAAGGCAGGAACCCAGGCTGGTGAAGGAGAAAGAGCGAGAGAGATAGGGAGAGAAGAGAGAGAGAGAGAGAGGCAAAAGGATAAAGTAAGAGAGAGAACGGAAGAGCGAGAGAGAGAGAGAGAGAAAGAGGGAGATAAGACGAACAAACAGAGGCTGAAGAGGGGGAAAGAAGGCGGCCGAAGAGGGGGCCGAACCCGCCCTCGTGATTGGGTCAGGAACGTCGCTGCCTGTATGCCTGAATGCCTCGACACCTTAATGCCTGATCCCTCGGGCGGCCATTCCCCCTGGGGCGGTGCACGGCCGCTTAGATCAGCACCTCCCCGACCGCTCAGCCACCGCCCGGTCTCTGCCCCAGGCCGCACTTCTCCCCGTCGGGAACTGGCGATACCGACTATCTACCGAAGTTAACTGCGACTTCATCATTTAATCTCTCAACAACAATACTCAACCCCCCCCTCCACCGCCCCAACAGCGCAACCAACGTCGGGATCTTCTCAGCTTACTCCTTTTCATCGCATTTCCTCGCCTCTCCTGATTTGCTGCCGATCGATCGACCTGTCATTCTCTTGGCAAATCCCCACCCGATTGCGGAGACTGCATCCCCTTGTTTTCGCTCTCTCGACACCTCACCCTTTCCCGCGCATAACCCTTTTCGGTCCGATCCCTCAATAGATAGCCCTCTGCCTTTTCTGGAGGGCTTCACGTGTGTTCGAAACGGCTCAGGATCTAGTGGAGGATGAAAGGGCCCCGCGACCGATGGGTGTAATTCGAAAGAAGACCGCCTCGCGCGGCACAGAGGCAGGGACGAAATACCATTGCGATATCTGCTCGGTGGATGTGACTTCGACAGTAAGTGAACTGAACTTCCTTTCTTTTCTACCGGATGCCGCGTCGCTTCGCGCATGGTTGCGTCCGGAACGTCTCGAAGCCAGACATGTCTGACCATCTGTCCCATCAGGTGCGCGTTTCCTGCGCCGACCCCGCCTGCCATGAATACGACCTTTGCGTTCCCTGTTTTTCTGCCGGAGAGAAGTCGAAAAACCATGACCCGTCGACACATCGGTACCAGGTGATCGAACAGAACTCGGTGCCCATCTTTGACGAGGACTGGGGTGCAGACGAGGAGCTGTTGCTTTTGGAAGGTGCCGATATCTACGGACTAGGGTCTTGGGCGGATATCGCGGACCACATCGGTGGATATCGGACGAAGGAAGAGGTCCGAGATCACTATCTCGGCACCTACGTGGACAGCCCCAATTTCCCGCTCCCCGAACGCGCCGACCCGGAGGATACACGACTTTCCGACTCGATCCCCAAGGAGGAGTTCCAAGCGCGGAAGAAGCGCCGTATCGAGGAGCGCAAGGACGCGGCCAAGGCGGCGCCGCCCACCACGCCGAAGCAGAAACCGACGGCCAGTGTACCGGCCTGCCACGAAGTGCAAGGCTACATGCCGGGACGATTGGAGTTCGAAACGGAGTTCTTGAACGACGCCGAAGAGGCGGTGCAACACATGGCGTTCGAGCCAGGGGCGGGAGAAACGGCCAACGGAGAACTCGATGCCGAGATGGAGCTGAAGATGACGGTGGTGGATATCTACAACTCTCGACTGACCGCGCGGACGGAGCGCAAGAAGATTCTCTTCGAACATACCCTCCTCGAGTACCGGAAGAACACAGCGTTGGAGAAGAAACGCACGAAAGAAGAGCGGGACCTTCTGAACAAGGGGAAGCCGTTTGCGCGGATGATGAACCACGACGATTTTGAGGAATTCAACAAGGGTTTAGAATATGAACATAACCTACGACTGGCCATCGCACAGCTACAAGAATGGCGACAGATGGGGATCGGCGACCTCAAGGGTGGAGAGAAGTATGAACAAGAAAAGCAGTCCCGCCAGCAGAAAATGGCGCCTCAGGGATCGTTCGATCGGTTTGCCAGCAACCGCCCGAAGCAGTCGCAAATCACCGAGCAGCCCTCGGCTGCCAGCCAGCTGACCACGCCCGAACTCCCGCTGCGCCTGCAAAAGGCCTCCGGCGCACCCAAGCCGCCCGAGCCCGTCAACCAGCCGCTCAATGACTTTGATCGGGCCTTCGCCACCGGGGGAGAGCTTCCAACGACGCAGACCGCCAAGACCAAGTTTGTCGTGCAGCCGCTGAACGGAATCATCCCCTGGAAGCTGGAGAATGACGGCGCGCCCGATCTGCACTTGCTGACCAAGGAAGAGGTCGAGGTGTGCAACGTGCTTCACATCCAGCCGAAGCCGTACCTTGTGATCAAGGAGACTCTGTTAAAGGAGTCCATGAAACAGGGGGGCAATTTGAAGAAGAAAGACGCGCGAACTATATGCAAGGTAAGTGGGCTCTCTCTCTCTCTCTCTCTCTCTCTCTGTGAGATTGGTAACAAGGAAACTTACAACCATCGGCAGATTGACGGAACGAAAACAAGTCGAATTTACGATTTTATGGTGCACAGTGGCTGGATAAACAAGGCGTAGAAGAGAGACGAACTGAACAGGACGAACCTTTATATTCACGGATCGAATCCATATCAACCTTCCAAGAAGGGAAGGAGTTGGGGCGTTGAGCGGGCATGGGGTGGTTATGAGGATAAATACATAGCCACTTTGCACCAGCGAGGTTATTTGATTCAATTTATTTTATCTTTATTATCTGTCATTCTTTGAATGCCACTGTATATTCCACCCATTGTCTGCTTAGTGTCTCGTGCCATGTAGTCCCATGAATGTAGTCCATGACATGCACCTAAGCCTTAGAACCAGGCCCGGCCAAATCCCCACATAACTAATCCCAAGTTCTCCGCACTCGGGCCTCGGCATGTCCGACCTACACTTCTTATAACCATCATCTCCTCCCAAATTAATCAATCCAACCAACCCTCCCCTTGAATGAAACCCACGCCTTTAACAAAGAAATCATACCCAATTTACAAATTATATAACTCAAAATAAAATGACATTCCAAACCCCCCCTCCCGACCTCCAATACTCCCGTCTCAGCTTCCCCGCCCCGCACGTCCTCCTCGTCACGCTAGCCCGGCCACGCGACCTGAACTGCATCAACGGCGTTGGCCACGAGGAACTCCACGCCGTGTGGGAATGGATGGACGAAGAGCCGAGTATCCGAGTCGGTGTGTTGACAGGTGAAGGGAGGGCTTTTTGTGCTGGTGCGGATCTGAAAGGTAGATCTCCCCTTCCTATCTCTCTCTCTTCCTGAATCTGTGTCTTTATGGAACAATGCCCGAAAAGTAAATACCCCCCGGAACAAAATAAGTGACTTGACCCCCATAGAATGGAACTCCAACCAATCCCCCTCCCAAACGCAACCCGCACCCAAAAAGCGCACCCCCCACCAACCCGCAACAGGCTTTGGTGGCCTCTCGCGCCGCTCCGGAAAGAAACCCATCCTGTGCGCCGTCAACGGCCTCTGCCTCGGAGGCGGGTGCGAAATGATCATAAACGCCGACCTGGTGATCGCCAGCAACGCAGCGTTTTTTGGGTTCCCCGAGGTGCAGCGCGGGGTTGTCGCGATTGCGGGTGCGTTGCCGAGACTAGTCAGGACGGTTGGACGGCAGAGGGCGATGGAGATGGTGTTGACGGGGAGGAGGGTTTCGGCGGAGGAGGCGGAGCGGTGGGGGTTTGTGAATGAGGTGGTGGATGTCAAGGGGGGAGGGGATGTGGTGGGGAGGACGCTGGAGGTGGCGAGGCAGATTGCTGGGAATAGTCCGGACGCGGTGATTGTGAGTCGGGAGGGGGTGAAGTTGGGGTGGGAAGGGGTGGGCGCGGAGGAAGGCAGTCGGTTGTTGGTGGAGGGGTGGTCGAAGAAGTTGAATGAAGGGGAGAATATCAAGGAGGGATTGAGGGCGTTTGTGGAGAAGAGGAAGCCTGTCTGGCTGGATAGCAAGCTGTGATGAGGCTTTTGATATTTACAATCTGTCTATGAAAGATCTACAAAGCACATACGCGGGACGTATCAAATGAAATTGTATACTCGTTGATTCGTTAGACTCAGCTGTCCTGCATCTAAGTCGACATTACACATAAAATATGCTATTCCGAGATCCCATATGCTCCGTCCAGCCCGATTTTCGCCGTTTCCCATGCGGTGCGAGTTCCGTCCTGCGGTTCAACCCGTTCAACGTCGCCTCCATTGTCGCGGATCATGCGAGGAGGCTGGCCAAACATGCGTCTCGCTTATTTGGCCTCCTGCTGAACTTGGCTCACCCGTTTGAGCACAGGGGCGTACAGAGGATGATCTTCTTCCAAGCCGGTAAGCTGGGTGGTGGCGCCGTCGGCCTTGTTTTCGGCGAGAATGTGAGCCAGTTCGACACTTTCCTCGTCACCAGGGACATTCTGGAAGCGAAGCGCCATCTGGGCAGCATCCAACAAGTTCTCGTACTGCATGCCACGCTCGGCGAGTTGCGACGCAGGGCCGATGAACCGTTCCTTGCGGGAAAGCTTGCGCACGGGAGCACGGCCGACACGCTCCACCTGGTCTTCGAGGTAAGGGTTGCTGATGCGGCTGACGATCTTGTTGACGTATTCCTTCTGCTCCTGTTCGGGGATGCCATGCTTGGCCACGATCAACGACGCGGTCTCGTCCAGGACCTTGTGCACAATGTCGCGGATCTCTTCGTCGCTCAGGGCCTCGGCAATGGTCTTCTTTCCGCGGGCGTAGCCGTAGTAGGCAGTTGTGGCGTGACCGGTGTTGACGGTAAACAGCTTGCGTTCGATGTAAGGCTCCAGGTTGTCTACCCAGTGGATGGCCTGGATGTCGGGGTGACCGGTCTCGCCGAAGGGAGTCTTCTCGACGACCCACTCGTAGAACTTCTCGATGCGCACGTTCAGGCCACTGTCGGCAGGCTGGTTGGGGACGATACGGTCGATGGCCGAGTTGGCGAACTGGGCGCGTTCGTAGAGAGAGGAGAGACGGTCCGGGTTGGTCTTCTCCTTGATGAAGCCGTGCAGAGTATCCGTGGCACCGATGGCATTTTCGCAGGCGATGACGGCCAAGGGCTTGGACTCGGTGCGAGCATCAATACCCTTGGCGATGACGGGAGCGATGAACTTGAGAATGTTAGGGCCAACGGCGCAAGTGACCACGTCGGCGGTGGCAATCTCCTGCACGACGTCACTCTCGTTGGTCTTGGAGTTGATGGCGCGGTAGTTGGTGATAGTCTTGGTGGCTTCACCCTCTTCGCTGATCTCCGTCACATTGTAAGAGTCGGACTCGTTCAAGGCGTTGATGACGCTGTCGACGACATCAACAAAGACCACTTCGTAGCCGGCAGTGTGAAGGAATTCGGCGACGAAGCCACGGCCGATGTTACCACCGCCAAACTGAACAGCCTTCTTCGCCATGGTTGATGTGATGATGGCAGTGTAGTAGAGTCAAGTAGATAGAAGGAGAAGGGGAAGTAGTAAGAAGAGGCAAGAGGCAAGAGGCAAGAGAGGGGTTGGAAGTAGATGAAGTTGTAGAGAAAAGGGATGGATGATGGGAGTTGAAGAAGAAAGAGGAAAGAGAAGAGCGAGAGGAAGGGAGGAAGAGGGGGTTTATATGAAGGTGACACAAAGAGAGGGGGAAAGGCAGAAACCGGAAGGGACGACGATGAGGGCCAAGTGGGGGAGGGGCTTCGGCCACCAAAACTATCGTGACTTTCCCTTTACTTTCCTACTTTCCCTGCTGCGGACTGGACTGCGCACTGGAACTACGTCGGATTGTCGCTGATTGGGCATGCAGAACACGCCACAATGATTTGCCAACGGTCTGGGGATTCTACTGGCGTCCATCAGGCACCCAATGATCGAAGGTTCTACTGGATACGAGTGGACCGGCCATCTGTCGTCCGGGAAAAGCGAACGAGCCAGAATCACAAGATATTGACCCATGATTGAATGGAAACAAGCCACTGCACAATCCGGTTCGTTCCGCGCCTCAAATATCCTGATGCAAGTCGGAAACTCGGCCGCGTCTGCCGATTGTGCAGCTGTCAGTCACTGTTGCAGTTGCAGACATGGCGATTGTTGTTTGTGCGATACGACTCTACGGAGCACCTACACTACACAGTTCAGTACAAGATGTCTATGGCAATCTCATCGTCATCATCATTATGATAACATGGTCGTCTCCACCCGACGGACTCTAGCAGTGTAGTCGCGATCTTTATGTGCGACCGACGGGCAATGCGGTTTCGTCATTTGATGACCGCCTCGCCTGAACTCCACTCCTGACGTCGACTTCCCGGTTGACCCAGTTTTTGTCCCCTTCGTTCTTGACGACGACGTTATTCCTTCCCCGGCTCTTGCAAGAAGTCTGGAGTCCTTACTTGAGTTCAGGGTTGGTGACTTGATCGCTTAACCGTATGAAGTCAGAATACCGGGGGCGAGATCGGAAAGAGGAGAATGAGAGACGATATCGTCGACTACGCAATGCCATCATTCATTACGATCTCGGTGGGTCGATTATTCCATTACCTATTGACTATTCACTATTTGCACGTTGGCTTCTTCTATTTGCATCCAATAATTCCGCCGGTCTTGTTCCCCCCTGGTCTCGGCTCTTCGGAACTTTTCTACCCTCTTCTCTGCACTTCCGCAGGAGCATTTCGGTCCCCTTCTGTTTCATTCCGAGACTCTTCCATGTTCTCGCCGGTCTTTTCCTTACTCCTTCGACTTGACCGACTCCGTGTCACCGCCCATCTCTGATTTGGGCGTGTCCGGCCGTGGAGGTGGTGACGGGGACTCCTCTTCGGCTCGGCCTCGATCGACCAGAACCATGGCCAGACTCGCAACGCTCCCGAGCAACAACAATCCGGCCGCGGCCCAGCTCATGGCCAAAAATTCTCGGCCGTACTGGGCGGTCACGTCCGAGGTCTCCCCGTGGTAATTGACGAGGTTCACAAATTGGAACATGATCACGGTCGCGATAATGGAGGCGATGCTAATCATGATAAATCCGGTCTGCGTGAATTAAAAAAAAAGAAGAAAAGAAGAAAAAAGCCATCAGTTTTGCTTCCTAATCGTCGACGTCATAGAACTTACCAACAGCGATGCCAACTCTATCGCCGACTGTCGCGTCTTTCGGGAAAGCATAAAAAATAGTCTTGCCAGGATCGCTAACCCTGCCAGTCCCACTCCCATGCAGTATAACACCCCCAGACTCTGGTGGGTGACCCTAAACGCTCGGAAATCTTCGCTGATGGCGTCGGGCCATCCTAGCCCCGTGAGCGACGTCGAATTCCCGGTCTCTTCCAGTAGTACCTCCGACGGATCGAAGGAGAACAGCATCGAGCGCTTGGAACAACCCGTCAGGTTCTTCTTCTCCTTCGAGTCCAGGAACCCCTCGCAGTAAGACATCACATGTATTGAATAGAAATCGTGGGCTCCATTGCCAACGGTGGGTGCATACAGCTATCATCCGGTCAGCTGCCTTTTCAAGTACAATACCACTTTAGAAGGTTCACGAACCGTCAGTATATCGGACGACGCCAGCAAATTCGTCTGCGTCCCGGCAAAGAGGCATAGTATGCTCAGAATAAATGCCGCAAATGCAGTTATTGTAGGTAGCAACCCGATCAAACGGCCCATTTTGCAATCGCTGATCTGTCCAAACTTGATAGGGGAAAGCCACCACAAACCAGTCGTTCACATCAGAGCGAGATCTTCTACGAGGATAAAGTTAGAAATCCCCTTCTACGTATACTTTTTCTCCGGTGCAACTCTCCGCATTCCGCAAGATGGCCAGGGCGGAAATTCAGGTGGCAGAGAAGATCGACATCACTGGGTTCTAGACTCACGTGGAGGAGACACCAGTTACATTCATGATGACAGAGTGCTTATTAGGGATTCCGCGGTACTCCATTGGTTGTTTTTCGAAGGGTGGAGCGACTGGAATGATGCTGTTCCCGGGAAAGAATGTTGTTTTCTATCCGGCCGGGTTGAGGAATGTCTGACCCAGCCTCCGGTATGCTTGCGCTGTGTCTCAGGGGGTCATGATGCCCAAGACAGGCAGGCCACTTTGTGATCTGTGAAGTTTGCTATTTGCGTCTGATGCAAGTTTGATGGTTTAATTATGTACAGTAGATAGTGTCGAGTGAAGTTCGCTTGGATGCCCTTGCATCATACTTTGGTTTATGCATGCTGGAGATATTGTATTCATACCACATGTTCCCCAGTGCGAGTTTATCCTGTATTTCAAGCTCCGTGGATCTGCGGAATAATCTGAAGACTGATGACTGATGACCGATGACTTCATTCGATTCGATATCATAGCAAAGTATGTTGCGGAAATATCATCCGCATATCGGGACTCGGGGCCCGGTCGATCTCTGGATTTAGCCACTCTGGGATTTGAGTTCAAGTTCTACAGGGCTTATTATCGTCCGGAATTAGTTTCTATTCTATTGCGTATGGACTATGGAATTGGCATTGGTGATTCGAGTTTTTGTGGGAACTTTTGAGTGCCTAAAGGCTGCACTGCCTATGCCAAGCATATCGCCGTCTAGGTATTCAACACCTAAGGGGGGTTTCTTCCTAAGGAAGAGTAACTTTTCCGTGCTATAGTTGGGTATATTCATTCTCATCATCTGAAGCGTATCTCTCCTTGGAATCGGTGGCTGATTATCCGGACTCTCCTCTGTCTGGCGGGTGAACACCACCTGATATTGGGGACGGATATATAACATCCGCACCCCATTTGCATCTTTCACATTCAGGAAATGTGAATAAACCCCAAGCCTTCTAGACATTTAATCAGAATACTAACTCAGAGAGAAACGTTTCCCCCCCCCCACCCAAGGTTCATTAGGCCGTGGACTTTCAAACAACCAAGGAACGTCCTCTCCCGAGATAACACTCAATAAGAAGATTAGTTTTATCTGAGCCGGTGGCGCTTGTTCTGTGAAGTTTTTTTTTTTTTTTTTTTTTTATTTTTTTTTTTTTTTTTTTTTTTATTTATATATATATAGAATTTGAAAGTGAAGAGATAGTTTATGTATGATATACACCCAACATACAGATCTATACTAGCATATGTAGACTAGAAGCACCCATCTATTGCTATTGTAAGCTCATCAACGTCCATTGACAGAGCAAGACCAGGTCGAACGAATAGGAAGGTAATGTCATTCTATTCTAAATCGAAGACACATAGTACGGATTAGTTTACAGTTGAGTATGATTGGATAGTTGATGGGGATGTCAATGCTGACAGTTAAACGAATAGTTGACTGGGTTGGATGTACATTGTACACACGAACGACATGGATGGGGTGATTTGGGCAGCTTAGTTTTATTAACTACGACACTTTAACTAATCCAACAAACACGACGAAGTGGTGTTTTGACAAGCCTGATTGGCTACACGGGGTTGTTTCTTCATTAAAGTATATCTTCTCTTGTTGATCAACAAGCGAGAGCCCTGGGCTTGCAAGGACGACCGGGAATAAAGATTCGAGTGTAGTGTCAAGATTAAATGTTAATCTTATTTGTAGGCTGCCGCATTAATCGACAATCACGATGGTATTTTTAGAAATGTGTTGCTTGGAGGACTAGCATATGGAGAAGGATGGTGTATACATTTCAACTGACAGGTTGAAGATCAAGACATGTTCGACAATCGCGATGCTATCTTTAGAAGTAAATGTTGTTTGGAGTCTTAGCATATGAAGAAGGATGAGGAAGATACTTCGAGCAGGTTGAAAGACCAAGACATATATTCGTAAGTGCTGCGCCTCGAATGTGATGCAAAAATAGTATATTATGCTGTTGTTGGTGAAAGAACTCACCTGCGTGGGTATAGGACCACTGGTGTGGTATAAATCGAAAAGACCACTAACAATTTGTTCCGGGAGGGCACCGACCTCGCGGAGTTGTCATGGAAGTCGTTCCTAGGCATCCTCATTCTCAGATTAGAAACAGTCAATTCCGGTCCATCACAAGAAACCTTATCCACGGAAAACCTTCTGCCTTCGGGTGGCTGGACTCGATCATGCGGTCACATCATGCTGATGTCTAGACATAAACCCATGCAGACAATTGTCTGGATAGGTAGGCTGCATGTAACACGGTGTGCATTCCGCAGCGAGAACCTTTGACAACTCATGCTGTGTTGTTCCCGTCTATATACCGATGCGGGATCGACAAGGCAGATTTCCCGAAAATAGCGACCCGACAACTGCGGCTTTCAGCCCTGAGATTCCGCTGGAGATCTTGCTTCATACCTGTCATACTTGGACCGGGATAATGCAGCTGCAGTGTGAGATCATATATGATATCACATTTCCGGATGACCGATTAGCTTCCAGGAACTTATTTAATGTGAATGTTCTGGGGTCGTACGGGCTAACAGGTTCGACAAGTACACTTCATGCGTATGCACAACGCAAGGGGTATGCCACCTCATGGCATGGCATGGAGATCTCTGAGCAGTTGGTTGACTTAATCAAGTCCCCGGCTGACAGAGTGTGATCATATTGTTGTTGTTTCGAGGTAAGGGGCCATGGAAACGTTGGCGCCTGGAATCAGCCATGAATTGGCCAGCTTTCCTCGTTGATATCGCAAAGGAGGGCAACCAAAATCATAGTACAGAGTTAAGAGGCGGTCAAAAAGGGGTTGGAAAAATGATAATAATAGCCTGTCGGTTATCACGGATCATGAGGCACGGATGCATAGGTACTCAGTGGGCCACATGTAGCGACCGTCAGATGGACGCGCTGCATCCCGATCCCATGCAGGGAAGTTGCATGTTCATCCACCGATTTAGCCTCAGTCTGATACAGCGCCGTAGACCTAGACTCTCCAAGGTGATCGGGAAGACGCGCGAGAAGGAGTCACGAGTCAGGGACTATGTTTAATACCTCAGCAAATTGACCAATGCAAGGCGCTCGTTCGGCCTTGTGGCCTCACCGGAGTGCCCTCTTGTTGTTAGTCTTCCTCCGGTGGCTAGCTAAGGAGTCTTGACTACTATCAAGCATCGCTAAGCATTATACACAGGTCTGTGGATACCAAGGGGCCAAAGTCAGTTTAGATTAATGACGAGGGGTCCTGGACCTCAGATGTTGTGCTATCAGCCGGTTTACCCGAGGAATGACGCCGTGAGATGTCCTAGATGCAGGCCGAATGAGGCCATCCGACGACCTACTCCGTGAATTGAGGATCGGGTATTTCCGACGTGTGGATAAGGACACACTGACATGCTGATACTGCCACCGGGACCGGCTGGAATAGGAAGAGAAACCGGTGCGGTTATCTGGATCAACAGTGATATCGAACCAACAGAGGCCCTAACGTCAGACTATAGGCTGGCGGCTCTATGCTGTTCTGACTCCAGGGTTGCACGGTAGCCATCATCGTGGACCCAGCCGTTGGTATTGGTTCGAGTGAGTGTAACTAGGCAAGATGCCGACTAGGATCAGTAAGAGGCAGTCCACAGGCAGCGACATTGATAGCAGGCGATGGAGCATGAGGACCATCCGATGACCTATCTGCCTCCTTGCTTTCGCCCATGTGCCCATGTGGCATGGGAGAGTGGATACACACTGGATGGCAAGTCTGGAACACTAAAGCAACGAGGCCTCCTCGATCCTCCGTCAGCAAATTCTAATCCTACTCCGCAAGTAGGCAGGCGGTAACGAACTCCGCAGTTACGACGACCCTGGGAGGAACGTGATCGCAGGGCGACACTTGACTGGCTGCGGGCGGAGATTGTCAACGCCAAGATGCCACGCCGCCGGTCGACACCAAACATGCCAGGATCGGACTGCACCACGAGTTCCGGCCCGTCAGCGAGGGAGAAACAGAATAAAATAGGATAGAATAAAAATTGAGAAAAAAAAATTAAAAAAAAAATTGTTCCTGGAAATCCACGGAATGCGGATATTCGAGGGTCTACGGCGGCTTTGGATGATAACCGTCATACTCCGTTCTCTGTCAACTGTGAAGTCAATTCTGACCGCTCGGTGGCATACCTACTGCACAGCGGCAGAGCAGGCACACGCGCAGTTACTCTGTTAGGACATGCAACTACATTCCCTGTTCTTGACGTCGTACCTACCAGGCCGGCAGGTGGTACGGAGGACGGGACTAATGCGGAGTCGAGATCTCATCCATCCCACCCTCTATGACCGCCTACCCTAATGGTAGCATCGTCGCATGCATGATATTGGTTTGGGTCATCGTTCGACTCGTTCCCCCTCTCTTAGTCCCTCTCTACTCCGTCTGGAGACTCGGAGATCCATAAATAACCCCGGGAAGATGAATTGTCGTTCCTCCGTGTGACGGTGTAGTCTCATGCAAGTTGAATCTCCGTGGCTGAGAGCGAGCGGGTTTTCTCGCCGCTCGTGCTGCGACGGAGAATTGGATTGGATGAATTGGGAAATGGGTGGGGGAGAACCATTGCTATTGATCATTCTAGAAGGCGGTCGTGGCGATCGTGTTCGGATTCTGCCACCACGTGCGCCTTTGATTGGCCGGTAGCGGAAGTTGAGACTCGTCCCGCCTTCCGCACTGGTAACGAGGCGGTTCCGCCGCGCCTGCTTTTGCAGCACGTCACGATGGCAAAATGGAAGGAACAGAAAAAAAAAAGGATGAAATGAAAAATGAAAATGAAAATAAAAATGAACGGCAAAAAACAAAAAAACAAAAAAATACAATGAAAAATCAGGGACAAGAAAATCACCAGAATGAATAAAAAAAATTAAATCAATTGATTTTTTTTTTTTTTTTGATATCCTCTCTAATCAATTCCGGTCTGAATATTCTCGCCCACTTTCTACTCCGTTCCAAATTGGAGTCCCTGGAGTCCTTGACAAATGGGAGCCACTTCGATCCCACCCGACTAGCACCGGTCGGTCACTCTGGCTCCGGTTCCCTGGTCTGGGCAATGGAGTTACTCGCCCGCCAACCACCACTGACATGATCGCTTCGCCCGTGGATCCTGGCCCTACTCTGGATCTAACCACACCTGCGTCGACTTATCATAAAGCGGCATTTCGGCATGTGCCTGGAGCCTGTAGGCCCGCTGGCTCTCGTCCGCCTCCGCCCAGAGATTTTTCTTCCACCTTCGCCCTCTTTCATATAAGTTGATACCAACCTGGTCCGACTTGGCTGCCATTGTGTGTGACGCCTTCCACTTTCCTCTTGACGAACGGTCATCCTCCTGGCCTACCAAGCCCGCCTCTAGTCCTCTTGTCTCGCAGGCCAAGAGGTAATCAATCTGATCGTCGGTGCGCCAGAGCTTCACCTCTCGACCACACAATGACCGACTTTGGCCCTCGTGCGCCTCACGGGCCCGACATGTCGGGGACCCATCAGCCGCTCGAGAACATGGACATCAACGAGAAGGGCGCCTTCGACGCCCTGATTCGTCCCGACGACAGCTATACCCCGGACGGCACGTATTGGGCGGACTTGTCCTTCTTCCGCAGGATCAAGTTTGTGGGCTCCTACGACGCCGGGGAGGCCAAGCGCGAACTGAAGTCGATATGGGAGATGACCAAGCAGGATCCCCTGTCTCCCGTTTCGTACTACTTCCGGAATATGGTGCTTCCTGGTGCGGGATTAGGTCTGGAAGGGTAAGTGCTCGGATGTCCTCGGTCCACCCGGCGGAGAGGGGAAGAGAGAGAGAGAGAGAGTGTGTGTGTGTGAATTGGGAAGCTAATTGGTCGTTCACTCTAGTTACGTGCTCTTCTCGATCGGAAACCTGAAACCTCTCTTCCAGGCCGTCTTCAAATCGTGCTGGGATGACAAGGAGATCTGCAACTCCAATTGGTTGGACGCCATCGACTATCTTGAAATCTGCGGTATCATTGTGGGACAGATCTTGGTTGGAATTCTGGGTGATTGGTACGAAAGCGCCTCCCGACGGACAGGCTGGGAAGCCTAAGCTTTTCCCGCGAACTCTATGGCTAATACCACCATTAGGCTTGGCCGACGATGGGGTCTCATTCAAGATGCGGCAATCATGTTTATCGGTCTGCTGATGCTGACCGCGGCCTGGGGCGTTACCCAGAATGGTTGGATTATCTGTTACGCCTGGTCGTTGTTCTTTTACGGTATCGGTGTTGGTAAGTTCACATGGATCAATCATCGACAATGCCCGGTTCGTGTCTGACAAAGATTTTATAGGTGGTGAATATCCAATGACCGCTACAAGTGGCATGGAGAACGCCGTTGGCTCCGGGAAAGTCTCGACCAAGGAAGATCGTCTGCACCGTGGCCGAAAGGTCACTAGCGCCTTTTTGATGCAGGGTTGGGGTCAATTCTTCAACCAGGTTATCCTCATCATTCTGCTGCTCTGTTTCCACCACGGCAGCGGTAACCCGCCCTACTCCACCGTTTCCGCTCAATGGACTTACCGCATCTCCTTCGCCATTCCTGCCGTTGGCACGTTGTGGCTGGTCTACTACCGTGCCTACCACATGAAGGCCGCCAGTAAGCAGCTGGCCGCGGCTAAGAAGAAGTCGTCCGTGACCGGGTACGACTTCAACTCGCTTCGCTTGACATTCCATCACTTCGGATTTCGTATCCTGGCTACTGCCGGTGGCTGGTTTGCCAACGATGTTTTCTTCTACGGCAACAAGCTGTTCCAGTCCGAGTTTATCAAGGTGATCAGTCCTGCTTCCACTTCCATCATGCCCACCTGGCTCTGGAACTTGGTCAACGTAGGCGTGTCGCTGGTCGGCTACTACTGTGCCTCGTTCCTCATCGACAACAAATTGTACGGCCGCAAGTGGATGCAGATGATCGGATTCATGATGGATTTCATCCTCTTCATCGTCCCCGCTTTCAACTTCGAGTACTATACTTCGCCGGAGCACGTCCACGCTTTCCAAGCCATGTACTTCCTGAGTTCCTTCTTCAACCAGTTTGGCCCCAACTCGGTGACTTTCTTGGTTGCCGCCGAGGTCTTCCCGACTCCCATCCGCGCCACTGCCCACGGTCTCTCTGCGGCTGCTGGTAAGTGCGGAGCGCTTTTGGCATCCGTCCTCTACAACTATATCGACACGCAAACCAAGTTCTACGTCGTTCCCTGGTTCGGCCTCGCCGGAATGATCCTGACTCTGGTCTTCCTCCCCGATACCACCGGCCTTGACTTGAAGGAACAGGAGCGTCGCTGGTCGTACATTCGCG
This sequence comes from Aspergillus ochraceus, assembly GCA_004849945.1. Lineage (NCBI taxonomy): Eukaryota > Fungi > Ascomycota > Eurotiomycetes > Eurotiales > Aspergillaceae > Aspergillus > Aspergillus ochraceus. Next base: position 3,561,893 of record SSOS01000002.1, read on the forward strand.
ACGGTCGTGAGCATGAGTACCACGGCCCCGCTGTCCACCCCAAGCACCTGTCTCTCTGGGAGCGGATCACCGGCAAGGGCAAGTACTACGATGCCGAGGCTGATTACAAGAGCAAGGTGGAAGAGTACCGTGCCGAGTGGGAGACCGCCATGTCTCGCAAGGTCGCCGAGCAGAGCAAGGGCGAGGAGCTCGACATGGACACCGATGACAGCCTTCTGGAAGGCCATGTCCACGCCTACTTCCATCGTACAAGCCCGATGTTCCGACCCATGGAGCAAACCGGGAAGTCAGATAACTTCGCTCTTCCCCCGGCCGCACAGGACGGGGATTCGTCCGATTCTTTCAACGAAAAGTCAGAAAAATGAGCGCCACGATACCCTTCTCACAGTATAATATTTTTTAGTCCCATTTTTTCCCGTCTTCTTTTTCCTGAGACGAGCCTGCATGATGTTCTTGCGTGTTGTACATGCATCTATACTTTAGCCTTTTTGTTATCTTTATTGCGGAGATGTTCTGTACACAGGCTATGAATACCCACCGAAGTACATATAGAATCTTGATTAATGATACATACTCCAAGGAGCTCTTTTTTTTTTCCATATTCAGTAAGAATTGATTAGCATCTAATAGTTACACATAGTAAGATCCACTGATGAAGGGTCCAGCAACACAGTACGGAAATCATGAATCATTATTGTAACCGGGATTTGCAGCCGGACCGGTTGTGCCGTCTTATTTCCGTGGGGCAAGCGACAACGGTCGAGTTCCGCAGGGCTAAGAACCTACACCGGTGTACTCCGTCAGTAGGACTAGGGTTAAGGCTAAGGAGTCCGTTTTCAGACCGAGGCAAGTGGGCACAGCCCTGCTCAGATACAGTAGGCGGTGAAAGCCCTGATTTCTCGAAGGCTGGAAGGCTTGGCGTTCTCTTCCCGCTACGAACCAACCAACAATTACAACCAAGTCCGGTGGGGGAAAAAAGAACAACAATAAGATACATACAACGAAATCAATCGAATTGATAATCGATTTCTTTCAGAGTTAGAATGACACTTTTCTCATTCGGCTCCAACGGATCCGGCCAACTAGGCATCGGGCACGTTGAAGATGTCTCGGTTCCCACACGATGTCTATTTGACGAGCAGGGGTCATCAACCAGCTCCTCGTCACCTCTTATACATGACCAGAACCGGACCGGGACAGGCATCCAGCGCATCGTCGCAGGTGGCAATCACACCCTCATTCTGTTCGCCGATGGAGCGGTCTACGCGGCCGGATGCAACGATGACGGGCGATGTGGCCAGCGTCCCTCCTCCACCGACCCACTGCTCAGGTTCCGGCGGGTGATTGTGGACGATGCATCCACGGGGCTGTCGTATGATACATTCAAATGTATCTCTGCGACGTGGGAAGCCAGTTTGGTCGTCCCGTCTCTGCCGGGCGGCGACGGCGTAGAGGAAGATGTCGTCTTCGTGTTGGGATCTGGCGCGAAAGGGGAATTGGGACTCGGGGAGGGGTGTCCACGCGCCGAGGCGGCGGCGAGGATCCCGGATTTCCCGCCCAGGGGAACGCGAATCAACGCCATTGCGAGTGGCATGGGACATACGGTTGCTGTGCTGTCGAGTGGAGAGGTGTATGGGTGGGGAGGGGCGAGGAAAGGTCAGCTTGGGGAGGGGGCTGTCGGGTCGAAGATTGCCTGGAAGCCGGTCAAGATCGATAATCTGAGGTTTTCGGCGAGTGCGGCGGCCTGTGGTCGTGAGTTTACGGTGGTGACGGGGGACCGCGCCGCGGGGCAATTTGCCGTGCTGGGGTCGGCGGGGGATAAGTGGAATATACTATCTGGTATCCCCGCGTCGACCGCTGTGGAAGGGTATCGTGGCATTTATGCTAGTTGGCATGGGATCTATGTACATCGGAAAGACTCTTCGGTTGTCTGCTGGGGCCGGAATGATCGCGGCCAGCTTCCGCCGGGGGATTTGCCCGCATCGAAGGACATCGCTGTTGGAAGTGAACATGCGCTGGCGCTTCTTGAGGATCAGAGCGTGGTGGCGTTTGGGTGGGGGGAACATGGCAACTGTGGCCCGGATACCGATGCACAGGGGAATGTCAAGGGGGAGTGTAAACGAATCCCTCTGCCGGTAGAGGACGGTTCCGCGGTTGTTGGGGTCGGTGCGGGTTGTGCCACTAGCTGGGTCATTACTAGCAGGTGATGTGCTTCGATCTAGCGGGAGCCATTTCCCGTGTGTCGCTCCACCGGTGTTGGGTGACTTCAATAGCACCACTTATGTCAAACGCCGGGCAAGCTTGCTCAGTCAAAAAGACCGAGTCCATGAAGCTATGGAGAGTCAGCTTGGTCAGTATACTAACGGGAGCCACTGCCTTACCTGTGACATGCGCTGTGTCGGAGGGATACCCATCTCTTCCTCCTCATGTGACGCTTGATCGCCTCGCCGCATACTGGGTTGGGTATCCCGTAGGCGTTGGCCGAGGCTATCAATATGCTATTGTTCCCGTTAGCAGGACCCTTCATAGGGGTTGCCATTGAGACACAAACCTGGTCGCCCGTTGCGTCCCAACCCAGAACATCTTCTGCCTCTTCCTCATCGTTCGGGACATCCCACTGCCCGTCGTCATCGGCGGGTACAAAGAGACTTTCGAAGTTGATCGATGCGGGTGGCGGCTGGCTCTCGGTTTGTGTTTGCGTCTGCGTGTTGCGGGCAGAAGTACCCGTGAGGGGGCGAATGGATCGACTGCGAGAAGGCGGGGGAGGCATCTGTCTCAGGTCCGCAGACCTATTACCTGGACGCGGTTGGGATGTGTTGGATTGTATAGGAGCAGGTGTTTGCCTCGCCGACAGTTCCGGCGGGCGAGAAGAACCAGGACCATCGTCTGTGCCCGGATCACCCGTTGTCATCAGGGTGAATTCAGACCGCACGCCCTCGAGATCGTACGCGAGCTGCATTGGTCGAGATGGTCGAGTATATCGGGCAGTAATAATTGCACCTGCTGTCTCGGCATGGGCGATCACGGCCTTGAAATCTTTCAGACTAATGGCAAGATGGACACCATCTTGGGCCAAGAATTGCTGGAAATCTTTCTTGTCAATAGCAACCGCGGTGTGCACTGGTTGCTTGAGAACCTCTACGCAGTGTTAGCCCGGCCCTTTTCCCAAGTTTGAGTTCAGCATACCTTTTCCCTCTGCTATTTTTGTCGTGAAACTTGTAAAGATGGCCTTCCCAGCTTCAGAATAAATGTCTAGTTGCTCCGCCGACGGACTGAAATGATCGGTAATCTCTCTTAGAAACCTAGGCTCAATGCTCCATTGATTTGTCGTCTTAGACCTGTCAAAAATGGCATGCTGCGCAGTAGTCGGTTCATATGTGAGTTTGTAGGATTTTATCACTCCTATTATGCATGGTCAGCACTCGACAGCCATCAATAAGAACGTCGCAGACACGTACCTAGCCCACATATCATCTTAATAACAAGTCGGCATTCAGCCGTATCATAGTCCTCGTATAAATCGACCTCACAGCGCTCCACCGCCGTGTCTTTATTACGCCCACTTGTCCTGCCCTTGAAGACGGAGAGCAGAGTCTATGGCCAAAGTTAGCAAATATGAACAAACGCCAGACTAAATCCATAAGGTCCTTACTTTCAGATACACCTGACAGCAAAACTTCCTCGACTGCCCCGTCCTAGCCGAATTGGCATCCCGCAAGACCCCAAACGAGTAATCTTGGAAAAAGCTGTCTGCTTCTAGCGCAAATGCCGAATAGCTTGTTTTCGTGGGATTGAGCACGCTCAGACGAAGCTTGATGTTGACCGTTAGTCCCAGAGTAATTTGATGCTTTGCAATGGACAAGGAGTACTGACCAGGTCATATTCAGCCTCCAGTACTACCGTTTCGTCGAACTTGGATAGGCATATCAGTGCATCGTGCAGCTGGATTAACGCCTGCGGCGCAAGTGCAAAAGACAGGGTTGTCATGTTCACTCTCCACAAATGCTTTCCCCGAGATTCTCTCAGGATAACACTGGCCTGCAAGATCGAAACCTCACTCCAGAAAAGAGGTATAATTGCTGGAGTTGGGTTCCCTTGAATGCATTGACCGGTTCCTGGTTCACGTCAGCGGCCAAACACGACGCGTGCTTATGTAATCGACCCTAGAGGTAAGGCGTTTCCCCCCAGAGCATCAGCACCTCCCAGGAACACCGCGGGGGAGCGAAAAATCATCTCATCGAAATCTCTCAATATTGAGATAACTATACATAAATGATCCTTTTCAGTCCCGCAGGCATTCTGTTCTGGGGCGGGTAAAAATACGATCTGCCAGCCACAATGACGTTCGCCTTGGCCGGTGATGTTCTCTACATGATCCTGGATATTCTCGGCGATGAGAAGGATTACAACAGTCTGTTTCAATGTGCTCTCTCGTCGAAATGCTTTACTGAGTTTGCCTTGACGTCTTTGTACAGGTGAGGATTTTAAGCTCTTATCGCATGCGTTCTGAGGTCCATCCTTGCTGATATCTGACTACCGCTAGACTGTATAATACCTCGCCAGTGAGAAGTGGAGGGACCGATAACGAGCAGTTCAGGACTCGGAGAACCGTGCCGACGTTGGCAGTCATCCGGAGCCAACAGGAGGCTATTACTCGGAAATGGGCGCTGATGTGGCGCTCTATCGTGCTGTCTACGTTCGGTCAGACTTATCTACCGTATTATAGTTATATCCGGTACTTGGATCTCGATGATTTGATTGATCTGCTGAAAGATACAGGGTTTGCCGGGAGGATCAAAGAGTAAGAAAGCTCCTGAATGGCGTGGGGCTATCATCTGGATCGCTAACTGCTTCTAGCGACTTCTTTACTCCAGAGGTCCTGGATTTCGTGTCCCGCGACTATGCATCTAAAGGGAATAAGCGCCTTCGTTCGTCGAGGATCTTTCCCGACAATGAATGGATTATGGCCAAGCTTGGTGGAGGTAAGTTCGCTTGCATAGACTGAGAAAAGGGTCGCGTCGTTTCTAATGGGTGTAAACCTGGCTACTGTAGCAATTGTTGAGAGGGCGACGTCAATCCGAGGAATGCGTTGCAGCAGTAAGTCAGAGCTCACATACTTTAGGGAGACTCGTTCTAATCTAGCGCTTCAGTTCCATCATCCGTATTAACCGAATGGCTCGAACGTCTACCGATGTTGCAAACTCTGTCCGTTTGGTCTGGGGCCTCCCTGACAGAGCATGCGGGCGATAAACTCCGCTCCCACTGTCCTGATTTCAAGCAACTCACAATCTACGGATGGTATGCTAATTCCGCACCCTTTGACATATGACTTTCTGACCGTGATCAGGTCGTCCAAGACTGCCGAGACCGACTGCGAACAGTTTCTAAATGAACTAAAACCCAATACCCTACAGTATTTCGAAGTATTTAGTTACTCTCATTTAGGCCCGCGCTCGATCAAGGCTCTAGGCTCGCATCTAGACTCTTTGAGAGAGCTGAAGCTCACAAGCTTATCCATCGAGGCGATCGCGGAACTTCCTTCGTTGGCAGCGCCGCCGGTGCTAGAGGTCTTGGTCCTAACGGACTCAATCCCGACAGCCAGGAATGACGATTTCTATGCCATCATCACGCGCATTGCTGAGTGGATACGCAGTTGCAAAGCCTTGAAGCGCCTTGACCTCAGGAAATTCGTTGACGACGCGAATCTCCTATCGCAGGTCCTAACAGAAGACGGGCTTCGACTATCCAGTCTCTCGCTGGAGGGGTATATAATGTCTCAAAGCCGTGCTTTCCACGAAGCCCTTGGCTCGCAACAGTCCCTGCAGAGCCTCTATCTCCGCGGAGAATCAACTGAAAACTACATCGAAAACGACGTGTTTCTGCAATCCCTCCTCCAGCTGAATAACCTGCAAGAGCTTGAACTCAAGGACATCTCCGATGGCTTCTCGCTCAATCACATAGCCGTACTAACCCCTTTTCTTCCCCACCTCAGCCGACTATGGATCGGGGGCGACTACTTAAACGATGAGGTGTGGAAGGCGTTCTTGTGCCTGCCGAATCTGCAGAGCCTTGTTATCCACGCACTGAGCGAATTCACGTCCCGCGGGATTCTCGACTTCATCTCACGCCTAGGACCTGGTAATCATGGGTTCAGCTTGTCTATCCTAAATGCTACCACCGACGCGAATATCACGGAAGAAGCGCAAAACGTCATCCGCGATACCTTGAAGAGTAAGCTGGATGGGTTATTTGACTTTGGTCTCGCACAAGGTTGGTTGCGTGTTCTTTTGACATTTTCAGGACGATTGCTGACGAAGGATATCCAGAGGAATACAGTGACATGGACTCCGATGCCGAATTGTCGGATTAATCGGTCAGTACTAATAATGGAGCCTGCGGAGGAACGATGATCTGTTCGTTTTTCCTATTCCGGTAATATAAGTAGCTCGTCGGAAAACTGGATTTTATCTCAAGTGAGGAAGGAGGAAAAAGTAGCAACGATCAATCTCATAAGCCGATCAAATGAGTTTTCCAGGCGTTATTCATCTAAAAATACTTTGTATGTAACGAATTAGCTAAGTTAGTTGGTCTGTAGATGCTGACGCAGCGGCAAAACCACTTAACGAGGATTGGCGGAGAGCGCGTCCCTCTCGCGTTTCCGCAACGCGTCCTTCCCGCCGATTCTCCGCGTCCCGCCCACTCCCTTCCCAATTCCCTTCCCAATTCAATTCAACCGCCCTTTCCCCGTAGCCTCCACGGGTCTCGACCACCGCGAAAGCCTTCACTCTCCTAGGGGATTGATTAATGGACGCCAGCGGTCTGCGATAATTCCCATAAGCGCCATGGCTTCTTCCCGGGCGAAATTGGCCGAGCTGCGTGCCCTGCGCGCCGCAGGAAAGAAACGTCTCTCGACGTACGAAATCGAAGAACAGGGTGATATTTATGAAGAGGTTGATGACGATGGATACAAGAAGATCATCCGGAATCGGCTGGATGAAGATGACTTCGTTGTGGACGATAATGGTGAGGGGTACGCGGATGACGGTCGCGAGGTCTGGAATGAGCAGTCTGCCGGATACTACGATAGTGAGAGCGACGATGATGAACTGCCGGCGAATAGCAAGGCGGCGAAGCGCAAACGAGAGGAGGAGAAGCAGCGACAAGAAAAGATGAATAATGGTATCTCGAAATACTTTAACAAAGGGGCTGCTGCTGCTGCGCCGAAACCGAAGGTGAGAATGCGGTGTATAGAAATTTATGTCGTACATGTTGGAGGTGGCTGACTTGTCCGTTCCTTTTTTACAGCCAGTGGCTACCGCGGAAGACGATGCTTTCATGGCCGATCTTCTCGGAGAGGTCGATACCAATGTCGTTTCGAATCATGTGCCTCCGCCGCAGAATGTGATCAAGTCGGAGACGAGGCGCAAAGTCCGCATCCTTTCACCACCGCTAGCCCAGAGAACACGCCCCGAAAGGAAACCTCAACCCCCAAAGGACGAGAATATCGACCCCTATTTGCCGGGCGAGGAACAATCGACACTTGATCTGGACAACGATGACGGTCCCCTTCCCGCCGCCGATGACGACGACGACGTGCCGATGAGCGATCCGATGCCCTCTTCGCCCACGAGTAAGGCTGTGGAGAGGAAGACCGCTGTTCCCGTGAAAGCCGAGGAGTTTGATGACGACGACAATGATTTGATGGAAGTGGCTCAAGCTACTGGGGACCATGAAGCTAAGGCAGCAAGCGTGAACATGGCTGGAAGTCGGCCTCCCCCTAAGCTGAAGAAGGAAATCCTGCCCACGCCGGCCAGCTCCTCGCCAATGAAAGCAGCGCCGGATGTTGTCGATGCGTCGTGGAATGATGTGCGGAGCAAGTTGAATGTCCTCAACAGCCCGGCATCGGAGACGCGAACAGCGCCCGGTAAGCTGCGAGCGCAAGACGTTGTTGAGACAGATGGAAGTGTGCGCATGTTCTGGCTGGATTTTACCGAAGTCAATGGCAGCCTGTGCTTATTTGGAAAAGTCAAGAACAAGCAGACGGGTGCTTTTGCCAGTGCTTTCGTGAAAGTCGATAACATCCTGCGAAAGCTCTACTTCCTTCCCCGAGATCACAGGCATAAGCATGGCCGGTCCACGGGGGAAGAAGTCGACATGGAAGATGTTTATCAAGAAGTCGACGATATGATGTCGCGACTGAAAGTAGGCATGCACAAGATCAAGCCGTGTACTCGCAAATACGCGTTTGAGATGCCCGGTATCCCCAAAGAGGCCGACTACCTCAAGCTGCTATACCCTTATGATAAGCCGGCCCTGCCGATGGACGCCAAGGGAGAGACATTCTCCAACGTTTTCGGAACCAACACTTCCCTGTTCGAACAATTCGTCCTATGGAAGAACATCATGGGCCCCTGTTGGCTCGAAATCAAGGAGGCCGATCTCTCTGCCGTCAATAACGCTTCCTGGTGTAAATTTGAATGCCAGGCCTCCAAGCCTGCGCTCATTTCCCCGGTGCCCGATTCGGCGAATCTAGACGCCCCGCCTCTTACGTTGATGAGTCTATCGTTCCGGACACAACTCAATGTGAAGGAAAACAAGCAGGAAATCCTGGTTGCAAGTGCTCGCGTGTACGAGAATGTTTCGCTCACGGAGACAACGCCCCCCGAGAGACTCCCTTGCAAGACATTCACAGTCATGCGCCCCGTGGGCTCTTCTTACCCCATGCATTTCGAGGCTGAGACCCGAAAGCAACGAGGAACGTATATGCTAGAGAAGAGCGAGCAGTTCTTGCTCAGCAAGTTCCTTGCGTTATTCGAGAAAATGGATCCCGATGTCTTGATGGGGCATCAGCTGCAGGAGGTGGATCTCAGTATTCTGCTCAGCAGACTGAAAGAAAAGAAAACTCCGGGTTGGCATCGATTGGGTCGACTTAAGCGTGGAGACTGGCCCAAGAACTTCAATAGAGGAGGGGGCGGCTTTTTCGCTGAGAGACATCTGATTGCGGGACGGTTGATGTGTGACGTTGCTAACGATATGGGCAAGGTAGGCTTATTGACATCCCGATCGTGATTTTTGTTACTAACGAGCTGCTAGTCTCTCATGATGAAATGTCAGTCGTGGAGTTTAACGGAGATGTGCGAACTGTACCTTGGCCAAGGCAACACGCGGCAGGATTTGGACACCGAGGCAGCATTAAAAACATGGGCTAACTCGAAAGAGGGTCTAATGAATTTCGTGAACCATTGCGATGCCGATACCTACTTCATCGCCGCATTGGTTCTACGGCTGCAGATGTTGCCTCTAACCAAGGTTCTCACGAATATTGCCGGTAACTCGTGGGCGCGAACGCTCAGCGGTACGCGTGCTGAGCGGAACGAGTACATTCTCCTACATGAATTCCATCGCAACAAGTACATTTGCCCCGATAAATACTCCTCCAAGTTGCAGAAGGCCGAAGAAAAGCTGCAAGAGGCCGATGACGACGATACGACGGACAAGAAAAAGAAGGACAAATACAAGGGTGGTCTTGTTTTTGAACCCGAGAAAGGTCTCTATGACAAGTTCGTTCTGGTCATGGATTTCAACAGTTTGTATCCCAGCATTATCCAGGAGTACAACATCTGTTTTACAACGGTGGAACGGACCGCGACTGTGAGTACCCTACAAAGTTGCAACCCTCACAAAGCTATATCGGCGCTCACTGACGGCATCTATCTAGGCCGAGAATGAGAACGAGGAGAAGGTGCCCGAAGTCCCTTCTTCAGACCAGGATCAAGGTATCTTGCCTCGACTAATTTCAACTCTGGTCGGTCGTCGGCGAGAGGTGAAAAAGTTGATGAAAGACAAGCGAGCGACCCCTGAGCAACTTGCGCTGTGGGACACCAAGCAGCTGGCCTTTAAGCTGACGGCCAATTCCATGTACGGGTGTCTGGGATACACGCAAAGTCGATTCTACGCTCGTCCGTTGGCAATGCTCACCACATTCAAAGGTCGTGAGATTCTAAGGAGCACCAAGGATCTGGCCGAGTCCAAGCAGCTGAGAGTCATCTACGGTGATACTGACTCCGTCATGATTAACACCAACATGGATACCATCAGTGATGCGTTCAAGGTCGGGGAGGAATTCAAGAAGGAGGTGAACGAGCGGTACCGTCTCCTGGAGATTGATATTGATAACATCTTCCGCCGCCTCCTTCTGCATGCAAAGAAGAAATATGCTGCCGTGAACATGACCGAAGTGGACGGCAAATATGTAGACAAGCTGGAAGTTAAGGGTCTCGATATGAAGCGCCGTGAATACTGTGCGCTGTCCAAGGAAGTCTCCCAAAGGCTTTTGAACGAGGTTCTCTCTGGTGATGATCAAGAGATAGTCCTTAACCGAGTACACGACTACCTACGAGAGTTGGCGGGCAAGATGCGGGAATTTACCATTCCTGTCCAGAAATATGTGATCTACACGGTATGAACTCCTGTTCCCATGCTTTCGTACTACATACTGACTTTCCTAGAAACTTTCCAAACGACCCGAGGAATATCCCAATAAAGAAACGATGCCGCCAGCACAGGTTGCTCTTCGTGAGCTTGCTCGTGGCAAAAATGTCAGGCCCAACGACGTTATCTCTTACATTGTGACCAATGGAGATTCAGAAACGGCCTCTCTACCCCCAGCCAAGCGGTCCTACACACTTCAAGATGTGATGAAGAACGGCTCGGAGCTCAAACCCGACATTGAGTTCTATCTTCTCAAACAGATCTTCCCCCCTATTGAACGTCTGTGTGCCCCAATTCCTGGCACCGATGCTGTTCGGCTGGCCGAATGCTTGGGTCTGGATGTTCGCAAATACCAAATCAATAGCTCCTCCAGTGGAGGCAATCAGCAGAATGCGGAGATCACTCCACTGGAGTCTCAGATACCAGATTCCGTTCGTTTTGAGAATGCTGCCCGGCTGACGCTCACCTGTCGATTCTGCAAGGAAAAATCAGTTTTTGAAGGATTGGTAGACTCTTCTCACATGTGCAATGCCCACGGCATCATTTGCCCGAACCCCTCCTGTCAGAAACAGTTCTCGGTCTTGACGATCGTTGCACAGCTGGAAAGCCAAATCCGGGCTCAGACCTCCAAGTACTACGAGGGTTGGCTTGTCTGTGATGATACAGCCTGCGGCAACCGGACCCGACAGATGAGCGTATACGGACGACGATGTCTTGGACCCCGGGGCCACGCCGAGGGCTGCCTTGGCCGAATGACTTACGAGTACTCCGAGAAGCGGATCTACAATCAGCTCCTCTATTTCGCAGGCCTCTGGGATGTGGAAAAGGCTCGCCGCGCCATGGAGAAGGAGGCCGGCGGGGAGAAGAAAGACAGCGTTGTGGCGCTGGTTGAGTTCAACCGTGATAGATTTGGAACCGTCAAGGGCGTGGTGGAAGCCTATCTGAAAAAGTGCGGTCGCCAATGGGTGGAAATGGATAGTCTGTTTCGCTTTATGCTTCCTTGAGCCTTTGGTGGCTGGGATTTCTGGGTGGTTTTGTATATACTAGTTAAGCTCTCCATATTTTCGTTATTGTGTGTGGACCCGGCAATTCGGTTTGGATGATGGGATGAACGAACTTTAGGCATGAAATAATCTATTACATTTGCATCTATTTCTCTGTCTCTCTGGAAGATAATATCATAATTGTAAACAGTTGTACAAATGACTTCATCTTATCACAAGTTTGACCCAAAGACCGTGGCGGGCCCACACCCCACCAAGTCTGCGTAGTTCCGCAATTTCCCCAATGCCATATGCATACTTCTTCCCGACTCAATCCTCATCCCCCACCCCTTCTAAGTACACTCTCAAGTGTGAATTTCTGCTCTCCGACTGTCCATCATGTCGGTAAAGCGAGTTCTAGTCATCGCCGGGTCCGACAGCTCGGGTGGCGCGTATGTTCATCTTTACCTCACCCCTCCCCTTTCCCCTCCAAATTTCAGTCCTTCCACCGACGGTCAAGCTAATGCACTCCCTCTGCACACAGCGGTCTAGAAGCAGATCAGAGGGTTCTAGCCGCACATGGCGTTTATGCTCTGACTGCGACCACGGGCCTCACGGCACAAAACACCCTCGGGGTGCAGGATATCTTCGTGGTCCCGTCTGAATTTGTCAAAAAGCAAATCAACGCCGGTCTGGAAGATGTTGGAGCAGACGTGGTCAAGTTTGGTAGGTCTTTCTCCCGGGTTGACATGATAGTTCCTCGATTGACTTAGAACAGGAATGCTTTCGTCCGCCGAGACGATCGACGTCGTCGCTGAGGCACTGGTGTCCCACCGAGTTCCAGCTGTGGTGTTGGATCCCGTACGGTGCCTTTTCTTCGGTCCTCTCAATTGATGGGAGCTAATGCATGTCATAGGTTATGGTATCTACAAGCGGCTCCCAACTGCTACCCGAAGCTGCCGTGCAAGGCCTTCGGACGAAACTATTGCCCCTAACGACCATTCTCACGCCGAACATCCCCGAAGCGCAGCTTCTGCTCAAGGACGCCGGGCTGGATGTGCCCGAGCCGAAAGACGTCACGGAGCTCATCGATCTAGCCAAGCAAATCTGCACCTTGGGTCCCAGGGTCGTTCTTCTCAAAGGAGGACATTTGCCTCTTACCAAGGCCCATCAGACCGCTAGTAACCCGCAAGAGGCGACGACGGTCATCGATGTGCTCTTTGACGGCGAGAATGTCACCTTGTTCGAAACCGATTTCTTGATCTCGAAGAACACTCACGGGACCGGCTGTTCCCTTGCCTCTGCCATCGCGGCTAACCTGGCCTTGGGGAAGGATTTGCAACGCGCTGTGCAAGCGGCTGTGAGATTTGTTGAGGCTGGTATCAAGTCTAGCTTTGATCTTGGGAAGGGGAGTGGTCCAATCAACCATTTCCATTCTGTGTATACGATGCCGTTTGCCCCGTGAGTCCTTTCGCTGGTTCAGATACGTTGTGAAATTACTGACAATCCTGGACAGGGGACGCTTTGTGGAGTATGTTCTGGATCATCCCGATGTTCAACCAGTGTGGAAGAAGTTCACGGAACATGATTTTGTTTTGGGCATGGGGTCAGGAAAGCTTCCTGTGGACCGGTTCAAGGAGTACTTGGTGCAGGATTACCTTTATCTTGTACGTGTCCTCTATTTTGTCCTACATCTACAAAAGCTAACCGATTGTGCGTGCTCAGGTTCATTTCGCCCGGAGCAACGCACTCGCCGCGTATAAGGGAAAGAACATGGAGTCGATTGCCGCAGTGAGTAGCCCATTCGTTATTCTTTTTCCGGGAAGCTAACTAGAAAAATCCAGTCCGCTCAAATCGTCCTTCACATCCAACGTGAAACGGCGCTGCACTTGGACTACTGCGCCTCCTTCGGCCTATCCAAGGAGCAGATGGAAAAGCACCCGGAAACAATTGGTAGGCATTCCTTTCTTGTTGTGCTCCCCATGACTAACTGGTCATTAGCATGCACCGCCTATAGTCGGTATATCCTCGATGTCGGTCAATCGGAGGATTGGCTCGCACTCCAAATGGCCTTGGCGCCTTGTCTGATCGGATACGGCGCCATTGCCCAAAGATTGCACAGCGAGAAAGACACGGTCCGGGAAGGCAACCGGTACTGGAAATGGATTGAGAACTACGTCGCGGACGACTACACGGAAGCCGTTCGCCTAGGATCGGGTAAGAGACCCTGCACATGCATACACCGCCAGAATGGGGTCCGATAACTAACCGGTCTACAGAACTACTGGAAAGACACATGCGCGAGGTGTCTCCGAGCCGAGTGGAGGAGTTGATTAAGATCTTTATTCGGGCGACGGAATTGGAGATCAGTTTCTGGGACATGGGACTGAGCGAGATGAAGGTGTGAGTGTGGAGGTGAATGCAAAGTAAATACGAAGTGAATATCAGATGGGACTCCATAGTAAAGAGAGAAAAGTCCAGAACGAACGGGAACCGGCACCGGAGGAACTATCCGGATCAGGCTGAGTCCGTTCCGGAGGCGGTGAAAAACCCGGGTGGCAACTGACGATGCTCATTGGCCATTCTGTGGCAGTCTAACTTGAACAGGCAAGTGTCGCCTCTTCGCCTTCTTTTTTTTTCATTTCCCTTTTTTCCTTTCTTCCTTCCCGCCCGAGCAACTTTTTTCTCTTAATCTCCTTTCTCTCCCTCCCATCCTTCTTCTTTCTCTTCATCCCCTTGTCCCTTCTTTCCATCTCTTTCCGCCTTGATATCCTTCTCTCTCTCTTTTCTTTTGGAGATTGTGTTGTCTCCGCGTACAGTTGCTTGCTCAACTTCTATCGATCTTTTGTGTTCTGTTTTTCTCTTTTAGATAACAACAAAAACTCCGACAACCATGTCTTACGGTGGCGGATACCAGCGCGACTCCTACCGGTATGTCTTTCTATCTTTTTCTTCTCCAAATTTCACACGGGGTGTTGCAGCGTCGCATCTCATTTTCTGCGCTCGATCAGTCAGATCGGTGGTTTCGGCTGGACTCGCTCGTTTCAGCGCTGCCCGGTCTTAGCCTCGGTCGTCAGTGCAGGATTTAGCGCGCAATGCAAACAACGCCCATTCCTGAAACCTATCTCAACCTTGCGACAAAAATGTCTCATGCTAACATCTTCTTTTCCCTAGCTCTAGAAACGGCGGTGGTGGCGGTTACTCCAACGGCGGCTACTCCAACGGAGGCGGCTACAGTGGCGGTGGTAGCGGTGGTTATGGTGGCGGCTACGGTGGCGGCTACGGTGGACGAGGCGGCGGTGGTGCTGGTGCCGGAGATCGCATGTCGAACCTCGGTTCTGGCCTGAAGAAGCAAGACTGGGGTATGTTTGAACTGACATTGCTGTCCCTTCCTTACAAGATACTAACGTTCTATTCTACAGATCTCGACTCTCTTCCCAAGTTCGAAAAGTCTTTCTACAAGGAACACCCCGATGTCGCCAACCGCACCCAGCGTGAGGTGGATGAGTTCCGCAAGAAGAGCGAGATGGCCGTGCAGGGACGCAACGTTCCTCGCCCCGTCGAGACTTTCGATGAGGCTGGATTCCCCCAGTACGTTCTGAGCGAGGTCAAGTCTCAGGGCTTCGAGCGTCCCACCTCCATTCAGTCTCAGGGTTGGCCCATGGCTCTTTCTGGTCGCGACGTCGTCGGTATTGCCGAGACCGGTTCCGGAAAGACCCTGACCTACTGTCTCCCCGCCATCGTCCACATCAACGCTCAGCCCCTTCTCGCCCCTGGCGATGGTCCTATCGTCCTTGTCCTTGCCCCTACTCGTGAGTTGGCGGTTCAGATTCAAACCGAAATCACCAAGTTCGGAAAGTCCTCTCGCATTCGCAACACCTGTGTGTACGGTGGTGTCCCCAAGGGTCCCCAAATCCGTGACCTGAGCCGTGGTGTTGAGGTCTGCATTGCCACCCCCGGTCGTTTGATCGACATGCTGGAGGCCGGACGTACCAACCTTCGCCGTGTCACCTATCTGGTTCTTGACGAGGCCGATCGCATGCTGGACATGGGTTTCGAGCCCCAGATCCGCAAGATCATCGGCCAGATCCGTCCCGACCGTCAGACCTGCATGTGGTCCGCCACGTGGCCTAAGGAGGTCCGTCAGCTTGCCTCTGACTTCCTCAACGACTACATCCAGGTCAACATTGGTTCCATGGACCTTTCCGCCAACCACCGTATCACCCAGATCGTCGAGGTCGTGTCGGACATGGAGAAGCGCGACAAAATGATTAAGCACCTTGAGAAGATCATGGAGGATCGCGGCAACAAGTGCCTTATCTTCACCGGTACCAAGCGTATCGCCGACGAAATCACTCGTTTCCTTCGTCAAGACGGATGGCCCGCCCTGTGTAAGTTGCTCTGGCAGACTTTTTCCCTCATGTGTCCGTGTTACTAACTTTCTCTAGCGATTCACGGTGACAAGCAGCAGCAGGAGAGAGATTGGGTCTTGAACGAATTCAAGACGGGCAAGAGCCCGGTCATGGTGGCCACTGATGTGGCTTCCCGTGGTATTGGTATGATATGATTGCAATTCCATCCCCTTCCCTCCCCCTCCTCCTTCTCCTTTTTCTCTTCTTCCTCAAGAAGGATTTT
Source organism: Aspergillus ochraceus (assembly GCA_004849945.1). Classification (NCBI taxonomy): domain Eukaryota; kingdom Fungi; phylum Ascomycota; class Eurotiomycetes; order Eurotiales; family Aspergillaceae; genus Aspergillus; species Aspergillus ochraceus. The sequence goes on from SSOS01000002.1 coordinate 3,578,002, forward strand.
CACCCGTCTTGAGGTTGTGTGACAATGGCACGATGCTCGACTCTCTTTGAAACCCATGTTGGTGTGCATGACTCGTCCAGGCTTTCGTCGAGTCTCTTAAAATGGTTCCTCATACCAGGAGGACCTTGGACTCACAGTGCAGTATAGCAGACGTATTTTGACATTCTCTGTCGGAGTTCTCCATCTCTATCCGTTAACCTAGGTAGAGAGGTGGAGAGTCTTGTTTCTTGCTGTTCCGACGACTTTGAAACTGCATTCCAAGGTTGCTCCAGGACCGTGATTTCTGCCAGCCCATGGATTCATCCCCACCGGATCTTGATATCATAAAGACCGAGAGAAAGAGAGAGATGCATCAAGTCTCACACGACTGAGAAAGGGCTCCTCGGCCACGTTGCTCTTACAACTAATGCTCCGTTTGCTAACATGAAATTGTTTGAAGATGTTCGCGACATTACTCATGTGCTGAACTATGACTACCCCAACAACTCGGAGGACTACGTTCACCGTATCGGTCGAACTGGTCGTGCCGGTGCCAAGGGTACCGCCATTACCTTCTTCACCACTGACAGTAAGTTTTCTATACAAATTCTTTCGTACAACCCTTTGCATGGTATGATACTGACTCAGTTCCTCCTCGCGCAGACTCTAAGCAGGCTCGTGACTTGATCACTATTCTCACTGAGGCCAAGCAGCAGATTGATCCCCGTCTCGCCGAGATGGTCCGCTACAGCGGAGGCGGTGGTCACCACGGCGGTTACGGCCGTTGGGGTGGCCGCGGCCGTGGCCGTGGAGGCAACTTCACTGCTTCCAACGCGGCTCCTATTGGAAACAACCGCCGCTGGTAAAAAAAAAAAAACCAACACCAAAACAGATCATGATGCCCAGTCTCAGTCAATGAGCTTGTAATTGTCACCGGTAGACCTTGCTTTTTCGTTTTTGTCACAGGTTCAGCTTTCTTTCCTTCGTAACTCGGTACGGGCGGCGTTCGTCGAAAGTCACGATAGACAGTTTTTATGTGTGTTTTTCTCAGTTCATAGGGGTTCATCCTTCCCAACAAGGATTTCAAGGCTTCAGTTTGCTCCGGGCCTACGGAAAATATGTTAATCTTCATCCTTTTTCATGTCCTTTTTTATGTCTCCAAAAAGTTACGGTATCTGGTTCCTGGGGCTGGATACAATTAGATCGCAGTAGTTGCTGTCTTGCATGCCAATATTGGGGAGAAATGTACTTACTGTCTTACATTCACATTCTAGTGCATCTGGCTTTCTCAACCCACATCGTATGCATCTGGCTCTTCCTATCTATCTACTTCGAGGGTGCCATGCAGTAGCGTATAGCCAGGATGTCTCTTGGTACACGGGCTAACCAAATGCCCAGCTTTGACTAGTAGTCCTCTACATATGTCAGCAAGCGGAGGAAATTTAGGCGTCCACTCGATTAATTTCGAATCGCCCAGGAATCCAATCCCTCTTCCCCGGCTTCGGATTCCGGCCATCCAGGCAGGATTCATGCAATGCAACCACCCCCTTTTTCCTCGGTGTTCATTGCCTAGAAGAGCAGTGCTGCAGTGGTTGGTTGGATGGATGGATGGATGGATGGATAGTTAGATAGTTAGATCTAGCCTCTGGGCGGGTAGGTAGGTACAGTACTAGTGGGAAGTGGTTATATTAATTCATTTATTGGTATTCCTTCTGATCTAGTTGACTGTTTCGCTTGTTTTGGTTTTCGGGATGTTTAGCCTGGTTGTTTTCTTTGTGTTGGTGTTGGTGGTGTTGGTTCTGTACCCCGTACTTGGTGCGGTTGACATACGTAAAACTACATCAATCAGGTAATGGGTATATTCGCTCCTCTTGGTAGATGGTTTTACCTTGACTCTGTGGCCTATTTTCCATCTAGTTCTCATCTTCCATACTTGATTGATCAGTTACTTATGTGAATTTATTTTTGTTCTTGGGTTTTCTATAGGTTTTGTTTGGGTTTGGGTTTGATTCCATCGTAATATATATCTACAGTACTTTGTTTTTTTTGTTTTTTTTTGTTTTTTTTTTTAAAAAAAAAAAAAATTGTACCGCCGATAGTTACCTAGACTTTCTAGTTTTTGGTTGTTAGGAGGAATGCTTGGTTTATCTCAAAGGTGATGATGGCAGCGAGCCTTTGGGTTTGTTGCTTGGCTTGGGGTAAGATTGTTTGTTCTCGATGTTTTGTTAATATATATTTGTATATCTTGATAATAATAAAGTAGTCCTCTAAATTTTGATATAAGATGGGTTGTTTTTACTAGGCTACATCTTAAAGTATCCATATACTGATTATCTATGCAATTGTATTTCATATCTGTTTGACAATGAGCCTGTTGGTTGTTCCCCATGCTCCCTTCCTGACCGGAGCATATTATCATGGCCGATATCGTCAAATATGTAAAAGTTCAACCAGTCCACTTCTCCAGCCGCCTCGCCAAAACCTCCGTTAATTTTCTATGTGTATGGCTCGTTAAATGCCCCGAATTGAACCAGAAATATGTATCCAATGGCGTAGGACACCCATATGCCCGATAGTTCCAGTCGATGTCAGGCTGGTTATACCCGGCGCAAAAATTGGTCGTGTTCACGATTCCGTACTGTGCCGGATGATCCATCATGTCGCTGAGGGTTCCGTGGGCGTCAAAGACCAGGACGTTCGTGTCGGGGTGTCCGGTCTCGAACGCGTCGGCGTGCTGTTCCAGTGCCTCGTTGAACCACGACACCTGGGTTGCGTTGGGGCTGGGGTTGGCTTGCGCCTGGTTGCTGGGGGTGCGGTCCAGAGGGGGCAGGTTGAGGAAGAGGTAGGAGCGATAGCCGAGGGCGTAGAGGTCCTGTACGGAGTCGAACAGCGTGTCCATGAGTTGGGCGTAGAAGTCGGGGAAGTTGACGCTGTACTTGGCGCTGTCATTGATGTCGTTGATGCCAATCCAGATGGCGACCAGTGTCTGCGAGGGATTGACTACGTGCTTGAGAACGGGGTATCCGAATTGCTTGTACTGGGAGACCTGGTTGACGAGGGAGACGGTGAAGTTGTGATGAAGGGGCAGACTGTATAGGTTGGCAGGTTAAGCAAACTGCCAATGTCCACACCAAGGCGATGTTTGTGCTTACTGTTCAACAGAGATATCTGCGCCTGCGAACGCGAAATCCCAAAGTTGCTTTCTACAACTGAACGGCGAGGTCAATCCCTTGCGTACTCCGCAATCGGTAAGAAATTCGACCCAGTTCGGGCCACCTTCTGCCGTCGCGGTCTATGAGGCTATTGTGTCAGTTACGCGAACCGGCTCTTGCCAGCTCATTGGATCTGCGAACCTGGTTCTGAACGATCTTGTTCGTTAGCAGGGTTTTCGCATCATATTCGAAATTAAGCTGATCGCCGATGAAGCTGTAGTTCTGATGGCCATAGATGCCCTGGACGTATGTATACGAGTCGCCAAAAGCAATTCTGGCAACGATAGTGGTTAGTTCAAGAGGTTGTTTGTAACTGCGGAGATCAGAAGAGGTCTCGAGGCACAAACAAGTGTCGTGTAGCATCCCAATTAAATGATCTCTTGCCTGTCGGCTTGGAGGGAAAAGCCGCAATCGTAGGAATGATAGTAGCCACGGCAATGGCCAGCAGCTGCCGGAGAACCAGCATGATGCCGAATATTATACTAAGGCGAGATGAACGACGCGACAACCACGCGTCAAACGGATATACATATCAATTCAAGCATACTCTCTTCAGCCAAAGCCCTCTTCATATAGATGGACCCGCCCATAGCAGCATTCTCCGCCGACACGGAGAAATTATCGCAGAAAGGGCGTCTGCAGCTGGACGGAGCATAATTTTCCGTATGCAAAGGATGGACTCGAGCCAGTACCGTTCCATGTGAATGGCCGCCAATGGGGTCAGCAAGCCCTACAGACACAGTACCTTGTCCGGTGAATCCAGAAAGCCGGAGCGAAGCTCTCCTGGAGCGATCATCCTCAGATCACGGTCAAGACTTTTTTTCTTCTTTTTATTATGATTCATAATTGGGAATGATTGATTCGGTGAACTAGCCGCGGCTCCCCTTTCTCTCCTCTCCCCTTTCTCCTACCGAGTACACCGAGTAGGGCCTTGCTCGGGGATAGGCGGGGCCGTGAGCATTGCGGGTGGAGAGCGGCCAGTCAAGTCTCAAGTCTCGATGGCTCACTCCGACGGGAAATAGAGTGCCAGGTCAAGATTTTTTCAATAATAAGCGAGCAGCAAGCCTGGTCTAGGAAAAGGTAGCCGCAAATCGATATTTAATGAGCCAGGAAACTGCCGATCCTGGCAGAAAAAGGAGACGAGCTTTCCGGGGATGGAGGCTCAATTGCGGGGAGGGAACAATGGACTCCGTAGGAGTACACCGGAGTACGGTGTAGTTAGGCTGTAGCCGAGATCAGGTGTGCTGGCGAGGTTACTGTGATTGTGGAGAATGCCAACAATGAATTTCGGAGGAAGAAAGGTGAAAGTGAAAAGGGGGAGATGCATGAAGAGGGAAGGAAGTACGGAGATACAGTAAGGATGCAGTTCCCTGTGTCTACACTACAAGGAAGGTATACATATGCCTGTCCGGTTTGCCTTTTTACATCCCACTCTGCTGCCTTTCTTTTGTTTGTCTTTTCTACTCGTATACTCCGTATAAGAAGAATAATATAATCGAATACTTTATCGGACCGACCCCCCTGAACCCCCAAGATATCAACGAGAGTTACATAGCGCGTCGGGGAAACCCAGATCTGACTATCCGTGGGCGAGAAAAGCGTATCTTACATTCTTACTGTAAGATATCGCGTGTAACAAAGCCGCCGAAAGCCCGTGGATCTCTTGTGGGTCTGATGGTACCGGCTAGTAAGTGTCATTTGTTCTGTACTTGCAGTGTAGGTAGAATTTGGATGGCATCTCTGCGCGATTGAGGCCCGGAAAATTCGAGAAAGAGACCTGCCACTGCAAAGATTTTGCACAGCTCTGCACTGATAGGCATGGGCATTTCAGGGAGATGATATCTGTATGAGGCAATCATAAGCACTCTCTCTGTTCGAGTACAGTGTACACAGTATACACAGTATACCGGACAGACATCCATGGATGGGATACACGAACGTAAGTAACGACCCACACAACAATACAAGCGCCAAAGCATATGCAGGTTTAGGCGTACGCGACCATCCCCCAACGAGCTAGAGCCCATTCGACGCCGACCGGCCATGGTTCGGGTAAGGGGGGCACAACTGGGGCTTCGTTAGGGGGGTTTGGCTAGTCCAATGCGCGCGGAAGTCGGGATTTCCGCTGATAATATCACGAGGCCATCGGATTGGCTGTCCAAGAGGCACCGGGCCTAGCACTAACGTAATAAGAATTGGCGCGAGCCAGCGCCGGCTCTCGGATGGTACTGGTACTAGCCCTGGTGGTGGTAGGACGAGGTGCGAAGGAGAGGCGGAGGGGGAGAGAAAAGAAAAGCCCCCAAGACAGGGAGACCCATGTTAGAAGCCATTGGCTTTGACACCTGAGGCACACGAGCCTAACGGATCTTTAGTTGGCCGTGGAATATGCATGGAACATGTAACTATTCGCTGTCTGTGATCATTATGATGAAAGTGCACATTCGGGGGTTTGCAGTTCATGCGCTCTTTTAGAGATCTGAGTGTCCGTCTATACTACAACATATGGAAACTGTATACACCTTAGGCATACTGTGTATGTAGGGTACACCGGAAGGGAAAAACCGATATCCACCACCTGCCTAATTGGGTTCTCCGCGGACCTACCCAAATAACGATCAGACCGAGCCAGCCTTGTTGATAACTCGATAGTGACACTCTGTTCTGTTGATGCTGAGGCCGAGGTTCTCCGTCCTCCTGAGATGTTAACATTTCCCATTTCCCATTCACAGATAACTACGGATCCGTAGAAGTGGCTCTTTGCCGAGTATACGCTGGGCTGACCAATCCCTGACACATTTCGGTTACCTAATGACCGAAGTCCCGAGTGGAGGGGCGCAGGGTAACATTCTGGCTACCATCCGGGAATATTCGTTATGAGTAGGTGAAATGAGATGATATGATATGATTTCCTCTGGTCTACGGAGTACGGCGTATGGCACATCTGTTATCGCGACCAACAAAGTACGGACTACGGATTAGTCTACCTGCCAGAGGTACCTTGTCTTCTCTCCCACTCTACCTAGTTGGGTAAATTAGTACGGAGTACACAGTACTAGCGGTCCATGAGGAGGGGGCATATTGATCAGGTCACGGGTGAGACAATCTCGAGGTTCCCACCTGTGGGCCAAAACTATTCGATGGTGTCCTCCATAGAGCCTTTTTCTCTTCGGTGCGCGAACGGAGCACGGAGGACTCCGTATCTAGCTAAATTAATCGGGACTCTTTTCATCCTAGCCCCCCCCCGCCGCAAAGGCTCAAATCCATGGATTATCTAGCACGGTTTATCTCCCGTGCTCTGGTGCTCTAAGCTGGCCACCGGGGGGGGGGGGGGGGGTGCAAGCTTGTTATTATGCGACCATTTTGTCCCAGACAAGCCAGACTTCCCACTTTATTATATCCCACGCACCTATCATATCATCCGCAAGTCCATCGACCATCCCAACGCCTGGCCTGTTAATAGTTGACGGTATTCCCATTGGCTCGCGCTCTCCCCCCCCCCTTGGCTCTCGGGCCATCTCGACGGAGTACGGCGTGCACCTTTTGTTATAATAATGAAAATGGATAAATTGACTTTTGGGTTTGGAAACGGGGTCGATACCGCCTTTTCTTAAAACTGATCATAACAAATCATGGCCCCATTCGGCGACTCCACACACCAGAAAAGGAACGGACGAGGGAACCGCGAAGCTATCCTGAACGAGCAGTGGCAGGTTCACCTAAGCCGTATTGGTCCTGCGACCCATTAGACCCGAGTCAAGATGCTGGACCTAGACGTTAAGAGGCCAGAGTATGAATGCACGGGGCAGGGTATCGAGCATCTACTCTGTCAATCTTGTACGGAGATGCAACCCAACCCAACCCTGCGCTCGGCAAAATCCGGGACATTACACGGATGTCACAGGGAATCCGAGTATCGCGATTCGGCATAATCTCGTCGACAGGATTTTTGTTCGACCTATGACAGTCCGCTGCTGGGTGCATGTCTCCCTGTGAGAGATAAAATATTATTTCGTGCCGTCGGCCAATTGCAGTGACCGCCACCCCCCGCCTTATTGATCAATGCCAAGGGTGAAAAACCAGTTAGAAAAGGCAGATGAAAACTTTACTGGACAGAAAGGCGGGAAGGAAAGGTGTATAGTAGATGGCAATTGGGGGGGAAGCATGCTTTCCCTTCGTTGCTTTATGACAGCCCCAAACCCTAACAGCCATAGCAATTGGAATACGGAAGGTGCGTTGATATATACAGAGTATTTTTTTGTTGATCTAGGCAAGTATAGCTACTGCGATGTCAGTAGTTGAGCTCCTAGACTCCTTATAGTCAATTATGCCCACGTGGAGCAAGTGAGATCATAACTAAGCACCAAATTAGCCTGCACACGGACATAAAATTATCGACTCAGCATAGTCTTAGTCTATCCGCCTGCACTACTCAAATACGCAGTACGAATAGACTAAAGGATCTAAAAAACATCGCATGTTCCGGGACCATCATGCATATAAAAGGGGTAGAAATATGTAGAAGGAAACTGAAACGGACAGAATGCTGCAGTACACCGTAAGTATTACTTTTTTTTCTTTCAGTTTAACTTTGACTCTCTTGACCTCATTATTCGGAACCGAGCGATTACCCCTTTCAGGTGCATATAGGTGGCCCATTGAAAAATCATAACAGTATTCAGTAATATCGGACAGTCGAGTCATACAGCCTTTCTGCGTTGTCAAGGTGGGCCCGTTGTGTGGTTGGTAAGGCCATACGATATAGATACATCAATGGATACCTGCGCAATACCGCGGGTTGTTTCCGTACGGAGTATTCGTATCAAGTATCAACACACTCTTGACTTGACCGTGGGAAGGTGGACAGATATTGGTGCCGTCTATCAACATTTACTCCGTTAACCGCTCAATGATACTATCGACAGTGTATACCGAGAAAAACACCATGACCATTATGACATTGTCCGAAGTCGCTACCCCGTCCATTTCTATGAGTAAGTAAAAGACATTGTCCAGCGTCCAGCCTCCCTAGTTGGAGCGGGTGTGGACTGTGTGGACTGTGGAGTAGTTTGCCGAAAAGGGGGAGTTTAAACCCGATCGACGGTTGTCCATGGATCATGGGTAATCGGCCAGCATCCGAAACGCACCGTACGGAGGATGTATCTACGGAGTACTGACTTTACTGGGTACGAGACCAGGTACTAACACTGTAGTTAGGTCCTCGCAGCATCTTGGTACACTACCTGTAGTGCCTGTAGTCCTAGTAGTAACGAGGCACTAAAACCCCATACAATATCCGGGGATGGCATTCATGATTCCGTCCCATCGGTCACCATTGGCATTATTGCTCATCCCGATCATTCTGCCCGGTACTGAGATCATGTTACGAGCATTTCGCGATTGATCGAGACCGGAGGACAGCCTACTTTCAGTTGGAATGCTGCGAGATAGGTTAGGCCTTAAGATTTTGGCTGGCCGCTGAGTATGGGAATATGGAACAGTCTCGCCGTAATATCTAGCTTGTTAGTTAGACACATTCTTGTTCTATCTTTCTATCGGCTAAGGGAACGGAGTACCTGCCTTCTTCATGTCGCGATCTAGTAGATAGTATCAGGAGCATCTATTATTATCGATTGCCTCGATCCACCGGCTAGTTAGACCCCAGGGGTATTGCATGATGGGATGGATGACTGGTGACCATGATAATAATAATGATAATAATATGCATTGTTCTTGACTGATGTCTCATACTGTAGGATGACCGCAGAATGACATAAGACAGACTGTACAGAGTACGATCGCATGAAATTGGAATCACCAACGGGATGAATAGTGACTGCCAGGATCTTGTTTTCTTCCCTGCTCATCTGCTTCACCGGCACTGTCTGTTTGGGTTCCGCCGGCGCGGGGTACGACCCGGTCAGGACGCCAATCACACGCCCAGTGCCCAGAATGGAGCCTTGCGTTTCGCGCGTCCCTTTGGATCCTACCTTGCGCATCTCCCCCTTTTTGTCACGTCGGAAAAGGGCACGACGAACATTGATAATACTCTCAATACTCGATAGTAATCATCAACTGATACTGTACAATTGATCATGCTTCGGGTTGTTTGGCCTAAATTTCCCGGAGTACTGCCGGTATTAACGGGTTGAATGGCGGTTAATATCATTGACACGTCCGTCCTTTTTTATTTTTATTGTTATTTTTTCTGACACTTGAGGTAGCATCTGCACCTACCATGTTGTGTTGCGATGCCATGGGGAGGATATTAATTCGAACAAGCGCGATTTTAATCCAACCCCGGTCTCTTCTTTTTTTTCACTAGCAACCTATCGGACATTTGTAATCGACCAAAGATTGACAGCCGTCTCCTGCCAAAACTCATCCTGTCCAGTCGTTCGGCTACTTTTTTTTATTCCCCCAAGTTCCTATGCAAACCGGTGACGGCTGACATGGTATTGGTTCTTATCAAGACGTATCCCCCAAAACCGTACCGAGTATGCGCGCTCGGGGGCTTCAGGCTGTAATATAAAGGAGCTATTTATACCCATCTGGTATAATTCTTCCAGCGCAACTGCACTCTATTTTCCCTCTAACCCCTGATAAACCCGGGCAACTGAAGCTCGCTGAGTCCAACAATGATTCTAACCCCTTAATAGTCTATAAAATCTCCTTTCGCATACACGGTCTGACCAGAGGACAACCAGCCCTCGTTAACCTGCTGTTGTAGAAAGAATATTTGGCACATGAAATACATATTCACTAGTGTGCAACTGTGGTTGAAAATGGACCTAATGTCCGACGGCGTGATTTTTGCATGACATCCACTGGACTGTTCACCCTCGTGTTCTCCACCGACGCGTTCCTGACTTGCGCAGTGGAAGGCGCTAGCAGATAAGTCTCTTTACCGAGTTACGCCAGTCATACCTCCGGTACATCCAGCCCTCCTGAAATTACAGGATTCAAGAACCATGCGCGAGATATCGACCTCAGGAAAAGGCGGAATATGGTAAGATTGATTTAATCATTTAATATGAAATGACATTTCCCGAGTCCAAGAGAGACAGTTACCTCCTAATTTAGAAGTCGACTCCACTGCCAGAGTCAATTCCATTGGTAAATTTGGTGCTCGTGCTTTCCTGGTGGTTTGAATGTTTTCTTCCCCCCTCCTCAGGACCCGTACGGAGCTGTCGTTGTATGTACCAGGCCGAGGAGGGTGGCCGACATGCGCCCATTACAATTTACAGTATCTTTCCTCATCCTCCTTTTCCCACCCCCCC